>CM073606.1:42193061-44593061 GCA_037074985.1 Solanum bulbocastanum | reverse complement strand
ATTAGACCATGGATCTAGCGCCCCCAATGTAATGACCTTTCTGGTCATTTCTGTGGTTTGCCTTTTGTGTGGCGTTTAGAGCATTCTTATAGTGATCTCAAGTCATTTATGACTTGCTAGGACTGACAGTTCGATAACCTGGTCATTCGTTTAGTTATTGTGCGAGTTTTAGTGATTTTGGAGCTTATGAACCTTGAACGATCTTTTTCGATCAAAAGTTTAAGAAGATGACATCTGGATCCAATTCTGACGATTCCATCAGCGTTGCATATATTGTTTGCGTACACGGGGTTCCGAACGAGTTCAGACCACCCAGTCGAATTTTTTAAGTTTCTGAAAAATGCTGAAAATCTAGTGTGTTAATGCAGAAAAATCAGCACTTGTTGTAAAACTTTAAAAGGTCTTATCTCTCTCATTTCTTTGGCCAAATTAGGAGATTCGAAGTGCGGGAGCTTCATCTTTCTGGTGGTTTTGCTGTAGAGTGTTCAGGAGTTTTTGGGTACACATCGTTTGAGGTAAAATTCGTGATAAACCAGACTGCTTAACCACTTTTTGAGTTCTTGTTGTTGACTTTCTTGAATTGGTGATATCTGGCTCATTTTAGGTCGATTTTTGGTGATTCGAAGTCCAATGTGTCGGGAATTATCAAGGCTACATTGTGGAGTGTTCGAGGAGTGCTGGACACCTTTCGATTCCTGTAAATTCCAATTTTATATTGCTACATATTTTCTTTTAATTTGATTGAAGTGCGGTTTTCTTGCATGTTGGGTTTTACTGAGTTTTGAGCCTCAAATTGTGTTTCATTTTGTAACACAACTTTGTGGTACTGTTTTGAGCCTTTTGGCGGAGTCAAATTCGGACAATTAGGTGCGGGTCCCATAATTCCCGTTTCAACTACAAAATTGACCCGTCTCCATTTTTTGTGATTTTGGTTTCTAATTGACTGTACTAACGTGATGATCCTATATTTGATAGTGTAACATCGTTCAAAGGCTATTCGGGAAGAAAAAGCTTCGGTGAAGTGATTTGAAGCACGCGCAATCGACCTAGAGGTAGGCTACAACTTTCTTTCTGTTAGATTGAGCTTAATTGTGTATAAGCATGTGGATTGGAGTGAATTGGTGGCGGGTACCAGTTTCTTACCTTACTTTGATCAGATACCTTGTGTTAGGATCGATTGACCATATTTCAGGTGTAGTACCATATTAGCCGGGTTAGTAGGATTGCATGCTTATGTGCTAAATGCTATTGTATGCTCTTATTCTTTGTGTTGTATGTTTGTTCATCGTCAACTGTAAGCATGATGCCCTTAGTCTATGTTAGGCTAGCATTGTGTCATGTCCCGCCAGTTCACAGTCAAGTTTTGCACTCGGATAGGGGCGGAAGAGTCTAGAGTTACGGAGGGATTTATAGAAAACTCTAGAAGCCCTTAGATATTTTCCTTGGAAGGCTTACATTGGAAGAAGAATAGTCCTTGGTGGAGTATTCTAGAGAAGTATGGATATTTCCAAGGAAGGTTATGGAATTACATGGAAGGTCCTTGGAATATTCTAGAGTTGTAGGGAATTCTAGAACAAGGACTAAGTGTTAATATGTAGGGACTTGTGTAATAATTTTTATTTACATTTTAGCCCCCTAGGAAGTAGTATAAATAGAGGGGCTCTCATTTGTAAAGCAAGCAAGCAAGTTGTAAGCATTCTCCAAGCAATACAAAAAGTCTTCTTCCAAAATTCTCTAAGTCTTTCCTTTCATTCTCTTAGCGATCTAAGTTTCAAAAGGCTTACTTGAGCTTACGAGATCTTGAAAGAATAGTGAGTAAGTTGTCAAGTGCCGCACGGAGTTTTAGTAAGACTCTAAGTCCGTGACAATTGCCTTAGACTTGTGACCCGCGGGGGCTGGATAGCCTCGACTTTGTGCCGACGTTGTTCGAATGACTTAACTCCTTGTAGACTGGAGTAGCATACTTGAGTCTGATAGTTTGAGCCTTAGATTAGGCATTATCGCTGCTTGTTGCACTTCTGTGTCTTTTCCTTCTAATTCTTTGGTTCGGACGTGTTCTCGGAGGTTCGGTGCATCACTAATGGCATGAGATTGAGATAGTATAGGTTTGGAGCCTTTTCTGAGATTTCTTGAAGTGGACGACATTCCATGGTGACTGTTGCTGGATTTAATCCTATTGGAGATACCATCACCAGCTGGGAGCGTATCGCTGGTTGGGTGGACTGGGTGATTTCGGTGATCACCCCCGGGTCGCTCTTTCTAGCTGGATTGGAAGCTGACTGCATGGTATGACGACTTACGATATCTACTTCGCCTTCGGGTCCCACTTTCTAGATGGGCTGGGAGTGGACTGTCTGGTTGGGTGCTCCCTAAGGTTACGCTTCCTAGCTGGGCTGGGAGTGCACTGCTTATTGGGTGGAGTCTGGTGGGTTATTTTGGTTACTTTGGGCTGGGAGCCCGATTTTCTTCTTTCTTAATAGACTTAACTATTCTGTGTACCTGTCGGGCTTATGGGGGTCCGTTCAGGTTTTATTTAAATTTGTGCACGGGGTGTACCTTCTGGGCTTATAATGGTCCAGTTAGATTTAGTTTAGTAGTACTTAGTTTATTTTTTGTACATTCGTGTGTTTTCTTTTCATTTTGCTCAGTTAGCCTTTGATGCCTACTGAGTACCTGTTGTTTGGTACTCATGCTACACTCTGCATCTATTTTGTGATGCAGGTCCAGTACCAGTTTCCAGCGGTGATTCGTTCCAACTTTCTTTTAAAGCTGTGATTTGGAGAGGAGGGTGAGCGTTTGGCGTTGTGGGCTTGTCATGTCTCTTTCTTTTGTTTTAGCTAGTCTTGTTGCTTTTGAGACACGCTTTGTTGTGGTCCGCTTTTGGGACTTGTATTCTTTACTGGACAACTCTGTACTAGTGATTTCCATGTTTTGGGAGGGATTTCTATATATGTTTATTTAGGTTTGCTTCTGCCTTGTTGTCCATGTTTAAATTATTGTTTTAGCTAGTTTATACCCTTACGCTCATTACTTGATGTTCTGGATGACGAGTTGGCTTACCTACTGGTGGGGTATAGTAGGTGCTATCATGACTCGAGAAATCGGGTCGTGACACCGAAACACCTATTTTTTTCTTAAAAAACGTTCTGAGGACCTCCGTATCGAACTGGGGAACTATCACTTATACTCACACAATTATTTTACGTTTATTTCCGCATTTACAAGCCATTTTTTAGGATTTGCGCAAATTGCTCAATTTTTTGTGTGTATTAGCCAATGGATCTGTTGCTCCGGAGCAACCAAAATTTTTTTCTCAAAAGACTTTATGAGGACCTCTTCACCGAGTTGGAGAACCATTACGTATACTCACACCATTTTCTTCACGCTTATTTCTGCATTTACAAGCCCTTTTTTAGGTATCACACAAATTTCATAATTTTTCGTATGTTAATTGCCCATGGATCAAGCTTTCTGGAGCATCCAAATTTTTTTCTCAAAAAACTTTATTAGGTCCTCCGTACCTAGTAGGAAAACCATCGCATATACTCATACCATTTTTCACACCCATTTTCGCATTTACAGTCTCTTTTTTAGGAATCACTCAAATTGCTCGATTTTTCGTATGTATTAGCCCATTAATCTGACATCTAGAGCACCCAATTTTTTTCTCAACAAACATAATGAGGACCTTCGTATTGAGTTGGAGAACTATCATGTATATTTACACCATTTTTTCAACATCATTTTTGTAATTTTAGGCCTTTTTTTTAGAAAACGAGCAAATTCCTTAATTTTTTGTATGTATATTAGCCTATGGATCTGGCGATTCGGACCATCCAAAATTTTTTTCTCAAAAAATTTATGGGACCTCCGTATTGAGTTAGGGAACCATCACATATACTTACACTATTTTTTTCACACCCATTTCTTTATTTACAGGCCCTTTTTAGGAATCGCGCAAATTCTTCAACTTTTTGTGTGTATTAGCCCATGGATTTGGCGACCCCAAAGCACCCAAATTTTTCTTCTCAAAAAAATTTATGAGAACCATCGTATCGAGTTGGGGAACCATCATGTATACTCACACCACTTGTTTCACGCTCAATTTCGCATTTACATGCCCTTTTTTAAAATTTGCATAAATTCCTAAATTTTTATTTGTATTTGCCTACTCCATTGATCTGGCGCCTTGGAGCACCCAAATTTTTTTCCCTAAAACTTAATGAGGACCTTCGTATCAAGTTGGAGAACTATCATGTATAGCCAAACAACTTTTTTCACGCCCATTTTGGCTTTTACAGGCATTTTTTAAAGAATTGCACAAATTCCTAAATTTTTTGTGTATATTAGGCATTGGATAGAGTGCTCAGAGCACCCAATTTTTTTTTTCAAAAAACTTTATGAGGATCTCGATATTGAGTTGGGGAATCATCACGCATACTCGCACCATTTTTTTCATGCTCATTTCCACAATATAGGACATTTTTAAGAATCACAAAAATTTCTCAGTTTTTCGTGTGAGTTAGCCTATGAATTTGGCGCCCCAGAGTACTCTTATTTTTTTTACAAAAAACTTTATAAGGACTTATGTATCGAGTTGGGGATCTATCGCGTATATTCACACCATTTTTTTCACGCCCATTTCTGCATTTGCAGATCCTTTTTTAGGAATCGCGCAAATTTTTTAATATTTTGTATGTATTAAGTCATGCATCTGGCGCCCTAAAGCATCCAAAATATTTTTCGGAACAATCTTTATGAGGACCTTCGTATTGAGTTGAAAAACTATCACGTATAGTCACACTATTTTTTGACGCCCATTTCTGTATTTACAGGCCCTTTTGAAAAATCACACAAATTTCTCAATTTTTTGTGTATATTATAGCCAATGAATTTGGTGCCCCGAAGCACCCAAAATTTTATTCTCAAAAAACTTTATGAGGACATTCTTATTGATTTCTGGAACCATAACGAATACTCACACTATTTTTTTCAAGTTCATTTCCGCATTTACAGTTCCTTTATAAGGAATCGAGTAATTTTTCATGTTTATTATCCCATGAATATGACACCTTGGAGCATCCAATTGTTTTTCTCAAAATACTTTATGAGGACCTCCGTATCGAATTGAAGAACCATCACGTATATTTACACAATTTTTTCATGCCCATTAACTCATTTATAGGCTCTTTTTAGGAATCACGCAAATTACTCAATTTTTTCGTATTTATTAGCACATGGATCAGGCACCCTAGAGCACCCAAAATTTTTCTATCAAAAAACTTTATGAGGACTTCTGTATTGAATTAGAAAACCATCACGAATACTCATACCATTTTTTCCACGCCTATTTTCCCATTTACAAGCCTTTTTAGGAATCGCGCAAGTTTCTTAATTTTTCGTATGTATTATCAGCCCATGGATCTGGCACCTCGGAGCAGCCAAAAATATTTTATCAAAAAAGTTTATGAGGAACTCCATATTGAGTTGGTGAACCATCACATAAATTCACACCATTTTTTTAATGCCTATTTCCATATTTAAAGGCCCTTTTTAAAGAATAACACAAATTCCTAAATTCTTTGTATGTATTAGTAAATGGA
Organism: Solanum bulbocastanum; assembly: GCA_037074985.1. Classification (NCBI taxonomy): domain Eukaryota; kingdom Viridiplantae; phylum Streptophyta; class Magnoliopsida; order Solanales; family Solanaceae; genus Solanum; species Solanum bulbocastanum. The sequence continues at coordinate 44,587,458 of CM073606.1, read as the reverse complement.
TCAAGCGCATCATAGCAGCCGAAATTTGTTTTAAATATTTTTTTAGGAGGACTTTCAGATTCAGTTGGGGAACCATCAGGTATACTCACACAATTTTTTCAAGTCATTTTTCGTATTTACAGACCCTTTCTTTGGAATTGCGTATATTTTTTAATTTTTGTGTGTATTAGCTCATAGAGCTGGCTCCCGAAGCACCCAAATTTTTTTCTCAAAATTTTTTATGAGGATCTGCATATTGAGTTGGGGAACCATCACGTATACTCACACTATTTTTTCACGCTCATTAGAATCGCGTAAATTACTCAATTTTTCGTGTTTATTAGCCCATGAATCTGGCGCCTTTGAGCACCCAATTATTTTATTAAAAAACATTATGTGGACCTCCGTATTGATTTAGAGAACCATTACGTATACTCACATTATTTTTTTCATGCTCATTTTCGCATTTACAAGCCAATTTTTAGGAATTGCGCAAATTCCTAAATTTCTCGTGTGTATTAGCCCATGGATATGGCTCCCTGGGGCACCTAAATATTTTTTCTTGAAAAAAAATTTATGAAGACCTCCATACTGAGTTGGGGAACCATTATGTATCCTCACACCATTTTTTAAGCCCATTTCCATATTTACATGCCCTTTATTAGGAATCGCACAAATATCTCAATTTTTCGTGTGTATTAGCCAATGGATCTATCGCACCGGAGCACCTAATTTTTTTTCTCAAAAAACTTTATCAGGACCTCCGTATCATGTTAGGGAACTATCACGTATACTCACACCATTTTTGTATTAATAGGCCTTTTATAAGGAAACGCGTAAATTCCTTTATTTTTTCGTGTGTATTAGCCTATGAATCTGACGCTCTGGAGCACCTAAAATATTTTTCTCAAAATTTTTGTGAAGACCTCCTGATTGAGTTGGGGAACCATTATGTATACTCACACTATTTTTTTTAAGCTCATTTCCACATTTAAAGGCCCCCTTTTAGGAATCACGCAAATTTCTTAATTTTTCGTGTGTAATTTTCCATAGATCGTGCCGCCATGGAACACCCAAAATTTTTTTCTGAAAAAACTTTTTGAGGAACTTTGTATTGAGTTGGGAAACCATCACGTATACTCACACCATTTTTTTTCATGTTAATTTTCACATTTATGGGCCCTTTTTTAGGAATTGAGTAAGTTCCTAAATTTTTCGTGTGTTAGCCCATGGATCTGGCGCCCCGGAGCGCCCAATTATTTTCTCTTAATAAATTTTATGAGGACCTCCGTACCGATTTGGAGAACCATCACGTATACTCACACCATTTTTTTTGAGCCCATTTCCGTTTTTAGGAATCGCATAAGTTCCTTAATTTTTCGTATGTATTAACCAATGGATCTAGCGCACCGGAGCACCCAAAATTTTTTATTAAAAAACTCTATGAAGACCTCCGTATCAAGTTACGAAACTATGACATATACTCGCACTTTTTTTCACGTCAATTTTCGCATTTAGAGGCCCTTTTTTTAGGAATCATGCAAATGTCCCAATTTTTCGTGTGTATTAGCCGATGAATCTGTCGCCCCAGAGCTCCCAAAATTTTATTCGGAAAAAACTTTATGAGGACTTCCTTATCAAGTTGGGGAACCATCACATATACTTACACCATTTTTTTCAAGATCATTTCTACATTTACAATCCCATTTTTATGAATAAAGCAATTTTTTTTGTGTTTATTTTTCCAAGGATCTGACGCTTTGGAGCACCCAAAATATTTTTCTCAAAAAATTTTATGAGGACCACCGTATTGAGTTGGATAAACATAATGTATACTCCCTCCATTTTTTTCAAGGCCATTTCCATATTTAAAGGCCCTTTTTTAGGAATTACGTAAATTTCTCAATTTTTCGAGTGTTAATAGCCCATGGATTGTGGCGCCGCGGAACACCCAAAAAATTTTTCTGAAAAAACTTTATGAAGACTTCATTATCAAGTTGGGGAACTCTCACGTATACTCGCACCATTTTTTTCAAGATCATTTCTACATTTACAGTCCTTTTAGGAATAGAGCAATTTTTTTTTGTTTATTTTTCCATGTATATGACACCCTAGAGCAGCCAAAATGTTTTTCTCAAAAAACTTTATAAGGATCTCCGTATTGAGTTGGATAAGCATCACGTATACAAACAACATTTCTTTCAAGCCCATTTCCATATTTAAAGGCCACGTTTTAGGAATCACGCATATTCCTCAATTTTTTATGTGTATTAGCCCAAGGTTTGTGGCGCTGCGGAACACCCAAAAATTTTTTCTCGAAAAACTTTATGAAGAAATTCGTATTGAGTTGGGAAACTATCATTTATACTCACACCATTTTTTTTTTCACGCCTATTTTAACATTTATAGGACTTTCTTTAGGAATCACGCAAATTTCTCAATTTTTTATGTGTATTAGCCTCCGGATCTTGCACCTTGGAGCACCCAAAATATTTTTCTCAAAAAACTTTATGAGAACGTCCGTATTGAGTTGGAGAACCATCATGTATACTTAAATCATTTTTTTCAAGTCCATTTCCACATTTTAAGGCCTCTTTTTAGGAATCACGCAAATTTCTCAATTTTTCGTGTGTATTATTCCATTTATTGTGGCGCTGCGGAACACTCAAATTTTTTTTCTCAAAAAACTTTATAAGGTACTTCGTATCAAGTTAGGAAACAATCACGTACACTCACAACATTTTTTTCACACCTATTTTTCGCATTTATAGACCTTTTTTTAGGAATCATGTAAATTCCTCAAATTTTCACGTGTATTAGCCTATGGATCTACGCCCGGAGCACCCACAAGTTTTTCTCAAATAACTTTATTAGGACCTCCATATAGAGTTGGGGAACCATCACGTATACCCACACCATTTTTTTCATTCCAAATCCTGTATTTACATGCCCTTTTTTAGGAATTATCTAAATTTTCTCAATTTTTCGTGTGTATTATTAGCCAATGGATCTGGCGCCCCGCAACACCCAATGTGTACTCACATAATTCTTTCAAGTCCATTTCCATATTTACCTTTTTTAGTAATCGAGCAAATTTCTCAATTTTTTCATGTGTCTTAGCCCATGGATCTAGGACACTAAAGCACCCAAAATTGTTTTCTCAAAAAAATATTATGAGGACCTTTGTATCAAGTTAGGGAACAATCGCATATACTCACACCAGTTTTTCACGCCCATTTTCGCATTTTGAGGCCCTTTTTAGGTATCTCGCAAATTCCTCAATTATTCGTGTGTGTTAGCTCATGGATCTGATGCCATGGAGCACCCAATATTGTTTACTCAAAAATATTTATTAAGACCTCCGTATCGAGTTGGGAACCATCATGTAAATTCACATCATTTTTTTCCACGTCCATTTCTGCATTTAGATGTCCTTTTTAGGAATTGCACAAATTCCTCATTTTTTTGTGTATATTAGCCCATGGATATGCCCCCCCAGAGAACCCAATTTTTTTTCGCAAAATACTTTTTAAGTACCTTAGTATTGAGTGGGGAAACATCATGTATAATCACATCATTTTTTTTAAATCCCATTTCTGCATTTACATGGCCTTTTTTAAAAATCACGCAAATTTTTCAATTTTTCGTGTGTATTAGCACATGGATCTGAAGTCCAGGAACACCCATTTTTTTCTCAAAAAACTTTATGAGGACCTCTGTATCAAGTTGGGGAACCATAACGTATACTGACACCATTTTTTCAAGCCCATTTCTGTATTTACAGCTCCTTTTTTAGGAATCACATAAATTCCTCAATTTTTCGTGTATTAGTCCATAGATATGACGACCAGAGCACCCAAATTTTTTTTCTCAAAAATTTTTATGAGAACCTCCGTATTGAGTTGGGAAACCATCATGTATAATCACATTATTTTTTAAAAGCCCATATTCGAATTTACATGCCCTTTTTTAGAAATCGCATAAATTTCTCATTTTTTTCGTGTGTATATTAACCCATGGATCTGCCACCCGAAGCATCCAAAATTTTTTCTCAAAAAACATTATTAAGACCTTTGTATCGAGCTGGGAAACCATCACATATACTTACACTATTTTTTTCACTCCCATTTTTGCATTTACAAACCATTTTTTAGAAATCACGCAAACTTCTCAACTCTTCAAGTGTATTGACACATGGATCTAATGCCCCGGAGCCCCAATTTTTTTTTCCTCAAAAAACTTTATGAGGACCTGCGTATCGAGTTGGGGAACCATCATGTATACTCATATCATTTTTTCATATCCATTTTCACATTTACAGGCCTTTTTTTAGGAATCGCATAAATTTTCAATTTTTCGTGTGTATTAGCCCATGGTTCTGGTGCCTCGGAGCACCAATTTTTTTTTCTCAAAAAACTTTATGAGGACCTCCGTATTGAGTTGGGGAACCATCACGTATATTCACACAATTTTTTCAAGCCCATTTCCGCATTTAAAGGCCCCTTTATACTAATTGCGCATATTCCTCCATTTTTCATCTGTATTAGTCCATGAATTTGGTGGCCCGGAGCACCCAAAATATTTATTTTCTCAAAAAACCTTATGAGGACGTCCATATTAAGTAGGGGAACCATCACTTATACTCACACTATTTTTTCAAGGCCATTTCTGCATTTAAAGACCTTTTTATAGAAATCGTGTAGATTTCTCAATTTTTTTTTGTGTATTAGCCCATTGATCTGGTGTTGCGGAGCACCCGAAAATTTTTTCCCAAAAAAATTTATGACGACCTCCGTATCGTGTTGGGAAACCATCACATATACTCACACTATTTTTTTCACTCCAATTTTTTCACATTTACAACCCTTTTATTTTTAATCGTGCAAATTCCTCAATTTTTTGTGTGTATTAGCCTATGGATCTAACTCCTATAGCACCCAAAATAATTTTCTCAAAAAACTTTATGAAGACCTCTGTATATGAGTTGGGGAACCATAACATATACTCTCACCATTATTTTCACGCCCATTTCCGCATTTACAAGTCTTTTTTTAGGAATCTCAATTTTCTCAATTTTCTATGCGTATTAGCTAATGGATCTGGCGCCCCAAAGCACCTTAAATATTTTTCTCAAAAATCTTTTTGAGGAGCTCCTTATTGAGTTGGGGAACCATGACGTATACTTACACTATTTTTTTCACACCCGTTTTCGCATTTACAGGTCCTTTTTTAAAAATCTTGCAAAATGCTCAATTTTTCATGTGTATTAACCCATGCATCTAGCACCCCGGAGCACCCCATTTTTTTTTCTCAAAAAAGTTTATGAGGACCTCGTATCGTGTTAGGGAACCATCACAAATACTCATATCATTTTTTCACGCCATTTCCTCATTTACATCCCCTCTTTTTAGGAATCACACAAGTTTATTAATTTTTCGTGTATATTGGCCCGTGGATCTGGTGCCCAGAGCCCTAAAAGTTTTTTTCTCAAAAAACTTTATAAGGACTTCCGTATCAAGTTTGGTAACCATCTTGTATACGCGCACCATCTTTCACGCCTATTTTCGCATTTACAGACCCTTTTTTAAAAATCGCACAAATTTCTCAACTTTTAGTGTGTCTTAGTCCATGGATCTATCGCACCGAAGCACCCAAAATTGTTTTCTCAAAAAACTTTGCAAGGACCATCATATCAAGTTAGGGAACAATCACATATACTCACACCATTATTTTCATGCCTATTATCGCATTTACAGGCCATTTTTAGGAATTGTGCAAATTTCTCAATTTTTCGTGTGTATTAGCCCATGGATCCGACACACCGAAGCACTCAAAGTTTTTTCCTCAAAAAATTTTATGAGGACCTTTGTATCAAGTTAGGGAACCATCACGTATATTCACACTATTTTTTTCATGCCCATTTTCGTATTTAAAGGCCCCTTTTTAGGAATCACTCGTGTGTATTAGCCCATGGATCTGGCGCTATGGAGCACCCAAAATTCTTTTTTCTCAAAAAACTTTATGTATTTACAGGACCTTTATAGGATTCGCTCAAATTCCTCAATTTTTCGTGTGTATTAGCCCATGAATCTGGTGCCCCAAAGCACCCAAACATTTTAACCCAAAAATTTTTATGAGAAACTCCGTATCGAGTTAGGGTATCATCACGTATACTCACATCATTTGTTTCACGCCCATTTAAACATTTTCATGCCCTTATTTAGAAATCACGCAAATTCTTTTATTTTTCGTGTGTATTAGCCTATGGATCTAGCGCCCTGGAACACCCAAATTTTTTTTCTGAAAAAGTTTATGAGGACCTTCGTATCGAGTTGGGGAACCATCACATATGATCTCACCATTTTTCACGCCCATTTCTGCATTTACATGATCTTTTTTAGGAATCACTCAAATTCCTTAATTTTTCGTGTGTATTGACCCATGGATCTGGCACCCCGAAGTTCAATTTTTTTCTCAAAAAACTTTATGAGGACCTTCGTATCGATTTGGGGAACCATAGTGTACTTGCACCAATTTTTCACGCCCATTTTCCCATTTACATGTCTTTTTTTTAGGAATCACTCAAATTCCTCAATTTTTTTGTGTTAATCCCATGGATCTGGCGCCTCAGAGCACCCAATATTTTTTTCCTAAAAATCTTTATGAGGACCTCCGTATCGATTTGGGAACTATCACTTTTACTTACATCATTTTTTTCACGTTCATTTTTCGCATTTATAGGCCCCTTTTCTAGGAATCGTTCAAATTCCTCAGTTTTTCGTGTGTATTAACCTATGGATCTGGTGATCCGGAGTACCCAAATTTTTCAAAAAACTTTATGAGGACCTCTGTAAAGTTGGGGAACGAACGTATACTCACATTATTTTTTTCACACCTATTTCTATATTTACAAGCCATTTTTTTAGGAATTGCAGAAATTATTTAATTTTTCATGTGTATTAGCCCAGGAATTGGCTCCCTGGTGCACCCAAATTTTTTTTTCTAAAAAACTTTATGAGGACCTCCGTATCGAGTTGTGGAACCATCGTATACTCACACCATTTAAAGCCCATTTCCGCATTTATAGGCCTTTTTAGGAATCGCGCTCATGGATCTGGTGCAATAGAGCACCCAAATTTTTTTCTCAACAAACTTTATGAGGACCTCCATATCGAGTTTGGGAACCATCACGTATACTCGCACTATTTTTTTCACGTCCACTTCCGCATTTACAGGCCCTTTTGGTTCCCCAGCTTCGTCAGAAGCGATCTTGCCCTTTTGGTTAAAAACAAATTTGATATACTGTTAATGTTTTTGAAATAAAAAAGTTTCCCTTTTGGCTCCGGATTCGAATAAAGTTTGTGTACTTTCTTTTCTCTCAAGATTTCAGTGGATATGTTATTGTTAATGTGAATGCAATTTTTATTTTTGTAAAATAATACTGCAATATTACTGAATTTTATTTGTTTACAACATTTATGATACACAATATTTATTATAATATTCTAACATATTATATATAGATGCTTCTGAATTATAAATGGCAAAAAATAATAAATGAATCTCACTTTACTTTCCATTATAATTTAGCAAAATATTACAAAATGCACTATAAAAAGCCTCTTGCACCTTGCACCAAAGTATCTCATTGACATTATTTTAATAAGAATGGCCAATCTTTTGAACGTTGCTCTTGGTTTCCTTCTCATTGTTTCAGGTTTTTTTTTTTTATTATCTTCTTTAGTTATTTTATTTTAATTCGAAAAAATTTAACCTCTTCATTTTTGTGACATATATATGATAGTGTAATGAATATTTATATGATATATATGTGTAATTTAATCTATTGTAATAAGTTATTTCTTTGTTTTTCAAGTAACCATCTTTGAGTGATATAGAGAGTTAATTACCTAATGTTATAGGCCAAGTTTATCTGATCATATAAAAATTCTCTATGCTCATAGAAGACACAAATAGTAGGTTACTCTGATAGGCTACAAACTACACATATGTTCCTTGATTGATTTTGCCTGAAAATGCACATATAGATAGTAGTGTCATGAATTTATGATGAAAAAAGAACAATTTTAGTTTTTTTTTTCTTGTGTATAATGAAATGTTGTTTTTCATGAATTTGATTGCAGTTGCTTTGGATCTCAGTCCAGTGAATGCACAACGTAGATGCACTGAAATTTTGGATCCAAATAATTGTGTTCCTGATGACTGCAAAAATGAATGCATTCAGAAACACAATGGGAATGGACTTTGCGTAGGCAGTTCTGGTACTGGCCAATTTGCTTGTGCTTGTACTTATGATTGTAACCTTGATGAATCAAATTCTCTAAATTAATTCTCATTCAAACACAAAATGGTTTACAAGTGATCAATCGAATGTTGTTCTTTATTTATGAGAATCATTTTTCATCCTTCTCTGGCATTTGATTTTATTATGTTTTTATTTTACCATCCGATATACAAAACCTATTAACGCAATCAAACTAATTTCATATCATATAGACTTACTAAGGGAGCATGATATGTACTTCCCACAAAATGATTCTTCACTTCGCGGGCAAATCTAGTACATTAGTTATGGATTTATCCAAACTCAGTAGCTTTAGTTAAAATTTTATAAGTGTGTTATGTCGATATATTGTCTAATCTATGAGAATTCAGTCTTTTCCTTCCCTAAACCCCTATATGAAAGTGAACCCTCGACTTGTGTGAGACACATTTACATCAAAATTTGAGACACTCCCCAAGGTGTATGTTTTTTTGATAAGACTATTGGACTCCAACTCTTCATCTAAATTCTCTAATGAGTGTAAACAAAAATTCACTAAATTGTTATAAAAAATTAGTTTTGAAACCTAAAATTAGCTCGTTGCCCTTTTCATGAACCCAACCCAAGGGAAATACCTTAATAGCTTATTATTTAAAATTTAATATTACAATATATTTTACATATCAGGGATTTAACCAAACTTATTTTGATTATGTATTGTACCAATCTTTGAGGTGCCCTGTTGAACTTTTCTGAGTTTTAGATCTTTATATAGTCCATTTTACAAAGGAAACTTTGTCAAAATTTTGAAAATTTCTCAAACTTAGCCCCAAGAAAGTGAATTGTCATTCGAGGATGAACATTTTTAAGGGGAAAAGACGTAAGACCCCACACATTAAGATAATTTAAATTAGGCCACAATAACTTATGAGACTAATATTTTCACGTTTCATATCAATCGTTGATGAGATATAGAGAGAATGATTTTAAATAGTGATTAATGGAAGAGATATGTGTAATAAGTCACTTGGAATCTTGTAGACTAATCTAGAGACCAACGGGAGTTTTTGAAACCAAATCTCAAAATGAAGGATATATATTATTGGAAAATCGTTATTGTATCTTGTTATTAGGTTGGATTGGAACGAGCATATATCCTGATATATAATTATTTAGAGGCCCCACAACCTATTATAATGAAGATATGTGAGTGGCATAAAACCAATTGTCAGTCATATATTAGAGTAAAAAGTTATGACCATTTTATCATGAATTGTTTGAGTAGAATCTGGTTAGAGACATATCTAAATATGTCTTCATGTACTCAACATAATCTGGTTAGAGACATAATTTGAGACGTATCTAAAAACCATAGTCTAAAAACACTTGCAGAAATATTCCCCATAGAATCCGAATGTTGTGTATCAAAACTCAATATGATCTAGAATAAGAGGATACAATCCCAAAAACAAGAAAAAAATCGAAAGAGTTTGAGCTCCAAATAGATGGACTAAGAAAATAAAGATGAATCTGTGGCAGGCTGGAGAAAGTATCAATAACTAGGGAATCACAATTAAGATAGCGAAGCAATCACCTGAATATGTCTTGTACTCAACAAAGAAAAAACAAGTGCAATATGAGTACATAAACCACAATGTACTGGTAGGGTTATCATCTAGCTCCAAAGATATGAATGTAAACACAACTAAAATATAGTAAAGACAAGACAACACATACATCAACCAAGTCAGCAATACACCAAAACTCTCAATCACCAATCCCGACTTAACCATTTATATGAAGCATGTCCCATATGATCACAAACAAGTCCAGTTCACTCAAGGAACCAATACACAAGAGAATAGTCAAACATGTACCAAATGTGACACTTGAGCCAAATGATAACATATACCAGACGTAGTACTCTAGCCAATCAAGAGATATTATGTATCAGGCATAGTACACAAGCCAACTGATAATATGTACAAGGCGTGGTACCCGAGCTAATCAAGAGATATTTTTTACCAGGCGTGGTATCCAAGGTACACGACATGGTACTTGAGTTAACCGAGATATATTTCGTACCAGGCGTGGTACCCGAGCAACCTGATAGTCAAACAAACACAATCACATTCACAATCACAATCCCAATCCCAATAAAATAAAATCACACTTGTAAATACAAGTAATTAAAACACTTTTATTGCATGAGATTATCTACAATTCATCATTTCATATTTAACCCTTACGTTTTCCCTAAAATGAATTGTACAATTAACATGCATACATAACATTACTGGAAAAATAACAATAGTCACCTACCTCGAATCTATCCTTGGAAGCTCTGTTGAACCTGAGTCTTCCCCTTGTTAAGATACATAGCCTGTTTTTGATCTACAAATAATCAATACAACACATAATCACACCTCAATAGCCTAAAAACCTGGATTATACCCTATTCCGAACCCTTGGTCATTCTCATAATCATCCCACCCAAATCAAGGGTTCTTCACCATTAAATTAAACAAAACTTTCCCTTAAGATTGTCACCACAAATTTTAAGGCTTAAGTATCAAATTACTAAGTTTAAATAGTAATTAACTTACCTTCATAGATAAAAATGATTGAAAATAAGAGAAAATCACCCTAGGTCTTCCCTACACTTGCCCAAAAAACTCTTGAATGATTATGGGCGGTTTTGGGGAGTTTATGCATTTTGGGTGACTTATCCTGCCATAGAGAACGGTGTTGTAGCATGATATTATGCTACAATAAGAATTAATTTGGCCGTCGTGGTACTCTACCCTTTGCCGTGGCGACTTGCACATAAATGAAACTCGTCAAATCCTCCTTAAAGTCTCCATTTCACAATAAACCTTCAAACCTGGACGTTGAAACTAACCCCCCCTCCCCCCCACCAAATTTGATACAAAAAATTCTACTTATCTAAATTCACTTTTGAAATTAAAGCCCTATTGTCAACACCTAGACCATCGTGAGTTGTACCTACACTAACCCTTCGGTGAAAGAACTATTTTCTAACGTAGCGTGACCTATCAAGACTAGTTTTAGAAATCAATCATGAAAGGAAAAAAAAGCTAATTAGCAGTCTTAATAGATAAAAGATCAAGTTCCCATAAAGTCGACCGCTTAAAAAAAATCATTGCAGAATCAACTCCCTACAGTTTGATAGTCATAGTACTAAAACTCTAACTATCGTAAATAAAAGGGATGCAACCCCGACTAATAAAACATAAGTCTAGAATCTAAATGTGTATGTCTGAAAACATAGACAATTAGATAATGAAAAAACCATGACAGCCTAAAAGAAATAACCCATCCTTGAATTTAGATGTCTTTCTTCTCACAACTGAGGTCTTGAAGCAAACACATGAATATGCCTTGTACTCAACAAACACACAGATACACCACTTATGGAGTGCGCACACACACCACTTATGGAACCCACACACAAACTGTTAGTGTACCAATATGGTACTGGAGCCATTCACTATTAGTATTCATACCAAGCGTGGTACTCAAGCCAACCGTTAGTATTCATGTACCAACATGGTACCCGAGCCAACCATCAATCACAAATAATAGCATGCACAACCACAATAACAATGAGAAACCAACTTGAAACCACAAGTAAATAAACAGGTTTGATTACATCAGATTAGCACATGATATCATTTCACATTAACCTTTCAGTTTCCCCTCAAATGCATTACATAATAATACTACAAAGCAATTGACATGCACATTTAACATACTTTGTAAACAACAATCATCACCTACCTCGAAGCAAACCTTGGAAACTTAAAAAAACTTGAGTTTTCCCTTTTTATAGTGCCTTGACCTGTTCTTGGTCTAACTAATAATGAAAATACAATAATCAATCAGTAATCGCTTAACAATACCTGAATTAAAATCAAATCATAACCCAGGTCAATTAATGATTATTCTACCCAACAAGGGTTCTTTCCACCTTTAATTCACGTTAAAACCCTCCCCAAGAGTAAACCTCTAGTTACAAATCAATTTACAAGTTAAAGGGAGAAATTCACATACCTTTATTGAAGAAATTGGTGGAAAAACTATAAAAGAATGCCCTAAATCACCTTCCTTCTTCTCAAGAACGGAGTGCCAAAAATAAGAGGTTTTATAGGATTTTTCTGCATTAACTCCTGTCTTGTTCCGCTATAGCGTCCTAACCCGCTATAGTGGCGTTGCCATATCGGTCCAACCCGCTATAGCACCTGCTAAGTCATCTGAATATAGTGGCATGGCGTCTGTTGTAGCGGCTTGCATGGAATTAGAGTCCTGTAAAACTCTCCAAGATCCCACATTTCACAACATACCTTCGACCTTTGACATCCTAAACTCATCCCTTATGCCAAGTTTGATCCCGAGAGTTTTACTCACCCGAATTTGATTCAGAAAGGTCCTAGCTATGAGTTTCTTAATGTCTTAGCTACTAGAAAACATAAACACAACTTAGACATATCACCTGACCCATTCCTGGATTGCCCTAGACTTTCTTCACTCAGAATCTATCTAAGACTAGCGTAGCCTAGAATTTTTAAGTCTCTATCCAAAAATTTTTCTTACTTGATTCTTTCACATTTGGTCTACCTATAACGATCGGAGTGGGTCCACTTATGGAATCAACGTCTAAGCTAATAGAAAAACCAACCTAAGCTTTAACATTTTAATAATCCTTTTTTCGGATTGCCCTAAACCTCACTTTGCACAGATTTCGTCTGAGGTTGACCTAGTCTAAAATTTTCAACTCACTGCTCCAAAAATTATCCTACTCAAATACTTTTACCATTGATTAGCCCATAACGACCGTAAGGGTCTTTACATGCTAGTACCTTACCTTCCATACATATGATCTATGAGAGTTATATCACTCTAACAAACAAAGGCATGAAATATGTAGGATCTATAAAACTTATTCTTTTCATAATGTAAGCCCAAACCCTTTTTTTTTTTTTTTTTTTTAACAAGAGCTTAATGAATATTTGATGCAAGCACACACATTTTTGGAACATTTTTCAGATAAACATGTCTTTGGTGAGAACACACAATATATAAACAATAATATAGGTAGAGGGAATCTCATGGACATACGATTCACATTTGCTCATGCTTTAATAAGTAATTCTTAAATTAAATTTCAAAAAATTTATGTGTTCTAGCATAAACATATGTGCTGCCTATTATTCATGTAAGTAGTATCATTTTGATATATTTCCGCTGTGCATATAGTTTTCCGTACAAAAAGTAGCATCCAAGTAAGTAGTTCTTAAGTGACACATGACATGAAATTAGTGAGCTATGAAGACCCATATCCTAAAACATATAAATTGTAACTCTCAAAACAGATTAATTAATAACACATTATAAAAGTTATTAAACCTAGACTGCCAAATCACATAAACTTTGGAAAAAATGTGTCACTTAAATAATGACCTACAGGGCCTGTGTCATATAAACAAGTAACTTACGACATGTGGTGTATAGTTTCTTAAAGGTATGTAATATATAAGCAAGTGATTTTGTGAGCCATGTAGCATTCGAGACTCTTTCTTATAAAATACATAACACACTTTATAAACTATATAACCTATAAACAATTCCTTTGGCATGCAATGTGATCTAAAATACTGGTAGCATACAAGAAAATTAATTGGTGATGCACATAAGTATGTGGACTCCTTATATGGACTTGAGCAATCCTCCCCTAATGAGATAGCTTTTGAGGTTGAGTTAGACGTAGGTGCCATATCTTACATGGTACCAGAGCTAGGTCTATCCCCGTTTGGGCTCCTGGTCCACGCTCCAGTCGATCATGAACGTGAAGGGGGGCGGGTGTTAGAGCCCACATTGGTTGGGGAATGTTAGAATATATGACAATATATTCTGACAGATTGTATATATTTAGTTTATATATATAGGCATATATTTATGACAATATATTCTGACAGTGTTAGAATATATGACAATATATTCTAATAGATTGTATATATTTAGTTTATATATATAGATAGGCATATATTTAGTTTATATCTATAGATAGGTAATTTCCTTACTTATATCTTGTAATATGTGTATATATTCTACGGATGAAGAATGAAATAGATCAAAAGATTAATCTCTTTCATGGTATCAGCTGTCTAGGGCACAATCCGACATTCTTCCTTTGTCGTCGTGACCCCCTGCTGACCCTCCTGCTGCCACCGCCCCCCTCCCCCCAGCTCTTCCTCTTCCGTTATTCTCCATCACTGTGTCTCACTCCAAATCTTTCTTTCATCCTACTCTTGCTGTCTCCAACATCAGGAATCATGTTCCCATCACTCTTGAGATGGAGAACGTCCAATATTCCACTAGGGCGGAACTTTTTAAGATTCATGCCAGATCCCATCGGGTAATTGATCATATTATTCCTTCGGCCGTGGGAACGAAGAAACGGCCTCACCAAGAGGAGGACAAACAATTGTGGTCCACCCTTGACGCCACTGTTCTCTAATGGCTCTACGCTACTATTTCTCATGATCTTTTGCATACCATTCTTGAGCCTGACACCACGGCGATGGAGGCATGGAATCGCTTGTGTGACATATTCCAGGATAACAAACACTGTCGTGCTGTCACCTTTGAGTATGACTTCACTCATGTTGACATGGCAGATTTTCTGAATGTCTCCGCCTATTGTCAACATCTCAAATCTCTGGTAGATCAACTCAAGAATGTTGGCTCCCCGGTGGCTAACGATCGTCTAGTTCTTCAATTGGTCTCTGGCCTTACCGAGCCCTACCAAGGTGTGGCCATTTTATTCGCCAACGTGACCCTTTGCCGCAATTTTATCAAGCTCGTTCGATGCTCACTCTTGAAGAAGCTGGCCGTGCTAAGAAAGCAACCTAAAGTTCCTCCGCTGCATTAGTTCACGCTCATCCGAGGGTCTTCCTGATGTTCCTGAAAATTCCTCTTCCAACTGCCCTACTAATGGTGGGAAGAGGAACCACAACCGCAACAACAATGGCAGCAGGTCTCGCGCAACACTAGGCAGCGTGGAGGCAGCAGAGACATTGCTAGCAGTGCCGAACCTGCAGGCCGTGGTGGCCAGCTGGGAGGCGGCAACAGTCGCGGCAGCATTGGGCAGCATCCAGCGGCGCAGCACCATCCGCCATATTCTCCTTGGACTGGCAGGCAGTAGTGGCCATGGATGGCCTCTTGGGGTCCTTGGGCTGTACCTTCATGTCCATATCCGTTAACCGCCTGGTCCCGACCAAATTATGGGAAGCAGCAGCCGCCACGAACAGGTGTCTTTGGCCCTCGCCCCCAGCAGGCATACACGGCAGCCCCTACCCCTACGGACATTGAGGCCGCGATGCATACTCTTGGGATCACTCCTCCGGATACAAATTGGTACATGGACACCGGTGCCACTTCCCACATGACATCCACACAAGGTAACCTTACGTCCTATTTTAATAAGAGCATTAATAGTGGTATAATGGTTGGTAATGGTCACTCAATTCTAATTTACGGTTATGGTCACACAACGTTGTCTTCCCCGTATCTTCCCTTGCACTTAAAAAATGTCCTCCATGCCCCTCATCTAGTTAAAAATTTGGTGTTCGTCCGCAAATTTACCACTAATAACTCTGTCTTTGTTAATTTTAATCCCTTTGGGTTTTCTGTGAAGGATTTTCAGACGGGGAGGCTGGTAATGAGGTGTAATAGTCGGGGAGAGCTTTATCCAATCACTAATCCTTTCATTTCACCATCTATTTTTGCTGCTTTGGCACCGTCTCTTTGGCATGATCGTTTGGATCACCCGGGCGCACCTGTGTTGAATTCCCTTAGGAAGAATAAATTGATTGATTGTAATCAAAGTAGAGACGTTCGTATCTATCATTCGTGTCCTCTTTGAAAACATGTTAAGTTGCCATTTTATGCTTCGAATTCTCGTACTCTTATGCCTTTTGATATTATATATAGTGATCTTGGGACATCACCTATTTTGAGTTCCTCCGGTCATAGATATTATGTCTTGTTTATGGATGATTATTCGAAATTCTTGTGGACATATCCTTTGTCGCAAAAATCATAAACCTTTTCCACATTTTTAGCTTTTAAGACATTTATTCGAACTCACTTTGAGCGGGATATAAAGAATATCCAATGTGATAATGGCAAGGAATTTGATAATGGCCCTTTTTGGGACTTCTATAAAACCAATGGTCTGTCGTTTCGTTTATCCTGTCCTCACACATCACCTCAAAACGGGAAAGCCGAACGACAAATTGGTACGATTAATAACATTGTTCGTACCTTATTGGCCCATTCTTCCCTTCTGTTTTACTTTTGGCATCATGCGTTACAAATGGCAACTTACCTTCTCAACATCCTTCCTCATAAACTATTAAACTATTAATCTCCTCTTAGAATTCTTTATCGAAAGAACCCATCTTATTCTCATCTTCATGTTTTCGGGTGTTTATGTTATCCTCTCATTCCCTCCACATAAATAACAAAACTCCAACCCCGATCAACCCCATGTGTTTTTTTGGGATATCCGTCACATCATCGTGGGTATAAATGCTTTGATTTGTCCTATCGCAAAATCATCATTAGCCGTTACGTAATATTTGATGAGATGCAATTTCCTTTTGCCAAGGTACACAATCCTCAAAATCACACATACTAATTTCTAGACGATGGACCCTCTCCATATGTGGTTCATCACCTCACTAACCCCACGAACCCACTGGCTCCACCCCTTCCTGCCGCACAGCTGCCCAACCTGTTGTGCCCAGCTAGCGGGTCTGCTTCCTCGCTTGGACAGCTCACTTTATCGCTGCCTACTAGGCAGTAGCAGTCCGCCTCCTCTTCTCCTCTTCCTCCTGTCTCTCCTCATCGACCAACTCTCGTCTTGCACTCTAGTCTACCCTCCGATCATTCCTTGTTTGTTTATCGTCGAGGTTCTTCTATGGATTATCTTTTACTATATGTCGACGATATTATTTTAACTGCTTTCTCTGATGAGCTTCACCAGTCTATCATATCACGTCTTAGCTTCGAATTTGCTATGAAGGATTTAGGCCCGTTGAGCTATTTCTTGGGCATTGCGGTCACTCGTCATAATGCTGGTTTATTTTTATCTCAAAAAAAGTATGCAACTGAGATTATTGAACCGTCGGCATGTCATCATGTAAGCCATCTCCTACTCCAGTTGATACAAAGCCGAAGTTTGGAGCTACTACAAGCATGCCATTTGCGGACCCATCACTTTATCGGAGTCTTGCCGGGGCACTCCAATACCTCACGTTCACAAGACCCGATATTACGTATGCGGTGCAACAGGTGTGCTTGTTCATGCTTGACCTACGGGAGGAGCACATGCACGCCCTCAAACGCATCGTGCGTTACCTACAAGGTACTTTGGATTATGGTCTTCACCTGTATCCCTCTTCCACAACAACCCTTGTCTTTTATACTGATGCTGATTGGGGTGGGTGCCTCGATACACGGCGTTCGACGTCTGGTTATTGTGTCTTTATGGGTGACAACTTGATCTCATGGTCTACCAAACGTCAGGCAACTTTGTCCCGTTCGAGTATAGAGGCAGAATACCAAAGGGTTGCCAATGTGGTTTCTAAATCTTGTTGGTTACGTAACTTGCTTTTGGAACTTCATTTTCCTATTCCACGAGCTACTTTGGTTTACTGTGATAATGTTAGTGCCATCTATCTGGCTGGTGATCCTGTTTAGCATCAACGCACTAAACACATTGAGATGGATATACATTTTGTACGGGAAAAGGTGGCTCGTGGCCAGGTTCGAGTTCTCCATGTCCCCTCTCGTTATCAGATTGCAGATATCTTCACCAAAGGCCTTTCGTTGGTGTTATTCAAAGATTTTCGGGACAGTCTTAGCATTCAGCGACCTCTCGCTTCGACTGCGGGGGTGTGTTAGAATATATGACAATATATTCTGACAATGTTAGAATATATGACAATATATTTTGACAGATTGTATATATTTAGTTTATATATATAGATAGACATATATTTAGTTTATATATGTAGATAGGTAGTTTCCTTACTTATATCTTGTAATATGTGTATATATACTACGGATGAAGAATGAAATAGATCAAGGGATTAATATCTTTCAGGGAATGTATTGATGGAATCTTTACATGGACTTGAGCAATCCTCTTCTCATGAGTTAGCTTTTGGGGTTGAGTTAGGTCTAGGTGTCATATCTTTGCAAGTCTTACTCAATAATTGAGTAATACTGTATGTGTTATCAACCTTGTGCCGTTACACCAATAATCAAATTCTTAACAGATCAATAAATAAGCCTTTATATGAATATTCTAAGTTCTAACTAAGAGCCCGTTTGGATTGACTTATTGTTTTTTGCTTATAAGTCAAAATTTATAAAATTAGGATTTCTAACTTATATTTTAACTTATTTTGATTTATAACCAAGTGCTTAAAGTATTTTTTTTAATTTTATTCAAACACCGTAAAAGTGCTTAAAATCCCTAAAATAAGTCAATCAAATAAGCTCTAAGATTGGGTGAAAACTGACTTAAAATACATTATTATTTTTCCAACCTTCGGTGTAGCAAAGATCTTTGCTTTGGCAAAGGTCACTATAGTAAATAATTCATTTGTTAGGGTGACCCTAGGTTAGGCCAATGGGTTTTGAGTAGGCCAATGGGAAAACAAATGGGTCAGAAAATTACTTTTTGGTCACGACTTAAAACTTCTAGGTTAGGCCATTCTCAGTTGGAATGTGAGCAAGGAGAGGTCTAGGAAAATTTTGGAATGGGTTGGGTAATATGTGTCACACCCCTTTTTCTTATCACTCCACACTTATGGGTTTGAAAAAAAATATGTCCAATTAAAGTGATTATTTCCTCCTTAAACATTGCACTATGCTCTTAAATATTATTTTTTTCATTTTCACACTTGATCTTTGTTTGCTTGGAAGCTTCTCATTTATTTTCTTCTCTTTTATTTTTGTCCTTTTCGCTCCTTTTTGTCGGAGGTTTTTTTCATATATATATATATATATATATATATATTGTTTTTGAAGATTTTCTTTGTGTGTATTCCTCTTTGGGCATTCACATATTTCGCTTCATCAACCAACTTAGATCTTTGACTGTGATTAGATCTTGGATACTACGTTCAAGAAGGCGGGACCAAGGGAAAGTGCATTTATGCACTCAAAAGGATATATATGAAGATGTGATTGTTCAAATAAAAAATTTTTAGGTTCAAAATGGGAGTTCTATGGATAACATGATATTTGGTAGTCTTCAAAGACATAATCGGATCAAAGAAATCCTAAAAATAATTTTCCAACTCAAGTGTTGCTCAAAATTTCACCTCAACAAATTTTCCGGCCAAGTTCTAGATCTGCAATGCAATGTCATTGAATTTTAGATGTAAAGTGCACCACACAATACACATGAAATAGGTTTGATTTATTTCTACCGTGACTTTAAGCAAAAGAATTTCTCAAGTGTCACATAAGATAATTAGGAGGCATCATGAAAATTTATTGGTCACAACAAAGAAGGTTCCCTTTATAATGTCAAATAGTTTAACACTTTTCTTTTTCTCATTCACACTCCTAAGTATGTTGGTACCAAACAAATCAAGAAACACTTCTTTTTATTCTTTACTAAGACAAAAAAGAAAATCCTTTTTATTAAGGAATACCATACCCATAGGGGATTGACTACGTATTTCATCGAGGTTATGAGAATCAAGTGTTCATAGTTTGCCAAGCTTGAAACATAAAGTAAAAAACTTCTTTTTTAAAAAAAGAATAAAAACTTTTGTTTTCTTTTAATGAGAAGGAACAAACTTTTTTCATTTTTTTTTAATCTTAAAATGAGGATTAAAAACTGTTTTTTTTTTACAACTTAGATCGTCGAATCTGATGAGAAATGCCCACATATCTCTTCAAGGTGAGAATCAGGTGCACATAGATTGTGAAGATTTCAAACAAATTTCTACATTTTTCCATTTTTGATTTTCAATAAATAATATGAAACTTCTTTTGATTGATTTTTTTTCTGAAGAAGGGTCAAGAACTTAGATCACTGAACCCGAGGTCACCGAATCCGAGGAAGGGTTTTCTACATATCTGTGCGTAGCTCTTGAAACTTGAAATATGAAGTGTATTACTTTTGTTTTTTGAATTTGGAAAGTTTTGGTGAAGGAAAATAAAATTATTTTGATTTTTGAATAAAGATCACCGAATTCGAGGAGGAATGCCTACGTATCTCATCAAAGTGAGAATCAGGTGCGCGTAATTCGTAACGCTTAAAATATGATTGACCTATAAATGGAAAAATTGTTTCGTGTTGGAATATATTATTGCAAAAAGATAAGAACCGTACTATTTGAGATTTATCTAAAATAGGTGTAATTAGTAAAAAAAACATAGAAAGATTCCATGTATTCATTTAACATAATCTATCTTAAAGACAATCAACATTCAAACCAACCTTTCCAAACGATATAACAAATAGCACATAGTCATGAACATGTTGGTCTAAAAGACGATTTCTGTTTTAGGTATGCCCGTTCCTTGTGTTGAGCAAGACTAAATTGAATGCACGTGATGCAAACAATGGGGAATCAACTAGGGATACATGTTTGCATTGTAGTTTTACGAGGATTAAACTTGGTAGAGAAATGTATCTAGACTTATTGTAAAACAGGCAAACAACTCGATTCAGGAACAACGTACCGGTAGCAATGTTTTTCAGCTTTGTGCGTGGAAGCTCTCCATCCTAAACATGTGTGAATAATAATCATTTACCATTGATCAAAGACCCACTGGCTATATCTTGACAAAAGTGGGGGTGCACACAATTGCAATTCTGAGATTCTACTATTGAAAACTCAAGTAGGTGCACGGGGAAAACATTTATATCACAGTTCAATAATATTAAAACAATTAATGAGCAGACATGTAGCACATTAGGCCTACACATATAACATATTGAGTAATATAATAAAATTCAAGTACAAGTCAATATACCAAAACTCGAATTCTAGTGACGACTCTGTAAATAAATAATCTCTTATCAAAACATCACTTTAATTGAGTTTTTTTTTAAAGCCGTCTAAGTTTGGTAATAAAGGGGTGTGATAGATCATGAGGACTTTGTAAATAAATAATCCCTTATCAAAGCATCATTTTAATTGGAAATATTTTTTTTAAATCATGAAAGTGCGGTAAAAAAGGAGTATGACAATATTTCTAAGTTCGATTTATTTTTTCTAGTATATATCTAAGATATTAAGAAACTCATAGAGCTTTTCAGAATCGAATTAGGGAGAGTAAAACTCTCAGAATTGATCTTGACATGAAAGGGTTTGTGTGGGAAGTCAAGGGTCAAATGTATGTTGCGAAATGAGGGCATTTTGGGAGGTTTTCAAGTCTCTAATTTTGTGCAATCCGCTATAGCGGGCATCACAACGCTATAGCAAGACGTCTGTGCAGGTGCTATAGAAGTTGTACATGCACTATAGACGGGGAAAATACTATGGTGATGTCGTTATAACGGATTAGACCGCTATAGCGGAGTAAGTGTAACACCTCGCAACTTTACTCTTAGAATCTGAATAGTTTGTTGTAAGTATATGAGCTTGAACCAGGCGATGTCCTACTTACTCATATGTTTTAAGGTCTTTTATCAAGTGTAGCAAGGGTATTCGAAGTTATTTAGGGCCATAAGAGACCTCTTACACCAAGTCAATTTCAAAGCATTTCTATCAGCTAAATTGTCAAATTAGCCCATATAAGAGTCAACTTCAAATGACCATATCTCATATAATATGAAGAGTTAGGAGGCACATAACCTATCAAATTAAAAATCCATGAGTCTTTTTTCCAACGCTGCCAAGTTTGCGTCAATTCAATTCGGGATAAAAAGTTATGAGTGATTTACTAGAGATACTTTAACCTGGTTGAAGCTCTATGATGGCTCTGTGACACGGAGTGAATACGGACCTCACTATTTACTAAAATAAAATTTCAACTTCCAACTCTTATCATTTATTTTCTTGAGGGTATGTTTATCATAAAAACCTTTGGAAAGTTATTTGAATGGCCTAAAATGTGTATTATTCGGTTTTTCATAATTAAATCCTTTCATTCACTACTAAAATTCTACTCTCAACAACTTCAAGAAACACCAAGGCCAGAGTTCATCTTTCAAGATTCTCCATCAATCTTCCTTACTAAGATATGTGTGACAACCCGAGTCTACAACCTAACCGAGACACGATACTCAGAACCATGTTTGCCCCAAGTTAACCCTTCTTATAACATATCAAAGCATATCATATGAAAATTGAAGCATAAGCTATAAACTAAAAACATAACTAGATTAAATTTTAAGAATAATTCTATTACAACTGAATACTAATGTTCTGGAGCCTCTAAACAGAATAAAATGATTTACCGGGATAGGACCCTGAACTGCCTGAAAGCTAATACAACTGAAGTGAATAAAATATAGCATCTCATAACTAAAGTCCTTAGAATGCAAGGTGGACTCACCACAAAACTGAAAGTAGAGGAACTTAGTGGAACGTTTTCCCGCGAATCTAAATTTGAGTGCTGAAAGCTACATCATAAAATAATGTAGCGCAAATTAGTGTCAATATATGAAATGTATTGGTATGCAAGGTAAGGACTGGGATAAACAATTATACAAGCAAAAAGCACTATAAATCTGAGCATGAGTTATACACAAACAATAACTGAAGATCTGAGAGTCAAAACTGTGACATATGACATAATATTACAGAAACAAAATTTTTTATCTGAGACCATTTCTGAAATCATATCTAAAAGGATGCATATATGAAGATCATGCAATTTGAAAATCTTATACTTATATTATCAAGAAAATATTAAAAAAATGTAGTAAATCTTTTAGGTGGGAGTTTCTCATAACCAACATATATCGTGTGATCTCATGAAGCACCAACATACCATCCTAGTTGGAAGGGTTGCCCTATACCTTGCCAGGGTATAGAACCTGCATGTCTAATGTGGATCCACTAATTTGAGTCTCTCAAGGCTAAATGGTCAACTGTCAAAGCGGTGAAACATAATTCTATTGTGGCATTTAGTTTTGAAACTCTGGCTATCTAGAACCCTCGTTCACTCGGTGCTAAATACTAATCCCAAAACGTACTATTCATATGACTCATAACATATCTATTAAGCATATCTAGAAGCTTATAATGAGTCTTACTCAAAAATCTTTTTCTAAAACATATCTTGTTGTGAGTATGCTCAAATCTATGAGACAAAGCTCAAATCCTTCTTTCTAAAATCATATGATGAAATCTCTTTCAAAATAGTTTTCATAATAATATAAATGCCCTAAAATCATGCTTTGAAGATAAGATAAAGGAATCATAAATACAATTCATGTCAAGAACTAATAAGGATGACCATGGAAACCCTTGTTAAACATAAAAAGGAAGTACAATAGTCAAAATTCATAATTATGAGTAAGTAAATTCAAGAAATCATGCAATTGGAACATAGAAATGGTGAATTTGAAAGTATACTTATAAACCCTAACCATAAAATTGAATTCATGAAAACTGAGGAATTTTAGACATGAGGATGAAAAGAATTCCTCATTAGAGTCCTACATACCTTGAATCACTCCAATTGAAACTCTAACTTTGAAGCAGAACCTCAAAAGTCCCTTCTTAAACTTTAGGACGAGTTTTGGTTTTTCTAGATATGGGAGAAAGATTTGATGTTAGAATCTCATGAAGAATTCGTGATTAGAGAATGAGATTGCTTAGAAATACTATAGATACATGAGAGGAGCATACCTTGATGTTGGAGATGGAGAAGATGAGAGAATTTGAGAGAAAATAATTCTTGAGTTGTCTAAGAAGAATTTTCTAGTGAACCCCCAACTTAAATTACTAAATAGAGCAGCTCAAAAATTGTGGACACTGAAAAATTGGCTTGGCACGGTGCATCCACACTACTAGCCGCACGGAGCCCATCTCTAATTTGGTAATATGGTGGCTACTGGAAAAAATGGCCTGGTGCGGTGCGCCCACGCTACCAGGCGCGCAGAGCGAACGACCAATTTGACGCCCCTCCAGTAAAATGCAAATAACTTTTTACTAAAAAGTCGGATTGACAAGTGGTCTGTGGCATTGGAAAGAATATTTGTAGACTTTTAATTTGATTGTTGATGGGTTACCTAACTCTTACTATTTCAAGAGATATGGTCATTTGAAGTTGACCCTTGTATTAACTCATGTGAAATCTTAGCCAATAGAAAAGCTTCAAACTTGACTTGGTGTTTGAGGTACCTTACGACCCTACACAACCTTCGACACACTTAATAAACTTCGTAAATGACCTTAAAATATATGCAAAACATATAAATCATGAGGTTCGGGCCTATACAAATACTGAAGATAGTTCGATTCTTTTCTTAGAAGTTTCGGGACATTACAATATGTAGGGCTTCAATGAGAGTATCCCTTCACTCTCATGCCTATAGTATTTTTATTCTTCAGAATTTCACAAGATTGTTAGAAGTAAAGCTAGGATTTTTATGAAATTATGATCTTTCTTCAATAAGCTACATTTTAATTGTTTCACGTTGGTTTTAAAATCTTACAGTACCGATTTAGCATAATTTCTATGGTTCCTTAAATATTTATGATTTTTAAACATGAAAGAAAACATGATTTGATTTACAACCTAATTACATGTTGTTTTAAGGTATGACTTTTGATCATAGCCTCACATGTAATATGAATGATAAAAGGTTTATATACCTATAGGCATTATATGTATACTGTATACATGTTGTTTTGGGAGGACTATTTAGTATCAAGAGGACGCGGGTTTAGAAAATCCAAGTTTCATAACTACACGCCAACAGAGTATTAAGTTTCATTGCTTTGATGGTTGACCTTTATCCCTCTGAGGCTCATGTTAGTGGATCCATGTAAGATAGAATAAGGTTCTATACCCCCGAAAAGTATAGGACAATCCATCCAACTGAGATTATAAGTTGGATATTATGAGCTCAAATGACGTATATCGGTTATAAGAAACTTTTAGTTCATTTATCTTTTATGATATGTCCTTAACTCTATTTGAGGTATATTAAGTATGCTATTTTATGTTATGATTATGTAGGACTATTGATTTAGACTCAAAGATGTATATGCATTTGAAATAAGGTCTTAAAACTGATATTTATGCATGAATTTCAAATGTTTCATTTTAGCCCCTTTATTGCGATTATGACTTTACATTTTAGAAACTTTTTTCCATCGTTTCATAAATATGTTACTTTATATGAGTATGTTGGTTCTCTTACATACTCAGTACATTCCACATATAGAAGCATATCTTTCTCTGCATTTCATCCTTTAATGATGTAGATTTCAGCGTTCGTTCTCAGACTTGTGACTAGTAAGGTTGCAGTATTTCTAGTTAACACCTCTCCTCACTTGGGGACTCCATTAATTTAGGTCACTAGAATTTTTTTCATATTGTCTTTGGTTAGGTAGTTTGGGGCCATGTCCCTGCAGACTTATATTTTCAGTTTAACTAGTAGAGACTTATTTCAAATAGTAGAAATATAGTTTCAAAATTTTTATTAATTCTATTATTTAGTTAGGTAATTCAACTTCCTCTTAGTTTCTTTATGTCATGCTTTGATATGTACGCCAAGGGTTAAATTGAGATCACTCGTGGTTCTAGGCACTGTCTCTTGGCTGGCATATAGACTTGGGTCGTGATAGTAAGTCAAGGTTTTATGCAGAAAAGTCCCTAGAACTTCTTATTTTACAATATTGTTCTTAGGAGCAGCAAAGGCGATTTAGGGCAGTTTTCACCCCTTTTCCCACCAAATTCTTTGATAAAGATAAGTTCTTTACTCTCGTATCTTGTAATTTAATTCTTAAGACTTAGATTTTAGGGTATTACTCTTGAAGGAGAGTTTTGACTAGATTTAATGTTTGTAAAAATCGTGGTTTGGGTTGAATAATCATGAATTGTCCCGACGTTTAGGATTTGGTTATAATCGAGGTATTGTTAAGCTAATATTGATTGATTATTGCGTTTCCATAGTCAAAGTACTTCAAAAAGGGAAAGCTCAAGTTCTTTAGAGTTTCCAAGGCTTGACTCAAGATAGGCGATGGTTATTGTTTTTCAAAGTATGTAGTGTGTGCATGTTAACTGCTTATTGGTATTATTATGCAATGCATGTGGAGTAAAATGAAAGGTTAATGCAAAATGATCTTGTGTAGTAATATGATGCGACAAACCTATTTACTTGTAGTTACAAACATGTTGTTCATTGTGATTATGATTGTGATTACACATTTTGTTTATGATTGATGGTTGGCTCAAGTACCACGTTGATAAAGGAATACTAACGGTTGGGTCGAGTACCATGCCTCATATGAACACTAACATTGGTTAGCTCAGATACCACACTGGTACACTTATAGTTTGTGTGTGGGTTCCTTGGGAGGGCCAGATATGTGCATTTGTGATCATATGGGCAATGTTTCGTGCATTGACAATTCAAGGATTGCAATTGGTAATTTGTAACATGTTGTGACTCTTGATATATATGCATGTGTTGGCTTATAGTACTATGTTGCAGTTACTTGTTTACATTCATGTTTTGAAATTGACCGTATGATCCTATCATTATACAATGTTTGTGTACTGAAACTACACTTGCTCTTTCCTTGTTGAGTAATAAGACATATTCAGGCGGCTACTTCAAGATGTCAGTTGAGAGACACTTGAATGTTCAAATCCAATAATGAGCTATTCTTCCAGGCTACCATGGGTTCATCTCTGTTTCTTTGGCCATCTTTTCAGACATAAACACTTTAGACTACTATATTTATGCATTATAGTTTTGGGGGTTTCATTCTAATTCATGACTATTTAGAGTTTTGGTACGATGACTTTCAAATTCTAAGGGATTTTTAATTCCAAAATGATTTGACAAGACATTGAGTTTATGGAAACTTGATCCTTTATTTATATTAAACTCCTTCTTAGTTGTTTTACTTAATGATTTGGCTTCTTAAAATGGTTTAATGGGTTAGATATTGGTTCTTCCACCGGAGAATTTAGTGTGGGTATCACTCACGACGATATGGGCCATGACACTCTGTGACTCGAGACCCTTCGCCATGGCGAACCATTTGTTAGCTATGATAAGCCTCGCAAACTTGGAATCCTTTGCAATAGTGAAGCCTTGACTAGATTTCAGAACTCTATTCCTAATTTTAGATTTTCACCTACTCTTAATCCACGAAAACCTATATGAAGGTATATGGTCCTAAACACCCATAACAACAGGATAAGTTGTTACATGATTAAAAGGAATAATAAATAATTAAAACTAATGCATGTATACCATTTCATTTCTCAATGCATACGACGTTTTTCAAGGTCTTAATTGACATCTATTCTTAAAATTAATTTACAAATCCTTTTAAGGGAATAACACCTATCCACTTATTGGCTCAAAAATTACCAATTAACCCTTTATGCCAATGAAGCTTGCTTATATGGATAGAAGGTTAGTGAATAAAGTAGTGTTACGCTTTTCTGTGAGATAAGTAGGGGGCTATCCTCCTCCTCTCTTCTCCATTTTGTGATATTAGTTAGTTATTGCATAGTTTCTCATCATTATATGTGTATTACTATGATCACTTAATTATTTGTTTTGTATATTGCTATTTTAATTATTTATTTTCTTTAATCCTTCATTGAATACTCATATTTTAAGCAGAGGTTTTTTTGAAAATGGCCTCTTTACCCCATAAAGGTAAGGATAAAGCATGTGTAGTTTCTACTCTCTCAAGATCACTGGTGGATTACACTTGGTATTTTATTGTTGTTGTAACCTCTAATGTGAATACAATTTTAATTTTCATAAAATAATACTACAATATTAATTATTTATCTTTGTTTATGACATTTATGATGTACAAGTTATCTATTTCTCAATATTTTTAGGTAATAATAATTAGTTGTATAAAAATGAAAAAAATAAAGTAAGAATAATATAATGAAAGGGACATCAAGACAAAATCAATGGGTAAAACTGGCAATCCAACGCATCTGGAGACATATATACATACTAAGCTGACCAGATTGGGAACTGAAAGTCGAAATAATCCAAATTAATATTTCCACAAAACCTCTAGGAGAACTATACATCAAGCAGTCGGGACACTTGTCCCGTGCCGATACACTAATAGTTAGTGAGTGGGTTCCATGAGAGGACCGGATATGTGCATTTGTGATCATGTAGGATATGTTTCATGCATTAGTAATTCAAGGATTGTAATTGGTAATCTGTAACATGTCGTGAATGTTGATATATATGCATGTGTTGGCATATAGTACTACGTTGTAGTTACTTGTTCACATTTGTGTTTTGGAATTGACTGTATGATTCTACCGGTACACAATGTATATGTAATGAAATTGCACTTGTTCTTTCCTTGTTGAGTACAAGACATATACATGTGGCTTGTTCGAGACCTCAGTTGATAGACACTTGAATGTTTGAATCCAAGGGTGAGCCACTTTTGTGTGCTACCATGGATTCATCTTTGTTTGTTTGTCAATCCTTTCAGACACAAACACTTCAGATTATTAGATTTACGCTTTATATTATTTAGGGTTGCATCTCCATTAATGATTGTTTAGAGTTTTGGTACAATGACTTTTAGATTCTAGGGGGTTTTGATTCTTATATGTTTTTTGACAAGAGATTGAGTTTATGAGAACTCGATCCAATATTTATTTTAAACTGCTTCTTAGTTTTTTTACTTTATGATTTGGATTCCTTAAAATGGTTTGGTGGGTTATGGTGGGTTAGTAATTGATTCTCCAACCGGAGGATTACTATGGGTGCCACTCATGATGATCAGAATCCTTTGCTATAGTGAAGCCCTAACAAGATTTCAGAACTGCATTCCCAATTTTAGATTTTGACCAACTCTTAAACCACGATAACCTATATAAGGGTACTATGGTCCTAAACAACCATTACGACAAAAAAGGTTGTTATATGATTAAAGGGAGTAATAACTAATTAAAACTAATGAATGCATATCAATTCATTTCTTAATGCATACAATGTTTTTCAAGGTTTTAATTGAAATATATTCTAATAAATAATTTATAATTCCTTTTGAGGGAATAAAACGTATCCACTAATTGACTCATAAATTACCAATTAACCCTTTATGTGAATGATGCTTGATGATATGGACAAAACGTTAGTGAATAATTTAGTGTTATGCTCGTTCTATGAGAGAAGTATGTGTAAAGACTTGATTTCGTTGTTATAGAAAAGCCAACGGGGAAAAATTTTGGGCCAGATAACTTTTTCGTAGTAACTTGGAATTTCCCAACCTAGTCCATATTTGGACGAAATCGGAGTCAGTAAGGTCTAGAAAAATCTGGTAACAACTGGGAGATCTAATTATGAATTTGATCACATGAGTAGATAGCTAAGACGTTAAGGAACTCATACGACTTTACATAATTGAATTCGGGTGAGTAGAACTCCCAAAAGTGATCTTAGCGTGAACAAATATATTTTGAGTGTCATGGGATAGAGGTGTGTTGTGAAATGGGGCTTTGGAATTCTTAATTTGCTCACTGTTTCTGTGCAAGACGCTAAGGCGGGATTTTCCCACTTGGGCGGGGCCGTTGTAGCAGGGTGAGGACCGTTGTGGCGAGACATACACGACTTAAGTTGGAAATAAACCCCAAAATATTTTATTCTGTAAGTTTCGACTTTGAGAGCTAACCCAGGTGTTTTCTTGACATTTTTTCACCATTCTTAAGGCTAAAAACCAAGAACAAGCAGAAAGAATTTGGAAAGGAAAGAATCAAGTTTCTTAGGGGATTCAAGCTTTGTTCGAGGTAGGTGATGGTTGTGATTTCATGTTGGTGCGATATATATTTGTAATTAGTTCTTTATAATGCATGTATGTATGCGAATGTTGCATTATTGATCACACTATTTGTAAATGAAGATGATTGAATAATTGTATGCCATGAATCATGACTTGATTGTATAATTATGAAATTGTACGTTGTTCGTAAGTGATAATTAATATTGTATATGATCGGTTTATGCATGTTTATTATTATTGTAATGACTTATATATGTTTCGCCTATTGGATAGCCGCGTGATCCTACCAGTATACTGTGGTTGTGCACTAATTCTTCACTTGCTCTTTATTTGTTGAGTATAGGGCATCTTCAGGTGGCTATTGACAGACCTCGCTTAGAAGATCAGTGATCAATCAAATTTGAGGGTGGGCCAGTTCTCTTCCTGTTTATGTCCACAGTTTCGGACTTAGACTAGCACTTTAGATTTTACTATGTTTAATTGGGTTGTACCCATTTCCTTAGACTTATTATCCTTGTTGGAGTTTTGGTACATTGACTTTCAGGTTCTAGGCGTTATTTCCACATTTGGTTGTTAGACTTTTGTTGGAGTTTATGGGGACTCCCTATTTTTCCTTTAGCATTTAAACATGCTTCCGTATCTTTAAATGTCTTAGTTTTAATTAAGTTATGTAGTTCTTGGTTAGATAATTAGTATTAATGGTTCTCCCACTGGAGGGTTAGTGTGTGTGCTAATCATAATGGTCTGGGTTATGACAAAGTTGGTATCGAAGCATAGGTTTGTTTGATCTCGATGTACCAAAACGAGTCTAGTAGAGTCTTGTGGAAAGGTACAAAGACGTCTGTACTTTTCTTCGAGAGGCTATATGACTTTAGGAAATCTCTCTGTTTTCTCTTGTCCCCTTTCGTGCATTAACTTGATTTCAATTAGTATCTGGCGATTTGAATTGGTATCTAATCTCCTTTACTCTTTTGTCCACAGATGGTTAACACTAGGTTCAATGATGTCAGGCCCATAGCTTCTATCAATGCGCCAGCTGAGGAATCCGCAGTGAGAGGTCGTAGTCGAGGCAGGGGTAGATGAATAGCTAGGGGTAGAGGCCGAGGAAGGGTGGAGCCTACTAGTGATGGAGCACCAGTTAAGAATGCTCCTAGAAATGAAGCCCCTTATGAAGGGATAGAGGAGAATGTTGAGGTTGAGGAAGAGAAGAATGTTGGACAAGATGAAGAAGTGCAGGATGAGACTATAGGTGTTCCTCCCTTAGATCTAGTGTTAGCTTAACAAATTATGTCGTTCCTGAAAGGATTAGTTGGTCCTGGAGTGCTTACCTTTATTCAAGCAACTCAAGCTCCGACCAATCCTCCCTATTGCTATCATTGTCCCCAAGGTGAGTGGAACTGTAGGTACTGATGCTTTTTTTCCATCATTTGTTGGGTTCTGTTATGACTTATAATGAGCATGAGATGTTGACTAAGTTCTTGAAATTGAAACCACATGTGTTTTATGGTTCTGAGAGTGAGGGCGCCTATGAGTTCATCCTAGATTGTTATGAGAGGCTTCATAAGTTGGGAATTATTTATCAGTATGAAGTAGAGTTTGTGAACTTTCAGCTTCAAAGTGAGGCTAAGCGGTGATGAAAAACTTATGTGGAATGCAGATCTTCAATTTTGCCCCACTTACTTGGACCCAATTCCATGCCTTATTCTTGGAAAAGTATGTGCCCCGAACTTTGAGAGTTGTAAGAAGGATGAGTTTATGGTTTTGGAGCAAGGTGGTATGTCGTGGCTGCTTATGAGGCTACGTTTCATGCTTTGTCTAGATATGCTACGCAATTGGTGACTACTGAGGAGGAGAGGATCCGCCTATTTGTTAAGGGACTAAATTCTAAGTTACAGGTATTATCTGTTCATATGACCTCTGCAGTAAAAAGCTTCAATGAGGTGACAAATTTTGTGAAGAAAGTGGATGGGGTGAGGCGAGATGGTCAGACTAAGGCATTGGCTAAGAAAGCCAAGAATTCAGGTAACTTTCAAGGTTCTTACTCCAGGGGTTCAGAAAGGCCGACTCTTGCAGCCCGACCAATTCAGTCTGCTATGCTCGCTTTTACATGTAATTACTCAGGAACTCCACCTCAGAATTTGATCCAAGATAGCTAGGGAGCCGCAACTTCGGTGGGCAGCAGGCCATCTTTTGATCGCACTTGCTATAACTGTGGAGAACCTGGGCATATGAGGAGAGACTGTCCCCACCCTCGCATGATGGATTCCGTGTAGCAGCAAACTAGAGTAGTGGTACTCGCGAGAAATGGTAATAATGGTCGAGGGCATCCACAAGGTACATGATGAGAAAATCAGTGAGGCCGCGGATGTAGGGGAAATGGTAACGCAAGCAAAGGTACAACACAACCAGGTAAGGAAGTCGCCTGTCAAGATGACAGGGCTCAATGTTGTGCCTTTTCGGGCGAGATCGAGGCAGAGACGTATGATGCAGTGATCACAGGTACTATTCTTGTTTGTGACCAGATGGCTAATGTGTTATTTGATCAGGGTTATACTTATTCTTATGTGTCTGTGTGATTTGCCTCAGAATTTGGTATGATTTGTGATATACTTGATGCCTCCATCCATGTTTCTATCCCAGTTGGAGAGTTTGTCATAGTCACCCATGTCTATCATGCTTTCCCTATTTTGTTTATGGGCTTTCATACTTCGATTGATGGGTTCATTCTGGATATGACTGACTTTGATATAATCTTAGGCATGACTTGGTTGTCCCCCTATTATGCTGTGTTTAATTGTAACACTAAGTCTGTATCTCTAGAAATTCTAGAAAAGGAAAAATTAGAGTAGGAAGGGGTGTACAAGCCTAATCTATCTAAGATCATATCCTCCATTAGGGATAGAAAACTGGTACGGCAGGGTTGTTTGACTTATTTGGCTCATATTCGGGATGTTGAGGTTGAGTCTCCCTCTATTGAGTCTATTCTTATGGTGTTATAATTTAGAGAAGTGTTTCATATAGATTTGTCTGGTATGCCTCTGGACAGAGAAATAAAATTTTACATTGATTTAGAACCTGGTACCCGCCCTATTTCTATCCTTTTGTATCGTATGACTCTG
This sequence comes from Solanum bulbocastanum, assembly GCA_037074985.1. Classification (NCBI taxonomy): domain Eukaryota; kingdom Viridiplantae; phylum Streptophyta; class Magnoliopsida; order Solanales; family Solanaceae; genus Solanum; species Solanum bulbocastanum. Next base: position 44,554,048 of record CM073606.1, on the reverse strand, counting down.
ACAGAATTAAAAGAGCTTAAGGCTCAAATCCAAAAACTTCTTGATAAAGGATTCATTTGTCCTAGTGCTTCCCCCTAGGGTGCTCCAGCCTTGTTTGTTAAGAAAAATGATGGTAGTATGAGGATGTGAATAGATTACCAGCAATTGAATAGGGTCACCATTTGAAACAAGTGCTCATTGCCTCGAATAAATGATCTTTTTTACCAATTGCAAGGTGTATTAGTTTTACCTAAGATTTATCTAAGGTCTGGTTACCATCACTTAAAGATTAGGCCTGAAGATGTGCCCAAGACAGTATTTAGAACCCATTATGGGCACTACGAGTTTCTAGTTATGTCGTTTGGGTTGACTAATGCGCTTGCAACTTTTATGAGTTTGATGAATGGTCTGTTCAAACCATTTTTGGATTCATTTGTGGTAGTCTTTATCGATGTTATTTTGGTTTATTTGAAAACTAAGGAAGAGCATGCCAACCATCTTTGTATTATTCTGGGTGTTCTTGGGAAACAAAAGTTGTATGCAAAATTTTCGAAGTGTGAATTTTGGTTGACGTCGGTTGCCTTTTTGGGTCATGTAGTTTCAAAGGAAGGGATAATGGTAGATCCCGAAAAGATTGAAGCGGTTAAGAATTGGGTTCGGCCTAGCGATGTAACTGAAGTTAGAAGTTTTGGTGGGCTCGCTAGCTACTATCGTCGATTTGTGAAAAACTTTGCTTCTATTGCCACCCACTTGACAAATTAGACCAAAATGGAAATACCATTTGAATGGACTGAAAAATGTGAGGGAAGCATTCAAAAGCTCAGGACTCTCTTGACCATATCACATATATTAGCACTACTGGTGGAAGGTAAATAGTTAATTATTTATTGCGATGCTTCGCATTCGGTTTTGGGTGCTGTGTTAATGCAGGATAAAAATGTTATAGCTTATGCACTGTGACAATTGAAGGTGCATGAGAGGAATTATCCAACACATAATTTAGAGTTGGCAGTGGTAGTGTTTGCTTTTAAGAGCTGGCGACATTATCTTTATGGTGTTAAGTGAGAGGTGTTTACTGATCATCTAGCTTGCTAACATATTTTCACTCAAAATATCTGAATTTGAGATAGTGAAAGTGGATGGAGTTACTCAAGGACTATGATGTGACCATCCAACATCATCCAGGTAAGGCTAATGTGGTGGCAGACGCACCAACTCGAAAGACAGTGAGAATGGGTAGTTTAGCTTGCTTAAGTGTAACCAAGCGACCCTTGGCCAAGGAAATTCAAACCTTGGAATCTAGGTTCATGCAGTTGGGCATCTCAGAGAAAGGTGGGATGTTAGCTAGCATTGAAGTAAAGACCACGTTCATTAAGGAGATCAAATCTAAACAATTTGAGGATGAAAATTTGAACTAGCTTAGAAAGAAAATTGTGATTGGTAAGGAACAAGAGACCACTCTTGATGCGGAAGGTGTGCTCAGTTTTAAAGGAAGGATTTGTGTTCTTAGAGTGGGTGACTTGATTAAGAAATTATTGGCAGAATCCCATGGTTTGTGGTATTCTATCCATTCGGGTGTGACCAAGATGTATTGAGACGTGAAACGTCTTTATTCGTGGCCTGGCATGAAGAAGGATATAGTGGAGTTTGTGGCTAAGTGTCAAAATTGCCAACAAATAAAGTACGAACATCAAAGGACTGTAGGGTTGCTTCAGAGAATGTCAATTCCAGAATGGAAGTGGGAAATCATAGCTATGGATTTTGTGGTTGGTCTTCCCAAGACTTCTGGGAAAGTTTGATTCTATTTGGGTAGTGGTGGACAGATTGACTAAGTCATCCCATTTTATTCCAATCAGAATAGATTATAATGCTCAATAGTTGGCTAAAGTTTATGTAAAAGAGATAGTAAGGCTACACGGGGTGCCCCTTTCTATCATCTCAGATCGTGGTACGCAATTCACATGCAAGTTTTGGAGGAAATTACAAGATGAATTGTGCATACAACTCACTTTTAATACATCTTTCCATCAGTAAATGAACGGATAATCTGAGAGGACAATCCAAGTGTTAGAGGACATGTTGAAGGCATGTGTGATTGACTTTGAGGGACATTGGGATAAGGTTCTACCTTTGTGCGAGTTCTCCTATAATAACAATTATCACTCCAACATAGATATGACACTGTTTGAGGCACTCTATGAAAGGGGATGTAGATCACCCATATGATGGTTTGAGGCTGGAGACGTGAAACCTTTGGGGGTTGATTTATTGAAGGATTCTCAGGATAAGGTAATGAGCATCCAAGCTAAGCTTCTAGTGGCCAAGAGTAGACATAAGAAGTATGCAGACCATAAGGTAAGAGATATGTCATTTCAGACTAGTGAGAAGCTTCTTCTTATGATATCACTTATGAAAGGGGTGATGATATTTGGCAAGAAGGGCAAGATTAGTCCTCAATACATTGGTCAATTTGAGCTTCTTATTTGTGTAGGGCCAGTGGCTTATATATTTGCTTTACATCCTAACTTATCGGGAGTTCGTAGGTATTTCATGTGTCAATGTTGAAGAGATATTGTGGAGAGGAGGATTGCATCATAATATGGGACTCAGTTATGTTAGATAAAGACCTTCAGTATGAGGAGGAATCGATTGCAATTCCTGATCGTGATGTCCGGAAGCTGAGGACCAAAGAAATTAAGTTTGTGAAAGATCAACGGAAGCATTGTTCAATTAAGGAAGTTACTTGGGAAACTGAGAAGGACAAGCGAAACAAGTATCCCCAGTTATTCGTCGATTCAGGTACTACTCCATTCTTACGTTAGCATATTTTTCCTTAAGTTTTTCTCTCGGGGATGAGTGATGGGTAAATTCATATCTATTGTAATGACCTTATTCCGTCGTTATAGAAAAGTCAATAGGGAAAAATTTTGGGCCAGAAAACCTTTTCGTAGTAACTTGGAATTACCCAACCTAATCCAGATTTGGACAAAATCAGAGTCAGTAAGGTGTAGGGAAATCTGGTAACAATTGGGAGATCTAATTATGAATTTGATCACATGAGTAGATAGCTAAGACGTTAAGGAACTCGTACGTCTTTACATAATTGAATTCGGGTGAGTAGAACTCTCGAAATTAATTTTAGCATGAACGGGTATTTTCTGAGTGTCATGGGATGGAGGTTTGTTATGAAATGGGGGTTTGAAATTTTTAAATTTTCTCACTATTTTCGTGCAAGCAACTAAGGTGGGATTTTCCCGCCAGGGCGGGGCCGCTGTAGTGAAGTGAGGATCATTATGGCGGGATAGACGCGACTTAAGTCGGAAATAAACCCCAAAAATATTTTATTCTACAAGTTTCGACTTTGAGAGTTAAGGAACGATCCCAAATGTTTTCTTGACAGTTTTCCACCATTCTTGAGGCTAAAGACCAAGAATAAGCAGAAAGAATCCGGAAAGGGAAGAATCAAATTTCTTAAGGGATTTAAGCTTTGTTCGATGTAGGTGATGGTTGTGATTTCATATTGGTGTGATATGTATTTGTAATTACTTCTTTATAATGCATGTATGTATGCGAATGTTGCATTATTGATCACACTATTTGTAAATGAGGATGATTGAATAATTGTATGCCATGAATCATGACTTGATTGTATGATTGTGAAATTGTACGTTGTTTGTAAGTGATAATTAATATTGTATATACTCGGTGTATGAATGTTTATTATTTTTGTAATGACTTATATATGTTTCGCCTATTGGGATAGCCACGTGATCCTACCAGTACACTGTGGCTGTGTACTGATACTGCACTTACTCTTTCTTTGTTGAGTACAGGGCATCTTCAGGCGGCTATTGACAAACCTCATTTAGAAGATTAGTGATCAATCGAATTTAAGGGTTGTACTTTAGAAGATCAATCGTTTGTTAGAGTTCTTTGATCAATCGTTTAGAAGATCAGTGATCGGTGATCAGTTCATTTGGGATGCCATGAGTTCTCTTTCTGTTTATGTCCACAGTTTCGGCTAGTGCTTTAGATTTTCTTATGTTTAATTGGGTTGTACCCATTTCCTTAGACCTATTATCCTTGTTAGAGTTTTGGTACATTGACTTTCAGGTACTGGGCGTTATTTCCACATTTGGTTGTTAGACTTTTGTTGGAGTTTATGGGGACTCCCTATTTTTCCTTTAGCATTTAAACCTGCTTCCATATCTTTAAATGTCTTAGTTTTGATTAAGTTGTGTAGTACTTGGTTAGCTAATTAGTATTAATGGTTCTCCCATTGAAGGGTTAGTGTGGGTGCCAATCACGATGGTCTGGGTCATGACTGTATGGGGCTAGCCTCCTCCTCTCTTCTTCTCCATGTAGTGATATCAGTTAGTTTCTCATCGTTATATTATATGTGTATTACTATGATAAATTGCTCATTTGTTTTGTATCTTGCTATTTTATTTATTTATTTTCTTTAATCCTTCATCGAATACTTATATTTTGAGCTGAGGTTTTTCAAAAATGACCTCTTTACCCCATTAAGGTAAGGATGAAACATGTGTACTTGATTACTTTATACTTTACACATGATATGTTATTGTTGTTTTAACCTCTAATTTAAATGCAATTTTAATTTTCATAAAACAATACGACAATATTAATTATTTATATTGCTTACAACACTTATGATATACAATTTATCTCTTTCTCAATATTTTTTAGGTACTAAAAACTAGTTGTATAAAAATGAAAAAAAAAAGAAGAGTTTTTAAAATTGAAAAATCATCAATTCTTTTGTGTTAATCTGTTAATCAATTTAGGAAAAGTATATATACATTTGTTATATTATTCTAAAATATTATATATAGAACATATATATGATTCTCAATTAGAATATAGTAATTATGTTACCTTATAAGTTTTCAAAGATTTCATCCTAGTCAAACATTTGAACAATCTTTCATAACTTTTCAACAAGGAAACAAATTATAAATGGACAAAAAATAAATGAGTTTGATTTTATTCTCCATTTTAATTTATCAAAATCTGCCAATAACACACTATAAATAGCCTCTTTCACTTTTTACCAAAGTATACCATTGAAATTAACTTGAGATTAATTTTGATTAAGAATGACCAAGTTTTTAAACTTTTCTCTTTGTTACCTTCTCATTATTTCAGGTTGGTCTTTTATATTCTTTAGTCTTTTTTAAATTTGAGATTTAGCCTGTTCATTTTTATGACATATATGATATTTAAATTCCGAGGTATAAATTTTATAACAGATATTTAAAAATTATCTGTTAATAAAAGGCACAATCAATAGGTTACTACTCTAACAGACTATGCATATATCCCTCGGTTAATTTTACATGAAAATGCACATATATATAGTAGTGTCATAAACTTATGATGGAAAAAAACAACTCAAGTATTTCTTTTTTGCATGTGTGTAATGAAATGTTGTTTTTCATGAATTTGATTGCAGTTGCATTGGATATTAGTCAAGTGAATGCACAACACAGATGTACCGAAATTCTAAATCCAAAAGGATGTGTTCTTTATGATTGCAAAAAAGAATGCTTTGAGAAACACAATGGAAATGGTCTTTGCTCAAGTGGTGGGACTATTGGACAATATGTTTGTACTTGTGTTTACAATTGTAACCTTGATGAATTAAATTCTCTAAATTAATTTTTATTTCAAACACATAAATGATTTACAAGTGGTCTATTTGAAGGTTGTTCTTTATATAAGAGAATGATTTTTTAATCCTTTTCTAACAATTATTTTTTTTATGTTTTTATTTAACCATTTGAACATGAAACCTAACAATGCAACCAAACTGAATTCATATCAGGTAGACTCATCAAAGGAGCAAAATCATGTACTTTCCTTATAAAGAATCTTCATTCAAAGGCAGATCTAGTACATTAGTTGCCGATTTATTCGAACTTAAGGATCTTTGGTGCAAATTTTATAAATGTTGTATGATGATGTATTGTCTAATGTATGAGGATCAAGTTTTTTTTTCTTTCCTAAACCCCTATATAAAAGTAGACCCTCGAATATTGTGAGATACATTTCTTTCAAACTTTGTGAATATCCTCAGGATGTATCCAACTTTGAAAATACTATCAAATTCCTAATTTTCATCTAAAGTCTTTGATGAGTGTGTATGAAAGTTTACTAAATTGTTATATAAAATTATTTTCGAAACCTAAAATTGGCTTGTAGTCTTTGTCACGAACCTAGACCTAAGAGAAATATCTAAATGTGTCCTTATTTACAATTAAAATTAAAATATATTTTACATATATAAATTTCTTTGGTATGGTTTGATATTTTTTTATTCATTTTTGTAAAATTTAAAACACCAAATAATTCAATGTAGTTAAAACTTGTCATGCGCCATTCGAGGGAACCCGCAATTGACACTCGATACCTTATTCAACAGAGATAGCTACTGAAACATAACTAAGAGGAAACAACGAGGGCCGACAAGGACATATAGCATAATGACTAAAATACTAAGTTTGGAGCGGCGAGGTCATAACCAAAGTAAGAATAATATAATGAAAGGGACATCAAGACAAAATCAATTGGTAAAACTTGCAATCCAAAGCATCAAGATATTCGTACTATATAATACCGCATCTAGAAATTTGAAACAAGGTAATTAAGTAAATGTTGCACTATTGACTATTAAGTGTTACTCTCTTGTTCATATTAAGTGAATTTGTCACGATCCGAGTCTACACCCTGGACATGGAAGGCACTCGAGAACCATTGTTGGTCCCCGAGCGAACCCTCATCCTGGCTGACTACAAGCGGAAGACTAACTTAAGCATGCAAAAGCTTAAAAACTGAATTAAATTTGTTGAACTCAATTACAAAATCTTTAACTCAAAAGATTAACTCTAAATAAATTATTTTATTCAACTCGCCAGAAATAGGCAACTCAAGTCTTTAAAACATTTAAGAAAAATAAATGAATCATAATTCTCAAACTCTATGTGGTATCAACGAAGCTCCTGTTGATGACCCTAGTTACCTGTATCTGCATCATGAAACGATGTAGGCCAAATGACATCAGTACATTGAATATATGAGCATGTAAGGGGAACAGTGAACATAACTTACAAGCTTGAACTGATAAAAAGGAACATACTCATCTCAGCTCTACTCAACTCATGGATACTCGACTCAATGCAGAAACAAAACAACAATAAAGATGCAGTTTATATAAAGAATTTTAAACAGTAGATAATGACTCAATGTATTGAAAAATACAATAATATCTCAATTGCATGTAAAAATACAAAATAAACTCTGTTTGGGAGATTTTCAAACCGACAACCATTACTATGAACTATGTGATGATACATCGTCTCGCCCATGCTGCCAGAACTGTCCTATACCTTGCCGGAATATAGAACTCCTCAACTACGTGGATCCACTAAGATATACTTACAAGCAATAAGGAATCGTCTAAAAAGTATGAACCTTTCTACCCACGTTGGCTATATGATTAATGAGGGCTGTGAGTTGTCTGAACTCTCCTCTATATCGGTGCTCAATACTACTCCCAAAATATAACTAGCTCATATGTTTAAAAACATAACTCTTTTTGTGGTGTGAGATTATTACTCAAAAATCTTTCTCTAAAAAGAGATGATCCTTAACTACTCAAAACTCATTTGGAAATTTCAGTTTCCTTCTCATTTAAATGTGAAAACATTTACTCTTGGAAATACATAGTTCTCATATATAATTTTAAAGAAAATGAACTCAACTCAACTCTTCCTCAAACTCAACTACTCAAGTCTTAAAATAAGTTTAGAAAAAAATTGTAAAATACTTCTCAAAATAGGGTTCATGCCGAATTATGGACATGAACGACTCAATTCAAGGTTTTCAATAACCATAGATTGAACTCAACACTCGAAACTCAAGAACTTCAATGATATTACTCATTTCAAGAATACTCAACTTAGAGGGTTCATGCGGAATTATGGGCATGAACAACTCAACTAAAAGACTTCATGATACTACTTCATCTCAACAATGCTTAACTCATAAGATTCATGCGAAATTATGGGCATGAACTACTCAACACAAGAAATTCATGGGTAACACATAATAGCCCCATGATTAGGAATATAATCTCGAAAGGGTTAACTCATTACTCAAGACTTAGAACTTGAAGATACTACTTCTCTCAAAGATGCTCAATTTATGAAGTTCATGCGGAATTTATGGGCATGAACTACTCGACTCGAGGATCTAAATAACAATATGGAACTCATGTATACAACTCTTCCCATTCTCTCATACTTCCTCAAAACTTAGTTTAAATTCATAGTTGATCTCAAAGGATTCACAATTGAACGCAAAGACTTTCTTGACTCTACTCTTAATCTCTCCTGAATTTGAATTATGAATTCAAGAGTTATGGTTCATGATATGAAAGATCTTGTGATGATATTATAGACCCATGAATAACTTCTCCTCATTCACATGCTCACTTGCTCGAGTCTTGAAACAAGTTACTAGAAATTGTAGAAGACTCCTCAAAGAGACTCAAAGGGACTTTCTCAAAATGCTCGAAAGAACTCTCAAAATTTAACTTTTAACTCTACCTTGAATTTGAATTATGAATTCAAGGTTATGATTCATGCTATGAATGATTTCTATTTGTTTAGAAGTAGTTAGAAGCATAAGGGGGTGAAGGTAAACTTTAAAAGAGCATAGACGGGTAAATCGATGGAAAAAGGGTGGGGGCAGGTGACCCTAGCGCACTGCTGGCATGGGATGCCAACCCCTAAACTTCAGAGGCAGCAACCTGGTGTATTGCTCAGGCGCCGCCCCAACCATCCCCCAGAACAATCCGACGAATTTTCTTCTTTGATTTTTGTCTCTAATTCGCCTAGAATCGAATGGTTTCTTCCCAACTTACTTAGATTCGAATACCCAACCTAAGTACACACTAATCTACTCAAAACAACACTCAAATCACTAACTTTAATCTCAAGAATTCATCAAAATCCTAGCAAAACAAGATTTAGAATGAAACTTCAAGAACACTTATCAAGAACTCAACATCCTCAACTTATGGATGAAATTCGTATAAGAAACTCATGATTGGCGTGTGGGTGAACGAAACCAACACTATGAAAATTTACATACCTCTTTGGGATCAAACCCTTGGCGAAAATCCGCAACAAAACTCAAGAACCTCAACAAACGCTTTGATCCTTTCCACTTTTCTCCTATTTTCACTTCTTTTCTCTTCTTGAACGCTCAACTAAAACCCTAAGCATAGATTAGGATTATAAAACGGAACCAAATCAGTTTAGACCCCTAAAACCCTACTAAAAATGAATTAAATCTGATTGGGTAAGAAAAACACCAAAATGCCCCTCATATTTTTGGATAACTTTCCTTAACTGGACAACCTGACTTCAAAAAGGCATATCTTACTCATCCAGACTCGAAACTTAGAAAACTCAGTGGTGTTGGAAATTTAATTCAAAGAAATTTCTTTTGATATATTATGGGCCACCTAAATCATTCTGTACTGAAATTTATGGTCGTTTGAATTTGACCAAAAACTTAAAGGAACTTAGGAATGACTTGAGTGATTTTCTCTTTGGTTCATCTTGAAACTCAAGGTGATATATCTTGTGACCTTAACACTAAAGAAAATTTTAATTCCTCGATAAAATTCTACTCACAACGAAGGATGGTTCAAGTCTTAGCTCAAAAAAAATTTCTACAGTGTTACAGAATTATTGAGATTGTTTATGTGTATTACTATGCTCAATTAATTATTTGTTTTGTATTTTTCTCTTTTAATTATTTATTTTCTTTAACCCTTCATTGAATTAATTATTTGTTTTGCTTAGGCAGAGATTTTTGAAAATGGCCTCTTTACCCCATAAAGGTTAGAATAAAGCATGTGTACTTTCTACTCTTTCAAGATCTCACTTGTGGGCTACAATTGGTATGTTATTGTTGTTGTAACCTCTAATGTAAATGCAATTTTAATTTTCATAAAATAATATTACAATATTAATTATTTATCTTTGTTTACAACATTTATGATGTACAATTTATCTATTCTCAATATTTTTTAGGTAATAACAACTTGTATGAAAATGAAAAAAAATAAAATAAAGTCAGAATAATATAATGAAAGGGACATCAAGACAAAATCAATAGGTAAAACTAGAAATCCAACTCATTTGGAGACATATATACACACAAAGCTGACAAGATTGGGAACTGAAAGTTGAAATAATCCAAAATAATATTTCCACAAAGCCTCTAGGAGAACTATACATCAAGTAGTTGGGACAAGGTCCCGCGCCGATACAGTAACAATTTGTGTGTGGGTTCTATGAGAGGATCAGATATGTGCATTTGTGATCATGTGAGACATGTTTCTTGCACTGGTAATTCAAGGATTGTAATTGGAAATCCGTAACATGTTGTGAATTTTGATATATATGCATGTGTTCAAATTTTATAAGTGTCATATTACGATGTATTGTCTAATCTATTAGGATCAAGTTTTTCTCCTTTCTTAAACCCTTATAGGAATGTAGACCCTCAACTATTGTGAGACACATTTCCTTCAAACTTTGTGAATCTCCTCAGGATGTATCCGACTTTGAAAATACTATCAAATTCCAAGTTTTCATCTAAAGTCTCTGATGAGTGTGTATGAAAGTTCACTTAGTTTCTATATAAAATTATTTTCGAAATCTAAAATTGGCTTGTAGTCTTTTTCACCAACCCATGCCTAAGAGAAATATCTAAATGTGTCCTTATTTAAAATAAAATATATATATATTTTACATATAAAATTTATTTGGTTTGTTTTGATACTCTTTATATTATTTTTGTAAAATTTAAAACATACCAAATAATTCAGTGTAGTTACAATTTGTCACGCGCTAATCGAGGGAACCCGCAACTAACACTCGATACCTTATTCAACAGAACCAGCCATTGAAACATAACTAAAAGGAAACAACGAGAGCCAACAAGCACATAGAATAACGACTAAAATATTATGTTTGGAGCGACGAGGTCATAACCATAGTAAGAATAATATAATGAAAAGGAGATCAAGACAAAATTAATTGGTAAAACTTGCAATCCAAAGCATCTAGAGACATATATATATATATATATATATATATACATACATACACACTAAGCTGACAAGAGATAATCCAAAATAATATTTCCACAAAGCCTCTAAGAGTACCATACATCAAGTAGTCGGAACAAGGTCCCGCGCTGGTACGCTAATAATTTGTGTGTGAGTTCCATGAGAGAACTGGGTATGTACATTTGTGATCAAGTGGGACATGTTTCATTCATTTGTAATTCAAGGATTGTAATTTGTAACCTGTAACTTGTTGTGCCTGTTGACATATATTATATATATATGCATGTCTTGGCCTGTAGTACTATGTTGTAATTACTTGTTTACATTTGTGTAGTGGAATTTACCATATGATTCTACTAGTACACGGTGTTTGTGTACTAATATTGCACTTGCTCTTTCCTTGTCCACTAGAAGATATATTCAGGCCGCTTCTTTGAGACCTCAGTTAAGAAACACGCTTGAATGTTAGAATCCAAGGAGGAGCTACTCTTCTGGGTAGCCATGGATTTAACTCTGTTTCTGTGTCCATCTTTTCGAACCCAAACCCTTTAGACTAATGGATTTCTGCTTTCTAGTTTTTAGGGATGACTGTTTAGAGTTTTGGTACAATGTCTTTCAGATTCTAAGGGGTTCTAATTTCAAAATGATATTTGACTAAAGGTTGAGTTTATGGGAACTCGATCCTTTTTTTAGTTTAAACTCCTTAGTAGTTTTACTTCATTATTTGCCTTCTTAAAATGGTTTGATCGGTTATGTTGGGTTAGTAATTGGTTCTCCCAGTGGAGGGTCAGTGCAGGTGCCACTCACAATGATATGGATCGTGACACTCTGTGACTTGAGACCCTTCTCCGTGGAGAACCATTTGTTTACTATGGTAAACCTCATCATATACGTTTCTGTGGGTTAAGAGTTCGTGAAAATCTAATATTGGGAATGGAGTTGTGAAATCTAGTCATGCCTTCGTTATAGCATGGGATTCCAAGTTTGCGAGGTTTACCATAATAAACAAATGGTTCTCCATGGAGAAGAGTCTCAAGTATGGTCCTAAATACCCATGGCGACAGAATTGGTTGTTACAAAATTAAAATGAGTGATAATTAATTAAAACTAATGCATGCATACCATTTCATTTGTAAATGCATACGGCGTTTTTCAAGGTCTTAATTGACATCTATTCTAGTAAATAATATATAAATCCTTTTGAGGGATAAAACATATCCACTAACTGGCTCCAAAATTACCAATTAACCCTTTGTGTGAATGAAACTTGATAATTGGAAAAGGTTAGTGAATAATATAGTTACATGCTCGTTCTATGATAGAAGTTGGGGGATAGCCTCCTCCTCTCTTCTTCACCATTTAGTGATATTAGCTAGTCATTACATAGTTTATCATCATTATATGTATACTAATTCTGGGAACGTGTGTTGTGCCCCTACTATTATATAAAAATTATAAATCAAACTCATGTTGATAATACACTAGTACTTTTATCTTATTGTGTCCATCAAATTCATCTCTCGAGTTGGTATAGGTCAATCAACAATTGGACAATACAATAAGAATCTCCATCCACCATTATGTTCTTTATATGTATTATTTTATCAGAATTACAAACTAACAACAAATTATGAAAAGAAAATGTATAGAATGAAAGTTAAATAAAAAATATTTGTTATATCAAATCAATTAACATGAAAAGTAATACAATTTACATAATGGCCCCTTCTCATTTTGAGAATGTATATAACCCTATTCCGGCCTGGTCCGGTATGGAATGAACTTATAATCATGAAATCGACTCGATCATCAGATTATAAGTTCATAACCCTAGTCCATTCTCATTTTGGGCAGAACAAATCTACTAATTCTTTCATCAGATCATACAAAATGAAAAAAAGTTGAACAAATCAATATATTAATAAAATAAATGATAAATTAAAAAATTATATAAATATTATAAGATGATGAAACGAAAAAAAGAAACTTACCAACAAGGAACCCACATATACATTACACATACACAACCCATCAATTGTTGTTCCAGAGAGGGAAAAGAAAGATTACAATTTCAATCCATTCTAATTTATTTGGAGAATCTTATAAATATATTTTAATTTTTAATATTATAAATCTATTAATAAACTTGTATTAAAAATAGTTTAGCAGAATAATGCATCAACAAGCTAACAGGACTGGAAATTTCTAACCAAACACAACCAGAATGGACTATAAATATTGCAGCCCCAAAATAGCATTGAACTAGGTTCTTACAAAGACACAAAATCATCAAGAAATTAGATCATGTCATTTCAGAATGAATCATGCTTGATACAGATTTAAACAGGGAAAAGAGAACTAAGCTACCAACTTCAAGATATAGAATGAACCTTTTAAACTCGATCCTCGAACACATGTAAAGACAGCCATAAAATCAGATTTCAACCATGGAAAACACTTGAAAACATCAATGGTCATCAATTGAGTAAATGTTGCAAAGCAAACAAAGTTTCAGCTACTGAAATGAACTCGAAACCATACTAAAACTTGTTATTTGCAAATTAAAGCTTGAACAACTATCAACTATGAAGAAACATGAGCAAAGAACCATCAGACCAAAGGAAACACTATAAAAATGTAACTTTCAAAAACAACTCTTAATAGAGAATCTAAACTGATATATTTGACATTACTATACATAGGATGTGTAAACACGAATCCAGATGCTTATTATTTACAAGAACAAATGCAAGGACTAAAACCAAAATAAACAATAAACTTTAGAACTAAGCTCAGATACGAAACACACACAAAACACTAAAGAAGCTAAGAAAATTCATAACAAAATATTAACAGTAAGAACAAGGAAAACATTATTAGCTACTAAAATGTCAAACCAAAGTCTAACATATGAAAACTAAAACCTTGCTAAGAACACATAATAAATAGAAAGCATAGAAGAGCTGGGAATTAAATAAAACAAAGCTAAGAAAGAATTTACCTCTTTTCGGGCAGCGAACGGGAAGACGAGTTTGACGAAAATGATTCCACCACCCCTTTTAACTCGAACAACCACAAAAGCTACACAATTTTGAACTATTGAACCAAGAATTTCCAAAACAATGAGCCAATCTTAGAGAGGAAAAGCAGTTCAGCAGTGCCTAAGGGTCGTTTCATTTCATACTTAAGGTGAGAAAGTTAGTTTCGAAGGGTTGTATCTATCACTTAGTTCGAGTTAATAACTCTAGTGTTGAGGTACCTCCCATTCAGTCAATTCCTATAGTAAAAGAGTTTCCAGAAGTCTTTCCTGATAACCTACCCGGAGTCTCTCCTTAGAGAGAAATAGACTTCAGCATAGACATCATTCCAGATACTCGTCCTATCTCTATTCCGTCATACAGAATAACACCAGCAGAGTTGAAAGAGTTGAAAAAATAGTTAAAGGATTTGTTAGATAAGGGCTTCATTCGACCAAGTGTCTCACGTTGAGGAGATTCTGTCTTATTTGTGAGAAAGAAAGATGGTTCCCTTAGGATGTGTATAGATTACCGTCAGTTGAACAAGGTTACCATCAAGGATAAGTATCCTCTTCCGAGAATTGATGATCTTTTTAATCAACTTCAGGGTGCTTTGTGCTTCTCAACGATAGACCTCAAATCAGGTTACCATCAGTTGAAAGTTCATGAGAAGAATTACCTAACCTGTGATCTAGAGTTGGCTGCTGCAGAAATTGCTTTGAAAATAAGGTGTCTTTATGGTGTTCATGTGGATGTGTTCACCGATCACAAGAGTCTTCAATATATATTTAGTTAGAAAGAGCTTAATCTCAGACAGATAGAGTGGTTAGAGTTACTCAAAGATTATGACATGAGTTTTCTTTATCACCCTGGTAAGGCTAATGTTGTTGTTGATGCCTTGAGTAGGTTATCTATGGGTAGTATCTCCCATTTTGAGGAAGGTAATAAAGAGTTAGCAAAAAGATGTGCATAGACTTGTATGATTAGGAGTTCGATTAATGGATTCCAAAGAAGGAGGAAAAAGTGGTGATGAATGGGGCTAAATCATCATTAGTGTCAGAGGCAAAAGGCTAGCAAGACCAAGACCCTATCTTGCTTAAATTAAAGTCAAATATTCATAAGCAAAAAGTGATGGCTTTTGAACAAGGGGGAGATGGTGTTTTGAGGTATCAAGGTAGATTGTTTGATTGATTCAAGGGTAATTGGGATGATCACCTATCACACATTGAGTTTCTTACAACAATATTTACCATTCTAGCATCCAAATGGCTCCTTATGAAGCTCTTTATGAGAGAAGATACATATCTCCTTTTGGATGGTTTGAAGATAATGAAGCAAGGTTGATAGGACCAGAGTTAGTTCATCAAGGTATGGAGAAAATGAACGTCATTCAAGAGACATTGGTAAGAAGGGGATTGAGGTAGATGATTGAGTTACTTGAAAGTTTAACCCATGAAGGGTGTTATGAGATTTGGTAAGAAGGGGAAGCTCAATGCCTAGTATATTGGTCCTTACAGAATATCCAAAAGGATTGGCAATGTAGCTTATGAGTTAGAGCTACCACCAGAGTTAGCAGCAATCCATCTGGTGGTTCACATCTCCATGTTGAAGAAGTGCATGTAAGATACTTCACTTATCATACCAACTGAGGATTTGGTATCAAGGATAGCATATCTATGAGGAGGTTCCGGTTCAAATTCTAAATCGCCAAGTTCGCAAGTTGAGGACTAAGAAAGTAGTATCAGTCAAAGTTCTTTAGAAGAACCAGTTTGTTGAGAAAGTTACTTGGAAGTTGGGGAATAGTATGAAGTCTCTTCTAACCCAGAGAAAATTCCAGATTAAGGTACTAACCCTTTCTTAGTATGTACTTACAAATTGGCATGTTATGTTTGTATTCTGCTTGTTGGATGTTTGAGTTGTATGTTTGATGTGGCGCCATTAGCCTAGTAACAGTAATCTTATTTGAGGATGAATGTTCCCAAGGGGAAGATACTGTAACATCTCACAATTTGAAATAAATAGGAAGAAGCCAATAATTGGAAAGTCATTTTTGGAAAGAATGAAAATTTGGAAATTTTGTTAAGTTAGGAAAAAGTGAGTTTTTGGTCAACTTCAAACGACCATAACTTCTAGATTAAGATGAGTTAGGAGCACTTCTAGATACGGTAGGAAAGATCTTAGAATTATCTTTCCAACGCCGCTGAGTTTGCACAAATCCGAGTTCGTATGAGTGAGATACACCTTTTGGAAGTTGGGTTGTTCAAATAAGGAAATGTCCAATCCGAATTTTTGAAGGGTATTTCAGTCTTTTCCTTATCCAATTAATTAAATTCATTTTAGTGAATTATTTAAGGGTCTAAACTGAACTTGGTCAGTTTTACGCTTTTGGAAAAGAGTTAGAGTTTTAGAGAAGAGGAAAGAAGACGAGAAAAGAGAAGGAGAAACAAGGAAATCGTCAAGTTCGTCGAGTTTAGCTTGTGGATTTCGTCGGGGGTGATCCCTAAAAGGTATGTGAGTTCACATAGCATTGGGTTCGTTCACCCTGCACGAAACGTGTTTATGTCAGTATGATTTTCGTCTTAAAATATTGAGACTTGAATGTTCTTGATAGTTGTTCTTGAATTGCTTTCGTTCTTGAATTCGGGTTGAGATTTAGGAGTCTCTTGAGTTTAAAGTGTTGATTCCTTGAGTTGTATGAGTTAGATTTGTGTATATGCATTGGGTATCTAATTCTAAAGTGAAATTGAAAAAAAGAATCGATTAAAATTGATTTAAGATAAGAAAATGAGACCAAAAGTTCATCAAATTTTTGCCTAAGGAACAGGTGGCGCGACGCGCCCTCATAGCACCAGGAAGGCTGGGGTGGCGTGCCTATAGTGCGCCATAAATGAGCCCCAGTAAGTTGGGGCTAGTGTGGTGTGCCCAAATCGTCGTTTTTCATCGTCTAGCCTATTTAAGTTCTTCTAAAGCATACTAACACTTTCCATTAATTCTAATTAATCTAAATGACTTCGAAACAGCTAGAAATCATCCAGAAACATGAATCATAACCTTGAATCCATAAATTCAAATTCAAGGAAAGTCAAGAGCCAAGTCTAGGAAGTTCTTCGAGTCTTTTCAAGAAGTCTTTTGCAAATGCTTTTATTTATGTTTTAAGACTTAAAGTTCAAGTTGAGTAAAGAGTAAAGTTTGAAGTTCATTTCTTCAAAAGTATATGGGGACTATGTATTCCCAAAGGGTTAAAATGTTTTCACATTTAAATAAGAAGGGAAACTGAGATTTTCAAGATAGCCTTTGAGCTAAGTTTTTGAGCACTAATCTCAAATCACAGAAGAAGTATGTTTTAAAACATATGAGCTAAGTATATTTTTGGGAGTAGTATTGAGCATCGATAGGGAAAAGTTCATACAACTACCAGCCCCCTTAAACCATGTAGCCATCATGGGTAGAAAAAGGTCATACTTTTAGATGAATCATTTTGGCATAGACTAGTGGATCCACATAGTAATTCAGGTCTTATACCTTTAGCCAAGTATAGGATGCGCTGGCAACGTGAGGAAGATCGTTGTATCATCACAATAGCTCTTATGTGATAGTTGTCGGTTAGAGAAACTCCCACAGTAGTAATTGCATGGTTCCTCAAGGGGTTCTGCTTAGTATGAATGGGGGTATGGGACTTCATTCATGCATTACACAAGTAGACCTTTAGAGGGAGCATGGTATGTCTTTTATGATATTATGATTATGAGCGACATCATGTTTTAAGCAGTTTTCCTTTTTCTTTATATTTGAACTTGTTTTAAACTACTTTATAATGAAATGAGTTCAGTTAAGTATTCATGAGTTGAGAAGAGCCAAGGTAAGTGTTTATTTCAGAATCTCTTTCAAGCTTATGTTGTTTTAACATTCCAACTCGTATACTCGTACATTTAATGTATTGATGCCAGTTGGCCTGCATCGTCTTATGATGCAGACACATGTAACTAGGATCGGTATTCCAGTGCACCGTTGATCCAGTGAGCAGTTCAGAGTCAGTTGGTGAGCCTCCATGCATTTCAGAGGATCTATTTCATTGATTTCTAGTTATTTCATTAGGATGTTGTGGGGTTTGTCCCAACATCCATCTCAGTTGTTTTAGAGGCTTCATAGACAATTAGATGTTAGTCCTTGGAGTCTTTCAATTATCATTTCTTATTGATAAGACTTAGGTTGCCACTTTTGATCAAGTTGAATGTTTAACCTTTAAGCATTCTCAGTTATCTTAGTATTCAGTTCAGTTAAGCACTATTGATATTTATTAATATGCATATTGTCTGCCGCTGAGTTAAGTAGGCCAGACCAAGGGTTCACTTGGGGCCAGCAATGGTCTTCGGGTGTCAGTCCTGACCAGGATGTAGGCTCGGGGCGTGACATAACCTCTAATGTGAATGGAATTTTAATTTCAGAAAATAATATTACAATATTAATTATTTGTTTTTGTTTACAATACTTATGATATACAATTTATCCATTTCTCAATATTTTTTAGCTACTAACTACTAGTTGTATAAAAATGGAAAAATAATAATTTTAAGATTGAAAAATCATCAATTCTTTTATGTTTGATCTTTTTATCAGTTTAGGAAAAATATATATACATTTACCATATTATTCTAACATATTATATATAGAATATATATATGATTCTGAATTATAATATAATAATTATGTTACCTTATAAATTTTCAAAGATCTCATCCTAGTCAAACTTTTGAACAACTTTTCATAACTTTTTAACAAGGAAACAAATTATAAATGGACAAAAACTAAATGAGTTTGACTTTACTCTCCATTTAATTTATCAAAATCTGGCAAAAACACACTATAAATAGCCTCTTGCACTTTACACCAAAGTATACCATTGAAATTAACTTGAGACTAATTTTGATTAAGAATGACCAAGTTCTTGAACTTTGCTCTTTGTTTCCTTCTCATTATTTTAGGTTTGTCTTTTATATTCTTTAGTAATTTTTAAATTTGAGATTTAGCCTCTTCATTTTTATGACATATATGATATTTAAACTTTTGATATAAATTTTATGTAGTGATAATGTGAGGAATGTTTTATGATATATATGTGTAGTTTTATTTATTGTAATAGGTTGTTTCTTTGTTTTTCAAGTAACCATCTTTGAGTTTATATAGAGAGGCAATTACCTAATATTGTAGGTCAACTTCACCTGAATATATAAAAATAATCTATGTTCATAGAAGACACAATCAGTAGGTTACTACTCTGACCGACTATGCATGTCTCTCATTTAATTTTGCATGAATATAGATAGTAGTTTCATAAACTTATGATGAAAAAAAAAAACAATTCCAGCCTTTCTTTTTTGCATGTGTGTAATGAAATATTGTTTTTCATGAATTTGATTGCAGTTGCATTGGATATTAGTCAAGTGAATGCACAACACAGATGTACCGAAATTCTAAATCCAAAAGGATGTGTTCTTTATGATTGCAAAAAAGAATGCTTTGAGAAACACAATGGGAATGGTCTTTGCTCAAGTGGTGGTACTATTGGCCAATATGTTTGTACTTGTGTTTACAATTGTATCCTTGATGAATCAAATTCTCTGAATTAATTATTATTCAAACACACAAATGATTTACAAGTGGTCGATTTGGAGGTTGTTCTTTATTTAAGAGAATGATTTTTTTTATCCTTTTCTAACATATATTTTATCATGTTTTTATTTAGACATCTGAATATGAAACCTAATAATGCAATCAAACTGAATTCATACCATGTAGACTTCTTAAAGGAGCAAAACATGTACTTTCCAAATAAAGAATCTTCATTTCAAAGGCAGAGCTAATACATTAGCTGTAGATTTATTCAAACTTAAGTAACTTTGTTTAAATTGTGTAAGTGTTTTATGTCGAAGTGTTGTCTAACATATGAGGATCAAGTTTTTTCCCTTTCCTAAACCATTATTTGAAAATAGCCTCTCGAACTATTGTGAGACACATTTCCATCAAACTTTGTGAGACTCCTCAAGATGTATCCTTCTTTGAAACGACTATCGGACTCCAATTTTTCTTCTAAAGTCTCTGATAAGTGTATATGAAAGTTCACTAAATTGATATATAAAATTAGTTTCGAAATCTAAAATTGGCTTGTAGTCTTTTGAAATATCTAAATATGTCTTTATTTAAACTTAATATTGAAATATAGTTTACTACATTCATTTTTGTAAAATTTAAAACTTACTAAATAATTCAGTGTAGTTATAAACTTGTCACATCCCAATCTAGGGGATGCACAATTGGCACTCGATAATCTATTCAACAGAGCTAGACGTAGTAACATAACTAAAATGAGACAATGAGGGCCGACCTCTAGGCCATATATATAGCATAACGACTAAAATACTATGTTTGGAGTAGCGAGGTCACAACCAAACTAGGAACTATATAATGAAAGGGACAGTAAGAAATTGGTAAAACTGGCAATCCAACGGATCTAGAGAAATATATACATACTAAAAAGAGACAATGAGGGCCAACAAGGCCATATAACTTACGTCTAAAATACTATGTTCGGATCGGCAATGTCACAACATAAGTAAGAATAATACAATGAAAGGGCTAGCAAGACAAAATCAATTGGTAAAAATTGCAATCCAACGCATCAGGAGACACATATACATACTAAGCTGACAAAGTTTGAAACTGGAAGTCATAAAATAATCCAAAATAATATTTCCACAAAGCCTCTATGACAAAGTTTGAAACTGGTAGTCATAAAATAATCCAAAATAATATTTCCACAAAGCCTCTATGACAAAGTTTGAAACTGGAAGTCATATACATACTATACATCAAGTAGTTGGACAAGGCCCCGACAAAACCAAAAAAATTGTACAAATAGAACTCAAGTACCGAACATATAGACGACCAATAGCTTAGAAACAGTGGAGCTTATCAACCCTTAGCTAAATACCAATCCTGGCATCAAGGTGTATCCATGCTCATGTGTGAACTTGAACACACGAAATTCAGTGTCCCTAAGTGACAGTACGTCAATACGAATAAAAATGTATTGGTATGTAA
The DNA here is from genome assembly GCA_037074985.1 of Solanum bulbocastanum. Taxonomy (NCBI): domain Eukaryota; kingdom Viridiplantae; phylum Streptophyta; class Magnoliopsida; order Solanales; family Solanaceae; genus Solanum; species Solanum bulbocastanum. Next base: position 44,532,784 of record CM073606.1, on the reverse strand, counting down.
GATAGAAAGTAGAATTATTCGTAGTTACGGTAAAATGGATAACATAGATGTTGGGATTTAAAAGGTGTGAATAGAAAATGAGGAGTTGCAAATTTTATATAGAGTTGTGACTTTTATGAAAAGTTGCGACTTTTATGAAGAGTTGCGACTTTTATAAAAAGTTGCGACTTTTATGAAAAGTTGTGACTTTTATAAAAATTTGTGACTTTTATGAAAGGTTGTGACCTTTTCGAATGATTGAGACTTTTCCAAATGGTTGTGACCTTTTCGAATGATTGAGACTTTTCCAAATGGTTGTGACCTTTCTGGTAAGGCACAATAAGAACATTTTCACACTGCTCTTTGTTTTCTATTAATTGAGGGATTTCCTCTCATTTTAAGAGGATTAATTTTTTTGGACTTCTTCTACTACTACTAAATCTAGTATTCTAAGTGTATTTTACTTCCGTTGAGTGGTTCGCTGACACCGTGGTTTTAGGTATCGATATACCAATGAGTAAGATCGTTCTATCATGGGAGGATATATTCCATTAACCTCGGGTACTTGAGGGGAATAATTTTCTTAAGGGGACACTGTGCATTCAGTGGGCTCGATTTTCTTTCTTTGAGAAAATTATTTTTATATTGTGTCTAATTTGTTTCTGATTCTATTTTCTCTACTATTTTTAATTTTCTAGTTTTGAAAATACTCTTAAAACTTTGTCGTTTCTTTCCAAGTTCTTCAAAGTTTTGTTCTAAGTATCTTAGAAATGCAAGATGAACAACAATCTTAAGGAAATTATTTATACTTTTGGTATTTCTTGCATTCTACTAATTGAGGGAAACAAATCATGGAAGTAGAATATTAATGCACTACTTCTTCAGAATTCGGTGCCTTGTTTAGCAAGATCGAATTGAGAATGTGCCAAAAAAATTGGTGGTATTCCGATTAAAGATTACACTAGGTAACCTTCTTATTACTTATCTAAGGAGGAAAATAGTTTCTAAAAGTTAACTCTTTGATATTTATCATGTGTATCTTTGTAAAAGGATCTGCAAACCATATGTTTTGAATGAATTTTCCTTGGCAAAAAGTGTTGCCTTTAAAATTTTTTAGTTTGCAGAATGAGAGATGCACATTTTTATTTGATAAAATAGTATGTCAAAATGTTATAGTTGGAAGGCTATTTGAAAAGAAAAGCATAACTATGTGATAATCTAAGAATATGTTTAATTCTATTGGAGACTAAAAAAAAACTTTTATAGTTTTGTACTCCATGTGAAATTTAATTGTGTCTGATTTTTGTAGACTAAAAACTTTTGTAGTTTTCTACTCTGGATAAAATTAGACTACACAATTGGTTTGAAGAATATGAAAACTTCACATAATAAGTCAATGTTGTACTTTTGGTTTTCTATAAGCTTCACTGTTATATAGAAACAAATTGTACAAATTTTTTTTGTCTTTATTGTTAGTATCCTAAATACTAAGTGGTAAGTCTATTTGTGAAAGAGAAAAAATACTAGTGACTTAGAGTTTGTGATTTTGTGCCTCTATTGAATGAACTTTGACATTGTGTAAAGATTGTCAAATGGAATTGAAGCACTATAAATCTTTTGTAGAATAATATTTTCAAAAGAGGTTTCATGTTGCCAATGACACTTTGATAGCATGAGAAAAAAATATGTGCAAAAACTATTTTCAAATGTTTGAAAAATATATTTGAGATCATATTTAAAATGTGGGGGGTACTTTGCTTATGACAAAGATAAAATTAGACTTGGTGTCTAATTTAAATTTGGAGCACAAGATATGAAATTCGATGATACTTTTGTATTATGTTAGACCCATAAAATTCTTGGAGTATATTTGATATTGAGGTCATTGAGTTTCTCTTTTACTAATATATGGTATGACTAGTATGAAACTACCAAATTATATGTATACTTGTTCAAAATGATTGAGTTCTTTAATGAAAAAAGTGTCACTTAAAATATTGTGATTTTTCATGAAAAATATGTCTGTTAAATATAACTATTTGTATAGACATGAATATTGGTGAATAGTCATTTGTCATGTTCAGTGGCGGATCTACGTAGTAGTCGGGGGGTGCCACGCCACCCCCCAACTTCAATGGAAACTCTATATATACATAGGTATATATATATAATATTTATATAAATATAAAGCATGGCACCCAGTGAACAAAATTGGCTTGTGGTGCCATGGTTGGAGGGCAACTTTAGATGGCTAATGTTGCAGGTTCGAATCCCATTTGTACCTATTTTATTTGAGAAATTTGCTGCAGGCATTTTTTAAGAAAAAAGAAGGCTCCAAGTACACTTTCTTTTAAGGAAAAAAGCTGGCACATTAATCGATAAGTCTATTTGGCACCCACGGACTCTAAATTCTGGATCCGCCACTGGTCATGTTTTGTAAAAGAATCATTTGGACTATAACAATCAAATTGAAAGTTATGGAAAGGTCCTTTCGCAAAGGACATTTGACGAGGTGATGACTCTAAACAATATTTGTATCACACAAAATTGTAAGAAATAGGAACAAATATTTGTGAAAAAAAGCTACCTCGTGGAGAGCTTTTCAAAGTCAATATTTTTATTTGTTCTTACTTGCTTGGTCCAACTGTTTGTGATATGAACACTTGGGACATGTCAATTACAAAACCTTGTAAGGAAAACTAATCAACTTAGAAGTTTTGTCTAACTTTGAGTGCAATAAATTAAAATGTCAAGTTTATGTGAAATATAAGTATGCTGAGCATTCTTATAAATATGTTGAAAGAAATTCTAATTTCTTAGGGTTGATTTACACTGACATTTGTGATATGAAGTCAACACCATCTCGTGGTGGAAAAAAGTATCTCATGACTTTTATTGACAATTGCATTTAATGCGGTTATGTCTATTTGTTGAATGGTAAGGATGAAGCAATAGAAATGTCTAGACAATATAAAATTGAAGTTGAAATCAGTTGGGAAAAGGATAAGAAGTGATAGGGATGGAGAATATAAATCTCCTTTTGCAGAAATAAGTTTGGAAAATAGATTTATCCATCAAACTATTGTCCTATTCACCTAAATCTGATGGAGTTGCAGAATGGAAAAAAAATGAACTTTGAAGGAAATGATGGATGCATTACTTATAAGTTCAGGTTTACCACAACACTTGTGTGGAGGTACTATCCTTACTGCAAAAGGAAACAACAAAAAGTTTCGTCTTTTCAGAAAGAAAGTAATTTTGTTTGTTCAAGACACAATCTATTCCATATGAGAAATGGAAAGGAAGGAAATCCAACTTGAAATATTTCAAAGTATGGGGGTGTCTAGCCAAAGTCCAAGTTCCTATTCCTAAAAGGATTAAAATAGGACCTAAGAATTGTGGACTATAAAATTAGACTTGAGTAGTCTAGTGAAAGGTCTAAAAGACCTTGGAAAGAACAAAAGGAGAATGTACTTAATAAAGAGATTCAGACACGGAATAAATGTCAAAGGACGTCTACTACCTTTAGATCTGATTTTGTAACATTTTCTATGTCTTATGTGGAGTCATCCTTTTGAAAAGTTGGTGTCAATAGTGAAATTGGTTCAATCTTGAGAAATCCTATTGGAAGTTGGTTGATTTTCCTCAAGAAAATAAACCTTTGGGTTCAAAGTGAATCTTCAGAAGGAAAATGAAAGTCGATGGAACTGTTGACAAATATAAAGCAAGACTTTTTGTCAAAGGCTTTAGACAAAAACAAGGTCTTGATCTTTTCCACACATACTCGCCAGTAACTAGTTGGATGTTAACATGTTAGTTGTGGTATATGACCTCCAAATTCATCAAATGAATGTGAAAATAACTTTCTTAAATGGAGAATTGGAGGAAGAATTTACATGGAACAACCCGAGGGTTTTGTGGTTCATGGTAAAGAAAAGAAAGTGTGCGAACTTGTTAAGTCACTTTATGGACTAAAACAAGCACCCAAACAATAACATAAGAAATTTGACCAAACCAGGTTTGCAAATAGATTTAAGAACGATAGAAGTCATAAATGTGTTTACATTAAAATCACAAGGTCATTGCTTATTTATATATTGATGACATGTTGATCATCAGTAGACACACTAATGACATAAATGCTACTAAACGATTGCTAGAAAGCAAGTTTGATACGAAAGATCTTGGAGTTCTTGATGCGATCTTAGTTAAAGAATCCTTAGAACTCCATAATGCTTAGCATTGTCACGGTCTCATTACATTGAAAAAGTATTTGACTAGTTCAAATACTTGGATTTCAATATTGTCAAGACTCCAATAAATGTGAGCTTTGCATTTCAAAAGAGTGAAGGCGAAAGTGACTCACAATTAGATTGTGCTAGAGTATTGGGAAATATGATGTATATCACGAAGTATGTGCGAGATATAGCATATGTTGTTAATGAACTGAGTCTGTTCACAAGTGATCCTAATCGAACTCATTGGATGACAATGAAAAGAGCTTTGAGGTATTTAAAACATACTCAAAACTATGTCTTGCATTATAATAATATCCAGCAGTATTGAAAGGATATAGTGATGCAAATTGAATCACCGGGATCAAATGAAGTAAAATCCACAAGTGGATATGTATTTACTCTTGGCGGAGGAGCAATCTTTTGGAAATCTTCCAAAAAAAAGACATGTATTGCTAGCTCTACGTACAATGATCTCTAAGCTAGGTGTAGGGATGGTAATGGGGTGGTGTAGGGCGGAGGCAGTGCGGGTTGAGCTTAACCGGCAAAATTTATAATCTGCCCCGCCCCACCCCGCATAACAATTCTTTTCATTTTCAACCCGTCCCACCCCACCCTACATAATTTTTTTTTAATATTTTCTTTTTCTAGTTATGTTTGATACTAAAAATAAAATTCATAAAAATAAATTCATTTTTTCATTAAGTTGTATTAATTTAATAGATAATGACTCAAAATTTTATTTTTTAGAGGTCAATTGAGAAACATGTAAGAAATTGTATTATTTTTTATTGAATCCTTTTCATTTATTAGCTTGAATATTTTAGTAGCTTTAATGAAATTATCTTAATAAATAATGTTCTATCACTCTTATAACATGTAAAAAGTTAAATTATGTTTGAACCCACATAAAACCACATATACCCGCAACCCACCCCGCCCCACATTAATTTTTAAAAAAACCACTTCAAACCGCCCAGCATCAAACCCACCCCACGCAACCTCAAACTCGCCCCGCCCCACATAGCCTTAAACTCACCCCTCCTCCCATAGCCTTAAACTCACCCCGCCCCATTACCATCCCTAGCTAGGTGCTCTAGGTAAGATCGGTGAATAAGTTGAAAGACTCCGAAATATCTTGATAGATATTCTTTTTTGGCCCAAACCTTTGGCATCAGTATGCATACACTTTGATAGTCAAGATGCAATAGGTAGGCCATGGAGCATGATGTATAACGAAAAGTCTCGTTATATAAGATATAGACATAATACCGTTAGAAAACTACTCTCTAGTGAAATTATCATAATTGACTATGTAAAGTAAAAGGATAATGTATCGGATTCACTTACAAAAAGGCCTAACTAGAGTGAAAGTTGAAAGATCATCTAGGGGAATGGGTTTATGGCTTAGGACAAGTCGTCATGGCGGTAAATCTACCTAGCAGATTGGAGATCCCAAGAGCTAGGTTCAAGGATAAAAACAAAGTTGTGACTGACGGTTCGGCATTGTCAACCAACTCAATCTATTCTCATGATGAAGACAATATTCAGGAACAAGGATATAATATTAAGGTTTGTTAATGAGTTAATAAAGCTTAAAGTTTTTAATGATTTGCTAAGTTTGACAGATTTGACCAAATAGTGTATCTACACGGTAACATGGTTAGAAATCACCTACGTGAGTGTGAAGTGTAAGCCGATTCAAAGAGGATGATTGTCAAAAGCCCATCTCTCTATACACTCATGAAACATGAGGTGTTCATGTCTGAAACGAGCACAACCATAAGAACCATAAATGGTAAAGGGTTGATTGTGTGACATATGACTATCTAGGTATACACCAAAGCTTAATGGTTCAAAGATATCAAATCTATCGATTGATCGAGTATATCCGACATATGTTCACTACGGAAAGTTCAAAGGGAAACCTACTTATCCAGATGCAATTAATTCTTTCTTGTAAAGTACACATACTTGTCCGTTTCTTTGTCTTGGATTCATTTCCCATTCATGCAGGGGATTGTTGGGTTTTAAAAGGTGTGAATGGAAAATGAAGAGTTGTGATTTTATAAAAAGTTGCGACTTTTATGAAGAGTTGCAACTTTTATGAAAAGTTGTGACTTTTATGAAAATTTGTGACTTTTATGAAAGGTTGTGACCTTTCTGAATGATTGAAACTTTTCCAAAGGGGTTGTGGCCATTCCGGTAAGGCACAATAAGAAATTTTTCACACTACCCTTTATTTTCTATAAATTGAGGGATTTCCTCTCATTTTAAGAGGATTATATTTTCTGGACTACTTCTACTACTACTAAATCTAGTATTCTAAGTGTACTTTACTGTCGTTGAGTGAGTATTAACAAGTAGTAACATACATGGTCAACAATAACAATAACATATTCAGTGTAGGCTTACAAAGAAATTAGATTTGGAAAGAATAGGATATATGCATACCTTGGAGAAAATTAAGGAATTTGATTGAATGAGGGAGTTGGAGAATTTTCTAAGGATGAAGGATAGTTATAGTGCTTAGAATTTGGGTCGAAACGACGTAGTATATATATTAAATGTATAGAAAAAGACTCAAATACCATTTAAAAATAACTGCCATAGGGGTCTCACGGTCCATATAAACTTTTACGGATCGTACTGGTCATCCGTAGAACGGGTTACTAGGGATCAAATTTATAAATCAATTTCCACAAGAGAACTTTACGGTCCGTCTAACATTCTACTGACTATAGACCCAATCGTAGAACCCATGAACCAAAAATCCTTTCCAAGTCTGAGACCACTTCCACGGACCACTATACGATATGTCAACATCATAGCCCGTCAAAACCTCTATAGACCCAAAAGTGAAAATTTCCAACTAAATCTGGAACCTCCTCTATGATCACTTCCTACGAACCGTTGTGGTGGTTCGTAGGAAAACTTCAGAGCCCCAAAAATCAAGAAATCCTTAAGGCCATTTTCTACGACTCCCTTCTATGGACCGTAGAACCTTCTACGATCTTTCTTTTTCCGAGGTGTTACATTTTTATTCCCTCAAAAGGATTTATAAATTATTACTTCCTCCATTTTATATTAATTGTCATATTTTGCTTTATGAGACTTTTTAAAAGATAAATCATAATGACCCTATCCATCATTATTTAAATGCACTTGTGCGGAGTCTTAAAGATTTCAAATTTCAGTGCCCAATTGAAATTTTGGGGCAAAAAATGGAATTACTTAAATTTGAATTGATCCGAGCTAACGTCAGTCCGTCATAGCGGGATTCGTGACGCTGTTATAGCACCGCAGGGCCGCTATAACGAGGCTGACAAAAAAGACCCAAGATAAAATGAAGTATTTTGATTTTCTTCCCATTTTTTTGGGACAAAATAGGCAAGGGTTACTCTAAAAATTCCCCCAAGCTACTTTAAGCTCAAAGTCAATGGAGGAGAAGGATTTTCATGTGAGAAAAAGTAAGTTCTGATGATTTTCGGCCAACACTTGTCAGGATTCGCTCCAAGGAGCTGGAAGCTCACATTTAGAATTCTTAAGCACCTGCTTGATGCCTAGGTAGGCTAGATTTTCTTAACTGAACAGTTAGACTCGTATTTATCCATGTAGTGTCTAATAGGCTGTCGGGTGATTTCATCCATACATCTTAGGACACAGAGTCTGGATGATTGAACTTATGTTTAGTTATGGTTAGGCTGATGATATAAATGATTTTACTACTAAAAAACTGCTAAAAAATGACGAAATTAAAAGAGACGGACGGCGTCGCTCCCAAAAGCGACGGACTAAGCGATGCCGTCCGTTGCTTTTTAATTAAAATTTTTTTATTATTTTTTTTAAAAAAGCGACAGACGGCATCGCAGAGTCTGTCGCTTTTAATTTTTTTTTAATTTTTTTTAAAAGCGACGGACTCGACGATGTAGTCCGTCGCTTTTTTAAAAAAAAACGACGTATTGCATCGCTGAGTCCGTTGTTTTTTTTCGCAAAATTTTGCACCAATAATATATATAATAAATAATTAATTATTTTATATCGATAGAGACACAGTCCGTCGCTTTTTATTAATTTTAATTGTTTAATTATTTTTTAAATTAGCGACGGACAACATCTTTATGTCCGTCTCTTCTTGGTCAAATATTTTAAAAAAGCAACGGACAATGTCTCTTTGTCCATCGCTTTTTGGTCAAAATGTTGGTCAAACTTTTTTTCAAAAAAAGTGACGGACATAGACACTCTGTCCGTCGCTTTGAGAAATATTTTGATTTATTTTTATTTAAATCGTCTTTCTGAGGATGGTTTTGTGTAAAATGAAAAACAAAAAAATTATAATACCGACTTCTGGATGTCGGTAAAATTAAATAGTATGAAATAAATTAATGTTTTCAATTATCATTAAATAAATCGTTCTCCAAATGACGGTTTTATATAAGTTAAAAAATAATTTAATATAAAATACTGACCTTCCGATGTCAATATTATTTAATTAGCATGATTGCTTTTTATTTATGTTAAAATTTAATGTGATACCGACCTCATGAGGTCGGTATTTTTTATTAAATCAAATTTCTTTTAATAAAAACGACATCCGGAGGTCGGTTTGTTTAAAATATTCCTATTAATCATAATTTTTCTATTGTGCATAATACTAAAATTTCATTTACAGCTACAATTAATTGTTCAAAAAGTGTAACAATTTTGTATACTTTTATAAATAAAAAGTTAGAATTCGTGGAATAGATAAGAAAATATCTATAATCCATGGTTAGAGTATGAAACTACATTGATATGAATTAGGAGAAAATTATATATACTTATATTTCTAGAGTAATGTACAAATTTTATCAGTCCGTCGTCTAATCATGAACTTAATATCTCATCTCATGATGTAGAGGTGAAGAGCTAACATATAATCCATTTGAGTATGAAATGCGAGATAGTATTATTATATATGTTCGATCATGAATGGATGTCAAGTGTAGTGATCACCTCCTAATTATGATGACATGTAAAGGATACTTCGTCGGTGTATGAAATACGTTGATTAATTATATACTCCTCGAATTGTTTAACAAATCAAGTCTTATATACTAGTGGTTCAGATATGAAATACATTATCAATTAAAGAAATGCATATGATCAATTCAAGGAGATTTGTATATTAAATTTGATATTGATAAACTTTTGTTGATCAATAAAAATAAATTTATATAATTAGAAGGTATATAATTTAAATTTATAAAATTAACTTGATCGATAAATTAATTAAATTTATTAAAGTAAACTTCTGTTGATGTGTAGTTAAATTTATATATATATATATATATATATATATATATATATATATATTTAATTACACATCAACAGAAGTTTAATTTAATAAATTAAATTTATTAAATTACATTATAAAATTAACTAAATTTATTAAATTAAACTCGTGTTGATGTGTAGTTATATATATACATATATAATTATTGGAGGGTATAATTGATTTTTGACCAAGAAAAAGAAATGCGGTATGCAAACTTTATTTTGGCAAATGCGCGTATTGGGCAATTTATACTTTATATCTAAAACATGAACTTCTGTTGATGTGTAGTTTATATATATATATATATATATATATATATATATATATATATATATATATATGTAATTTTAATTAATTAAATCAACCTAAATAAATTAAATTTATTAAAATTAAAACCCTAGATCTAAAGTGACAAGTCTCACTCCTCTCTCACTCCTCTCATCTCATCGGTGCCCCATCCCCTACTAGCGCCACACCACGGCACCATCACAACAGCAGCAACGGCGACTCGCACTGGCTAGCAGCAGGAGCAACTCGAGCCGGTCAGCAGCAGGATCAGCTCTCGCCAGCCAGCAGCAGGAACTACTTGCGCCGGCCAGCAGTAGGAGGTCACACCGGTGCCTCCATCTCGACCGGCGCCGCCTCCATCCGACCTACTGCCCTTCTCCTTTAATTCAAGGTTAGGGTTTCATAATATTATTTTTAATTTCTTTCAATTTGAGTGTTGAATTTAGTGTATTGAATTAGTTTTTTATTGATTGTTAGTTAATTAGTAAGTGAATGATTTAGAGTTTTTGATTGTTAGTTTGAATTAGGGATTATTTGATTGTTAGTTTGTGTTTGTTGATTGTGAATTGAAAATTTAATGTTAGGGTTAGTTTGAATTAGCGTATCTTAGTATTTGTTTGAAATTTGGTATTTCTTGAGTTAATTAGTTTGATTTTGGAATTGTAAAATTAGATTGAATTAGGGTATTTAAGGAGTTTTTTGAATTTAGATATTATTTGAGTTAGTTTGAATTATTATTGAGATTTTAGGACTAATAGTTTGAATTTGAGATTAGGAATAGCTAGCTAGTTTGAATTTAGGATTTTAGCACTTGTTAGATTTTGGGATTTTAGGACTAGTTTGAATTTGTGATTTTAAGACTAGTTTGAATTTTGAATTTAGGACTAGTTTGAATTATTATTGAGATTTTAGGAGTACTAATAGTTTGAATTTAGGATTTTAGCACTATAGTTTGGTTTTTGAATTCTAGGAGTACTTCTAATTTGTGATTTTAAGACTAGTTTGAATTTGGAATTTAGGACTAATAGTTTGAATTATATTTGGGGAGTTGTTTGAATTTGGGTATTATTTGAGTTAGTTTGAATTATTATTGAGATTTTAGGACTAATAGTTTGAATTTGGGATTAGGAATAGCTAGCTAGTTTGAATTTAGGATTTTAGCACTAGTTAGATTTTGGGATTTTAGGACTAGTTTGAATTTGTGATTTTAAGACTAGTTTGAATTTTGAATTTAGGACTAGTTTGAATTATTATTGAGATTTTAGGACTTCTAATAGTTTGAATTTGGGATTTTAGCACTATAGTTTGGTTTTTGAATTCTAGGAGTACTTCCAATTTATGATTTTAAGACTAGTTTGAATTTGGAATTTAGGACTAATAGTTTGAATTATATTTGGGGAGTTCTTTGAATTTGGGTATTATTTGAGTTAGTTTGAATTATTATTGAGATTTTAGGACTAATAGTTTGAATTTGAAATTTTAGAGTTTGAATTATAACTTAATTAGAACTCATAATTAATTATAACTTGAATTTACTATAAATTGAACTTAATTAGGAATATGAACTTGAAATTAGAACTTGAAGTTGGAACTAATTAGCTTGAATATATAACTAATTAAGTTTAGAAATTAGATATGAACTTGAATTGAAACTTGAACTTATTAAAACTTGAATATATATATATATATATATATATATATATATATATATATATATATATATAAAACTAATATTGTTGGATTTGAAGTTTATATTTAACTAATTTAAGAACTTTTTGTGCTAGGCAACTGAGAAAGCTCAACATCTAAAAAAATAGATACAAGACTATATTGCTTCTTTCATCAAAGTTGGAGATAAGGTTGATAAATTTCTTAAGTTCAAGTACAATTGTTTTCAATAATGTGTTTGTGTCCATCTAGTATTAATACTTAGCTTTAATTTTACGAAGAATATATTTGTTATGCATAAGTACCAAAACTATTTGATCCTATTGATGACAAAATTGAGTTTCTTGCAAGATCGATTTGTGTCCATCTAGTGTTGATATTAAGCTTTAATTTAGGAATAATGTGTTTATTAAGCATAAGTACCAACACTAGTTGATCCTATTGATGACTAAATTGATTTTCTTGCAAGATCGATTTGTGTCCATCTAGTGTTGACACTTAGCTTTAATTTAGGAATAATGTGTTTGTTAAGCATAAGTACCAACACTAATTGATCCTATTGATGACAAAATTGATTTTCTTGCAATATCAATTTGTGTCCATCTAGTGTTGATATTAAGCTTTAATTTAGGAATAACGTGTTTGTTAAGCATAAGTACCAACACTAGTTGATCCTATTGATGACAAATTTGATTTTCTTGTAAGATCGATTTGTGTCCATCTAGTGTTGATATTAAGCTTTAATTTAGGAATAATGTGTTTGTTAAGCATAAGTACCAGCACTAGTTGATCCTATTGATGACAAAATTGATTTTCTTGCAAGATCAATTTGTGTTCATCTAGTGTTGACACTTAGCTTTAAATTTAGGAATAATATATTTGTTAAGCAAAAGTAACAACACTAAACTAGTTCAAGTTAAAAAGTTTTTAAGTTATTTAAATAAGTTAAAATAAATAATGTGGTTTTGTTGATGAATTTAGTTATTGTAATTAAGTCAAAACTAAACTAGTTCAAGTTAAAAAGTTATTAAGCTGTTTAAATAAGTTAAAATAAATAATGTAGTTTAGTTGGTGGATTTAGTTGTTGTATTAAGTCAAAACTAAACTAGTTAAAGTTGTTAAGTTGTTTAAATAAGTTAAAATAAATAATGTGGTTTTGTTGATGGATTTAGTCGTTGGAATTAAGTCAAAACTAAACTAGTTCAAGCTAAAAAGTTATTAAGCTGTTTAAATAAGTTAAAATAAATAATGTGGTTTAGTTGGTGGATTTAGTTGTTGTATTAAGTCAAAACTAAACTAGTTAAAGTTGTTAAGTTGTTTAAATAAGTTAAAATAAATAATGTGGTTTTGTTGATGTATTTAGTCGTTGGAATTAAGTCAAAACTAAACTAGATCAAGTTAAAAAGTTATTAAGTTGTTTAAATAAGTTAAAATAAATAATGTGGTATAGTTGGTGGATTTAGTTGTTGTATTAAGTCAAAACTAAACTAGTTAAAGTTGTTATATTGTTTAAATAAGTTAAAATAAATAATGTGGTTTAGTTGGTGGATTTAGTTGTTGTATTACGTCAAAACTAAACTAATTAAAGTTGTTATGTTCTTTAAATAAGTTAAAATAAATAATGTGGTTTAGTTGATGGATTTAGTTGTTGTATTAAGTCAAAACTAAACTAGTTAAAGTTGTTATGTTGTTTAAATAAGTTAAAAATAATGTGGCTTAGTTGGTGGATTTAGTTGTTGTATTAAGTCAAAACTAAACTAGCTAAAGTTGTTAAGTTGTTTAAATAAGTTAAAATAAATAATGTGGTTTAGTTGGTGGATTTAATTGTTGTATTAAGTCAAAACTAAATTAGTTAAAGTTGTTAAGTTGTTTAAATAAGTTAAAATAAATAATGTGGTTTTGCTGATGAATTTAGTCGTTGGAATTAAGTCAAAACTAAACTAGCTCAAGTTAAAAAGTTGTTACGTTGTTTAAATAAGTTAAAATAAATAATGTGGTTTAGTTGGTAGATTTAGTTGTTGTATTAAGTCAAAACTAAACTAGTTAAAGTTGTTATATTGTTTAAATAAGTTAAAATAAATAATTATTTATAACATAATTGAATATCTATATTTTTATAGATGGATCATCGTTTGTGGATGTATAATACGCATTATTAAACTGGTGCTGGTTTGAAACCTGAGCTTATTGACGGTGTTAGAAATTTTATTGAAATGATGTAGACGACTCCAGTCAAGCTTAGAAGGTATTGGATCATCACGTCAAGCCGAGGCACTTGACGATGTTCAAATTGCTGCTATGTCGGATCAAATAGCTAAACTTACAGCTGCACTAGCAGAGTCAAAGCGGAGAAGAGTAACTGAACAAGAAAGTATGAATAAGACCGTTCAGCAAATCAAAGAACAAGTGATGAACCTCGCTCGTTGACCTACTACTTTGGCTCCCGATGACACCGACAACGAGAGTGATGAGGATGATTATGTAGATCTCACTCCCTAGTTTAGAACTCTAGACATTTATGAACTTTTTGAAATGAATTTTGAAAGATTTTATAATTCGTTAATTTATGAGTTAGATACTTTTGAATATTATTTTATGTTTTGTTTAGATTGTTTATAATTGCGTGTTTGATTGGGCTGAATAGTGTAGAATTAAATTGAATTGTATTTGCAGGTGTGCAACAGAAACTGCCGGTTTGGCCTGGCAAAAATATTGCAGAAAAAGCGACGGACATCGTAGTTTTTTTCGTCGCTTTTCTGAATTTTATTTTTTTAAAAAATCCCAAAAAAGCGACAGACATCGTGGTTTTATCCGTCGCTATTCAGGATTTTATTTTTTTTAAAATCCCAGAAGAGTGATGGACAGCGTGGTTTTGTCCATCGCTTTTCTGGGTTTTATTTTTTAAAACATCCCAGAAAAGCGACAGACAGCGTGGTTCTATCCGTCGCTTTTCTGGGATTTTCAAAAATAAAATTTCCATAAAAGCGACGGACAACGTCGTATTTTAGAAATTAAATAAAATGAAAATTAAAATAAAGAGACCGAGTCCGTCACTTTTATAAAAAAATTCAAAAAAAAACAAAAAGAGACGTAGTCCGTCGCTTTTTGCGACGCTGTCCGTCGCTTTTTGGTGATGTCGTCCATTGCTTTTGAAAAGCGACGAGCTAAAAAGGGATGGAAGTGACTGTGTCGCTTTTTGCCGTCTTTTTTTGACATTTTTAGTAGTGTTTGTTGTGGTTGGCTTATGATATTTCTAGGTGTTATTCTGGGAGGATAGTTATGGGTAATCAGACTGTGATCAAGATTTTGGGGGAGGAAGTCTCTCAGGTAGGTGACGAATGTGGTTTTTACCATTAGAGGCGAATCTAGGATTTCAAGAAAACGGGTGCACCATTGCTTTAAAGATAAGCCATCTTGAGAACGGCTTCAACAACTTTTAATTTAATATATTCTTTAATAATTATAGAAGTAATATATCGAATTTAGTCGGATGACTACGGGTTCGAGAGACCCAAAATTAGTACATAAATTCGCCACTGTTTACCATATATGATATATATGTTTGTTAACTGTTTCGTTGGTGATGCATGCATGATACATGATTAAAGAAGTTGAAAATTCATACTGTGAAGGGTAAGATATTGTCAATCTATATGCAATGTGTGCGTTTCATGAATGTACATGTGTGATTACGATTTTTTGTAGTTGTGTTGTATTGTGTGTGTAGTATTAGGAGATTAGGTGCCACACACATATATAATCCTGCATATTTTTCTGGGTTTATTTTTATTGGTTTGATTAATTTTATACATTTATTTCCCATTATTTCTACTACATCGTTTACTTGAAGTTTAAATTTTGTATTACTACTTAAGGTCATTTTTCCTATGATATATATATATATATATATATATATTTATTTTTTTTATTTTTTTTTTAATTTTGGATCAGATGCCATTCTGGCGAGCTCGCGCGCCCACACACAGAGTTATGTAATTTATTGAATCGGGTACCATGCCATTACATATGTAGTTGTGTGTGTTAGTCTCTAAAGGACCACGTTGGTATGTTTAAAGGCCGGGGTGGCTTCTTGTATGGACCGGGAAGACATGTTAAATAATGTTGTGGGTGGTGATTGGAAATTTCTAGAAGTTTGGGGCTACTTATTTACATGTCGTTTAATGGAGGTGTGTCAGGCAAGTAGTGGCAAGGGTTAGTAGTCTTGTATTTTGGGGAAATCTCTCAATGTGATAGAAGGGTTTGACTCTTATCTAGTATGAGAGTGATGAGAGGGATGAATGTTTGAATCTTACAGTAGGAAGCGGAAAGAGGTGATGTGACTTGGGCTAGAGTATAGGGGATCTTAATCTGGCCCTCAAGTTGCATGTTTCTTTGATTATTCTACATGATATTATGTGGTAGGTTTGGATCGATCGATGATGCCTACCAGTACAAGTTGTTTGTACTGATACCAGGATTCAATGATGTTTCATTGGTGAAGGTGATGATGATCTCCGGAAGCTTCTACTCGTCTTTTCTTATTATGGGAGCTACGACATAATTTCTTTTGTACCTTGCAGCTCCTTCGTTGCTCTTGTACCTGTTTTAGACTAGTTTCTTAGGAGGGGTTTTCAGTCGTTTGTAAAAAATGATCGAGTTTCATGGTGATTTTAAAACATTAAAGAGTTTTTCCTATGTTTTATTTAATTTCCATATTATCCGTTTTAAAATTGGGTGATAAGATTTCTCCTACAAGTGTTAGAGTAGGTGCCCACACAACCCGGTAGGTTGGGTCATGCCATTAATTTAATATTTTAAAATTGTAATTTAGTTAATGAAAAATTATATTAAAAAAATATAATAAGTTGTAATTCTTCTCATATATCAATATGTTGAAAAATGTAGAACACATTATTAACACGAGAAGAACAAGAACTTGAAGAAGAAACAAAGAGAGATTTGGTTTTCTTAGTCCAATTTTAGAAAGTGATTGCGCTTCGATGTGATTAGTAGTTCTTCTAAGAATATTGGGTGGGGCTTTATTCTTAGGGTTTACAATAAATGTTTTGTGTTAATTTATCATTTCAGAAAATTAAGTAATTTGTCCCCGCACCGATAGACTACTAACTATAAAATTTTAATACGTTCACCAATCTTTAATTCGATATCCTAAAACCAATATGTAGATGTGTCAATGATTTCTAGATCGACTTAAGGATCATACTATTACTAACTCGGAATTAGTTAGAATAAATCAAGTTAAGCATGTCACACTCTCCTTTCGAGTTCCTAACTAATTAATTTGCTAAGTTGAAGTCAAGTCAAAAACATCGACTCTATTATGCATTTTATTGGCCTAAATGATCACATGAAAGTTAAATGAATTCACGAGGAGATTTTAAGCACGAAGGTTGTTACTATCGTATACTATATGCATCCAGAGTTCATATAATGACATATTATTTGCATCCACTCGGAGCTATAATCAAAATGAATGAGTCCTATCTGCAAATATATATATATATACACACTATTGCTAGCAGTTGGTTGGATTAGCATTTAAGCATATGCACCTATACAAAGTTGAGTGTTTTGAGTTCAGTTGTTTGCCCGTTGTGGCTCACAATATTTTAGTTTAAGATAGTATCTCTTGTTGTTCATCTTGCAAGGAGATGAGCATGCGAGGGTAGAGGTAGGTGCGTTTGGTATGAAGGATAATGTGTTTTAAAATAACAAGTGAATTTCTTAGTTATTTTCAGTGTGATAAATAAGTAGACAAACAATATTGTTTTAAAAGTACTTACATATAATTAAAATTTTGTAAGGGTGGGATGGGGTGGAGAGTGGGGGTTTGGGAGTGGCGGTGGTGGAATGTCTAAAAGCACTTATAATACTTGTTTATTTTAATTTTATTATGAAAGTTATTTTCCTCCGAACTTATTTTCCACAAAAAAAATTTACAAAATATTTGATCAATCAAACATGAAAAAGTTGAAAAATTCATAATAAACGCACCTAAATGTAGTATGGAGTTAAAGGGGAAGAGTAGAATTAGCAGCCCTAAGTATAGACATTTTCAAATTATGTAACTTTGACATGGAATAATTGACCCAGCCAACCCTATTTCTGCTAGCCTACTACCTTAGATAATAACTTTAATTTGAAAATATCTATAACTAGGCTGCTAAATCATCAAGTCCTCATCTTTGAATATGTATATAGAGGCAGATCCATCTATATTAGTGTGGGTGGTGTAGCACTCGGACACTTGTTTAAAAGTACACTAGACAGAGATTAAAAAAAAATGACATTCGATAGAGGTGATAAATTTGCCTGTAAAATAATGATATGTTTGAATCGTTTAAAATTGAATGAGTTAATGATCCATTTAAATTAAAAATAATTTTCTAATCTAGTAATATTTTACATTATATTTATGGAATATAGCGAGAGTTTAAAAAAATTACCAAGTATAGTGAGAGTTTCTGAAATTTATCATGTATCTATCAGTAATACAACAATTCGTTCTGATATAACAACTTGCTTTGTAACTATTGATGTATTACTGATATAGAGTGAATCGACGAATCTGTAATACAAAGCGAATTTCAAAAATTGTTGTATCGCTGGTACATAGAGAATTTATAATATATTGTTATATTTGGTAATTATTCAAACTGTCATTGTATTTCCTAATTATGCTCAAATGATCGATATTTATGAAAAGTTTTCTTTATTTTATTAAATTCATCCCTTTTTAATTCGCCTAATTCAACTCATTTACCTAATATGCAACTCATATTGACTCATGAGAAATTGTATAAATATTTAAAAGAACAAATTGTGAAAATTATGTATAGTCATGGCTAACAAAGTTTAGCTATCTCAGTTGTTGATTGACTTGTTGCGTGGATTTTGCATCGACTTTAAGTACTTTTACGGATAGTATAGTAGAGTATATAAAAATAATGTTATATATCTAGAATTTATTAGTAATGCTTGCATTAATAATGTTAGCCCATATGTTTGGGCTTTTGTTATTGGGCCTATTTTCTATGTTAGCTTTATAAATCCTATTAGGTTAAGTTAATGAATCCCTATTAGATTAGGTTTAGTTAGTAGATGCTTATATATAACCTTTCTATTCTTTTGTATTAAGACCAACTCAATTATATTGTAATCTTGTTCTTCAATTATAGTTCTGTTAACATGGTATCAGAGCTAAATCGATCCATGCTCCTTGATTTGTTGGTTGAAGATTGGTTCTGCTGTTTCCGCTGATTTTTTTGACTGTTTTCGATTGGTGCTGCTGCTTCCGCTGATTTTTTTGACTTGCTAGGGCTTTCGTTCGACCCAAGGTAGTTTAATTTTTTGTTTTGGAATTGTTCGTGTTTTGCTGTGTTGCTTCCCTTTTGACAATATGACTGGAAAAGACGATTCTCTCCAGTCCATCAATGCTCAATTAGATGGTAAAAACTATGCATATTGGAGTTATGTCATGAAGAATTTTCTTCATGGGAAGAATATATGGGGTTATGTCACTGGGGTTAAAGTTAAACCTAAAGATGATACGGCTGTGGATTTTGCATTGTTGGTAGACTCATGGTAAACTACTAACTCCAAGGTTATCACCTAGATCAACAATTCAGTAATTCAGTCAATTGGTATGCAATTGGCTAAGTATGACACTACAAAGGAAGTTTGGGACCATTTGGAGAGACTGTATACTCAGTCTAATTTTGCTAAGCAGTACCAGTTGGAGTATGATATTCGTGCTCTTCAACAGAAAGTTATGAGCATTCAAGATTTCTATGCTGCAATGTCAGATTTGTGGGATCAATTGGCTCTTACTGAATCTGCAGAGTTAAAAGTTTTTGAGCCATATATCGCTAGGAGGGAAGAACAGCGTTTGGTTCAATTTTTGATGGCATTACGTTCTGATTTTGAAGGACTGCGTGGAACAATCCTTCATCGATCTCCTCTCCCCACAGTTGATTCCGTTGTTCATGAACTGATTGCAGAAGAGACCCGTATCAAGTCTCAAGTGGATAAAGGGTCTAAAACAACTAATACTCCTGCTGTTTTTGCTGCTTCAACTGATCAGTCTAAACCGCCACGTTCTCGTCAATCTCCTAAAGTTGCATTTGATGAGTGTGCATTCTGTAAACAGAAAAATCATTGGAAGGCTCAGTGTCCATTTTTACTTAACAAGGGAAAACAACCTCAATCTGGACAGCAGCAGAAGTATGGGTCACGCTCCTTTGATGCTCGTCCTCCACAATTTGCTGCTGCTGCTGCTGCACCATCTGTAGATACTGAGTCTGCTAGCACTATGCCACCTTTTGCGTTATATCCCCAGATTTTCGAACAGTTCAGACAGTTTATGGCTTCTAATCCTATTGCCATGTCAGCATCCAGTCCCT
Organism: Solanum bulbocastanum; assembly: GCA_037074985.1. Lineage (NCBI taxonomy): Eukaryota > Viridiplantae > Streptophyta > Magnoliopsida > Solanales > Solanaceae > Solanum > Solanum bulbocastanum. The sequence continues at coordinate 44,512,874 of CM073606.1, read as the reverse complement.
CAGGTATTCCATCCTCCTTGTGGATTTTGGATTCTGGTGCGTCTCATCATATGTCACCTTATTTGTCATCGTTTGGTTCTTTGTCCCCTATTTCACCAATCTCTGTTATGTCCGCTAGTGCTGCATCTATGACAGTCGAGGGTATTGGTTCTGTTACTACCCCTAACATTGTTCTCTCTGATGTTTATTACGTTCCTAAACTTGCTTTGAATCTTGCTTCGGTCAGTCAATTGTGTAAAGCTGGTAATTGGGTGTTCTTTTCTGATTCTGTTTGTGTTGTACAGGACCAACACACTCAGAAGGTGATTGGGATAGGCCGTAGATTGGGGAAACTCTATGTCTTGGAGATTCTCAAAGTGTCTTCTATTGCTGTTGCTGCCTCTATTATTAATTTGTCGTCTTTTCGTTTGAGTCCCTTGTCTTCTCAGTTTTATCTTTGGCATTCCCGTTTGGGACATGTGTCAGTGTTATGTTTACGTTTCTTAGCCTCTACTGGTGCTTTGGGTCATTTAAATACTTCTGACATTTCTGATTGTAGTGGTTGTAAACTGGCAAAATTCTCAGCTTTACCGTTTAATAAAAGTGTGTCTTATTCTGTTGCTCCTTTTGATATTATTCATTCTAATGTGTGGGGTCCATCGCCAATATCCACTAAGGGTGGCTCGACCTATTATGTTTCGTTTATAGATGACTTTACTCGTTATACCTGGGTGTATCTTATGAAACGCAGATCTGATTTTTTTGGCATTTACAGTAACTTTAGAGCCCTTGTTAAAACACAACATTTGGCTGTGATAAAGTGTTTCAGTTGTGACTTAGGGGGCGAATATACCTCTAATGATTTCACTCAGTTACTCGCATCTAATGGCACCATACACCAGTCATCTTGTATCGACACTCTTGAACAGAACGATGTTGCAGAAAGGAAACACCGCATATTGTTGAGACAACACGCTCTTTACTCTTATCTGCAGAGGTTCCTAGTATTTTTTGGTGAGAAGCAGTCCTAACTGCTGTATATGTGATTAATCGTATTCCTACTGCATTGACTTCAGGGATGTCTCCGTTTGAGAAATTGTATGGTCACCTACCGGATTATTCTGCATTACGAGTTTTTGGATGTACTTGCTATGTTTTTCATCCTCATGTTGAACGAAATAAGCTAGGGCCAAAATCAGCTATATGTGTGTTTTTGGGGTATGGTGTTGGACAAAAAGGATATCGTTGTTATGATCCGGTAAGTCAGAAATTATATGTTTCACGGCATGTCACTTTTTTGGAACATATTCCTTTTTATTCAATTCCAGCTAAATCCCATGATGTAACGAAATCAGATCTTCAGCATATTGATCCTTTTGGCGTTGACATGGAGGTTCCAGTTTCAGATTCATCCATGCCACCTGATGATAGTGCTTTAGCCCCACCTGTGCTTGAGTCTGCTCCTTTGACTGTTGAGACTGGAGACCCACCACCTCTGAGGAGGTCTACTCGTCCTTCGAAGTCCACCAAACTACCAGATTTTGCATACTCTGCCTCATTTGCTTCTTTTATTGCCAGCATACATAATTTGTCTGAACCCGAGTCGTATCGAGAGGCTGTGACTGATCCTCTTTGGCAGAATGCTATGGCTGAGGAACTCACTGCTCTTTATCAGACACATACATGGGACTTGGTTACTCTCCCACCTGGTAAACATACGATTGGATGTCGATGGGTGTATAAGATAAAAACAAAGTCTGATGGGTCTGTTGAGCGATACAAGGCCAAACTTGTGGCAAAAGGGTACTCACAAAAATATGGTATGGACTATGAGGAGACATTTGCCCCGGTGGCAAAGATGACGACTGTTCGCACTATAATTGTTGTTGCAGCCGTTCGACAGTGGAAGATATTTCAAATGGACGTCAAGAATGCATTTCTGAATGGTGATCTCCATGAGGAAGTTTATATGACTCCTCCCCCAGGTATTGACCACCAGCCGGGTGAAGTTTGTTAGCTTCGAAAGCTTTATATGGTCTCAAGCAATCCCCTCGTGCTTGGTTTGAGAAATTCTCCACTGTGATTACTTCTCTTGGATTTACCCTGAGCAATCATGATTCGACATTGTTTGTTAGATGTACGAGTGCAGGAAAAATTCTTTTGTCTTTATATGTAGATGATATGGTTATTACTGGTGATGATTATAGTTGTATTGAGTCATTGAAGAGTGATTTGGCTCATCGATTTGCCATGAAGGACTTGGGCTTGCTGCGGTATTTTTTGGGTATTAAGGTGGCTCAGTCTAAGAAAGGATATCTTCTTTCTCAGACTAAATATATATCAGACTTGTTTAAACGGGTGCGCCTTTCTGACAGCAGGACTGTAGATACTCTCCTTGAAACCAATGCACGGTACTCTCCTAGTGATGGTGTTCCGTTATCAAATCCGAGTCTTTATCGAACTGTTGTAGGTAGTTTGATTTATCTTACTGTTACTCGCCCGGATATAGCTCATGCAGTTCATGTTGTTAGCCAGTTTGTTACTGCTCCTACTTCTGTTCACTAGGGAGCTGTACTTCGAATTCTGAGATATCTTCGTGGCACTCAGTTTCAGAATCTCTTGTTTCCTTTGACGTCATCTCTCGAGTTGCGAGCCTATAGTGATGCTGATTGGGATGGCGATCGCAATGATCGTAAATCCACCACTGGTATTTGTGTGTTTCTTGGAGACTCTTTAATCTCATGGAAGAGCAAGAAACAAGATGTTGTCTCTAGATCTTCCACGGAGGCTGAGTATCGTGCTATGGCTGTGACTACGTGTGAGATTGTTTGGTTACGTTGGCTTCTTGCAGATATGGGGGTTCACATTTCTTTGCCAACTCCTCTGTATTGTGATAACAAAATTGCGGTACAAATTGCAAAGAATTCTGTATTTCATGAGCGGACGAAGCACATTGAGATTGATTGTCACTTCACCCGTCATCATTTACAGCTCGGGACCATATCGCTTCCATTTGTTCCATCGTCCTTGCAGATTGCTGATCTTTTTACAAAGGCGCAGTCGGCGTCTCGGTTTCGATTTTTGTGTGACAAACTCTCAATGCTTATTGTTGTTGCATTGTGAGTTTGAGGGGGGATGTTAGCCCATATGTTTGGGCTTTTGTTATTGGGCCTATTTTCTATGTTAGCTTTATAAATCCTATTAGGTTAAGTTAATGAATCCCTATTAAATTAGGTTTAGTTAGTAGATGCTTATATATAGCCTTTCTATTCTTTTGTATTAAGACCAACTCAATTATATTGTAATCTTGTTCTTCAATTATAGTTCTGTTAACAAATAATACATAGATTATTTCTTATACATTTGGTTCGTAGTATTAAAAATAGTATGTATTGGATAAAAATCATTATTTACAAACCCTTCACAATTATAGTGAAAATATATGAAAGAGAATTTAATGGGCAATGGGGTGTTTGACCATGCTAATGCATACATTAAAATTCCTTACACCTTAATACCTAGAATGGTATTAGTAATATACACCTTAATACACAATAGAATATATATAATTAATACTTGCATTGATTATAGATAACATAAAAAAATGTATCAAATAAAATATAAGTAATACACATAATTAATACATGCATTATTTTTACTAACACACTCTATCAAATAACCCCACTGTGAACTTGTGGTGCCACAATGGGTAAATGATTTGGCTTTCAGCGACTTACTTTACCAAAAAAAAAAAAAAAGTTAAAAAATGGATAAACAATTATTTGACCACCCATTAAAAGTTGTTGAAAGCCAAACGATTTATCCATTTTGATTAAATGAAAAAATAAGTGGCTTTTTATGTATTTTAATTTTAAAAAGTGATATTTTTGACTCTGCATTCTAGAAAATGTTGCATATCATGGCGAAATAAAAACTATATCATATCTACAAGTCTATAGCATATCCTATGTAGTAAAAGTTATCTAAATTAAGTGTATCGTTGCTAATTGATACCATTTCATGGAGATAGATAATAAGAGAAAAATATCCAGCAACTATAGTCTTCGGTCTAAATTATTAAGTAAACACAATATGGAGAAAAGTCTAGAATTAACGTTCAAAGCTGCCACATTTATGCAAGGACTAGTGAGGAAAAATTCATGTTACTTATGAGTTTAATAGTTGTTAATATATATATATATATATGTGTGTGTGTGTGTTAATTAAATAATTTTAAAGTTTTTATTTAAAATAAATTATATATATTTATGTGATAGTAAATCATCTCATTAAGAATAATATGAATATTTGATAAATATTATCAAATTTTAAATAGCGTTGATTAAATAATTTTAAAACTTATATTTTATAATAAGTTTTTTATTATATATATATATATATATATATATATATATATATATATATATATATATATATATATATATATATATATATATATATATATATATATATGAAGAGAGCATAGAGATATTTGATCAAAACGATAAAAAGAAGTTTTACTTCTTCTAGAACATAGTGATTTGCGAAGGAAAAATGACCCATGACAAATAATGTGCAGGTATCTGGATTCAATTTCTTATACCACACCTGCTTATAAATACAGGATGCATTATGGGATGATACTCTCAGCAACAGGGTATGGTGAATTCCAACACTTTTACCCAGCCAATATCAAAAAAGTTTGTAACTTTTCAAAAATTATTATAAAGAGAGTTATGGCTCCATAAGAATGGGGAATGAGCCCCTTAAAGGAAAATGGTTATATCCATTCAGAACAGAAGATAGCAGTAAAATATAATTATTGGGACTATGTGGATAGCTTTAATGAAGCTTTATTATATGAAAATGTAATAAAAAACATTCTTGGTTTATAATAATATGCTCTCATGTTTTCAACCAACCTATTCCAAATTGGTTTTGTCAATGGTGGACTTTATATGGTCTCTCAATAAAAATCTTACCAGAACCTTACAAAAGATTATATTTTGAATGGGTGGATATCTCCCCTAAACTTATAATTTTAGAACAAGATAATATATTCTTTGAAGGAATGTGCTTGATGTATTTTTTTTTTTATAGAATTCTCAATCCCCTAGATTTTAAAATGGTCTGTAGAGGTTAATACAACCTCTGAAGGATTCCCATGTTTACAGAGAACTTTTTATACAAAGTTTTGGAACAAATTAATACAAAATGACCTTGAAGGAAAAATTCATGGTTAAGAAATCATAGATTTAATAAATACAATAATGGACAAATACCAAAATACAGAAAGATCAAAACCACAGGTGGATAATCTTAGTCTATTCAAACAGATTGCAAGGAAGCTTCAGATGAAGAAAGGATTAATATCCAAATCGAAAGCAATAGCCATATATATGGAGGAAGTAAAAAGGGATTTAATGAAAAATTTCAATATAGATATAAGGGATGATATATTCATGACATCAGCCAGCCACACCAATGATGATGAAGAATCATGCATGGCAGGAGAAGCACAAAGTGCTAATAGCAATGAAGAGATTGACATCGATACTCTTCTCCAAAGACTCCAAGACCAAGTGGAAGAATCTTCCAGCAACACCGCCTGCAAAGGAAAAGGAAAGGTGTAAAGCAAGAAGGCCCCACAAATTGAATAATTGGGGTAATAAGCCAAAAACTTTAATAAAGTATGCCAGGATAATATGTCTGGCCATATTTCTTAGTGGAAAGACCGCGTTTGTTTGTCGCTCTTATCCTTTTCTTATTGGCCATTGTAAATTGTGTGGGCCACCTTATCTTATCATTTTAAATTTCTCGACCTTTATATAAGGAGACGAAAGTTTCTTTAGTTAGAACCGGCATCGTCTTAATAAAAGATAGCAATTGGGAGAATTTTGTGAACAATTCACTTTGGATATCCCTAAAGCAAGCTCCAAAGATAAGAAGCATTCTTCTAAAAGTAAATCTTTCAAAAAGGTTTATAAGGAATGGAAGAAAAGAAGAATTGATAAGAAAGAAAGAAGAGTTGAACCTTATAGAGAAAAGAAAAGATTTTATAAATCTAGACAGAAATTTGACAAAACAGATACTTGCCACAAGTATGATAGAGTTGATCATTATGCTAAATATTATAGAGTCAAGGAGAAAATCAAAAACCTTAAGATAGATGATAATATCAAATAATCTCTTTACAAAATCATGCTTAATTCTGATTGAGAAAATTTTATGTGGTAGTACATCTCCTTTTTTTTCCCCTCAAAAACATGTTGTGAAGGTCTCATTGAAATGTCGTAATTGAAGTCTATTTCCTTCATTGACTGTCGATTTTTTAAAGCAAGATAGTTGCAAAATCTACAAACAAGTACCAATGACATAGTAATAAAGCTAAAGGTAAGAATTTAATACTAACAAATACTTCTTCTTTCTTTTTCATTTTTAGTTGTCATGTTATGCTTTTTAAAGTTAATTTAACTAATTTTTAAAGTTAAATTAGATTACATTAATTCGATATTTTAAATAAAAAATTTAGATATTCAAAAATTATAAGAAAAGTATTATAAATTGCAATTTTTTCCATATCAATATGATGAAATATATATCATAAAATGTTAGTAAAAGTTCTTATAGTTTACTCTAAAAAGATAAACCATGACAATTAAAAATAGACGGTGAGGAGTGGGGGTGGAAAGTGGGGGGGGGGGGGGGAGTATAGCTTAAATGAGTTCCCGTAATTTTTTTAAAAAAAATTATACACTAACTAAATTAAAATAAAAAATTAATACTCTTTTACAAAAAAACCGAATTGCTCAATCCTCTCTTATAAGAGAAAATCTCTTTTTAATGTGTTCTACAAATAACAATATCCTCTTCTTTATTTATAACAAGGGAAATTCTTTTGGTGCGCACAATATAAAACCCCTGCTTCTATGCAATAGCTCGCAAACCATATAAGAGAGGTAATTCGCACTAGACAAGCTCGGTGTGACGAGCTCGACTTAGAAGACAAACTTCTTGCTTTCGCTAGTAAGAGATTTCAAACTTGAAACCTCCAACATGAAAGTCCCAAGCCCAAATCTTTTATGACCAGTATCACCTCTGTTCTATTTCATTGTCATTTTAATATTTTCATGTCTATTAAGAAAAATAATATATAATAATTTAAAATAGAGTTTATTAAGTTAAACTCAATTTAATAAAAGTATATTTATTTCCTTTTTTACCCTTTTATATCGTGCCACTAAAGATATAGTGGAAAATAATTATCAACTAAATTATTTTAAGATGACTTTAATAAGCTTAAGAGATCAATACTCTATCTATCCCAATTTATGTGACACGCTTCGTTTTTTGAGAGTCAAACAATTTAAGCTTAATTGAATATTTACGCGTGAAATCCTCAATTTTTTTGAAATAAATTTATATATTTGTAAACTACATAAAAAGTACTATAAGTCACGATAATTAACAGTCTAAAATATTTAAAAGATATATGAAAAAATTTACTATCAAAAAAGACTTAATTAAATCTCGAAATTCAAAATATATCACCTAGAAACAAAGAGAATAATTAATTTAGGATGAAAAGTGTAACAATTCAATTTTAAATTTTTTTATATTACTTTTAATAATATAATTTATAATCACGTAAATATTATGAAAGTAAGAGCTGCCATTTACCGTTCAACGTACTCTACTGAATTAAATTCTGGATAAGACGGAGAACTGTCATTTTTATAACTCATCAAAGTCAGTGATCCCTCACAAACACTAAGAGAGAATTAATAGAGAATTCAGTGCCTATAAGTACCTTTCACTTTACCACTTGTTTCCCATCACATTTTACTACTACATTCAAAATGAGGCCTTCTAAATTCACTACCTTTTCTTTACTATTTTCTCTCATTTTGCTGAGCGCTGCATCAGCGCAGAATTGTGGTTCACAGGCCGGAGGCGCACTTTGTGCCTCGGGACTCTGTTGCAGCAAATTTGGCTGGTGTGGTAACACTAATGAGCATTGTGGTTCTGGCAATTGTCAAAACCAGTGTCCTGGTGGCGGCCCTGGTCCTGGTCCTGTTACTGGTGGGGACCTTGGAAGCGTCATCTCAAATTCCATGTTTGATCAGATGCTTAAGCATCGCAACGAAAATTCTTGTCAAGGAAAGAATAATTTCTACAGTTACAATGCCTTTATCACTGCTGCTAGGTCTTTTCCTGGCTTTGGTACAACTGGTGATATCAATGCCCGTAAAAGGGAAATTGCTGCTTTCTTTGCCCAAACCTCCCATGAAACTACTGGTATGTCGATTAGATCGAACAATTATGATTTCATTTTGAGTCAAAATTTTAGTAATAATAATTGATTATATATGTACCCATTTTTATATATATAGGAGGATGGCCTTCGGCACCTGATGGACCATTCGCATGGGGTTACTGCTTCCTTAGAGAACAAGGTAACCCGGGTGACTACTGTTCACCAAGTAGTCAATGGCCTTGTGCACCTGGAAGGAAATATTTCGGACGAGGCCCAATCCAAATTTCACAGTAAGCTCCTATATATTAACAATTATTTTCATTATATTGCCATGGAGCTAGATAAATCTATTTATGCTATGATTAAATTTGATGAACTTGTAGCGTCTAATTACGTGTATTTTGACATTAATAAACACAGCAACTACAACTATGGGCCATGTGGAAGAGCCATCGGAGCGGACCTTTTAAATAATCCCGATTTAGTAGCCACAGACCCAGTCATCTCATTCAAGACAGCTATCTGGTTCTGGATGACCACTCAATTACCAAAGCCTTCTTGCCACGATGTCATCATTGGAAGATGGAACCCATCTGCCAGTGACCGAGCAGCCAATCGTCTTCCTGGATTTGGTGTCATCACAAACATCATCAATGGTGGCCTAGAATGTGGTCGTGGTAATGACAACAGGGTACAAGATCGAATTGGGTTTTACAGGAGGTATTGCGGAATTCTTGGAGTTAGTCCTGGTGACAATCTTGATTGCGGCAATCAAAGGCCTTTTGGCAGCTGATTCTATGTAGTAACTTCATTATATGTTTTGTTGTATTCTCGCACAATGCAAGGATCAACTATAAAATAAAGTTTTAATAATATGATTGTAGTCTAATTAGTACCACGACTACATATAGTCGTGTTCAACAATAAATAAAGACTTTTATCTAAGATACATATATCTCAATAAAGTCACCATCCACCTCGGTTTTTTCCACAAGCATTACTCTTTCCCTTCATAAGTTCCAACTTCAAAAACCAAATCTATGCTAGCTATATTCCTTGCCTCATTATGAGTCTAATAATATGGAGAATAAGATTTTTGTGGTAGGTCTGAATATTATTACTATCTCTAATAACTTGCATACTTTCGAGGTTCTCCCCCTTTATAGCGACTTGGTAATAAATCCCTCTAAGATAGTTCCTAATATTACTAGCCGATGCATCATAAGTAACGTCCGTTGATACTTCTACATTGCCTTACTCTTGATATGCCTACTATGCTATGAATATGTATAAGGGTCATAGTAGGATGTCTAAGAATAATGTTGATTATTAGTGGTTTTGTTATGTTTGATCACAGGCCGGAGGCGCACTTTGTGGCTCGGGACTTGGTTGCAGCAAATTCGGCTTGTGTGGTAACACTGATACCTTGTGTGTTAGATATATAGTAAGAATTAATGGGAAATGGAAGGAAGATGAAAAGAGTAATTTGAAAGGTTTTCTATTTAGTAAAAGACATTTCTCCCTCATTGGTGGTGGAAAGAAAAGTTAAAGTGTTTAAATAGAGAAACACTTCCACTAGTTCCACTAGTTGTTAAGGGTTGGAAAGAGTGAACCCCCTTGCGTTGCTAGAGATTATTTTTTGGACGAAGTTTGTTTCAATTATTTAAATTAAATTAAATTTGCCAAAATGTTTTAATTATTTAAAAAATAAGCCGAAACTACCCGACCCAACTCGGATCCGCGCGACCCGTGTTTAAAATGTCTTTCCCATTTCATTTAAATTTCCCACCGTTGGAGATGACTATTTTGAAATGTTATAACTTTTTAGGAACAACCATGACCATCTGGAAGGTTGCAAACTTTCATAAATGGTCGTGTGGTTTCTAAAGGGTTGCAACCTTTTGGAACCAGTTTTTCTTAGCTATAAATACATGTGAATCCTCAGACTTTTCACTTACAAAATTTTTGAACTTCTTCTTCTGCACAAATTCATTATTCGTGTACTTTAGTGCTGTTGAGTGGCTCGTTGACACCATTGTTATGGGCATCAATACACTGGTGAATAAAATCGTTCTATCCCAGGAGGATATATTCCAATTCAAACCTCGGATACTAGAGGAGAATAATTTTCTTAAGGGAACACTGTGCATTCAGTGGGCTCTATTTTCTTTGCTTTCTATTTTATACGATCGTTACAAATTCTAGTATGTTTTACTGTCATTAGTTTTTGTTAATTAATTTATGTTCTTCACTAGCTCGGCAGTATCTTCTCAATACCATGTTTGATCAGATGCTTAAGCATCGCAACCATAATGTCTGCCAATGAAAGAATAATTTCTACTGTTACAATGCCTGCCACCAGGTCGTATCCTGTCTTTGATACCACCGGTGATATCATGACTACCCGTAAAAGAGAAATTGCTACTTTCTTTGCCCAAACTTCCCATGAAATTACTGGTGTTTACATCAATTTAAATTTGATGAATTCAACTTTTAGATCGAACAATTATGTGAATCTAAAAATACGTACTCCCTCTGTTTCAATTTATGTGACACATTTTATTTTTAGTATTCCAATTTAATTGATTATATACTCATTGATATATCGGAGGATGGCCTACAACACCAGTGGACCATACGCATGGGGTTACTGCTTCCTTAGAGAACGAAATAGCCCAGGCGATTACTGTACACAAAGTAGTCAATGTCCTTGTGTTCCTAGCAAGAAATATTTTGGACGAGGCCCCATCCAACTTACAAGGAAATCTTCTATAGACTGACAATCATACGCAGGTATCCTAATTTTTAACTGATGAACAAAAAGAGAATTATAAATCTATATGTGAAAAACTTGTAGTGTCTAATTACGTGTATTTTGACATTAACAAATACAACAACCTCAACTATGAGCCATTTGGACGTGCCATCAATGAGGACCTGTTATATAAACGTGGTTAACCATCTCTTCAGTCACTTCATATTCGAAAAAATTGTAAAATGTCCACTGATTTGATTTTCTCTGCAAAAAAAATGTTAGCTTCTGGAGAAGAATTAGTTCCTGAAAATGGAGGTACTAATGAAAAAGAGGAAAAAGGTGGAGGGAATCAATTAGGAGAAACAGATGAAGAATGAAAAAGAAAACGCCAAGATGATGAAAATGACAACGAAGAAGAAAACAGACAGAATACAGGATTGGGAGATAACGTCAATCATCAAAATTCTAAACAAAATGAAAGTGGAAATCAAGAAACAGAAGGAGATGAAGATGGAAAAAATGATGAAAATCAAGAAGATAATGACTACAACGAAGAAGAAGAGGAAGAAGAAGAAGGAGGAGAAGAAGATGACAACGAAGAAGAAGAAAAAGATGGCGACAACGAAGAAGAGGAAGAAGATGGCGACAGCGAAGAAGAGGAAGAAGATGAAGACAATGAAGAAGAAGAAGATGACAAAGATGATGACAATGAAGAAGAAGAAGGAGAAGAAGAAGGAGGAGGAGGAGGAGGAGGATGAAGGGATTATCATCTGGATTTGGCTATTTTAAAATTGATGTGCGATTACAAGTGCAACACCAGGATTTCTCCTCAACTTCCCTCATTTGATAAACAACTTATTTACGTCCATGGTTCATTCCCTAATTTGGATCTCTCCAGAGAGGATTTGGAAGAAAAGATCACAGAACCTGAGAAAACTTTCAATGATGATCGGAAACAGCATGGAGATGATCCCAGATGGCCCGACCTATTGATCGAGAAATTTTCGATTTGTCTATGATAGTATGGGGACGCACATAATCCCGACATGGAAATAGCTTTATCATACTAATTTTCAGATTCATTTTAGTATATACTTTACAGCAGCATTTCAATATTTCTGTCTAAAAGTTCAGATAGTTTAACTGTTTGTTGAATAAAAGATGCAGTTTATGAGCTGCTGATCCATTTTCAAAACCTTTAAAGTAGATGCAGTTTGCTTGCATTTTCAGTTCGACTGCAGTTTTCGGGTCACCTGGAATTTGTGTATTTGTAGGAGCGTTTGTATATCACGCATATAGGACCTGCAATTTTATAGTGTTAAATTGTCTGTTTGTGCATTAACAAAATTAAAGGTATAGTAATCAGCGTAAACCAAGTTAAAGTAGTCATGTTTATGTATTATGTCTTTATTTTAATATATTTATTGGTTTGACTTAATTATTTTATCTTCTAAGTGTGGTACTGGTATATCAAAGTTTAATCTTAAATAAAAGTATATTTCCTATACTAACATTAATTACATAATTATCTCTTATGAAAAGTTTTTGCTAAACATTTATTATGACTTTTTCAGTAGATACTATGTTAGTCTTTTTTTTCGTGTAGAGAAATGTTTTCTTTTTTACAAAGAATGCCTACAACATTGGATATATTAATATTAATATAAAAGAAAAGTAAAATTACTAATTATGATTTTAGGAACCCTCTATAGTGAATCAAATACTTCATATTTCATATAAAGTTTTGTAAGCTTTACATTTGATTTGCCAACTTATTATATATCGTGGCTGCACGGACATCAGCTTGCACACATTTAAATTAATTCACCATAACCTTCTATCTAGGTCATCTTTTCGATAAACTGAAGTTATATCAATTACCTTACCCCAATACTTCTTCTACTTTCTTGAAACCATCCATAACTAACATCTATGCATCTTTTATCATGAGTTCACATGAATCCGGAGAAACCCCTTGAAAAAAAAAATACAAAAAACCAATCTTTTGCCATTAATTTTGCAAAGAAACTAAAAAATAAATAAAAGTAAAACAATAAGGGGTCGTTTGGTAGGGAGTATTAGGAGAAATAGTCCTTGTATTATGTGTGGTATTATGTAGTACTATGTTTGGTAGGAATTTCGAGCCTATGTATAACTAATTCTTGGATTAGTTATACACCCTCCATGTATTATAGGGTGTATAACTAATACCTTCCCTTTGGTGGTATTAGTAATACATGGATCTAATACCATGAGATTAATATATGTAAAGACAAAAATACCCCTCAGATCCTTTCATTTTGTTTATTTTCTTGGTTTTATGTTTTATATTTGTACTAATAAATTTATTTAAATAAATTAGCTTGCAAACTTTATTATTTAAATAGAGTTATTTGTAGCTAAAATATGAGTTATTTAATCTAATTATTATTAATATAAAATATTATAATCGGACTAAAATGCTAATGTTGATGTATGAATTTAAGAGCTATTTTTTCTATATAAAAACATCTTGAGTATAAAAATAGTTTAATTTATTTTGCCATTTTTTTATTTATGATAAAGAGCGATTTTTGTTTGATAAAAGTCCTAAGTTGAATGATTTTATTGATGTAAAACAATGCTCAATACCTTTTTTCTATAAATTCTTATAGTTGTGTGACCTTTTGTGATATTAACTTTAATTTATTAAGATGACAATTATATACCCTCAAATAATTTAAGTGAGAAAATAGCGAACATGGTGATAAAATTTTCCTTTTCCTAGCTAGTTAAAAGGCTATAAAAAAATAATATTGTTCTTCAATTATCTACCTTGACCCAATTACATGAAATAAAAAATCTCATAACAACTCAAGGGAATAATTGAAAAGAAGTTTTTTTGTAGAGTTTTAAACCCTATACAAAATTAGGTAGGAAGCAACGAACCAAACACTTGATAAAAATAATCCCTGCATTACCAATCCCTGCATTACTAATCCCTGCACTATTGGTCTTTGTACCAAACGGCCCCTCATTAGTTAAAACCATTTTTTTAAAAGGCGGTTAACGATATTTTCACTAATACAATTTTACTATATAAAGATTGTTAACCATCTTCTTCAGTCACTTCATATTTGAAAAAAAAATGCAAAATTTCTACTCATTTTTTCTCTCTGTTTTCATTCTCTTTGCAACAAAAAAAAAGTGTTAAAGGAGGAGGAGCTTGATGGACAGAATGAAAATCAAGAATCTAATGAAAAAATTGAAGAAACAGAGGAAGCAAAAACAGAGGAAGAAGCTTTCGGAGACGGAGAACTAGACTTTTTTGATTTTAGTAATTGGAACTGGCAATAGGCTACGATACAAATTCATTTTCGGTTAAACGTTGAAGAACCATTTCGATATTTCTGTCTTAAAGATAAAAAACTTGACATTTCCTCTAAACTGTTTGATATGTGATTTTCTTGCATAGTATGTTACGAAACCTTTAAAAAGTAGATAGTCAGATCATTGTGATGTGTTTTTCTTGCATTTTTCAGTTCCATTGTATTTTTCAGTTCACGATAATCAGATTGTCGTGATATTCGTCAGGTTCAGAGATTATGATTGCGAGGCTATTTTGATCTGAATTTTGAAATTGTTTCACTTTCAACTTTAGTTTGATCTGAACCAGAGATGTTAACTCTTTTGAGAAAAGCGAAAAGATCAGATGAAACTCAAGTTGTTGATCCATTCTTAATTTTTCAGGTCTAGTGTTCATAGCAGCATTTTTTATTATTTCTTGGAGCATTATATTAAAGGTTAGAAATAATGGTTAATGCTCCCCTAATTAATGAGTAAATAGGAAAGTTAGTGAAATGAAGGGAACGAGTTATTTTGTCCAAATGAGGGAATTAGTAGCTATGGGTAAATCTAGAAAAGATACATCGTACAAATATAATCGAGAAGTATCACACATTAATTTAGTGTATGGTGTATACACACTGAATTCAGTGTTTGAAATATAGGAAGAGCTTGAGTCCATATATATATATATACTAGCAAGAACCTTCAAAGTAGACAATCAGATCATTATGATGTGTTTTGCTTGCATTTTCGATTCGACAATAGTTTTCAGGTCACCTAAAGTTTGTGTATTTTTCAGTTCACAATAATCAGATTGTTGTTGTTATCGTGATGTAGTTTTCAGTTCATCAGGTTCAAAGATCATGAAAGGCTATTTGAACCTTTCCCATTTTAAAAAGAACAAGAACACAATAAATACAAGATTTAAATTTTTAACATCACTTCGAGAGAGATGTACCCAATTATCATCCTGTTAAATGATACTTCAAGCATTAATTTACTCATCTATATTTAAGTACTTTAAGAAAAAATATATGATCTCGAGAAGAAAGCATAGGTCTACGTGAACCCAGGAAGAAAAAAAGACATACATAAATTGAAAAACTTAGAAGTAAAACACTAATTTTGAATTAGAGGGTAAAATTTAAGTGTCTTTAACATCTATAGCAGAGGAAGTTAAAACAGATTTTATATATATATATATAATGTGGCGGTAAACCATCTTCGTCAGTCATTTCATATTCAAGAAAAGTGTAAAATCTCTACTTATTTTTCCTTAATGTTTCGATTCTCTCTACAAAAAACATGTTATCGAAAGGCGAAGCAATTCCTGAAAATGGAGGTGAAGAAGAAGGGCAAAATGGAAATCGAATTTTAGAACAGATAGAAATAGAGGAACTGAATGAAGATGAAGAAGAAGAAGTTGGAGGGAATCAATTAGGAGAAACATATGAAGATCCAATTGGAGAAAATGAAGAAGAAAGAGATGAAAATTCGGGATTGGAAAATAATGTGAATTATCAAAATTCTGAAGAAAATGAAAGTGGAAATCAAGAATCATAAGATGGAGAAAATGGTGAAAATCAAGAAGAAAATACATCTGGGTTAGTAGTAGTAGAAGAAGTAGAAGACGACGATGAAGAATAAGAAGAAGAGCTGCTAAAAAGGGAAAACAACCAATGCATGATGAAGGATGACTATCAATTACTGAATTATACGATGAAGATGAGGATCATCATCTGGATTTGGCGATTTTAAAAGCCATATGCGATTACAAGTGCATTACTAGGAATTCTCCTCAACTTCCCTCATTTAATAATCGACTTCTTTACGTCAAGGATTCATTCCCCGATTTGAAAATGTCCAGAGAGGCTTTAGAAGAAAAGATCACAGCACTTTATAAAAGTTTCAATGATGTTAGGGAACAACTAGGAGAGGATCCCCAGATGGCTCGGCCTATTGATAGAGAAATTTTCAACTTGTCTATGATAGTATATGGATGAAGATAATCCCGAGATGGAAATAGGTTATGATACTAATTTTCATATTCATTTTAGTATAAACTTTACATGTATAGTATGTTACGAAAGGTGATTTTGATCTGAATTCTGAAATTGTTTCACTTTCCACTTTAGTTTGATATGTTCTTGTTTTGATCTAAATTATGAAATTGTTTCACTTTTCACATATCTAATTAGTCTGCATAGTTTAAGAGAATAAAATCAGTTGTGTAAAAGCTTAGTAATGAAAAATAACACTTACATATATAATCGAGAAGTATCACTTAAATTCTTCAATTGATATGTAATCAAGAAGTATCTATTATATCGAGAAGTATCTGTCATGCCCCGAGCCTACACCCCGAATGTGGCTGGCACTCGAGAACCATTGCTGGCCCTAAGCGAACCCTTGGCCTGACTTACTTACTCAGCGAAAGACTTAAAAGCACAAATACAAGGATTCAAATCATCTCTACTTAACTGTTAAATAAAATAACTTAGAGTGTTTAAAAGTCAACATTCAACTTGGTCAAAATGGCAACTCAAGTCTTAACATATGAAATGATAATGTAAAGACAATTGAACTACTAACTGTCTATGAAACCTCTAAAACAAAGAGGGATGTCAGGACAAGACACCCGATCATCCTAACAATGAAATATTGAAAGCAAAACAAAAGGAGTCCTCTAGAATGCAAGAAGGCTCACCAACTGACTCTGAGTGCTCAATTGGATCAACGAGGTGCTGGGTGATGATCCTTGTTACCTATGTCTGCATCATAAAAGATGCAGGTCAATTGGCATTAGCACATTGAATGTCCGAGTATGCGAGTTGGAATGCTAAACACAACATAAACTTGAAAAGAATTTGAAAGAAACACTTATCTTGGCTTTACTCAACTCTTGAATAACTCAATATAAAGCAATAAACATATGCAATATATAGAAATCTTGTAAAACAGTGGAAAACAACTTAGTTCATTAAAGAAAATGCAATAAAATCTCAATTTTACTCATATAATAAAGTAATATAGTTTATGTGGGAGATTCTCTAACCGAGAACCACCATTATGAGCCTAATTGGTGATACAGAGTCTTGTCCACGCTGCCAGAACTGTCCTATACTTTGTCATCATATAAAACGCGTTATCTAAGTGGATCCACTTGTCTATGTTAAAAGCATCTTAAGGAGTCATCTAAAAAGTATGATCCTTTACTACCCATGATGGCTATATGGTTTATGGAGACTTGAATTAATATGAACTCGCATCCCCATATCGATGCTCAATACTACTCCTAAAATATACTTAGCTTATATGTTTTAAAACAAACTTCTTTCTTTGGTTTGAGATAATTACTCAAAACTTAGCATAAAAGCTCTCTTGGAATTGATGTTCCCTTTCTTGTTCAAATGTGAAAACATTTTAAACTCTTGGGAATACTTAGTTCCCTTATAACTTTTGGAGAAATGAAAACTTACGTCTTAGAACAAAGTTAAAACGTTTGTGAAAGACTTTTGAAAAACTCTAATGAACTTCTCTTGACTTGCTTCTTAACTTCTAAACTTGACTCTTAACTTTTCTTGAATTGAATTATAGATTTACAGATTGTGAATTAGGTTAGGAAAGATCTCATGATGTTTAGGAGTGTTTTTAGATAGCTAAACATGAGAAAAGCTCAAAAAATCACTGTCCGAGGGCAAGTCCGCGATGCAGAGATGTATTTAAATTTTGGTCGCGAAAATACTTTTTGAGGTAGAACGGTTCGTGACCGCTCTGCGATGCGAAGGAATTTTTCCCAAATCTGGGGAGCAGGTCCGTGACGCGGAGCCAGTGCCCATATTTGCCCGACTAATTTTCTTTTTCGTTTTCCAGCCCCAATTTGCCCAAACTCAGTTCTTTTTCCCAAATTCTTCTTAGATATAGATTCCCAACAAATGTAACTAAGAACCTAACTCCAACCAACTCAATAATTTGACTTAATGATCTCAAAATGTTCTAAATCTCAGCCCAACTCAAGAACAACATCAAATTCAAGAATACATATCAAGAACATCAACTTTCTAACTCTTTTAGGACGAAAACACGCTAAAATAAACATGTTTGACATGTGGGTGAACGAACCCAAGTTATGAAAGCTTCACATACCTCGTAGGATTAAATCCTTAGCGAAATCCACACGAAAATCTCCAAGAAATCGATGAACTTTGAACTTTTCTTCTCTTTTCTCCAAGCCCTAGCGTGAACTTCAACTTTTCTAAACATGTCTAATTCTTATTAGACCCTAACTTAATTACGAAAAACTAAGTAAAATAATTGGAAAAGGAAACGACTAAAATACCCTTTCAAAATTCTGATTAGACTTTTCTTATCTAAACAACCCAACTTTCAAAGGGCATATCTCACTCATACAAACTCGAAATCGCACAAACTCGGTGGTGTTGAAAAGGTAATTCAACGATCTTTCCTATGGTATCTGGAAATACACCTAAATGATCCTGAGCAATGAGGTATGGTCGTTTGAATTTTACAAAAAACCCATACTCAACAAATTTCTAGATTTTTCATTTTTTTTCCTAAAATGACAATTTCCAATTCTAATTAACTTTTTCTAGTTCTTCCAATTTAGCGAAATGTTACAATATCTCCCCCTTGGGAACATTCTTCCTCGAATGAGATTACTCTTAATAGGCTAAGGGTATAACATCTAACATTCAGCTCAATACCCAACAAGTAATGTGGAAACAGCATGCCAACTTATAATTTAAAGAGTACTAAGAAAAAAATTAGTACCTTAGTCTGAAACTTCTTCAATTTCAAAGAGATGTGGATATCTCTTCTTCAGCTTCCCAAGTAGCTTCCTCAACAAACTGGTTTCTCCAAAAAACTTTGACTGATGCTACTTCCTTAGTCCTCAACTTGCGAACTTTGCGATCTAGAATCTGAACAGGAATCTCCTCATAAGATAAGCTATCTTTGATCCCAATATCTTTAGTTGGTATGATCAATGAAGGATTTTCCATGCACTTCTTCAACATGGAGACGTGAAATACCGAATGAACTGCTTCTAACTCTTGTGGTAGCTCTAACTCATAAGCTACACTACCTACCCTTTTCGATATTCTATAAGGGCTAATATATTGAGGACTAAGTTTCCCCTTCTTACCAAATCTCATAACACTCTTCATGGGTGAAACTTTCAAGTAGACCCAATCATCAATTTCGAACTCTAACTCATTTCTCCTAACATTGGTATAGGATTTTTGATGACCCTGCGCTGTTTTCAACCTCTCTTGAATCACTTTCACTTTCTCCATAGCTTGATGAACAAAGTCTGGTCCTATCAACCAAGCTTCACCAATTTCAAACCATCCAATAGGAGATCTGCATCTTCTCCCATAAAAAGCCTCATAAGGAGCCATCTGGATACTGGAGTGGTAACTATTGTTGTAAGAAAATTCGATAAGAGGTAGGTGATCATCCCAATTACCTTTGAAATCAAGCACACTAGCCCTCAACATATCCTCTAAGGTCTGAATAGTGCGCTCTGCTTGCCCATCTGTTTGAGGATGAAAGACAGTACTTAAGTTCACCTTTGAACACAAGCCTTTTTAGAATGACTTCCAAAACTGTGCAGTAAATTATGAACCTCTATCTTATATAACAAAAATAGGGACTCCATGAAGTCTTACTACCTCTTGAATATATAACCTGGCATAATTCTCTGCTGAATGGGTAGCCTTTACCAGCAAAAAGTGGGCTAATTTGGTCATTCGATCCATAATCACCCATATAGAATCATGTAGCCTACGAGACCTTGGTAAACCTGTGATGAAGTCCATTTTTATCATCTCCCAATTCCATTCCGAAAGTTCTATATTTTGAGCCAAGCCATCGAGCCTTTGATGCTTCACTTTAGCTTGTTGGCAATTCGGACACTTGGCAACAAACTCTGCAATGCCCTTCTTCATGCTACTCCACCAATAAACTTCTCTTAAATCGCGATACATATTTGTAGAAACCGGATGAATGGAATACCTAGAGCTATGAGATTTCTCCATAATCCTTTCTTAGAGTCTATCCTTCATTGGTACACACAATCTACCTTGATAACTCAATACGCTATCTCCCCCCTATTCAAAAGTTAATACTTTTTGCTTATGAACATTTGTCTTCAATTCAAGAAAATTAGGATCTTGGTCTTGCTTTTTTTTCACTTCTGACACTAATGTTGATTCATCCCCATTCATCACTACTACTTCTCTTTCTGTGGAATCTATTAGTCAGACTACCAATCGTACAATTCTATGCGCATCTTTCACTAGCTCTCTCTTTTCTTCCTTAACATGGGTGGTACTACCCATAGACAACCTGTTTAAAGCATCAGCAACAACATTAGACTTACCTGGGTGATAAAGAATACTCATGTCATAATCCTTGAGTAATTCCAACAACCTCATTTGTTTGAGATTAAGCTCTTTATAAGTAAATACATACTAAAGGCTCTTGTGATCGGTGAGCACATCCACATGAACAACAAAAAGATAATGGCGCCATATTTTCAAAGCAAACACTACAACAGCCAACTCTAAGTCATGGGTTGGGTAATTCTTCCCATGAACCTTCAACTGTCTGAAGGCATAAGCTATTAGTTTGTCATTCTACATTAGTAAACAACCCAAACCAACTCTATATGCATCACAATATACAACAAAGCCGTTCGTACCTTCTGGTAAGGTCAACACTGGAGCAGTAGTCAACCTCTTTTTCAATTCCTGAAAGTTTTTCTTGCAAGCTTCAGACCATTGAAACTTCACTATTTTCGGAGTCAACTTGGTCAAAGGGGATGATATAGATGGAACCCTTCTACGAACCTTCTATAATATTCAGCCAAACCCAAGAAACTCCTAATATTAGTTGGTGATATGGGTCTAGGTCAATTCTGCACTGCCTCTATCTTTTAGGTATCAACTCTAATTCAATCACCGGAAACTATATGACCCAAGAACGCCACAGACTCAAGCCAAAACTCACATTTAGAGAACTTAACATATAACTCCTTATCTTTCAAAGTTTGAAGAACTATTTTGAGATGGCTAGCATGATCTTCTTCATTCCTTGAATAGATTAGTATGTCATCAATGAAGACGATAACAAACATGTCTAAATAAGGTTTGAAAACTCTATTCATAAAGTCCATGAATGTTGCAGGTGCATTGGTCAAACCAAATGACATGACTAGAAACTCATAGTGACCATAACGGGTCCTGAATGTTGTCTTGGGAATATCACATTCCCTTACTTTCAACTAATGGTAGCCAGATCTGAGGTCTATCTTAGAAAAACAAGAAGCACCCAAAAGTTGATTGAAAAGATCATCAATTTTCTAAAGAGGATACTTGTTATTGATGGTAACCTTGTTCAACTAATGATAATCTATACACATCCTAAGAGAACTATCTTTCTTTCTCACAAATAAGACCGGAGCGCCCCAAGGTGAGAGACTTGGTCAAATAAATCCCTTATCAAGGAGATCTTTCAATTGTTCATTAAGCTCTTTCAATTCAGCTGGTGCCATTCTATATGGCGGAATAGAGATAGGACGAGTATTCAGAAGAACATCTATACTGAAGTCTATATCTCTCTCAGAGGGACTCCAGGTAGATTATCTAAAAAAACTTCTGGAAACTCTTTTATTATAGTAGCTGACTGAATAAGAGGTATCTCAACACTAGAGTCATTAACTCGCACTAAGTGATAGACACAACCCTTGGAAACTAACTTTCTTGCCTTAAGGTACGAAATAAAATGACCCTTAGGCACTGCTGAACTAATTTTTCACTATAAGACTGATTGATTAGGAATTTGGAACTTGACAACTCGAGTTCTACCATCAATGGAGGCATAACAAGCATGAAGCCAATCCATACATAAAATGATATCAAAATCTACCATGTCTAAATTAAGTCAGCCATGGTATCTTTGTGATTGATGGAATGACACAATCACGATATAATCACTCAGCTAGAGTAGACTCCCCAACGGGTGTGGAAACACAAAAGGGTGCACAGAGTTTCTCAGGAATAACATCAAACTTATTTGCAACATAAGAGGTTACAATAGATAAACTTACTCCTAGTCTAGCAAAGCATAAAAATCAAAAGTAAAGATTTTGATCATACCAGTGACAACACCTAGAGAGTTGTCTTACTCTTGGCGACTACTGATCGCAAAAGAGAGGTTTGCTCCTCCGCCAATACGGGATGTAGCTCCTCTAAGTCCATCCCTATCTAGTGGAGCAACTTATGAAGATTGGGCTCTATTGCCATGATTTCCACTACCTTGCATGTTCTTAAGGCACTATTCCATGAAGTGACCCTTTTGTCCATACTTCAAAAACAACTTGACTGACCATCACGACACTTACCTAGGTGGGTTCTACCACACCTAGCACATACAGGAACCCAGTTACCCTCTTGTGTCACACTACTGTATGACCGCACGGGTCTAGCTCTGAATTTCTGCGAATTCTGACCATTATACTCACATTTGTTTCTGGGTGCAGGTACACTAGTAGATGATGGAGCAGGTCTCTTTTGCTTTTGCTGAAAGGATGAACGGTTTATATTACTTTCTACTACCCAGACTCAGTCTCTGTCTTAGCCTTCTTGTTTCTAAACTCCTCCCTATCTCTCAGCTTCTCCTCCTCAACTTGTTGCACATATACCATTAACCTTGATATATCCATTTCCCCAATTAGCATCACTGTCTTATCCTATTTGCTTGACAGACGGGACAACCCAACAACAAACAGACTCATTCTACTCCTTATATCTGCAACTATCTCTGGAGCATAGCGGGACAATTGGATGAACTTCAACCTATACTCATGATCACTTAAAGAATCTTGCTTAAGAGTAAGAAACACTCATACCTTTGCCTCTTTCAGCTCTCGGGGGAAGGAACTCCCCAAGAAAGCTTCCTCAAAACATGCCCAACTCGCAGGTGGTGCTTCCTCAGCTCTACCATTCTTCCACTAGTCAAACTAAGTCCTAGTAACATTCATCAATTGATATGCAACTAGTTCAACTCACTCAGTATCGACAACATTCATCACATCAAATATCTTTTACAGTTCCTTAATAAAGTTCTCTGGATCCTCAGTAGTGCTCGAACCAGCGAAACTTGTAGGGTTCATCCTCAATAACTCACGAATCCTCGAAGTGTCACCACTTCTTGTTGATCTCCTTTTTGTTGCCTAACCTGGTTAGTCATAGCTTAACTTAGCATCCTTATTACTTCCCTGAACTCAGCATTAGTAACTTCCCCTTGAGGTTCAACTTCAAGTGCATTGGGTACCCCTTGCTCCTCAACATTATACCTAGCTGGACGACATCTGACAGCTCTTCGTGAAAGCATGCTTATCTGAAAACATACGTAAGCACAAATTAGAAGAAACTTTTTAGAGATCAAACTCTAATGCACGAAATGAGTAAGAAAGAAGTGAGAACTTTTCCTAAGTGTCCCAGCCTTCTAATTATAGATGTAGCGCCTTTCACACCGATAACTAAGACTCTATTGACACGGATTCATAGACTCCCTAGGACTTTTGAACTCTGGGCTCTGATACCAAGTTTGTCATAATCCGAGCCTACACCCTGGACGTGGCTGACACTAAAGAACCATTGTTGGGCCCAAGCGAACCCTTGTCCTACCATACTTACTCAGCGAAGGACTTAAAATCATAAATAGAAGGATTCAATGCATCTCTACTCAACTATTAAATAAAAAAACTTAGAATATTTAAAAGTCAACATTCAACTTAACCAAAATGGCAACTCAAGTTTTAACATATGAAATTATAATATAAAGACAACTAAACTACTAACTGTCTATGAAGCCTCTAAAATAAAGAGGGATGTCGGGACAAGACCCCCGATCATCCTAACAAAGAAATATTGAAAGCAAAGCAAAAGAAGTCATCCAAAATGCAAAGAGGCTCACCAACTGACTCTGAGTGCTTAATTGGATCAACGAAGCACTGGGTGATGATCCTAATTACTTGTGTCTGCATCATAAGAAAATGCAGCCAACTGGCATCAGTACATTGAATGTACGAGTATGCGAGTTGGAATCCAAAACACAACATATGCTTGAAAAGAATCTGAAAGAAACACTTACCTTGGGTTTACCCAACTTAACTCAATATGAAACAATAAACAAATGCAATATATAGAAAGCTTATAAAATAGTGCAAAACAACTTAGTTTATTAAATAAAATACAATAACAAACTCAACTTTACTCATATAATAAAGTAATATAGTTTATGTGGGAGATTCTCTAATTGACAACTACTACTATGAGCCTAAGTAGTGATACAACGTCATGCCTACACTGCCAAAATTATCTTGTACTTTACCGTCATAGAACACCTTAACTAAGTGGATCCATTAGTCGATGCTAAAAGCATCTTAAGGATTCATCTAAAAAGTATGATCTTTTACTACCCATGATGGCTACATGGTTTATGGAGACATGAGTTAATATGAACTCGCATCCCTATATCGGTGCTCAATACTACTACCAAAATATACTTAGCTCATATGTTTTTAAAATAAACTTCTTTCGTTGGTTTGAGATAATTACTCAAAACTTATCTTAAAAGCTCTCTTGGAATCAATGTTCCTTTTGTTGTTCAAATGTGAAAACATTTTAAACTCTTGGAAATACTTAGCTCCCTTATAACTTTAGGAGAAATGAACTCAAGTCGTTACTTTTTTCTTAACTTAAAACTTATGTCTTAGAACAAAGTTAAAACATTTGTGAAAGACTTTTGAAAAACTATAATTAAATTCTTTTAACTTGCTTCTTAACTTCTGAACTTAACTCTTAACTTTCCTTGAATTGAATTATGGATTCAAGGATTGTGATTTGTGATAGGAAAGATTTCATGATGTTTAGGAGTGTTTTTAGATGGCTAAACATGAGAAAAGATAAAAAAATCATTGTCTGAGGGTAGGTCCATGACACGGAGTTGTATTTAAATTTTGGTCGCAAAAAAATCTTTGAGGCAAAATGGTTCGTGACCACTCCGCGATGTGAAGGAATTTTTCCCAAATCTTGGGAGCAAGTCCGCGATGCAGAGCCAGAGCCTAGATTTTTCCAACTAATTTTCTTCTTCGTTTTCCAGCCCAATTCACCCAAACTCGATTTTTTTTCCCAAATTCTTTTTAGATACAGATACCAAAGAAATGTACCTAAGAACCTAACTCCAACCAACTCACTAATTTGACGTAATGATCTCAAAAACTTCTAAATCTCAGCCCAACTCAAGAACAACATCAAATTAAAGAATACATATCAAGAACATCAACTTTATAACTCTTTTAGGACGAATTCACGCTGAGGCATGTGGGTGAACGAACCCAACGTTATTAAGGCCTTACATACCTCGTAGGATTAAATTCTTGGTGAAATCCACATGTAAATCTCCATTAAATCAATGAACTTTGAACTTTTCTTTTCCTTTCTCCCCTTTTCTCTTTTCTCCAAGCCCTAGCGTGAACTTCAACTTTTCTAAATTGTTCTAATTCTGATTAGACCCAAAATTAATTACCAAAAATGAAATAAAACAATTGGGCAAGGAAAAGAATAAAATATCCTTCCAAAATTCGAATTAGACTTTCCTTATCTAAATAACCCAACTTCCAAAGGGCATATCTCACGCATACGAACTCAGAATCGCACAAACTTGGCAGTGTTGAAAAGGTATTTCAACAATCTTTCCTGTGGTATCTGAAAACACACCTAACTCATCTTGAGCTACGATTTATGGTCGTTTGAAGTTGACCAAAAATCTAGACTTAACAAATTTCCAGATTTTTCATTCATTCCTAAAATGACTATTTTCAATTCTAACTCTTTCTAGTTCTTCCAATTTAGCGAGATGTTACAATATTTTCCCCTTGGGAACATTCGTCCTCAAATGAGATTACTCTTAATAGGCTAAGGGTATAACATCTAACATTTAGCTCAATACCCAATAAGCAATGCAAAAACAACATGCCAACTTATAATTTAAAAAGTACTAAGAAGAGAATTAGTACCTTGGTCTGAAATCTCTCCGGTTTCAAAGAGATGTGGATATCTCTTTTTCATATCTTCTTCAGCTTTCCAAGTAGCTTCCTCAACAAACTAGTTCCCCTAAAGAACTTTGACTGATGCTACTTCCTTAGTCCTCAACTTGTAAACTTGGCGATCTAGAATCTGAACAGGAATCTCCTCATAAGATAAGTTATCATTGATCCCAATATATTTAGTTAGTATGATCAATGAAGGATCACCCATACACTTCTTCAACATGGAGACTTGAAATACCGGATGAACTGTTGCTAACTCTTGTGGTAGCTCTAACTCATAAGCTACATTACCTACCCTTTTCAATATTCTGTAAGGGCCAATATACCGGGGACTAAGTTTCCTGTTCTTACCAAATCTTATAACACCCTTCATGGGTGAAACTTTCAAGTAGACCCAATCATCTACTTCAAACTCTAACTCCCTTCTCCTAACATCGGTGTAGGATTTCTGACGACCATGTGCTGTTTTCAACCTCTCTTGAATCACTTTCACTTTCTCCATAACGTGATAAAAAAAGTCTGGTCCTATCATCCCAGCTTTACCAACTTTAAACCATCCAATAGGAGATCTGCATCTTCTTCTATAAAGAGCCTCATAAAGAGTCATCTTGATGCTGGAGTGGTAACTATTGTTGTAAGAAAATTTGATAAGAGGTAGCTGATCATCCCAATTACCTTTGAAATCAATCACACTAGCCCTCAACATATCCTCCAAGGTCTGAATAGTGAGCTCTGCTTGCCCATCTGTCTGAGAATGAAAGGAAGTACTTAAGTTCACCTTTGAACCCAAGCTTTTTTTGAATGATTTCCAAAACTGTACAATAAATTATGCACCTCTATCTGATATATTCGAAACAGGGACTCCATGAAGTCTTACTACTTCTTAAATATATAACCTGGCATAATCCTTTGCTGAATGGGTAGTCTTTACAGGCAAAAAGTTGGCTAATTTGGTCATTCGATCCATAATCACCCATATAGAATCATGCTACCTGCAAGACCTTGGCAAACCTATGATGAAGTCCTTGTTTATCATCTCCCACTTCCATTTCGAAAGTTCTATATTCTGAGCCAAACCACCGGTCTTTTGATGCTCCACTTTAACTTGTTGGCAATCGGACACTTAGCAATAAATTCTACTATGCCCTTCTTCATGCTACTCCACCAATAAACTTCTCTCAAATTGTGACACATCTTTGTGGAACCCGAAGAAATGGAATACCTGGAGCTATGAGCTTTCTCCATGATCTTTTCTTGGAGTCCATCCACCATTGGTACAAACAATCTACCTTGATATCTCAAAACGTCATCTCCCCTTGTATAAAAGCTAATACTTTTGCTTAGGAACAGTTGCCTTCAATTCAAGCAAAATAGGATCTTGGTCTTGCTTTTGTTTCACTTTTGACACTAATGATGATTCATCCTCATTCATCGCCGCTACTCCTCCTTCTGTGGAATCCATTAGTCGGACTCCCAATCGTGTAAGTCTATGCACATCTTTCGCTAGCTCTCTCTTTTCTTCCTCAACATGGGCGGTACTACCCATAGATAACCTGCTTAAAGCATCAGCAACAACATTAGACTTACCCGGGTGATAAATAATACATATGTCATAATCCTTGAGTAATTCCAACCACCTCCTTTGCATGAGATTAAGCTCTTTTTGAGTAAACACAAACTGAAGTCTCTTGTGATCGGTGAGCATATCCATATGAACATCATAAAGATAACGGCGCCATATTTTCAAAGCAAATACTACAACTGTCAACTAGAAGTCATGGGTTGGGTAATTCTTCTCATAAACGTTCAACTGTCGGGAGGCATAAGGTATAACTTTGTCATTCTACATTAGTAAGTAACCTAAACCAACTCTAGATGCATCATAATATATAACAAAGCCTTGCGTACCTTCTAGTAAAGTCAACACTGGGCAGTAGTTAACCTCTTTTTCAATTCCTGAAAGTTTTTCTCACAAGCTTCAGACCATTGAAACTTCATTGTTTTCTGAGTTAACTTGGTCAAAGGGGACGAAATAGATGAGAACCCTTCAACGAACCTTCTATAATATCCAGCCAAACCCAAGAAACTCCTAATATCAATTGAAAATGCGGGTCTAGGCCAATTCTGCACTGCCTCTATCTTTTGGGTATCAACTCTATTTTCATCAACGGAAACTATGTGGCCCAAGAACGCCACAGACTAAAGCAAAAACTCACATTTAGAGAACTTAGCATATAACTCCTTATCTTTCAAAGTCTGAAGAACTATTTTGAGATGGCTAGCATGATCTTTTTCATTTCGTGAATAGATTAGTATGTCATCAATGAAAGCGATAACAAGCATATCTAAATATGGTTTGAAAACTCTATTCATAAGGTAGCCAGATTTGAGGTCTATCTTAGAAAAGCAAGAAGCACCCAGAAGCTGATAAAAAAAATCATTAATTCTCGAAAGAGGATACTTGTTCTTAGTGATAACCTTGTTCAACTGATGGTAATCTATACACATCATAAGGGAACCATCTTTCTTTCTCACAAATAAGATCGGAGCGCCCCAATGTGAGATACTTGGTCGAATAAAGCCCTTATCAAGGAGATATTTCAGCTGTTGTTTAAGATCTTTCAACTCTGCTGGTGCCATTCTATATGGCGGAATAGAGTTGGAAGAGTATCTGGAAAAACATTTATACCGAAGTCTATCTCTCCCTCATGAGAGACTCCGGGTAGATCATTTGGAAAATTTTATGGAAACTCTTTCACTATAGGAACTAATTGAATAAGAGGTATCTCAACACTAGAGTCATTAACTCATACTAAGTGATAAACACACCCCTTGGAAACTAACTTTCTTACCTTAAAGTATGAAATAAAATGGCCATTAGGAACTACTGAACTACTTTTTCACTCTAAGACTGGCTTATTAGAAATTTGGAACTTTCCAACTAGAGTTCTACAATTAATGAGGGCATAACAAGCATAAAGTTAGTCCATACTTAAAATGAAATCAAAATCTACCATGTCTAACTCAATTAAATCATCCATGGTACCTTTGTGATTGATGGAAATGACACAATCATGATATACTCGCTCAGCTAGAATAGACTCCCCAACAGGTATAGAAACACAAAAGGGTTCACAGAGTATCTCAGGAATAACTTCAAACTTATTTACAACATAAGGGGTTGCAAAAGATAAACTTACTCCTGGGTCCAGCAAAGCATAAACATCAAAATAAAAGACTTTGACCATACCAGTGATAACATCTGGAAAGTTGTCTTGCTCTTGGCGACTAATGATCGTATAAAGGCGGTTTGCTCCTCCGCCAGTACCGGATATAGCTCCTCTAGGTGCAGCCTTGTCTGGTGGAGCAACTGATGAAGATTGGGCTCTATTACCCTGATTTCCACTACCTTGCCTGTTCTTAGGGCATTCTTTCATGAAGTGACCCTCTTGTCCACACTTGAAACAACCTGACTGGATATCACGACACTTACCAAGGTGGGTTTTACCACACCTAGCACATGAAGAAGCCCAGTTACCCCCTTGTGCCACATTACCCTGAGACTGCGCAAGTCTAGCTATGAAGTTCTGTGAATTTTGACCAAATTACTCATATTTGTTTCTGGGTGCAGGTGCACTAGCAGATGATGGAATAGGTCCCTTTTGCTTTTGATGAAAGAATGAATGGTTCATATTACTTTTCTATTGCTCAGACTCATTTCTTGTCTTAGCCTTCTTGTTTCTAAACTCCTCCCTATCCATCAGCTTCTCTTCCTCAACTTGATGCACATATACTATTAAACTCGATATATCCATGTCCCCAATTAGCATCACTGCCCTTCCCTCTTTGCTTGATAGATGGGACAACCCAGCAACAAACAGACTCATTCTACTCCTCATATCCGCAACCATCTCCGAAGCATAGCGAGACAGTTGGGTGAACTTCAACCCATACTCATGAAAACTGAAAGAATCTCGCTTAAGAGTAAGACACTCTTGTACCTTTGCCTATATCTGTTCTCGGGGGAAGAAACTCCCCAAGCAAGCTTCCTCAAAACATGCCCAACTTGTAGGTGGTGCTTCCTTACCTCTACCCTTCTTTCATTGGTCAAACAAAGGCCTAGCAACATTCTTCAATTGATATACAGCTAGTTCAACTCGCTCGATATCGGTAACGTGCATCACATCAAATACCTTTTGCAGTTCCTCAATAAAGTTCTTTAGACCCTCATTAGTGCTCTTACCAGTGAAACTTGGAGGGTTCATCCTCAAGAACTCACGAATTCTCAAAGTATAAGCTTCTTCTTATCGAGCTTCTCTTTGTTGCCCAACCTGATTAGTCATAGCTTGACTTAGCATCCTTATTGCTTCCCTGAACTCAACATTAGTAACTTCTCATTGGGGTTGCACTTCAGGTGCATTGGGTACCTTTTGCTCCTCAACATTACGCCTAGCAGAACGACCTCTAACAACTCTTCGTGGAGGCATGATTATTTGAAAACACGCGCAAGCACGAATTAGAAGAAACTTTTTAGAGATCAAACTTTTATACACGAAGTGAGTATGAAAGAAGTGGGAATATTTCCTAAGTGTCGCAGTCTCCTAATTATAGATGTGGTGTGCTTCACACCGATAACTAGGACTCTACAGACACAGCCTCATAGACTCTCTAGGACTCTTATTTTCTGTGCTCTGATACCAAGTTTGTCTTGCCCCGAACCTACACCCTGGGCGGCACTGGCACTCGAAAACCATTGCTGGCCCCAAGAGAACCCTTGGTCTGGCTTACTTACTCAGCAGAAGACTTAAACATAAGAAATATAACTCATGCAATAACTTAAGAGATAATAACTTAGCCAAAATGGAAACTCCAATCTTAAACGTATACAACTGAAATGAATAAGACTAAATAACCATAACTATTTGTCTATGAAGCCTCTAAAACAAAGACGGATGTCGGGACAGGACCCCCGATCATCCTAACAACTGAAAACAATAAAGCAATGTAAAAAGGAGCCCTCCAAAAAGTAAGGAGGCTCACCAACAGACTCTGAGTGCTCAACTGGATCAATCAGGCGCTGGATGCTGATCCTGATTACTTGTGTCTGTATCATAAAACGATGTAGGCCAACTAGTATCAGTACATTGAATGTACGAGTATGCAAGTTGGAATGCTAAACATAAAATGGGCTTGAAAAGAATCTGAAAGGAGCACTTACCTTGGCCATACTCAACTCTTGAATAACTTAGCTCAATACAAATCAATAAAACACATCCAATATACAGAAATTTTTTAAAATAGTAGAAAGAAACTTAGTTTGTTAAAGAAATGCAATAAAAAAATTATTGTACTCGTATAATAAAGTAATATAGTTTATGTGGGAGTTTTTCTAACCGACAACCACCATTATGAGCCTAAGTAGTGATACAACGTCTTGCCCACGTTGCCAGAACTGTCCTATACTTTGCCGTCATATAGAACGCCTTAACTAAGTGGATCCACTAGTATATGCTAAAAAGCATTTAAGGAGTCATCTAAAAAGTATGATCATTTACTACCCATGATGGCTACATGGTTTATAGAGACTTGAGTTAATATGAACTTGCATCCCCACATCGGTGCTCAATACTACTCCCAAAATATACTTATCTCATATGTTTTTAAAATAAAACTTATTTTCTTTGTTTTGAGATAATTACTCAAAACTTAGCTTAAAAGCTCTCTTCGAAATCGGTGTTTCCCCTTCTTGTTCAAATGTGAAAACATTTTAAACTCTTAGGAATACTTAGTTCCCTTATAACTTTTGGAGAAATGAACTCAACTCTTTAATCTTTGCTTAACTTAAAACTTAAGTTTTAAAAGAAAGTTAAAACATTTGTAAAAGAATTTTGAAATACTTTATGTACTTATTTTGACCTGATTCTTAACTTCTAGACTTGACTCTTAACTTTCCTTGAATAGAATTATAGATTCAAGGATTGTGATTTGTGATCGTAAAGATCTCATGATGTTTTAATAGTGTTTTTAGATAGATAAACATAAGAAAAGATCTAGAAATCACTGTCGGGAAATAAGTCCGTGATGCGAAAATGTATTTAATTTATCGCAAAATTAAATTTTAAAACAGAGGAGTCCGCGTCCTAAGCACGACGCAGAGTTGATTTTTGTACACTGG
Organism: Solanum bulbocastanum; assembly: GCA_037074985.1. Taxonomy (NCBI): domain Eukaryota; kingdom Viridiplantae; phylum Streptophyta; class Magnoliopsida; order Solanales; family Solanaceae; genus Solanum; species Solanum bulbocastanum. The sequence continues at coordinate 44,480,242 of CM073606.1, read as the reverse complement.
GGGAGCAAGTCCGTGACATGGACTTGCATGCCAAAACCTACTCGACTTTTTCCTTCTTTGTTTTCTCACCCCAATTCGCCTAAATATGATTCTTTTTCTCAATCCCTCTATAGATTCAAATGCCCAGTATATATACACAAGAATCTAACTCAAAACAACTCTTAAATCGACACGATTCCATTAAGAACTCCACAATCCCATCAAATCTCAAGTACAAAAGCAATCTTCAAGAACATAATTCAAGAACATCATACTTTCAACTTTCTAGAAACGAATTTTGCTGAAACAAAAATGATTGGAGCGTGGGTGAATGAACCAACACTATGAGAGTCTCACATACCTTGTAGAATCGAATCCTTGGCGAATTCCACAACCACAATCGCAAGCACTTGACAAATATTGAGCTTCTCTTCTCCTTTCTCCTCTTTTCTCTTCTCCCAATGCCTTAGCGTATTTCTTAATTGCGTAAACTGAACTAACTCAGTTTTAGACTCCAAATAATTTACTAAAAATGAATTTAATTAATTGGGTAAGGAAAAGACTAAACTACCCTTCAAAAAATTTGGATTAGACTTTCCTTATTTGAACAATCCAACTTCAAATAGGCATATCTCACTCATACGAACTAGGAATTGCGCAAAATCGACAGCGTTGGAAAGAAAATTCCAAGATATTTCTTATGGTATATGGAAGCACACCTAACTCATCCTGAGCTAGGAGTTATGGTTGTTTGTAGCTGACCAAACACTCAACTTAACATAGTTAATAATTTTTTGAGATTTCTATTCTTTTCAAAAATTGACTATTTCCAATTCTTAACTTCTTCCTAGTTATTTCAATTTGCGAGAAGTTACAGATTATTCTGTGAAAAACTCTAGTAAATATTATTTGGTCAGGAGTTCTATAAATGGATTGATTTGTCTTTTAAATGATTCAAAGGAATTATTTCTCTAGAACCCAACAATAAGAAAGTTTACGAAATTACTTGATTTTAAAACTAAAGTGGGCAATGTTGTCTATTTGGTTTTGGATACGATGAAATCTATGATTATTATACGTATTTGTACTAATATTGGTCGTCAGAGTGATTTTCAAGAGGTTAATATCTAAAGTCTAAAGAATTACTCATGACGGAGAACCGATTATCCTCAAAATGAGACACGATTAATTAGTTCTGGTAAGTTTGTGAATGGGAAGCTTCATTGGGCTTCTAGTGTTAGTCTTGGTTACCAAAGGGGTTGGGGCATCACATCTTCTAATTTGGCTGATGAGAAATGGAGAAAGGTGGAACGACCATGTTATGGAGAAAGGGATGGTATTCTCATGCTGGGAGCACTGGGAATTAATCTTTCTATGCTTTGTAATAATTCGATCGCTCAAGTAGATGTGTGGTATATGAAGAAGTATGGGAATAAAAACTCTTGGATAAAAGTACTTACCATCAATTATATTCCAAATCCAATGGATTATTTTCTTTCTCAGGCCTTTTGTTTGTCAAAAGGTGGTTAATTTTTGGTTATGTTTGAATCAACTTTCATGATATACAATCTAGAGGATAACTTGATCAGAATTCTCAAGTGTCCTAAATTTAGTAAAGCTCTTACGGTGGAAATCAACATTGAAAGTTTAATTTGTGCCCTTTCATAAGATGAACCAAGAACACAACAAGAATGAAGGCGATAGAAACTCTGATAATTATAATTGTATAAGTAATTATTTGAAATAGTTCCACATTATGCATTTTGCAAAGGGCTGTTATATTTTCTTTTTTTTAACTGAATAGTCATTGCATATTTAAGGAGATATTTACACCTCTTGATGGAGATCTAGTTTTTTTTTTTTATCTTTTCATTTTGCATATTTCAATGGAAAAAGAACTTAGCTTTTTCTCATTATTTCTAATAGCTTATTAAATTTCTTTGGTGCTGCCTTTTAATTATTTAGTTATTTGGTTAATATTGATATTTTTTTTAAAATTTTAGTAGTAAGATTGATATTAGCAAGCTACTAATGTTAGTAGATTTCTTTCTCTTATGTGATAGAAAACACGAGTCTCATATTCTTCTCAAGTGAAAAAGACTTATATTACTTAGTGGACTAAAATCATTATTCAGAACTTGATGCTAAAAGAATCTGATACAAAGGGTATTACAAGTTATGACAGAAGGATATATATATTAGATACAAATCATTATTAAGGAGTAACACATAATCATATTACAACAAAAGAGACATTTAGTGGCTATAATTATTTTTGCTGCAAAAATATTTAGCCTTTAGTAATATTTATAGAGTGTTTGTTATAAGCACTCAAATGCTATATTGACGTAAAATATAATATAGCGACAATTATATGATTGCCGCTATATAATTTGAGCAAAAACTTTGTTATTGCTGAAGTGTCAAATAGTTTTAATTATCGTCCACTTTTATCCAATAATAATTGTACAAAATCTGATCCGTGCGCTGCAACTTCACAAACAAAAAACATAATAATATTATTTAGTGTGAAAATTTCCAATTGATTGTCCAAAAAGATGCAAAATATGGGAAATGATGTAGAAAGAACAATGCAGGTATTCAACCACAAATTTTAAAGTATTTTTATTTTCTTAAATAAAATGGGTGAGATAGTTTTTTAAAGCCACGTAATACTTTTTTGAATTAAAAAAAAAATTGATTTTTTTTGTCCAGGCCATTAAATAAAGGGGTAAATATGCATCACTTGTTAGACAGTGAGGTATATATACACCATTTGTAAAACAACAAAAATATTTTCATATCACTTTTTTAACGACGAGTATATCCACTTTAATTCGTGAAATTGAGGGATATATTTATCTCTTTTCTCATTGTTATTTTTCTCATTGTCATATAATATGTAGAAAATGTAGAGGAGGTCACATTTTATGTTTATTATGATTATTTTTTTTACAAAGATTGATAACTGATAAGAATGAATTTACTCCATTATTGACCATTTTTCCTTACAAGACTAATTTTTTCATTTTGAAAAAAAAAGTCACTCAGCATTTATAGCTTTTGTTATTATTTGAAAATTGTTCTTATAATGGCTAATTCAACTTCATTGATTACATATTTAATTACTTCACCATAATCCAATCATAAATAGTATTATGAGAGATAATCAAAAATTAACTTTAGTACACTATTTTATTTATTTTAGTGATATGAATTAGCTATAAATTTAGCAAGAGATCAACTATCTCTTCATTCTCAATTCATTCTATGGCAGAGGAACAATTAAGTTCTTAAATTGAGGTTTTTTAAACTTATCAGACCGAGTATAGGGTGAAACCTCCCATCAACACATAAATCAGAGCAACCCAACAATCCATTTTTATCTGCCAACTGAAATTGTTATTGAAATTTTCTTAAAGCTTCCAGTAAAATCTCTCTTGAAAATCAAATCTATTTCAAAATCTTGCATGCATTGATTAGTAGTACTAGATTTATCAAGTACCATCTAAATTTATCAGCTAATTATAACAAATACTTCACCAACCATAATGTTATTTTGAGTATAACCCAACCAGAATTCAATCTTAAGGATTGTTTTGTTATGGAGGAAACTAGCTTGGATTATCACATGAAAAACTTGGATATATCTTTTGTGATTGAGGGTTTTATCAATGGATTGGTTTGTCTTGTAAATAAGGCAAATGAAATATTTTTATGAAATCCAACAATAAGAAAGTATAAGAAATTGCCTAATTTTAGAACTCAATTGAAGAATGAGGGTTATTGCATATATGGCTTTGAATATGATGAGATCCATGATGATTACAAGGTAATGTGTATTTTTTCTATTGTTGGATGTAAACCTCATTTTCAAGAAGTAAACATATATAGTCTAAAGAATGATTCTTGGAAAATAATACATTGTTCACTAAATGTGATACGATTAATTGGCTCTGGTAAATTTGTGAATGGAAAATTTTATTGGACTGCTAGTATTGATATCAAAAGCGGTTGGAGCATAACCTCTTTCAATTTGATTAATGAGAAATGGAGAAAGGTGGAACGACCTTACAATAGAGAAGAGAGTGAAGTTCTTGTGTTGGGGGTGTTGGGAAATAATCTTTCTGCGATTTGTAATAATTCGACTACTCACGTAGATGTGTGGGCTATGGAGGAGTACGAAGACAAAGAATCTTAAATAAAGATGTTTACCATCAATTGTGTTCTAAATCCCGTGGATTATTTGTTATCTCACTCTTTTTGTCTGTCAAAAAGAGGTGAATTTTTGCTTATGTTTGATGATAGTTTGATGATATACGATCCAAAGGATAACTTAATCAGATATTCACAGACTAGTGAATTTGATTATGATCTTTTGACATAATTCTTTCAAAGTCTAGTATGTCCGCTTTTACAAAACGAATCGAGGATACTACAAGTATGAAGGCAGCATACGTTGTGATAATTGCAACTATATAAGTGATGATTTGTCAAGAGTTTCATTTTATGCATTTTACAAAAGGACATGTTTTAGGAAGAACTATAACCCACATCGATCCTCATGGAGACCTAATTTGACTTTTTCTTTTTTAAGTATTTTCATGAAATAATTATTTGTTTTGTCAACGTTGTTAATAGCTTATTAATTTCTTTGGCATTATCCTTTCATTAATTTAGCTATTTGACCAATTAAGGATTGTATCTCTTTTCACTTTATCAGTAACTTTGATATTAGCAAGAATGGATTGAATAGAACAAAGCAGTGGAGAAAATATTTGTTTGCTATAATTATAAAAGTAGATTGAAAAACTTGTGAACATGGGATTGTAGGAAAAGTGAATTTAGATATGAAATTTCGTTAAATGGAATTGAGTACATAAAAGTGAAATGTAGAGTATTAATAGTTGGGAAAAAAAAAACTAGGTGCAATAGTTATGTTTTTAATATTTATTTTTTTCCGCAAAAATAGAATAAAGAAACATTTAGTCTACATACAAAAAACAATGTTCAATATAATTTGGCACATGACATGTTGTGGTTCTCATTGTTAATCCACATTCCTATGTGCATCAATTGAGGAAACAATGGATATGAGAATTGGACCAAAGAAACTTATTGGATTTAATGAAAAATAATGAAAGAACCAACGAAAGCCGAAAGGAATTGCATGTGAAAATTTTTCAATAAAATGGAATTTGAGAAGGACATGTTGAGACATTATTTTTATATATGTTATAAGATTGGACATGATTCTTGATGATGGAACATGAAAGCACCTCATTAATGTTCATATCGAGATGTTGATTTTTTTTCATGTGTATAAGAAAACGCTTAAATATGGTTACTATCTATACGTTTCCTTTCTTATTTATAGGCAACCAAATATCTAAGAACCTTATATTTTTTTATGTATTAAATTTGTTAAAAGTATATTTATAATGCTTAACCTAATTCTAATAAGAGTTTGAGTTTTTCACTTTGTTATAGGAAAAAGAGTTAAAAAAATTCTTGTACTTCACGTCTAATTTTACCTTTTATTAAAAGTTTGACTCATCCATATATTATAACAATTTTGGCTAGAAATATTAAATAGGAATGTTGGCAAGATGTTGATGTTTTGCTATATTCTCCACTATTTAGACTTGCAAAATGTCCTCAAATGTCATAAATTTATAATTATTGTATAAAAAAAAAAGAATCTCTAATTTTATGATATGATCATGGGAATCGACGTTTGCTACTCATTTTACAACTGCCCTTGCATGAGCATTCGCAATAAAGACGTACTCTTAATTAAACAAATATATAGGCACATAATATTTGCGCAAAATACTTTAGAAAAGAGTATTATTTTTTTACCTTTCAAGATAGAAATAAAATTTATGTATATTCAGACTCCATTTGTTAAATTAGATTAGATATATTGTTATTTTTGTACTTGCAAAAAGAGTAGATATGCTCCTTGTTAGGCAGCAGATCATGCTCTGAATGTTTGGCATTACATCATCATTCGCAATCATCACATCTCCAAGCAATTTTTCAGTTCATTATTAGTCCTAATAGCCAACTAAATGTGCCTTGGAGTGATCCTCGTCTTGTTGTTATCCCTCGCCGCGTTCTTCCTACTACGGGGATGAGACTTTTTTTCCAGCAGCAGAACTTAGGGTTTTTCCTTTGCCGACCATTGATCTTTTTCACTACTTAAAAAAACAAATTTTTCTTTTTGATATATAGAAACGAGAGAGAAATGAAGCAGGAGAATTGAACTGCTCTGTGTGTTTGTGAGTACTTTATAAAGCAAATTGATTTGGTATTTACAGTCCAGAGGAGTTATAATCCAGCCAATCACGAGGATTGAACTTGTACACCGTTGAATTAATATAAGGGCAAATAAATGCATGGTGGATAAAGATAATGTTGCCAATCTGTGTTTAAAAAACAGTAATACTGATTACCAGAAACTTTGCACAAACACGAAGTTACCAAAGTTTCCAATGAACCAGTGAAAAACAGAAATTAATTAACAAAACTAAAATATGTAAAAACGTACCAAAATATGGAAAAACAGAATAGGAAGAAGATCAAGCCCACTAAATGCACAGTGTCCCCTTAAGGAAAGTATTCCCCTTTAGTATCCGAGGTTTGATTTGGAATATATCCTCCCAGGATAGAATGATCTCAATCACCAGTGTATTGATACCCAAAACTCTGGTGTCAGTGAGCCACTCAATGACAGTAAAGTACACGAAAAATATTTGTGCAAAAGAAGAAGAAAAAATCAAAATTTTTCGTAAGTAAAAATTCTGAAGAATCAGTGGTATTTATAGCCAAGAAGTACTAGTTCCGAAAGGTTGCAACCTTTCAAAAATCACACGACCATTCTAGAAAGTTTGCAACCTTTCAAACGGTCATGCTGTTCTGGAAGTTGCAACCTTTCAGAACAGTCCTCTCCAACGGCGGGAAATTCAAATTAAAACGGGAAAGTGTTTTAAATAAAACGGGTTGCGCGGATTCGAGTCGGGTCGGAACGTTTCGATTAATTAACTAAATAATTGAAACATTTTGGCCATTTAATTTAATTTAATTAATTAAATAATAACTAATTAAATAGTTAAAACAAACTTTGTCCAAAAATAATCTCTCGATTGATCATTTTCCGAAGCCGAAGTCGAGCGAGCGACGATGATGACGGTGTGAGAGGGGTCCCTCTTTCCAACCCTTTTAACAACTAATAGAACTGTTTCTCTATTTAAACCCTTCTATTTTTCTTTCCACCACCAATAAGGGAGAAATGCCTTTTTACTAAAGCATAAGAGAACTTTTCAAGTTCCTCTCTTTTCATCTTCCCTCCATTTCCTATTAAATCTTGTTATATACCCAACAATCCCCCACATGAATGGGGAATGGTTATAACATAAGGAATGCACAAACGAGTGTCTACTTTGGATAAGTAGGTTTCCCCTTGGACTTTCCGTAGTGAACATATGTCGGATATACTCGTTCAATCGATAGATGCGATATATTTGAACCATCGAGCTTTGGTGTATACCTTGTCACAACCCGATTCTACACCCTAGACGTGGCCGGCACTCAAGAACCATTATTGGACCCTAAGCGAACCCTCATCCTGGCTAACTACAAGCGGAAGACTAACTTAAGCATGCAAAAGCTTAAAACTGAAATAAAATTCAATAAACTCAACTTTGTAAAACATTAACTCAAATGAACAACTTAGAATAAAAATAATGTATTCAACTCACCATAAAATATGCAACTTAAGTCTTTAAAACATTTAATAAAATAAATAAATAATACAGACTTCTCAACTATACTGATTATCTATGAAGCCTCTAACTGATAAAGATGGAAGTCGGGACAAGACCCACGACATCATGACTAAACTAAAAAGTAAATGAAATCCTCCAGAAACAAGGAGGCTCACCATAGCTAACTCGAACTCCTGGATGTATCAACGAATCTTCTATTGATGTTCCTGAATACCTGTGTCTGCATCATGAAAAGATGCAGGCAAAATGACTCAGTACGTGGAATGTACGAGCATGTAAGGGGAATTTTCAAAACATAAACATAAGCTTAAAACTTGATAAAAAGGAGACATACTTATCTCTTTCCAAACTTACTCAACTCAAGGAATACTCAAGGATACTCAAAACTACTCAAACTTACTCAACTTAGAAGTATTCAAGAATAAGATACTCAACTCAGAGATTTGATACTCAACTCAAAGATATGATATTCGACTCTGGGTACTCAACTCAATATAAATCAACAATATACATGCAATATATAGAAAGCTTTATAAAACAATAAAAGCAACTTAGTTCGTTAAATAAAATGCAATAACAAACTGAACTTTACTTATATAATAAAGTAATATATTTTCTGTGGGAGTTTGCCTAACCGAAAACCACCACTATGAGCCTAAGTGGTGATACAGCGTCTTGCCTGCCCACTTTGCCAGAACTATCCTATAATTTGCCGTTATATAGAACTCTTAACTTTGTGGATCTATTAGCTTATGAAAAAAGCATCTTAATGAGTCATCTAAACAATATGATCCTTTGCTACCCATGATGGCTACATGGTTTATGGCGACGTAAGTTATCTGAACTCAAACTCGTCCCCATATCGGTGCTCAATATTACTCCCAAAAAATCTTAGCTCATATGCTTGTAAAAATAAAACTTCTTTCTTTGGTTTGAGATAATTACTCAAAAACTTAGCTTAAAAGCTCTCTTGGAATTGAGTTCCCTTTCTTGCTCAAAACTCTTTTGGAAATCTCAGTTTCCTGTCATCTTAAATGTGAAAACATTTACTATTGGGAATACTTAGTTCCCATATTTCATTTTAAAGAAAATGAACTTTGCTCTTACTCTTTACTCAACTTCAAAGCTTAAGTCTTAAAACAAAGTTAAAATATTTGTAAAAGACTTCTTAAAATATAGTTCATGCCGATTTATGGACGTAAATGACTCAATGTAAGGTTTTCAATAACTATAGATAGAACTCAATACTTGGAACTCAAGAACTTCAATAATACTACTCATTTCAAGAATGCTTAACTCAGAGGGTTCATGCCGAATTATGAGCATGAACTACTCAACTCAAGGACTCAAAGATACTTCTCATCTCAAGACTGTTCGACTAATAGGGTTCATGCGAAATTATGGGCATGAACACTTCAACTCAAGGACTTCATGGGAGATATGAAATAGTTCCATGATTAGAAAATATAATCTCAAAGGGGATTAGGAACTCAATACTCAAGACTTAGAACTTGAAGATATTACCCCCCCTTAATGATACTCAATTTATGGAGTCCATGAGGAATTTATGGGCATAAACGAATCGACCAGAAGTTTTACAAACTACATGGAACTCATGTATACGACACTTCTCACTACCACCTCAAAACTTAGTTCAAATTGATATTTAATCTCAAAGGATTCACAATTGAACTCAAAGGCTTTCTTGAACTCTACTTTTAACTCTCTCTTGAATGTGAATTATGAATTCAAGAGTTGTGGTTCATTATATGAAGGATCTAGGTGATGGTGTACACTCATGAATACATTCTCCTCACTCTCACTCTCACTTACTTGACTCTTGAAACAAGTTACTAGAAGTTGTAGAAGGATCCACAAAAGGACTCAAAAGGACTTTCTTAGAATGTTCGAAAGAATTCTCAAAACTTAACTCTTAACTCTACCTTGAATTTGAATTATGAATTCAAGGTTATGATAATTTTAGGTGTTTAGAAGTAGCTTAGAGCAATTAGAATCGAAAAGGAGTAAAGGTACCCTTCAAAAGAACTCAAACGGAGCAACCGATTGTAAACTGGATGGGGCAGGAGACTCTAGGGCTATTTGTGGCGCGGGGTGCCAGCCCCTAAACTTTAGAGAATACTTTTAGGTGCTCTGGCTGGCGCGACGCGCCAGGCCCCAACCCAGAAGACCCGACGAAATTCCTTACTCGTTTTCTCACCCTATTTCGCCTAGAATCTAATGGTTTCTTCCCCAATCACTTGGATTCAATTACTTAACATAAGTACACTCTAATCTACTCAATACATCCCTAAAAACACTCACATTAATCTCAATAAATCATCAAAACCCCAATAAAATAAGATTTAGGATGAACTTCAAGAACATCTATCAAGAACTCTTCAAGAACTCTAATCCTTCAACTTTAAGAACATTAACTGCGCTAAAAATAACATGATTGGAGTGTGGGTGAACAAACCCAACACTATGGAAGCTTACATACCTCTTAGGTATTAAACCCATGGTGAAAATCTGCAACAAAACACAAGACTCTCGACTAACGCTTTGATCTTCTCCTCTTTTCTCTCCTTTTCTCTTCTTGAACTCTCAACTAAAACCCTAGGATAATTTTAGGATTATAAAACTGAACCTAATAGGATTAGACCCTTTAAACCTTATCAAAAATGAATTAAATCTGATTTGGTAAGGAAATAACCAAAATACCCCTCTAAAATCTGGTTCCTTATCTAGACAGCCCAAATTTGAATGCACATATCTCCTACATACGAACTCAAAACTGAGCAAACTCGATGGCGTTGGAAAGATAATTCAAAGATATTCCCTACAGTATCTAGTAGCTCACCTAACTCATCCTGAGGTAGGAGTTATGATCGTTTGAAGTCAACCCAAAACTCATACTTAGATTAACTTGCAAAATTTGAGATTTTTGTTATTTCTAATTTAGTTCTTTTTTAAACTCAAGGTGCTACCTCTAGTGACCTGACCTTAATACTTAAGAAATTTTAAATTCCTTAGTAAAATCCTACTCACAACAAAGGATAGTTCAAGTCTTAGCTCAATAATTTTCTAGGGTGTTACATACCTAGACAACCATATGTCACACAATTAACCCTTTACCGTTTATGGTTCTTACGGTTGTGTTCATTTCAGCCATGAACACCTCCTGGTTTTATGAGTGAATAGAGAATAGGCTTTTGACAAAAAATTCTCTTTAAAGTGGCTTACACTTCACACTCACAAAGGCGATTTCTAATCGTGTCATCTTGTATATACACAATTTGGTCAAATCTGCCAAACTTAGCAAATCATTAAAAACTTTAAGCTTTACTAACTCATTAACAAGCCTTAATGTCTTAACTTTGCTCCTGAACATTGTCTTCATCATGAGAATGGATTGAGTTGATTGACAATGTCGAACCATTAGTCACAACTTTGTTTTTCTCCTTGAATCTAGCTCTTGGGATCTCCAATCTGCTAGATAGAGTTACTGTCATGCTGACTTGTCCTAAGCGGTAAACCCATTCCCTTAGATGATCTTTCAAATCCCTTTCTCACTAGGCCTTTTGTTAGTGGATCTGACACATTATCACTTGACTTTACATAGTCAATTGTGATAATTCCACTAGAGAGTAGTTGTCTTACGGTGTTATGTCTCTGTCGTATATGATAAGACTTCCCCTTGTACATGATGCTCTCTTCCCTACCTATTGTTGTTTGACTATCACAATGTATTGCAAATAGGTCCCACAGGTTTGGGCCAGAATGGAATATCCTCTAGGAAATTCAGAAGCAATTCAGCTTGTTCACTGACCTTATCTAAAGCAATAAATTCAGATTTCATTGTGGAGCAAGCAATACATGTCTGTTTGGACGATTTCCAAGAGAATGCTCCTCCACCAAGTGTAAACATATAACCACTTATAGATTTTACTTCACTTGACCAGGTGATCCAATTTGCATCACTATATCCTTCAATCACGGCATGATATTTACTATAATGCAAGCATAGTGTTGTGCATGTTTCAGATACCTCAACACACGTTTCATTGCCATCTAGTGAGTTTGATTAGGATTAATAGTGAACCGACTCAGCTTGCTAATAGCACATGCTATATTTGGTTGCGTACAATTCATAATATACATCAAACTTCCTAACACTCTGGCATATTTCAATTGAGAGTCACTTTCACCTTCATTCTTTTGAAATGTAAAACTTAAATCAATAGGAGTTTTGACAACACTGAAATTCAAGTACTTGAACTTATCCATACTCTTTCAATATAATGAGATTGAGATAATGCTAGTCCCTAAGGAGTTTTGAGAATCCCGATCCCTAAGATCAAATCAGCAACTCCTAAGTCCTTCATATTGAACTTACTGGATAGCATGCACTTAGTAGCATTTATATCGTCGATATCTTTACTCATTATTAACATGTCATCAACATATAGACAAATAATGACTTCATGATTCGAAACGTTTTATGTAAACACACTTATCACATTCGTTAATCTTGAATCCATTTGCCAACATTATTTGGTCAAATTTAGCATGCCATTGTTTGGGCGCTTGCTTGAGCCTATAAAGTGACTTCACAAGTCTGCACACTTTCTCTTCTTTATCAGGAACCACAAACCCTTCAGGTTGTTCCATGTAAATTTATTCCTCCAACTCTCTATTTAAAAAGGTTGTCTTTACATCCATCTGGTGGATTTTAAGATCATGCACTACCACTAGTGCTATTAACATTCTAATTGATGTTATCCTTGTTACTGGAGAGAATGTATCAAAGTAGTCCAAACCTTCATTTTGTTTGTACCCTTTTCCTACAAGTCTATCCTTATATTTGTCAATAGTCTCATCGGCTTTCATTTTTCTTTTAAAGATCCACTTTGATCCTAAAGGTTTATTTCCTAGAGGAAGATCAGCCAATTCCCAAATATGATTACTTAAAATTGATTTGATCTCACTATTGACTGCTTCTTTCCAATAGATTGACTCAAACGAAGACATAGTTGCTTTAAATGTTGAAGGTTCATTTTCAAGAAAGAATGCCACAAAATCTTATCTGAAAGAAGTGGATTTCCGTTGGCGATTACTACGCCTAGGATCCTCATTAGGTAGTGTATTTTTCGTTAATTCTTCTCGTGATCGTTTAGGTCTTTCGCTTGTCAACTCACATTCAGTTTAATATGGATAAATGTGTTCAAAGAACTCTGTGTTGTCTGACTCAATTACCGTATTCGCCTAAATTTCAGGATTATCAGATTTGTAAACCAAAAACCGACAGGCCTTACTGTTCACAGCATATCCAATAAATACACAATACACTATTTTAGGTCTAATTTTCACCCTCTTGAGTAAAGGAACCTCTACCTTGGCTAGACACTCCCACACTTTGAAATATTTTTAGTTGGGTTTCCTTCCTTTCTATAACTCATATGGAATTGATTGTGATTTGCTACGAGGTACCCTATTAAGTATTTTGTTAAGGATGGCTTCCCCCCACAGGTTTTGTGGTGAACCAGAACTAATTATCAAGGCATTCATCATTTCCTTTAAAGTTCTGTTCTTCCGTTCCGCCAAACCATTTGACTGTGGTCTATATGGTGCAGTATCTTGATGAATAATACTATATTCCAAACATATCTCTACAAAAGAAGATTCGTTTTCTCCACCCCTATCACTCCGAATCATTTTTATCATTAGATTCAATTGATTCTCCGCTTCATTTTTGTATTGCTTAAATGCATCAATTGCTTCATCCTTACTATTAAGCAAATATACATAACAAAATCGAGTGCAATCGTCAATAAAAGTTATAAAATACTTTTTTCCACCATGAGATGGTGTCGACTTCATATCGCATATATCTGTGTGAATTAAGTCTAAAAGTTTTTGTTGACACCCAATTTTGGACCTCCACATTATAGATTAATCATCGAGCTTCTTCAATTTCAAATAATTTAAAATAATTAGTTTTATAAAATTTCAAATAAAATAAAATAAAAAATATATGTATGTGTATATATATATATATAATATAGTTTGCAAGTTATTTTAAATAGTTGTATCATTTTTATAATTTTTAAATAATATATGTATTTTATATAATTACGTATATAATTAGTATATTTTAAGAATATTCAAAAATCATCTTAAAAAATATTTTGCTTTAATTAAGCATTTGTTTGATTAGTTTAAATTATGTTTACATTTTTTGAGTAAATTTGTTTACAAGTAAATTAATTATTTTATTTCGTTAAGATTAAAAAGCTCATTAATTAATGTATATTAACTCATTTTGTTTAAATTTTAGCCGAATTCACCAATTAAAATTTATTCGGCTATAACTGAAACCCATTTCGGCTATTATTTAATAACAATTTTTAGTCAATTGTTTACCCATCCTTTAAGAACAATTTTGAGCCCTTTCCTAAAGGCCCAATTCCAATTCAATAATTCCCAGCCCATTCCAAACAACAGCAACTACAATTCCCATTCAATAATTCCCAACAATATACAGCAATACCATACGTACAACACCAAAGTCAATCCAGGAACACCAAATCTGACCCAACCTAACCCGTTTCTTCTTCAACAAAGAGACCCAAAAAACGTCAAAGCAGCAGCAGCTAACGACATCCAAAACAGGGCAATATACGGTGTGAAGACGAAACAAGCGATAGCACATGTGAACGACCCTGTACACGTCTTGTTCTCCCTCATGCATCAACGACCAGGAGCTCCCACAACCTTTCTCTGCAACAACCACCCACCCCGGTCTCTTCACTTGGATTTTAGGGGATTTCGGTTGAAATTTTATGCAAGCGACAGCTTTTCCCTATCCCTTGGGGAAGAAATTTCAAGTTGGGGTCGAATTTGAATCTCGATTCTACCCTTTTTTCTTCCAATTTGAACCCTAGATTCCCCCCCTATATATATGTCTCTTCTTCTCCATTGTAAGGAGGGGATTTCGAAACGAAAAAAAAAACGTAAACAACTCAAGCAAAAACAGTAAAAAATACATACGAAACACATTCGAAACAGAAAATAAATTAGTGTGATCATAGCGCGGTTCCCTCGCTCGTTCATAGGAGTCCTCGTAATCTCGTTTTGGTGGTGGAATCGTCTTTGTGGCTAGCTCATTACTGCCCCTGCTTCGCTGCCCCTGAGTAGGTATCATTCCTTCTACTATTTTGGTTTCCTTTTTTTCGTGAATTAATAATTGTTTAGTTTTTTATGATCTGATGTAGTGATCTTGCTCCTCAACTGATATGAGACTATCTATTTGTTGATCATTGTGAGATGTTTAATTGTGGGTATCTTGCGAAGTGTTGTGACTCGCCATAGTATACTTGTCTGTTATTCGAATGTTTCTTTGTTTCCTTTAAGTCTTGGTGATTTCCGTATGATATCGAGTCGATTTATCTTTATTGAGGTCCTCTTATTTCATTGTTGACCTGATCTTGTTGATTATGAGTCGTGGTTCGATTGAATTTCTAAATCCAGTTGGCTCGTTTTTCTAATTCAGAAATAAGGAGGTTTTCGATTATCTTGCGAAGTGTTGCGACTCGCTGTAGTATACTTGTCTGTTATTCGAATGTTTCTTTTTTTCCTTTAAGTCTTGGTGATTTCAGTATGATATCGAGTCGATTTCTCTTTATTGAGATCCTCTTATTTCATTGTTGACCTGATCTTGTTGATTATGAGTTGTGGTTCGATTGAATTTCTAAATCCAGTTGGCTTGTTTTTCTAATTCAGAAATAAGAAGGTTTTCGATTATCTTGCTAGGAAGTCATGTGAGTTGTAGTTTACTATCTTATCTTCCTTTTTATGGTGTCTGCCAAGTAATGAATATAGGTTTGAGTTTGGGATGTATTCGCTTATCCACACGGTGAAGCTATGGAGTCTTATTCACTCTTTGTCATTTCAATTTGTTTTCATGTGTTTTCTTGGCTTGTTTTAGACCAGCCTCCCTCTATTGATTTTAATAGTATTTCTTACTAGCTTCATGTTTGAGTCTATTTTACCAAGAATTGACTATGAATTGTGTTTCTCATTCTTTTGTTGCTAAATTGACATGTAGAAGTCATATTTTGCATTGATTTACAGATTGGTGGTATCTTGGTTGGCATTTGCTTATTGATATGAACCTTGGTTTTTTTCATTTTCTTATCCATAATATATAGCTTAATAGGGGTATTAGCTAGTTTACTTGAGTTAAATTATTTTCCAATTTATGATCAAGCTTTTAATAGTGTTATTGCTTTAGTTTCTTGGATCAAAGTGATATAGCTTTGGATATTATTTGTTCGAGTCTAAATCTATTTGATTATGTGGTCAAGTAGCTTGGGGTGGTACTAAATATTTCTTTTATCTTCTTTACAGTGAGTAAGGAAATATCACTATTTCTTTTATTTTAATTTTGTCTCTTATTTGAGGTTGTAAAATGCTAAATTTTATGGAATAGTTAGTTAATGCTTCCTTTTTCTCTTATTTTGATACATGTGAAACCCATTCGAGCTATCATGGGCTTCTCCATTCTCTATGCATTCCGAATAGGGCCGTAAAGGCCCTCAAATTCTCCTTTTCCTTGAATCAACCACCATGGCAAATTGCGAAAATGATGTGCAGGTTGAAGATGATAAATAAGTGGCACAAGTTAAAATTGTAGATCTCAAAAGCTCCAAAAGGGGAGCTGTGTACTTGCTGTATACACTCATTATACAGTGATATACCATCTTAAAACAGTAAAGCACGGGTCTGGTGAGAAATACAGGTGCTCGAAAAGTCGATTTAGGATGTATGCGGATGATATAAAGTCTGAATTACAGCGAAAAGGCCAGACATATGGGCCATATATAGTAATATACGCTTGGTATATATACAGGTTTTCAAAGGGCAAAAATAGGGCCAAAATCCAAACAATTGCAGCAGGCCCAAGAAGGGCCCAAATTTAATTCTCCTTTACTCTTAAATTATTCAATTATGATTATTTATTATGTGTTTTATTTCAACTCTAACTTTAGAATTATTAATTAACTTAATTAGATTCCCTAAAAGATAAGCTATTTTCTTTGTGTTGGTTGACCTTTTATTATTATTATTATTATTATTATTATTATTATTATTATTATTATTATTATTATTATTATTATTATTATTATTATTATTATTATTTAATCAATTATGTTAGTCTAATTATACATTTTAATCCAGCGAAACCTTTTGTTCTTAAAAAATAATATGCTTTAATGCCTCTCACTCAATTACTTTTTACTCATTTAAAAATGGTTTAAAGGTTAAAGTTTTTTTTTTTTTTTAAGCAAACTTTAAAAAAAAAAAATGTTTTTTCGTTACTTGGTCAATTTCTAAAAAAGGTTAGTCAAAAATTTTATTCTTCAATTAATTAAAAAATGGTTTTTATGCTTAAACTAACCAATTTGGATTAAATTATTATTTTAAAAAATGAGTCAAATAAATTCTAATTAATGTAATTTTGTTAAAATTCTATTCACTTGCATTTTAATTCAAATGTTTCATTGTTAGGTTCCCTTCTAAAAATTTAATAAAAAAAATATATATGTGTCATTTATTTAATTATTTTCTCAAAGTTAATCAAATATTGTATTTTTATGTTAAATCACCCTTTTCTAAAAATAGTCAAGTATATTTTAGTCAAGTCGCAGGTCAACCATGTGTTAGTGGGCACTTTGAATGCCTAAACCCTTCTTGAAGTGTAAATTGAACCCCGAACCCTCTTGGGTATTTTCAGATGATTTTTTCTGATTAAATCTTTGAAAATTATAAGTTTTCTTAATTTCTTTAAAAAATTAAATGGTGACTCTTTTCTAAGTATTTTCCTCAAATCGTTTTATACTTAGAACATTTTAAAAAGTAATTTTTTTCTAAAGATAGGAAAATTACGATACAACAGTTTTAAATTCTTGTCAATGGACTTGTAAGGATGTCTAACAAACTTACTTTCCACACAAATTTCACATTTTGATTTATCGCATTTGAAATCAGTTAATACTTCTAAAGTAATCAATTTTCACAAGGCTTTGTAATTTACATGTCCCAAACGAGCATGCCTTAAATCATTTGACTCCAATAAGTAAAAAGAAGCAGAATTATTATTAATATTGTCAACAACCATTAAATTCAGCTTGAAGAGGCCCTCAATGAGGTAGCCCTTTCCTAAAAACATCTCATTCTTACTTATTACAGCTTTGTCACTAACTAGGACACACTTAAACCCATTCTTAACGAGCAGCGCAGCAGAAACTAAATTCTTCCTAATAGTAGGAACATGCAGAATGTTGTTCAAAGTCAACACCTTACCGGATGTCATTTTCAACATTACTTTCCCAGTTCCTACAATCCTTGATGTTGTTGTGCTCCCTATGAATAAATCTTTATCGAACTCAGCAAGAGTGTACATTGCAAAGGCTTCTTTCGCAAAGCAAATATGTTGAGTGGCACCTAAGTCGAGAAACCACTCCTTGGGATTTCCAACTAAGTTGCACTCAGAGATCATTGCACACAGGTCATCTGAATCTTTCATCTTTTCCATGATGTTTTCTTGACTTTTGTCTTTGTCCTTTCTTAGAGCACTACAGTCAAAAGACTTATGACCCGCCTTACCTCAATTGTAAAAGTTGCCCTTGAATTTCTTCTTGGCCTGTTCTGACTTTTGTCCGTTGGACTTCTTTCTCTTCTTGCCTTTGGTAAGTGCTTCTTCAACAATATTAACTCCAATTATTGTCGAACTCTTACGAGACTTATTTTCGACGATTTTGTTATCTTCCTCAATCTTGAGCCGAATCACAAGATCTTCAAGTTTCATTTCCTTGAGTTTGTGCTTTAGATAATTCTTGAAGTTGTTCCACGAAGGAGGTAACTTCTCGATCATTTCAGCCACTTGAAAAGCTTTATTTACTACCATATATATTCTCAGCAATCAGATCATGTAAAATAAGTTGAAGTTCCTGCACCTGTGATCCAACAGTTTTACTATCTGACATTTTGTAGTCTAAAAACTTTGCGACCGCAAACTTTTTCAAGCATGTATCTTCTATCTTATATTTCTTCTCAAGTGCATCCCACAATTCTTTCGAAGTTGTCATTGCACTATAGGCATTATATAAGTCATTCTCTAAAGCATTCAGAATGTAGCCCTTACATAAGAAGTATGCTTGTTTCCATGCTTCAACAACCATGAATTTTTCTGTTTGCCATTTCAGCAGCAGACACCGGAGTTTCTTCACTAGTAAATTTCTGCAGACCAAGAGTGGTAAGCCAGAAAAATACCCGTTGCTGCCATCCTTTGAAATTTACACCAAAGAATTTTCCCAATTTCACTACTGGGGGTACAACAGTTCGGGTTGGTGCAGCAACAACCACCGTAACATTATTGTTTGTCATTTTTGATAAGCAAATATCGATGCAGACATAGTAAGTAATAACTTAAATTGCAAACTTAATAGGAGTATAAAACCACGAAGGTTTTGTCTCCACCAGAAACACAGATTAAAAATAAATAATAATTTCCTTAAGATTGTTGTCAATCTGTGTTTAAAAAATAGTAATACTGATTATCAAAAATTTTGCAGAAACACGAACCTACCAAAGTTTTCAATGAACTAGTGAAGAACAGAAATTAATTAACAAAACTAAAATCTGTAAAAACGTACCAGAATCTGGAAAAATAGAATAGGAAGAAGATGAAGCCCATTGAATCCACAGTGTCCCCTTAAGGAAATTTTTCCCCTCTAGTATCCGAGGTTTGATTTGGAATATGTCCTCCCAAGATAGAATGATCTCAATCACCAGTGTATTGATACCCAAAACTCTGGTGTCAGCGAGCCACTCAATGGCAGTAAAGTACACGAAAAATATTTGTGCAGAAGAAGAAGAAGAAATCAGAATTTTTCATAAGTAAAAATTCTGAAGAATCAGTGGTATATATAACCAAGAAGCACTGGTTCCGAAAGGTTGCAACCTTTTGAGAAACCACACGACCATTCCAGAAAGTTTGCAATCTTTCAAATGGTCATGGCTGTTCTGGAAAAGTTGCAACCTTTCAGAACAGTCATCTCCAACGGCGGAAAATTCAAATTAAAATGGGAAAGTGTTTTTAAATAAAACGGGTTGCGCGGATCCGAGTCGGGTCGAAACGTTTTGGTTAATTAACTAAATAATTGAACCGTTTTGGCCATTTAATTTTATTTAATTAATGAAATAAATAAATAATTAAATAGTTAAAACAAACTTTGTCCAAAAAATAATCTCTCAATCGATCATTTTCCAAAGCCGAAGCCGAGTGAGCAACGACAACAACAGCAAGAGGGGGGCCCTCTTTCCGACCCTTTTAACAACTAATAGAAGTGTTTCTCTATTTAAACCCTTCTATTTTTCTTTCCACCACCAATGAGGAAGAAATGCTCTTTTACTAAAGCATAAGAGAACGTTTCAAGTTCCTCTCTTTTCATCTTTCCTCCATTTCACATTAACTCTTGCTATATACCCAATAATGGTAACACATTTAATCAATTTCAAGGATTATGATGAGTTTGTTGCCAAAAACAAAAGGAATGTGACGTGTTTGTTTCCAAATAAAAAAGATGTGTTTGTAGCAAAAAAAAAAAGTTACTATGTCTTTATGGAAAAGGATTTTGAAGTTATATTTATAATTTAACAAAGAATAATATTCCTTCTAATTATATTAGTTGAATTTTAAGATAATGCATACTTATTAAGAAAAACATTTAAGACATAATTTTAATTATATTTTTCACTATTATTCTTTGTTAAATTATAAATATAATTTTTTAAGTAGTTTAATTAATCTCTTTGAAAATATCAAACTTTATTAAAGAAAAGGGCACATATAGGAAAAATTTCAAATACTAAAATATCAAAATTTGAGTGTGTGTTTATATAATTATGCCAATGTTTAAAGCTTCATGTTTTTTTTCGTCTTGTTCCTTTAATAATAACCCAATAGATTCTTGCTTTTGTCATTCAACTAGTTTTTTGATACGTGTGTTGCACGTGATTATCAATTTCAAAAATATATGTTATAATAAGCTTAGCAAAAAATAATGTTGCAGATTCTTTTGTGAATGTTCAATGTAGATCATCATATATATCTCTTGTTCACGCAAACATATGAAGATGATCAATGAAAAGTTTTATTAGTTAAATGCAATAATGTATATATTTATTTCAATTTGATGAGGTTTAGTCATGCAATTAGTCTTATCTTACTAATATTACCTTGTAAACATTAATATTTGCTTTGTATTTTTTCTTGTCATCTAATCAGATGTTCTTTGCATGTGTATTCCACATTAAATTTTTTAGATGTCATATGAACATGAGAAGATAACAACTACATTTTATATATTCACATATTTTCACATTTGTTGTGAATTTTTTTTTAAAAGAAAACTCAAAATATTTAAAATAATATATTTTGAAGTTAGAAGATCTTGTTAACTTTATAATACATTTGTGACATATATAATACTTTAATTTAAATACAAATATCTACCCAAATAAAAATATATATTTACATTAATGAAACATTTATTTCATAAAATTAACTATTAAATAAATAATAAAAATTAAACTAATAAAAACTTCAACTGGCATTATTACAAGTCATATGAACTTTTCTTCATCTAAAATATTGAAATATTAAGAAATAGTAAATAAGTAAACAAAAGGATAATGTTTATATAATAATAATAATTATGTTGAAGCAAACTTTCTGAGAGTCTAAATCACATAAGTAGCATTGCTAAATAAAGTCATTTTTTACCTTGAGCATCAAAAACAAATCGTGACAATTCTCTAAATTTTGAAAAAGATATTCAGAAGCATATATCTATATCACAAGAGAAATTTTTAACAAAAACAAATGAATTTAGAGTACATCATATTAACTTCATATATTGGAACATTATATACTAATGTATATATTAAGAAAATAAAATTATTATATTATCAAAATTATTTTCCTCAAGTACTCGAAGTTATAGAATATACCCTCTTAGGATAGAATGACTTCATCAGAATTGTGGCACCTCATATTCCGCTAAACTTCGAACTCACTCAACAACAATAAATCACACAAAAAATTTTAAAATGCAAGAAAAGAAGAGTAAAAGATTAAAACATGTGGTTAATAAATCAGAGGAAGCCCCTTTTTATAGTCAACAAAGGGTAGTATGAATAAATGTTTTTTGTGTCTTATCTGAAAAGTCATGACCTTTTCGATAAGTCACAACCCTTTAGAAAAGTCACAACTTATTGAAAAAGTCAAAACTCTTTGGAAAATATTTTCCTAGAAAATGTTTTCCTGAAAAACAAGTAGATTTTTGACTTATTTTCTCATGTTTGATTGGTGAGTAGAAAATATTTTTCGAAAAATATGTTAGTGTTTAATATATGAATGAAAAATATTTTTGAGAAATATATTTTATTTTTTACTAGAGAATATAAAATAATTATTAAAATTGAAAATAATTTTTTAATCAAACTTAAATTTTTTTGGATGGGCAGGGGAAGGATTTGGGGGGGGGGGGGGGATCGTGGCTAGGCGTGGTGTGGGGTGAAAAAATAAAAATAAAAATTTGGAAATATTTTTTGAAAGTAAACTTTAAATTTTTGTATTTTTTTGGGGGGGAGGGGGTAGGGGGCTTGGGGGTAGGGTTGAGGGTGAGGTTAAAAAATAAAAAATTGAAGTTGAAAATATTTTTTAAAAAATAAACTTTAAATTTATTTTTACAATAAAAAAATTGTAATATGAAGTTGGAGGAGAGTTTTGGAAAATGTTTTCCTTAATTTTTTAATGGAAATCATTTTTCGTAAATTTGAAAAAAATAAATTGATTTCCAAAACATTTAATCCAACCAAACATGAGAAAATTGGAATTGTTTTCCTTCGTACCAAACACACCCTAAAGTTTTTTTCTTCTTATTCTTCATGGGTTTCTCGTTAGAAATTCAATGGACATAGCAGTAGTTTCATGGGACAATATCCTCTCGGATGTCATCATTCCACATCAAAATAACAGAATATATACTCTGCACAAGCCAACACCAGATGTCTTCTTGGGTGTTACCTGATCCAGCACTAGATCTCAAATTGTCATGCAAAGATGGATTTTTAGGGCACAACAAAATGTAGCACTTTACTTGTGACCTTCGTTTCTTAGAAGAGGAGCAATTGTCCTCTTCATGATGTTCATATCTGCTCCTCCTTATCCTAATTCAAAGTTCAGCTTCAATTCTATACAACAAACGAACTCCAAAATCATTTATTTCTCCAAAAGATGAAGAGGTTAAATTTTCAATTGTTGTTAGATTGGAAATTGACAATGTATTCCAAATTAGGGGCTTGTAGAAAACAAGAACTGAACTTCGATTCGAGCTAGGAACTGATTACATAAATCCGATTAGAAGAGAAAACAATGATATACTGAAATTGTGAAATGATTTAAGCTTCAATTCTAACCACTTACTTTTCTCATGAGACAATTATACGCGCTAAAATTGCTCTCAATATTGCCAACCACGAATAAAATTATCAATAACTTAATTTAACTTCTAAAAATGAAGAAATTCAAATAGTTACCAGTAAAGGAGGAAGAATACCGACATAGTAGATAGTAGATGGACGGCAGCGGAGGTGGATTTGGAGTCACGGATAGCGGTGGTGGATACGGTGGTTTGGGTGGCCGTGGTGAACATGGTGGCTCTAGTGGCGGTGAATACGGTGGCTACGGTGGGTCTGGAGGCGGTGATTCTGGAGAAGAAGGGCAGCGGATATAATAACCACCATTTTTTATTGCTTTGTGGGGAATAAGTAAAATAGAAAAATTAAATTTAGTAATAGACTTTTAGTGGAAATTGTCTTTTATTGCCACTGAAAAGAGATTTTTTTTAGGGCCAATGTGCATTTGCCGCTATATCTCATTTTAGAGAATTAGTTAGCGGCCATTATCTTATTACCACTAAATAATTACCACTAAAAAATACTTGTTGGTGTAATGTAATGATGATAGGGTCCAGGATCAAATTGGGTTTTACGTAAGGTATTGTGGAATGTTTGGAGTTAGCCCAGGTGATAATCTTGATTGCGAGGATATTTCCACAAGCATTATGTACGAAAAGTTGTTTAGCACTTTAATCAAATAAAAATTTTGCAATAAATTTTATCAATTCTTGATAAATAAGTAGCAAGGGAAAAAAATTAAAAGTGTAATGGAAATAATTTGGATAACTAATAAAATTGGAGAATGAGAAAGCTTGAATATTTTTTGAAGAAAAAAAATATGGAGTACAATTTTTTTTTATGAAAATAAAAGTGTTTTGAAAAGAGTATGAAAGAGAATAAGACTTTGTCACAAATCCCGTTCATTTAAATCCTTTCAGACTAATTAAAAGATTTTTAGGTAAAAAAACCAAATGCATTTAATGACCTAATGTCTGAACCATTTAGATTCAGACATTCATTAAGTCCAAGCAAATGAGGCTTAAGATATAGTTTAGTTTGCGATATTACGAATCTTACCAAATTTTGGTGTATTTAGATATACGTTTAGATACATAGGATAAATATTATGTGTAATTTGTTCTAGATATATTGCATTCAAATGGATTTGCATGTATCTGAATACATAACAAATCTCCCTCACCTCCCTCCTATCTCGTTTGTCACTCACCTATGTATCTGGCATCTCATATGTTGAGAATATAATTAACTAATATTCTCTCTAATAGTTGAGACGGTTACACTTACACACTTCAACACCATATGCATGCAAATCACACTATGTACACATGTCTCTTAGATGAGACGGTCACACACTTCAACACTAGATACATGCATCTTGCATGTATTTGGGATACATAACAAATTTTATTCACCTCTTGTCCATCTCGCTTGCCTCTCTCTATTTTAGTGTATCTGATAGCAAAAATACATGTATTTGGGTGTTTCTTCTTCAATTTAATATATGAAAGCTAGGAATTCTTGATTAGTGGTAAGATACATAACGTTTTAAAAGAATATGTAATAATAATAATAATAATAATAATAATAATGATAATAATAATAATAATAATAATAAATATATATTATGATATAGATAATATCATAATAAATACTATGATGAATATTTCTCAAGAATGTAGTCATGAGTTCGAAAGACTAAAAGGAATAGATAGCAACCAATGTAATATATGTAAATGGTATCCTAGTAAAATTAACAGGGCTAAATGTAAATACTGTTACATGGAAGCCTGTATTAGTTGTATAGAAAATAAATTAAAATAACAGGTAAATAAAAATGATGAACAAGTTCATATAAAAGACCATGCTACTAATCTAAGACTAATAACTTTAGAAACCAGAATGAATGACTTAGAACAAAAAATAACTAGGTTAGAAAAAGGTAAACAAAAAGTAGACATAGATACTACACAATCACAAGGTACAATACATTTAGACCAAATAGAAGAAAGTGAATTAATGAACATAGAAGAGAATAATACTAGTTTCATATGCAATGAAGATAAAAAATTTGGAACAATAAAAATACTAGTAAGAATAATAATAAAAGATATAGAAATAGAGAGTTTTGCCTTAGTAGATACAGGTTGTACAAGTTGCTTACTTAATAAAAAGATACTACCTCATAATTTACTATCAACTTTAAAAAATTTTAAAGAACCTATACAAGCAATACAAATGGATGGAACATATAATCTTTATGACCAGTACATAGAAAAAGCACAAATAAGTTTTATAAATACATGTAGTGAATTCTATAAACCTACATATAATATGCATAAGATATTAGTCCGAGATCTTAATATTAAAACTAATTTAGTATTAGGTTTACAATTTCTTATACAAAATAATGGAAGTTGTTTAATTTTCAGAGATGGAATAATGCTGTTTAGAAATACAACATATACACCAATGTACAGTGTTTACTATACATATTAGATATGTTATCTAATTTTCTAATACCATTGTATACAAGTCGTTAATTATGAAATCTTTAACATAATACATTGAAATTATTATTAAGGAAATAGTAGTTAGGCCAAATACTTATTATTAAGTATTTGGCCTAACTACTGCCTAGTAAAGAATGAAGGCAGTAGGTATTTTCTAGTATTTAGCTCTTTATATATATATATATATATGATGATGATGATGAAGTATATTTAATTATGTAATTTCTCCTATTTTAATAGGTAAAACTTTATTTGAAAAATCAAAGTCCAAATTTTATGTTATCCTCAAGGCTTGTCAAAGTAGTGATGTTACCTGATAACCAAACAAACACAAAAAAGTCTAAAATATATATTTAAAATTTAAGTAATGTTTGAAAATAGCGTTAAGAGCCGCCTCTTAAGAAAATATTTCAAAAATAATTTGTGATTTTCAAACAAAATGTTTTTCAAATTGTGTCAACTTAAAAATATCATTTATGATATTGGGTTTAAGGAATCTATCAAATAAAAAGTGGTATCTTTTTTGAAGGAGTATAAAAAAAAGTAAAACAAATTAAAATCATCCTTATACATTAATTTGTGTAATTTTTGTAATAGTTAATCTCTAAAAAAAATTATATTTAATACTAATAATTTTTGTTCTTAAAGTTTTTATATTACTTTTAGAGCTTGTTTCGATTAGTTTATTTTAAGTGTTTTTAAACACTTGATTTTAAATTAAAATTATAAAAATAAGTCAAAAGTCATAAATTAATAACTTATGACTTATAAATCAAAAATCAATCTACATAAATATTTATAACTCATTTTAGATAATATATTTTATATTAAAAAATTATTCTTAAATTTCGTACTAATAAAATATTATCATCGGCTGAGAATTGAGATAATAATTAATGAAACTAAATAAAATAAACTTAAAGAAGATAAGAGCCGCCACCTAAACAATTGATTTTCGTCACAAATTAAAGTCGATCCCCCCTCATAAGTCACAGCCACTAACGATTCAGCCATATCTACTCCGTCAAAATTGAGTGAAAGTTCAAATAACAATCTGAGATATTATTTCTGGCTATAAATACCTTTCACTTTACCACTTGTTCCCCATCATGACCTTTTCCTAAAACACTAAAATGAGTCATTTTGAATTCATAATTTTTTCTTTGCTATTTTCTCTGCTTTTGCTGACTGCCTCGGCCGAGCAATGTGGTGTGCAGGCAGGAGGTGCGCTTTGTGCCGCGGGACTTTGTTGCAGCAAATTTGGCTGGTGTGGTTACACTGATGCCCACTGTTCTCCCGGCAATTGCCAGAGCCAGTGTCGTGACAGCCCCGATCCTACCGGGGACCTTGGCGGTGTCATCTCAAATTCCATGTTCGATCAGATGCTTAATCATCGCAATGATAATGCTTGTCAAGGAAAGAATAATTTCTATAGTTACAATGCCTTTATCACTGCTGCGAAGTCTTTTCCTGGCTTTGGCACCACTGGTGATACTACTATCCGTAAAAGGGAAATTGCTGCTTTCTTTGCCCAAACCTCCCATGAAACTACTGGTACGTCAATTTGAATTTGATTGATTGAATATTTAGATCGAACAATGATAATTTTATTGTGAGTCAAACTTTTCAGTAATAATAATTGATTGTTTACCCGTTTATTTATTTATATATATATATATATATATAGGAGGATGGCCTACGGCACCAGATGGACCATACGCATGGGGTTACTGCTTCCTTAGAGAACAAGGTAGCCCGGGCGACTACTGTACACCAAGTAGTCAATGGCCTTGTGCTCCTGGAAGGAAATATTTTGGACGAGGCCCAATTCAAATTTCATAGTAAGCTAGATGAATCTATTTGTCCTATGGTAAAATTTGATGAACTTGTAGTGTCTAATTATGTGGTATTTTGACATTAATAATCATAGCAACTACAACTATGGGCCATGTGGAAGAGCCATTGGAGTGGATCTTTTAAACAATCCTGATTTAGTAGCCACGGACTCAGTCATCTCATTCAAATCAGCCATCTGGTTCTGGATGACTCCTCAATCACCAAAGCCTTCTTGTCATGATGTCATCACCGGAAGATGGCAACCATCCAACACTGACCAAGCAGCTAATCGCCTCCCTGGATTCGGTGTCATCACTAACATCATCAATGGTGGTCTGGAATGTGGTCATGGGAATGATAACAGGGTCCAAGATCGAATTGGATTTTACAAGAGATATTGCGGAATTCTTGGAGTTAGTCCTGGTAACAATCTCGATTGTGGCAACCAACGGTCTTTTGGAAACGGACTCTTAGTCAATACTATGTAACGACTTCATCGCTTGTTTTGTTGTATTCTCCTGCAACATATGTCTCAGCTATAAATAAATTGTGATTGTAATCTAATGGGATCTGGCTATTATTGCTTGTAATAATAAACAAAGACGCTTACCTGCAAAAGTTCAATCTTCGAAATCAAATCAATGTGTATATGCTTACACCACCCCATTTAGTAATTGTTTATTGTAGGAACCGTTGTTTTGCAATTACAGTTAAATTTGTAAATAGAGTTAAAAGGCAAATGTACTATGTTCGATCAAATTACTTAATTTTATGTGTTTGGTATATGAGCAAAAAATATTATTTTAAAAATATTTATATATATTTATAGTAAAATACAATGAGAAATGAGGGTGGGCGACGGGCATGGAGTGGTGTATGTGGTCTATGGAGATAGGCGTGGAGATCAGATGTATTGAAGAGTGAGAGGAGACGATTAACGTAGTGAACTTATTTTTCTACTCTCACTATAAATATTGTTTTTCACATATTTAAGAAACTTTTCTTAAGATGAAAATATTTTTCAATAAGTTTGACTAACAAACAAAATTGAAAAAAAATGTTTGACTTGGTTTTCCAAATACAGAGACGTGAACACTTTCTTTTCAAAGGAAAGTGTAAACTCTGCACAATAATAAAAGTTGGTCAGAAGTGGAAGTTTGGCTTAATGATCCTTTTCTTTGAAAGGAAGAGTGCGTTTCTATTATCGGATTAATTATAAGGAAAATTACGTGGATAGATAAGTATATTATTTAATATAATTATAGTTTGTATTAATTATAATTCGTGATTAATGGTTAACCATATTTACATATCTCCTCTCTCGCCTCTCGCCTCTCTCAGGAGTCTCATTCACCTCTCTCCTCTTTTTCAGTCATCTCTCTCTTGCCTGTCGCCTCTCGCCTCTCCTTGCTCAGTCTCTCATTTCTTTCTATTCAGCCTCTCTCGCAAATACAAACACAAACTATACAAATACAAATATTAACAGTTGTTTATATAAACACGAATGAAAACAATCAATTATACAAATACAAATTATCTGCTCAGTCTCACTCTCGCTTCATTTTGTCCAGTCGTTTTCGCTTATACAAACACAAATTATATAAATACAAGTGTTAACTGTCATTTATACAAACATCAATGATAACAATCAATTATATAAATACAAATTATTAGTGTCAACTGTACAGATCTCTTTAGTGATACAAATACGAAAACACATGTATTCGTTGATATAAACATTGATACAAATGATGACAATAAATTATACATATATAAACACAAATTTATATGATTTTATACAATTTATTCATTGATACATATTATATTTCGCTAATACTATTGTATTCATTGATACATATACTTACTAATTATATATACACACACACAATTATGCAGGTATACAAATACAATCATTAATACATATATATATCTGTTTCATATATACAATAATTATTTGGTAGATATATAAATACAATTTGTCTCTCTCCACTCTCTGTCCTCTCTTGCTCGCCTATCTCCTCCATCTCCCAATCTCACTCACCTCTCTCCTCCCCCTAATATATAACTACGAATCGTAATTAGCAAATTATAGCTATGAAACATAGTTAAATTTATTTTCGTGGCTATTTGCAAAATTTCCTCATTAATTAAACGGGTGAATCAAATATATTCTTATATAAATAATGTATTGATAATCGTTTAAAATTATCCTCCTCCTTTTTAATGAACTGTAATTATTTTGTTAAATTCAAATTTAAGCTTCTCTATTTAAAAGAACATGATACTCTCTCCATTCCATTTTATATTATATAATTTTATTTGACACACAATTTAAGAATATTATTTCTTTTGTAATTCATGGTCTAAATAAAAGATAAATGTTGACTATGAATAATTTTATAAATGATAAAATGGAGTTTTAATATTAAATTATTACTAAATATGTAAATATAATATATTTTTGTATGATTAAAATAAAAATGAATCGTATAAATTAGGGGAGAGTACATAAAATATGAGAAAATTTTATTTGAAAAGTCAGTCCAAATTCCGCCGTCGTTAAAGGACAATAGGACACGTTACATCTGAGGGAATACTATATCACACCGTCCATAGTCTTTCTATTTCCCTATTTTAATTTGCTTATTTTTATTTTATTTTTAATTCGTTTATAAAAATTAATTTTTATTTTAATAATTATTTAATTTCAACTTTTTATATAGCATATTTAAAATCATAAATAAAATATATTTTAATGTATTTATATAATTTTAATTTAAAGTTAGTAATTTTTAAAGTTTTTTCTCTTTACTTTATTAAATATTATATTAGATCAAATACATATAAATAAATTAAAACGAACCAAGTATATTGTCTTGTGTCAAAAATATCTAAAAAAATTAAAGTTGACAATTGATACCTTTACATGTGGAGTA
The DNA here is from genome assembly GCA_037074985.1 of Solanum bulbocastanum. Taxonomy (NCBI): domain Eukaryota; kingdom Viridiplantae; phylum Streptophyta; class Magnoliopsida; order Solanales; family Solanaceae; genus Solanum; species Solanum bulbocastanum. The sequence continues at coordinate 44,449,642 of CM073606.1, read as the reverse complement.
AGATAACGTAAAAACACCTGCCGTTAACATTACTTTGTCTAAAAATCCAGCAACTAGGTCTTAAATATATTATATACTAGTTAAATACATGTAAAGAAAAAAATCTGGAATAATTATAAGAGCCGCCACTTTCTTTTTTATTTACCCCCTTAAAAAATATTATTCTCTTAATTTGACCCCCTTAGAATATTTAATTAAAAGAATTACTTATAAAAAAGGCGTATTGATTTTCCAAAAAGAATTACTTATAAAAAAGGCGTATTCATTTTCCAACTTACTTGAAAAAGAAAAAAAAAGGCAAATTGAGATGATCCTTCTATATTAATTAACGTAATATTTTTCTAGTAAATATTTTTTAAAAAGTACTTTGTATATTTAATTTTTATTATTTTATATTCAATTAGATGATTTATAATGACATAAATATCTGTCTTAATTTAGATCAAATATTTTATATTCTTTATTCATAAATTGCATACATCAGAGGGAAGAGAGTAATTAATGAAAATAAAAGAATTTTTCCTTTCTTTTTAGTTGACATAGTTTTTTTTTTTAGAATCAAATAATATGAATTTTAATTAATATTTTTTAAAAATATTATAAAATAAAAAAATTACAATTAATACTATTTTTTATATACTTTTTGAATATTTAAAATTTTATTTTTAAAATATCAAATGAATATAATCTAACTATACTTTAAATAATAGTCAAACTAATTGTCAATAATATAACATGACAATTAAAAACTAACCCGAGGGGAGTAAAATAGGAAGCTAAAAGCCGCCAGCAAATACTATATGTCGGCTGTCAGCGTACTCCACTGAATTTAATTCTGGATAGGACAGAGGACTTTGAGATTTGTGCCTAGTTTATTCAACACATCTTACATTTGGTCACAAATCAAATTCACAGCTATTAATATTGGCTTGTGGTGTGATGGTAAGAATATTTTATCTTTAATTAGAGGTTTTTTGATTTGAGCGTTGGATATAGAGAAAATTTTATTGAAAGTGTTATCCTCAAATGGGCTCTACAAAACGTAATCCACATTTAATCAGAGTTTCAATATGAACTCCAAACAGCAACAGGTGGAAAACCAACAAAAAAATAAAAAGTCTCAGCTACTAATAGACAATTCACCTCATGTCTCCATCACGGCATCTTCCTTCTTATTACCTATAAATACCTTTCATTTTACAACTTATTTCCCATCAACTAATTTTACTAATTACATCAAAATGAGGCTTTCTGAATTCACTATTTTTTCTTTACTATTTTCTCTCCTTTTGCTGAACGCCTCGGCAGAGCAATGTGGTTCACAGGCCGGAGGCGCACTTTGTGCCCCGGGACTCTGTTGCAGCAAATTCGGTTGGTGTGGTAACACTAATGACTATTGTGGTCCTGGTAATTGCCAGAGCCAGTGTCCTGGCGGCCCTGGTCCTTCAGGAGACCTTGGCGGTGTTATTTCAAATTCCATGTTTGATCAGATGCTTAATCATCGCAATGATAATGCTTGTCAAGGAAAGAATAATTTCTATAGTTACAATGCCTTCATCAGTGCTGCTGGGTCTTTTCCTGGCTTTGGCACTACTGGTGATATCACTGCCCGTAAAAGGGAAATTGCTGCTTTCCTTGCCCAAACTTCCCATGAAACTACTGGTACGTCAATTTGAATTTGATGGATTCAACTTTTTAATTGAGATCTAATATAATTGATTATGTATATATAGGAGGATGGCCTACGGCACCAGATGGACCATACGCATGGGGTTACTGCTTCCTTAGAGAACAAGGTAGCCCGGGCGATTACTGTACACCAAGTAGTCAATGGCCTTGTGCTCCTGGAAGGAAATATTTCGGACGAGGCCCAATTCAAATTTCACAGTAAGCTCATATATATAATTAACAATCATTTTCATTATATAGTCATGGAGCTAGACAAAAAAAAAAAAAAGTCTGTTAAAATATATTAATGTGATGAGGTCTAGTTACGTGTATTTTGACATTTAAAAACAGCAACTACAACTATGGGCCATGTGGAAGAGCCATCGGAGTGGACCTTTTAAACAATCCTGATTTAGTAGCCACAGATTCAGTCATCTCATTCAAATCAGCTATTTGGTTCTGGATGACCCCTCAATCGCCAAAGCCTTCTTGCCACGATGTCATCACCGGAAGATGGCAACCATCTGGCGCTGACCAAGCAGCTAATCGTGTTCCTGGATTCGGTGTCATCACAAACATCATCAATGGTGGCTTGGAATGTGGTCATGGCAGTGACAGCAGGGTTCAAGATCGGATTGGATTTTACAGGAGATATTGCGGAATTCTTGGAGTTAGTCCTGGTGACAATCTTGATTGTGGCAACCAGAGGTCTTTTGGAAACGGACTCTTAGTCGATAGTGCGTAACGATCGACTTCATCATATATGGGCCCAACTATAAATAAATTTATGTATGTACGAAATTGTATGAATTGTGATTGTAATATGATGGGACCACGACTTATAATTGCTTGTTTTTATAATAAACAAAGACTATTGTTCTTCTTCTAACGTTGTGACGGGTCATGTTAATTAGCATTATGGAAACAGGTTAACAATCAAGCCATTTCATTACATTGTTTTGGAAAGCACTTAAGTTATAAATTAACCTTATTATAATAGGTTAGTTAACATTATTTTCTAAAAGATTATCAATCACTATTTGATTTTTATTGAATAGAGTTATCTGGCATTATCTGTTAAATAATCTGATTGTATAAATATTTTCTACATCGTTAATTCACACCACAACCTAGATCCTCTTTAGTTTTCTAATAATGTTTGTAAATTGTTAAGTAAAGAACTATTGAATTGAATATTGGTGGTGTGTTGATGCTATATATTGGATAGATTTAGATGTGACAAATTCAATTAGTGACAATTGAATAGGTGAATTAATTCCTACATGTCAACATTGTGTGAATTTCACATGTGAATGAATAATAATTGAGTAAAAGATATCCCAAGAATATGCCAAATCAAGTGAGCACTATATTATGGGGCTAGTACGTATACTAGTTTTCATTTACTCAAGTGTCTTTCCATTTTTCCTTTTTACACTTGAGTCATTTAATCAACACAGATACAATGTATTCAATGAAGTCTCCATCAATGAACCTCAAATTTTTCTACAAGTATTATTTTTTCCCTTAAGAAGTTACAATTTCGAAAGTCAAATCAATGTGTATGTGGTTACAACACATTTGGTAACATAAAATTTGTGCAAATGATCTTGTGTTTTAATTCCTTGAATCATCATCTCCATGTACACTCCACAATACCTAAGTAGCTGTGACAAAATAGTTTGTTTTTTCAGTAATATCCACACTTTTTGTTCTATTGATAACTTAAACCCAACTACACTGGAATTGAGATATGGTCAAGACTCCTATGGGAAACAGTAGTGGGAAATTTTCCACAAAAAGTAAATAATATTTATTATCTAAGCAACTCCCGTTGTTAAGAATAGTAATTATTGGAACCTCAATATTTTTGGGTCCAAAGAATATTATTAAGTTTATGTTGTTTGGCAATCAAGGAAATCATTTCATTGAAAGAGTTTTGAGGTTAGAAGTTGAGTTAATGTGTAACTATGAAAACCAATAATCATTAGACTCTTGTTGGTTCAAATGACACCAAAGGCATTGATAAGCATCAACAAGTGAAAAAGCATTTTTAGACGTTGATGTTATTTTATAAATAGTTACGTGTTTGGATAAAAATATTAAAACTAATACACATAAGGAACTAGATTTGTTATGATAAAAGAATTATAATAAACATTTTTCTATTAAAATGAGTCACAGAGATGGTTATGGCTGATTTTGGTTTAATTTATGCACTTTAAATATTATCTAACACGTAAATAAATCAAAAAATATTTATACACTATTTAAACTAGCTTATAATAATAAGATTAGTCAAACACCTAAACTTGTCACTAAACTCATAACTCGTTTACCTAACTAAATTTGTAATTAAATGTTTTATATATATAATAAATTTTCTAATATAATTACAAAATCTAATTAAAAGTTACTGAATTTGTCTGAAGAATGTATTAGCTCTAGCTTTAAAAACCCTCTTATTACATAGAAAGCTAGCTAGATGCTCAAATGCATCATTAATAAAGTATTTAGAAGTTAGATCGCAAAGCAAAAGAGACCCTGACCAATTTGGATACCTAAGTTGTAATACACTTTAATGAACAAAATACAATATTATCAGAGGCGAAGTCAAAGTTAAGAATTAAAGATTCTAAATTAATTTTATTTGGAGTTCACAAGTAAATATATATATATATATATATATATATATATATATATTATTTATTTATTTATTTAATTTTCTAATATAAATATACGATGGACGAAAAAATTAATAAACATATGAACCCACCTAGCTCCACATCTAAATAGTAATAGCAACTCAGGATATTATATAATTGACTTGATTTTTTAAATACAAGAGACGTGAAGGGCCTCTATAGAATTGATCAAATTTATATATTATATTAATATAATATATATGAGAGAGAATTGATCAAACCAATTATTTAAGCATCTTAGGAAAGTCATAAACTCTATATAATAGTATCTGTTCCATGTTCCAATGTTTGTGACATTTTTTTGTTTTTTTCCAAGAGTCAAATAACATGTATTTTGATTAATATTTTGAAATATATTTTTTATCATATTAACATAAAAATAATTCTAGTTTATAATATTTTTTATATAATTTTTTAAATAAATAAGTTTTAATTTTAAAACATTAAATTAATATAATTCAATGTAATTTTAAAATTAATAATTAACTCACGCAATAATCCTTCTTTATAATTTGTTGCGAATGAAATAGTGCCTTTTTAATAATGGATTAAATTAATAACATATGATGTTGTTGTTGCTTTCTCTAGAGACAAGCTACTTAAAAACTTTTTAATATTGGATTAAATTAAAACATATGATATTTATTATTTTTCTCGATTAGATCCGCTCATGCCGTGTAAAATTTATTAAAAGAAAAGCATTTGAAAAGTCTGGAAAGTTAAGAGCCGCCACTATTTTTTAATTTCTTTTCTGGCTTTCCCCTTAAAATTATATACTCTCAAAAAAATGAAACATGAATAGTTAATAAAAATAAAATAAGAAGCTAATAGCCTCCACTTATTTATTTATCAAACTATCTTAAAAAGAATTTTTCACTTTTATTTTTTATTTTAAATTTACTAAGAAAAGATTAAAAGAATCTTTATGTTATTTTACTAGAAAAAATCAATTAACAAAAATAAAATATTAAAATAATTATATTAATCGTTATATTATAATGATGAATGTGTCGAATTTAAATATGACAAATAAAAGTAAAAAGAGAGCAGATATTTCTTTGATCCGGATAATAGCCGCCGCTTAGTATACGTGATGACGCGGATAAAACAGACAACAATGAGAAATTGAGAACCGTCTTTTGTTTAGTCAACATCTACTTTGTCACCTTCCTTACCTATAAATAAATACCTCTACTTCACCACTTCTACCCATCACTTTTTACTACTTCCATTAAAATGAGACTTTCTGAATTCACAGCTCTTTCTTTGCTGTTTTCTCTCTTATTACTAACTGCCTCGGCAGAACAATGTGGTAGGCAGGCAGGAGGTGCCCGTTGCGCCGCCGGACTCTGTTGCAGCAATTTCGGTTGGTGTGGTAACACTAATGACTATTGTGGTCCTGGCAAGTGTCAAAGCCAGTGTCCTTCTGGTCCCTCTCCGAAACCACCTACCCCTGGCCCCGGTCCTTCTGGTGGAGACATAGGCAGCATCATCTCAAATTCCATGTTTGATCAGATGCTTAAGCATCGCAATGATAATGCTTGTCAAGGAAAGAACAATTTCTATAGTTACAATGCCTTTATTAATGCTGCCAGGTCTTTTCGTGGCTTTGGCACTACTGGTGATACCACTGCCCGAAAAAGGGAAATTGCTGCTTTCTTTGCCCAAACCTCCCATGAAACTACTGGTACGTCGATTTGAATTTGATGGATTCAACTTTTCAATTGAGATCTAATATAATTGATTATGTATATATAGGAGGATGGCCTACGGCACCAGATGGACCATACGCATGGGGTTACTGCTTCCTTAGAGAACAAGGTAGCCCGGGTGATTACTGTACACCAAGTAGCCAATGGCCTTGTGCTCCTGGAAGGAAATATTTCGGACGAGGACCCATCCAAATTTCACAGTAAGTTACCATAATTTAATTATTTGTTATGAATTTTCTTGGGTCTAATTACGTGAATTTTGACACTAATTAACACAGCAACTACAACTATGGGCCATGTGGAAGAGCCATCGGAGTGGACCTTTTAAACAATCCTGATTTAGCAGCCACAGATCCAGTCATCTCATTCAAATCAGCTATCTGGTTCTGGATGACCCCTCAATCACCAAAGCCTTCTTGCCACGATGTCATCACTGGAAGATGGCAACCATCTGGTGCTGACAGAGCAGCCAATCGCCTCCCTGGATTTGGTGTCATCACAAACATCATCAATGGTGGCCTAGAATGTGGTCGTGGCAGTGACAGCAGGGTCCAGGATCGAATTGGGTTCTATAGGAGGTATTGCGGAATTCTTGGAGTTAGTCCTGGTGACAATCTTGATTGTGGCAACCAAAGGTCTTTTGGAAACGGACTCTTAGTCGATTCTATGTAACAACTTTATCATCTGTTTGCTGTATTCTCTTGCAACAACGCAGGACCCAGCTATGAATAAATTTACTTATGTAATTGTGTTGTAATCGTTTTTCATTTTAATAAACAAAGACTTTGTCTACGACAGTGGATAGTTCTACTTCTACAGCTGTGACTTGTGACAGGTAGCTGGTTCAATTCGAAACCAGATAAATATTGACTAGTCAATCGAGCCATCTCATTATTTAGAAAAGGATTTAAGTTATTATGGGTTCACCTACCCACTCGGCTTTTAATTACAAATAATCAAGATTTGCCATCATTGATGAAGTTCATCACATACAAATCGGGTAATTTGGTTGAATACCAAAACAAACATGAACAAGGCCCGACTAATCCAAATTTGTATTGAAAGAAAAATGCATTACGACATGTTTTGTCCTTAACAAACCTCCTACAGCTTGTAATTGCACGTATTACTCGTTAATCTCAGTCATTTGATGAGACAACTTCTCTTCTAAGTTTTATGAGATTTAAGTGAATGAAAACCTTCCTAGATGAAACATATTTTTTAAATTAGTTGAAAGAAAGAAGAACTTTGAACCTCAAAAATTAGGCATCCATGGTACAGCCACCGTCTCTGATTTTGAGTCTTGAATTTTTGGTACCAAACTGTATCATCATACTAGGGATTAAAGCTATCAACTGCAAAAGATATACATGGAAAATCACTGTTAAGTGGTGCAATTGCTTCATCATATACTAAAGTACATCTTGTGAATCATAAGAAAACACGGAATTTGGGTATTATTTACAAGTAATGCTCGAGTCATACTAGACATCCTAAGAAACTATTTTAGCAATGTGAAATATAGTTAATTAATGTGAATTTTGGCATTGATTAAAATAAGGAAACTCTTTATTTGTCTACCTATCAAAAATCTTTAGTCTAGTGCTTACCCAAGCAAGTCCGACGCAGAACAAGTTGAATCCAGGATAATTGAATGGAGCCTTCTCAGATAAAAATAGATCTACATACGAGGAAAGAAAATACAGTTAATTTGTCATTCAGATCCTACAAAGCCAGTGTGCTATTGCCGTCTGCCAACACATCCAGGATTTTCACTTAGGAGGTTCGAAAAATAAAAAATATAGTGTTTGAGATTTGAATTTGGAACCTCAAGGTAAATTTTGAATCCCGTCAACCACTAAGCCAACATCTAATCTTATGTTCAAGATGTTTAAAATCTATATATATGTACAAAAAAGAATTCACAATTTTGACCATGAAAAATATTTGAAGGTTCAACTTACCTGTTAGAGGAGTATATATTAATGGAGAAAGAATATTGCCAAATGAGTTTATGCCTGCAATGCACCCTTGAGCAATTCCCTATTACATTAACAGAGAATTAATGTGACAGAAAATACTGATCCAGCACATAAGTAAATTAAAATTAATGTAGAAGATCAGCAACATCTAAATTGTTCACCTGTTCATTTGGTCCAACTTGTTTTGAAACAATGCTTTGTAACTACATTTTATAAACACATGATCAGATCAAATAATCAACAGAACTTAAAAAAAAGTGTGTAATCTTCCTAGAAGTATATAACAAAGAAAACTCACAGCAGGTCTTGTAAGGAATGCAATGATAGGCAACAAATTAGCAACATAAGGAACCTGAGACGACGAACATGAAATGTATTTGGGAAATAAAAACATCAAATATCTTGAAATTTGAAATATACTATTGAAAAAATAGACAATGTGCAGGGGCGGCTCAACGTAATTGGGGGCCTAAAGCGAAATTTCAATTTGAGGCCTAAAATATAAACAAACTTTGTATACATTTTATTCAAAATTTATTTTTCTTACACTATTTAGATGAAAATTATTAGTATTTAATAGTGTTTTTAAGTTATTGATTTTAGATAAGATTTTATCAACTCAACATTGAAAATATCCTTTCAGTGAGACAATTATTATATGAATTGTTAACATAATTTTATAAGTAATAAGTTGACAAATATTAAATAAAGATAAGAGTTAGAACCACAGAATATGATTCAAGAAGTTGATGACTTGGTATACACCATTTTAATATGCTTGTAATGTTTGAAACTAAAATTAAAAAAGAAATAAAAAATAATTTGTAATTCACTTTGTTCAACACTTTTCACTATTAATTCTTATTTTTAACAAAGTATAAAAGATGTTAAAGTGGGTAAAATAATATATTTTTTATCATAATTAATCAATTTTTCTAAAAAAATTTAACACATAATTTATTCTTGATAATAATTTAGGGCCCCCAAAATTTGGGGCCTAAGGCATAAGCCTTATTTTACAAAGGCAAGAGCCGGCCCTGACAATGTGTTTACCTATTTGAAAGATTAAACTTACCCATACTGCCCATGCAATGCTAACAATTAGCATCTGTAGAATAATAAGAACTTTCTCAATAAGCTATTATAAGTGCATACAGAAAATAGAAAAACAGATAAGTTTGAAGAAGCACATACACTTATAAATCCAGCGATGCAGGATAAGGAGAGAATTGCCTCCTCTCCTGTAATAGGAGCCAACCGAGGCATCAAGAATAACTGCACCAAAATTTAACAAGAGGTATCACTTGGAACAGTACTAAACGATAACAACATACCCAGTGCAGATAGAGAGGTTGTTTCCGATTGACCCTCAGCTCAAGAAAAAATGTATTCGCAACCATGTTTGACAACCAGAGTAAAAACAGACTACATAATAATTATGAGCTGAGATCGAATCTGAGATATAACAGACTGAGAATGCGCCCACTTAATCCAGCTATACTCTGTAAAGAGAAGTTAGACTTGAAAACAAACCTGACCAATTGCTGCTCCAGTGTAGCCAATAAGCATTAAAACAGCAAAGTTATCTTTGTTGTATTGAAGTCGAGCTTTTAAGAAGTACTACAAAATATATAGTGAAACAATAAAATTTTAGAAGCTATGAGATAATCATGACTTATACTTGCAATTGACACTCTAAGGGAGCTATAGAATTGTGTACCAAATATGGAGTTTGTTGTCCACCTTCTCCTAGACCATTCAAGAAAGCAACGACTGTTGCTAGCGAAAGGGTCGCGCTGAAAAGGACGATATGATTGAAACTTTTACTTTCTATCTTTAATTTAATGAATTTCAAAAGTCAAATAGTGCAATTTTGATGGTGAATTTAGTGTTTTGAAGCTTTAACCCAATACTATTTTAGTGTGTGCACAGTGTCGCACAAAATCAAACACCATTTTAGTGTGTGAATAGATTTGGTGTGATACTACTATCATCAACTCTATCTCATTTTTTAATATTTTATTATTATTAAATTTTTAATTTAACATTTTATAAAATGTATGTTTTTATTAAATCCTTAATATACTTACTTGTTTTTATGTAATATTTTAATAATACATTTTAAATCTTAAAGTATATTAATTTTTGTATATATGATTTTTATAGAAAATTCTAGTCAATTTTACTATAAATTATAAATGTATAAAAATACAATTACAACCTTCACAAAAATTAAAAAGAATACAAATATAAGGACAAAGATACTATTTTTTAACTTCATAATGTATTAATAGAGCATTATGGAAGCACCAAACTAATCTTGAACGTTGAATATTTATATAGAAGTTAAAACAAACTTTACAATTATGTAATGTTTATTTAATTGTGTATTTCATTGATTTCACATTTATTTGTATTATTCATTATTATGTATTCCCTCCGTCCAATAATAGTTGTCTGATATACTAAAAATAGTTGTCCAACAATACTTGTCCAATTTAGAAAATAAAGAGATAATTTACATTTTCTGTCTATTTAACTCTTGCTATTAAATATTATTTATCATCTAATACATTTTTCAAAGCATTAAATTTAATAAAGTCAAAGGATAGTATAGTAATATTACCCCTATTATTTATTGTTTCTTAAAGGGTGTCCAACAACTATTGTTGGACAGAGAGAATATAATATTTACTAGCAATTTATATTATTCAAAAAGTTGTTCTTTAAGATAATTTTATATTAAATAATTACATAGGAAAAGAATATGAATTATAAGGTGAATAGAATATGTGAAAAAAAAATTGTTTTATGAAATAAGATAATACGAATGAAATAAAAAAATAATACTCCCTCCGTTTTAAAAAGGGTGGTCTGGTTTAACTTGGCACGAAATTTAAGAAATTAAAGAAGACTTCTGAATCTTGTGGTCTTAAATTAAAGTTATGTTAAATATACAAAATTGTCCTTAATCTTGTGGTCTTAAACATGTCATGTGGAAAGATAAAAGTAAAATGTTATAAAAAAAAAAGAAAAAAGGTCATTTTTTTTTAAACTGACTAAAAAGGAAAGGAGGTCATTTTTGTAAAATGAAGGAAGTATAACATTAAGAAAAAAGAAGAGAGAATATATTTTTAGTATAGAATTTAGTACAGTAAATTGGAGTTGTTTACACTTTACATTAAAATAGTGTCAGCGATATTTTAGCGTAAACTTTTTTACATAATTTCAACGGACATACTGGTCCAATAAGAAAATGGAAAATAGTACTCAATCGTTAGCAATAATTATTGTCAATCAACAATCTTTTATGAGAAATTGAAATCTTACCTACTCTTCAGCAAGCAGAAAATATCTTTGAGTGGCAACACTTCCTTAAAGCTCTGTGACACACTTTTTGACTGAGAACATTCTTCACCATTATCGACCAATATAGGTTGATTTAGAGGTTCACTGTCAATACGGCCGCTCGTCTCCTTTACAAATATTCTCATGTAAATTGTTGCAACAATTGAAGAAATGGCAGCTATCTTCATTACACAATGAAAACGAACACAACTAATCAAAACGAATCGTAACAAGTAAAAATGAAAATGATTGCGAGGAAGTAAAAAATTAGAGAGAAAAAAGGGAACCAGAAAGATCTGAGCAGTGGAGAGGAAACGAGCAGCCATGGTACCCAAGAGAGATGCAGCAGAGCCTATGCCGGCAACAAATCCAATTGCAGAAACACGTTTTTCGTCTGATATGTTAGCTGCCTAGAAAAGTATGCATTAGAAAAACAAAAAGGAAAAATTGTATTATGAATTTGAATTAGGCTCAATAGTTACCGCATAAGCAATGGAGAGGCACTCAATTCCACTGTCACTGACCATACCAGTGAAGGTTTTTACAGCATAATACGCGTAGAAATAGTTTGTTGATCTGCCGATTGCCAATATTACTGCAAAACTTTTTGTTACTTGCGGTCCGATTTGGGCGTTTTTCGATTGAGTGACCGGAAAACAATTTTTTACCTGACGGAATTATGGAGGCAGCTACCGGAACTGTGAGCAAAGCTTTTCTTCCGTATATATCAGATAGATGTCCAAGCAATGGCAACATCATCATTGATCCCAGCCCTAAGATCTGAAATCAGCAGACGCAAACTGGTAATCAGATAATGCATATCTACTGTTTGTCAAAATGATTCACAAGTTAGATCTGGATTACACACAGCTTGCTGAAAACCAGAGAGATAAATGGCAAGTGAGCATTCGTCTTGAGAAGGGCAGAGTGCGCCAACTGTAATATCAGTTATGGCAGGAGGAATCACATTCAACGCAAAATTTGCAAGAAATACAGTAACAAATAGGTGCTTCAAGTCGCTCAATTTATCCATCTTCATTGTTCCTGCTTTCCTTTGAAAACCCAAATACAAAGGTTTCAAAATCAATCGAATTTTGAATTTAGGATGGGAAATGATTTCCAATGAAAACAGACAATAGCTCCTGTTTCAAAATCAGTCGTATTTCAAATCAGACTGGCCGCAGCCCCGCAGGGACGGAGGGTGAGTGTGCTTACCAGGTCGGCTGAACTAAATAGTTTTGAGTAAAACTCTATTTTTGTCTTAAGAATCTATAAAACTTGAGGGATTATTGTTATGGAATTTAGTAATTTAAAAAATTAGAATATAAAACGCATAAATTTTAAATTTTGATTCCCCTAAAATTTGAACACTACGTGATAAAATGGTAAGTGCCAGTGTGCTATTCATAGCGCATGCATCCAAAACCTCTAATTATTTATATTATTTCTGAATTTTGATTAAACATGATTTTGAAAATAGAAAATTATGTCCTGACACGCATGAATAGAATAATTCTTCATTTTATAAATGACAAGTGTAGGACTTGGTCTTTTTTTGTATAGTACTTCAACGATGAAAGAACGCCCCATAAGCTAAGGCGAACTCTCGATTTGAATATTTTGGATTCACAAATTATTTCCAAGCTTAAAATAAAAATAATAAAATATGGTTCTAACTGAATTAGATTTCTAGTCTCACAAGTGATTATTCTTGTTTGTACCCACGACACAAGTACACTCCTATTCTTTTTATAGATGCATTGTTAATTATATTCTAATTTCTTTCTCAAAATAGATTTACATATATACATATGTTTTATTTCAAAATTAACATGTGCACGTGTAACCCCATATATATAGTCCGGTCCGCCTCTGCCTATAAAAAGTATCTTCGTTTTCGGACTCAAATCTAAAATTTCTGATTAAATCATTCCATCTTTGTTTTTTTTTAATAATTATTTTCTTGCTACAAATATTCTCATACTTGTGTATAGTAGTAGATAATTTTTTATTGCCTTTTTTTAACTGTATTTCTGGTGCTAGTGTATCATGCACTCGTAGGGGAGCCCACGTTGTCCCAAGGAAAATTTTGGTTCACCCATCCACTTGGCTCAAGATATTGTTATATAATAGAAAGAAAAAAAAAAAAAAAAAAAAAAAAAAAAAAAAAAAAAATATATATATATATATATATATAATATAAATTAAAATTGAGAAAAAGAGATACAAGTAGACAATTTGAGGAATAAAATTACTCTTCTATAATGTAGTTTATCCTTTCTAAAACATAGCAATAACATCTTTGTACAATAATTAAGGTAAAACTACAAAAATTTAAGAAGAATGTGTGTAATTAGTAGTCTTGATATTGCTTTCTTAATTAAGGAATGAACCTCGCTTGTAATGAGGTTAAACTAGAAAGACTCTCTTTGGAGAAATTGTTTTGTTTTAGTGTCCTTTTTTTTGAACGGAACGATATTGCTCTGATGCCACTATAGTCGCAATAAGGGTGTATTTGGTTATCATACCATACCATGATTACCCTAATTTATCTAACCATTGAAAATTATTAAAATTAGTATCAGAAGGTTGTATATCAAATTTGAAGTTCATTTGGACAAAGTTTGAAGCAAAGTAAGTATTGGAGATAATTCTATAAACATGTTAAAGTGACTCGTCAAGATTTTTTGGTCAATTCTAAGTTAGAACTCATAGTCATAATTCAGACGATCCGTCAAGAGACCACAAATTGTGGTGATCCATCTAGAGACTACAAAGTCTGTTGTCATTGACAAATACAAGGGCGGAGCTATATGATGTACAGTTCAACTGAACTCAGTAGTATTTGTTTAATAATTATATTTATGTTTGGAAATTTATTAAATATGTATAAATATTAAGTTTATAGACCAAGTTAATTAACACTTGAAGTAGCTATTTTAAAATTCAAAACTTATAAAATTGAAATTATGGCTCCACCTCTATTAAAATACGTACGCTTTTTCTTCTTCCCATTTCTTTGCAATAACACTTAGGCAAAATTACTAATTTATGCCAATTAAATAAGAATTTACCATTTGAAAATTTACATTAATGCTCCATGTTTCTGTTACAAATCCAGACTTATGTCCAACATTAGTCAATGAACATAATTTATCAGCCAAGACATCAAACCACTAAAAGGAAAACACTAAGGCAGTTGCTATATATTACTTATGGATCCATTAAGGATACTATGAACAAACACCCCAAGTGGTCAGCAGGTTAGGTTGTAACAGTGAACATATCACTAGTATTATTCTTGAAAAAAAATCCAAGGAAATTGGGATGGATGGTTTAGCGATTCGAATTTATAGCCTAAAAGTTATGCACAAACGCGGAAGGTGTCAAGATAAAATTATCAAGCCAAGGGCTACGCAATTGCATCCAGACAGGGTCCTGACTAAAGTCCATGCTGAATTTGGGTACTTGCAGTTCAGCCAAGCTATCTTGTCCATTCAGTAATTTTGGCCTAAAGCAATTACTCTCGTCTTTGGTTTCTGCTGAAACTTTGTTCTCAGTAATTGATAAGATATCATCATCATCCACTTCATCCTTGTTGATTGACATAAAGAAATTGGGGCTCTGATCAGTTGGTTCATGATGTTCATTACAAAATGACATGGCGTCCATTGGCTGCAGGGTTGTCGAACAAGGAGAGTTGTGTACGTGCTTTGTACCGTTCATTTCTTCTTCAATTGCAGCCCTCTGTTCCAACACCTTCATTGATGTTGCTTTTCTGTATATTTTGCACAGCACTATGTCCTGCATTTTACAATTTTGATGAATTCAGTATCTACGACAGAGGTAACTTGGACAATTTATGAGTTGAATAGTTGTTAACTCTATATTCCATCTTATGCTATCGAGGATAGAACCAGGATTTTCACTAAAATATTCAAAATATAAAGAAGTAAACATACGAAGAAGCCAAGGAGGTTCATATCAACTATATTACATTAAAAAAAAAAAAAAGTACTACTAATTTTTTGACGAGGGGTTCATATGAACTCCTTTCGGTACCATTGCTCCACCCTTGTATGTGATGTTCCTTTATTAAGTCAGGTCAAAACAGAAAAAACATCTTTTTATATCTAAAAACTCGAGAAAAAGATCTGAAAAATACTTCAATTTTGGTAGAAATTATTGTTACGATACCAAACTTTATGGAGGACCTTTTACCCCTGCACTATTTAATAGTGTATTTTAAAAGTATATATGTGCCCACGTGGACAGATTACTATTTAAAATGATGCAATATTTATGATCTCTACATAGGCACAAGTACAGAGAGTAAAAGGTCTTTTCAAAAGTTTGGTATCATAACAGCAATTTCGGTCAAAGTTAGAGTTCCCTAAGAACTCTTTACTTCAAACTTCACTTTATTATCAATAACATGTTTTTATAAACCATACTAATGCTATGTCAGGTTCAAAATCACAAGTTTCAAGAGAAAAATTAACAAAGGCAGATATAAAATTTGAATTTTTTGGGTTCGAACTCGAAATTCTACCATATCTCATCCAATTAACTAAGTTCAAAATCTACCGTTTGTACTTATTTAGTGATATTTAAACACATATTATCTAACTCTAATCCCAAAGCTACTGAGTTCAAATTGATACATGTCAACGATTATCTTTTAAGAAGAGTATCATATAAAATGAATCAAAGTATGAAATACCTGAGGCGATGAGACGGTATTTGGTAATCGATATTCATTCATGACCCAATCTGTCTTAAAGCCTCGAGGTGCTCTTCCAGTATAGAAAACCAAAGTCTTCTTAAGACCAATTATATTTTTAGGATTTGATAAACCAATAATCTTTTTATCAGAACCAGTTGCCTTCCAAAATCCCTTTTGTGTAGTCCTATTAGGCCTCCCTCCACTTCCATGTTTTGTATCTCTTGGCACAAAAAAATACCATTCTCTTTCTCCAATTGTCGCCAGCCCTGCTCAATTCACATAAAACAGAGTTATATTACATTCACTACAACGAAAAATTAGACGAACAACGATATTATATGTAAATGTTATTGAGATATACCTGGCAGGTCCCAAGGATCATGACGATAAATGTTGAGTAGACCAATTACATCGCATCGCGATTTTTTGCCAAGGACCTTATTTTTTAGGTAAAACTCGAGAAGTTCTTCTTCCGTTGGGTGAAATCGGAAGCCTGGTAGATCTTCCATTATTTGATGTATCGATCAATCAATCAACTTTCGTTATTAAATATTTTGTTTATGTCAATATTGATAACATATAACACGAAGGGAGATACTTATAACATAAAGAGTGGTACTAAGTTTGTTATTAGAAAGACTAATGAGTAAAAGTTTACAAGTCTTCGAGTCTTTCCCCTAGACTTCGAATGACGCGTTTATGGGTAGTGCTGTCATGCCTGTGGGGCATATTCACAACACTGACATATTTATCAACATGTGTTGTGGTGCATTGATGGGAGTGCTTCACTCTTAACCAGAGGTGTCAGGTTCGAGTCCTGAGTACAGAGAAAATTTTGTTGGGAGCACCACCCTCAAATGGGCCATGCAAAGCGCGATTTGAATTTAGTTGGAGCTCCAATGTGGGCTCTGGACATCGGATGTGAAACCAAAAAAAATAAAATTATCCCAAGGATGGTTGTGTTTCTACCACGGGTCGTCGGGTGTACAAATTATCTCGTATTTACACAAGGTACGAAAAAGAATTATACTTTGTGAATATGAATGTATGATATAGATTGTTTATCCTAATACAAATATCAGTGATTGTTTCAACGATTTGAATCTATGACCTATAATTTACACAAAAATAATTTTATCGTTACTCGGCGCTCTACCTAATTTATGAAAATAAGAATCTTTGATCCTTCATTAGCAACCGTCAAGGTCAAGATTTTCAATCAGCTGTGACCCTATACTTCTTTAGTTTGAATCGGTCATACTACTAACTTGAGGACAAATTAATTAAATCAAAAAATTACATCAAATTGAAAAATCAAACCTATAAAATTGTCGCTTTGAATTAATTTTGTACAAAGAAAAAATGGAACCAAATCCACAAATAAAATATATAATTTTTTAAGACTTTACATAAGATTTGCGTTAAAAACATATGTGGCGAATTATTTGTGATTCTGTTGAATAGAAGTATATATTGCATCCATTTTTATATACTTCAAATAATCCTATACCAAGTGTTATTGAAACGTGTCAATTAGTTGATTCTTTCATGTTCATATTTCAAAATATATTTATTTTGAAGAAATTAATATAAATAAGGGCAAATTTATTGAATCATAATTAATTTATATTTATTTTAATAGGTTTAAAGAATGATTATAAGAAATTAAAATAAGGGAGGTACGTATAGTATTCTAAATTATAGGGGAGATGATAGTCATATAGTAAAACCTAAAGGGAGGTCTTCAAAATTATCCCATTAATATTTATTTTCTTCAAATTTGAGATGTTGTATTACCGGTAATTTTTAAATTAAACAAAGTGTGATTGTTTTTAGATGTTATATTGATTTTTGAGGTTAATTATTAAGAGTAGTACATCAGTGGAAAATTATTGTTAAGACTAACAAAATAACTATAGTGTGTTTAGTATTAATAGTAAATATATTTATCAATTCCTAGTAAACATATATTGATTTATTAACACCTTTTTAAAACTCCAAGAAAATAATATTTAAATCATATTCATGTGATGAAAAAATGGGAAAAACTGAACCGATCAAGTGGATATAATTGGTTGGTCGTTTGATTTTGATTTTTAAAAAAAAATGGAACCAAATCGTCCACGTACACCTCCATTACAAACTTGTCATGTATCTATTTTTGTATTTTTTTTATTTTGTATCTCGTGCAACTGACATAAGTCATATATATGGAGCTTCTTTTTACGTAAATATTACATAAATAGAATATATTATAAGAAGTCGTGTGGCTGATCAAGAAATTGAGTGGAAAATCTTACTTTAAATTTAATTGAGTTATTAATCCAATTAGGTATCTAAATTAAGATTATAATCTGAATAACATATTCATATATAATGTGAGAATAAGTTATCCAGCTTATAATTCTATAATTCTGAGATATTCCAATTTTCAATAAAATGACCTCTAAGAAGTGATCTTAAATTTTTTTTGAAGGGGTTAACAATTTTTTAAAATAATGATCTCAACTTTGAAAAATCTGCTAGTCAAAACTTATATTGTGTTATAATGTGTGCATGAGTTAATTTTTGTTTATGAAGATGATAAAAGTCAATTGTATTTTTTCAATAATTGCTTAACAAGATGGTATTATTAGTTTAAAAGGTTTAAAATACTATTTTGTAGATTATAAGACGACTCTTTATAAAATGGTAGAAAAAATTGTGCGTGATTGATTTATACAAGTATTTTTCTTACCAACACAAAAGAACTTATGACATATTTAACACAATAAATAGAATAAATAATATCAAATCTTGTCCATCTATCATAACTTAGGAATAATTGAACAACATATACAACTTTTACACAAAACTTTTAATCAAATTATGCAGATTCACAAAAGCAATTTATTTTCATTGATATCAATTGCAAGTTTGCAACACAGTTGGATATTCAATAATTAGTTGATTGAAGCTTTGGTAAAATTACTCAAAAGGACGAGCAATTTCAACCAAAATATTAATAATTCGGGTCGTGACTCATAAGTCATTTGATTTATTTGGTTTGAATATAAACTAAAACAAGTGATGTTAATTCAAACAGAAAAAATCAAAATTTACTATTAAGATGTTTAGCTTCGAAGAAATACACAACCAAAGTACATATATAATCTATGCTTTGACCACATTGGTAAGCTAGAAAGTTTTTCTAGTTCCATAAAAGAAGTGAGGTAAAAAAGAAAGGACAAATTATCTATTACACATTCTTATTTTATCATATTTTTTATTATTCTCTACAATTTTAAAATATTACATAAATTCATTTTTTTTCTTCTCCAAAACTCTACATTCGGATACATTACTTTTCAACTCTCAAATGCACATTTCTCTCTTTCTATTTTCACTCCCTCAATCTGAGCAATTACTTCCTTTATTACAATTTTGAATTTCAATTTTTTTTCTCTCTTCGGTCAATCGATTTCAACTTTCTCAATATGTAGTTTTTCTTCTCCTCTAACTTACAGTTCATCGTTTTTTTCTAATTTTTTATTTTATTTTTCATCTTCAAAGTTCTGATACACATGGCTGATGCTCCTTCTTTTAGTATTGAGATTGCCCAGTTAACCTAACTTGATATTGATTATCCATTTAGTCGAAGAAGGATGCATCTTCGACTTCAAAATCGACTGTGGAAAAATGCCCCAAAAAAAGGGGAAAAGTTCGAGTTGCTGGTGGTTCCAGTAAGGACTTTAAGTCGAGATTTATGGATGACGTCATTGTTGAAAGTGAAAGAAAAGTTGCGGGAGTTGATATAGAGCAAAATAGAAAGTGTAGAAGGATTTTTTTTTATTTTAGCAGATCAGATTGTTGAATTTTTAAAAAATATTTTCTTGATCATCTTTTGTTGATACATATGGGTTCAGATTTTTATTATATCTAGTAGTTGTTTTTTTCCTTATATTAATGTATAATGTCTTCCTTTCAACATTATGATACATTACAATTTCATTATGCACAATGTATCGTGTTCATATATTAGTTTTGATACATAACTTTAATTTATTGAATGTCACGACCCAACCCACCGAGCCGTGTGGGAACCCACTCTAACGCCTAAGTAGGAGAACCCGCATATCCCAATAGTTAAAACATGCGGAAATTAACAAAAAAAATCAGAGATAAGTGAAATCATAGTGTTTTATAAATGAAAACGTTCTTAAACAATTTCGGGTTAAGACTTGCAAAGTAATTAACCCCCCCAAGGATCTAGTCTAACCAGGTACAAGAGCTACTAAGAATACAAAAGGACATAATAATGAACAGGCACAACTCCTACCATGCGGAAGGAAAAGTAGAAGTTGTTGGAGAATTTTTCGTCTTCATCTAATGAAACATCACCAACCTACATCAAGACCGAGTAGTATCAGTACAAACTACACGTACTGGTAGGCATCATCGGTCAACCGACGCCCACTGCATAACATAAGAAATCAACTAGCATGAATATGCAATAATCCACTCGCTCCTCCACCTTTACCCTCTCTTGAATACCTCAAAATTACACTAGTACCCTTACTACTAACCACCTTCCCATTCAACCTACTTACTAGGTTTTTGATCATAACATAACCATTCTAACGCATAGAAGCATCCACGGATACAACTACAAGCATTCTGACTAACCACCCACGATATACCCTTACTTTCTCTTTTATATTACCTAGCCTTTGCCACTTGATACATTATATCACGTACACTACCTCCAAGGTGAAATTCACCTAAGTATTTACATCACGTACACTACCTCCACTTCTCACTTTCAACACACGGACAACCCTTGTCTCTCAGACCTTAACAACTCTTGAACCCTTAGCCCTTCCCGTTTCATTCAACAACAAGATACATAACGGGTTACATCAACATAATAGAACAAACATATATATGTCATCATAATCATTTACTCTTCAGGAGCAATGCAATGTCAATACCATTAAGAACTACGTACAACTTCACAATTTTAAGATATAAAATTATGTCAAGTCATTGGTCCTCTCATGGAACCCAAACCCAAACTGTTAGCATATCGGAACGTGGTACCCGATCCAATGTTTATATCGAAACATGAAAACCGATCCCATATTTATGCGGAAACGTGGCAACCGATCCAAGTTAATTATGTTGGAACATGGCAACCAATCCAATGTTAGTGTGTCAGAGTGCAACTTCCGATCCAATCAACAAGTCACAATCACAATGTACAAGTATATTCTCAAATCATACAATCAAGTCATGATTCATGACATTCATCATTCATCTATCCTCGTTTTACAAGTAGTGTGATCAATAGTGCAACATTTGCATACATATATGTATTATAATGAAACAAGAAGGAGTATACCTCACACAACATGAAATCACAACCATCACCTAGAAGTATACATTGACATATATCACCTAACAATAACTTGACCATACTCAACCTTAGTTCATCATCTAAGGCTTCTTCCTATGATTTAATCATCCTTTGTTCGGTGCACGAAGGCCTACGAATGAATCCTACCATTGATTATCATTATACAACGCAGTGGACACAGATTTATAACTACTCAATTAATAAAATCTAGCCTACCTTGGCGCCAAGCAGCTGCACAGAGTTTTCGCTTTGATTCATGTTTTTCTGACTTTGTGACGGTGATCTTGACCGAAATCCGCCATCCCCCACTCTCCTTATGCTAGAAATATCCTTCTCCATCCTTTCCAAGCTTAGAGCAGCTTTTTGGGGGTTTCTAGGGTGGTTTACGTCTAAATTAGGTATTTTAGGAAGAAAGGGAAAATAAGATTTCGCATTATTTACATTTTGTCTTGCTTATCCCGCTCTGGTGCCAGCTTACCCCGCTGTGGCGCCGCCCTGGCGGGACAATGGCCTAGTAATTTCTTGAATTTTTGCTTTTATTAAATAACGACGGTTCGGATCGTTACATTGAAACACCCATTAATATGTATCATATTCATAGTTATGTATTTGGTATATAACTATTACAAATTTTGCTATCTTTTACTACCACTTACATACACCTAAACTTACTCAACTAGAAGATTATGTATTTATAGACATTATCAAATATTATTATTGAAGCATAAACACTAATGTTTTTACAACATTATCAGTTTGTATCATATTCATAATTATGTATATGAAGCAACAATGATAGAACAATTGGTTGATTTTTTTTAATTTTTGATTGTTAAACTTTTTCTGATGGTTCTGGTTTATTGAAATATCTAAACTTGTGTGTCTCATGCCTTTAATTATTTATTTGATACATAATTATTATAAATTGTATAATCTACCATGATCAATTGTTTATTGTGTATCTGTAATCTTTAGTTTTTGTTCAGACTTATTCAAATTAGAAGGTTATGTGTCTATACACATTATCTAATAAATACACTTGATACATAAATCATAATGTTCTAGAGTTAAAGCATTAATTGATATATACATGACACATAATATATATCAAATTAATTGATATATACATGATACATACTATATATCAAATTCAACAGTTTTCAAACTTTATTACATGTATTATATACATATCAATTCACTACTGAGTTATGTATCACACAAAAAATGCTATTGAAAACAATTACAGTATCTTTTATAAAATATAGTATATCTCAAACAAAATAAGATACATAAATAGTAGTGTATCATGCACTAACTTTTTATACATGATACATAAATTTGAATTTATACTAAATGTATCTGATACATAACAACTAGCACACAATAATGTATCAATCTCAAACCTAACATATTATGGACAATAATTACTTATGTAATGTATCTAGTAGAAATACAATATTTATCAATTTAAACAAGATACATAAATAGTAATGAACTGATAAATCTATCCATCTCAAAAACACAATTCAAAAAACGATTTTCAACAACATTATAAAAGGTATGGATCATCAATCAAAGCTACATAACTCTACAACCTTTTTGTCTATTGTATCAATGCATAGGAAGTACATTGAAAATTCTGGCTCTTGTTTCTTCACCTCAACGATGTATCAGATCTCTAAAAAATTTCTCAACTTATCGATCTCTAATTCAGTTGCAATGGCTAATTTGAGATTCATAAAATTAATATTTATATCAATAATAATTCCATCATTTTTGTATCGTTCATAATTCACCCTACTTTTCCAAATTCCGGAATGTCTCGACAAGATCGACATGTTTATGTTGTATCAAATCATTACAATTTGCCAAGGATTGAATCTCATTGCCAATAACGTTTTTCCGTGATTTCCTTCTACTATATATATCGGATTTTCATGTTTTTCTTCATCTCATCGATCTCCAATTAGTTGCAATGGCAGATTTGAGATGCACAAAAAAATTGTTTGTCCAACAACTATTTTATCACTTTTTTGTATCGTTCATACTTCACCTCACTTTCCCAGATGCCTGAATGTCTCAACCAAATAGAAATATTCATCATGTATTAGCTATTGTTTTCGACTTTTTGGAATTTGTCACGATTTGAGAGAAGAAAATTAAAAATTTGAATTGTTTGAAGTTGTTACGATTTGAGAGAGATTGACATCAATTTAATTTCTATGATTTGAGAAACTGACATTTAATTTTATGGTTAATTTTCTTTTTAATCTCATCAACTGACAAGTTGTCTAATGTATCAACTGTTATATATCTGAATGACACAAATTTAACAGGATTTTTGTAAATTAAAATAGGATAGAAATAAAACATAATTTGCTCCTTAGACTATAGAATTCCTACAAATTTTACAAAAAGAAGTGATATTCCAATTTAAGCAATAGAAGGAAATTGGAACAAACAATATGAATGTTTTCCATTCCAATGTTGGTAAATTCAAAAGTACAAACGCGTTAAATTACTAAGGGTTGAAGATGGCAGAGGAATATTGAAATTTTTCACCATGTTTTATTGGAAAACACTTGACTTGGAAGTCCACCCTTATATTACTACCTTAATTTAGTTAACAAAATTGGAGAGCCCACAATCTATTGATTATTGTCATTATGATGCAACCCCAATTTCCCCATTAATATTCTCCTTCTCATTTCCATTCATTTTCTTGTTATTGTACATTCTGAAATACTTCCTCCATTTCTTTTTTAATTGTCATAATTTCCTCTTTAAGAGTCAAACGATACAAAATTTGACTAACATTTAAGATGTATTTTTTCATCATATAAAAAAAAGAGTAATTTATAGTATTTTTCATATAGTTTTTGAATATCTAAAATTTTATTTTAAAATATCGAATAAATGTAATCTAATTTAGCTTTGATAATTAGTCAAATGGTCTCTCGAAAAACGCAACATTACAACTAAAGAGGAACATAGGGAGTATTTATTCACCAACGAGTTATGGTGCAGTGATATGACTTTTTCACCCTTAATCAAAAGTTTCATGTTTGAGCCTGAATATGGAGAAAATCTTATTAGAAATGTCACTCCTGAATTGGCCCTGCAATACTTGATCTAAATTTAGTTGAGGCTCCAATATGTGCTACGAACCATCATTGAGCACTAAAATTTAGATAAAAACAAACTATGATCTTATTCTATTTTCTTAAAGCAAAGTTCTATTCTAAAAAAAAAAAAAAAAAAAAAAAAAAAAAAAAAAAAAAACTTTTTTCTATTTTACAAATTAATTTTATGAAATGTTCATTTAGTCTTAATGTGTATGACAATTTTACCAAACAGTATTAATGTTTCACACACCTAAAAGAAGTGGCCAATTTTCTTTTAGCCCTTGAAGGAAAAAAATAACACAAAATATGCTGTGAAGTATCATGGTTGGAAACTTCTTGGCATCTTCATGGAATGTGGTTTGAGTCCATTGTAGGTACTTAGTAGGGTGAGGTGTTAATGCCTTGACAAGCAAATAGTATGTCCTTTCAATTGTTTTAAATTGTCCAATTTCTACTTTCAATATTCAAATTGTCTGCTAAGAAATCTCCATTTTTCTTGTCAAGATTCAAAGTTTTTCATGTTCGCAGTCAACATACATCCAAAAATATTTAATTTAATTGCATGGTTTGTACTAGGGGTGTCAAAAAACTAGCCTAACTATAGGTAATTCGCTCAATCTGCTCAGAATTTTAAGGGTTGGTCCAAGATTATTTGAATTGAATTCAATTTTAACACATTCAAGCCTTAACCCATTTTAAGAGAATCCTCAATTGAGCCCAATTTAATCTTCATTTTCAACCCATTTTAAGACTCTTTATTTGCATTGATGTAATGTATGTTCCAATATTGAAGGTATGAATTACTATCTATTTTATATCTTTTAAGATTTATCTATATCCATTTTTAACTTCACTTTGTAAATTTTTTTTAGTTGAAATTCAAATTGTGGTTATAAAACTTAAATAATAATATATTAAAATTATTGAAATTAAATGAGTCAAATTAGGCTGGTCAAGACCCAATCCGTGTTTAAACCCATTTGAGCTCAAAGTAAGTTTGGTGGGTCATGACCCAATCCATTTTAATATCTCCAATTTCAACTCAACCCACTCATTTGACACCCCCTAGTTTGTACATCCTTCAAATGGCCTGGTTTTTAATTGGGCCAAGACTTAACTCGTGTTTTTAGCTCATTTAAGCCCAAAGTAAATTTGAGCAAAATCAGGTTCCAACCCATTTTCTATTTCAACCCATTTTAATATTTGTAATTTCAACTCAACCCGCCCATTTAACACCCCTGATTTGTACATCCTTCAAATGACTTGGTTTTTAATTTTATCCTTATAAATCGAACTTATACCTAGTGAAATATAAGTTTCTTAAGACGCAGGGGCCAAGGCACAACTTGTGGCAATATTATGATGTGAAAATATAAACTTGTGCCCGAGAAAAAGTTATTTTTCTTGAGAAGTAAAAACTAAAGACTAGCACAAAATAGGGTCAAAACTCGAAAGTGCAAATGACCTCAAATTTTCTTATTGATCGAGTTATCTTTTAGAAAATCCAACAATTCAATTCCACGAATAGTAAAACTAACAATAAAGTAGGGGATCACAATCAACTATGTAATCCACTGCTATTTGAACCTTTTTTTTTAAAAAAAAGAAATGTAGGGGAAATGGGAAGAGAATTACAAGGTGAGAATTGAAATTCAATCAACCAACTGAGCAACTGAAATTTTCTACTGATTTTAATTCGAAGCTGAATCTATAAAATTACTTGAAAGGAGAAGAGGAAAAGATGAGCACGAACGTCAATAAGTTTCACCAAAGGGTTATAATGAGACTTATGCAAAACTGAAACAAATATTTACAAATCAATTAATCAAGTGACCATCAAAGAATGTGGTGCAATGAATGAGGTTCCTCTTCTTTTGATCAAAGATAATGGGTTCAAGTC
Source organism: Solanum bulbocastanum (assembly GCA_037074985.1). Lineage (NCBI taxonomy): Eukaryota > Viridiplantae > Streptophyta > Magnoliopsida > Solanales > Solanaceae > Solanum > Solanum bulbocastanum. Next base: position 44,423,081 of record CM073606.1, on the reverse strand, counting down.
TTAAATATGAAAAAAATTCTCAATAAAAAATCCACACGACATACTTACATATAATTCATAATGCCACACCAACACATACAAAACACACATGATATTATACTAGCATATATACCATATGCACATTAAACCAATAAAGTGTATATTACATCATGCACATAAACATATCCTCGATACAACCAAGTAGTACATTCCAATTCCCATGTGCATGTTCTTATGATCTTATCGGTCATTTAGAGACGAAGTTAGAATTTAAAATTTGTGAGTTCAATATTAGGTTTTACACTAAATAATTTATACAAATTTAATAATTTCTTAATCAAAGTCTTTCGGTCAAATTTTTCGATCAAATATATAATGAGTCCAAACATATGATTTAGATTTCAATTCAAAGTCCATTCAGTTGTAAATTCCTAATTAGTTTTCCTATTTGAAGACTACCACTATCTTACACATCTGATTTCATATTCTGGATGTTGAATTTCAAGGATAATTATGTAATTAAATATTAAACAATAAATGACATTAGAAGTTGAAAAAAGTGATTTGCTTTTTCTTTTTTCCTAAGAGTGGATAATAATATTATTACCTCCAATCTCATTTTATGCGTCACAGTTTTACTTTTCATGTTGTTTAAGAAAAAGAAATCTTTTAAAACTTGTGATCTAAAACAAGTCTCCATGTCATCGATCCGCGTGCTTCTATCTATAAACAATAAGTGATTCTCCACCGTTAGATACACACTTCATCGAACGGTTGAGATTCAAACAAAAATTTCACTCCAAAAATCGAAAACAAAATTCAAATTCTACCGCCAAAACCAAAAAAATCCGCAAATTCGAAAATCAAAATCTCTATAAAACCCTAACCCTAACCCCATTGATTTTTAACACAAATCAATTCAATCTCTTAAAAGTGTCTGGCCGTGGAAAGGGAGGCAAGGGTTTGGGAAAGGGAGGAGCAAAGCGTCATCGGAAAGTTCTCCGTGATAACATTTAGGGAATCACGAAGCCGGCGATTTGGAGGTTGGCTAGAAGAGGTAGAGTGAAGAGAATCAGTGGATTGATATATGAAGAGACAAGAGGTGTTTTGAAGATTTTTTTGGAGAATGTGATTCGTGATTCTGTGACTTATACTGAACATGCTAGGAGAAAGACTCTTACTGCTATGGATGTTGTTTATGCTTTGAAGAGACAAGGAGGAACTCTTTACGGGTTTGGTGGTTGATTTCGTATATTATTCGCCTTTTTTTCCGTTGTTGTTGATGGGTAATGGAATCTAGCTGGTGTGTTGGTTATTGTTTTTATTAAATCTTAATCATTCTTTAAATCAGTTAGTTAGTTACTAATTGAATAGTTAGTCAGTTAAATGACAAAATCAGTTTGTAACTAATTGTAATGTGGAAACAGCTGTATAAGTAGACATGCATTGGTCATTGATTGATAATAAGAAAAATAGATTTCTCCTCTTCTCTTTAGCTCAAAATGTTCTCAACTTCTTTGCTCATCAACTGCAATTGATGAAAATTGACATGGTATTAGAGTAGTGATCAGAAGGGACAGATTGGTGTAGAAGATAAGAACATAACGGTAGAAGAAGCTGCTGTAGCAGAAGCCATTGAAATAAGCATCAATGGTGACAGGTGAAGTTACAGATCTAGGTACAACAATGGGTATGAGTGAAATTACAACTCTAAATCACAATCATCCGCTTTATCTTCAACCTTCGGATGCGCCTAGAATAGTTCTGGTTCCAATCAAATTAACAAGGCCAGAAAATTACGCATTGTGGAGCAGATCGATGAAATTGGCACTCAGAGGAAAATGGAAACTTGGATTCATTGATGGATCTTGTATGAAGGTGAATTATAAAGGAGGATTAGAGGAGCAATGGGAGAAGTGCAATACAATAGTATTATCATGGATTGCCAGCACAGTTTCAAGTGAATTGCTGCCAGGGATAATATATGCTTCAAATGCGAAGAGAGTTTGGGAAGATTTTAAGGAGAGATTTGATAGATCAGATCTGACTAGAATTTACCATTTGTGTTCAGAAATTGCAGCTCTTAAACAAGGTATTGATTCTGTGACTTCCAACTACTCGAAATTACGAGATTTATGGGCTGAACTAGAAGTAATGATTCCATCACCTGGTTGTACATGTGCGGACTCAGCTTCATATATGGAGCATTTAAGATCTCAGAAATTGTTGCAATTCTTAATGGGTTTAAATGAGAGTTTTGGACATATCCGGAGTAGCATTCTAGCTAGGAAGCATGTAGTGACAGTAAATGAAGCATATACAGTTGCAGCACAAGAAGAAAGTCAGAGAGTTTTAGGTGTTTTGGATAAAAGTAGGGATCCATTAATACTTTTAGCAGGGAAACCTCAAGGATATAGACCAAAACCAAAGAAGTTTGTACCACCAGGAACAATTTGTGATCATTGTGGTTTTAAAGGCCATTTCAAGGGTGACTGTTATAGGCTGGTTGGATATCCACCAGATTTTCAAAGCAAGAGAAGAGGATCTGATGGTTTTAAGCCAGATTTCAAGCCAAATGCAAACTTAAGTAGGAATACTGATAATCTCACAGACAGAGGAAAGATTCCTGAAAATCAGATATCATCATCCCAATATGAAGATTTGGGAACCAAAATGGATCGAGCAGGTATATCAGGATGTGTTGCTAACATGTCAGGTATGGATTCTTTAGATTTCAAAACAAATACAGTTTATGAGTGGATAATTGATAGTGGAGATACACATCATATTGCACCTAATGAGGAATTATTAATTGATAATAAAGGAACACATAACAATGTTGGAGTCCAAGTCCCAACAGGGAAGAGGTGTGATATCAAGAGTATTGGAGTTGTGAAGATTTTAGAAGGGGAAGAACTTAAGAATGTGTTGCATGTGCCAGATTTCAAATTTAGCTTGTTATCAGTTGCAAAGCTAACCAGGGAACTTTCTTGTTCAGTTTCTTTCTATCCTGACTATTGTATATTTCAGGGACTTTACAATGGCAAGGTATTGGGGATTGGTAAAGCAAAAGAAGGACTATACATACTAGAGAATCAACTAAGGCCAATAGTACATGCTGTGACTGTTGACAAGAACAATAGAGATACAAAGCTGTGGCATTTAAGGCTAGGACATGCTTCAATTGGAGTGCTAAAACACATTCAATCTTTGCAACATCTATCAAATAAAGAGGTGCAACATAACTGTGAGATATGCCCTTTAGCAAAGCAATGTAGATTGAAATTTCTTGTTAGTACAAGCAAAACATTTGGAGTTTTTGAATTGGTTCATGTAGATGTTTGGGGACCATATAGAAAGCCTACTTTTGACAAAAAATATTATTTTGTTACTATAGTAGATGACTATAGCAGGTACACATAGTTATGTCTCATTCATTCCAAGAGTGAAGTTATTGTAGTACTCAAAGATTTCATTGCTTTAATAAAAAATCAGTTTGGCTTGTCTGTGAAAACTTTAAGGTCTGATAATGGTACTGAATTTTTCAATTCATCCATTGTTGATTTACTTGCTTCATGTGGAATTGTACATCAAAGTAGTTGTGTTTATACCCCACAACAAAATGGTACAGTAGAAAGGAAACACAGACATATCTTGGAAGTTGCAAGGGCTTTAAAGTTTCAAAGTTCTCTTTCTATTCATTTTTGGGGTGAGTGTGTTAGGAGTGCTGTGTACTTGATAAATAAATTGCCTACTGAAGTGCTGGGAGGGAAATCACCTTATAAGATGCTGCATCAGAAAACACCTGGTCTTGATCATTTAAGAGTGTTTGGTTGCCTATGTTATGCAACTAGATTACCTAAAGGAGTAAATTTGCCACTAGAGCTAGAAAGTCAGTATTTCTAGGATATTCTGAAGTACAAAAGGGTTATAGATTGTATGATTTTACTGAAAAGACTTTCTTTGTGAGCAGAGATGTGGTCTTCAGAGAGAATATTTTTCCTTATCATACAGATACTTTGTCTTCTGAGTTAGATATGTTTGAGTTAAATAGCTCAGAATTGAGTTCTGCATATTCCAATGAAGATGTGGTGCCTGTTATGTTAGATACAATAGTGATTGAACCATCTGTGTGTGGTACTGAATCACTTGAAGTTGATACAGTTCCCGATATTGTCACTGTAATCACAGAGGACATTCCATCATCAATTACTCAACCTGTAAGTATTCCACAAACACAAATGAGACCTTCCATAAATATCAAACCACCTAGTTGGCTTGATGACTACATTACTAACCCAAAGAAATCTGCCAATTGTACATATCCTATCTCAAACTACCTCTAATATTCTCATTTGTCAGCACCTTACCAAGCCTATTTAGGTGTTTTTTCTCAACCAGTTAAACCTAAATCATTCAAGGAAGCATCTTTAGATGACAAGTGGGTAGCAGCTATGACTGATGAAATTGCTGCTCTAGAGAGTAATCATACCTGGGATATAGTAAATTTGCCTTCAGGAAAACAAGCAATTGGTTCTAAATGGGTATTCAAGATCAAACACAATGTTGATGGGTCTATAGACAAGTATAAGGCAAGATTGGTAGCTAAGGGGTATAATCAAAAGGAGGGGTTGGACTATCATGAAACTTTTTCACCTGTTGCCAAAATGGTAACAGTGAGAACTCTCATTACAATTGGAGCCTCCAAAGATTGGCCTCTCATTCAGATAGATGTTAATAATGCCTTTCTGCAAGGTGATTTATATGAAGAAGTTTATATGGCTTTGCCACAAGGTTTTCACAGACAGGGGGAGACTAAAGTATGAAAACTCACTAAGTCTTTATATGGATTGAAGCAGGCCTTTAGAAAATGGAATATTAAGCTGTCTACTGCTTTATTAGAAGCAGGATATGTTCAGAGTTCACATGATCATTCCTTGTTCACAAAACAGTTAGGAGATGACATAGTGATGATCCTTGTATATGTTGATGACTTGTTAATCACAGGAAACAATCAAAACTTGATTGAGGATGCTCAGAAGACTTTACACAACAAATTTAAAGTGAAAGACTTGGGGCAACTTAGATACTTTCTAGGTATTGAGATATTGAGATCAGACAGGGGAATATTACTCAATCAGAGAAAATATACTTTGGAGTTGTTGTCCACAGTGGGGTTAGGTAGTGCTAAGCCAGTTTCTACTCCTATGGAGATGAACACAAAGCTTACCACAATAGAGTATGACTCAATAGTTGGAAATAAAGATGACCATATACTAACTGATATACATAGCTATTAGCAGTTGATAGGAAAGCTGATTTACTTAACAATCACCAGACCATATATTTGTTTTGCAGTACAAGTATTAAGTCAATTTATGCAACATCCCAAGAAGTCACATTGGGAAGTAGCATTAAGAGTCCTTCGATACCTGAAGGGATCACTTGGACAAGAAGTATTGTTGAAGAAAGGTTCAATTACAAGCTTGACAGCTTTCTGTGATTCAGATTGGGCTGTATGCCCCAATTCTAGGAGGTCAGTAACAGGATATGTTATTATGCTTGGTGAGTCTATGATTTCTTGGAAATCAAAGAAACAACATACAGTGAGTAAGAGTTCAGCTGAGGCTGAGTACAGAAGTATGGCAGGGGCAGTATCAGAAATTATCTGGTTAGTTGGGTTACTGAAAGATTTGAAAATACATGTTACTACTCCAGTCAGTCTGTTTTGTGATAACAAAGAAGCGATGCAAATTGCTTCAAATCCAATCTTTCATGAAAGAACTAAGCATATTGAAATTGATTGTCATTTTGTGAGAGAGAAGCTCAAAGATGGCCTAATCAAACCAGAATTTGTTGGAACTAAATCTCAGCTGGCAGATCTGCTTACAAAGAGTCTGGGAACAACACAACATCATTTTCTTTTGTCCAAGCTAGGAGTTCTTGATGTTTTCCATCCTAGCTTGAGGGGGAGTATTAAATCTTAATCATTCTTTAAATCAGTTAGTTAGTTAGTTACTAATTGAATAGTTAGTCAGTTAAATGACAAAATCAGTTTGTAACTAATTGTAATGTGGAAATAGCTGTATAAGTAGACATGCATTAGTCATTGATTGATAATAAGAAAAATAGATTTCTCCTCTTCTCTTTAGCTCAAAATGTTCTCAACTTCTTTGCTCATCAACTGCAATTGATGAAAATTGACAGTTTTATTTAGATGAAGATTGTGAGATCATAGTAATTGATGAATTTGTGTTAAATGAAATAGATCTCATTAGTAGATAAAATTTTCTTCTGTTCAATTTTGAGAGCTCAACTTTTTTTTTTTTTTTTTTTTTACATTTTGGTTCATTGGTGTTTCAGATATCACTTACTCTTTTGCTTATCTACAGAGAAATATGAAATGCTCATCTTTCATTTGTTCTGTGAGTGTTTGAATTGGTTTGCATTATGATATTCAATTTCTCTCTATAATTAGCTAAACACGTTTGTGTTCTCGAAACTTAAGTTGTGGAATTATATTAGGTATGTTGTTGCATTTCATGTCGAAGAGCTTGTTAGAAAATATATGGGAACCTATTTGTTATAAATGGTTTTTTTTTTTTTTTTTTTTTTTGGTGTGTTATCAAAAACAAAACTTCACTGATGTTTGGTGTGGGATTGTTTTTAATTTCGAGTAAATTGTTTTTAATTATAGTAAGCTCAAAGATGTTAATTCTTTTTTTTAGACGGATTAAAAAGAAAATAGACAAAGGGGAGTAATAGACTATTGTGTTCAAAACATTACAATATTTTGTAGTAAGCTACTTAGTAGCTTGATTACTGACAACTAATTAAGTAGGATTAGTCGTATTGTTGTGGTTGTTATATCGCTAGTAGTTTTCATTTTGGTAATGCTGGTATTCAATGTAATCTAACCAATGTATATCAATGTTGTTATCGAAGGATATACCAAATTCTTTCCTAAGGTTTTTAGTATTGGATCGAATCTACCACTAAATGAATATATGTTTTGGTTGAATCCTCACCAATAAAATGAAAGTTCAAGTAGATGAATTACTTCGATTCCCGTAAATTGTTCAGATTTTTTAGGAGCCTCCAAGCAAGTAAACATACAAGAGATAAAGAGAGATGTTCTAATTATGCTTTGTGAATTCTTTGCGTTGTAATATTTTTATTTTTTCAATATCAGGGATTCCTTTTAGCCATGTTTTTGTTACTTAAATTAAATTAAAGATCACAAATTTAAGGGGAAAAAAAAAACTAAAGACCACGGAAAATAGGGGCATTCTTGAAAATACCCCAACCCAATAATAACCACTTAAATTAATTTTATTTGTTGTATAAAGGTACAAATAAGTACAAATATCTCATACATATGGAGCTAATTACATCATATCTTGGAAGTTTTCTCAATTACAAAAAAATTGGATTTTTCATTTGTCTCGGATATATTCCTTGATTGTCCGATACATTGCAAATGATACATTACTTAATGAGAGGGATGCATTGAGAGAGGATGGATATATTCAATGGTAGGAATACATCTGAGAGAGGATGAATGTATTCAATGGCGGAGCTAGAATTGTCATCAAGGATGTTCATGCTTTAGGACAAGTAAAACAATAAACCTTGCTAATCTGAATTTTTGTCACTGCTGTTCTCTTTTTAAGTTAAAAATTGGAACTAATTTAAAAATAAAAATAAAATGTCTAAACATAGGCTCAAACCTAGGCCTCCAAGGCAAATTTGGATAGTCTTAACCACTGAGCTATCTTTCTTTAATATGTCAAGGATGTTCAATAATTAATATATATCCAAAAATATTGGTATTTAACATATATACTCACAAAAATTTTCCGACGAAGGTTGTTCATCTTACCACCTGTTAAGGTGTAGCTCCACCCCTGGATGAATTCGAGAGGGGACAGGAATGTATCCAAGAGGGGATTTTTGTAATTTTTTAAAACGGTAGAAAATTTTAGAGATTATGATATCTCTAGTTGCGTATTTATTTAATTTTTCATATTTTTTTGACTAAGATTAAGTTTAACAATTGAAGTCCAAAAAGATTGACATTATAGCAAATTTCATTTATAACAGTCGATTTATTAGGGAGGTAAATATTATCTTACTTATTTTACACTATATAGTATATATTCATTCATAACATTGCCAAGATACATAAGATACATAGTATTCTTCTTCATGATAATTGTGGATAATGATTTTGCTTTTCTTTTTCATTGTAAAATCTCATAATAAAGTTATCATTCGATTTAAAGGATTGAAATCAAGTTCTAGAATCACGTAATCACATTTCAGTGGATTGAATCCAAATTTGAGATCACATATATTTTTCATCTTCACAGTTTGATTGAATATTGTCACGATCCAACCCGTGCGGGCACCTACTCTAACACCTAAGTAGGAGAATCTTCGATTCCCAATAACTAAAAACAATGCGGAAGATTAAGAAAACTGAGATAAAACAATTTCATGTAGATTTATAAATAAGAATACATGACACATCAACATGTAAATGACACAGCTCCCACCACATGGAAGGAAAGTAGAAGCTTTTGGAGATTGCCTTCGTCTTCACCTGCGAAACATCACCGAACCTGCACCAGACTATGCCAAAAAGCCATAGCAAGAGTAGTATCAGTACAAAACCACACATACTGGTAGGCATCATCGGTCAACTCGATACCCACCGCATAATATAAGAAATTGACCAGTGAATAACATCTAACCAGACTATTCGTTTCTCCATCTTTATATTTATCCTGCCCCTTACCAATTTCGGATTTTTAACATTACCAACCTGACCAACCACTCACGAAATAATTCTTCCTTCTTCCAAATCACCACTCAACCCTTGACCCCATAGAATGTCCTATCAAGGCTTGTTAATCGTTCAATAATAACCCCCCACTGGATAATACATGTCCGTTCGACAACACAACATAACACCACCCAACTCTCAATGACAATGCTCAATAACACCTCCCTAAGTTAACACATAAAGACACCTGGATCCTTGGTCTCTACTTACCAAGTTACCTCCCGATGGGAACCTATCCATTCCCACTCCACTACACAACCAAATATATCCAACCAACTTACTACACCGCAACCCACAGATATATCCATATATAATGCGCCAACCAGATATCAATTCAGGATTAATGAACAATTTCTACATTCTCAACAATACACATATATGACAAGTCAATGGTCCTCTCATGGAACCCACACCTTAACTATTAGTGTACCGATACATGGTATCCGATCCAAGTAAGTGTATCGGATCGTGACACCCGTTTCAAATATGTATGTTGGAACGTGACATATGTTCCCAGTTAGTGTGTCGGAACGTGACACCCATTCCATATATGTATATCGGTATGTGACATCCAATCCCAATTAGTATAATTACAATCACAGTCACAATCACATCCATAATTGTACCACACTAAATTCATGTAGCCAAACACTATTTCGTGGCATGCATTATTCATAATCAAATTCATTAGGTTCGTTCCCACCTTTTATCATTATTGCATACACGCATACAACAATATTGCAATAAGTCGATATAATTCTCACAATTAGGAAATCAACCCATCTCCTAGCCCTAATTCATTGACTAAGGCTTCATCGTACGGTATACATCTGATGTAACACATAGGATACGAGTGCAACATTCTCTTTTCGGTGCACGAAAGCCTACGCATAAATTCTACTATCAAGATTTAATATATCACGTAGTGAATAACAGATTCATAAGTACTCAATTAATTAATAAACCTAGCCTAGCTGGGTGCCAAGCATTTGCAGAGGGATTGTAGATAAATTTCTGGTTTTTGGGCGACGGGACAGAGGATTTTGACTAGAAATCCACAAGATTTCGCCATCCTTACGCTAGAAATCTCTCTTCTTCTTTCCCCAGCTTAGAGCAGCTTTTGGAGGGTTTCTGGGGTGATCCTCGCCTCTTTTTGGTGTTTTGGAAAAAAGGAGAAAATAAAGTTTCGCGTTATTTAAGTTTTGTTCCGTCCATCCCGCTCTGGCGCGACCTCTGCCGCTCTGGCACCACCGCCCTAGCGGCAACTAGCCCACTGTGGCGGGCTGGTGGACCCAATTTTCCCTCGACATTTTCCTTTTCTAATTAGCGATGGTTCGAGTCGTTAAAAATATGTGTTAATATTAAAATTGGTTACAATCACCTAAATGAGGCTATACACAAAGTGTAAGGAAGTCTAGAAGTGATTTGGACTTGTTTCAAGTAAAAACTCCTAGAAAATGGCTATGCGATATGTGTCTATGATGCTGTATATTGTGTATAATGTATATATCACACACTAATTTTCATGAATTTACATAGATATACATGATACACAAGAAAAAAAATTGATATACTGTGTGATATAAGCTGATATATAGAAAAGATACAATGCAGGATACCCAAATAAAGTTGTCTTCAACCTCATATTTCAATATGAAATTTGGATTAAATCTCAAATCATCGCTAAACACCTCCAAAATTGATATTGATGCCAACAAAATTCAATATCATCCAATTAATGAATTTTTTTGCCAAATTACCAGTCTTAACTATGACCAAATTTCGCAAAGAAAAAAGTTTAGAAAACTTTTGCTTTGTCTGGCACAAGTTGTATTAATAATATCTTATTCGCAAGACAAAAGTTCAGATTTGTCTGACAAAATTTAGAGAACTTAGCCTCTATCAACATAAGTTTGTATGAATAAGTTATGCCTTGTGAGGCATCGTAACTTGTGCTTTGCAAAGTTTGCCTAGTGAATCTAGCAAAAGTTTGGAGAGGCAAAGGTTTTGAGAACTTAGCCTCTCTATCAGTATAAGTTTGCTATGCCTCGTAAAACATAGCTTGTGTCTTGTGAATTTTTTGAAAACTTTTTCTCTCTCCGATCCAACAAAGGTTCAGAGAGCTTAATTTCTAATTTCTATCAACATAACTTTATATGACTAAGTTATGCCATGCAAATTTCTTTGCACTGCGAATTATTTTATTTTTTCATTATGAGGAGTATTTTTTTGCCACATTTTTGTTACTTAAAATATTGTTAAAAGATGACAATTAAAGATCACCAATTTAGAGGCGGGGGATCAAATTAAATACCACCTCAAAATAGGGGATTGCAAATACCCCAATTCAATAACCACTATTGCCCCAACCAACAAAGGAATATTGACACCTATATAAAACCCTAAATATTTATTAATTTTCTTTTAGCCAAGGATTAACTTTAACAATTGAAGTCCAAAAAGATTGGCATTATAACAAATTTCATTTATATAAGTCGATTTATTAGAAAGGTAAATATTCTCTTCTTTATTTTACACTCCATAAGATATATTCATTCATCATAGCATTGCCAAGATACACATAATTCATATTCTTCTTCATGATAATAGCCAACAATGATTTTGCTTCTTTTCTTTCATTGAAAAAATCTCAAAATAAAGTATTGAAATCAAATTCAAGAATCACATAAATTTCTTCATCCCCTTCTCTTTCTTCTAAGTTTGATTGAACATGTGTGAGTAGGTGTTATTAGAATTGATTGAAATAACCTAAACGAGGCTACAAACAAAATTTGAGAATGACTAGAAGTGATTTGGACTTGTTTTTAAGTAAAACTAGACCTAGAAAATGGATTTGCAATATGAGTATACTATGTTGTATATCAGGTATACTGTATATCACACACTGATTTTCATGAACTTCAATGTCATATGTATGTATATCATGTTGTATATTATGTATATTCGTGTATATCATACACAAATTTTCATGAATTTACATAGATATACATGATATACAAGAAATAAATGGATATACTATGTGATACGAAGTATGAACTGATATACACAAGATACAGTATACTCAAATAAAATTGTCTTCAACCTCATGTTTCAGTATGAAATTCGGCTTAAATTCATCTCCAATCATCGCTGAACACCTCCAAAATTGATATTGATGCCAACAAAATTCAATATCATCCAATTGAAGCAAATCACAAATACGCAAATTGAAACAATTAAAATCAATTTTTCATGCTTTTTCATTGTGTTTTCAAGTCCTTGTCTTAAATATTGATGGTGAGAATTATAGGTGCTGAAATAGTATCAAACAATAGAAAAATCTCATTATTATTGAAGATGATTTGAGAGTCGAAAATTTTGGAAGGAGAGAGAGTAGGTTCAATATATATGAATTTATTTTGAGTTAAATGTCAAAAATACAGTTATTTTGATTTTCATATATAAAATATTGGAAGTGTGAGAAACACCTAAACTATTACTCATAAATTTGAAAAACATACCTAAATTAATATGTGATGGTGTGTATCTTACATTCTCTTTTTTATTTTAAAAAAATGATTGCCACATGAAAAAAAATGTCACAGTGGCAAAAAGTTCAAAAGTAAAATAGCGAAGTGTCAAAAACACACTTAAACTGTTTTTTTTTTTAATTTCACACCTAAACTGAATTGGAAGGGTGAACACCTAAACTATCAATATAAGTTTGAAAAACATACTCCAACAGTATGTGATAATGAGTGTATTACTCTCTATTATATATATATATATATATATGCCAGGTGAAAAATAATTCATGATAGGATAGGGGTAGTGGGTTGTTGTTCATTTCAAGAAGGCGTTGAGATGAAGAAGAAATTTGAGAATCTGTCATATGGTGTTAGTTGGAGAGGACATGGGAATTTTTTTCGTTTTTAAAGATGGGAAATGGAAAATTCATAAAGTCTTTAGGGGAAAGTGTAGATTTTTTTTGTAAGTCAAATAAGTACTCACTATATGGCATTTTTTCCCCATATGATAATTTTTTTCCCAAAAAAAAGTGTAATATACAGATTATTATATATTATTTGAGGTGTATTTTTTAATTTATGAATAATACATTACGTGTGTTTTTTACTCTCAATAGTTTAGGTGTAAAATAAAAAAAATAAAAATTGAAGATGTATTTTTGACACTTCACTCTTTAAAAACGTGTCAGCAAAAAAGTACGTGAACGAAAATTCAAGTCAAAAGCACCTAAGTGTCTGTGTGTACACACTCATTTGATTCAATCAATATTGATATGTTTTTCTCAAACTAATGAGTGATAATGTAGATGTGTTTTTCATACTTAAGGCATGGAACTCAAAAAAAAAAAAGACAATTTAGATGTGGTTTTTGACACTAACTCGTTTATTTTTAATGAACACTTTACTGATCATGCAATACAAGAATCAATAGTCCAAAACATGAAAATGGTTATTAGATGCTACTCTCTCCGGTCTATATTAAGTGAGGAATTGTTGAAATTTTTCCATGGTTATAAGTGTTTTTTTCAAATTCAAGATAATTGTTGGGACTTTTTTTTCTTCATATTATCCTTTCTTTTAATTAAATTTTTAACTACTTTATATTTTCTATGAAATAGTTTAGGAATAATTAAAAGTATAATAGTAGCAAAGTCACCTTAAATTTTTATCCTTAGAATATTTTCTTAAATGGTGTGTCATAACTCATACCTCAATAATTCCCTTAATATAGATTAGAGGAAATAATGTTTTATATTAATGCTATTTTTTATATGTCATTTATGACTATATTGATATCCACTACCCAGCCAACGGTGACGCAAATCCCATTAATTCCCCAAACTAATTCACCAACCCACAAAAGAACCCTATATCTTTAGAAAAATGTTATAAAAAGGTAAATACTTCATTATTTATACCGAGAATTTATATCTAATTAATTATCTAAACCTTTTTTCGAAAAAAAGTTGCACAGCTGGATAAGTAAATTAATCAATAAAAATAATAATTAATAGCGTTAATATAAATAGTCTCCTTTAAGAATATGAGGATTCTTACATAAGAAAGTATCTCTCGCACGCATATTTGTATTCTTACTGGTATTATTTATCTCGATATTTTACATTTTTTGTACTGTTTTTTAATTATGAAAGGTAACATATGAATACTAACGGACAATATTCTACTAAAGAGAGGTGTTATGTTTTTGTAATCATTCAAACTTGGCCACTACTATGAGACTATTTAATGTTTTTTGTTTTTTCTTTATTTTTATAATAATAGAAAGTAATATATATATATATATATATATATATATATATATATATTACTTATATTACATTATATTATATATATAAATAAGAACGGATAATATTCTACTAGAGAAAGCTTTTGTGTTTTTGTAATTATTCAAACTTGGCCACTATATAACTAGTTAATATATTTTTGTATTGTTTTTTAATAATAACGGACAACATTCCACTAAAGAGAGCTTTTATATTTTTGTAATTATTCAAATATGGGCATTATAAGATTACGTATTTAATATTTGTTTTACTCCTTAATATAAGTCCAAGTTGAAGTGCTTTCCGTCAGCATGCGTGCTTAGAAGAATTACACTAAATATATATGTATGTTCTTACCCCTATTGAAGTAATATTTTTTCACTCAGAGTTTCATAGATGCTATAATGAGGTATTATTATATATGTATATTACTAATATTAATCATTTGGATTGCATTTAATTATTATGAATAAAATTATGCAAGATTAGAAAGACTATGAATATTAAAAAAAGGTAATTATTACTAGTAGTCGTTTCTTGAGAAGTTATTAGCAAATATGATGGACAACATTTAATTATACCTTTTTTTTTTTAGATATTTATATTTAAAATTTACGATGTGCATGAGGATGATTATCATAGACATTTCAATATTAAATACTATTATATAATATTTAAACATGTCTGTTGTGGTGGATAATTTAATAAAGATTGTACTCCTATAATAAAGGATATTGAAGTTTTAGGTAAGATATTATTATTACAAAAATAAAATATTATATAAAAAATTGATTTTAATGAAAATCAAAATATAATGATAACATATCGCTATAACTAATAATCTTTATAAGAATATTTGACTGTAATTGAGAGCAACAAAATTATATACAGTTTAGTTGACCCCACTGCCTCAATCAGTCAAATTATTTTGTAAAAAATAATAATTCATCCTTAATACTTTTTAGGCAAAATTTTACCCACTAAATTAATGTGAACAGAACTAAAAAGTCATTTAAAGAAACACACACGGAAAATAATCTTTTTCTTAATGACGAATTTATGTATATAAAAATACAATTCTAACATTTTTATTGGCCCTTGTTGCACTTGTTTTATTATTTATGGATTTATTTTGTAAGAGTGAGCATTGTATGATCTATAAATCACCATTGTGTAACAAAATATCACATACCAATTGTGGAAAGATAATATAATATACGATTAAAAATCATTCTATAACGACAATCATTTTCTATCATAATATGTTATTTTAATAATTGTATTTTATATGAAATTTACTCTCGACAATAAAAAATATCCAAACAATCAATGATCATCATAAAGAGATCATATGACATTTTGAAATGAAATGCTCAATATATTGAACCATAGGGCTAGGAGTGTTCATGGCCAATTTTTGGTCACAATCGAAATGATCAGATTAATTTATCGATTCTTTTTATTGTTAAAATCAAATCACACCATGCATAATACATATCTATCCATTTGCTTGTTGTCGATTTGATTTTTAATTTTTTAGAAACCTAATGATATTATTTCTCTCTTTCACTCTTTCTCTATAATGATTAGGAAAGACTTTTTCACCCATTTTCAAATTATAATTTATTATTATCCTTTTATCGTGGATTATGATGAAAAGTGTCTTAAAATCTATAAATTTTGATCAAGTGAATACAATTTATTTAGGTAAATCCTATGTGTAAAGTTTATTAGTCGGTAAGAGAAAAGGAAATCCTAATGAAAAAATGATATAGTTTGTCGATTTGGTTCAATTTCTCTTCGATTTGTTTTTAAATCAAAGCAAATCAAATAATTTTTTTAAAAAAATTAAACTAAATCAAATTCAAATAATTATTTAATTAATTTGGTTTAAATTATCAGTTTAAATAGATTTTTAATCAAATTATGAATACTCTTACCGAGGGCATTAATTATCATATGGTAATTTAGACAAGGGAGAAACGTGTGTCTAAAGACTAAAATCTAAAGTACTTGGCGTGGGTGTAATCAACTACGAAATGGAGCGTAACTATATATATTTTGGTATGAAAGAAAATATATTTCAATTTTCTGATAGTTGATTGAGTTAAATGTTTTGAAAAATATTTTACCAAATCAATTTATTTTCCTCAATTTTTTAATTGAGATGCTTCCATTTAAAGTTCATATGATATAATTATATTATTAAATACGTGTTATTCTTACAAAATATTAATGGATAGCACATTGCGTATGTTGTATAAGAATTATATATTTTAAATTTGCAGTTATTAAGTGCATTTTATTTGTTACTCTGTCTGTTTATGTTTACTAGTTATATTTGGACTTTGCACGTTTATTATGAAAAATAATGATTGACATGATTATTTTACTACACTATCTTTATTAATTAATGTTAGTATTATATCTTGAAATTGATATGAAAAATAAGTAATGAATGTTAGAGGTAAAACATAGAAAAAAATAAGAAAATCACATAAAATAATTTGAATAAGACTGTCACAATCCTGGTTCGTTGTGAGTGGCATCCACACTAACCCTTCAATGAGAGAACCAACTTTCAACTCAAGCGTAATTCATCAAACCATTTAAAAAATCAAATATAAAATACTAAGAAAATAACGTTAAAACAATTATAAGATTGGTTCCCATAAACTCAAAATTCAACAAAGAAAGCCAATGCGAAATAAACTCCCAAAAACCTCAAAGTCATCATATCAAAACAGCTTATAGTCTAGGATAGAGGATGCAACAAGGAAATCATAAATCTAGAATGTTTGAGTTTGAATAAGGGACGAAGAAAGTAGAGAGGAATTCATAATAGCTTGATGGAAGTGGTTTACTCTTGGATTCAGATTGTTGAGGTCTCACATTTGAGGTTCCAAAGCAGCCTAAAGATGTCATGTACTCAACAAATAAAGAGCAAGTGCAATTTCAGTACACAACAACAATATACTGATAGAATCATCGGCTAGTTTCAATAGACAAAATATAGGCAAACAACCACAACTCAGTAAGCACGTAATACACAATTACAATTCAAGTATAATATAGTCCATAATTTATATGCATAACAACATAAATCATCACAATAGATCAAGACAATATGGTTTTCTCATGGAACCCACTCATACAAACTTTTAATGTACCAACACGGTAATCGATCCCAATTTAGTGTATCGATATGGTACCTATTTTCAAGTTAGTTTACCGACGTGATACCAATTTCAGATGTTAGTGTACCAGTGAGGTATCCGATCTCTATCATCAGCACATAAAATAATCACAACCATAATGAATCAATATCACACATGTACACTACTAAAAAACTGTCAAAAAACGACAGACAGAAAAGTGACGGACTGCGTCGCTCCAAAAAGCGATGGACTGCGTCGCTCCAAAAAGCGACGCCATTTGCCACACTGTCTGTCGCTTTTTAATAAAAATCATTATTTTAAAAATTATTTTACAAAAAGCGACGGACGACATCTCTTAGTCCGTCGCTTTTTTTCGCGGATTTTTGCACTATATATATAGAGACGTCGTCTGTAGCTTTTTAATAAAAATAATTATTTATAAATTAAAAAATAACCATGTTGTCCGTTGTTGACACCCAATTTTGGCCCTCCACAATATAAATTAATCATTTCGAGCTTCTTCGATTTCAAACGATTTAAAATAATTAGTTTTATAAAATTTCAAAATAAAATAAAATAATAATAATATAGTTTGCAAGTTATTTTAAATAGTTTCGTCACTTTTTATAATTTTAGATAATATTCATGTTTTACATAATTACGTATGTAATTAGTATATTTTATGATTATTCAAAAATCATCTCAAAAAGATTTTAATTTTAGTAAGTATTTTATTAAATTAGTTTAGTTTAAATTATGATGTTGAATCATTAGTTTACAATTAAGTTAGTTATTTTATTTCGTTAAAATTAAGAAGCTCATTAATTAATTAATATTAATTTGTCTTGTTTAGGTTTTAGCTGAATTTGTTAATTTAACTCAATTTGACTATTTCTTAAACTCCAAGATCTAACCCCTTTTCTATTTTTGGGCCAATTTCCAATGGCCCAATTCAAAGATTCCAGCCCAATTTCAATGCAAGAAACCCATTCCCTCAATAGTGCATTACAACAGCAATACACACAGCAGTATTAAAGACCCGGCCCATTTTACAATTCCACAAAACAACAACAATTCAAATACGACCCCAATGCACAGCAGCCAAGAACCGACCCCTTTACATTCATCATCTTCACGTGAACAGCAGCAGCAACCAAACGCCCACAATCTTTGACAATTACAAACGTGAACAACTCCAACGTGCAGCTTTCCGCGTCTTCCTCCTCTGGCAGAGCAGTTTAAACAACCGCCCTGCAGAACCCATACCCTATCAACCTCAACGTCACCTTCACGTCCCCTTTTTTCCCCTTTCTTAGGGATTTCTGGATCTTTTCTATTGTGGCCGTGAACAGAGGTAAAGGAATTCAAATTTTCTATCCGATTTTCCCCCCAAATCGACCCTAAGTTTTCTCCTATATAAACCCTTGTACCCATCGCTCAAAGGAGGCAGAGGGAGGAGGAAATTTTTTTTTGATTTTGGGGTCATACACGAAATAGCTTACAAAAGGGTTTATTTTTAGTCTGAGTTCTTCGGCAATAGCGATTTTACACTTAAAATTTTTCTGATTCTAAGTTCCGAGAAGATCGCCGCTTGGATTTTCTTAGCTTGCCATTAGTATTCGAAGAGAGTAGTGGAATCGCTCGTTCTCATTGTCCTAGTCTCGCTGCCCTAGAAAAGGTAATCCCTCTTTCATGTTCTATAAAGATGTAGCCTTTATCGATTGTAGCTTTCAAGTTTCTTAAGCTATTGTTGTTTCTCTCATTGCCCATATTGTTTTCGTCCGTGCAAAGTTTGAAATTGTTGATTGATTTTCTATTTTTGTTCTCACTCTGCTTCTTATTAATTCATAGTAGTGAATCTGCCGAAGTCCATTTTTCTCCCTAAGATCTCTCTATCTCTTGTTTAGTCTCCTCCTGTTTTTCTCAAATGATTGTCTCGTAACCTGCGGTGTGTGTGTGTTTGGATGTGGTGGTGACTTGTTGTAGTGTAAATCTATATATTTTGTTAAGTTTGATGGTTTTAATCACAGTTTGAATCCTATGATGTTAGTTTATTAACCAAATCGTTAGCACGTGAACCCTCTCCCTTAATCCCTTGTAGTATTCAAATTTTATTTTCTTAGTTTGGTAGTTTTGTTTTTTAGCTTGCTCACAGCAAATATTGAGTGTTAGCTTTGATTATCTTGTGTTACTACTTAGAAGCTGAATGGTAAGCTGTTAGTGTTTATTATAGTGGTTAAATTTACTTAGGATAGTGTCTTATGCTTAATTAATTTTTGCTAATTTTACATGATTTTAGCCACTGCTATACTTGTTGTTGCATATTCTTTCTCTTTGAATTTTCATTGTTTTGATTGAGGAATAGTTTAGACGCATTATTGCAATATTTATTTTGGGTGCTAACTCTTCTCTTTATTTTTGTATCATGTCAACTCGTGTGGAGTCTAAATCGGACGCAAATTTCTTCCCTCTGCATTTCTAATGAGTTGTAGAGGTTCCATTCTTCTCTATCGAGTCATCCAAAGTAACGAAACAGGTTGGAAGCAGACAATAAGGCTGAAATCGAAATTTCAGGTGCCCGAAAAGTTTGAAAATGGCTTGTATACATGTTGTATACAGCCATATACAACGATATACAGGTCAAATGTAGCGGATACAAAGCTAAAAATCGAATCACAGGTTGCTGAGGCTGAAGTGGGTTGTATACACTTGATCTACAGTTCAATGTGCAGGGAAATGGGCCAATATACAGCAGATACACGCTGATATACATGCTGATATACAGCCAGTGTATACAAAAACGGGATTGGGTAAAAAACCCAAAAATTCCAACGAAATTGGCCCAAAAGGAGGCCCAAATTCGATTTCTTCCGTACTCTTTAATTATTTAATTGTGATTATTTATTATTGTTGTTTAACTCTAACTTTAGAATGGTTACTAACTTAATTAAATTCCCCAAAGACGAGTTATTTCCTTTGTGCCGGTTTAATTTTAATATGTTCCAATGGTCATTTAATAGTCGTTTTTGCAAAAAGGGTTAGTCAATCAATTTAAAGAATAATTCCCATGCTCTAACTTATTGAATTAGTTTAAATTATTAGTCCAAAATAAATTAAGCGAATTCTAATTAATCTAGCTTTATTAATATTCTATTGCATGCAATTCAATTCAATTGTTTCATATTTAGGTCCCTTTTTCTAAGGATAAAATAAAATAGAATGCGTCATTTATTTATTTTTCTTAAAGTTAATCAAATATGGTAAATTATTAATTTTATGTTGAATCATTTTCTACAAAATTAGTCAAAATATTTTAGTCAAATCGCAGGTCAACCGCATGTTAGCGGGCACTTCGAATGCCTAAACCCTTCTCGAAGTGTAAATTGAACCCCGAACCCTCTTTGGTATTTTCAAATGATTTTTTCTGTTTAAATCTTTGAAAATTATAAGTTTTCTTAATTTCTTTAAAAATTTAAGTGGCGACTCTTTTCTAAGTATTTTTCTTAAAAAATGTTTTATACTTAGAACATTTCAAAAAGTAATTTTTTCTACAAATAGAAAAATTACGGCGCAACATCCGTCGTTTTTAATTTATTTTATTTTGTTAATTAGTTTTTTTTAAAAAGCGACAGATGACATCTCTTAGTCCATCGCTTTTTGGTCAAAATATCTAGTCAAACGGACAGTGTCTCTTAGTCCGTTGCTTTTTGGTCAAAATTTTGGTCAAATATTTTAAAAAAAGCGACGGATAAAGAGACGCTGTCCGTTGCTTTTTTTAAAATAGTTGAACCAAAAAGCGGGTTTTCCCTCCATTTTCTCACCTCTCTTTCTCTCTCTTCTCTCTTCTCTCCCTTCTCTCTAAAACCAAATTGTTGCGCCGCCGCCCCATGCCGCCGTCTCCCTTCTCTCCTTGAGCATTAGTCCCGTCGCTGCCTTGCCCCGTCGGCGCCACCACCCGTCGTCCCCACTGCCTCTTTTCCTTAGCTTTTTAAGGATAGGGTTTAATTTTAGTTTTTTTCTATTCTAGTTATATTTGATTTGTTATAAATTAGTATATTGTTTTAGTTTGATAAATTGTGTTATTCAATTGTTAATTTGTATATTTGATTATTGTTAGTTAGGTAGAGATTATTTATTTTAGGGTTTTCTTCTAAATTGGTTTTTTTAAATATGATTGTGAATTGAGTATTAGAAGATAGAACTAACAAATAATTAAAAGTTAGAAGTTATAAAGTTAGAAGTAAGATTAGTTGCATTTTCCAACTTTGAAATTCTTGAATTTAGTATGTTTGACTGTTGAAGTTAGAAAAACATTCAATTGTATATGAAAGTTAGATTACTTTGAAGTTAGAAAAATATTGGATAGTATATGAAAGTTGAAATTAGATTAGTTGAATTTTCTAAATTAGAAGTTCTTGAATTTAGCAAGTTTGAAAGTTAAAGTTAGAAAAATTGGAGATTTTTAAATATGATTGTAAATTAAGTATTAGAAGTTAGAACTAACAAATAATTAGAAGCTAGAAGTTAGAGATTAGTTGAATTTTTCAATTTGCCATTGTATTTGTGCTTATATGTATTATATTGTTGTTGAAAATTGGGTTACTTGAATTATATTCTTGAACATAGAAATTCTTGAACTTAGAAATTCTAGAAATTAGATATGAACTTGAATTTTTGTAGGATTTTAGAACTTTTATTAGGTTGTGAACTTTAGAAATCTTGAATTATTGTGGATTTTAGAACTTTAGGTTGTGAACTTTAGAAATCTTGAATTATTGTGGGATTTTAGAACTTTAAGTTGTGAACTTTAGAAGTCTTGAATTATTGTAGTATTTTAAACTTTAGGTTGTGAACTTTAGAAATTTTGATTTATTGTAGGATTTTAAAAATTTAGGTTGTGAACTTTAGAAATCTTGAATTATTGTGAGATTTTAGAACTTTAAGTTGTCAACTTTAGAAATCTTGAATTATTGTAGGATTTTAATCTTTAGGTTGTGGACTTTAGAAATCTTGAATTATTGTATTTAGAACTTTATAAGATTGTAAATGTTAACAATCTTGAATTATTGTAGGATTTTAGAACTTTAGGTTGTGAACTTTAGAAATCTTGAATTATTGTAGGATTTTAGAACTTAAAGTTGTGAACTTTAGAGAACTTGAATTTTTGTAGGATTTTACAATTTTATAAGATTGTGAACGTTAGAAATCTTGAATTATCGTAGGATTTTAGAACTTTAAGTTGTGAACTTTAGAGAACTTGAATTTCTGTAGGATTTTAGAACTTTAGGTTGTGAAACGTTAGAAATCTTGAATTATTCTAGAATTTTAGAACTTTAAATTATGAATTTTAGAAAACTTGAATTTTTGTAAGATTTTAGAACTTTAAGTTGTGAACTTTAGAGAACTTGAATTATTGTGGGATTTTAGAACTTTAGGTTGTGAACTTTAGAAATCTTGAATTATTTTAGGATTTTAGAACTTTAGGTTGTGAACTTTAAAAATCTTGAATTATTGTGGGATTTTAGAACATTAAGTTGTGAACTTTAGAAATCTTGAATTATTGTAGGATTTTAAACTTTAGGTTGTGAACTTTAGAAATTTTGATTTATAGAATTTATGAACTAATTATTAGGTTGAACTTTAGAGATCTTGATAAAATATAGTCATTATGAACTATTTTTAATTTTGAAATGAATTTTTTGTAATTTTGAAACGAATTTTGAAAGACTTTATAAGTCTTTAAATTGTGATTTAGATATTTTTGAATGTTAATTTAAGTTTGTTGTTTTATATTTTGTGTAGCTTCTTTATAATGTTTTGTGTTTGATTGGGGCTTAATTGAATTGAATTGAATTGCTTTTGCAGGTGGGCAACAAAAATTGGCAGTTTCTGCTGTAAAAAAAATTGCAGAAAAAGCGATGGACAGGGTGGTTTTGTCCGTTGCTTTGCTGGATTTTATTTTTTTAAAAAAACCCAAAAAAGCGACGGACAGGGTCCTTTAGTCCGTCGCTTTTTTTAATGTTATTTTTTTAAAAACCCAGAAAAGCAACGAACAAGGTCCTTTAGTTCGTCGTTTTTCTGGATTTTTCAAATTTTTATTCCAAAAAAGCGACGGACGGCGTCTCATTGTCCGTCGCTTTTCAAGATTCTACGAAATTTAAAAATTAATTAAAGCGACGGACTTCGTCTCTTTTTTAAAATTTAAAATAAAAAAAGCGATGGACGGCATCGGATTCTTAAAAAAAACAAAAGCGACGCAGTCCGTTGCTTTTTGGCTATGAAGTCCGTCGCTTTTGGAAAAACGTCGAGCCAAAAAGCAATGAGATTGACTGTGTAGCTTTGCCGTTTCTTTTGGCCAAAAAAGCGACGTAGTCCGTCGCTTTTTTCCGTCTCTTTTTGACAATTTTTTAGTAGTGGTATTTCATGTAACACATTCATAGCATACGATTGACAACATCTTGCATTTCACATTATGCCCTTTCAACTTTCTTAATCATGTATCATGCATGCATTATTAACAACGCATTAACAAACACATATAAAATATAAAAAAAAAACTGATCTTGCTCATAGCTTGCGAGTCTTTGCAATCTATAACTTATAATGATTAACTAAAACGATTAGACCACATATATTCAATAAATGACGAAGTGAATTGTTAAGCATGATGCAAATTCTCATTTAGGCCATGATATTTGTCTTGAGATGGTAAGGATGATGTAACAATATGATCTGGTCATTACGAGTAGGCCAATAATGAAAGAACTTGTGCTAGAAAATTTTTCGAGTAGTAACTTAAAAATTTTAGGCTAGGTCAACCTCAAATAGAATTTGGGCTAGACACGGTCTAGGTCCATCTGAAAATGGGTGGGGTGGAATGTCTAGGCTTCATTGTATCTTTTTGTATCTAAAGGAACTCGTAGGACTTCACGAAATTGAATTCAGGTGAGTAAAACTTCTGAAATGGAATTCAACTTGAAAGAGATAGTTCGAGACGTCAAGGAAAGAAGGTATGTTGTGAAAGTGAGGTTTTCAAGAATTTTAGAGTCTCTGAAGTTTGCATATTCCACTATAGAGAGTACCATGTTGGTACACTAACAGTTTGAGTTATATGAGAGGATCAAATATGTGATTATGATTTCATGAGAGGACCAAACATTTGCATTTGTTATCATGTGCGACATACATCCTGATATTGTTGTTTCATTTTATGTGACTGGGAATTTATGTGATTTGATAATTGTTGGTATATAGATTATTTTGTGTCACTAATCATGGTGAACTATTTACATTTATATCTTAAACTAGTCGTGCGATTCTATAAGTGCATTGTTGTTGTGTACTAATATAACACATGTTCTTTTCTTGTAGAGTACATGACATCTCCTAGAGGCTGATATCTTAGGCTGATAGTATGTGTATCACTCACGACGGTCTAAATCATGACATATGATGTCTTAGGTGATGACGTCTTAGGGACATGATAAACATAGATTAAATCCTTAGGCCATGAAAATGACACCTTCAAAGCAACCATAAGTAAATCCTTAAGCCATGAAATGATGTCTGCAGGCTATGAAGATGACGCCATTAGACTATGACGCCTTGGGATCATGATGAACGTAAAGTAAATTTTTAGGCCATGAAATTATGTCTATAGGCCAGGAAAATGATGCATTTAGACTATGGTACGTTTGGAGTATGATGAGCATAAAGTTAGTCCTTAGGCCGTGAAATGATGTCAGTAGGACATGACAATTATGTCTTTAGACTATGACATCTTTGGAGTATTAAATGATAATTAAAGTTAATATGATAGGTCAAATGTAATTTTAATAGGCAATGCAATATAGTAGGTCAAATGTAATTTTAATAGGCAATGCAATATAGTAGGTCAAATGTAATATAGTGGGCAATTCAGATGCAATTTAGTAGGCCAAATATAATTTCAGTAGGCAATGCAAATTTTAGTAGGCAATGCATTAAAATTGTTCAAATGTAATTTATTAAGCAATGCATTATAGTGGGCCAAATGCAATTGCTATGCAATACAATTTTCGATACGCAATGCAATTCTAGTAGGCCAAAATGCAGTTAAGTAGGCAATTTAAATGCACTTTAGTAGGCTAAATATTATTTCAATAGGAACATGCAAATTTTAGTTAGGCAATGCAACTTTAGTAAGCCAAATGCAATATATTATATAGGTAGATGCAAAATAGAAGGTAACACAATACAGTATGAAAGAACGCAAATTTTTAATATGCCAAATTTGAATTTTAGTATACCAATACAAAGTAGTAGGCAATGCAATATAGTAGGCAAGAATATTAATTTTAGTAGGCCATAGTAGGTGGTTATTAAACCCACTTTTAAATTCATCATATTTATGATCCGAATTGGAGGATTTTTTAAATTTTTTATTCATGATTATGCATTCTTGACTATTGCACTTTTTTTTATACTTAGTAAGATTTTTCATTCTCATTTCTTTTAGTTCTTGACATGCTATTGTTTATGATTCATGAATATTATATTTTAAAGCATGATTTTAAAGTTTTTGTGTTAATATGAGAGATATTTTGAGAAATAGCAAATTATGCATGATCTAGAAATTTTCTCATGATTTAATCTATGATCATGATGTGAAAAATATGTTTTAGAAGAGATTTCAATATATGATTTTAGAAAGAAATATTTGAACTTTATCGATTTGAGCTTTGTCTCACACTTATTCAGACAAATAGATAGTTTATATAAATATGAGCATATGATAGGACTATATCCATTGTGAAGATGTGAGTTTAGAAAATACAAGTCCCATAACTATGTGCTACTATAAAATTTGAGTATGTCGTTTTGCTGGTCAACTCTTTTAGCCCTTTGAGGCTTAGTTAGCGATTTTACATTAGATAGATATGTTATATACTCTGGCAAGGTATATGCAACCCTCCCAATTAGGATTGTAAGTTGGTACATCATGAGTTCACATGTGTGAATGGCGATTATAAGAAAACTCTCACTTAGACATTATGTATGGTTTGAAAATATATAATCACATAGATAGTCATTTATATAATGTCAAATATCATGATTTCACAGATGCATCATTTCATATGTGATTTCGAAAAACATGATCTCAGATATACATTTTCTTTTTAGAAATATTTATTTATGATCTTTCAATGGATTCTTCCTCAGTTGATATTTACGTATAATTTAAAGATTCATTATGATCTCACTCACAACTTATGATAGATATAAATTTTTAGCTATTTGATCTTGCTCCTACATATTTCTTACATTTCTTGTACTCATTGCATACCTCTTTTGCGCTATATTTTTCATATGATGTAGATACAAGTGATCATTATCGGATTGAATAGTCATTCATAGTGCAGCAGTTGGTGAGTCTTTTTCATACGGGGACATAGTTTAGTTACTTCTATCATATTCCAGACTTGTTTTATATCTAGCTGGGGCCTTTGTCCTAGAAAATCGTTTTATTTAGCTGAGGGTTTCAGACATGATTCAATTGTAATAGACTTATTCTTCAAATCTATTTCAGTTATGATTTTATTTTACACCTTCCGTTTTAGTTTTCATATGATATGCTTAGATATGCTATGTCAAGGGCTAGCTTGTAATCATTTGTGGTTTCAAGTGTCGTATTTTGATTAGGGTGTAGACTCAGATTGTGACAATAACAATGCAGAAGCTATGACAATTATTATGTATGTGTCAATATCATAATGATTCATGCCTTTTTTTTAGTATTACGAATATAATTTTTCAAGCTACAAAAGTTCATTCGACTACATTGCATGCACATAAATTAATGCCTTAAGTTAAACCCTTTTTTTGTATCTTGAGGCTCTTTTCCACTGTCTCTATAATCCTGCAAATGATAGTATGTGTAGTCCTTTGTATGAAGCTAAAAATTCTTTCATGTTTCGAAGGCCAACATCAACAACATAATATTTTACAAATAAAAATAATATTTTTACAAAGAATTATTAAAGAGACTTGTGACAAAAATGAAATTACTTTGTGTATATAAATAATATTTATGTTGGTGAGAGTAATTCTTATATTCGACATAAATGATTTAAAGATTGGTAAGAGTGATAATATCAATTATAAATTTTATTTTTCATATGAAATAAATGGTTGTTAGATATAAAATGACGAGTTTCTTTTACAAAATATAAATTTATGGGTCAATTTTTATATCTAGAAAATATGAAATCATGATATGAAATTTTCAAATCAAGCTTTCTGGAGATTTTAGAACTTTATCTCATGATTTTCAATATGAGATAAAATCACACGTCCAGACGTTTATTTCATCTCATAATTTCAAATTATGAGATGAAATTACATACCCATAAATAGAATCCAACTACCAGATACAACAATCTCAAAAAATTAAAATAAAAGCGAATGACTTTCTGTTCTATGAGGGTTTGACATTATTGCTAAAAACTGCTTATTTTTAGAAGCTTTTTTTTTAAAAAAAATAACCTTTTAGAAAAGTGCTTGTGAAAAATAATAATTTGTGTTTGGTCAATTCATTTGAAAAATGTTTTTGATAAGCGAATTGTGTTTGACCAACTTTTTAAAAAAAATACTTTTAAGAGTTGAATTACAAGTGGAACCCTCTGGAAGCAAGGAGGCTCACCATAGCTAACTCGAACTGCATGTGGTATCAATGAAGTGCCTGTTGATGATTCTGAGTACCTGTACCTGCATTATTTCATGATGCAGGCCAAATGACTCAGTCCATGAAATATACGAGCATGTAAGGGGAATTCTAAAACATAAGCATAAGCTTGAACTGGTGGAATCGAAACATACTTACCTCTTCTCAACTCAAAGAAACATACTTCAATTCAACTCAGAGAAAATAGGACTCAACTCAATGATAAGATATTCAACTCAGGGTACTCAACTCTGGATACTCAACTCAATATAAAACAACAAAACAGATGCAATATATGGAAAGCTTTTAAAATAGTAGAAAGTAACACAATATATTGAAAAATGCAAAACTAACTCAGTTTGTATGCAAGGTTACAAGATAAAATCTGCTTGTATATGAAAATACAAAGTAAACTCTATGTATATAAGAATACAAAATATATTTGTGGGAGTTTCTCTAACCGACAATGATCACTATGAGCTATGTGGTGATACAACGTCTTGCCTCACGCTTCCAAGGTCGTCCTATACTTTTTCGTGGTATAGAACCTACTCATTAAGTGGATCCACTAGTCTATGCTAAAAAGAACTAAGGAATCATCTAAAAAGTATGACCCTTTCTACCCATGTTGGCTACATGGTTTATAGGGGCTGTGAGTTATCTGAACTCCCCCTCATATCGATGCTCAATACTACTCCAAAAATATACTAGCTCATATCTTTAAAAACATAACTTTTATGTGGTTTGAGATTATTACTCAAAATTTATCTCTTAAAAGAGATGGTATTCTGAACTGCTCATGAAAACTCTTTTGGAAATCGGTGTTTCCTCTATGCTTAAATGTGAAAACATTTACTCTTGGGAATACTTAGTTTCCATATATCATTTGAAAGAAAATGAACTCAACTCTGCTCTTTCTCAAAAATATTTTAAAATCATATTATAATATGATCATTGATGACTTGGGAAGTCATATTGCATAAATATTGATGGTATATCTAGGTACCATACTACTCATACATTGATGGCATACTCGATTGTCATACTAATCATGTTTTAGAAAACTCTTTTCTCAAAACTCATCTTTACATTTTGAAAACTCAATTTAAGAACTCAAATATTGGCTTTAAAAAACATTTTAAAATTTATAACTCAAATCATAGGCTTCATGTGGAATTATGAACATGAAAGACTAAACTCAGGTATCTTAATAACAATAAAGAACCTCAGTACTCAAAACTCAAAACTCAATGATACTACTCATCTCTAGACTGCTCGACTCATAGGGTTTATGCGAAATTATGGACATGACCAACTCAACTCAAGGGCTTCATGGGTAACATGTAGTAGTCCCATTAGTAGGAATATGATCTCAAAAGGATTATGAACTCAATGCTCAAAGACTTAGAACTCGAAGATGCTACTCCTCTCGAAGATACTCAATGTATGGAGTTCATGCGGAATTTATGAGCATGAACGACTCGACTCAAGAGTCTAAAGAACATTATGGAACTCATGTATACGACTCTTCTCATTCTCATACTTACTTTTTCAAAACTCAACTTAAAATTGATAGTTGATCTCAAAGGATTTACAATTGAACTCAAAACCTTTCTTGAACTCTACTCTTAACTCTCTCTTGAATT
Organism: Solanum bulbocastanum; assembly: GCA_037074985.1. NCBI lineage: Eukaryota > Viridiplantae > Streptophyta > Magnoliopsida > Solanales > Solanaceae > Solanum > Solanum bulbocastanum. The sequence continues at coordinate 44,393,437 of CM073606.1, read as the reverse complement.
TGAATTATGAATTATGAATTCAAGAATTATGATTCATGATATGAATGATCTCGTGATGATAAAGTACACTCATGAATACATTCTTCTCACTCTCATACTCAGTTGCTCAAGTATTGAAATAAGTTACTAGAAATTGTAGAGACTCCTTAAATGACTCAATGGGACTTTCTCAAAATGTTCGGAAGAACTCTCAAAACTTAACTCTTAACTCTACCTTGAATCATTATGAATTCAAGGTTATGATCATGTTAGGAATGATTTTTAGATGTTTAGAAGTAGTTTAGAGTGATTAGAATAAAAAAGGAGTGAAGTTACACTTTAAAAGAACTCAAACGGAGCAAGACTGCAAACTAGACAGGGCAGGCGACCCTGGCGCACTGAGTGGCGCAGGGCGCCAGCCCCTAAACTACAAAAGAGGATTTGGGGTGCAGGGCGCTAGGCCCCAACCCAGAAAACCCGACTAATTTTGTTTGTTTGTTTTCGAACCCTAATTCACCTAAAATCAAATGGTTTCTTCCCCAATCACTTAGAATTGAATACTCAATGTATGTACATACTAATCCACTCAAAACAACTCTCAAATCACTAACTCTCATCTCCACAAAATAAAATAAGATTTAGAATGAACTTCAAGAACTCATCAAGAACACAACATACTCAAAACTTATGGATGAAATTAGTAAAAGAAACTCGTGATTGGTGTGTGGGTGAACGACCCAACACTATGAAAACTTACATACCTCTTAAGTATTAAACCCATGTCAAAAATACGCAATAAACTCAAGAATCTCAACGAACGCTTTGATCTTCTCCTCTTTTCTCCTATTTTCTTTTTTTTTTTCTCTTCTTGAACTCTCAACTAAAACCCTAGACGTATATTAGGATTATAAAACTGAAACTAATCAAATTAGACCCCTAAAACCTTATTAAAAATGAATTAAATTTGATTGGGTAAGGAGCAGACCAAAATACCCCTCACTATTTTCTGGTAACTTTCTTTAATTGGATAGCCTGACTTCAAAAGAGCATATCTCACTCATACGACCTCGAAACTTAGCAAAATCAGTGGTGTTAGAAATATAATTCAAAGACCTTTCATTTGATATCTAATGGGCCACCTAACTCGTCATGTGCTAAAAGTTATGGTCGTTTGAAGTTGACCCAAAACTTAGAGAACTTACGAATAACTTGAATGAATTCTCTTTAGTTCTTTTTCGAACTCAAGGTGCTACATCTAGTGACCTTAACACTTAAGAACATTTTAAATTCCTTGATAAAATCCTACTCACAACAAAGGATAGTTCGAGTCTTAGTTCAAAAAATTTATGGGGTGTTACAACCTCATACTCCAAAATCTCATTGATAAAAGCCTAAAGCTTCCCATTGGAACTAGCTATTGCATGCTTCATATCTAGTCTTCTACTAAAATCTTCTAGTTTTTTATTATCTTCAAATGGTTCCATTAAATCAATAAAATAGAATTGCCATCTTTTATGGAGATTAATAAGTCGTGTAAATGCTTTTTGGGTGTTTACTGACCTAATAATCCATATCAAAGCCTTCATTGATATTTTGAATTTTGACAATCGTTTTATTCGACTGTCTGGATTATGCTTGAGCTTTTGTAAGATCTTCTACACTTTGTTCCCTTTGATTGGTATATTTACCCTTGAGTTCCTTATATGCTTTGGAGATAAATCACCATTGTCACCCGACTAATATTCTGGGATAAATTATCCTTCTCTATATTTTTCCCGCTCTCTACCCTATCAATATCCATCTTAACAGTCGATGGTAGGAGTTTTTCATCATTCATTTCTACCACCACTATAACTTTTTCATTGATCTTATGATTCCCTTTTTCCTCATTTTTATCAGCTCCAATGTCTTCATCTCCACCTCTACCTTCTTGATTTTCTTGAATGATTTATATTGTATCATCCACACTTTGTTCTGCCCCTGCAATCTCTCCATTGCCTTTGTTGACATTTTCTTTAATTTCCTGATTGTCTCTCTGCTCCTTGTTGGTAAAAAAAATTTTCACCTAATCTTTAGTGCTTTCCCTTTTTATTTCGTCTTCTTTGTTTTCTCCTGTATCAACCTCTTCTACCTCCCTTAGTGCTTCAAAATTGTTTTTGTCTTGGTAGTCAATTTTCTTTTCTTTATGTCCATATTTATCCCTCTTGTATTTGTTCCTTCTCCTTACCATCCATTCTTGTCTATTTTGTTTGTTTCCTATTACTTTACTGCTTGTGAGAGTTTTCCTTCGAGCTACCAATGTGCCAATAATGTTCGATATATTTTCTTCCTCTTTCTTCTGATGTCCCCTTTCACTCTTAGTAGCATACAATTCAGGATGAATTGTGCAGCAAGTTTGCTCATCATGACCTTGTAGGCAATACTCCATACAATATTTAGGCATATAATCGTATTACACCTTAATCCACTTGAATTTGATATTCCCTGTAATATCATCTTCTTCGCTAATATTCACTCTTTGGGGTAGCTTTGCAGATCCGCTTCCTCTTTGACTATTGCATAGCTTGGTTTTGTTTGATTCTTTGTTGCCATATCCATCTTTAGGGTATGCCCACTATATTGACTATAGAAAAAATAGCCTCCTTGGCAAGAAAATTTGGTAGTAGATCTGGAAAATATATCCATGCCACTCTGGTAGTCATTTCTACATCCAGTTCAAATCATGGGTCCAATTTAAGAGTGCGTATTTGTCAATAGTTATCCTTTGTCTTAACATAGAATGTTGATGAGGACAATACATGTACGTAATCCTCCATTGTTGTGAGTCTGATCAGTATGTGTCGTGTATCCTATACCCCTATAATTGCATATTGAAGGTTCTCCTTAATGACAAGTACTCTGACTTCTAATTAAAATCTGTCGCGCCCCATTTTTCTCAAAACAGGTTTTATGCACGACCTAACAACTATTTTGGGTTTTGAAGTGATGAAGAGTCGCCACTTAATGAGTTAAGGTGCATTAGGGCACCTATCTAACATAACTAATTCTAACTTAAATTCAACGAACCAGAGATCGGGTAAGGGTTCAAATTACCTCGAGGGGAAGGAATTAGGCATCCCTCGAGGGCCACAAATGTGGGTCCCGACTGTATCTCATGCAATATGTGGGGTTATAAATAGCAAATAAGGTCATTTCATTATTATTAATTAATTTAGACATGCATGCTAGGTGATAACTATAGATAAACAATTAAGATTAATATTAATTAATTAATTACATGCGAGACTAGGAGATAATAAATAAATATTAAACAATTAATAAAGTGATAAGCGAGGAGACAGAAATTGCACAAATAAATAGGTAATCAGATTTTATTCTTTTTACATTAAACTATCCCAGATAATTATAATTAAACACGTAAAAGGGCTAAAAGGGGAGGGAGACTTTGAAGGACTTTATGGATTAGCACTCGACTTTCATCTTTTATATTTTCGATAGGCTTTCGTATAGGGACTGACAAAACCAAGGTTTGTCGTTTAAGCCTGAGTCGATGTCATCATATCCATAGGGCCTAAACTACCCCTACCCCACCACCGCATGCTTTCGTCCTAAAAGGTGTCTAGCGCCCCGCTTAATGTCCAAGAGGCATTGGACTACTTATTGGGATGGTTTTAGACAGAATAAAATCTTAATTGGCCCACCTAGACACCAAATCAAACAAGTTGGACGATCATTTAGCAAGAAATGTCTCAAGTTGGCCTCTTAAGCTTAATTAGACATGCTAGCAAACACATATAGAATGAAAGGGGTCGCATGCTAACTGTGTGCACATGAACGTACATTAACAATTTAATTTTAGACAAGCAGGGATATTGAGGAGATAGTGGCTAATTTATGTCAATTATCAATCTCAAAGATAGCAGATTTTTAAATCGAAAAATCTTTAATCAAATAGGTGGTAGGACAGAATCAATTGTAATGCAGAAACTGATTTAGTAGCTGATTTTAAGAGACGAAATAATATGCAAAATTTAATTAATTCGAGCATGAATTAATCGGTTCAACAAGTATTTAAAGTAGCAGATTTTAAGTAAGCATGCAGAAATGATTATTAGTTGATTTTAAGTGGCAAGGCAGTATTTAGAATGCAGGAGTTAATGGCTGAGCAAGAATTAGTCAAGGGCAAATAAATTGTTAATTGAAAACAGTTCAAGTTTCATAAAAAATTGTTACTGAGATGATTTTACTCTTAAATATGCAGAAAAATAATCATGTAAGTGGGTTTTATTCGGTTATAACATGCTAGAAATAGTTAATTAATTTATAGCGTGGCAAAGATTATAGCTGAATATTTACTGAGTCAGGGAAACAAAATCAGATTTTTATTTTTAATTATTAACATGCTGAAAACATTAATATCCTATAGATAAGATATCTATGTGAATGACATGATAAAATTCTTTAGAAGTGGCCTAGGTACATGTTTTCTAATGGAACTAATATGCTGACTATAATCCTAATTAATTTTAAAGGCCAAGGAAATAATAGCTTCAGACTGAATTTAGTTTAGACCAATGGTCAGAATAAATTGCAGAATTTATGAACAAATAATCAAAATAACCAGAAAAACCCATATTTATTTATTTGTAGTCTATTTAGACTGCTCCTTATTATTAAGATGTTTAAAATAATAAATCTGGTCCTAAATATAGTGTTTAAAGTCATATACATATTAAAAATTAAATTGAAATCCTATAGACATGGTATCTATCAAGATTAACATATGGTTTCTACACCCAAATACTAGATTTACTTAGATCCTACAAGCATGGTATATAAGTTATTTCTAACATGCTATTTAAACAAGCAATTATGTCATATAGAAGAGAACTAGTGGTACAACACAAGGTGACGATGAGCAAGTAAAAGATTATATATTTACTTCATTATTATATGCTGAATTGTTAGGTAGATTTAAAGTTTTGCTTTATCATGTGATTAAACCTAAGTAAAATGATCGTTTAATTCATGTCAGCAATAGCTAATTTTATTTTAGAACGGTTATGTAGTAAGAAATCACCAAGTATGAATAGTAGGTAACCACACTCCAATAAACATGCTTTCTAACAACAAATAGATCAATAAAGTAACAAGTAGCACATAAATCTCCCTCCCCCCTTTAGACGATCCCCTAAATACATTTCATGTATGAGTTTGAGAGTTTTACAAATATTACAAAACTGAAATAAATAATAAATAAAAAAAAAGGAATTTCATCTCATGGCGACTCTTCAACTTGAACTTCAAGTTCAAAATCTGTTTAACATAATAACACTCGCCACGAGATCATAGCATGATAATAACTAATAGATAGCAACATAAAAAGCAATTTACAGCAAACAAACAAATTTCACCAAGTCATATAAAATCACACATAGAAATGAGGGATAAAGAAACTAACCCGGGTGCTTTCTTTATTATTTCAAATATACACATAATACGAACAATGCAAGAATTTAAACTAGTGAAAGGAACTAACCAATTATACTGAATTATTTATCAGTAATGAATACCCAATTATTCCAATAACCTACTCGAACACAGCAATATAACAAGTAGAGAGGAGCACTAATGCTTATAGGAAGAACTTAGTTCTTTTTTTTTTAGAGTAGAGAGAAAAATGTCTTTAAGTATTTTTAGAGTGTAAGTCAATGTGAGAATGTGTGTTGTGAATGATTGTTAGATGTGTCATTTATATAGTGAATAGGAGGACACAAATATTAATGGAAGAAAAACTATTTAGGATCAGTTAAAATATTATTCATTCCCTTAATAAAGAAGAGCCAAAATTAGATTTTATTTTAATTTATTTTTACCAAATATACAAGCATCTAAAAAGGACAAGGATAATTTTAGGATCAAACCAATATTATTCCTTATAAAACTAACTCAGCAATATTATATTAATTATTAATATTATATTAATTATTTTTTGCTCAATCAAATATAAATTTACTAGAAATACAACATGTAAGAATTAATTCAGTGTAAATTAAGGCAACTACAATCAATTAACCTTAATAAATAAAATAATAAACTAATTTTACCTTACCAAGAGTCACAAAATCTGTCTGGATTTGCACGAAGTTGGTCAATATTATATCAAATCCAAAGAGATTGCTATTTAAAGAGGGAGATAATCAGGGCCCAAACTTATATTTATTTTACCATTTTCAGCGAATCACTTTACAAGAATTGTAAAATTCTGGTCAATTTAAGCCTGAATGGTTATACTAAATCAGAACGAAACTTGAGCAAATTATGACTGCAACAAATAATGAATTACTAACATAAATTGCTTAATTAAGTACGCCATGAACTAATGTACGACATTAGGCATAATTGCTCAAGTCATGTTTGAATTCTACCGAATTCAATCTATGAACAATCACAAAATGATAGCAATGAAAATACATATTAACCATCCGTTTTAATAAAAGACCCAAATTCTTAAACAACATGAGAGACACTAAATTGCACACCAATTAAATCTGAGCAGAGCAATATTTCGCTGGAGTTAATAAAATTAAACCAAATGCATGAAGTTAAAACAATAGCACAAACAACCAACATAGAGATAGTCATGCATTTCATGATCAAATAAATAAAATAAAATTGAATCAAGAGAACATACTCAGACAGATCTGAAACGATCCGTCTTTCAACAAATTGGGACTTTATTTTGACCGGAGCGCTTGATGCCTTCGCCAATCGAAGATGTTGTTCACTGGAGTTTTGCCTGCGTCAATCGGATCGGCTGAAGCTGCTGCTCGCCGTGGATCGCGACTGCTGGCCGAAGTTGCCGTTGTTGTCGGCTGGAGGTGCTGCCAGCGATGGGGCTCGCTGGTTGTTGTTGCTGCTGCTTCCCTCGTCGGAAAAATAGAAGAAATGAGAGGAGGCGGCAGGGCAGAGATAGCGTCGCTGAGTGCTGCTGCTGCTCGCCGATGGCTGCTAGTCGTCACGGCTGCCAGCACTGCTTTCTAGTTACTGGCAACTGCTGGTCGCCTGGGATCTCGTTGGTGGAGCAAAGTCTGGCAGCTGCTCGCTTCTTGCCTGTGCCAGTCTGATCTGCTGCTGGCCGAACGAGAGAGGAGAAAGAGGCGGCGAGGAGAGACAGAGAAGGGCGACGGGAAAGAGGAGGAAGAGGGGCGGAGAGGAGAGCGACGTTTTCTCTTGTTCTTGCCGAAAAAGGTGATAGAGGGGCGGCGGAGGAAAGGTGACTGCCTCCAGTGGTTTACGCCAGAAAATAGGGAGGAGAGAGAGAAAGTGTCTGATCTTGAGAGATGGAGAAGGAGAGGAAAAGAATTAGAATAGGGTTTAGTTTTTTTAGATATTAAATTAGGGAGGATAGGTAGATTTAATCTGAATCGTAGGATTAGTTTAGATAAGCGGCTAGGATTTAGCTTGAAAGATGGACGGATGAGATTAAAATGAAATCGTATTGAAATTGAATTTGAGATGGTTAAAATTAAAATGAAATTGGCTAGAAGTGGCTAGAATTGAAATGAAAGAATGGCTATAATTGAAATACAATTGGAATTGAATTAGAATAAAATTGGCTAAAATTTAAATGACTTTGAGGGAATTATTAAAGAAATGCTATTCAATTAAAATACTACAAATATTATAACATTTTATATAATAAGAATCACTTAAATTTTAAAACATTTGAAATAAAATAATTATTTTGAGTTTTACTGATAATTAAATAAAATATTTACGATAATTTTAAAATCATGCATACTAAAAATATATAATTTTAAGACGAAATTAATTAAAATTTTAACTCAAAATATATTTTAAAAAATACGTATTTAATCGAGTAGCATTCCAAAAATGGTTAAAGGTCAGTCAAAATTGGGTGTCAACAGTTGCCCCTTGGTTGCGTGGGAATAAGGAATGAATTGTCGAGCAACCAACGTTGACTTAGTAGCCAATTTTGTCTGATCGATGAGAGATGTCGGTGGGCTCAATTGAAATAAATAAAAAGTTATAGAGGGGTACGATCGAGACTTTGGTATTAAGCCGCCTACATATCTCTGGTTATACAAGAATCAGGTCGTGCGTAGTTCTGAATTCACGAGCAAACGAAACTCCTAAAAATTGAAAAGGTGATACGATATTCGAAGAGAAACGATATCGGCTTGAATGGATAAGATTTGAATAGCGAGAGGAGCCTGACAGCGAGATTTCCAACTTAAGAGCAAAGTATCTGATGAAGCGGAGTTAATATGAGTAGCCAATGATTAAGGTGAGAAAATCGTTATGTCAGTAGCAAAAAATTCGGTAAGACCTTCATTGCGATAGACAGCAGGGCTAATCGTAGCTGAAAGGGCAATAATCTTATCTGCAAATGTCAGTCTCTACAAATTTATAGCTTGTAATGGAAGGATTAGAGCATATATTTTAAATAAACTGTAACTATAAGCATGATGCAATTTTCCATATTTACCATGATGTTTTGCCTTAAGACTATGAAAATGATGTCTTAGGCTATGATGTCTAGGGCCATGATACGTGAAAAATATATCCTCAGGTCATGAAAATGTTGTCTTTGGGCCATGAAAAATGATGCCTTTAGACTATGACACCTTTAAATCATGATAAGCAAAAAGTAGATCCTTAGACCATGATATGATGTCCGTAGGCCATAAAAATGATGCCTTTAGACCATGACGTCTTAGGAACATAAGTAATGAGTAAAGAAAGTGTATCTATAATTCGAGCATCTGTTGATACTTGTGATTTGACTTGAATATATTCGGGCACATGCAATCTTTGAGCTCATGTAATATTGGGCACAATGCAATTCCTGAGCACATGCAATATCGGACATAATGCAATCTTCAAACACATACAATTCGGACACAAATGCAATTCTCGGACACAATGCAATCTTCGGGCTCATGCAATCTCGGGCACATGTAATAATGAAATTCTTGGGTAAAATGCAATCTCGGGCTGATGCAATCTTCAGGTACATGCAATATCGGACATAATGCAATTCTCAGGCATAAATGCAATTTTCGGGCACAATACAATCTTTGGGAACATGCAATCTCGAGCACAATGCAATCTTCGGGCACATGGGCTCATGCAATTTTCGAGCGTAATGCAATTCTCGGGCATAATGCAATCTTCGAACACAATACAATTCTCGGGCACAAATGTAATCTCGGGCACAATGCAATCTTCGGACACAAATGTAATCTCGGGCACATGCAATAATGCAATTCTCGGGCTCAATGCGATTCTCGAGCATATGCAATTCTCGAGCACAAAGTAGTAGTTGATTGAGGGCATAATGTAGCTTGGACCTTTGTCTAGTTGGAAGGTTCGAGTGCCACTTATTGGTGACTTTTGGAGCTCGGAATATTGTAGCTTGACCTTGAGTGACGACTATTTAGGATTGATATAGAATGTTCGATCCTTTCATCGAAAGGACAGTGGGCCATTAATTGACGATTGGGCTCAGTATAGAGTAATTTGGTCCTTCGCTTTGTTGGAAGGGTAGTATGTCATTTGATTGGCGATTGTGCTTAGTATAGAGTAGTTTGGTCCTTCATCTTGTTGGAATGACAGTATGCTTTTTGTTGGCGCTTTTCGAGCTCAGAGTATTATAGCTTGACCCTTTGTCTTATAATAAGAAGAGGTCGTCATTGAATGGTGATTGATATGAAGTAGATTGATCTTTCCATCTGATTGAAAGGATGGGGTGCCATTGATTAACGATTTGTCGGGCTCAATGTAGTGGTACGCTGATCCTTTAAGCGATGTTGAAGCTGTTTCTTACATATGTACCTGTATTTTCTGCATTCAAAGAGAAATAGTTAAAAGGAAAGGTTGATCTGTATCCCTAATTTGGCACAGTATGCTCCTTTGAAGTCTGCCAGAATGTCTTTTGAAGTGTTGTCAAAAATTTTGAGGTCCCCTTAAAATTTTCTGCCCCAGTGTAGAACTTTACTATCATAATTTTTTATTGTAGATTGTAGATTGATTGCTGTGAATTTTTAAGATCCTCTCAAAAATTCTGCCCCAATTTTGATTTGTGCGAAAAATGCTCGTTAAAGGAATTTTTGAGAGGGTCTCAAAAATTCTGCCCCAGTTACATAGCAAAAGTGGAAAATGAAAATTTTTATTATGATGAGACCGAACTTCAAAGGAGCGCCTACGTATACCCTCTTAAACGGGAATCAGGTCTGACGTAGTTCCAAATTACAAAAGCATAAGACATTAAATTGAGCGTTTTTAAGCAATACTGACATGATAGATTTTGATCAACTTTATTGCCCATATGCTGACATGGGTATTTTCCTTGTTTGAATGTGGAAATCTTAAACTTAAATGGCGGAAGCCTTATTTGGAGAATGGTTTAAGTAAACTTTCTTCATGTTCACTATTGGGATTTCGTTGGCACAAGGTTTGTACAATGTATCCTTTTAGCCTCAATCAGTTATTGAATCTCGCCTCTTAGAGCACGACATGTTTCAGTAGTATGTCCTTTCATTCCTGAATGTTAGTCACAAATCTCGTTTGGATTATACCCCTTGGATTAAGCATTTGGATTTTTGGCAGGGATAAGTGTCACACAGCCAGCCATTTTAAGCCTTTTATAGAGTTGGTCAAAGGATTCAGCTAAAGAAACGTAAACTTCAATGGGCTTCTTCGCAACATTGAATAGGTTTTTGCGAATATGAGGTTGAGTGAGTATTTTGACATTGTGGACAGGATATGCTGGTTGTTGATATGGTAGAGGAGGCTTTTGGGATAGAGGCATTTGATATGGATGAATTTGAAATGGTATGAGAGGCGCGTGATGCCAAGAAACTTGGTGCAGATGAGTTTCATATTGAGGAGCTTGCATGACGGGATTTTGTAGGCACGGAATGAGATATTGAAGTCTAGAAGCATAAGGAAGATGTTGAGGAGGATATTGGTAATTTGGAATATGAGTGTTCCTTGGAGGCATATGAATGGAGCTTGGTTGGTTTTGAGAATGAGGAGTGGAGTGAGATGGTGGAGGATCTTTTTGGAAAATAGCTTGACTAGTGATAAGCTGCTTATCTATGTCTGTCTTCAGAGTGGGATTGGAGGAGAGTAACAGCTTGGCCCACTCGCACATACCACATATCTCTTCTTCTAAATCTTTTATTTTATGTTCTAAGCTTGGGGTCGACTTGCTCGGAGGATGCTTCTTTTCGATAGTCTTACCCATAACCTTCTCGTTAGTCACTTTCCTCTTTCCTTTGCGATTCTCAGTTGGAAGAGAAGGAAGAGCGCCCTTCGATCGTGTGTGGTAAACTATGGTCTACAGATCAACTATTGGGAAAGGGTAAAAACAAAAGCAAAAGCAAAAGAAAAATCAAGTTAGAACGTTGCATAAATTGATATATCAAACACATTGTTGTAAAATAAACGCCCTAAATGCAAGGAGCCTCGTTGAGCCAGAGGTAGGCCTAGGACGACATATAAATGATGCACAATGATTAATTTAAGCCATATTTTCCAATTGGAGTTTAGCTTAGAGAAAATAAATAAACTTCATTTATTATAAAATTCGAACAATACATCATAATTGAAAAACATAATTGAAACACTAAGGAAAAAGGGATAACATGAGGGAAATCATCCTAAATTCTCAAAATCTTGAAGGTAACGGTTCCAAGAGCTTGGCGCCAATTGACTTCTTGTATAGGAAATGACTTCATGCCCAATCTTCAATATATTGCGTAACTGCATATTTTTCCTTTCATCGGTAAGGGCATAATATCCTTCCCCACTCAATTCTCCGTCTTTAACCTCTTTTAGGAGTCATATGTAATACATGTTATGACTCTGCAAATAAAACAACAGACAAATTTTAAACTCCGTTTTGGCAAATTTGGCTTAATTTAATTATAATGACCACGTTGACACATAATTATGCAATATGTCTAAAGGGTGTGAGGGCCCTTTAGACGATGAGGTGGCTACTAATTATGCGGATTGACACCAAGGGTCAAACCACCTAGGGCTTATGCAGCATGTATGACCTAATTAGACTTCTAAGAGTTGGCTTGACGTGGACTAAAGAGGAATTCTATGCAAGAAGGCTCGTAGTTTCCCGGTAGTAAAACTATCTGCTCCGTCCATGCATGTGCCGACCCTCTATAATTAGGTGTTTGAAAAAGATTGGAGTAGTTGTGAGAGGTGCAAAGACACGACATCACGGTAACAAAATAAAAAAAGGAAGAGGGTCCCAATTGGGGGAAGTATGAACGGAATGATATTTTATCAAAGCGATAACATTTAACATGTATTTGAAAAAAAACGGTAACACATAAACAATTTTAAGGAAAGCGATAAATAAATAAATACATAAATATAAATAAACAAGAATCACACAAATAAGGAAAAGGAATAAGGATGAAACATGATAATAAACAAATAAGGAAATGGGAAAGGGATTAGACAACAAAATAGATCTATATAAGGAAAGCAAATACACATGAAAATCAAATAGCAACTAACATGGTAAATCAAATAAACAATGAACAACCTAAAATACCCATATAAAGTACGAAACACGTAATGGTTTGAACCTAAAAGTTCCCAGCGGAGTCGCCATTCTGTTACGCCCCATTTTTCTCAAAACAGGTTTTATACACGACCTAACAACTCTTTTGGGTTTTGATGTGATGAAGAGTCACCACTTAACGAGTTAATGTGCGTTAGGGCACCTATCTAACCTAACTAATTCTAACTTAAGGTCAACGAACCAGAGATCGGGTAAGGGTTCAAATTACCTCGAGGGGAAGGAATTAGGCATCCCTCAAAAGCCACAAATGTGGGTTCCGACCGTATCTCATGCAATATGTGAGGTTATAAATAGCAAATAAGGTCACTTCATTATTATTAATTAATTTAGACATGCATGCTAGGTGATGACGATAAATATACAATTAAGATTAATATTATTTAATTAATTACACACGACACTAGGTGATAATAAATAAATATTAAACAATTAATAAAGAGATAAGCGAGGAGACAGAAATTGCACAAATAAATAAGTAATCAGATTTTATTCGTTTTACATTAAACTACCCCAAATAATTATAATTAAACACGTAAAAGGGCTAAAAGGGGAGGGAGACTTTGAAGGACTTTATAGATTAGCACTCGACTTTCATTTTTTTATATTTTTGATAGGCTTCCGTATAGGGACTGACAAAACCAAAGTTTGTCGTTTAAGCCTGAGTCGATGTCATCATATCCATAGGGCCTAAACTACCCCTACCCCACCACTGCATGCTTTCATCCTAAAAGGTGTCAGCGTCCCCTCTTAATGTCCAAGAGGCATTGGACTACTTATTGGGATGGTTTTAGACAGAATAAAATCTTAATAGGCCCACCTAAACACCAAGTCAAACAAATTGGACGATCATTTAGCAAGTAAGGTCTCAAGTTGGCCTCTTTAACTTAATTAGACATGCTAGCAAACACATATAGAATGAAAGGGGTCGCATGCTAACTGTGTGCACATGAACGTATATTAACAATTTAATTTTAGACAAGCAAGGATATTGAGGAGATAGTGGCTAATTTATGTCAATTATCAATCTCAAAGATAGCAGATTTTTAAATCGAAAAATCTTTAATCAAATAGGTGGTAGGACATAATCAATTGTAATGCAGAAACTGATTTAGTAGCTAATTTTAAGAGACGAAATAATATGCAAAATTTAATTAATTCGAGCATGAATTAATCGGTGCAACGAGTATTTAAAGTAGCAGATTTTAAGTAAGCATGCAGAAATGATTATTAGTTGATTTAAGTGGCACGACAGTATTTAGAATGCAAGAGTTAATGGCTGAGCAAGAATTAGTCAAGGGCAAATAAATTGTTAATTGAAAACAGTTCAAGTTTCATAAAAAATTGTTACTGAGATGATTTTACTCTTAAATATGCAGAAAAATAATCATATAAGTGGGTTTTATTCAGTTATAACATGCTGGAAATAGTTAATTAATATATGGAGTGGCAAAGATTATAGCTGAATATTTATTGAGTTAGGAAAACAAAATCAGATTTTTATTTTTAATTATTAACATGTTGAAAACATTAATATCCTATAGATAAGATATCTATGTGAATGACATGATAAAATTCTTTAAAAGTGACCTAGGTGCATGTTTCCTAGTGGAACTAATATATTGACTATGATCCTAATTAATTTTAAAGGCCAGGGAAATAATAGCTTCAGACTGAATTTAGTTTAGATCAATGGACAGAATAAATTGCAGAATTTGTAAACAAATAATCAAAGTAACCAAAAAGACTCATATTTATCAATTTGTAGTCAATTTAGACTGCTCCTTATTATTAAGATGCTGAAAATAATAAATCTGGTCCTAAATATAGTGTCTAAAGTCATATACATATTAAAAATTAAATTAAAATCCTATAGACATGATATCTATCAAGAATAACATAAAACCAAAGTCAACACCCTATAGGCATGGTTTCTACACCCAAATACTAGATTTACTTAGATCCTATAAGCATGGTATCTAAGTTATTTCTAACATGCTATTTAAACAAGCAATTATGTCATATAGAAGAGAACTAGTGGTACAACACAAGGTGATAATGAGCAAGTAAAAGATTATACATTTACTTTATTATTATATACTAAATTGTTAGGTAGATTTAAAGTTTTGCTTTATCATGTGATTAAACCTAAGTAAAATGATCGTTTAATTCATGCCAGCAATAGCTAATTTTATTTTAGAACGGCTATGTAGTAAGAAATCACCAAGTATGAATGGTAGGTAATCACACTCTAACAGACATATTTCTAACAACAAATAGATACGATAAAGTAACAAGTAGCACATAAATCTCCCTCCCCCCTTTAGACGATCTCCCAAATACATTTCATATATGAGTTTGAGAGTTATACAAATATTACAAAACTGAAATAAATAATAAATAAAAAAAAAGTAATTTCGTCTCATGGCGACTCTTCAACTTGAACTTCAAGTTCAAAACCTGTTTAACATAATAACGCTCGCCACGAGATCATAGCAGGCTAATAATTAATAGATAGCAACATAAAAAGCAATTTACAGCAAACAAACAAATTTTACCAAGTCATATAAAATCACACATAGAAATGAGGGATAAGGAAACTAACCCGGTTGCTTCCTTTATTATTTCAAATATACACATAATACGAACAATGCAAGAATTTAAACTAGTGAAAGGAACTAACCAGTTATGCAGAATTATTTATCAGCAATGAAGACCTAATTACTTCAATAACCAACCCTAACACAGCAATATAAAGTGTAGAGAGGAGCTTTAATGCTTATAGGAAGAACTTAATTCTTTTTTTTTTTTTGGAGTAGAGAGAAAAATGTCTTTAAGTATTTTTAGAGTGTAAGCCAATGTGAGAATGTGTGTTGTGAATGATTGTTAGAGGTGTCATTTATATAGTGAATAAGAGGACACAAATATTCATGGAAGAAAAACTATTTAGGATCAATTAAAATATTATTCATTCCCTTAATAAAGAAGGGCCAAAATTAGATTTTATTTTAATTTATTTTTACCAAATATACAAGCATCTAAATAAGACAAGGATAATTTTAGGATCAAACCAATATTATTTCTTATAAAACTAACTCAGTAATATTATATTAATTATTTTTTGCTCAATCAAATATAAATTTACTAGAAATACAACATGTAAGAATCAATTCAGCGTCAATTAAGGCAACTACAATCAATTAAACTTAATAAATAAAATAATAAACTAATTTTACCTTACCAAGAGCCACAAAATCTGTCCGAATTTGCACAAAGTTAGTCAATACCATATCAAATCCAAAGAGATTGCTATTTAAAGAGGGAGATAATCAGGGCCCAAACTTATATTTATTTTACCATTTTCAGCGAATCACTTTACAAGAATTGTAAAATTCTGGTCAATTTAAGCCTGAATGGTTATACTAAATCAGAACGAAACTTGAGCAAATTATGACTGCAACAAATAATGAATTACTAACATAAATCGCTTAATTAAGTACGCCATGAACTAATGTACGACATTAGGCATATTTGCTCAAGTCATGTTTGAATCCTACTGAATTCAATCTATGAACAATCACAAAATGATAGCAATGAAAATACATATTAACCATCCGTTTTAGCAAAAGACCCAAATTCTTAATCAACATGAGAGACACTAAATTGCACACCAATTAAATCTAAGCAGAGCAATATTTCGTTGGAGTTAATAAAATTAAATCAAATGCATGAAGTTAAAACAATAGCACAAACAACCAACATAGAGATAGTCATGCATTTCATGATCAAATAAATAAAATAAAATTGAAACGATCCGTCTTTCAACAAATTGGGACTTTATTTTGACCGGAGCTCTTGGTCCCTTCGTCAATCGAAGATGCTGTTCACTGGAGTTTTGCCTGCGCCGGCCGAATCGGCTGGAGCTACTGCTCGTCGGTGGATCGCGACTGCTGATCGGAGTCATTGCTGATCGGATGGGGCTCGCTGGTTGTTTTTGCTGCTGCTTTCCTCGCCGAAAAAATAGAAAAAAGAAGAGGAGGCGGCAGGGCGGAGATCACGTTGCTGAGTGCTGCTGCTGCTCATCGATGGCTGCTGGTTGTCGTAGTTGCCGGCACTGCTCTCTCGTTAGTGGCGACGCTGGCCTCCTGGGATCTCACTGTGGAGGCTCGCTGATGGAGCAACGTCTGGCGACTGCTCGCTTCTTGCCTGTGCTGGCCGGACAGGAGAGGAGAAAGAGGCAGCGAGGAGAGAGAGAAGGGCGACGGGAAAGAGAAGGAAGAGGGGTGGAAAGGAGAGCGACGTCTCCTCTTGTTCTCGCCGGAGAAGATGAGAGAGGGGCGGCAGAGAAGAGGTGACTGCCTCCAGTAGTTTTCACCGGAAAATAGGGAGGAGAGAGAGTGTGTCTGATCTTGAGAGATGGAGAAGGAGAGGAAAAGAATTAGAATAGGATTTGGTCTTTTTAGATATTAAAATAGGGAGGATAGGTAGATTTTAATCTGAATCGTAGGATTAGTTTAGATAAGCGGCTAGGATTTAACTTGAAAGATAGATGGATGAGATTAAAATGAAATCGTATTGAAATTGAATTTGAGATGGTTAAAATTGAAATGAAATTGGCTAGAAGTGGCTAGAATTGAAATGAAAGAATGACTATAATTGAAATGCAATTGGAATTGAATTAGAATAAATTGGCTAAAATTTAAATGACTTTGAGGGAATTATTAAAGAAATGCTATTCAATTAAAATACTACAAATATTATAACATTTTATATAATAAGAATCACTTAAATTTTAAAACATTTGAAATAAAATAATTATTTTGAGTTTTACTAATAATTAAACAAAATATTTACGATAATTTTAAAATCATGCATACTAAAAGTATATAATTTTAAGACAAAATTAATTAATATTTTAACTCAAAATATATTTTAAAAAATACTTATTTAATCGAATAGTGTTAGAGTGGAAAACATAGCCTCCAATGTGGAGGTAGAGAATATTATATATTGACAAATATTACATAAGTGGTACACAAGAATAAGTAAATTACAATATGTGTATAAAGTAAATTAAGTAACTGTAATACCCCCCTTCAAGAAAAACAGTGGCGGACCAAGACAAAGCATAGCACACAAATACTCAAACTGAGGTCTAGGAAGACTCTTAATAAAGATGTCAGCCACCTGAAGCTTGGTCGGGACAAACTTAGTGTATAGTTTACCAGACGAGACAAGCTCTCGAATGAAGTGATAGTCCCGATCAATGTGTTTTGCCCTTTTATGAGACACTGAATTCTGTGTGAGGAAGAGTGCACTGCGATTTTCACATAGCAACGTGGGACAATCAGGAGGCAAAGCATGAAGTTCCCGAAGTAAGTGAGTTATCCAAACAATTTTAGCCGCAGTATTTGCCATTGCTCAAAACTCAGATTCACAACTTGAACGAGAGACAGTTGGTTGTTTCTTGGCACTCCAGGATACTAAGTTTCCACCTAGAAAAATGGAGTATCCATAAGTGGATCAGCGAGTTTCTAGACATCTAGCCCAATCAGCATCCGAGTAACCAAGAACAGAGACATCCTTCGGCTTGGTGAACAGCAGACCATAGGCAAGTGTGCCTTTAACATACCGAAGAATTCGCTTAACACACTGAAAATGAGAGACAGTTGGTGCCTATAAGAACTGACTAACCCGATTTATTGCATATGAAAGATCCGGGCGAGTAATTGTGAGATACTGCAATGCACCAACTAGAGAACGATACCGTGTAGGATCTTGAAAGGGATCACCAGTGGTGAGGAATGACTCATGAGGAGCTAAGGGAGTGTGCACAGGCTTAGACTCAAGTAAATCTGCTCGTGCAAGGATATCACGAGCATACTTGGATTGGCTGAGAAATAAACCATTATCAGTGTAGGTCACTTCAAGGCCAAGAAAATAATTGAGATCTCCAAGATCTTTAATTGCAAATTCCTTATTTAAGCGAAAGATGAACGTAGCCATGATGTCTATTCTGTTGCCAGTGAGGATTAAGTCATCAACATATATCAACATATACGAGCAGGTACATGATGCAGGAGGCACGTTTGAAAACAAACAGAGAGGTATCGGATCGACTGCACGTAAAGCCATTGCTGAGAAGAAAGAAACTTAATCGCTGAAACCAAGCACGTGGTGCTTGCTTGAGACCATACAAGGCTTTATTCAAACGACACACGTGATCAGGAAGCAAGGAGTCTGCAAAGCCAGGTGTTTGTTCCATATAAACAATTTCATTTATATGACCATGCAAGAATGCATTCTTGACATCAAGCTGATGAAGCTTCCAATTGTTAATGACAACAAGAGATAAAACAATTCTTACCGTGGAGGCCTTAACCACCGGACTAAAGGTGTGGGAATAATCTAGGCCGGGAATTTGAGTGAAACCCTGAGCTACAAGTCTCACTTTGAGACGTTCAACAGACCCATCTGAGTTATACTTGGTGCGAAAGACCCATTTTGAGCCAACAACATTGCTAATTTGTGGACGAGGCACCAGAGTCCATGTAGCATTTTTAGTAAGAGCCGTCATTTCCTCATGGATTGCGGCCATCCATTGTGGGTGTTTTGTAGCCGACTTAAACCCTCTTGGTTCAGAGGAAGCAAATAAAGCTGTAAAAAGGCGATGAGTTTCAAAATAAGCTAAGTTGGCTTGATGATGAGTGGAAGGTTTAAAAATGCCCGCTTTTGCTCGAGTTACCATGGGGTGAACTGATGCAAAGGACACTGATTCAGGAGGCTGATTTTGAGCCAAAGAATTACTCAAACCATCTGAAGAGGACTGCTGAGAGGAGGCAGCAGATTGCTGTGATGGAACGTCGACCAGGCCAGGTAATGGAGGAACATGAACTAGCTGCTCATTCAGGGGTGAAACAGTAGACGGATCAGTATGTAAGGGCTGGTATGGAGTTGACATATCACTATGATATGCATCACAGTAAGGAGGGCATGAAAAAGGTAAGTGCAGCGGGACGGAAGAAGGAGAAGGATCAATGACAGTTGAGGATTCTTGAGGCATGGAAAAAGACTCCAAAAAGGTTGCGAGTTGCAAAGAGTTTAAGTCCTTCGATGAAGTAGTTCCTGAAAAGGGCAAAGAATATTCATTAAATCGAGCATGGCGAGTGACATAGATTTGAGATGTTGCCGGATCAAGGCACCTATAACCTTTGTATTGAGAACTATAACCGATAAAAATACATGGAAGGCTTCTAGGAGATAACTTGTGATCCGCATAGTCACAAAGATATGGAAATACTTGGCAACCATAGACCTTAAAGTTATGATAATTTGGCCGCTCAAAAAACAGAAGTTCAAAAGGAGACTTGTTGTTCAATACCTTTGTAGGGAGACGATTGATGATGTAAACGGCTGAACTGAACGCATCTACCTAATAAGAGGTAGGAATATCTGCATTGAAAAGCATAGCCAAGCCAGTTTCCACTATGTGACGGTGTTTTCTTTCCACTCTACCGTTTTGCTGTGGCGTATACGGGCAAGATAACCTATGAAAAGTGCCATTGTCTTCAAATAATCGGCGAATAGTGTGATTAACAAACTCTGTGCCTCCATCACTTTGAAAAACCTTAATTTTTCGAGAGAACTGAGTTTGCACAAATTTCATGAAAACAGACAAAACAGATGCAAACCTAGACTTGGTTTGGAGAGGATAAAACCAAGTGAAGCGAGAGTAGTCATCAACAAAAGCCACATAATACTTATAGTTAGCAGTACATGTAATAGGCGCAGGGCCCCACAAATCACAATATATCAAGTCCAAAGGATGCAAAGATCGTGTAGTATTTAAATCAAATGCCAAACGGTGTCCTTTAGATAGTTGACAAGAAGAGCAAATGACTGGTTTAGGTAAAATAGAAGTAACGGACAAACATCCCAACTTATGCAAAAGTAAAACAGTATCAAAGGCAACATGCCCTAACCGACTATGCCAAAGTTCATAAGATGCTTTCAAACTTGAATTTGTACTAGCCGCCAAAGCTTGATGCTCATTATGCAAAACATATAGTCCATTCTCACATTTGCCTCGAGCCAGAACTTGTTTCGTTTTTCTGTCCTGAATTTGAAAAAATGGTTGAGAGAACAAAACGTCCACCGGATTATCACTTGTTAATTTACTAATGGACAAAAGATTCTTGGCAAGATTTGGAATAACCAAAACATCACGCAAGTGTAAATTTTTAGAAATAGTAAAGGAACCCATATGAGTGATAGAAAGAGCAGTACCATTTCCAAATGTCACCTTAGCAGTGCCCAAATATAGAGAAGCATGATGAACACTTGTTGAAGACGAAGTCATATGATCAGTGGCCCCAGAATCAACGTACCAATCAGGGGCAGAAGAAGTGACATGACATTGGGCATTAGACGCTTGAGCCAAGTTTGTGTCACGAGAAGCAGCTTGAGTGGCATAGGTAGCAAGAGTAGGACAAGCATTTGCATAGTGGCCATCTGTTCGACATAGCTGGCAGTGTGGTAGCCTGCGAACACTACCTCGACCACCTGATCCACTGCCCCTATTAGATCGACCACGACCACCGCTGTTAGAGGACGGATGAGTCGACTGAGCCGTGAAAGTAGCAGGCGGTG
Organism: Solanum bulbocastanum; assembly: GCA_037074985.1. Taxonomy (NCBI): domain Eukaryota; kingdom Viridiplantae; phylum Streptophyta; class Magnoliopsida; order Solanales; family Solanaceae; genus Solanum; species Solanum bulbocastanum. Next base: position 44,372,175 of record CM073606.1, on the reverse strand, counting down.
ATGGTGATGCACCATGAAGCGACTTGAGAAAGAGTTCATGACTCTCAGCTTGTGATAGTAAGTCGCGCAAGGTAGGCGTTGGTTTGGTGGCACGAATGGCAGTTGAAAAAGTCTCAAATGAGGCTCCTAAGCCGCATAAAAACCAATGTAGTTTATCGATATCATCAACAGGCTGACCAATGGCAGCCAACTGATCACAGATGGATTTAAATTTACGGCCATAATCAGCAACGGAGAAAGTACCTTTGACAGTTTGACGAAGTTGATCACGCAGATTATGAACGCATTCAACGGAAGAGTTGCTATAAGCAGATTCGAGAGCAACCCAGATTTGACGGGCTGTAGTGAGGCCCAAAATTTCAGAGACCGCCTCTTCCGTAAGAGAAGAGTGAAGGATGATGACAACCCGCTGATCAGCGGCAAGCTAGGCATCATAGAGAGGATTCGGAACCTCTTTGTCATCCGTAAGAAGCAGCGCTGGAGGAGCTATGGAGGACCCGTCAACATGATCCAATAAGCGTTAAAACGATAGTAGTGGCAATAGCTGATTTTTCCAATAGAGATAATTTGTGGAAGAGAATTTAATCGCGAGCATGTGCAAAACAGTGGCAATTGGCAGAGTGCCGTCACTTGTGGAAGAGAAAGCCATGATCAAAGTGTAGAAATTTGAGGCGAGAAACGGGAAGGCAGAATCGATTAGAATTAGAGAGGGATAATCGAAAGAAGAAAAAGGAGGGGAGGAGAGGAAGTAACTAGGAAGAAATAGAGAAGCGTAGGGTTTACTACTTAGGCTGATACCATGTTAGAGTGGAAAACCTAGCCTCCAATGTGGAGGTAGAGAATATTATATCTTGACAAATATTACATAAGTATTACATAAGTGGTACACAAGAATAAGTAAATTACAATATGTGTATAAAGTAAATTAAGTAACTCTAATAAATAGCATTCCAAAAATGATTAAAGGTCAGTCAAAATTGGGTGTCAACAAAATCAATACCGATTTAGTAGGTATCACTGATTTGAGGAGCAATGATTTTAGGTTTAAGTAGATTGACATATTGGGTCCTGCTGGGATCTGTATAGGTATGAGTAGATTGGGTTAAGGTGTTGTCTTTGTTGGCTAAGGGTGGGATCATCCCACCGGCGGTGGTGTCAACCATATGGCCGCCACTTTTCGAACGGTTTAGGTTTTTCCTAGAGAGCAATTTTGAGAGTTGATTACAAGTATTAATGTACTTTTAATATTAAGATTATTTTAATTATCTATTATAAAAAATTTAATTTAATTTTTATTTTTATTAAATTAAAATGTACATATTCAAATGTCCTATCAATATTATACATAGATGATAAAAAAAAAATTAAATATTGATGTTATACTAACATGATGATTTAAATATAACCAAGCAAATAAATTTGAAAATCATTTCACAAATTAAATCACTATATGGGAAAAACTCATCACAGAAATAAATAAATATAGAAGATATATTGATAAGTATATATATATATGACAAATATATTTTGGTCTTGCAATAAATAATTTTCTGCTTCTACTTCTAATTTTTAATAGGAGACAAAAAATGAGAAAATGGTCAAAAGCCTCCCCAATTTATAACCGGATTTTCAACTACACACTCGTATTTTACGGGGGTCCTATTACCCCCCTGAACATTTTAAAAGCAGAATATATAGCCCTTTAATAACTCACCCCCAGATTCGTATTAGGTAGTGCAGTACATGCGCCCCACACAATATATATATATATATATATATATATATATATATATATTTTAATGTATAAAATCAATTATTTTGTTTTCTTTCATCTCTAAGCATGGTATCAACCACCGACAGGAGATTTTTCATCCATTTTCATCCAAATTTCTCTCAATTCAACCTTCAAAAATCCCCAAATTTTTTCCAATAATCACCTAATTACCCTTCAAAATCTCAATTTCTACACCATTTCCTGCTTTTTCTCTCGATATTGATGAAACCTCACTCAAAATCATTAACAATGTAAAGCTCCAAAAAGTCGGTGGTAGAAATCTTTAAAATGAAAATATTGTAAGATTTTTGTAATATTCGATATTTATTGTAGATTTGATAGTCAAAGCTTTATCAGATCTGAAATAGAAGGTAGATGCAATACCTAACTATTTAAATTTGTGTTTATGCTTGAATCTGCATCTCCTACTTTAAAAATCTTGAAGCTACAAAGAAATTGGCAATGGTGGTTCACAACTATATTGATGGTTGATGGGTCTGTTCTCATATGGGTTTGTTCTCACGTAGTGGAAGGCCGGTGAAGACGAAGAATTGGTGGTGGATGAGTGAAGTTCACATGGTGCCGCCACCACTGCAGCCATGTTGTTGTTGCTGGTGTTTCTTATTAAAGAGAAAGAAGAAAAAGAACGTTTAAAGTAAAATAAAATAAAAGGAAACATTAAAAAAAAAAAAAAAAGTAAAAAAATAATAATGAAATAAAAGAAACACTTAATAAAGTTAAAGTTTTATTATATGTTTTTGCTCTCACTCTCTCAAAGAGAGTGAACTACACATTCCTTGCCATCTCAGCACATAGAGAGCAAATAACTCCATTTTAAAATAATCTAAGGGGGTAATAGGACCACCCTAAAATATGAGTGTGTAGTCGAAAATCCGACTATAGGTTGGAGGGGCTTTTGACCATTTTCTCGACAAAAAATTTTAGCTTCTTACTATCAGCAGAAAAACTACTTCTACTTCTATCTAAAAGTAGTTTTATTAATTAACCAAACACTTTATTTTTTCAAAATAAGTAACTTTAGTCTTCCAACAACAATGTCAAACAGACTCTACAACTACAACACTTAATATTTATTAATAATATGAAACATCTTAGTAGCTATCAGGACTACATTCATACTACTTAACAAGAAAGCCTTTTGAGTCCCTTTGTTTGAATAAATGACGTTTATTGATTTTGTTATATTTTACATTCAAATCAAAGTGAACCAAATCTAAATGGTGATGACATCTTGTCGTTGATATAATTGATTGAGGAGTTTGACTTCGATATTAAAAAAATAAAATAACTTTTAATTAAATAATACGTTGTAGTCTTCTATTTTTTTATGGAAGAAATGATGTCCCATGAATTGAAAAATAAATATATAAAAATACTCGGTTTCACATATGTTACTGTGGCAAGTCAGCTCCTATTATTACGTCGGTGTCCTCCAGTTTTGACCAATACTCATTTCGTTTAATTAAAAAAAAGTATTATTTTCTTATTTTAAAAAAATTATCATTTTTTTCTAATCTTGTTTTTATCATTAACTATATAAAATACTATTCTCTCGTTTATTTTTACATATTATAATTATATATCAACTATTTTGGAAATTAACTAACTAAATTGGATACAATTCTAGGATTTATTTTTACTTATTATTATCAACTATTTTTGGAAATAAATTTTTATTTTTATTTGTCCACTTTAACTAACATATCAAAGATAATTTCCATTTCCTATTAGCACTAACTATTCATTTTAAATTATTTCTCAAATATGTTAAAGACTATGCAATTAATATGAGTATCTTAGTAAAATATGTACTCTATTTATTATATTTTAATAGATATACCAAGTTCATTGTGAACAACTAAAAATAATAAAATTGATTTTTAATAAAATAAACTCGTAATCAATATTTTCGTAAAAGAAATTTTGATTCAAACATGGGTCAAATAAAATATTATGAAAAGAGCATATACTATTTATTTATTTTCTTACCTTTGTCTTCCTAGTAGTTTATTTAAACTCAACAATATGCCAAATTTTATATTTTAGATGCATATGCCATTATTGATGACTAGAATCAGAAGTTTTTAATTTCTACTCTGGTGATAAAATTATTCAATGAGAATGCTGAACTTTCAAGTTATGCCTAATTAATTAAATGCAATATACTTTGTTGTTTTTTTTAGTTGGACCTAAGATACAGTTTAATGAGTCTACACTCATTCAAATCAACATTATCAACATGTTACATATGGCATTAATTTTAAAATATTATATTTAGTTGATTTTTTAATATAGGAAAGGTTAACACGGTCCTTAAAAATTTGAAGAGAAAATAATAATAAACCATGCAAAGATCTCTTAAATTGAAAAACAAAAATCTATAATATGATAAAGTATATTTTGACTAACTTTTTAAATTATATGAAAAAGAGATAGTGAAGCATGAGGTTATGCCAAAGTGACATACTGAGAACAAGCCACTTGACACTTTTAAGAAATCTATTTAAATTTTATTTTGAAAATTATTAAATTATAATATTTTAATAATTAGTATTATAAATTATGAATTACAATTCAAATATTATCAATAAAAATATAATACTATAAGATAAATAATCCTCATGATTTCATTCAAAATGAGTAAATTAAGAAATCATGTGTAGAATTGGAACTTCATTCGTATTACTAAAAAAAATTAAAGTATTTACGGTTCAAATATTAAAAAAAAATAAAGTTGAGATTTGATGATAAACTCTCGAGTCCAAAAACTGCAGGTTAAACAGGACTAAGACAGATACTTGAAATGCAAGTTTAGTGACATAATATATAAGGATAATATAGAGGTAAGTCTTGATTCATGTAAAATTGAAAGAAAGTTTTAAGTACCTTGAATATATTATTTAGAGTAGTACGAAAATTGATGAGTACGTCACACATCTTAGTGGTGTAGGGAGGATGAAATGGAGGATCAAATTTGGAGTCTTACTTGATAAGTATGTGGCATCTAAATTTAAAGGCAAGTTTCATAAAGCTATGGTTAGTCTGATTATGTTGTATGGAGCGAAATGTTGTCTAGTCAAGAACTCCACATTCATAAGTTGAAAGTTATGGAAATGAAGATGTTAAGGTGAATGTATGGTCACACTAGAAGAGATAAGATTAAAACTGAGGATCTTTGGAGAAAGATATGGGTGGCTTCGATGGGGCATAAGATGCTGAAAGTGAGACTTGGATGGTTTGGATATGTGAAAAGAAGATACACAATTGTGCTAGTGAGAAACTGTAAGGGGTTGGCTATGGATGGTTACAGAAGAGATAGAGGTAGGAGTAAGGAATATCAGGAGAAGTAATTAGACAGGACATAAAAAAAGCGATGAAGGCAAAATCAACGATACGTAATCTGCCAAATTGATGTTGATTTTCCTTAAAAAATCAATCTTATCCATCGATTTTGACCAATTTTTTTTAGTAGTATATTTGGAAAAATGCAAATATCGACTGATCCAACCTGCATGAGTGCAAAATCTTAGTGTGCATAATACGGGTAGGACTCATCAATTGACAATTTAAATAAAAACAACTTAAATCTAAAAGGACCCAGCATAGTTTCGAAACTATTTAGTACTAACGGTAATAACAAATTTTGTGACATGAAATCATACGTTATGGTAATAATTATTCCGTTTTATTTTACTGGACCCTTTTATTAAAAACGGAGAAGGGTCTAAAATGTTCGTCAACTATTTGAATTAGTATATAACTAATCTTCATCTACCTTTCGGCCTCTAAATATCTCTGGAGTTAATCTTTTGGCTAAAAAATACTCTCGATATTAACTCTTTGGCTCATATTTTAACAATTCCCCTAAAGTGAGATCATTAAATATTTATTTATTATGCTGCCTCATTTGATTGATCCAAATTTAAATCCTTCTTAAATAAATAATAAAATCACATATGGTTCATATTTTGATCCGATGCGCTTGAAAATAGTATTCAAAAATTATTTTTAAAAAAATAAGGGGAGATGTTAGAAATAAGGGAAAATAGGAGTCGATCAAATGGTTAATATTGATGGTATTTTTAAGCCAAAATAATTGACGTCGGAATATTTTGTAGCTGAAAGGTGGACAAAGGATAATTTTATATCAACTCAAATACTTGAGGGACATTTAAAGCTCTTCCTATATAAAAAATAGATTATTTTTGTTTTACTTGTTCATTTTAACAAATTAAGAGAGTTTTTTTCTTTCTTATACTGTCCTAAGTATTGTAAATAACAACATGAAATACTAGTCAAATTAAAAGTATTAATATTATAAATAAATTGTTAAGACTTTTTTCATCTATATCATTCTATATATTCTCTGAATGATTGAATTTTGATTTAACTATACAGATCTATTTTGTGATTTGCTCGTGGAGTTCTCTATCATCATAGACATGTCTTCTTCTGCACCAATTTTCAACTTTGGCAATATCACTTCTCTAATACATTCAATGGCCTAAAATGTCCCTCAACTATTTGAATTGATATAAAATTATCTTTTATCTATTTTTTTGATTCTTAAATATCTCTGACATCAAACTTTGGCTCAAAAATACATTTATTTCTAACGGCCTATACTCCCAAGGTGGATATAGAGCAATATTGTACAAAATCACATAATTTAAGGACATTTTAGGCTCTTCTTCATTAAAATAATTTGAAATTACTTTCTTTTCATTTTTTTTGGTTTCCCACCCAGTGTCCGAAGTCCACATTGAAGCACCGACTAAATCCGGATCGCGCACTGCAGTGCCCATTCGGTGGTGGCGCTCCAAACATTATTTTCTCCATACCTAGGGCTCAAAATCGAGATCTTTGATTAGGGTGAAACACTCCCAGCAGTGCACCACAACCCATATTCGTTTTGAAATTACTTACTCTATAGACTCATATAATTGACTTGATTTTGTGTTTCATAGTAAATTGAAATAAAAAAAATCTTTGGTCCTCTACTCTCTACAATAACCTTTTCCCCCTCCCCCTCAGTACTTCCTCTCTCTTCCACTTTTTTCTTGTTGGATTTTTTTCACCATTTTAATTTTTATTTTTATTTTTTATACTATATTTTTCTTTTGTGTGTATCCAAAATTCAAAAGAAAAAAATGAAAATAATCCTTTCTTCAATCTCCACCCTACCCCACCATGATAATAATACAAATTAAAAGAATATAAACTTGTAAGTTCATTTCAAATTTGAGTCTCAAATATCCTAATTAAGAATGAGATTAAAAAAAAAAAAAAAAAGAGAAAATAAACAAGACAATTGGATAACTGACATAAAATTTTATATTAATAAAAAAATAGTTATCATTTTTTTATATGGACAACCAGACGGGACGAGTATGAATTTTATTTGGATCCCTATTCCCTAGTCATGAGTTGAGTTATAATAAATCAGAGGTTGATGTAAAATAGGTCAATAGGAAGATTTCATTAAATTAATAATTTATACAATATTATTTTGAAGCATTTTTTCAATCAAAATATGAATCATGTATGCTTTTTGTTATTTATTTGAGAATGATTTAAATTTGGACCAATCATATTAGACGATATAATAAAAAAATATTTAATGATTTTTCTTTAAAAGATTAGATGTTAAAAAGTAACAGAAAATATGAGTCAAAGGGTTAATATCGAGGGTATTTTTGAGCCAAAAGTTTGATGATAATTTTGTACCAATTCAAATAATTGATGATAGTTTTCTACCAATTTTAAACCTTATCCATTAATAATAGGTGCCTTAATAATATTATGCATAATACATAAACGTGACCCTTAACTTGACTTTAGCAGATAACTATGGCCTCCAACTTTGAGTGTGCACAAGTAGACATTTAAACCTGTGTAAAATTGAACAAGTAGAGACAGGTGTCCTACATGGCATAATACATGTAGGACACCACATAGGACACAAAATTGTCATGTAAGGTGTCATGGGACCAATGTGTCTATTTGTTCAATTTTATACAAGTTTAAGTGTCTACTTGTGCACACCCAAAGTTAATATCATAGTTATCAGCTAGTGTCAAGTTAAAAGTTATGCCATAATATTATCCCGCATGACTTTATGGTAAAATCTTCTTCTTTTTTTTATATGTCTCAACTTTAATGATTAAAATTATTCAATATATACCTATAAATGGTAAGAGATAATAGATATCCGATAAAGTAATCTTTCCTTTCCTTTTCTTATTTTTTCTCTCGAAGTGTTAAGTTTCCTAACAATTATGTGACCCCAAGGAAAGCATCCCCTCCTCCATTCCAAAACAAAACTATACACATGATTGTGCATACATCAATGAAAGAAATTGTTCAATAGACCATTGTACTTATAAGAATTTGTATTTTGAACTCTTTTACTTGATCATTTGTCAATTGAATCCTTAAACTCAATGAAATTAAGCATTTTAATCCCCTTGAGTAGTACTAGAAGTGCAAATCAACCATTAAATTTCCTTAGTAAATTTCTTTAAACATACAACAATATACACATTGTACTCTCACAAGTAGCAAGTGGGGTCTAGATAGCGTATGCCGACCTTACTCCTATTTTAGAAAGTAGAGAGGTAGCTTTCGATAGACGACGAGCTAAAAAAACACATTAAAACAAATTGAAAAAGAATAACTTAAAGTGAAGGGATCATACGTCAGAGTACCATAGAAAACATGACAAAACATACGGAAAAAAGGAATAGTAACTATACCAAGAAATTGCAATGATCAAAATACTTAGGGGTCGTTTGGACTTTGGTAGAATGTATAAAAATAATGTTAAATAGAGTGTATTAGTAATGCTTGTACTAGCAATGCATGTATTAGTTATGCTTGCACATTAATTATACATAGATTATTTTTATGTATTGTTTGATTTTGATGCATTAAAAATAACATGCATTACATAAAAAAATTATTTACAAGGATACTCTCCACTATTATGGTAGAAAAGATGTAAAAAAAAAAAAAGGTTTTGAGGGGCAAATGTGTCTTTTATCATGCTAATGCATGCATTAAAACCGTTGCATTGCTAATACCTAGAAATTCATGCTATTAACAATGCACACCTTAATACACAATTGAATGTATAACTAATGAAAGACTAATACATGCATTATTTTTTCTAATACGCTCTATCAAACGATCCGGCCGATAGTAGATAGTGGATAGTTGCAGAAATCAACCACAAGAAACTTCTTTAAACATCAACCCAAAAAATTCATTTTTTTCCCCAAATCAGTATGACTAACAATAGGGAAACAAGCCTTGAAAAGTCTCAACATCAATTCTGAAAAGGTATATTTTAAAAGTGAATAGAAAAGTAAGCAGGGAAGTCACATTATGATGGTTAAATGCTTTAGTTATCAATTACATCACAACTCACATATAGGTATTTATATATAACAACCAAGTCAATTTTCTCCTAACATATTACCCCCTCTGTCTCAATTTATGTCGCATGTTTTATTTTTCAAGAGTTAAACAGTTTAAGTTTGATCGGGAGTTTACGCATGAAATTTTCAAATTTCTTGAAATGAAATTTATATATTTGTAAACTACGTAAAAAGTAGCATAAGTCACAATAATTGATAATTCAAAATATTTAAAGGATCTATGAAAAACTTACGGTTAAAAATAAATTTGTTTGAATCTTGAAATCCGAAAAGTGCCACATAAAATGGTACGGAGGAAGTATTACTTATACTAATATAAGTTCACAACTGAAACAAAAACATATATTGCCTTAACATTCTCATATATATATTTACAGAGGCAATGGGAGATCCCGAGGTGTCGTCTGAACGGCACCGTGTAGGGAGATCTATCTCCTCATTCTCGTCATTCAGAATTATACCGATTAATGATGACGATACTCCTCACTCAGATGGAACAAATTTTTCGCCAGTTGACAGTCTCCGTAGCATCGATGAGAAGAAGGATTCGAATGTCGATGAGAATGAGAATGCGAATGCGAATGTTGCAGAAGAAATAGACAGTTGGTTGCCCATAACTGAATCAAGAACGGGGAATGCTTATACGGCAGCGTTTCATCTCTTGTCTACCGGCCTCGGAAATCTAGCATTTGTTCTCCCCTTCGCTTTTACCTCTCTCGGATGGTACGTATTGTTATGAACGAAGATAAAATAGATATAAAATGATATATTATCTCTTGATTTTTTGAAGATAACTATTTTCAGTACAATGGTTAAGTAAAGATAAACGGAGGAAGTACTTACTATTCTCTCTGTTTTATTACCTCAGCTCACTTTTATTTGTGGTATTTGGATTTGACAAACCAATTAAAAGAAAATAATAATTGATATAATTATTTTACCACAATGCACCTATTAATTGATGTTTAGTTCTCCCTACGTCTATATTTAGTTGTTATAGTTTTTATTTTTTAGAGTCAAATGATATGAATTTTAACTAACATTTTAATATGTATTTCTTTATCATATTGATCTGGAAAAAATTTGCAAATTATAATATTTTTCATATATAGTTTTTAAATATCATTTTTTTATTTTAACATATTAAATTAATGTAATCTAATATAGATTTCAAAGTTAATTAAATTGTCTTTTGAAAAACACAACATGACAACTAATTAAAAAGGACAGAGAGGGTAATTATTATTCCATATTAAGTGAACTTTTGAAACTTTTTCATTGTTCAAAATAATTGAATTGTTCAAAGTTCAAGATAGATGTTTTTGCATTTTTTAATGAAATTTTATATGTTCTAGAAGATAAATTACACTAGTTACAAAGTTATATTTATAATTTTAAAAAGGGCAATAGTGGAAAATATGATTTAAATATGTCTTTGAATGTTTTCATTAATAGGTGTGCATGCCCTCACAAATTCATTTAATATGGAATAGAAAGAATAAAAAGATAAGTTATTGTACTTTTTTTGTGTATCTAAATTCGTGCCGAGGAGTCTCACATTGGAGTAAAACGCTCCCTAGAAAAGGTAACTTTGTAACTAGCGGGATTCGAATCTGATACCTTAGGTTAAGGGTGAAAGAGTACTTATTGCTCTAGGTCTCTGGCTACCACAATCCTTGTTGATTTGTACTTATTAATGTTAACAACATAAAAGAAAAATTCTCTTTTTTTATATGTTGAAAATGAGTAGTAAAAATGAAATTCTATTTTAAAAATAAAGAATAAGTATAAGTGAACAAAAGGAATATATTTTTATTTTAATTTAATTGGGTGCAAAATTTAAGTAATTAAAAGTAACTTTAAATTTTGTAATAAGTACTCTTTCTATCTTAATTTATGTGAGACATTTCATTTTTCGAGAGTCAAACGGCTTAAGTTTGACCAAGAATTTGCTCGTGAAATCTTCAAAAATTTTAAAATAAAATTTATATATTTGTAAACAACGTAAAAAGTACTACAAGTCACAATAATTGAATTAAAAATATTTAAAAGATATAAAAAAAAAATTACGCTCAAAAATAAAATCTTAAAATCAAAAATATGTCACACAAATTTAGATAAAAAAGTATTAAATTAAATAGTATTTAATATATCGCGTGAGACACTAAAATTTCAAAAAATTATCAAACTAGGATAGAGACAATTACGTAGAGTATTAGTATTGAATTAATGTCATGCTATATTTGGTACTTGCTGATCTGTAATTTAGAACTTTGTGGCTAAATCATTTTTAGTGGTAATTAGGATTTTTAATCGTTTTAAAATGATTAAGTTCTAAATTAATAATGTACACATGTGGAATGATTTTTTAAAGATAAATAAAAGATCTTGATCAAAATTAATGAATTTAGTCGAACACATACGCTATACGCTAACTCCACCCACCCGTATATGCAAGATAATATAAGCAAACAATTTGATTAAATTATTAAAAATAAATATTGAGTGTGAATAAGTTTTTACGACACGAAAAATATGTTAAAGTTAATCATAGTTAAATTTTTTCACTTTATCATCATTATCATCATCATTATCATCATCATCATCATCACCATCATCATCATCATCATCATCATCATCATTATTATTATTATTATTATTATTATTATTATTATTATTATTATTATTATTATTATTATTATAACAAACCCGTAAATTGGTGCAGGTCAGGGGGAATAGTGGTTCTCAGTGTGTTTTTTGCATGGCGGCTCTACGCAATATGTCTCTTAGTTTCTCTTCATGAAACGGCTGATGGAACTCGTTACAGCAGATACATTCAACTCGCTATCATAGCTTTCGGTAATTAGTTCAAATGATGAATTTAGTTTGACTGGACATGAAATTTAAGAAATAATAAAAATTTAAAACTTATGTTTCTAAATGTAAAACTTGTGCCCTTGGTATTCGTATTGACCATAAAATCATCTCATTGAGGATTAATTCTAAATTTATGAGAAAATGTGTTTGGAGAATATTTGTATTAATCTTTTTTATCATCTCAAAACATACTTTCTCGTCGCTTTTTGGTATGTTGTCCTTAGTATTCATATGGCTAAGTGAAAAACTGTTTGGACATAGAAATGTTTTAGTTTTTCAAAATTCGAAAAACTCCAAAAGTTATTTTCATAATTTTCACTCTGAACTCTCATAAAATTTGAAATTAGTATGCATGTCGAAACACAACTTCAACTCGTAAGATCAAAGTACTACTTTTTTTTTCCTTCAAATTTCACAATTCTTATGTCCAACGTATTTACATTTGATTTCAGGAGAAAAATTAGGAAAGTGCCTTGCCATTTTCCCAATAGTATACCTATCAGGAGGCACTTGTATCATGACTATTATAACAGGGGGAAACACCCTACAACTTTTCTACAAAGCCATATGTAAAAATGATCAAAATTGTCTTGACAAATCACCAAGTGGAGCTGAATGGTACTTAGTGTTTATTTGTCTTGCCATTTTAATTGCCCTATTCTGTCCAAATTTGGACTCTTTGGCTTGGGTCTCTTTTGTTGGTTCAATCATGGGTGTCTCCTATTTCACTATACTTTGGACACTCTCTATTAGTAAAGGCAGGCTTAATGGAGTCTCTTATAATCCCTCCGATAATGTAACCACAAATATGGAGCGATTTCGCGATGTTTTAAATGGCATCGCTATCATTGCCATGGGTTTCCGAGGTCAGAATCTTGTATTGGAAATACAGGTAATGTTGTTCATATTAATAACTAGTCGATAGTTTTGATTTTAAAGATTGAACCTATCAAATTTAATTTTAATTATTGCGTTATTGAAAAAGTTGCATGTAAATTGATGTAGGGGACATTACCATCAAATCCAAAACATCCTACAAGGACAAGAATGTATAAAGGAGTGATAGCATCCTACTCTTTTGTCGCAATGTGTGAATTTCCCTTGGCAATTGGAGGATATTGGGCATATGGAAATATGGTAAACTATTTTTTTATATTCATTTTATATCGAGAATTAGTTTTGTAGGTTATTTATAATTTTGTTTTTTTAGTTTTAATAGTCATTTCGTAAGAAATTTGAAAATTTCATTTTTGTCTATTTATTTTATAAGTGGTCAGGAGATTTTATGTCTTCCGTTTTATATAATGGAACACAACTTGCAATTATTGCTATACTGATCAACTTTGGTTAAGTAATAAATGGAAGATTTAGTTTTGTGTGCCTTTTATAAACTTGTTTTGAGTTTTATGTTTTTTTTTTTTTACGAAATTTTCACTTTTACGTATAAAAATTTCTCGAAAGGTCATTTTATTCTATTTAATTTGTAGGTAGTTATAAGAGATCATTTACTTTACTGAGTATAACGTATTAATATTAAAATGATTTAATTGGCAGATGCCTGAAGATGGAATTATGGTTGCAGTAGCCAAGTACCACCAAGAGAGCACACCAAAGGGGTTAATAAGCACAATATACTTGCTGGTAGTGATCCAATGTTTATGTTCATTTCAACTTTTCGTTATGCCCGTCTTCGACAACTTGGAAAGAATATATGTTAGCAGGAAGCATAAGGCGTGTCCAAGGTGGGTTCGATCATGCATCAAGCTCTTTTATGGCGGATTGGCATATTTTATGGCTGTGGCATTCCCATTCTTGATAAGCCTGGCTAAATTTATAGGTGGAATCGCGCTGCCATTACCTCTGGTGTACCCTTGCTTCATGTGGATTTCAATCAAGAAACCTAAAAGAAACAGTTTAATGTATTGTCTCAACATGTTTCTTGGGTGTTTGGGCACATTGATCACCGTTGTGCAAGTTGCTGGTGCATTGTGGTATTTAGTGGTTAATAAATTGGATGCTAATTTTTTTAATCCTTAGTGGAAAAAGACTTAAAGAGTCTGTTTGGATTGGCTTATAAGCCAACAGACATAAGTTAGGAATTCTAATTTATGGCTTTTGACGTAAAAATATCTTTTTTATTTTATATAAACAGTACTACAAAAGTACTTTAAAACTACGGAAAAGGACCTAAAATATCCTTCAAGTGTAGAAAATGAAACATAAATACTCTCCTTCCACATTTGGGCTCCAAAATACTCTTCTATCCAGGTATATGGACCTATATTACCCTTCACTTACCAGATTCTTTAAGCGTGTAATTAATCATTTCATTAATGACATGTCAATCTTAATTGAAATTCATCAAAAATTATAATTTCTCCTAATCAAACCTGGATCCAGCTAAATTCTATCCGACTTACTTAAAATTCTATTGACTCATATCTTTTTTAAAAAAACATGGCGAGAACCCTTCTAAACAAATCAATTTACATTCTGCGATTTGGAAGCGCCTTTTGCGAAACTAATGAGGAGTATGGGGAAAAGTATGCCTACATTTAAATCTATGGTTTGGTAAAAAAATGTTCTTCACTTTGTGTTAGGAAACTTTCCAACGAGTAACGACTAGAGTTCATGTTTATACTATAGAATCATTTTTTGGGGGTAAAATGCTCAATTATGGCTTAAAGAGAGGGAGGAGGGAGCTACTTGTATAACTAGTGTTTTTGGTCATATATGTTAAGTGAAAGGGTAATATACGTCCATATAGGTGGATGAAATGGTATTTTGAAGTCCGAAGGTGGAAAGAGGATATTTTTATTCCATTTTCTATACTTGAAAGATATTTTAAGCCCTTCTCCATTAAAACTAATTTGAATTAGAAGCACTTAAATAAGGTTTTTCAAACAGACTCTTAAATTACACTAATTGTATTTGGGAAATTCTCCTACTAATAGTGGAATTTAACTTAATATAGAAAGATATTTGTCTTACCTTTAAGGTTATATGCTAATTCCACTAATTGTGGTTAGTTAAATGTAATTATAATCAAGTTAATGATATGATAGCATATTTTCTTTTTATACTTTCCATGTATACAATTTAACTTCTTTTGGGCTGAGATTTATCGAAAATAACTTTTCACCCCAAAAGATAGAGATAAAAATCTGCTATATCCTACTTTCCTTAAATTTTACTTGTGAAATTATATTAGATAGTGGGTACATATGCTTTTGTTGTTGTTTGTGTATATAAGTTATATTCAACTTAAGTGAAAATAGTATTGAAGTAAAATAAAAACTATCAACTTCGAATTTCTAACTCCAAACAAGAATTTCAAGCATGAAATTGAAGAAATATGATGTTCTCAGCGATGACAAAAGAGTTGGAGAACATACCTAAAAATATAGGAATAATACATAAATAAGCTCTTTTATTTGGCAGTTGGTATCTAAGTATTCCAACTTTGGATGTACATATGTAGACACTCAAACTTGTATAAAATTGAACAAGTAGACACATACATCCTGATGGAACATGTCGAAGGAATATGTCCATCGGAGCAGGCTGACGAGTTAGAGTTAGAGTCATACTAGGACTAGACTACTAAATCATAAGTTATGTACGACTAAGCTACTGTATATTGTAGAAGTCGACTAGAATAAGGTATTTGAGTTATAATATAATACTACTCATGTAAATAATTGTGTTGTAGAAGGATTCCTAGTATAATTAGAATAAGACTCTTCTCCTATATAAGGAGCTTGTAACTCAACATTATTATTATCAATACAATCCTTGAATTCTCCATATAAGATAGTTCGCTGACTTAAGTTTAATGGAGCAGGACGAAATAAGATGATAAAGTTAAGAGGTCGAAAGAGTGTTGGTAGAAGAGGCCATTACGGTTTGATAATGTGGTTGTTTTGGTTTTGATCTAATACGTTAAAGAGCGGAAAAACTTTATTGCTCTGATACCACGTAGAAATCTCACATAAGTATGGAGAATCAAGGATTGTACTGATAATAATAAGGTTGAGTTACAAGCTCCTTATATAGGAGAAGAGTCCTATTCTAGTTATACTAGGAATCCTTCTACAACACAATTATTTACATGAGTAGTATTATATTATAACTCAAATACCTTATCCTAGTCGACTCCTACAATATACAGTAGCTTAGTCATACATAACTTAGGATTTAGTAGTCTAGTCCTAGTATGACCTAACTTTAACTCGTTAGCCTGCTTCGATGGACCTGTTCCTTCAACATGCTCCATCAGTCTTCAAGCTTCCTTCAACACGTCCTATGCGGCATAAGACATATAGCACACCACGTAGAATATAAAATTGTCGTGTAGAACACCACGTAGGACGGATGTGTCTATTTATTCAATTTTATATAAATTTAAGTGTCCTAGTTGTGCATACTCAAAATTGGAGGACATAGACGCCCACTAAAACCATGTTAAAGGGCATGTTTATGTGTAAAGCCAAAAATATAACAGTAAAAATTTGGCAACATAGTCAAAAGTGTACATAAACGTGTTTCTAATTAATTTGACAACCTTTTAACCTTAGGTCTTTATTTAAAGTTCTACTTGCGTAATTTTAGGTCCTAAATGTGTAGCTTTTCAAAACTTAATTTCCTCTAACCATAATTACGTGACAAATAATTATTAATTGGGATCAACACTCACTTGGGAATTTCTACTTTGATTACTCAACTCTCAATTATATTCTAAAAATATATAATATGCCAATAGATTCATGTGGAAATCAATTTTATTGGCCATGATATGAAATGACACAATGTACTTATTCTTTTTGTCTCCAATAAAAATTATTTATATGTTTCATAGTGACTATTTACGGGACCTCAGTTAATTAGGGGTAGAATTTGAGATAGTGAAGAAATATTTTAATTAAAAGTTTTATTCTATTCTTAGATAAACGTTTACAGAATAAGATTCAAGCTAAGACACTTTACTTGAATTAGAATGCACTTTTCCTTGAAACGAAATTTAATTTGTAAGCTACTTATTAATACAAAACTTTACACATGAATTGGTGCGTCTGATGGGAAAAAGCAACGAAGAAGTCGAATACACATCATATATTTCACTATTTATTGTTAGGTTAAAACGATCAATATATATTCTTAATAAAATGTGATAGTATTTATTTTAGATTAAACTCACATATTTTTTTCTCTCTTCAAAATACCTCATACTATTAAAGATATTTAATATTATAAGTAGCTTACTTATCTTTTTGACGATCAATATGAGATTTTATTTATACTTATTCAATAATTTCCACGTGATCTTTACTAGTCATGGGATAATTTATAAATTAATTATCAGTCACATCAATTAAGTAAGAAAAGGGAAAAGCATGAACGGAGATTGAATTGATGATAAAATAGATTTTTGGGTCGCAAATAGTGATTCAATTGATGATAAAGAAAGAGAATTCTTAATTCACTTCTCCACCTCTCCACCTTCAGAAGATTCATCAATTTCTATCAAATATGACATATAATGTACATTTATCAAAGAATAACTATAACTGACGAAATTCGAGCAATTACTTATGTTACTTAATTAGTATGATATTGATCATAAAAAACATCTAATAAATTATGGATTCAAATTCATCATGTTAAGCAAAAAGATGAATATATATTCCTTACTTATTTGTCACGCCCCGAGCCTACACCCTAAACGTGGCCGACACTCGAGAGCAATTGCTGGTCCCCAAGCGAATCCTTGGCCTGACTCAATTATTCAGTGGAAGACTTACTCCAGAAAAATGGAGACTCCATATACCAAACTTAACTCATATAATCTCAAAATAGTTTTAACTCAATAAATGCCTGAAAAATACTTAATCAAGCATAAGTAATTAACTCAAAGCCTCAAAGGAACATCAACAAGGGAAACGGGAAAAGACTACTATCTATGAAGCCTCTAAATACTATGATGGAAGTTGAAACAAGACTCACGACTTCCTAACAATACTGAAATTTTAATGTGGAACCCTCCGGAAGCAAGGAGACTCACTAAAGCTAACTGAAAATGCAAATGGTATCAACGGAGCGCCCGTTAATAACCCTGAATACATGTATCTGCATCATGAAAAGATGCAGGTTGAATGACGTTTGTGCACTAAATGTACGAGCATGTAAGGGGAAAACTAAACATATGGATACATAGCTGAACTGATAGAAAGGGGAAATCATACTCACCTCAATTCAACTCAATATGAAAGTAACAATAAAAGATGCAATAGGTGTAAAGCTTTTTAAATTGTAGGTAATAACTCAAAATGTTAAAAAATACCATGATAAACTCTTTTACTCTTATTTGGGAGATTCTCTAATCGACAACCATCACTATGAACTACGTGATGACACAACATCTCACCCATGCTATTAGAACTGCCATATACCTTGCCAAGGTATAGCACTCCTCAACTAAGTGGATCCACTAAGCTATGCTTAAAAGCAATAAGAAATCATCTAAAAAGTATGATCATTTACCCATGTTGGCTACATGGTTTATGAGGAATGTGAGTTGTATGAACTCATCCCGATATTGGTGTTCAATACTACTCCCAATAATATATGACTCATGCTCAAATATTTTAAAACATTACTCTTCCTCAATTTGAGATAATTACGCAAAAGTCCCTCTTAAAATAGGTAATGCTCAAGACTCATCATAATGTTTATTTAGATTTTGGTGTTTGTCTCTTTTGAATGTAAAAATATTACATACTTGGGAATACTTAGTTCCCTTATACTCATTTTGAAATATGAATTCAACTCTCCTCATTCTCATACTCACTTACTAATCAAGTCTTAATTCAATTGATAGAAGATTGTAAAAGACTTTCCAAAACGACTCAAAAAGGACTTCTTGAACCTTCCTCTTAACTTTACTTTAATTTGAAATGTAAATCAAGAGATGTAATTAGAATATGCATGATCTCTCAAGGATTAATGAATATTTTAAGTGTGGATATCAAGAAGAGAACATAGGTACGATTCGAGGGAACAAACACGGAAAGAAGGACGGAAAGGTAAAGGACCTGGAGTACTGAGTGGCGCGGGGCGCCAACCCCTAAACTACATACTAGTGTTTGGGGTGCACTGAGTGGTGCACCGCGCTAGGCCCCAAACTACTAGGCAGTAGTTCTGGCACAGTGGTGGCGCACTGCCCCATGCCCTTACCCAGTAATTTGACGAATTTTCTTGCTTAATTTGAAGCCCTAACTCATCTAGAATCGAATGATCTCTTCCAAATTTCCTTTGATTCACAAACCCAACACAAAATCAATGAAAACCCACTCAAATTCTATCAAGAACAACATCACTCGAAAAACCCTCACCTCAAGAACTCAACAAGACTCCATTGTTAAGGAATGTAGCTAAAACCTCAAGAACTCAATTCATCCACTTCAAGAATGAATTTATGAGTGAAAATAACATGATTGGCGTGACGGAGAACAAATACAACACTATAAAAGCTTATATACCTCGAAAGAACTAAGTTCTTGGAGAAAATACACAAATCTTGAATGAATGCTTGAACCTTCTTCTTTTTTTCCTCTTGAAACCCTTCTCTCAACCCTAAGTGTTTAAGAATGAGTGAAAACTGATATCAATCAACTTAGACCCCTAATTTGGTGAAAAAAATGTGCTAGGCTGGTGGAGTAAGGAAAAGACCAAAATACCTCTCCTTAAAACGGATGAAATGCCTTAAGTAGAGAGGATGTACTCAAACGGGCATAACTCTTTCATCCAAACTCAGAATTCAGCAAACTCAGCGGCGTTGGAAAGAGGACTCGAAGATCTTCAATTTGATACCTCATGGGCTACCTAAATCATTCTATGCTAAAATTTATGGTTGTTTGAAGTTGACTCAAAACTCAAAACTTAGGTTTTACTTGTACAAATCTCTAGTTAACATTTTCGAAGTACGAGATGTTACATTATTATCAGACAACATATCACTTATTCAGAAATTTCATACAGGGAAACTAATTTTCAGTCCCCATCTCATGAAAATTTTTTTTTGCTTAATTAGCCTTATCCCTTCTAGGTTATTTTAGTGATAAATTCTATATATTTATATAGGAATGAGGTAATCCTATTTGATCAAATATTTAACGATTTATCTTCTTGATGAGATCAATATCGATGATAGTGACAAAGTCCATTAGCTTATTTTTGTATGTATTTGTAAAGTTATAGATAAGATAAATGTAACAAATTGGCCGGTAGACAGGCAAAGGCACTAAGCCAGCCCTACATGCATCATCACTCTGCTATATATATTTCTCAATATTCGTCTCTTCGAATCATTGACTTTAATACTAATTGTTTGGCTAAACCAACTCAAAAATACTCTTAACATGGTATGACACTATCCATCTTGGACAAAAACAATACGATTTTTACCCAAAAAATCTCATACCATTAAGAATATTATACATACTAGTGAAACTATCCGCACTTCGCGCGGCTATATGAAGTATTTATGAGATAATAATATGTAATATTTATATTTTAGGTTAGTATCAAATATATAAGATAATATTGATATTTCTCTTCATCTGCGTTATCATACGTATTTTCTTTTTTTCTAAACATATAAATATAATTATTTTTTTTACATTGTTTTAAGTGCAAACTATTCTTATGTATATAGTAGAACAAAATATTTACCGAGGTGAAGTAAACGGAATAAGAGGTAATATTTTGAAATAACAATATATTGTATTACATTGAAAATATTTTATATGTTTTAATTTCCTCTATCTTTTGTTGGAGTACTAATTTTCTATACAAACTCTGATTTCATAAAAAAAAAAAATTATTATGACTTTATTATTACATTTGTTTGTTGTAATTTTTAAACATTAATTAAATATATATAAGAATTATGAAAAATGAAACATACAAAACTTATGAATAATATTTAATATTAGAAGTTACAAGTAAGATGAAGAGACATGAGTTATAAATAATTTAAATGTATAATTTTATTAGACATTAAATGTATTAATAATTATGCATTGATTTTATTTGTAAAATAAATAAATGAAAATATGGGATGAAACTACAAAAAATGAACAAAAAAATATAATAATTAGTGACTGCATAAAAATTATAAATACATTTACGGTGACAAAAATTGATTGTTACATACACAAAAAAATGACATCATGAAACTAATATTTTATTTTTCAACTACTTATTTGCAAGTATAGTAAAAATGAAACTCCTAATCATTATAATTTTTTTGTTGTTGTTGAAATGGGATAATTATATTAATTGTGTTTCATAACAAAGAAAAGGTAGAATAGAAGGATAAAATGATTAGCATTGACAATACATTTAGCTAAATTATTTATACAAACCAAAATTTTAAAAATTAACTTTAATTATGCTTCATTTTTTTCCCTTCTACCATCTTCCTTTGCAAGTAGATCCGCTACCATATTTTGCTCCATACATCAAACTCTTCATCATATGCAACTAATTGAATAAAAAAATAAAAAAAATAAAATATCATATACCAATTAAAAATAATCATATAAAAAAAGAAATTTAAACTATATATAACATATTTGTATATTATTTTTTCAATAGTTCTAACAATATTAAATAATAATCATTTCTTGAAGTCTAACAAATATTATAATCAAACTATATTATAACCGGAAAACTGACTATTAGAAAGAACAATTGTATACGGACAACACATTGTTAAGAAGTACAAAAGCGTTCTTTTAAATCATACTTGCTTGATGTATGATAATACAAACATAAATAAAATATTAAGAAAAGCATATCCAAGTACATAAAAATAAAAAGAAAGACTTGATAATAAAATATATCTCACTACAAAAAAATGCTCAATTTATGGGGGTTATTTTGTCAATTTGAGGCAGTTTTTGACCTTCACAATAAGAATTGAGGCGGTTTTTAAAAACGCTACAATTAACGCTACAATTACCTCTGCCATGAGCATATTTGTGGGGATTTTAAGAAACCTCCATGATGACCCCCACAAAATTACTTTTTAATTTTTGGAGGTTTTTTACGTCAATTTGTGACGGTTTACAACCTCTATTATACTATTTTTAATATTTAAAAAAATATGTCTGCATGGGTTTAAAAATTCTACAATATGATATCATATTCATGAAATCTAATTTGTGGATGTTTGTAACCGCCACAATTGTTATATTTCTATAAAAAAAAAAAAAAATTGCATCAATCCTATGTTAATATATATAAATAATTTCTAAATATTTAATGTAAATCAAATTTCATTAAACAAATCAATAATAAAAAAATTTACAAGTTAAAACTCATGTCAAATTCAGTAATAAATCTCATGTATAGCAACTTGAACGTTACAATTTAAAATTTAAAATAGTGTCATATATGATAAATACTAAAAAGAAGTACTATGTATTTATTTGGTGACTTGAGTTGGTGTCATTCTGTCTTTTTTCTCAAGGTGAAGTAAGCTCAATCTTCATCATCATTAAGCTAAAACTATGAAATCATAAAAACTTTTACGTTAGATAAACAAATATCAATATATACATATCTTTGTACACCTTGATACAAGAAGAAAATTCAAAATCTAATTCATCTAAAACATAAATTTATATGAACCTTTGGCCTTATTAGTGAGGTCATACTCATCAATTAAAAAATAATGTAAATATATTTAAGCTCTCACCCAAAAAGAGTAAAACGATGTGGTCTATTTTTACCTTACCTTGTTATTCATTTAAGTCTGATGTATGAAATAGTTAAATTTCTCCTTCGTTAAAGCAAGTAAGATTACACAAATATTAAAATATTACAAAGTTGAAGGCACTAATACAACAATCTACAAAATGTTATTCTCTAAGGTTACTTATTTTGTTAGGAAATAAACATACAATAATAGAAAAAACATGAAACTGATAATTCAAACTCAATTCTCAGATAAGCAAAACAAATTTGATAGATGTCAATAAGAATCAAACTATTCACGATTTTATAAAACACTAGTCATCATTCTTAACTAAATAAAAATAAAATTGAGGTTTATCTGTAATCAATTGAAGGCCAGATATAATTTTCTTTACGATATGGCGAAAACTCAAAAAATATCCTGAAATATATAAAAGTACGGCTACATTAAGTTTAACAACTTACAAAATACATATTTATTTACAAATTAAAAAATATAAATATAAATCTCAAATTGTAGTGTGAATTCTGAAATTCATGTGACAGATAATGACCTTTCCATTCACAAAAATATTACGATCCAATTCATATGTTATACAAACTTGTTGCTTTGAGAACTCCACTTTATAAACCTACAAAAAAAAAAAAAAAAAAATACCCAATTAAAAGAATCACACAAACTAAAAAAAATCAGATTGAACAAAAGATAAAATAAGCATTTAGGATTTATGATTCAGGAACAAGAAGAGAGAGTCTTTTAGGAACTACCGAATTGTGGAAGTGAGAAAGTGGGAGAGAGACTTGCGAGTTTATTTTGTCGTGAGAAAGGGTTTTTGTTTTAAATTTTTTTTTTTTTTTGGGGGGGGGGGGATTTAGTCCGTAGCAAATTTTGATTTTTGAGGAAAAATGGTAAGCATTTAGGATTTTGGTTGGACTAAAGGTTAAAAATATTTAGTTATAACTATTAGTAACTAGTAATTAAAATATTTTATCATAAAAATCTAATATTAAAAGAGCTTAAATAAAGTTCAATGAACACACAAATAAATATAATAAATATGACTATTGATATATGACCTCTAAATTTTATTTTAAAATACGTAGATATACTCAAAGAAATAAAAATTAAAAGTAGGATTAAAATTATATTTAACTCATTAACATAAAATGATCTACCCAAAATCAGACTTAGTAATGTGTTGTTTAGCCTTAAAAATTAAAATAAATATAATTAATAGATAGTAATTACATAATAATTATTAGGATGATTCATTTTTTTATCATATAATTATAGATATATTATTATATTGCACAAGTATAATTACATATTTAGATTAATTTTCAAAATAAATTTAATTGTCAAAAGTTAATATAAAGTAGTATTATATATAAAAATAAAACACTAAAAAGAAGTTGAATAGACAAAGTAGAAAAATAATATTTTGATAGTATCTTAATATATATATATATATATATATATAAACGTATATAGTCATGAACATGCATCCTATTAAAATGAAGTAAGAGAACCACGAGTATTTGTGTCATTGTGTGTATACATATATTGTATTAATTAAATTTTATTACAATTTGTCATAAATTCAAAAATATGAATATTTAGGACTTATACAAAGAAAAGATATATCAAAAGGGATATATTTTCTAAAATTAATGAATTTACACTTTCTGGGGGTTGATAATCACCACAAATAATATGAAATTGTGGTGATTTTTGAACCTCCTCAATAAAATTGTCACAAAAAGATTTATTTAATAGGGGTTAAAATAAACATCACAAAATGATTTAATAGCGATGGTTTTTGAAACTTCCACAAATTAACTGCTACAAATTGAGTATTTTTTGGTAGTGTCTTACCTTTATGTACTTTTTTTTGGTTACATGTTTGTTAATTCACAAACAAATATGATGAAGAAGAGAAATGATAAATTTGTATGTGGATCTCCATGAAAGTAAATATGAATTTATATAGACAAAATAGAGGAAATGAAAAAAATAAGGACTTGAGAATGAAATATTTATTAACTTCATGTACTTTTTTTTTGTTACATGTTAGTTTCATTCACAAACCAAATATGAATTTATATAGATAAAATAGAGGAAATGAAAAATAAAAACTTGAAAATGAAATATTTCTTACCTTCATGTACTTCTTTTTTGTTACAAACCAAGCCAATGTAATGAAAAAGAGAAAGGATAATTTTGAATGTGAATCTTCATGAAACTAATATGAATTTATAGGCAAAATAAAGGAATGCCATAAGACATCATAAACTTGCAAATTAAAGTTTGGAGGTTGTGGACAAAAAAAAATTATGAGAGTTATGACTATTATTAAAAGTAAAAATTAAAGAAGGGTAAGTCATGGGTAATAACTCCTTGTGAAAAATTAAAAAAATACAGAGAAAAATACTTAAAATAATATATAAAAAAAATTACTATCATTTCATGATTAGAAGTGAGACAAACAAATAAAAAAAGAAGGTGGAGACTTTTTGTTGTAAATGTTCCTCCATTAATAAAATATTTATTTGTACTAAATTAAGAAATTTACTTTTACAATACAATAATTCATTTGAATAAAAAAAAGCCAAAAAAAAAAAAAAGAAAAAAGATAAATTATGTTTCTCCTTTATTATAAGTGAGACAAACAAATTAAAAAAATGTGAAGAGTTTTTGTAGTGAATGTTCCTCAATTAATAAAATATTTATTTGTAATAAATTTAGTAATTTATTTTTACAATACAATAATTAATTTAAATTTAAAAAAAAAAAAAGAGAAAAATGATAAATACAAATGGAGACCATAAAGAAGTGTCACATCACATTTTCTACGTTTTTCCTTTATTATATATATATAGATTGTCTAGTGCCTTACAAGTAGCTTACTTTTTTTTAAAATTATTAAGGTAAAACTTTATTCTCACACTATATTGAAATTTGGATAGTCTCGTAAACATAAGTTTGATTGTAATACAAAAACTTAGAGATCGTCTCAATATTACTTATTTATCAAAAATCGAAAGAGATCTACCAAAGGCACACATTTTTCATAAAGAAAACGAGAAAGAAAAATTATTATTAGTGGAGCTAATTAATGACTTTAGTCTTGTTAATGTGGGATGACGTGGTTCATTATGATCATGTTAAAGGACTATTTATGCTTAATACATGCCCCTTGGCTTTTTTCGATCCCCGTCAAATTAGAGCTACCTACTTTATTATATAGTACATGTACATCTAGTAAAAACTTACTTGGTATTCTATATTTTCTTAATTTTGATTTTAATTATTCTAATTTAATTACTTGGTTTGATATAAACATCGACTAGGGCAGAGGCAGAGAGGTGTCAGGAGGTCCATTTGAGTTAAAAATCCCTTTAGCATAAAAAATATTTTTTTTTGAATTTCTGACTTTACCACTAAATATTGTTTAAAGAAAGGAGAAAATAACGTCACATGAAAATTATCATTTATATAGAAGGATGGTCTTTAGTACTAGAAGATACAAAAATAAATCGAGTCAATAATTTGATTTAATATGGCACACGCGGATACCCTTACCTTTCTTTGATTCTACATATTTATTATATTATTATTTTTGTTTATTAGCATTAATAATAAAAAATGGAAAGAATTTTTTATTTATTTATTGTTGTAAAAGAATCATGGCTTATTTCACATAGTGGCGTGAGCACCTACTAAAGGCATATAATGAATTATGCATATGATGTAGTGTTCGACTGTTCGTGGAATTTTTTAAATTTCCCTTTTTAAAAAAATATATTTTGCCATTAATTAATATTTCCTAGTGGATTTTTATTCTAGTGTTTCATTATTGCGTATTTAATTAGTAGTACTTAATAATGTAATAGATATGCACGTACTCCTGGTTCTTTAAGGTGATTTCTCAACCTATAAATAAATATATTATTTAGTATTGTAAAAAACACTAGAATAGAAGAAAAGTTTTCTCCTTCATCTACTTATCTTGTCTTTTTTTTTTTTTTTTTTTTTTTATAGTTATATTATTCTATGCTTAATTTTATAACACGAGTCTCTAAATTCAATAATGTGAAACAAGAGAAATTAAGTGTTGATCCATACGTGAATCTACAAGTTGGAATATTAAAAGATGCCACAAATTTAAATGATATTTGAACAAAATTTACCAAGACTCCAGGTTTGTTTCTGGGTTTGGCTTTTCTTTATTTTTGTTCTTTGTTACTAACATATTTTGTACAGATTGCAGGTGTTCTTATGGTAGAGACATTTTTGTTTTGATAATTCATTTTATCACTTTGGCATATTAATTGTACAATCAGTTGAGGGTAATCGGTGGATTCAAGTTTCATCGATCAATGTCGTAGTTAAGCGGGGGATTTGTGGGTTTGAACAAACTCGATAGTTTTTCTGTAGATTCTATAATTTTATAAGATAATTAAATAAATATAAATGTATATTAACTTGTGAATCCCTAATAAAACTAATTGATGGCTTAGTGGGAAGGAAGGGGATGCGGAAATGCTCTCCACGCTAGAGTTGTGGGTTTGAACCTCACTATCAACAAAAAAGTTTCTCTTTTTTAAAATTTAGAACACTCAAACTCCTAATTCTGGCTCCGTCTTTGCCACCGACTTATGTGGTTTTGGTTATTTATTTGAGAAAGATTTAAATTTGAACTAACCAGATTAGACAATATAATAAATAAGTATCAAATGATTTTACTTTAGGGGAAATATAAAAAAATATAACGTCAAATATGAGTCAAAGAGTTAATATCGAGGCTATTTTTGTGCCAAAAAATGACGTCAAGGGTATTTTTGGATTAAAATGTGGATGGATGATAGTTTTATACCAATTCAAATAGTTGAGAGGCATTTTAAGCCCTTCTCCGTTAATAATATTATCACCCATGACTTTAGGTAAAATCATCTTCTTCTTTTTTATTTGTCTTGAGTTCTAATGAATAAAATTATTAAATATATATTTATGATGGTAAGAGATAACAAATATCTGATAAAATAATCTTTCTTTTCGTTTACTTAATTTTTTCTTGAAGTGTTTAGTGCTTTTACAATTATGTGAGCCAAAGGAAGCACCCCCTCCTCCCTTCTAAAACAAAGGGAAAATGTACTATACACATGATCGAGCTTACATCAATATAATATAAAAAAAATTATGTATATTTGTATAAATTTTTGAATTTGGTAGTGAATACAAAGGACAACTTATATAAGATATACTTGAATTAGAGTTATAACCTGCTGCACATATTTCACATTTAATACATCAAAAATAATATATTTATTATTAATTAGCGTGATACATACATACAAAATGCATATATTAAATTAGTAGTTCAAAATAAGTGAACTATCCAAAGTTCAAGAAAATTGTTAGGACCTTTTTTCAAATGTACCCCTTATTTAATGAGATTCTTAATTACTTTACATTTTCTAGTAAAATAATTTGGAAATCATAAAAGAAAAATAGTCTTTAAAATATGTCTTTAAATATTTTTCTTAAGGGGTGTCCCAAACACCAACAATTCATTTGATATAAATTAGAGGAAAAAAAAAAGTAAAATACACTTCTAATTAAAATTCTTTTGAAGAATGTGTCAAATCATCAAAAAAGTCTGAAAGAAAAAGATGGAAGTACTATTTGTGGTCTCAATATCAAAAATTAAAAGGGTGAAACAATACAAATTCACTAGTTTAAGTCGTCATTACGTTCGGACATGTAGTTTAACAAACCACTTGCCTTTTGTACCACTTTTTTGTTCGTCAAAATACATGTATTTGAGGGCCCAAATACATGTATCTCTGATACATGCGAGTCAAATTGATTTATTTCATATATAATGTATTCAAGCTTTATTTACATGTATTTGAGATATATTGATTCTCTCACTTTATTTCGCTAGCCTCCCTCCTCTCTCCTCTCTCGTTCATCTCTTTCCCTATCTATTTGTTGAAATTTCAGAATGTATTTGAATTTTAAAAATTTTATGCATATGTATAGCCGTTGTCAATCATGTATGTATATACAAAAATAATTCTATCTAGTGTATTTGATAAGAAAATATACTAATATATATATATATCTAGTATAATAAATGCACAAATATATTTATCAATGTATCCGCTCATAGAGAGAAAGAGAAAGATAGCGAGAGGGAGAGGGGGAGAGATAAGTGATTATGTAATTATGTTAAAGTATGGGGAGAGAAGAAAGAGGGGTAGTATTCTATTTATTATTATTATTATTATTATTATTATTATATTAGGAAAAAGGAAAAAATATATTCCTCACTTAAAAAGTGACGTATATATACCCCATCGTCTAATAAATAGTACATATTTACTCTTTTCGTTAAAATATCTATATGTACTTAATTGAAAAAATGTCATGCGACTTTCAAAAATTATCGCACCCCTTTTTTACATTTCTAGATCCGATCCAAATGAAAAAAATAATCATTTTTTCTTGTAATCAGTCATTTTATGGGCTTGGATCAAGTTTGAATAAATGAAAAATTATTATTTTTAATTGAATCAGATTTAGGTGCGTAAAAATTGAATAAGGTAATCTTTCTAAGCTAAGTCGCATGCCATTTTTAAAATGTAAGTTTTTCCCTTAAATTTGTTAACTATAAATGATAAATCTATACTATTTAATAAAAAACGACAAATGTATATATACACTCTTTCTGAGACGATAATAATATATATCCACCACTTTTAAAATAAAGATAAATCTATTTTGAATCGCAAAATTAAGGAATAATAGAGGAATATATTTGCCTTTTTTGCCCTTATTATTTAAAAGGAAGGTAAGCAGGGAGGTCACATTATCATTATTTGTTTACATCAGATATTATAGTCATCAATTACGTCATAACTCACCAACATATCTCTCTCTCTCTCTATATATATAATAGGAGTAACACAACAACCCAGTCAATTTTCTTCTAACATATTTCTCACATATATTCACAATTGAAACAAACCTATTACAAAGGGTAATGGGAGATGTCGAAGTCTCCGAACGGCGTCGTATAGAGAGATCTTTCTCTTCATTCAAAATTATACCCATTAATGACGATAACGATACTTTTCACTCCGAAGGAGCAGATTTTTCACCAGTTGACGATGGCGTCGTCGATGAGAAGAAGGATACGGATGTTGCGAAAGAAATAGACAGTTTGTTGCCAATAACGGAATCGAGAAAGGGGAATGCTTATACGGCAGCGTTTCATCTCTTGTCTTCCGGTATTGGAACTCCGGCACTTGTTCTTCCCTTTGCTTTCACCTCACTCGGATGGTACATATGTTCTCATTTTTATTTATCACTTTTGAATTTGACATATATGTATAGTTATTAAAAAATAATACTTATTCCATCCTTATTTACTTGTCATTTTTTATGATAATTTTTTTTGTATAGTACCCATAATTTATTGACATTGAGTTAATATTTTTGAATAATATGTTTGGGATCCTATCAATTAAAAAGGGTAAAATGGTAGTCATTGTTTCTTAATAGATGTGTCAAGTCAAAATTTGACTAGTATATAGAGACTGGAGAGTAATTGACATAGTACCTTTAATTGATGTTTAGTATTAGGTTTTGGAAAATGAACTGAGGAATAAGTGATTAATGCTAACCCTTCGGGATGGCCCGGTAGTTTGAGCTTGAGACGTCCATGTTGGAGGTCTCAAGTTCGAAATCCCTTGCCAGCGAAAGCAAGGGCCTTCTAGGTCGAGCTCGTCGCATTAGGCTTGCCTACTGTGGGTTACCTTTCTTGTGTGATTTGCGAGCTATTGCATAGAAGTGAAGTTTTACTCTGTGCAGAGTAGTGGCTATGGATTTCTTTGTCATAAAAAAAGTGATTATTGCTATGGATTAAATATAAAAAAAAAAATTATTTTTCTTAGAAAAGAACAAGAAAAGTGAACAAAAGGAATAGTTTTTTGGTTTTAATTCTACTGGATTAGAAATTTATGTAATTAAAAATAACTTTAGAATTTTGTAATAAGTATGAAATTAAAGATACGTGTTAATGTCTTTTACAGTTGCGTGCTATATCTAGTTCTTGCTGATCTATGATTCAGTTAATCCTAAATTTACGTGTAAGAATTTTTTTACCACAACAACCGATTGAAATTATTTAAAAGTAAAAGTAATACTACATGATATATCGAATAAATATTTTTGATATAAGAATCAAGTAAAATGAAACAAAAAGGGAGGAGTAATAAATTTAACAACCCTTAAAGGAAAAGTAATCCAAGACTAGACAGTTAATAATTTTAATGTATTGACCTTATAAAGTAAGTCGTCTGTTTAAAGAAATTGCAATATTTCTTTATTTTTAATTAATTTCCTTTTTCATGCTTTTGGTGTGAAGGAAGTAAAAAAGTTAATTAAATTGTGGAGGAATCTACATACGTAAAAGACTTTCTTTTCCCATTGTTTGCCACTACGTTTGATATACTTTTGGTCTAGGAGATTTTTCTGCAAAGAAACAAAAAATGTCACAAATGGAATAATTCAAATAAGTCACGCTAATATGTATACGCACATATGACATGACAGTTTGAATTAACATGAAATTAATATATTTTTTTAAAGTTGAAACTTAGCTTTCGTATAACTATGAATTATTTAACTTATAACCTTAAATATGCATGTACGTAGCTAGTGACTTACACAATTATTGTCTTATTTTCTACTATATAGAGTAATATATAATATTAAATGTACATATTATAGGTGTTATGTGAAAACAAACCTGTAATTAATAGTATAAATTAAATTTACTCAATGCATCTAACTCATTATATATATATACAATTTTTTTATTAATTGGTACAGGTCATGGGGAATAGTAGTTCTCACTTTGATTTTTGCATGGAGGCTCTACACGATGTGGCTCTTAGTTCATCTTCATGAAACGGTCAATGGAACTCGTTACAGCAGATACCTTCAACTCGCCATTGTAGCTTTCGGTAATCCCTTCAAAGTTCAAACGATGAACTCATTTTGATTGAACATGTAATTTAAGAAATATTAAAAAAATAAAATTGAAACTTATGTTTGTAAATGTAACATGTGTCCTTGGTATGCATATAGCTATAAAATCAAGTCAATGATATTCAAACTTCACGATTCTTATATCTAACAGATACATATCCACTTTTTGAAACTAATGGAATGTATAATTATTTCAGGAGAAAAATTGGGAAAGTGCCTTTCCATCTTCCCAACAATGTACCTATCAGGGGGCACTTGTGTCATGTCTATTATAGCAGGGGGACGTACCCTACAACTTTTTTACAATACCATATGTGAAAATGATCAACATTGTCTTCACAAATCACTAAGTGGAGCTCAATGGTTCTTAGTGTTTGTGTGTCTTGCCATTTTAATTGCCCAATTCTTTCCAAATTTGAACTCATTGGCTTGGGTCTCCTTTGTTGGTTCAATCTTGGGTGTGACCTATTTCACTATGCTCTGGGCACTTTCCATTGCCAAAGGCAGACCTAATGGAGTCACTTATAATCCGTCTGATAACGTAACAACAACTATGGCTCAATTTCGCGCTGTCCTAAATGGTGCTGCTATCGTTGCCATTGCTTTTCGAGGTCACAATCTTGTTTTGGAAATACAGGTAATTAATGCTGTTATCAATCGAAATCAATATTAATTTGGACATTGACATGTACATGAAAACTAGTCGATGGTTTTGATTATGTTTAGTGTTATTGATATTAAAGATTGAATCTATCAAATTTAATTCTGAATTCGTCTTTTATCATTGCATTATTGAAAAAGTTGCATGTAAAATTATGCAGGGGACATTACCTACAAATCCAAAACATCCTACAAAGACAAGAATGTGGAGAGGAGTGATAGCATCTTACTCTTTTGTCGCAATGTGTGTATTTCCCTTGGCAATTGGAGGATATTGGGCTTATGGAAATATGGTAAACTATTTTTACTGCTTTGCTTTAATTATTATATTCGATTTTTGTGACTAATTATTATTTCGTATAATTTATTTATAGTACCATATCTGAAAAGGTTATTTAATTGACAGATGCCGGCAAATGGAATTATGGGTGCAATTGCCAAGTACCACCAAGAGAGTACACCGAAATGGTTAATAGGCACAATATATATGATGGTAGTGATTCAATGTTTATGCTCATTTCAAATTTACGCCATGCCCGTCTTCGATAACTTGGAAGGAATATACGTAAGCAGGCACCTCAAAGTGTGCCCAAGGTGGGTTCGATCATTCATCAAGCTCTTCTTCGGAGGATTGACATATTTTATATCCGTGGCATTCCCATTCTTGGGAAGTCTAGCCGCGTTTGTGGGAGGGATCACGCTGCCATTGTCTCTGGTTTATCCTTGCTTCATGTGGATTTCCATCAAGAAACCTCAAAGAAGCAGCTTAATGTATTGCCTCAACATGTTTCTTGGGTGTTTGGGCATATTGATCAGTGTTGTGCAAGTTGCTGGTGCGTTGTGGAATTTGGTGGTTGATAAATTGGATGCTAACTTTTTTAATCCTTAGTGAAAAAAGATATAAAGACGGCTTGAATGGGCATATAACTTTTGATTTTCTAATTTATTGCTTTTAACTTATTTCTAAACATGATATTTAACTTACCCTACAAGGCTATAACATTTGGGGAACTCTTGTACTAATAGTGCAATTTAACTTGCTAAAGAAAGATACTTGCCTTTAAGGTTATATGCTAATTCCACTTATTATAGTTAGTTAAATGTAATTATAATCAAATTAATGATTTAATAGTATAATTTATTTATTTTACCCTTTTCGTATATACAAGTTAACTTCTTTTGAGAAAAGATTTTTTTGTGAATAACTTATTTATCCTCACAAAGATAGAGATCTTCCTCAAATTCCACTTGTGATATTATACTGGTTACACGTGCTACTGTTGTTGCTAGTGTATATAAGTTATTATTCAACTCAAATAAAAAATAATATCGATGTAAAACATATGAAAACTATCAACTTTGCATTTCTAACACCAAATAAGAATTTTAAGCATAAACGTGAAGAATTACTATTTAATTTAGGTAACTATTGAAAGTCAATAATGAATAATTATTATAGGACAGTGAAAGTATATATTAGCCCGAATTAGCATGCGCTTCTGTATACGGTGCAGTCCAACCATAAACCATACACAGTGGCGGATCCAGGATTTAGAGTCTGTGGGTGTCAAATAGACTTGTCGATTAATGTGCCAGCTTTTTTCTTTAAAAAAACGTGCTTGGAGCCTTTTTTTCTTAAAAAAATGTCTGCAACAAATTTCTCAAAAAAAAAAGGGTACAAATGGGATTCAAACCTACAACATTAGTCATTTAAAGTTGCCCTCCTACCGTGGCACCATAAGCCAATTTTATTCACAGGGTGACACGCTTTATATTTATATAAATATTATATATATATATATATACACCTATGTATATATAGAGTTTTCGTCGAAGTTCGGGGGTGGCGTGGCACCCCACACCCCTTCATAGATCCACCCCTGCCCATACATTGTAGCCATTTTTTTTTTCGGAGGAAATGAAGACCAATGTTTTGAGAAAAATACTCGGTTTCACATATGTTACTAATTAATACGTTGACCAGGGGAGGATCTATGAAGGGCTTGGGGGTGCCACGCCACTCCCCAACTTCGACGGAAACTCTATATATACATAGGTGTATATATATATAATATTTATATAAATATAGAGCGTGGCACCCAGTGAATAATTGATAAGTCTATTTGGCACCCACGGACTCTAAATCCTGGATCCGCCACTGACGTTGACCACCTCCAATTTTGACTTTTGACAAATACTCCTCACGTTTTATTTTAGTTAGACTTTATGTTAAAAACTGGACTTACGTGTCTGTATTAGTATGAGTCCAATATTTATTATTCTTTTATCTCAATTTATGTAATATAAATAAAATTTAGAGTGTTAAATTAAATTTTAATATATTAAGTATTTTAAGTTGTTAATTATTATAGTTTATAATATTTCGTACATAATATTTAAATAATACTAATGTATATATTTTCAAATTATACTATACTATAAGAGGGAGTTTCAAAGTGCTCAAGCACGCAACAGGTCAACATGTCTACTTGAGCACTTTGAGAATATTTTTGTAATTTTTTATGGTACTTCCGTTTTAATTTAGTTATCTTTTTTTAGTTATTTTATATATCTAAAAATTGCGTAAAAAATACTAATCATGATAACTGACGACATAAATATTTATAAAAAACATATAAAAAATCGACTAATTTTTAAATTAATCTATCGGTTCCACATAAACTAAAACAAAAGATCGAAGTAACGTGTATTATTTTATTTAGGAAACATTACCTAAATACACATCTTATTTTACCATAATCTCTAGAATTTCCTATCATTTAAAAAGAAATTCAAAAATTCTCTTTCGGATACATCACTCACTCTTGTTGATACATTCCTATCTCCCTCTCAGATTCATCTCTCCCCTCTCTAATGCATTCATTTTCTCTCGCTTACATCCTTCCCTTCTCTGATACACCTCTCCCTTGTGTATCCAAATCTCTTATCCCCTCTCTGATACATTCTCTTCATATGTATTGAATGTCTGCTGATGTATCCGAAAGTCCAGTGATGTATCCAGAATTTTTTTTAAAAAAAATGTAATTTAAAAAATAGTAAAAAAATAATACTATAATTAGCTCTTAACACTATAAAATTTAGGTAAATTATACTTATATTTAATTCTCTTTAATTATACTATATACCCTGTAATCTGCATCATCCCTTCTTTTATTTTATTGAGAGAGATAGGCACAATCAATAGCTAGCTGGGGCAGGGATCTTCCTACATGTTAAAATATTTGCCTTCTTATATATATTAGTATATCTTTTATTTGCTTTGAAAAATGTCTTATTGTTTACTGTATAATATTAAACGTACATATAGATATATACAATCATCTGACTCATTGTATATATACAATTTTTTTTATTAATTAGTGCAGTTTATGGGAATAATAGTTCTTACTGTGACTTTTGTATGGCGGCTCTACAAGCTCTTAATTTTTCAGATGCGGCCAATGGAACTCCTTATAACAGATACCTTCAACTCGCCATCGTAACATTTGGTAATTAGTTTAAACGAAGAACTTATTTTAAGTGAACATATAAAATCATTATTTACCTTATTCGTATAGCTTTAAAATCATTTCATTGAAGATTTATTCTTGACTTAATTGATTTTTTGAGAAAATGTGTTTGGAATGTATAACATATCCACTTTTTGAAGCTATTGGAATGTATAATTATTTACCTTGATATCAGGAGAAAAAATGGGAAAGTGCCTTTCCTTTTTCCCAATAATAGAAATGTATAATTATTTCTCGATTTCGCGTTGTCTTAAATGGTGTTGTTATCGTTGCCATTGCTTTCCGAGGTCACAAAATAGTATTGGAAATGCAGGTAATGTTGGTATCAGTCAAAATCAATATCAATTTGGACAATGTAATTGAATACTAGTCAAATTTGTTTTAAAAATTAAATCTATCAAATTTAATTCTGAATCCGTCTATTAATCAATGCATTATTGAAAAGTTGCATCTAAATTTATGCGTGGGACATTACCGTAAATTTGGAGAGGAGTGATAGCACCAAACTCTTTTGTCGCAGTCTCTGTATTTCCCTTGACAATTGGAGGATATTGGGCCTATGGAAATATGGTTAACTATTTTTCCGTATTATTTTATTTTATATATTTATTTTATATGCAGAATTGATTTTGTAGGTTATTTATAAAATATTATAAAAAATAGTTTTATGTCTTTTCATAAGAGATCATTTTTAAAAGTTATTTTCTTTTATTCGTTTGGTAAGTATCTAGATATTTCACATCTTCCATTTCATAACAAAACTCAACTTGAAATTGTAATACTGATCTAATTTGGTTAAATAATAACAAGACAATTAGTATTGTAGTCTTTTACGAATTTGGTTTAATTTTATGTCCTTTATATAGGTCTGAAAATATCATTTTTTTTGTATTCAATTTATATGTGGTCATAAGAAATCATTTTCTCCACAAAACGTATTAATATTTGAATATAACGTACTGATATTTAAATGATTTCATTGGAATATTCTTGTAAATAAAATTATGGGTGCAATTGCCAAGTACCACCAAGAGAGCACACCAAAATGGTTAATAAACACAATATACATGACGATAGTGAATGTTTATGCTCATTTCAAATTTATGTTTATGACCGTCTTCAACAACTTGAAAAGAACATGTAAGCAGGCACCACAAGGCAAGCCCAAGGTGGGTTAGATCATGCATCAAAGTCTTCTTCGTTGGATTGATATATTTTATATCACGACATTCCCATTCTTGGGAAGCTTTTCCGCGTCTGTGGGAGAGATGGTGTTGCCATTGTCTATGGGTTACCCTTGTTTCATGTGGATTTCAATCAAGAAACCTCAAAGAAACAACATTAATATTGATCAGTGTTGTGCAAGTTGTTGGTGCATTGAAGAATTTTGTTGTTGATGTAGACGACAATTTTTTTTGATCCTTAGGGGAAAAGGAATTAGAGTCCGTTTGAATTGACTTATAGTTAGCTTTTGAGTTTATCAATTATATATAATTTCTATATATATATATATATACTATACAACACTAATTAAATAGAAAATTTCATTGATACAAATACAATTCCCTTGAATTATATGCAAATCCATATATAACACTAATTAATTAAACAACAATTTATAGGAAGTGTATGAATGAGATTGTAATTGATACAACCATATTGAAACTTTATAAATGATACAAAAGGGAAATTAAAATTTTACAAATAAGTATTGTTGATAGCCAATTTTGGCCCTCCACAATTTAAATTAATCATCGAGCTTCTTAAATTCCAAACGATTTAAAATAATTAATTTTTATAAAATTTAAAATAGTTTGCAAGTTAGTTTAAAAAAAAATTGTCATTATTATAATTTTAAAATAATATATGTTGTATATATTAACTACATTTTATGAATAGTAGAAAATTATCTCAAAAATGATTTTTTTTTATATTTTATTAAATTAGTTTATTTTAAAAGTGATGGATATAACTTTGAATCCGGAAATCACGCCAACAATCACGTCACCGTTTCCTTTTCAGAAATTTCTCATCTCTCCCTCTGTTGCCTCGAAAAAGGCATATGAATTCGAATTTCAAATTTGAAATTTCGACCGTTCCCCCCTAAATCAACACAAATTCCTCTATACATACCTCCATCTTCTTTAGTGTTTGGGGGAGAAAAAGAGAGTTGGGAAAAGTGAGGAAAAATAGTAAGAAAGTCTTAGGGGATTTGATCCTATAATACATGCCTTAAATGGCTTCAAAAGTTTGAGGCAAAGAGTTCCAAAAAAAAATAAAAAAAAAATAAAAAAAATAAATAAATAAATATATATATATATATATATATATATATATATATATATATATTTTCTCAAGTTCATCGGAATCTTGTGAGGTCAAGGTGTTGGTGGAAGTTTCTTCGAGTTCAAGCTTGTTGGTCTCCAGATTGCTGCCCGGAAGAAGGTGATGTCTTCTCCTTCGTAATACCCTCCTCATCT
This sequence comes from Solanum bulbocastanum, assembly GCA_037074985.1. Classification (NCBI taxonomy): domain Eukaryota; kingdom Viridiplantae; phylum Streptophyta; class Magnoliopsida; order Solanales; family Solanaceae; genus Solanum; species Solanum bulbocastanum. Next base: position 44,333,572 of record CM073606.1, on the reverse strand, counting down.
TTTATGTTCTGACGTGATGCTTATAGCTATGCTTTGTTTTGTCTCCTATTATTTGTTATTGAGTTTTGGATGATTTGATATGGTACGTATTTCTTTAAGCAATTTTGGTGTAGTCGGATGCCTCTGTTTTGAGTTTATTTAGTCGTCCTTTTCTTGTATACTTATTTTCGATGTTCGAATCTATATTTCCTTGTTTGCGGTGTCTTAAGATGTCAAAGTGGGCATTCATTTTGTTACTGTTGATGTTATGAGATTTTCTCTTCAAATGAAGATAGATTCTCAAACTTTTTAATATGAAAATTGAATATTGTCTTGTGTGTTGTTTATTAGCTGCAACAGTTTCATTTTCTCTTTTTTTTTTTTTTTTTACAACTCCGTCATCGTGCTACTGCCTAGTATCCGACTTCGATGAAGTACATATCTCCTTTGTCTACTTCTAGTCAGAACTATTTACCACCTGTAGTTGAGCTAACTCCAAGAAAAGTGGAGTCTCACTTGCCTCTTAGTTGTTTTCAAGATTGTTGTTATATTCTTGAGTAAATTTAGTATGTATATCAAACGCTTGCATAAAGGTTGTTGAAGTTGGGATAACGTTTGGATATTGTGATTTGTTGGTTCTAGTAGCAATGAGTTGAAAATTTAGTTTAGCCTCTTTGTAAGTTTATTGACTATTTAAGAATAAAAGTACTGCCCATTTATTTGTTCATTGTATTGACACATGAGTGAATGAGTAATCGTTTTTCGTAAACTTTATCTATAGTTGTTAACCCCTGAATGAGCCACCTCTTCTCGAATTTGTCTATTTGGATATGGTCGAGTCTAGTTTCTCTTGTTCATATTGTTTTCGAGCATTAGATGTTTTCATTTGGCTTGTCGTTGTTCGTGTCATTTTCTAGTGGCTATGGAGTCTTTGAGAGTTAATTGATATGCTAAAGTTGTGTTGTGACTTAGTGTTCAATTTGTTCTTTTAAATGGTGTGTATTACAACTTTTGTTTGTTTGATCACAAGATACTACAAGTGCTTCTTTGCTCTAATTAAGTTCTTGTCCTCTCGTTATATTTGTTCTATTTGTTTGTTTTTCATAGATTTCTTATTGGTATGTTCTATACTCTCTTCCTTAGTTATTTTAAAATAGAATCACTATTAATCCTCATTTTTACTTTGTTTTGTCTCTTTGGGAAATCTGCCAACCGAGTCTTTTTGATTCTATTGTCCATATTCTTGTTGCATTTCGAGTTGGCCTTCAAGTTTCGAAAGCTGAAATTCACAGGTCAAGAAACGAAGCTATTTTACAGGTTCAAGGGAGTTGATATACAGCACAATACATGCTAATATACACGAGTATACATTCACTGTATACAACTGAAGCAGTGACAAAATGGACCAAAAATTAACATACATGTTCAGATCAGACTGTATACATTTATTATACACACCGATATACAGGAAAAAAGGCAAAAACACGGCCCGTATACAACAGTATATACTTAATGTATACACAGAATTTCAAGGGTTAAAATAGAGCCAGAGCCCAAATCAGCAGCCTGAAAAAGCCCAAGTCTATCACCTCTTTATTTATTTGATTGCATTTATTTATTTATTTATTTAATTTGTTCAACTCTAACCCTTTATTTGATTCGTTATAACTTAATTAAATTCCCCAAAAGATGAACTATATTCTTTATGTTAGTATATTTTTATATAATTCATTTTTTATCAAGTCTTATACTTATTTTGAATATACGTAGTGAAAACTTTTTACTTATTCTTCAATTAAATTAAAATAGTTTTCATAATCTAATTAACCAAATTGGTTTAAATTATTATTTTAAAATGATTCAAATAATTTCTAATTAATTAGGTTTTTGACAAGATCTTAAACACAAGCATTTTAATTTAAATGTTTCATTTTAGGTCCCTTTCTCTAATAAATAAATAAAATAAAATGTGTCATTTATTTAATTATTTTCTCAAAATTAATCAGATATTATAAATTATTATTTTTATGTTAAATCATTTTTCTAAAAAATAGTCAAAGTTATTTAACCAAGTCGTAGGATAACCGCATGTTAGCGGACGCTTCAAATGCCTTAAAAATCTTCTTGAAGCGTAAATAAGAATCTCTTACCCATTTTCTCCAAATTCATAAAGATTTGATCTGTTAAAATCTTTTTTAAATTAAGTTTTCTTAATTTCTTTAAAAAATTAAGTGGCGACTCTTTTCTAAGTATTTTTTTTTTCAAATTGTTTGATACTTGAAACATTACAAAAAAAAGTAATTTTTGTAGCGATAGAAAAATTACGGCATAACAAGTATAACTTTTCGAAATATATATATATATATATATATATATATATATATATATGAGTTGGTTTAAAGCTACAACTATTACCTAGGACGTTGTGGGTACGAGTCCAGCAAGGGTGGTGCACCCTCAATCTTTAAATCTTGGGTTCGCCTATAATTGATATGTGTGGCCACACTAAAATAGTTATATTAATTAAATAGTAGTTGCTAATTGTTGTTTAATTAAACTATAGTTGTGTTTAATAATTAAACTCAAATTACCAATTAAGAACTACAGAACCACCCTTTAGTCATTATTTTTCGTTGCCTTAAAGCAATAAATAACAATAGCAATAAACAATAATCTTTAACCCTCTAAACTGAGTGCTTGAAGATCTAGGCATGAAATCTCCTGTCAATCTACCAAATATAAGGCAATTGAAAATATGTCTAAGCTACTCAGAAAACTTAGCCTACTGAGACACCAAATAACTACTGAAGAACTATGAATACAAATTTCTGACTCCATGAGGTGAATTCATGTCATGATCCAACCCACTAAGCCATGCAGGCACCTACTCTAACACCTAAGTAGGAGAACCCTCGATTTCCAATAATTAAAAACAATGCAAAAGATTAAGAAAACTACGATAAAACAAATTCATGGAGATTTTTCATAAAATAAGAGATTTAAAACAATTTGAGTTAAGACTTGTAAAGTAATTAACACCTAGGGATCTAGTTTAAACAAGTATAAGAGCTACTAAGAATACAAGACATGATAATACGTAAATGACACAGCTTCCACCACATGGAAGAAAGGTAGAAGTTGTTGGAGATTTCCTTCGTCTTCACCTACGAAACATCACCGAACCTGCATCCAGAGTATGCCCAAAAGGCATAGCAAGAGTAGTATCAGTACAAAATCACACGTACTGGTAGGCATCATATGTCAACTTGATACCCACCGCATAACATAAGAAATCGACCAGCGAAACATGCAATACGACCATTCACTCCTTCACCCTTACACTTACTTGCCCTTACCAATTCCGGATATTTAACATTACACCAATACCCATAACCCCATAGTACGTTCTATCCAGACTCGCTAATCGTTTCTATACCAATCCCCTACCGGATAATACATGTCTATTCGATGACACAACATAACACCACCCCAATTCTCAATAACAATACTCACTATCACCCTCCAAGGGCAACACGTAAGGACACCAGGACCCTTATTCTCTACCTACCCTATCACCTCTCAATTGTAACCTAACCATTCCCAATCCACTACACCAACAAATATATCCAACTAAATTACAACATTGCAACCCACACCTATGTCTATATAGAATGCACAACCCAGTTAACATATCAGGATTCAATGTACAAATTCCACAATCTCAGAAAATACATTAATATGACAAGTCAATGGTCTTCTCACAAAACCCACACCCAAACTGTTAGTGTACCGGAACGTGGTACCTGATCCAAGTTAGTATGTCGAAACGTAGCACCCGCTCCAATAGGTATGTCGGTACTTGACATCTGATTCAATGCAAATTAGTGTGTCGGTAAGTGTCACCCGATCCAATGCAAGTTAGCGTGTCGGTACGTGACACCCGATCCAATCATCACAATCATAAGCACAATCACATCCATAATATACAATACTCACATCATATGGTCAAGTACTCAAGTTCATGGCATGCATTGTAATAATCAATTCACTAGGTTTGTTTCCACCTTTATCGAATTACATACGCGCATGCATACCATATGCCAATCAATCGACACACATTATACAATTAGGAATCACGACCATCACCTAAACCCTATTTCACGAGCTAGTGATTTCCTTTACGGTTTACGTCTGATGAAATAACTAGGAATATATGTACAAACTCTCTTCGGTGCACGAAAGCCTACGCATCATTTCTACCGTCAATGTCAATATACTACGCAGTGATTATCAGATTTATAACTACTCAATTAATAAACCTAGCCTACCTAGCCGTCAAGCATTCGCAGAGGGATTGTAGAAAAATTTATGGTTTTCGGACGACGGGATGGTGGATTTTGACCGGAAATTTGCAAGAGATCACCATCCCCACGCTAGAATTCTCTTCCTCCTTCCTTCCCAAGCCTATAGCAGCCCTGGGAGGATTTCTGGGGTGTTTCTTGCCTCTTTTAGGTGTTTTTGGAAGAAGGAGAAAATAAGTCTCGCCTATCCCGCTCTGGCGGTGTCACACCCCTATTTTCGCACGTGGGATAGGATTTTTCCAATGTAAGTGACGGTATTGATTAGGGATTATTTTATTTTTCAGAGTCGCCACTTATAATTGAGTAATGGTGTTCCAAGTCACCTTTTAAATTCCCAACCAAAAGGAAATGACTCCTTATTATGGTATGTGTACTAGAAATTCGGGTTAGGAATTTTGTTGACCGAGGGGAAGGTATTAGGCGTCCCTCAAGTCCCGTGGTTTTAGCATGATCGCTTTTATTAACTTATACTTGACTTATATTATTATTGTTGTTTGGATAAATTGTGTTGTAGACCATGATTTGTCCGCATTTTTATTGTTGAACTTTTATTTGGTCTCAAATCGGATGCATAATTGCATTCTCGATTTTTGACATATAAATAGCTTAAGAGCATAATTACTTTTTTCTCTCAAGTGCATCACCTGATTTTCTCTGTCCATAATTTTTTGTTTAAATTTAATGAAAGTTAATTATTAAAAATTATTTTGTCAAGGTGCGTCACTGCATCCTTGAATTTCTTTTAATGTCTCAAAAAAAGATGTGTAACCACATTCTTAATTGAGACAAATATTTTTAAAAGGTGTATAAAGTTTTTTTAACGTTAAAAGTAATTATTCCTTTATAAATCCACAACAACTTATTCAAAGCAAATCATTATTATTATTCCGACTAAATTTGTTCAAGGTCCAACAAGTTAAATTTAAATAGTAACAATAAGTGGTATAACTTATGATATAAGCTCCTTTAGATTAAAATTTGGAAATGTTAACACCAATAAAAATTGTATAGAAACAGTAGTTCAATTAATGATTCAACCTATCTTAAGCCAAAAATTGTTATTTTAAATAAAACAAAACTCAATGTACTAACTTTAAATCCTTAATTAATTTTCCATATAGAATGAAATTCTACATGACGTTAACTAGAAACTTATTCAAAGCATCAAAATTGTAAAACAATAAATAACAACAAATATATTTAATTCCAAATTCATTTCAATCAAATTATAAATGAAACAAAACTATATATAAAGAAAAAAGTATTATAAAATTACATCACATTCCATAGATAAATTAAAGAGATAAGTTAAAGTTAAATACCGCAAAATAACATTGAATACCGTAAAACCTTGATCGAAGCTCGATTAGAACGCCTACAAATTTTTTGTAGGTTGTTTGTCATGTTATATGTGTGGTGTTTAGATAAAATAGTAATGAAAAAGGAAGAAAAGATGTGAATGTGTTGTGAATTTTTAAAAGGAAAATAAAATAAAATGTGAAAGTTTTTTCTTCTTTTGGTTCCTCTTTTTTTTGGTCTGTATGTGTGGGGGTCTTTTTTTGGTTGCTGAATTTTTTTTTCTTTTTGCTGTGTATATTGGTTTTGTAGTACGTGTGTCCTTTTGTTTTTGGAGTAGTGTAGGTATATTTGTAGTGTGCAGATGCGTGAATCTATAGTGATGTGTGTGTGTCGTGTGAGTATGTGTTGTGTGTGTGTCGTGTGAGTATGTGTTGTGTGTGTGTCGTGTGAGTATGTGTTGTGTGTGTGTCGTGTGTGCTGTTGTAGGTGCAGATTAGGGTGAAGAAGAGGAGTAAGTGGGGTAGTGTGGGTGAAGGGTGGGGTCATGGGTATGGGTAATTTAAGTTTTTTTTTTTTTTATATACATTAAATATATATAAAAATTATAATAATGATAATAATAATAATAATAATAATAAAAAGAAAAGTATTAACTAATTATTTTGAACTAATAAAATATAAGAAAAATCAAATAGCTAGTCTTAAAATATAATTAAGAAATACTAGTTGGTTTTTAAAAAACTTAAATTAAAAGAAAACATATATTTTTTTGTAGTTTTTCAATCTTTTAAAATAAACTTACTAAAATACGATGAAACATAAAGTATTTAATCTAAATTTTAAAAAATATTTGAACACTAAAAATTGTGTAAAACCTTAAGTTCGTTAAAAAATTACGTGTCTACAGGCGGCTACTTATTCCGCTATGACGCTGCTGCCCTAGCGGCATCTAATCCGCCCTGGCGAGACAGTGGCCCCTTTTTTTTCAATGTTTTGTTTTTCCTAAATAATGACGGTTCGGATCGTTACAATTAAAAAAAACATAGAGCAAGAATCCCACCTCCATCACCATGGTTCCTAAACTAAGGGTGACTTGGAAGAATTTTTGAAGCAACCCTCGTGTGTTTTCTTCATGAAATTCTTCTTGAAAAGTGTAAGAAAACATAAAAGACATCGTTTTATCGGATCTCATTCTGACACCCGCTACAGCGACTACGCGGAACCTCCAACAGTGTTATATCTTTAATAAAATGCGAAGTTCTAATAATATTAGAAAATTATAAGTTTTCTTAATTTCTTCAAAAAATTAAGTAGCGACTCTTTTCTAAGTATTTTTTTAAAATTGTTCTATACTTAGAATATTTCAAAAAGTAACTTTTCTTCTAAAGATACGAAAATTACGGCACAACAAACTTCATGTATTATAATGCACAACATGATAATTGAGGATGAGCGTGATTTTAATGCACCAATTCAAGATGCGCCGGAAGGTCCAACTCCGACCATAGAAATGGCAATAGGTGAAAATTATCAATTTCAACAATTTCTAGCTCGATATAAAAAAATAAAGGACAAAGAAGCTCATTTTGAAATACGTAATGCATTAATAGAGCATTTATGGGAGCACCATGGTGATCTTGAAAGTTGAATATTTATGTAGAATTTACAATAACTTTTTCAATTATGCAATGTTTATTTAATTGTAGTTCATTAATAATTTCACTTTTATTTGTATTATCCATTATTATGTATAATGTATAATATTTGCTAGCAATTTATATTATTTAAAAAATTATGATACAAAATTATTTTATATTAAACGATTATAAAAGAAAAAAATATGAATTATATATGATGATTGTTTTAAAAAGAATTTGTTTTATGAAATACGAAAATATAAATAAAATAAGAAATAATAATATAATAATGAAGAGAGAGAAAAATATTTTTTTGGTGTAAAATTTAGTGCAGTGGATTGTAGTTGATTACACTAAATTTGATGCTGACATCAAATTTAATGTAAAATCTAATGTTTGGGTTGGAGATGCCCTTATAGGTTTATAAAAGTAGTATTGCACTTCATAAACAAAGGAAAAAAAATACTATTACTTGAGCTAACTAATTATGACTTTAGTCTTTTTAATGTGGGATGACATGGTTCATCACTCGTGTTAAATGACCATTTATGCTTAATGCATGCCCCTTGGCTCTTTTCGATTCCCCACCAAATGAAAGCTACCTACTTTATTTTATTTACTAGAAAGAATACTTCTAGTTAAAACCTGCTTGGTATTCACAATAAATATACAAGATATATGTTTTTTCTATACACACATTTATGAAATGATATATTTTCTCAATTTAATTTTGATTATTCAAATTAAATTGCTTAATTTGATATAAACATTCGGAGGCACTGTCCAAAGAAATTCCGAGTCAAGAATAATAAATAATATTTGATATGGCGTACGCAATTATCCTTTTCTTCTTTGATTCTATAGATTATTATTATAGCTTTATTTATTATTGTAATAATAAAAAATGGAAAGAATTTTTATTTATTTATTGTTGTAAAAGAATCACAGCTTACTTCACACAATGGCGTGAGCACCCACGTAAGGCAACTAATGTAAGCATATAATATAATGGCCGTGGAATTTTTTAATTTCCATTTGTAAACAATGTTATCCTTTTACTAATATTTTCTAGTGGGTTTTGATGTACTCATTTTTTTTTTTTTTATAAACAAATTTATACCACTAGACAAGTGTCTAACGGCCTTTTATTAATAATAAGATAAAATCCTCAACATGAATAAGTACAAGTAAGGGGGGCTAGGGCTTATCTTACCAATCCTAATGAGGTAACAAACATCTAATAATTAACAAGCCTGAAGAAAATAAGAGCTACAGAAAATTAAATTATTGTACTTGCTTTACATGTTGAAGAATTATCATTAAAAGAAGAATTATTAATGTTTCATAATTACGTATATTTAATCAGTTGTACGTAATGTATTTAATAGATATTCATGCACTCCTGGTCCTCTTGGGGTCTGCATTTTGCTAGTCTCATCAAGAATTATATACGCACCCAAATCGGCATTGTATAAGAAAATGGGAAGAAGTAATGACTATATAAGCCAAGGCCTATAGCCAACATAAAGCATCTTTGCGCTTGGGGCAATGACGCAGCTAGTGAGGTTCTAACCTAGGCGCGTCTATTGCTGGTTGAAAACTATTTCCAAACCCCCTCTTCAGCCTTGGTTATGCCTTGGCCGTCGAGAATTTTTGGAAGGGTTCCCTTTCTTAGGGTAAAGCCCTACAATTCTTAGTTCAATATTTGTTATGCTAGCACATTTATGTTGAAAGACATCTTTAATGAGTAAAATCTTTCTAAGTGTTTTAATGCTAGGAGGGCAAAAATGTGTGAGGTTTATCCAAAAAGTGTACAAATAATTGATTTTAATTTAACTTTAACACGGACCAAATGAGCCTAAAAAGGATATATTCTACTTATTTAGAATCTACATCTAACATAAACAATATAAATATGGAGGAACAAGCTAGTTATGTAAATATTCCTATCACATTTATTAATTCTTGTTTATAGTATGGAATAACTGTATTTTGTCTCACTATTTAATTTCATATCAAATTTCAAGTCGAGATAGATTCACACTAGATACACATTGCATATATGTATCTGGTGTGATTCACATGTATCTGGGGCACCAGATATGCTAGTGAGATATGAGAGTGATGAGTGAGATGAGAACTAGATACACATTACATACATGTTGTTGGGGGGAAATCCTACAATATTGATATTGGACTAGAATTATAAAGTAGAAAATAACAAATATTGTGTCGTGGCAAGTCACTACCTTGAAAGCTATTTCGTCCCGATTCTGGTGCAAATCGTTGTAGCTGGTCGCTCCCCAAAGTTCCACAGTTACTCTCAACACGTGCATTCGTGATTGAAAGTTTGGATGTTGCCCGAAACTGATAGCCCAATATATATTCTAAGAATAAGAAGGAGGAGGAAAATGTTTTTTTTTTCTTTTTGGTGGTGTTGTAGTGTCTTATGTTCACCCAATATAGGATTTGCAAGAAGAGGAGTTTCAAAGAGAAGAAGTAATTTCTTAGAAACATATGTGAATGTTAATGACATTAAAGGTCATTGCATCACACTTAACAAAATCTAATTTGGAACAAATATGTAATTCATCTCCTTTGTAACGTAATATTTTGTATCATTTGCATTACTCTTAATTAATAAAGGTAGAATTAATATCACACATGTATTTAGTATGATTCGCATGAATTTGGGACACCAATATGCCAGTGAGATATGAGAAAGATGATTGAGATGTGAAGAAGGTGAGGGAGGCAAGCAAGATTTGTCTATGGATACGTACATGTGAATCCACTTGAATATAATGTATATAGAATAAACTATACTTAAATTTGACTTCATATATCCCAAGATACATGTATTTGAACACACCAAAATCTAATAAGATTTATTATATTGTAAACTAACATCTAATCTTAGTAATTAGCTCATAGAATTTCTATAAGTTTTCCTATAAATATGGGTTCTAAACATACCTACTTCTACACTTAGCTTTGTCAATGTACGGCTTAAGTATTTATGCCCACTTGGGTAATTCAAGAGTTTTGACAGACAGTGATCCACTATTTCTCTGCTACATACGAGTGATCTAACCTGAAATGTCCATTACGAGATTTCTTTTTTAAAGATGCAAATCTTTATTTTAAGGAATGATAAGCCTAGAGTTGTTAATGTTGGCTAGTCTAACATAGTCCAGTCTTGGAATTCGATGGCATGAATTGGGCTGGCCCATCATTTTGATGGGCTTGAAATGATTAAACTCTATGTGGGTTGTGGGTCGTATTTTTCTTAAATCTAAATTCTAACCTGAGAAAGCTAAAACATAAATAAATATAAGAAACTTTCGCATATAGCCACTAAAATAACCTAATTACGTTTCATAACTATAGTTTGATAATTACGATTTGTAGCTACATGTTATAGGGAGGAGGGAGGCGAGCGAGGTTGAGAGAGAGAGGAGAGAGGCGAGCGAGAGAGGGCAAAGAGTGGGAGAGAGGTGAATTGTATATGTATATCAGTTAGATAATTGCATATTATACATATGTATTTGTATATATGGCAAGCGAGATTGGGAGAGGGGGGACAGAGGCGAGTGAGAGAGGGCAGAGAGTGGGAGAGAGGTGAATTGTATATGTATATCGGTTAGATAATTGTATATTATACGTTTTAATTTGAATATATGGAAAGCGAGATTGGGAGAGGGAGCAGAGAGGTGACGAGATTGGGAGAGGAGGAGAGAGGCGTGGAAAGAGGACAATAATTTGTATAATTCGCATCTTATTATATAATTCATTTTGTATAATTCACGTGTTTTTGTATAATTGAGTAATATAAAGTTTGGAATTATACAAATATGATAAATCTTGAAATAACTAATTGATACGAACATAAACATATGAATTTTAAACAGGTATAAGAAATATATTATACAAATTACATTATATAAATTATATTATACAAAATTCGAAAACTATACGTTTATACAAACTTTAAAAAGATATACAAAAAGATTGAATGTATATGGTGACAAAACTGAAAAATCAAAGGAATCATTATCATATACAAATATAAACTATCGTATGCAAATACAAATCAAACGAAAAATTGTTAGTTGTGAATTATACTAATGTGGCTAATTATACAACTCAAAGTCAGCCCACGTAATTAATGGTTAATGTTAATCGCGAGAGGTAATTATACCAAACTATAATTATGATGAGTAATTAAGTAATATAAATTTGCTTAACCGCCTAATTTTTCAATAAATATTTAGAAAGAAGATATTACGTAGTAGTGTTGTTAATCAAATTTCTAGTTAAATTATCCCAACAAAAAGGAGAAACGAGAGAGGAAAGAGCGCTTCCTTTTTAGAGAGCTGATTTACAATTTTGTTATTTACTTGTTTTTATTCAACATAACTTTGTGTTTAAATTTTAAAACTTCGGTCTTTGGGCATTCTAATATATATAATGGACAAAGGCCTCATTTGTTTTTATTAAGAATTAGATATATGAATTTGAATAGATCATCTGAATAATTAAGATGTTGTCTCTAGAACTGAATAGTTAATGATTCAATAGGATTGTTTTTCAACATCAAAATGTACCTAATCTATTTATATATACATAATAAATATATATACAATTCAAATAAAAGTTAATTAGATATTTAAAAAAATAATAAAATAAAATCATTATTTGATTTTCAAAAAATGAATCACTTATACTTGCTAGTGATGGTAGAGATAGTTTGTAGTGGCGATGATAATGGTAATAGTTGTTAGTGGCTAGTAATGATGGTGGTGCTAGTTATGACGATGGAGGTGGTTGGTGTTGTGTGACTATCATAATAGTGGTGATTGGTAGTGGTGTTGCTGTTTTTAATGATGAAGTTGGTTGATGTTAATTAGTAGTTGAAGGTGTTGATGGTGGTGGTTGGTGATGTGTTTATGGTAGTTGGTGGTGGTTCTAGTTAAGATGATGGAGGTGGTTGGTAGAGATTGACCATAGAGATGGTAGTGACTGATTGTAGTAGTAGAGGTGGCAATGGTGACTGTAGAACGTATGAATATAGTTGGTGGTGGTTCTAGTGGTGATGGTGGAGTTTGTTGGTAGTAGGAATTGACTATAGTGGTGATAGTGGTGATGGAGGTAGCGATGACTCCAAAGATAGTGGTGATGATGGTGGTGGCAATAATATAATCATAACGATGGAAGAGGTACGTATAGTAGCGGCTGACAGTAGTAGTTAGCAACGATGGTGGTTGTGATGATAAAGGTGGTTGGTGGTAGACGACAATAATGGGTGGTTGAAAATTATGGTGATGGTGATTGTACTAGTGGTTATTGTGATGACAAGGGTAGTTAATATTGGTGGCTGGTTATTGAGGATAGAGTGATGGTGAATAGTATCCCCTCAAGAATACATCTTAAGAATATTAAGAGTCAGTTCTAAATCTTAATGATTAAGAGTTAAGACCTATTCAGACTCATTAAGTACTTAATCTTAATGAAAACAAATGCACTTAGAGGTCGTTTGATATAGTGTATAAGAATAATGTAAAATATAGTGTATTAGTAATGCTTGCATTAATAACACCTCTATTAGTTATGCTTGCATTAGTTATGATAAAAAAAAATTATGCAATGTTTGGTTTGGTGTACTAAAAATATTAGGCATTACATAGTTTTTTTAAAAACATATTTGTTTACAAAAATACCTTCAACAAATATAATGGAAAGGATGTAAAAAAAGTTTTTAAGGGCAATTGTGTCTTTAATAATGTTAATGCATGCATTAAAACCCATTGCATTACTAATGCATAGAAATAGATGGTATTAGTAATACACTCTTCAATACACAATAGAGTGTATTACTAATACAATCATTAGTTATGCATATGTTAGAAAAGTGTACCAAACAAGGTACTAATAATACATCAAGTTAATGCAAGCATTATTTTCTCCAATACACTCTACCAAATGACCCCTTAATGATTCAAAGTCTCAATCATTCAAATTTAGACCTCCATAGTGGTGGACCCAGAATTTTCGTTCAGGAGGTTCGAAAAATAAAAATATGAACATGTAAATAAGCCAACAAAACAAAATTTCAAGAAAATATTATATAGTTTTAGTGGCGGACCCTTGAATTATTTTGGATTTAAAACCAAACTTTTAGCATGTTTTATAAACTAAAAAAAACGTGAAAAGCGGAACTGAAAATTAAAAAGGAAAAAAAGCTGAAACTAAGAAAGAAAAAAATAAAACACTAATGCAGGTTCAAACCCTCGATGTGAAGCATAATTTCAAGGGCACCTGCCGCTGGGCTATAAACTTCTCTTTGTCTATAAGGGGGTTCAAAATATATATATCCACATATATACAAATAATTTACCTTACATATACAGTGTAATTTTTTGCCGAGGGGGTCAGGTGAACCCCCTAGAATCCACGTGGATCTGCCACTGCGGCTCCATTAAGTGGAAACAAATTGATCTAAGTAGATTATAAATTTTGATTCCTCCTCTTAGTTACCTTAGTTCTCTATCTTTTTTTATCTGGTCCACAAACTGACTATGTCGGTTAATCCTTATGGGGCGACAAACTTATTCTAGTCGAGCTAAAATAACCATGTTCTTAAATGTTTCCTATCATATCAAATTGATCTAAGTAGATTATAAACTTTTTTTTTCTTTCGGGGTAAACTTACTTTATCTATGAAAAAACAATATATATGATATGACTATACGAGCTACTTGTGCATTTATCAGTTTATGTTTAGTATCTTTCAATAAATGAAACACGAAAAGAATCTATATATATTATAAAGAATGATCTTCATCCCGCTGATGTGGCATGCCTCAGTGATAGAATTTTGACATTTTTTTCTCTATTTTTTTAACACAATTGTAATATCAACAATTATTAACTACTGATAATTATACCTTCCTATAAATAAAGAATTCCAAAGGCTATCATTTTGCCCTTTTTAAACTGTACTCATTTGATTCCCTATAATCAATATTTACTTCCCCATAATTAGTGTGCTTAATTATGGTAAAAATAGTTACAGACTTTCATTAAAAAAATACATCCACTTAACTGCAGCTCTTTAATGAAAAAGGTAACGCAACATTTCAGCTCTTTAATATTTTAATTACTCTCTTTCCTTTTATTTGCCTCTATTACATTTAATTTTTCCTTCCAAATATAACTGCTAAGTACATAATGATGCAAATATACCTAATTGACTACAAATTAGCACTAATTGCAAACGTTTCACTTTTTTTTTTTAAATATAATTGCAAACGTTCACTTTTTTTTTTTTTTAATAATTTCAACATTAATGATTATATTTTAAAAAAATTATAATTGCAACATTATGATTTTTTTTTATTGTAATTGCAACATTAATGATTATATTTAATTTCTAATAGCTATTTAAACTCCGTTCATCCTCACTATTTTCCTAAGCATATTCCCCCTACAACTAATTAAATTTCTTTTACTTATTGTTCCTTTGAGAAACAAGAGGTCATTCCTTGTGGCGTGATATTCGGCTAAAAATATATATTAATATTACGTTATTGTCTTATATTTTATGAATAATTTTTTTTAGTGTTTTGAACATATTATGAATTTTATGTGATATTCGGTTGAAAATCTATATTAATGTTACGTTATTGTCTTAATTTTATACATCATTTTTTTTAGTATTTTGAACTTATTAATGAATTTTATGTGCAACAAATGTATCGAATGAACATGAATATATGATAAAAAAGATGTGATTTTTGCTTCTTTTGAAGCAAAGAAACGAATATTGAAGAATGACAAAGTTCTCACCTTGCGAGACACACAAGTGAAGAAAAAAACAAAAAAAATTAAAATTAATCGAGTTCGCCACTGATTCTTTGAAAGTACAATTTAAGAAAGATTATTTCTTAATATATGTCTTCCAACTAATTGTAATCTCCTCGTGAATTATGATAATTTCATTTATTTTAAAAGTTTCATCATTGAAATGATCTAATTTTTCACAAGTATAATACAAATTTGTTTCATAGAAAAATGTGTATTTTTACAAATTACACTTAGAACGTCCAAGATTTTTCTGCTATAGTTTAAATTAGTTAAATTATTTCAATTCATATAAATGTTGAAAACTTGAAATAGTGTGAGAATTTAAAAATATAATTTTGAGAAACGTTAAGAGGAAGTGGGCAAGAAGATTTTGAAAGCAATTAGAGAAGAAATGCATTACTTTTGGCTAAGAAATTTTCTTGCTGGACAAATTGAGGTTAAAATTTCATGACATGGATCTTCATCAACATATTTTTAACTCTTACACATTATAAATTAGTAGATAATAAATATATCATAACTTAAAAATTTATAAAGTTAGATTTAATTTTTTTTCTTTTACTTTGTAATATATACATAAAGTGATAGTGTTTTTTATATGATATGGGCTATATTAACAAGTATTTTTTTAATGTTAATATATTTACATTAAAAAATTAGAAAAGTTTGTAATTGACAATTCGTTTTTAAAATCTAAGCTATAAACTTAATTAATTATGACATAGGTGATATTCAAAGTTTTGGAACTAATTTGAGAAAATATTTAAATTTGTATGCATTATATACATGAAGATTTCATCCATTAATCTATTATATCTTAGCTAAATTTGTAAATAGATCATATCACATTTCCATTTATTTAATTTGTCACT
Organism: Solanum bulbocastanum; assembly: GCA_037074985.1. NCBI lineage: Eukaryota > Viridiplantae > Streptophyta > Magnoliopsida > Solanales > Solanaceae > Solanum > Solanum bulbocastanum. Next base: position 44,317,558 of record CM073606.1, on the reverse strand, counting down.
TTTTGAATCTTTTTCTCTCTTTTTAATATTATATCTTTTAAAGAGTCATATTTATACATGATACATGAATAAAATTGCAATTTATAATACTTTTTATATAGTTATTGCATACTTAAATTTTAATTTTAAAATATCAGATTAATATGATCTTATTTAACTTTGAAAAATAAGCTTAGAGAAAAAACATTTTTAGTTGAATTAATTTTGGCCATAGGATAATAACTAATGTTTAGTTTCTTTTCTTTTCATTGTTTTATTCTTAACGAAGGGAATTTTCGGAAAAACAAATATTTCATATTATCTAATGAATGAAATAAGAAGATATAATAATAAAAAAAGTATTGTTCACCAAACTTTAATTTTAATAACAAACTTATATAATGAAGATTTCATGAATATTTATAATTACTTTTTTTATGCATAAACATGAAAAGTTTTATGATATTTGTTTGACAAAAATGTATTTTAAAAAATCTTTTCTAAATTGATTAATGCATTGCGCGAAGCACGATTATATTTTCTAGTGTTAAATAAACATTAATTTATTAGTTTAATTCTGTGTAATGGTCCATCACCATAAACTTGTTAGTTAATGATTTTTTTTTTAAGGAAAAATGGTTAAAAATACTCCTTAATTTTGTTTTATTGATTAATTATATCATTATCATTAAAACGAAATTAGTTTTATCCCTGCCATATACAAACTTATCATATGTACCCTCCAAACTAACGATTTGCTCCAAATCAATCTCAAATTCTCAATTTCGACCTGAATTACCATTTAGAATGAAATTCTTTTCTAATCCGACCTGTATAAAACCCACCATCATTATAAACAAAATTGAATTTAATTTTCAATTTTCTCAATCTTGTTGAGTCCACCAAAACTAAAAAGAATGAATTTCTCTCTTGTCATTGAATTTGTTGTAGTTGTTACGCATTCTGTAATTTGAATCAACCACGACCAGCTATCAGAGGTTTATTTGTATTTATTATATTATCCTTGGCATCCTTTCTTTCATTTGTTCCTTTCTAAATTGCCCTTCTATTCTGCAGAACATGAGCCAACAGGAGTAAAATGTTCTAATCTTAATACATTGCCCTGTACTCCCACTCTGTTAAAGAAAGATTCAAACTGCAAGTTTTGTGCAGCTAAAAGACTTCAATATGAATCTCCTGGTTTCAGTTGTAGTAATGGTTCTATAAAATTAGTTTCTCATAAATTGTCTCCCGCATTAAAAAGTCTTTACTTTGGAACTGATGAAGAATCCAGTCATTTCCGTACTTACATCATAACATATAATAACATGTTTGCCTTTACCTCACTTGGAGTCAAATATGATAAGGAGTTAGCAAAAAGGACTCAAGGTATATACACATTTAAAGTTCAAGGACAAATGCATCATTTCATAAATAGCCTTCTTCCTACGAATAATAAAGTAAGAAACTTACAAATCTACTTCTACGACAATGATGCTGATGTAATTAACAAAATGTTATTCTCCGAATATCTCAACCGATCAATTATTGCAAAACTGATTGAAATTCTAAAGATCAATCCATACTCTAATTTCTCAAATCCTTAACAAGCATTCCAAACTTACCTGATTTCTACATTGCACTTAAATGTGTTTCTGCAATGGATCAATGAACATATAACTTACCCACCGTCTCAAAAGTTGCTGGTATATGGGTTGATGATATATCAAACAATGTTATTTCTACTACCCATATTCGAATACATACTCACTCCAATAATAGCGAGCTGGTACACTATTACTACGGTTGTTATGATTCATTACAATATCCTCTGTTATTTTCCTACAGAGAAAATGGATGGCACTGTGGCATTCAAAAAATAATACGACAACCCAGTTTCCCAAGAAACCGTTCTACTTCTAATAATAAGGGCCTTTCTGTTGTATCTAACTACTGCTCAATTGATGGTTTTCTTAATGTTGAAGGACAACTTTTACATAAACAAAGACAAAAGAAAAACACAGTCTCATACCGTGAGTAATATTGTTATAAACTTCAAATTAAAGATATTGAAGAAAATACTGGTTCGCATTCTGGTAGATTATTCCAACAATATTTTGTATATGAATTTATAAAATTTGAGATACAAAGGTTGGACTTCTACTATTCAATCAAGATTTATTTAGGTATGAGGTACTATCCGGATAAGTGGATCTTCTACGACTAGGAAAAAGAGACACCTCAAATATTGGAATAAAAACATTCCTTCCTGCTAGCTTTATTGGAGGTCCACGAGACATGCGTCAATACATGGATGCTATTGTATTAGTACAATAATTTGGAAAACCTGGTATCTTCCTAACTATGTCATGTAATCCTTCATGGCCAGAAATACATGATTTTCTATTACCAACTGATGAGGTCCAAAACCGACCTGATTTAATAACTCGAGTCTTCAAGGCAAAAGTCAAAGAATTAAAGTCTGATATTACCAAGAAAAAAATCTTTGGTAAAATCACTGCTTTTATGTACACTATAGAATTTCAAAAATGTGGTTTATGCACATTTCCTTATCATACTTGCTGATGACTATAAATTATTAACTCCTAAGGCTTATGATCAGTTGGTTTGAGCTGAAATACCTGATCCTACTACAAACAGTTATTTACACTCTTTAGTTATTAAACATATGATGCATGGTCCATGCGGAGTTTTAAATTCTAATAGTCCATGCATGAAAAAAAAGGACATTGTAAGTTTAAATACCCCCACAATTATGCCACTGAAACATCTAAGGGCAAAAATTCCTATCCAATTTACAGAAGACGAAATACTGGTAACTATTTTAAAATTAGAAATCAATATCTAGATAATTCATGGGTTGTTCCCTACAACCCATACCTCTTGGCTAAATTTAACTGTCACATAAATATTGAAATTTGTTCAGACGTTAAAGCTGTCAAGTATATTTACAAATACATTTGCAAAGGACATGACAAAATTATGTTTCATATACATAATAATGATTCTAATATAGAAATAGATAAAATAAAAGATTATCGATCTGCTAGATGGGTTTCACCACCAGAGGCTATGTGGCGTCTATTTGGCTTCTCTATTAGTGAAATGACTCCTGCAGTATATCATCTTCAGCTTCATCCTGATGGACAATAATTTGTCTCATTCAGGACAAGCTCAAATTAAATTCGTTGTTAAATAATCCTGCAATCAAACGAACAATGTTTACAGAATTCTTCTCAATGAACAAAACAAATAAAATTGCAATTGAACTTAACTTATTGTACAAAGAATTTCCTGAGCACTTCGTTTGGTCTACAAGTAATAAAATGTGGACACGAAGAAAACAAGGCAACGCTATTGGTCGTGTCGTCACCTGTCACCCAACAGAAGGAGAAAGATACTATCTTCGACTATTGCTCATGAACATAAGAGGACCAAAACCTTATGAAGATCTTGGAACTATTAATGGAAGATATTATAACACATTTAGAGAGGCTGCCGAAAAAAAAAGGCTTGCTTGCTTGTGATAATAACTTAATAGAGTGTATGTCAGAGGCTGCTAATTATCAAATGCCATATAGCCTCAGACATTTATTTGCAACACTTTTAGTCTACTGTAACCCTGCTAATCCAAAAGAATTATGATAAAAATTTCAATGTCCTATGTCGGAAGATTTTGAAAATATACCAAACATGCAGACAAATGATATTTGTTGTTTAGTCTTAAATCACATCAATAATATCTTACATTCAATGGGCCATAATACAAATGAGTTCAACCTCATATCAAAAAATGTATTTTCAACTACATCTTCCAGCATAATGCAACAAGCTAGAGACATCAATCTAGAGCGAAACACTATTGTAACTAACGAAGATCTATTGTTACATACCCACTTGAACAAAGAACAACAAAAAGCATACAATGTTATACTAGGTAGAATTTCCCTAAATAAATCAGGGGCTTTGTTTATTGATGGTCCCGGAGGAACTGGGAAAACCTATTTATATCGTGCCTTATTAGCTACTGTGCGATCTAAGGGATTTATAGCATTAGCTACTGCAACTTCTGGTGTTGCAGCTTCTGTACTTCCTGGAGGACAAACTGCTCATTCATGTTTTAAACTTCCTATAGACATACGTGAAAATTGCACATGTAACATTAGTAAGTAAAGTCCACTTGCTATCTTAATTCTAGATGCAAAACTAATAGTATGGGACGAAGTATCAATGGCAAAAAAAAGACTTATTGAAACTTCTAACTCATTTCTAAAACATATTATGAACACGGACACACTCTTTGGTGGAAAAGTGGTTGTTTTTGGTGGCGACTTTAGACAAACTTTGCCCGTTATACAACATGGCAAAAAAGAAGACTTTATTAATGAAAGCTTATTAAATTCCACCATTTGGGATCACCTTGAACAGTATCAACTGGTGCAAAGCATGCGCCCCAGAATAGATCCAACCTTTTTTGAGTATTTACTAAAGATTGGAAATGGCAAAGAAAATGTAAATGCCCTGGGTAAAATTGAAATTCCACCATCTTTTCTTATTCCATATGTAAATGAGAAAGAATCATTACACATTTTATTTAAATCTATTCATCCGAACTTAAACATGCTCACTGAAGATGTCTCGTGTATAACATCCCGTGTTATTTTAACGACTAAAAACGATTTCGTAGCTGAAATCAATGAATTGTTCATTCATAAATTTCCAGGAAATACTATGACATTTGTTGGAATTGACGATACCCTAGAACCAAAAGATCAAAGTCAATATGAAAATTTCTTGCATACTTTAAATCCTTCTGGTCTACCACTATATAAGTTAACTCTCAAGCAAAATTGCCCTGTTATGCTCTTACGCAATTTAAATCCTTCCGAAGGTTTATGCAATGGAACACGACTAATTTCCCTTAACTTTAAAACCCACGTTATTAGTGCCAAAATTATCAGTGGTAATTTCAAAGGCAAGCATATTTTTATTCCTCGAATACCATTATTCTCTTCATAGGATGAAAAATTACCTATTCCATTTAAAAGAACTCAATTTCCAATTCGATTATGTTTGGCCATGACTATAAATAAAACTCAAGGTCAAACATTAGATTTTGTGGGAATTTATTTATGGGAACCCGTTTTTTCACATGGTCAACTCTATGTTGCTTTGTCACGCGCAAAAAGTTTTGACCATGTAAAAATACTAATTCAACCTACTATACCAGACAGTTACGATAATCATTCTACTTGCAATATAGTGTATAATGAAATTATTAAAAAGGCATTCTTTTAAGTTCATGAATTATCCATATATAACATATAAGAATGTAATATCATCCGAGTTATTACTTCTATTCTTGTTCTTTCCATCTAATTCTTCTTCACTTCTACTACTAAGTCATAATATGTACTAACCTTTCCTTTTCCCCCGTCTCATCAGAAGATGGAACAAAATATTCATTTATGTGAATTAGCTCCGCAAAGCTCAGACTGGATCTGTAAGATACAAATTGTAGATATATGTGGCCCAACAGAAAGCAAGGAAAAAAGGCTGAAATATCTAAATATGATCCTTCAAGATAAACAGGTAATACATTACTCTTTATCACTGTCTCCTTTTCACTACCTCTAACTTTTGATTTTACATCATTGTTTTTAATGTTTTAATTACCATGTGTGTTGTGCCGCTTCAAATATTTTTGTCACATACCAGCAAATCAGTCCTCACCATTTATATATCTCTAATAGTGCAGGAGCAAATCAATCCTCACCGTTTATATATTTCTAATAGTCCAGGCAGCCTTTCCATTATCATCTTCCTCTTTTTCTCTACATCTTCAATGTTGAACACACAACATTCTCCTCAATCCCATATGAAATTTCCTGTTGTCTTCGCTTGTAAATTTTGGTAAACTGAAAACTTAGGTAATAAAACAATTGTTTCAAAAAGAACAATCACTTATATCTCGACTTCAAACTGTGAAAATAAAAGGAATTCTTATGTGTCTCAACTAAATCATTCGGTGAGATTCTATGCAACATATCCTGAACAAAACGATGATTTGAAATATTGATAAGTCTCCTTTGTTGCTCATCCATCTGAATTAGTAAAGATTATCCCTCTGCTACACGCTGCTCTCATTTCCTCATCAATAGAAAATTGATATTGTTCGATGATTCATAATTAATCTATCAGGCAACTTTACATTAGTGATTTTGTCAGCCGATTTGACTTCACATTAGTTGTTTAATACTGGCTTTTATATGATTATGTAGTATAAATCTTTCATTTCACCGTTATGCATAAGATGATTCAGACTTGGATAACCTTAGGTTTAATTGGAATTACAAGTAATGTTTTACTTGAAACTTGTTTTTCTCGATATACCTAAACACCATTCTATAATTGCCTATTTACTTGTTGGAAAATGACAACATACAATTGATTTGAATTTGAACAAAGTCTCACCTAAACTTCATATGGGACACTAAAATTTGCCCCATAAAGAGTAATGGAGACGTAAAGAGGAGTATTCCTTGCACTTTCGGCCATTTTTGTTTCACTTTCTCTATGTATTCTCTGCTGCTTTATCTTCCTCCCATTCCCTTTCAGCTTGCCCTGCTTCTTCCACTTAATTCCAAACCCAAACTAATTTAAAGGCTAGAAAAAAATTCAACTCATTTTATAATTTGAACTTTCGTAATAGTTATAATAAGTTTCTGACAAACCTCTTTCAGGATTAGTTAACTGATTTTACAGGTTTAAATGTCATGTGTTTGTTTGTATTGGACACTTGATTTTGGAAATTCCCGATAGTTATGCTAATTCTAATAAGTAATGTTTATACTTTAATTATTGTGTTTAAAGCCAATGAGTTATTGATCTCCACTAAAGAAACACAAGAATACTTATTTGAAACACAACAATCAAGTGAATTCTCACTGTCTTGAAAAAAAGAGAGTTTAATTTCAGTATATTATTGCAAACTGAAAGGTGTAATTTCATGCAAAATAACAGTGTTTGTAAGTTTGGACCAGTAAGTTTTAAGTTTCTCATGTATTGATTGTTGATAACAAAATGTGTGAATCAGAAGGGGTTACTTTCTGGTGGTTTGACCTTTGCATTATCTACATATTAGTAGTCTTTCTTGTTTCCTTATTATCTGTTATGTCAGATTAGCTTAATGTGATTGGAGTTGGTTCATTTATAATGAAGAATAAATCTAAAACAACCTCTCTATCTATATGAGTCAGAGGTAAAGTTTGGGTACACTCTACCCTTTCCAGACTCCACTTGTGGAATTACGTGGGGTATGTTGTTGCACAACAAAGAATAACTTTGGGGGATCAATCGAAGCAGAAAAAGAAACAAAGACAAACTGCATCCTTAACTTAGATAATGCATTCTTTGTATGTATTCTACTATCTTTAATCGCAAATTTCATATTTTTGCTACAACTACTAATGTGCTCTTAAACATCAACTGAGACTAAAAGGACCAATGTCACTCTTCAGTAAACTCAGAAGTATCTAAAACTAAAAAGCAGAATAACATAATGATTATGACTTCTCTTTCAATCCGAAGTGTTACTATTTAGATTTAAAAATCTTTGTTTTTGGTTCCACATTTTTCGCTTACTTTCCTGGATTTCTATATTCTTCAACATTCTTTTAACTATCTGTGTCAACTCCACTTCTAAGCATAGCTAAATTTCATGTTCAACTACAGGAAGATCAAATAAAGGGCATTGTTTACGGTGATGACATTCCCTGTTATCAAGATCGGATCAAGCTCTACCACACCTACTACATAGCAGGAACACGCATGCAACCGTCAAGTTCCAAATATGAAAAACCACTGCATGCTTTTGAATTGGTTTTTGAAAAAAAAAGTGTATTGCTCGAACTTGAAGAAAATGATGTGGATGCATTGCCACTTCTGACAAAACTTACTCTTACATCCTTTATAGATATTAAGCAGCAGGTCCTACAGGCAACGATTGATCTAAACAAGAAAGAGTTTGGTATGCCTGCTTTACCCTTTAATAAAAATAGTGAACTTATTACTTTAAATGTACATATGCTCATTTTAAATGTCGTCCTCAACAGATATACTAGCAATCGTTGTCAGTTGTTTTCCACCAAGATATCTTATGAGTATGAACAAATGGTTGCTGGAACTTATTGTTATGGATATTTTGTAAGTATATTTGCTTAACTTAAAAGGAATTTGATTGTTTCTTTTAATAAACTTTTAAACAATAAATATGCACATAAATATATTGCACTCTACAATAAGCACACTTTCACCTTCACTATATGGGATCAAACCATTATGGATAACGAAGGCAACAAAATGTTGCAGCAACTCCATGAATATCCTATAATACTTGCACGTCGTATCGGATGATCAAGATACAATGGTAAGCTACAAAAAAAATTACAGCCTATGTTTAACCTAATGACTTACCAATATTATACGTTTTAATATCATTCGTTTCGCCTACATCAGTCTTCTATTTGTACGAAAGATCTTCTATTCGTAGAAAAATTCTGCATTTGTATTGGATAACTATTGAAACACACTTACATGAGTTTACGTACCCATGTGTGTGCAACTGAGTGTATACTAGGAGAAATCTATTATTTTTCCATTCCACTTTAAATAATCTCAATTAGCATACTACAAATCATCTTTGAGTTTAAACTTATTACTAGCTAATTAAACTCACACAGGGGTATCATAGACAACCAAATTCAACACAACAATTCTAACTAATCCCCCTTACGGACAGAAACAGCAACTACGAGCATGGTATTACTCTATTCTTTCACATATTCTTATTGTGTTATTCTATATAAATAAATTAAACACTGTCACCAATTAGCCTTCTTGGGAATTCTCTGCAAGATCACAAAAAACAAAGCAACACTTACTTCATTTACTTCGAGGAGTACATCCAAATCTGGAACTCTCATCTCTATTCCAGTAGATGAAGAAGTCATCCTAATTGCAAACGCCGAATCCCAAGAAGTCGTTAGTAAAAAATTGATTTATTATTTAATCATAACACTCACTACAAACACCTGCGTTCACTCTTTTCCTTACACAGGGACAAACATTTTCAATTGAAGCAAATATATCCTTCCCACCTGACCAAAAGAAATATTATGTTTTAGTATGTTCCAATTGTGGACAGGATGTCCGTTATCCGATCATGCAAATTCACTGTATGAACTGTGGTCAACACAGAATGTTCATCCCCAGGTACTCTATTACGACACCAATCATATCAAATTCTTCTACTTATTCATGAGAAATAATAGTGTTTTCAACATATAATCACATGTGTCGATTTAATGTAAATCTAGAAGATAACTTTGGTACAACAACATCGATGATTATGAACAAAGAGGGAGAAAAATTATTATCTCTAACTGCAGAACAGATTTACGAAAGAACTTCCACTAAGGTATAAATTCTAACTAAATAATATATGTGCGATTCTTACATTAATAAACTTATCAAAATAATTTCATAAATATTCATTTCACTCTCATAGAACAATTTTCCACCTATGAAAGATCTCAACACAACCTTTATCAACAAGATCTTTTCTATTTGAGCAAAAAAGGCATTTACACGTGCTCCAAACACAACAGCTACAAACCTGTATATCCACTCGTGCATGGAAAGGGAATACACCACACATCCTCCTACAACACCAAACAAGAACAATATCCAGGAAGCAAACAAAAGAAAGCAACAGGTTGAACCAAAACAAGTGACTGAACATGCAGAATCATCATCACCAAGAATGAAGCAGAAACTGGAGCCACCAACTCCAAAAAAACCAAACTAAATGTGATTACCACTCCTAATTCTTTGTTCAACTACTATTTTTATCATACACTAACCAAAGACTTTCTTTCGAAACAACTTTTACAGTTAATCCAAGCTTTTTGACAGGCACTTCCGACCTCTGTACAGAAAAGGTAAGTGCAATACCATTTGTTTATGCTATAATCTCCAATACAAATATTTAACGTAATATTCCTGCCTTACAGGAAACACAAAGCTTGCTCACTTTTGGAGATCTCATCAAATCAATCAGTTGCTCCACTACTTTGTACAGTTTCTACTTTACCACAAAGGCCAATCAAATTTTTTTGCCAGAACTCCATTTAGAATCCAACTTCCACGGCCTTACACGCAACTGCACCACTAACATCCGTTTTCCCTCTTTATTAGCAAGCTTACTGTATAACCTTGCACAAAAGTAATGTAATATATTTAAAACACCATGACGTCTTCTTTATTTTTGCGCCAATAGAAAATTCACCAGTGCAACACCAATACAAGGCACGGGCACTAACCCCCTAGTCTATATAGAAGCATGAGTTAGGAAGTTTGGTATCAACATGTGTGCTTGGAGCCATTAGTTATTTGTATGTGGCATTTTAGTCCTTTGAGTTTGGTTCTAAATTTTGATAGGTAGAAATAAGTCACTGTTTGTGCATGCTTTATTAATCTTTAATTGTGCTGACCTTTTAGCCCTTTGACACAACCTTATACTTTACAAAAAAAGTGGGCCCATTTCTTGTTATAATTGTGGGTCATCTCTGAATATTTGCCGTTGCAGAAGCTAAACTGAGGAGAATTCACGTTGACACAACCTTATACTTATAAGAAAAGTGGGCCCATTTCTCGTTATAATAGTGTGTCATCTCTGAATATTTGCCGTTGTAGAATCTAAACTTAGGAGAATTCACTTTGACACAACCTTATATTTACAAGAAAAGTGGGCCCAGTTCTCATTATAATTGTGGGTCATCTCTGAATATTGGCCGCTGCAGAAGCTAAACTGAGAAGAATTCACTTACCTTTTGGGCCTTGGCCATCCGATATGAAATTATAATATGGTATCATATTATGCAATTATAAGATGAAATTAAAGTTATGTTTAGACACACGATATAAAATATTTGTGTTGTATATTTTTCCATAGACATAAAAATCTCATAAATTGTAAAACTATTAAAATAGCCCTAATTATTTATTCAATCTTATCAAATAAATAAAAATTTATAAAATAGCAAAATAAATTATGACAAAGCTATTTGTTCTCCACTTTAGTAATTGTTTCATCTAACTTTAATTTAATTAAAAAAATGAACATAAATTGTAGTCTATTAGTCTTTAATATAATCCTCCTACATAGTACGGACAATTTCCTCACGTTGAACTTGCATTTCTCGATCATGTGACCGAGAAGACGAACCAACATTGTTACTTTGAGCCATTTGTTGGTCAATATTATCCGCAACTATATTTTCATGCTCATAGACCATAAATATTTCATCAATACTTTGGTATTCTCGGAAATAATTATGTAACACTGCACAAGCTATGACAATTTTTACTTGTGTATTAATATCATAATGGTTCATGCCTTGTTTCAGTATTCTAAATCTATTTTTCCAAGCTCCAAAAGTCTGTTCAATCACATTTCGCAGAGATGAATGCCTATAATTAAACAGCTCTTTGGCATTTTGAGGCTCTCTTTCACTTCCTCGTTAATCTTGCAAATGATAGCATAGTCCTTTGTATGGAGCTAAAAATCCTTTTGTGTTTCGGAAACCAACATCAACAACATAATATTTATCTACCAACAAACATTTTATAAAGAATTACTAAAAGCATATGTGACGTAAATGAAACAAAACAAATTTATTACTCAACAATCGATTGATGTGAGTTAAAGTGACTATATGTTGGTGAGAATAATAAATTTTATGTTGGTGAGAATAATAAATTTTAAAAAGTAATGATTTGATTATAAATTTTATTTACGTATAAATAAATGGTTAGTACTTAGTAGATATAAATTTGGGGTTGTTTTAACAAAATATAAATTTGTGGATCAATTTTTGTATTAAAATATCTCAAATCATGATATGAAATTCCCATATAATTCCATATCATAGTTTTTGGAGAATATGGAATCACATCTCATGATATGAAATCATGAGATGGAATCAACATTGTCACGACTCGAGTCTACACCCTGGATGTGGCCGACACTCAAGAACCATTGCTGGCCCCCAAGCGAACCCTCATCCTGGCTGACTACAAGAGGAAGACTAACTTAAGCATGCAAAAGCTTAAAATTGAAATAAAATTCAATAAACTCAACTTTGTAAAAAATTAACTCAAATGAACAACTTAGAATAAAAATAATATATTCAACTCTCCATAAAATAGGTAACTTAAGTCTTTAAAAAAATTAATAAAATAAATAAATAATGCAAACTTCTCAACTATACTGACTATCTATGAAGCCTCTAACTGTTAAAGATGGAAGTCGGGACAAGACCCACGACATCCTGACTAAACTGAAAAGTAAATGAAATCCTCCGGAAATAAGGAGGCTCGCCATAGCTAACTCGAACTTTCGGATGTATCAACGAAGCTCCAGTTGATAACCCTGAATACATGTGTCTGCATCATGAGAAGATTCAGGCCAAATGGCTCAGTATGTGAAATGTACGAGCATGTAAGAAAAATTATAAAGCATAAACATAAACTTGAACTTTGATAAAAAGGAAACATACTTACCTCTTCTCAGCTCACTCAACTCAAAGAAACAAGGCTCAACTCAATGATTAGATATTCAACTTAGAGGTATACTCAAGGATACTCAAAACTACTCAAACATACTCAACTCAGAAGTACTCAAGGATAAGATACTCAACTCAAAATACTCAAGGATAATATAACAGTAAAAGATGCAATATATATGAAAAGATGCAAAGTTGTAGATAGCAACTCAATGTATTTAAAAATACAATAATACTCAGTATGTATATAAAAATACGATATAACTCTGTGGGTGTTTCTCTAACCGACAACCATCACTTAAGAGCTATAGTGATGATACAACACTTTACCTCGTGCTGCCAAGGACCATCCTATACCTTGCCGGGGGTATAGAATCTAAATCACTAAGTGGATCCACTACATCTCAAGGAGTCATCTAAAAAGTATAATCCTTTACTACCCACGATGCCTACATGGTTTATGGAGACTTGAGTTATCTGAACTCGCATCCCAATATCGGTGCTCAATACTACTCCCAAAATATACTTAGCTCATATATTTGTAAAAACAAAACTCTTTCTTTAGTTTGAGATAATTACTCAAAAACTTAGTTTAAAAGCTCTCTTGAAATCGATGTTCCCTTTCTTGCTCAAAACTCTTTCGGAAATCTCAGTTTCCTCTTATCTTAAATGTGAAAACATTTACTCTTGAGAATACTTAGTTCTCATAAATCAGTTTAAAGAAAATGAACTTTACTCTTACTCTTTACTCAACTTCAAAGCTTAAGTGTTAAAACAAAGTTTAAACATTTCTAAAAGACTTCTTAAAAATATGGTTCATGCCAAATTATAGACTTGAACAACTCAATGCTAGGTTTTCAATAATCATAGATAGACTCAAATACTTGAAACTCAAGAACTTCAATGATACTACTAATTTAAAGAATGTTCAACTCAGAGGGTTCATGTGGAATTATGAGCATGAACTATGTTGACACCCAATTTTGGCCATCCACAATATAAATTAATCATCAAGCTTCTTCGATTTCTAACAATTTAAAATAATTATTTTTTATAAAAATTTCAAAAATAAAATAAAATAAACATAGTTTGTGAGTTATTTTAAATAGCTTTGTCACTTTTAATAATATGTATGTTTTGTTTAGTTATGTACATAATTAATGGATTTTCTGAGTATTCAAAAATCATTCCGAAAAGATTTTATATTTTTTAATACGTTACTAGTAGTAAGGTCGTAATTTTGAATTAATAAATTTTATGAAATTGAAAATATTTTCAAGTTATTTTTAGAGTAATTTTATCATTCTTAATAATTTTAATCGTCTTAATAATAAATAGGTATATTTTACAATTACGTTATTTTATAACTATTTGAAAATCATCACAAAGGATTTTACACTTAGTTAAAATTATAGTTATGATTTCGAGTTCATTAGTTTGTAATTAAATTAATTATTTTATAATCAAATTAATTATAATATTTTGTTAAGATTAAGAAGCTCGTTAATTAATTAATATTAATTTATTTAAATTAAACTTAATTTTTATCTAACCCTTTTTCTATTTTGGGCCAATTTGCAATGGCCCAACTCAAATGGTTCCAGCCCCTTCCAGCACATACAACAGCATTCCAGGCAGCCCACCAAACAATTCCAAAACAACAACAAATTCCAAATAGCAAACAACTCCCACAGCCCAACATGCATAAAACAGCAACCCATACCCAACCCCACTGCCCCTGTACGTTTCTTCTTCTCCAACGTGTGAAGAAACCCAAACACAATTCCCACATAACAAAAAATCGCAGCAAACCCAGAACCGACCCGATCCCCTTCTTCTTCTTCTCCTCTACAACGTGAATGCCCTGCAAAATCCGAAAATTGCGCAAACAACGACTCCAAAACGACCCCACTGCCCATAATTTCTTCTCCTTCACACCTGCAAGCAACCGCCCATCCCGGTCTTTTCATCCGAATTCCAAGGGATCTCAGTTGAAATTGTGTGCAAGAACAGCTTTTCTCCATCCCTTGGGTAAGATTTTCAAATTGAGGGCCGAATTTGAATCCCAATTCTACCCTTTCCCTTCCAATTTGAACCCTACAATTCCCCCTATATATACTTCACTCTTGCTCACCGAAAAGGGTCGATTTTCCTTTTACAAGAAAATACAGAGGACTATAGCTATAATACACACTAAATGCATCACCAGAACTAGGAGGAGGTAATTAATTTTAGTATCCGAGTTTGGTCGTTGCTCGAGTCGGAACTTGTGTGGTAGAAGTCGTCATCCCTGCTTTTCTTGTCGTCTCTGTTCGCTGCCCGGAGAAAGGTAACATTTCCTTCATAATCTTCTCCTCGTTTCTTTTTTTTTTTCTATTTCTGATATGCCTCGCTACTCTATTGTTGTGTCACTGTTATTTGTAGATGAGAATTGGTGACTTCAATTTGTTATATATGTATTCTTAATCGATTTCCTTGAGTCAATCTTAATGTGGAAGTCGGGTTTTTGCCATTTTGTATTTAGTATTGTCGCTGTTTTCTTCCTTTGTTTGAATCTTTTTTTTTTTGGTTATTCCTCTTCTTGTATGGTTGATTGAATGTCGTAGATTATCTTCTCTTTTGTTTTCATTGTCATTAAGCCCCAATTCACATGCCGTTTTGCTACTGTTTATGTTGTCTTCTCTCCACAATGAGGGTAGAATCTCAAAGCTAGTTAGTGCGGAAGCTGTTGTTACGCTATTTATTATTTGTTTGGTGCAACAACTTGTTTCCGCATTTTCAAATACCATGGAATCATTTATTATTTAGCTTTGGACACCTTGTGGTGTTAGATGTGGCTGCCATATAATTTCATATTCCAAACGTGTTGTGCTCTTCCTAGCTCTTTGTGTTTACGATTGCACTATTTTTGTTGTTATGGTCCTTTTGTTAAGCTTGATTGTGTTTAATGGTAGTTAAACCTTTATATAGGGAGTTTCGGAAGCATGATAGCATATATTGACCTTTTCTTTATTTGTTGCTTATAATCTCCCTTGTTGCCCCTTCCTCTACCATGCTACTTTCCGCTTTGAATATTAATCCATGCCTTGTTAACCCTTTATTCGGCCATGTGTGTATATTGTGACTCTAGGTTTCAAATCATATGCCCGAAATCAGTAGTATTAGTTAGTAGTATATTTGTATGGAAAGGTCCTGCTCTTTGAAATAACTTTGATAGAATCCTTGAGGTCACATGAGTTTATTCAATCTTAAGGTTTGCATGACTTGTCTGTTGAATAATTTGGATACTTAGTTTGCTTTGATTGGTTCTAAATTGCTTTATTAGGCCTTTTCATAAGTTGTTAATTATCCAATTTGCTAACTGCTTAGATTTTAAGTTTAATTAGTATTAATGTTTGGTTGTTATTACTATCAAAATTCTCTATGAGTAATGGTTTGCCATGGCAAAAAATGGAAATTGTTTCATATCGATGTCCAAATCATGCTTGAGTTATCCTTATCTAGTTATAATGTTTGATACTTGATGCAATGGTAGATGGTTCTTTTTTTACTTAATGTTTTCCGTTGAGGCAATGATTTGTTACTTATGTATTTTTATTCATTTATGTCACATGTGAACCCATATGGAGCCCGAGTCGGATCCAAATACGAATGTTTTTGCATTTCGAAATGGGCCATAAAGGCCCCAAATCCTCTTTTACCTCGAGTCAGCCCCTATTGCAGATCATGAGGTAGATGAACAGGTTGAAATCAGGGCTGGAAGGTCAAATTACAGGTCCCGAGAAGTTAAAAACGGGCTGTATACATGATGTATACAGCAGTATACACAAATATACACTGATATGTGGCCAAAAACGTGAAAAATACAGGGTTGGGCAGTGTACAGGTGTTCGGGAGCAAGAAATGCGTAAAAAACGTTGATATACACGCTGATATACACTGATATACAACCAGTGTATACCAAAAAGGGGATTGGGCAAAAGTCCAAAAATCCCGACGAAATAGGCCCAAAAGGCCCAAATTTAAATTTCTCTCTCATTCTTTAATTATATATTTGCGATTATTTATTGTTTGTTCCTTAACTCTAACTTTATAATTATTAATTAGCTTAATTAGAATCCCCAAAAGACGAGTTATTTCCTTTGTGTCGATTTAATTTTAATGTGTTGCATGTCTTAGTGTTCACTTATTTTTATCACATATGTCGTTAAATTATGCATTTTAATTAAGTTAAACCTTTTGTTCTTAAAGAATGATATTTTTAAACTTCTCACTTAAATTTTATTCATTTCACACTTGTTTGTGAGTTAAAATATATTCTCCTCACATAAACTTTACAAATGTTAATCAAAAACCTTTTCAATTAATAATAATAATAATATATATATATATATATGCCTACTTGATCGTTCTTGCAAAGGATTAGTTAATTAATAAAAAATTGGTTTTCATGTTTAATTTGTTAAATTGGTTTAACTTAAAAAAAAAATGAATTACATGAACTCTAATTAATCTAGTTTTATTAAAATTTTATTCACGTGCATTTTAATTTGATTGTTCCATATTTGGGTCCCTTTTAATAAATAAAATAAAATGTGTCATTTATTTATTTCCTTAAAGTTAATCAACTATCATGAATTGTTATTTTATGTTAAAATTATCTTTTAAACAATTAGTCAAAAAATCATTTAGTCAAATCACAGGTCAACCGCGTGTTAGTGGACACTTCGAATGCCTAAACCCTTCTCAAAGTGTAAATTGAACCCCGAACCCTCTTTGGTATTTTCAAATGATTTTTTCTGTTTAAATCTTTGAAAATTTTAAGTTTTCTTAATTTCTTTAAAAAATTAAGTGGCGACTCTTTTCTAAGTATTTTTCTTAAATTGTTTTATACTTAGAACATTTCAAAAAGTACATTTCAAAAAGTGATTTTTTCTACAGATGGGAAGATTACGGTGCAACAAACTACTCAACTCAAGGACTCCAAGATACTTCTCATCTTAAAATTGTTCAACTTATAATGTTCATGCGGAATTATGAGCATGAACAACTCAACTCTTGGACTTCATGGCTAATAGGTTATAGTCCCATTATCAGATATATAATCTCAAAGGGGATTAGGAACTCAATACTCAAGACTTAGAACTTGAAAATACTACTCCTCTCAATGATGCTCAATTTATGGAGTTCATCCACAATTATGGTAATGAACGACTCGACTCAAAGGTCTACATAACTATATGGAACTCATGTATATGACTCTTCTCTTTCTCTTACTTACTTCCTCAAAACTTAACTCAAATCGATGATAGATCTCAAAGGATTCACAATTGAACTCAAAGGCTTTCTTGAATTCTACTCTTAACACTTTCTTGAATGTGAATTATGAACTCAATAGTTACGGTTCATGATATGAAGGATCTCATGATGAAAAAGTAGACTCATTAATACATTCTCTTCATCCTCATACTCACTTGCTCGAGTCTTCAAACAAGTTACTAGAAGTTGTAGAAGACTCCTCAAAAGGGCTCAAAGGGACTTTCTTAGAATGTTCGAAAGAATCCTTAAAACTTAACTCTTAACTCTACCTTGAATTTGAATTATGAATTCAAGATTATGATTCATGTTATGAATGATTTCTAGCTGTTTAGAAGTAGTTTAGAGTGTTTAGAATCAAAATGGGAGTAAAGGTACCCGTTGAAAGAACTCAAACGGACGAAAAAAGAAATGGGAAGATGAAAATTTGTATAAAATCATGTTTTCAAGCAGAAATTTTAAATCTCAGAAATTACAACAAGAGTTCACCATTGATGGTCATTATAAAGTTCAAGTATTGAATTCATTATTTGAATTGTATGAATTTGTGATTAGTTTAGATAGGTTGTTCCTACAAATTATTGAAAATGTTATTTGAAATTTACATCTCAATTTTAAGAGGGTTTGGTTAAGTTTATAATTGATTTTAGGAGAAATATTATATTGAAACTTGAAAAAGGTGGAGTTTATGAAACTGTATCACAATTGTATTAAAGTTGTATTAGATATGTTTCATAATTGTATTAAAATTGTATTAAAATCATGAACAATACATTTATAATACATATTACAAACTTCACTCTTTTTTAGTAATATCAACCAAAATAATTTATGCAACACACTCTTAATACATTTATAATATAGGAACAATACATTTGTAATACATATTGCAAATGTCGCTCTTTTTCTTAATGATACAAATCAAAATAATTTATAAGATATATAATACATGTTTTATTCATGAGTAGTACATTTATAATACATATTGCATGCTTCACTCCTTTCTTAGTGATACCAACAAGAATAATTTAGGTAACACATTAATAATACCTTTATAAGACATTCACATTACATTTTAATACATATTGCAACCGTCACTACTCATTTTCTTAGTGATAAATAAAAATAATTTATAATACATATATAATATAAATTTTATTCCTGAGCAATCCATTTATAATACATATTGCAACCATCATTTATTATCTTAGTGGTACAAATCAAATAATTTATAAGACACATATAATATAAGGTTTATTCATGAACAATACATTTCTAATACATATTGCAAACTTTACTCTCTTCTTAGTGATACCAACCAAATGATTAATACATGCACACTACATTTTTAATACATATTGCAAACATCGCTCATATTCTTAGTGATACAAACCAAAATAATTTATAAGATACATATAATACAAGTTTTATTTATAAATAATACAAGTTTAATTCAGTCTATAGATTATTGTCTTGTCTTTCGTTAGTTACGTTTTTTATTATTCTTAATTTTCTCTTCTAATTCAACTTTAATATTGTGTAATACACTCTTAATGTAAATTTAATTCATTTTGTAGTTTATTATTTGTTGCTATTAGATTACTTGTTTAATTCATTAATGATATAAGTTTAATTTACTTTATAAGTCATTGTCTGATGTTTCATTAGTTACATATTTTATCCATGCTTAATTTTCTCTTCTAATTCAACTTTAATATTTGTATAATACACTTTTAATACAAGTTAATTCATTTTACAATTTATTGGTTGATTTGTTATGATTAAATTACTTGTTTAATTCATTATTGATACATTTTTTTATTCAGTTTACAAATCACAGAATGCTCTTTCGTTTGCTACATTTTGCAGGCGTGTTTAATTCACTTCTAATTCAACTTTAATATGTGTGTAATATATTTTTAATTCAAGTTTAATTCATTTGGCAGTTTATTATGTTTCTTCATTTGTTACGATTATATTACTTCTCTTCTCTTTAGTTTGGATATGTTGTTCCTACAAATAATTGAAAATATCATTTAGGGTTTATATCTCAATTTTAAGAGGGTTTGGTTAAGTTTAGAATTGATTTTAGGAGAAATATTAGATTGAAGCTCGAAAAGGATGAAGTTTACGGAACTATATCGCGTTTGTATTAAAGTTGTATTAGATATGTTTCATTATTGTATTAAAATTGTATTAAAATCATGAATAATACATCCTATATTTATAATACATATTGTAAACTTCACTCCCTTTTTAATAATATGAACTAAAGTAATTTAGGTAACACACTTATAATACATGCACAATACATTTTTAATACATATTGCAAACATCACTCATGCTCTTAATAATACAAATCAAAAATAATTTATAAGACACATATAATACATGTTTTATTTATGAATAATATAAGTCTAATTCAGTTTATAAATCTTTCTCTTATATTTCGTTAGTTATGTTTTTCATTCATTCTTAATTCTCTCTTCTAATTCAACTTTAATATTGTGTAATACAATTTTAAAGCAAATTTAATTTATTTACTTGTTTAATATTGGTGTAACACACTTTAAATACAATTTTAATTGATTTTGCAATTTATTGGTTGATTTTTTACATTTAATTACTTGTGAAATTCATTGTTGATACAATTGCATTCAATTTACAGATCATAGAATGCTCTTTTGTTTGCTACATTTTGCATTCATATTAATTCTCTTCTAATTGAACTTTAATATGTGTGAAACACATTTTTAATTCAAATTTAATTCATTTTGCAATTTATTATATCTCTTCATTTGTTACGATTAGATTACTTGTCTAATTAATTAATTATTGATACAAATTTATTTAGTCTACGAATCATTGACTACAATATGAAAGAAAATAGAGAGAGAGAAAGAGAGAAAAAACCAAAGAGAAAGAGAGGGAGAGAGTGCAACAAAAAGAAAAAAGAAAGAAAAAGCAATAGAAAGAAAGCAAGAGAGAAAAAGCAGCAACAAAAAAGAAAACAAGGTAAAAAACAATATAAAGAAAAAAAGGGAGAAAAAGCGAGAAAAAGAGATAAAGACTAAAAGGGCGAGAGAGAAAAAGAGATAAAGACTAAAAGGGTGAGAGAGAAAAAGAAGAAAGAGGCAAAAAAGAAAGACAAATCTAATAAAATATATAGTATTGTTATATATTGCTATAAATAGTAATAATTAAAGAGTATACTTAAAATAAGTAATTATTATTTAAAAATGATCCACTCAAATAATTAATCATTACAATTCATGTGGCCATTACAAGTCCCAGCCCAATTCCTCTCACACAAAGACCCAACTCTTTTCAGCCCACAACAACAATTCCCAACAAAATAATTTAGCAACGTACAACAGCAATACCAAAATGCGACCTGACCCACCCCTGCATCTTCTCGCAAGCAAATTTAGCTGCAAACCCAGAATTTTCGCAGCAAATCACGACTGACCAGACTCGGAAATCGCATCTCTTTTCCCTGCAGAACCCATAACCTAGTGGCCTAGACGATCACTTCACCGTCCCCCTCTCCCCTTTTTCAGAGATTTCCCATCTTCTTTCACTATGGCAAAGGAATTTGAATTTCGAATTCACAAAACATCCAAAGCTTCTGCCCGTTTTCCCCCTCAATTTAGCCTATAAATACCTCTGTTCTTTCACTGTTTAAAAAGAAAGAAAAATACAACATGAGAAATCAGCGAGCATAGAAATAAAAACACAAAACTTACCAGTTATATTATTGCATACAAATATTTTGGATAGTTCTCAAGATCATAAAAATGAGAATTTCAGGTTTTTGTTTAGTCCTTGTCCTCGATTATTTTTGCTTTGTCCGTCGGAGTCGTATTTCTGTGGTGAGAGCTTGTTGTCGCTAGCTTGTTTGTTGCAGTTTGCTGTCCAGAAAAATGTAAATTATTTCTGTTGTTCGGTTGTGTTTGCTCCAATCATTCTCTGCCTTCCTACTCATGTGTTCCTAGTTTCTTTTCATATTAGATTTAAGCAAAAATGGATGATTAACTAGCTAGATTCTTTAAGTTATTGAAATCTCGCCTACTGTTTGATTGAGATTGAGGCATAGTTGTGATTCTTTAGCTGATTTGTTTGTCTCGATCAAATTGCTAGCATCTTCATAATCCTAAGTATTGAATCTGCCTAATTTGTCTTCATTCGATGGTATGTGTGAGATTTATTTCTTGTTTAGGCGTTTATTAGCATCTTATGCTTATTGCTATTAATAAATAATCTCGCAGCTTCCTGTTTGTGCTATTTGCATTCCTCAAGCATGCTATTAGCTCACCATTGTTCGGATGTCTATGTGTTTCATTAGCATCTTATTTGGTCCCATTGATCATGCTTCTTCGTAGCCGATATTTGTTCAAGTGCTCATTTTAGTTTCGAGTTTTTTTCAGTACTTTAGCTTGGAATAATTTTCAGAGTCTGTATTTCATCAATATAGCTGAAAACCTTTCATAACGTGGTGAAAAATATGTCTTTATTTGATACATATTCTTCGTAGTCGATATTTGTTCAAGTGCTCATTTTAGTTTTGAGTCTTTTCAGTACTTTAGCTTGGAATAATTTCCAAAGTCTGTATTTCATCAATATAGCTGAAAACCTTTCATAACGTGGTGAAAAATATGTCTTTATTTGATACATATTCCTTTTAGATCGTTACTTATTTAAGATCAAGCGTTATTTAAATTGCTCTATCCAAGTTCCAACGTCTTACTATGCTTTTAATTTTATGTCTTTGGGATAATGGTTCATTGAAGTCTCATGCTACTATTATCACTACAACATATTTGGTGCCATATGTTTAGAATTATCAATTGATAGATCACTGCTTTTAATTTTCTTAACTATCATTTGTCCTTGTTCTTATATATTGATTGACCGAGCTGGACTAATTTTATATTTTTTTATAAGAGTTATGCCTTCAAGATGTGTGTCTTGTTGTGAATATGTATTTGAGGTAAAAAAAAAATGTCTCCTCGAAATTCCTTACTACTGTTTTTTGAAACATCATATCAATTTGAACATTTAAATGATTTTAGTCTTGTATTCCAACTTGTTAGGCAGTAGGTGGATTATGCATTCTCATGGGTACATGTAGTTTCGTATAAGATTCTTTTTATTTTGTTTTTAACCTAATTTGCTAAGACTATTATCCTAGATAAGTCATGATTGTATCCTTGATTCATTTTGCCTCTTTTCTAATCCTTATTTATATTTTTATTTTTATGTTGCATGTGACAACAATCCGAGTTCACTTGGGACTCATTTCTTGCAAATTTTTTTCGAGTTGAATTCCTTCAAGTCAGCCCTGTCAATGTCCGAAGAAATTGGAAGCTGAAAGAGGTCTTGGAAAGCAAAAAAATGCCTTAAAAACCTTCTTGAAGCTTAAATAAGAATTTCTTATCCATCTTCTCTAAATTCTTAAAGACATAATATGTTAGTCTTTTTAAATTATAAGTTTTCTTAATTTCTTTAAATAAAATTAAGTGGCAACTCTTTTCTAAGTATTTTGCTCAGATCTTTTTATACTTAGAACATTTCAAAAGTTATTTTTTAAAGATAGTAAAATTACGGCATAACAAATTCAAAATTGTTTAGAGGGGTAATAGGACGTCCGCATAGTTAAGGTGTTTTTTTGAAAATTTGGAACAAGTTCAAGTGTCACTTTATGTCTTTCAAGAAATTATGACTAAGGCAGAAGTTATGCCTCAATGCATAAGTGTAGTGTCACAAGATATGTTTGAAGATAAAAGAAATTAAGTTCACGACACAAGTTATGACCAAGGCAAAAGTCCATTGACCTAAGTTATGTTCCAAGTCATAAGTTTAGTGGCACAAATTATGTTCATGGCATAGTAAAGTGACACAAGTTATGCCATAGGGCATAAGTTTAGTGGCACTAGTTGTTATGCTCCAAGAAAAAAGTACTCTAACACTCTTGCTTGTGAATCAGATATTACAAAACTTATAATTTTAATGTGATACAACTCTTTCAATTTTAATTGAGAAAGAACAACGAAATTCATTTGAATGGTTCAATAAAGAATAAGAGAAGAGCAAAGTGTCAATGACGTGTAAAATGGATGCCCCAAAGTAAACATTTTCTAAAAAAGTTAACTGAATTTAGATCATTAAACCATAAATTTTCATTAAATAAGCACTAGAAATAAAAATTAAAAATTATGAATCCAAAAGGTAAAAATTTAAAAATCATAAAAACTTGATTCCAATCACGATCTACTATATTTATACCAATCATAGTCTCTATATTTTAGCTATCGATATGGTGATTCCTCGTGGTGGTCCTAAATTTCATGGCATTATTTTCTCAAAAAGCATCCCATCTTATTTTGATTATAGGAGCTGCACTATTACGTTTGATGATCAAATAGCAGAAAATGAAAAATAACCACTTATTTTTATGTAGTATGTTTAAAATAGTCTTTTAATTATTAATTGAGCATTTATTTTCTTTAATTTTTTGCCTAATTTTAATTGATAGATTTAATTGGAACTAAAGGAAAAAGATTAACTAGGGACTCTAGAAATTTCTGTCAAAATTTCAAAATTCGCAATATTATAAAAATACACCAAACACTAAATAGACAAATCATGAAAAGCTAAAATTGAGCCTCAAAAATTTTTATCAGACTCTTAAATAGAATAAAAAATAACATAAACTATAAAAATTGTACTTCCAAATGTGAGTCCCTGTTATATACGTTATATTTTCACAATTCCAATTGAATGTAACAATTAGAATTTGATAAATACCTTATAAAGATTAAAAGTGCTTACTTTTAGTAAATTTAAAAGACCAAAAATGCTCAAATTCTAATACTTAAAGAGACTATTTTGAGTCTACCATCATAGATAAAAGGGACCATTTTTGTATTTTCTCTTCAAGATAGAGATAATTTTTAGATTTTGAATCAATGGACAGAAATGTCATAGTACTAATTTCAATTTACAACCACATATATTAGAAGAAAGTGAATTTTTGCAATTGCAGACATTTACCTTCACTCCGATAACAAATACTGTAATTAAAATTTCTTGATGGTCACTTATAAAATAATAGAAAAATAGAATTTTTTTATTAAGAGTACTATAATCTTTTTTTTAAAAAAAAAAATAGTAGCTGATTTAAAAAACGAAATATCTTAGCATTGTGTATAGACACTGCAAATACATAAAACAAACAATCTTTGGTTGATGGTGAATATATGTGTTTTTATATTTCAATTTTAAATTTCAAAGTTAATATGTGTATTAGTGGATATGTATTTGATTAATGATTAATATATACATGTATCAACATTTCAGTTTTTAAGTTTATATGTATATATGTGTGCAATATTGGGAGGGGAATGGAGATAGACCAGCGAGATTTGAAAGAGTAAGGATAGAGATGCACGAATACATGTTGTATCAACATGGAGGTTGTATCTGAGATACATGATACAATATGTATTTTCTAGCATCTCTACTCTCTTTCGCTTGTATCTCTCTCCTCTCTTGCTTTCTAGATCTTGCTGGCCTCTCTAAAATTATTGCTATGAATTATATTTAGACAAATTATAACTATTTATAAAAATCCTCATGAGAATATGGAGGCATATATCCAGTATTACAAACCATGAATTAAGAGGGAACTTTCATGTCTTGAAGACAAAAATAAATCTATCTGGACATAGAAGAGGAGCTAGAAGATTAGCGATAGATGCAACTAAATTCAATATAGCTTTAATTCAAACGATATAGTTATATTAAGAAATTTATTAGATACGTAAAAATTAAATTCAAAGCTTAGTTCAATTTTATTAATTCAATTTCTTAAATTTTATAGCTTTAATTCAATTTTATTACGGAGAAATCCGTAAATTTCTTAACTAATATTTTTGGTTTATTATAACCATAATATTTACAAACTCAAATCTTGGCTATGTCTAGAACACGTGAAGTAGGGTGACCCAACAACCAAGACTAGTAGAAGGTCCATTCCCCACATGTTTGGAGAGTAGATATACCTAAAGTCAATCCATTGGTCTATAATGAACTAAAATGCATTATGTAATTAACTTTGTTGTCATTTATTGATATGTTTTTTCACCCAAAAAAACGTTGTCTTTTTTAATATTGGGTAGACATTTGACGAGACAATGACCCTCATCCACCACCTAACCTCACTTTGTCAAAAAAAAAATTTAAACTATCCCCTTTAATTTGGTGTACTTGTACCCCACAACCTTAAAATCATTTCACTCTCAAAACTCATTTCAACATAAATTTGAGTCATTATTTCTTGATGATTATAATGAGTTTCTTGAATTCTCTACAAACTTTTAAATTTTTCAATAGAATGAAATTAGAGAAAGAAAGAAGAAAAATGATATATATTTTTTTCGTTTCAATTTATTTGTCTGATTTTGATTTGACACGAAAATAATGAAAGTTTCCGATAGGCAGTAGGTCTTAGTAATGAAATAATGTGGTCATATTGTGAAGTATTCCACAGCCAGCTCATTATGATCAACAAGCAGCCTACATAGACTCTCACTTTCTTGTGAGTCGCTGTCCTTATTATTGAAATATCCCCTCGTGGCAAATATTATAACCCATTTATATCATCAAGTTTAGGAAAGTTAATTAAAAGTGATTATATTTTTAAAACATGGGTACTTATTTAAGATAATTAAAACACAAATACCATCATGGAGTATAATGAGATTTATTTACTTAGATATCTCTGATAAGAATTATTTTTTTTTTATCATAAGTGCTAGATGATGTAAATTTATATTAGATATAGTCCAACCAACTAATTCATCCAAAATGATAATTACATAAAAAAAAAATTGTTGACCTAAACTTTAGAGATGTCCATACATGGTGGTAATTATAGAACACAAAAAATTAGTATCACGCATGAGGGAAACACAAGGATAATAATTTTTTTAAAAAAATAATGAATAATAATTTGCTAGTGGTATTTTAGAGAGGAGAGAATGGGAAAGGTCAGACCGAATTGGTTGCAACAAATTTTAAAGTGATAGAAAATAAGCAATTATAACTAAAATATGAAGAAACATAATTTTATATATTGATAAATATTGTCGGTATAAATCTATTTATCTCTTAATTCTTCTTTCCTAAGATTTCTCTTAGGTCATTAATAGCGTATTTCTATGAATATTCCTATTTCTCAAACTAGGATAATGTTGACCTCCTTGAGATTTATCTGAATTTCATTGATTTTTGTGAATATTTCATGAAATTATGCAATTTTTGAGATGATTGCCTAGATTTAGAGTAGACTAACCTCCAAGAATCCTAACAGAAACTAAACTCGTAGTCCTACAATATTTTATCTCTACATGGATAAACTCTGCATATTCCGGAGAATATTCCAGCCACCGACAACCACTAGCAAATTATTTTCTCGATGATCGTTAATTTTTCCTAACAGCTTCATTAGTTTACTAATTTTTTGTTAATCCACACCATAAACCATAAGTCCACGGCCATAAACATGGCCTCTTGTTTAGCTAATTATTTGGCTTTTGGGGTACTCCGTAAGGCCATTGTTGCCAAGTATTTTCCACGTATCTGCAAAAGATTTGATAGATCCGGTCTAATATATGATTAAGATTAAGCAAAGCCTGTTTGTCTAATAAAATTATCTTAATCCATCTACTTATATATATAATATAAGTTCACGTGTATATTTATTTCAAATATATTCACCTGAAAATAAAATGATAGTTGGTTGAAGTAGTTAATTTTTTTATAAATTACTTAGACGGGTCTTTTTTACTCCCAATATTTATTGT
Organism: Solanum bulbocastanum; assembly: GCA_037074985.1. NCBI lineage: Eukaryota > Viridiplantae > Streptophyta > Magnoliopsida > Solanales > Solanaceae > Solanum > Solanum bulbocastanum. Next base: position 44,289,750 of record CM073606.1, on the reverse strand, counting down.
TAAACTAAAAAAAAAAAAGTGTAAATATCACTAAATCAACAAGACAGGTCTTTTTTTTCTTTTGTTTGGTTATAAAATTCTCAAATACAACTTTTTCTTCCCTTATAATTAATAAACACGTAGTCACTGTTATGAAATTTCAAATATAAGGGTCATTGGCAGCTTTTGTTACAAATAACTTTTTCATGAGACATAAATTTATATTTTTACATCATAATATTTTAAATTATTTTTCTCATCCTTAAAGAAACTTATATCCCACCAGGCATAAATTTGATTTTTAAGAATAAAAATTAACAATCAACAAAGCTCAAGTTTTCCCTTCAGAACTGCATAACGGTGCCCAATTTTCAAAGATAAGGCCCAAGAATGACCAGTGAGCGCTATTTTCATGTCAATAACAATTTTTCTTCTTTATCGGGTTTAAATTGTTTTATAGTCCATTACACAAAAAATATATTAAATTTTTATAGTATTTTTTTAATTTTTTCATGTCTAAGATTTAAATCTAAATACTAGAAAAGATCTTTAGAAAATCATTATAATCAATTCAAATTGTAAATATTTATATCAAACGATCTTTTCCTTTGAAATTGGAGATTGAATATACAATTCGCTTATTTTGGTGATCAATCCTGTCATGAGAAGCATAATCCCATGTAATAAAAAAGGACATCAAATAAAGTAGTGGCGCATTATGTAACATATCTCTTTCCTAAAGATTTATAAAGGTAAAAACTTGATTATATATATATATATATTGACACCTCTTATCACAAGTTAAAAATTTAGTCTACTGGTTAAGAATTTGTAAAAATTACTTGAGGTTGTATGCTCTATCCCGAATAGCAGCACTTGTACATTTTTACTGCATGTATACAAGTGAATCAATGAATCTTTTAGTTGAACGAATCGGCAGTTGTGTTACTAACCAATTGATTAGACATTTGAATAATTAATTAATCTGATTTAGGTTTTATATTAATTGTCACTATTTCAAGTTTAACCTAATTTGGTCAATCTTATTAACCTGGTAGCCACTCCACGTGGAAACAAGTCTTCCTTGTAGTCTCATTATTGACCATCAATTACTACCTAATTGTTTATTATTGTTTCCAACTTCACATGTATCACGACTTCTTTTCATTTTTATTTTTATTTTAAATTTAGGACTTTAGAATTATCGGTAATCGGTATTGAATCAGAGTTGAAGTTAGAATTTAAAGCTTATAAATTTAGAATTTTAATTTTTTTAAATTATTAACTTGTTAAATGAATATTCTAAAATAAATATAATAATTAAATCAAAATTATTGAATATTATCAGATCTATATCTTAATATCTAGCTCTAGAAAAATTATAATAATTAAAGTAAATAGGAAAGGGAAGGGAAAGGAAATTAAAACAGATCTGGCTCCTCTCCATTTTCCCAAAGTTCCTATTTAGATTAGTGACACATGACATAGGTTAAAATAAATGGTTAAGATTTAATTTCTTGAAGTAAATCTCTAACCATGATTTAATTAATAAATACATTATATATTAAGTATTAAAATTATTATAATTTCACAATCTTAACAACATATTATCTTGTCCATAAATATAGGGAAAAAAAAGTTCTCTTCCTATTTTTTTTTTTTTTACATAGGATCTTTTTTAAATTTTCTTTTAGATAATCTTTTTATCGTAATCTTTTGTTAAAGGCATCTTGATCAGTGATTTAATTACTTAGAGATAATCAAACCATTTTAACAAACTAATTTTAATTTCATAATAAGATTAAGGATACGGTGATACCAGTACGTATGGTAGGTTAATTGTAGTTTCTATACTTCTATTCAGTTAATTATTCTTATAATTAGATTTAAAAAATTATTTAAAAGAAAATTAATATAAGATCTTACGTACTAAAAAATATTTAGGAAGAGAACATTTTTTTCCTATATTTATGGAAAAGATAATATGTTGCTAAGATGGTGAGATTATAATAATTTTTAATACTTAATATATAATGTATTTATTAATTAAATTATGGTTAGAGATTTACTTTAAGAAATTAAATCTTAACCATTTATTTTACCTATGTCATGTGTCACTAATCCAAATAAAAACTTGAAAAAAATGGAGAGAAGAAAAATGAAGAGGAGCCGGATCCAATTAAAACACGTGATTATCGAAGTTTAGCAATCATTTTCACAGTTTTACCATACACCTACAGAAGTATCAATTCTTAGTTTTAAAAAAATAAAGAGCCATGTTTATACAACCACATATTTATTTACTCACAATTGATCATTATTAGTTTCATGGAAAAAACAAAATATTACTAGCTTTCATAGCCTATATTTAATTCATAGTCAATTGTCCTGTTAAACAACTATTAGTTGTATGAATATTATAAAGAATTAGAAATGATACTTTGTTATTACAGTTTATTTATATGAGGAACCAAAGAGCAAATTATAATATTTTTATCCACGCGGGCTAAAAATAAATAAAAGAATCTATACTTTAGGTTTAAATTTTAAAGCTAATAAGTGTATTAGTGATATGTATATGGTTGATGATTAATATATGTGTGTTTGTATATCTACGTTTCAATTTTAAAGTGAATATGTATATATGTGTGCAATATTGGGAGGGGAAGGGAGAGAGACCAGCGAGATTTGAAAGAGTAAGGATAGAGATGCACGAATACTGTATCAATATGGAGGCATATATCCAGTACTACAAACCATGAATTAAGAGGGAACTTCCACGTCTTGAAGACAAAAATAAATCTATACAGACATAGAAGAGGAGCCAGAAGATTAGCGACAGATGCAACTGAATTCAATATAACTTTAATTCAAACAATCTATATATATAATAAAGCTAGATGTAGGAAAGGTGATGTGGCATGCCTCAAATGCCAAGAATGACATTTATGTTTTTTCTCAATTTTTTGACATTTTTCTTAACTTTTTAAATTTATATAATTTATTTCAAAAACTTACAAATTATGTCTTAATTACATTAATTTAGAAAGCTCAAAAGTCATTATCATTAATGTAATGATTCTTTAATTTCTAATTAAACCACATAAGTAATACATTTTACCTTCATCCGTTTTGCTCAATTTTTTCCCTTTCATGGGTGAACAATAATTGTAATATCTAATTAAATTGAGCAATTAATATATTCAATGTCTATGTTTCTTTATGTTCTTTCATATTCCTTATTTATTTTTATATTGTTAATAATTTATTTGCAATCGTGAAGTTTCACTTTTGCAGATTGTGAGGTTATGCAGCTAAAGATCTAATTTCACACACAAAAAATCTGTGTGCTATGGTACGCTGTTTAAATATATTCTTTAGATTTTTTTGTAATTATTTTGTATTAAATTGAGGTATAATTATGTGTTATCAGATAGAAAATTCAAAGGAGAAATGCTACTGATTGTTTACTTTGCAGATTTATTATATTTAATTTTTAGTTTGCATCTTCGTAATTTATCTTGACAAATTCACATGTTATTATATATTTTATTTTGATAAAATTTATTTGTATGTGTCATATTTTTCCAGCATATTCAAATGGATTGGTAAAACTTATTCGTATTGTCATATTTTTCTAGCATATTCAAATGGATTCATTTTTCCGTCCAAATTAAGGTATGTATTGCTTTTGTTGAGTGTTACTTTATAATTTCTTAATTAATTCTTACTTAACATTTGATAAATTTTGATATTTTATGTTATATCATCTATATCAAGGAGTCTCATATATTCGGCCTATGATATCTATCTCAATGTTAGATTTTGAAGTAATTATTGTTTCTATTCACTTTATTTGACATATTTTTCTTTTTGAGGGTTAATTTAACTATTTTTCAAAGCTAAATTGAATTAGATTAATTCATTATTTTAAAATTAAAATTTAGATGTTCTGCAAAGAGAAACTTTCACATATAGCAAACACAAGAATCATATTTGTATGTTATAACTATAGTTTACATAATTGTGCTCCATAGCAAACATAAATATGTATATTTCGCTATACATATACAAATGAAAGCTATGACTATTTCACTATATATATATATATATACACACAAAAGAAGCAACTGTATAATTTGTTTCGACATACATATATAAAAGAATCAATTGTATAATATGTTTTGTATAAAGCGAGAAATAGAGAAAGACAAAAGAAAACTGTTCAGGGGAAGATCGTATTTGTATAATCATAAGTGTATAGGATGAAAATATATGCATTTGTATTTGCATATACAATTTTCTCTTGCTTTATACAAACACATACACAATATATACATTTGTGTTTGTATAAAGTGAGAGAGGCGAGTAAGAGTGACGAGCGAGATCTGGAGAGTGGCGAGCGAAATCTGGGAGAGGGGATACACCGGATCGAAAATATATGTATATATACAATTTTCTCTTGCTTTATACAAACACAAATGCATTTTATACATTTGTGTTTGTATAAAAGCGAGAGATGCGAGTGAGACTGGTAGCGCAACACGAGTGGCGAGCGAGATTCCACCAGGGAGAGAGGCGAAAATAGCAACAGTTTATTATGGGGTACAATTAAATCAAACTATATTTATAGCATTTAATTTGAATTAATAGTTTGTTATTATATGCAATTTTCCCTTCTGCAAACTATACGAAAAATACTATAAGATTCAATAATTCTCATATTAATATGATGAAAAAATACATCTGAAAAAAAGTTTACATAATTTGATTCTCAAAAAATAAAATATGATAAACAAAGTTGAACGGAGAATGTATAGACGCTCCAAATTCATAAACATTTTTCTACTTCTTAATTGACACTGTAATTTTGGAGCTATTTTCAAGTTTCATGATTTAAAAATAGAGGCGACACTTAACTTTTTAATTACAAATAATCATTGTTGTGAAGTTGAAATTCATAAGTATTTTACAACCTTTTTATTATTACACCTAACAATGTTCAATCAAATATAATAACAATATATATACACAACATTAAAAGGAACATGAACATATGATAAATAAATAAATAAAATGTACGCAAAGAGAGAGAGAGAGAGGAGATGAAGCGGCTGTCACCATAATGAACACAAGCTCCAAATTTATATAAGGATTGTCGAATTAAATACTTTTAAAATTTAATAAAATAATTTATAACGTTTGTTGGTTTATTTAAAAAAATTAATATAATGATGATTTTCTCCAATTTAAGTTGTTTATTCTATTATCTTCTCAACTGTATTGATTATTTTCATATTTTCTATATTATATATATATATATAGTTCTCCATATTCTACCATTTTTATGCACTATTTATTTAGTATCTTTTTTTGTTAATCATGTTAAGACTTGAGGATATTAATTTTAAGTTGTTTATATTTATTACCAAAGAGTTAACGGAGAAAGAAAAAAAAAGATTTTACATTATTAAAAAAAATAGAAAATTGTGTATGTAAGAAATGAAAATGTTTAGGATAGTTTTTTCTCTCATTTGTCGATTGATATCATTTTTAATAGCTCAACAAGTCTTAAAATTCCATTAATCATCTTTTCATTCCTCACTATAATAGTGTTCTTTATTAAATATCTTAAATCTTAATATATATTTTTTTGTTCTTCCACCTTCAACCTTCATAATTCTTAATTTTAATTTTTGTTTATGAATTGATTACATAATAAAGACGCACAAGAAAAACATTAGGAAAAGAAATAAGGAGATCAGAATTGATGCCAATTGTCTAGAATGATTTCATAGACAAGGATATATAATTATTCGAAGAGAGTGATTTAAAATATTGTGGTTGGACAAACAAATGCTTGTGAAGGAATAAAAGTAGCAAAGAAACAAGGATATGACATCATAATTAAAATTTGAATATTTGATGTTGAAATTAAATTTTGTTCATTCAAACGAGTAACCATAACTTTCAAAATAATCAACATATTCATATTTAATTTGTACGAATTTTTATTTTATACTCATCTTAATTATTGGTTTAAGGCGTTCTATTTTTTTCTTTTTACTCTGCTAGGTGTGTGTGTGAATATATATATATATACACACACACTCAGGTACCCACCTCTTAAGAACTAGGAATTTTATTTGTCTTTTTTTTTCCTTTCTATTGATTTACTTTATCTTATTTATTAAAAAAATCATTAAAAAGATAAGCATCTACTTTTATTAAGAAAAATAATTATTTTTTTCTTCACTTATAAGTACACCATACGAGTATTTAATGAAGACTAAAAACTTTTAAGTGATAAAAACAAATCATAGAAGAATATATAAATTAAGTATTGCTATACAATTGGTGAAAGATTGAAATATTTGACTTAGAAAAATTAAAATCTTTCAAAAAATATTATTGAATTGAAAGATTAATTTGTGCGTAGTGCGGATTAATTCACTAGTGTAATTATATTAAGAAATTCATTTGATATGTATAAATTAAATTCAGAATTTAATCATTAACATCTAATATCAAAGTCTTAATAGTTGGAAATGACTATCAAGTCGAGTCCACTCATAACATAAGCAGTGCCAATCAATCTCTTAGTCCATTAATTTATCTTCCTCCTAAAGTCCCTTTTTTTATCAGAAAAGCAGGATTTATTAAAAAATGCAAGAAAAAGCGTCTTTCTATATTCAAACTAGAATGGAGAATTATAATAAAATTTTACAGGCACTAGATTTCAATGATATAATTCAAGTCCCAACTTCGAGATACTCTGGAGGGATTGCTTTTCTTTGGAGGAATTTGGAAATCACCATTGAACCTTTAGTTCTGAATGAACAAGAAATCCACGCCACTATTGCGGTTAGTACAAGCTTCCCTAAATGGTATTTCTCTATAATTTATGCTAAGAATACTATTAGACACAGGAAGATATTATGGAAAAATTTGAGGAGTATAGCTACCAAAATCAATGGACCTTGACTAGCTTGTGGAGATTTTAACGAAATCACTAGTGCTTCCAAGAAGCTTAGGGGGAGACCTATAAAAAATGCTAAGAGTTCAAATTTCATGAGTTGTCTTGATGATATGAACATGATAGACTTAGGTTTTACGGGGCAAAATCTACTTGGACAAATAAGCACAAGAGCAATAAAACTCTCATTATCGAACGCCTTGATCGCTTCCTAAGCAAACACTCTTGGTTAACTCTCTTCTTGGACAAAAAAGTCTATCATCTCCCTCGTATACATTCTAACCACTGCCCTATACTCCTAAACTGCCTAAAAAGCTCTCCACACTTAAAAAAATTAATTAGATTTGAAACTATATGGATTAGGCACCCAGATTTCCCTAACATAGTAACTAGAGCGTGGAAGGATAATAACAACTATAATAATGCCCTAGAAAAATTTCTCCAAAATATAAAAATTTGGAACAAAGAGACATTTGGTAATATTTTTAAACAAGAAAAAGATATTCTCAACAAATTAAATGGGTTGCAGCAAATGAATGCAATAAATAAAAAGAATTTCCATCATAATCTGAAGAATACTCTCAGTATAGAGTTTAACGAAATTCTTAAAAAAGAAAAAGACTTTTGAAAGCTAAAATCTAGAGTCCAATGGCTTAGCGAGGGAGATGGAAATACTAAATTCTTCCATACCACCACTATAAATAGAAGACGTAGAAATGGAATTATTGGGTTAAATGACTAGGTGGAAAACTGGACATTCGATCCTACCTCCATAAATAACATTATTATCCAACACTTCCAAGTCATTTACACAACTGAGCTTACTAAGAGCTACTACCATAACCCAAATATTTGTCAAAATGCTCTTCCAATGGAATCTAGAGATTTTATTGGTAGACCCCTAGATAAAGAAGAAATCAAAAATGCTATCTTCACCTTTAAACCTCTTAAATCCCCTGACCCTGATGGTTTACACCCTCTTTTATTTCAAAAATATTGGAATGAAACTAAAGAAGACATAATCGATACTTGCATGAAGGCTTTTAAATCCAGCTCCACTCCTTCAGAAATAAATAAAACTTTCATCTATCTCATACCAAAAATTAAGAACCCTGAGCAGATTAACCACTATAGGCCCATAAGCCTCTGTAATATGAGCTACAAAATCATCACCAAAATTATAGTTAATAGGATCAGACCATACCTAGATACTATAATAAGCCCTCAACAATGTAGTTTCATTCCTGGAAGAAGAGCAGTAAACAACGCCATAATCGTTCAAGAAGCAATCCACTCTTTTCAAAAAAAAAAAAGGAAAACTCGGCAAAATGCTTCTGAAAATTTATTTAGAAAAAGCTTTCGATATATTGGAATGGTCATTTATCAAACAATCCCTTATGACCCTTAACTTCCCAAAAAAAAATAATCGACCTCATTATGTCTTGTATATCCACTTCATCTATATCAATTCTTATTAACGGAAGGCCTACAAACAATTTCAGCCCTACTAGAGGAATTACATAAGGTGACCCCCTATCACCCTACATATTTATAATCTGTGTGGAATCCTTAACCAGACTCATAAACTATGCCATTCAAGAACATCTCTGGCAACAAATTAAAATTGGTAGAATAGGTATGCTTATATCTCACCTGCTCTTCGCCGATGACATTATTCTTTTAGCAAAGGCTGACACTACAAACGTCACCACCATTATACAGATTTTCAATATGATGGCAAAACAACCAAGACAAAAAATTAACTTTAACAAATCGTCTATTATCTTCTCAGCCAACGTCAGCCTAGAAGAAAAGAACCATCTCTCTATGGCCATGAACATTCGTCAAAAAGAAAAAATTGGTAAATGCCTTGGACTCCCCATAAATAACTATCATCCTAAGAGCATTGACTATCAATACATCATCGACCACATGAACAACAAGTTGAGAGTTTCGAAAACTCGATTTCTAACCTTAGCAAGAAGAACAACACTAGTTAAATCAGTCCTAGCCTCTATTCCTACCTATGCAATGTAATGTAATTTAATTCCCCAAATGACCTGTAGCCATATCGACCTCATTCAAAGAAACTTTCTTTGGAGATCAACACAAGGGAAGAGGAAAATGCATCTTGCAAACTGGGAACTAGTAACATCCCCTATTGAAAATGGTGGTCTAGAAATCCAGAAAACTAATGAAAAAACTTTGCTTTCTTAGCAAGTCTAATCTGGAGATTCTTAAAAAATAATAATCACCTTTGGACTGAGGTTCTCAAGAAAAAATACTCGAACAGAAGCCACCTACCCATTATTCCAAAAAAACATCTCTTGGAACATGCGTAGCAGGGAAAAAAATTTGCATCTGGGAAGACAACCGGATAGATACAACATACTCCCTACGGCAAGTGATTCAAGGACTGACTACTAAAATTGAAACCAAGATGGTCCTAAAAAACTGCATCAAGAATAACAACTGGGATTATTCTTGTTTATCCTTTGAAATCCCTAATAACGTCAAATTAACCATAGAAAACACTTACTTACAAACCTCAAACTCCAAGTCTGACACCTTCTACTGGAACAAGAGCAACGATGGTTATTTTAACACCAAAAGTGCCTAATTAGCATTTCTCAAAGCTAACTATGAGACTTCTATAAATTCAAATTGTAACTATGTGTGGGTGTGGAAGATAAATGCAATCATTAAAATAAAAATTTTCATGTGGCTCCTCCTAACTCATAAGCACCCTACTTCTATAGCCCTATACAACAGAAATATTATTGCATCCAAAAATTGTGCATCCTGTCTCGATATGAAGGAAGACACGAATCATATTTTTTTAAACTGCCATGATGCTTAATACATCTAGAAAAACTACAGTATAAGTATCACCTCCCATGACTTCCATACAAAAATTCATCAACTGTGTACCACAAAAATCTTCGTAACCATAAACAAGCACCTCCTGGTGCCTACCGTTACTCTAGTTCCAATAATTCTTTGGAATATTTGGAAAAATAGAAATACCAAACTTTATAAAAATTTAAATATTAAAAGGTCTAATAATACTATTAATAATATTTCCTTCCAAGCAATGGAGTACTTTCACTTAAACCAAATCCCTTCGAAAAAAGTTCCTAGACATATGGTTCCAGTTTCCTGGCACAAACCATCGAATGGAAAATACAAACTAAACATTGATGGCTCCTATGAACCAAACTCTTCTAATGGTGGAACTAGAGGAGTACTTAGAGATCATCTAGGAACATGGGTTGTGACATTCAAATGCAAAATCATAGCAAGAAATGCCCTACATGCAGAAATTCTAGCCTTGCTATATAGTCTGAATCTAGCGAATAGTAAGAACTTAAAACATCTGCTAGTGGAAACAGACTCGCATGTATTACTTAAAACTCTATATAGCAATAATCTCATGTACTCACATATTTTCGCTAATTGCAGATCGCTACTCCTCCAATTGGAAGGATCGTCCCTGAAACACATTCTAAGGGAGGCTAATGCAGTAGCAGACCTACTAGCCAAATACAGAAGAAAAATGAAGGATCCATATATGATCAACAATCAAACTTTGGTTTTTGAAGCATCTCCTTCACTAGTAATAGATGCTAAGAAAGAGATGCAATTGAAACTGTAACTCATAGACTAGTTCCACTTTTGTATGGTTGAGCATATTATTAACTAAAAAAAATCCTTCCATTTAGGGGTGTACAAAACCGAACCGAAAACCGAACCAAACCGCAAACCAAGTCAAACCGAAAAAAAAACCCGACTAGTGGTTTGGTATTGAAAAAAAAACCCAACTATATTTGGGTTGGTTTGGTTTTAACTTAAAAAAACCAACCCAAAACCAAACCAACCCGACATTATATATGTAATTTTAAAAAATTATTTTATACATAAAAATATTTACTTTGATATAATTTTAAAATATTTCTTATACTATTTCATAGTTTTTATCTTTAATATATTATTTCAAGTTTAAAACTTAGAATTCGGAATGGTCCAATAAAGATTATAGTTCATAGATGTTGATAATTATAATAAAACTTAAATCAAAATCAAATTAATACTAATGCAAAAAGAAAATTAATTCAATGTACACTAAGAATGACAATAATGTTGAATATTTGTTCTTTAGTTTTACATTGGTTTAGACAATTAAAATACATAATCTAATTTTAATTTTCCTTAAATATTTAGTAATGTAACTAATACTTATTAAACTTATTTTAGCATGATTTAGTACTTTTAAATTATGATCATTTTCATTATGACTATGCAATATTTATTTTATATGATGATTTCATTATTATTTTTTATTGAATATTTTAGTGTCATCAGTACTCATCTCATATTTTGTGTTAACCTTAGATAATTATATTTTGGTTGGACTAAAGAAATATTTGGAGCACAAGTTAATTATATGTTTGTATGCAAACTTTATCGAAAAAATCCAAAAATCTGGAAAAAAAATCCGAGGTTTATTAGTTTAGTTTGATTTATAAATTTAAAAATTCGACACAATGGTTTGGTTTGGTATTTGAAAAACCCGAACCAACCCGAGGTTAAAAAACCCGAAAAAAATCCGAATTTTATTGGTTTGGTTTGGTTTATAGATTTAAAAATCCGACACAAATGGTTTGGTTTGATATTTGAAAAACCCGAACCAACCCGACCATGTACACCCCTACTTCCGTTATTTAGCAAAAAGAAAAAAAACTTAAAATCAAGATAGAAAGTAAAGAGGAAAAGGCATGACCATAAGATTGAGGCATTCTTGATTGATTGAGGTGCACGTGTATCCTTACGTAACCAGGTGGGTCCACCTCTACTTGTGAGATTTGTCGGTAATTTGTACTTGTAATACATGTCATAATTATTTGAGATCCAATTTTGTTAAGGAGAAATTCGTAAATTTCTTAACCAATATTTTTGATTAAATACAATTATAATATTTACAAACTTAAATTTTGGCTAATGTCTAGAACACGCGAAGTAGGGTAACCCTACAACCAAGACCACTAGAAGGTCCACTCCCCACATGTTTGGAGAGTAGATATACCTAAAGCCAATCCTTTGGTCTATAATGAACATGCATAATGTAATTAACTTTGTTGTCATTTATTGATATGTAAAAAAACATAGTCTTTTTCAATATTGGGAAGACATTTGACAATTGACAACGACCCTCATCCACCACCTAACCTCACTTTGTCAAAAAAATTATAAACCATCTCCTTTAATTTGTTGTACTTGTACCCCACAACCTTAAAATCATTTCACTCTCAAAACTCATTTCAACATAAATTTGAGTCATTATTTCTAGATGATTATAATGAGTTTCTTGAACTCTCTACCAACTTCTAAATTTTTCAATAGAATGAAATTAGAGAAAGAAAGAGGAAAAACTATATATTTCCTTCGTTTTAATTTGTTTGTCTAATTTTAATTTGACAGGAAAGTAATACAAGATTCCGTTAGGTGATAGGTCTTAGTGATGAAAAATAATGTGATCATATTGTGGTGTATTCCACTGCCTGCTCATTATGTTCAACAAGCAGCCTACATAGATTCTCACTTTCTTGTGAGTTGCTGTCCATATTTTTGAAATATCCCCTCGTGGCAAATTAATTATAACCCGTTTGATGATCAAATTTTGGGAAGTAAATTAAAAGTGATTATATTTTTAAAACATGGGTATTTATTTAAGTTAATTAGTAGGCAAATACCATCATCTAGTATAATGAGATTTATTTACTTAGATATCTTTGATAAGAATATTTCTTTTTATCATAAGTGCTACACGATGTGAATTTAAATTAGATATAGTTCAACCAACAAATTCATCCTAAATGATAATACAACAAAAAAAATAATTTAATTGATGACCTAAACTTTAGAGATGTCTTACATGGTGGTAATTATAAACACAAAAAATTAGTATCACACATCAGGGAAACACAAGGATACTATTTTTTTTTTAATAATGAATAGTAATTTGCTAGTGGTATTTTAGTGAGGAGAGAATGGATAGAATTGTTCAGAGTAGTCTCCATAGAATTCGAGATGCATGTTCAAGGGATATAAACATGTGCTAGGTTTAGAGTAGAGTAGTCTCCATATATTCTAACTGAAATTGAACTTGTCTCGTAGAATTCTAAAAAATCTCAATCTCTACATGGATAAACCCTGCATATTCCGGAGAATATTCCAGCCATTGGCAACCACGAGCAAATTATTCTCTCGATGATCGTTAATTTTTCCTAACAGCTTGATTAGTTTACTAATTATTTTGTTAATCCACACCATAATCACAAGTCCACGGCCATAAACATGGCTTCTTGTTTTGCTAATTAATTGGCTTTAGGGTATTCTGAAAGGCCATTTTTGCCAAGTATTTTCCACGTATCTCCTAAAGATTTGATAGGATCTGGTCTAATATATGATTAAGATTAAGCAGAGCCTGTTCGTCTAATTATCTTAATTAATCATTTAATCTGTTTTATTAATTATTATATACTCCATATAAGTTCACATGTGTCTATTTATTAATTATTATACACTCCATATAATTGACATGTCTTTTTACTCCCAATAAATTATGTTACCAAAACAACTGTAAAAGTATCAATAAATCAACAAGACAATTCTTTTTTTTTCTGTGATTTGGTCGTAAAATTCACAAATAACTTTTTCTTCCCTTGTAACTAAAAAAAATAGTCACTATTATGAAATTTAAAAATTTTATATATAAAACTTCAGGACATTGTGATATAGTTTTATCTATGAAATTTGGGTAGGGCCATTGGCAGTTTTGTCTCTCAGAGGCAAATAATATTTTCGCGAGACAAAAATTTATATTTTTACATCATAATATTTCAAGTTATTTTTCTCACCCTTCAAGAAACTTAAATCCAACTAGGCATAGGTTCATTCTTAAGAGCAAAAAGTTAAATATTAACTTATTTAAAGGACAAAAATTAACCGATCACCTTATTTTAAAGAGTAAAATTTAATTTATTTATTTTTCATTTAGAACTCTATAATGGTGCCCAATTTTCAAACATAGGGCCCAGAAAAGGGTAAGGAGCACTATTTTCATGTCAGAACTTTCCTCCCTTTGGGGGTGGATGGGGTGGGGTTAAATTGTTTTATAATCGTTAGGTTTTTTAAGATTTTATTTTTATTTTTACATGTTTAAGATCTAAATCTAAAATACTAGAAAAGATCTTTAGAGAATCATTTTAGTCCATTCAAATCCTACACGTTTATAACAAATCATATTTTTTTTTTGAAATTGGAGATTGAATAATTCACTTATTTTGTTGAACAATCCTGTCATGAAAAGCATAACCCATGTGATGAAAAGGACATCAAATAAAGTAGTAGCACGTTATCTAACATATCTCTTTTCCTAAGATTCATTAAATTGTAATATATACTTGGCATTTTAAAATAATTATTTATATATGTACAAGTAATCGAAGTTCTTTCAGAAATATTTTTTTTATTTTTACGAAGCACTGATCAAATCTAGAACATTTGTCATTTGTATGCATAAGTGAATCAATGAATCTTTTAGTTGAAACCAATCGGTAATTTGTTAGTAATCAATTGATTACATTTGATTAATTAAGTAATTAATCTAAGTTAGGTTTTATATTATTTGTCACTATTTCAACTTGACCTAATTTGGTCTAACTTATTAACCTTGTAGCCACTCCACGTGGAAAACAAGTCTTCTTTGTAGTCTCATTGACCATCAATTACTGCCTGATTCTTTATTATTGTTTCCAACTTCTCATGAATCACGACATCGTTTCATTTTTTTTAATTTTAAAATTAGGACTTTCGAATTATTTGATATTGAATCAAAGTCAAAATTAGAATTTAAAATTTAAAATTTAAAATTTTAGATTATAATGATTCTTTTTTAAAAAAATATAATATTCAAATTAAAATTATTGAGTTTGATCTGATCTATATTTTAATATCTAGCTTTGAAAAGATTAAAATAATTAATTGAATAAGAAAGGGAAGGGAAATTAAAACACATGTGATTATCGAAGTTTTGCAGTCATTTTCACAGTTTTGTACCAGACACCTACGAAAGTGTCAATTCTTAGTTTAAAAAAAAGACAATGAGCCATGTTTATACAACCACATATTTATTTACTCAAAATTAATCATTATTAGTTATTTAGTTTCATGGAAAAAACAAAATATTACTAGCTTTCATAACCTATATTTAATTCATAGTAAATTGACCTGTTAAACAACTATTGTATGAATATTATAAAGAATTAGAAATGATATATCCTTTCTTCTTTTTGTTATTACAGTTTATTTATATGAGGAATCAAAGAGCAAATTATAATATTTTTATCCACGGGGGTTAAAAATATCACAAGTGTGATAATTATATTATAGAATATACATTTGAATTAGCGAGTTTAATTACAATTCTATCAACTTAATTAAAATAATAATAATTCTCATGAAGTTTTTGGTAGCTTAAAATATTATTCTATTTTGGGCTATAATTATTTTTTATGAATTTCACGTTTTCGTTTAAATGTCTTCGAGTATATCTATCTACTCGAATATAATTTTTGACTTTTTAAAACTTAATATTAATTCTTATCCAATTAGCTGGCGTGGATTTTGTACAGGTTGAAAGTCTTACATTGGTGTAGCAAAAAAAAAAAAGGTCAATAATCTAGGTTAGAATACATTGTTTCTCAAATTTGTCACTAAATTTTATTTAATTATTGTCATTTTGTCATTATAACATGTTTTGGTTAAACAATTGAATACACGATAAGCTTAAGCCTTTTTCTATTGATATTGACATGTATAATTAAAGAAAATGACATATTTTATGTGATTACATATGTAGTGGACGTTTGAGAACAGCACAAAAGTTTTAAAATTTTTTAGGTGAAAGTATCCAATATCATATGTGTTGGAACATGCACAACGAAAGCATACCAGAATCATACGACGTACATGAATAATAGATAACCAATATGTTCATGCTAGAATGCATATAATCATGCTTGAACACAAACTTTCTGAAATTTAATTTAAGAATTACCTCTTGAAGCGTGAGCAGATACCTTCAAGCGAATCCACAAGACCTTCAAGGCGAATCCACAAGTTGGACAACAGTTATGCGGTCTTCTACATTGATTCCAAGTTCACATCCGAACTCTCTCAATACTTAGTTGGGCAAGTATCGTATAGAAAACTTATTATGTTTCAAGGGTTAAAAGAATCCTTAATTATAGACATTTCTTCCCAATTCAAACAGGAGAACCAAAACGCGGGTTATTTTTCTTGAAAATTGAAAAAATACGAACTTGTTTTTTTTTAAAAGAAAACTTACACATGTCTCCCTTTTTTCCCTTAGAAATCGGATTCTGAGTTCTAGATAATATTTGTAGGGACAACATAATTTATTACTGCGTCTTCCTATTATGAAAATAATTTCAAATAATGAAGTTGAATTATTTTTACCATAATAAATAACAAATCATTCCACTAGAAACTCATAATTGCACTCCTCCGATTATATTTTGAAATTCTTCATAAACACTTATATAATTCCACATGTTAAGATTACAAATACTAATCAATAAATTAAATTACTGACAAATTTAATTCAACAATTAATTTCCTTTAGAGCATTGGTTAACTTATTTCATGTGTCTAATTCATAAATCCACTTGCAAGGTTTGACACAATGAAAACTTATAAGCTTCTCAAAAAGACATATAACCAATTTCTATATCGAGACATGGATTCCATCAACTAACTTATTATTACACCAATATATATTATTATAATTCAATCTATCAGGCATATTGACCCATCTCAAAGTCTCACCTTTTAATAAATCAAAACGATAATTAACATATACATATCATACTGGTTATATCAAGATTAAGAATATAAGTACATTTAATAGTTTAGAGAAAATATTTTTGTTGGTCAGTCTAAAGCAATTGTCTCTACTCGGTCCCATTCAATACATATAAAAATGCATTAGCACAAGAAGCTGGAACCATACCATTTCTATAATCAAGATAAATTATATATAATCTTGTGCTACAATTGTACCGATGACATGTCCAATTTCCATCTTAGATTGTGAACAAAAAACTTTATACTTATAACAAGAACCGATGATTTAATCCTTTGTGTATAAGCTAAAACTCTATACACTAAATTATCTAATATATAATTAAGCAGACACCATAAACGTATATATGATCTATCTAAACTGAATAAATAATTATTCTATAATAGATACTATATCTAAACATATGGTTAATAATATATATCACATTAATGTGTTCAGATATACAAATGAAGTAGGTCATAATTTGAGTTTCAAAATAAAATTTACTAAAAAATTCAAGAGGCTTCAGAAGGCGGACGGAATTATATATTGAAAATTGATAATAGTAGGTCTTTATCGTTGGCTCAAGTTATTACTTATATATACAAGAGATTTACAAACTTAATTTTTTTTTTTTAAAAAAAGAAATATATATATATATATATATATATATATATATATAAAATTCTTGGATGACAAAATCTTGAAAGCTAAGTAATTAGGCGATGGCCGATGCATGTATGTATTACTCCTAGTTTTCCATACCTAAATAACATGTAGATTAATAGTTTAAAAAGTTTTAAGTACACGTACATGAAATATGTATAACTATAAGTAACATTTTTTTTAAAGCTTTGTGATAACCTAAATTATTTTCATATTTGGACATCGTAATTGTGACTTCTCACGTTTTGGAAGAAAATATCTTCCAGTGGATTTTTTTTTTTTTAAAAAAATAATTTGTCAGCATGAGGGCCGAAGTTATCATTATAGTCATAGATTCAATTGAATATAATAATATTAACTCAAATTCAATAATTATAATAAAAATTATTTTTAATATATATATAAACAACTTAATTTGATAAGAGAATATTATAAACTAAAATTTTTCAATCCATCTCTAATCAACATTCTTATCCAACATTCTTGTTCAAAAAGAATTTCCTTTTGCTTAGGAAAAGATCATGTGGTTTACTTGGCAGTGCATGATATCCACGTCTCTACACTTCATTTTCAAACACTTACATACACTTAAATGTATGGAAATAAAAGACAGTTTATTTTCCACCTTAGAATCCAAGCATCTTCATATCGATCTACATTTCACTAATGTTGTGGTAGTATCATGGTTAAAAATAATAAAATTGGCTATGAAATTTATCTATAAGTTTCAGTTAATTCGTCACTAAAAATCTCCTTACTAATTTAATTTTCTTATAATTCATTACTAGTTCATAAATAAATGAGATTAACATAAAAAAATTTATTGTTTAGTTATAAAATTTTATATCATATATTAGAGGGGAACTTTTGAGAAATTTGATCTCAAACAGGTGGTTAAAACCACAGAAGAAACTATTACTATCGATAGCGATCATCAGACTTTTAGATTATTATGTGAAAATGATTTGACCTCTTATAGAGATATTTACCGATTTATGTATATTGACTTAGTATAGGTGGCATTTAAGCTCCTTACTTTGCGTGGTTTACGTGAGAGCTTTATAACAGCCTTAAGAGATGGTAGAAATCATAATTGGAGAGATGGTAGAAATCATAATTGGAAGAGATCCCTTGTAGGGACGATTCAGACTAGTCTAGCTTATGGACCAGTTTATTTTAATGTATATCCTAACTTGCAAATTTTTTTACAAGATGAGAATTCATTAAGATCTCTTATGTTGAATGTTAACTTCATGGTTATGATTATATGCCTCAATTTTAGTAAACCAAAGATAGTTACTAGAAGACCTATTTGGTGGGAGGAAATTGATTTTCCACAAGAGTGGGTTATTAAGGGTGCTACCCAACCTAAAAATAATATTAGTGATGAGGTTTCAGAAATTGAACAGTTGAATGATGAAACTATTAAAATTAGATTTTCTGATCCAATCAGCATGCATAATAGAATTGATAATTGTAGCATGTCTTCTAGAGTTACTAGATCTAACTCTTCTTATATATCTCCTGTTGATTATATCGTTCAGGTTCCTTTTAGGGCATCTACTTCTCAAATTAGAGAAAATTATAGATGTGATATTATAAAAATTGATAAAGATAATTTGCTAGACTTGTCCCCAGGCCCAGCTTGGATTTAGAGATAACTGAATCTGAAATGAATTTTTCAGATGGATTATCTACATAGACTATTTTTATGATGCCTAAAAAACAGATTGATTTTAGCCCGGGTTCCCCGGCAAGGGCAAAGATCGCTAAAGATTTTTGGTGATCTAAATGAAAATCTTTTCGAAAGTGGGTCTTCAAAAATTTTAATGATGAAGAACAATTTGGTTTTCAAGAAGAATTTTATACAGATCCTATTGAATCAGGACAAAATTCTTTAATATCTTTTGTTCCATGATTTATGTGTAAGCATGTTCACAATCATATCTCTGTGATAGAAAGAGACTTTACACTGAGTAATGGAGAAATTACAAAATCAGTTTTCCCTCCATTACAATCTTTTCAAATTAATAAAAATGATAAGATTGTTAACTTTAATGCTTTTTCAAAATTATTTGAAAATGATACTGCTCTTGTTACTACACAACATATTAATGCCATGATTAAGCAGAGTAATTATACAAACAATATGAGCATATTGGGTGAGCATATTGTTTTTTTACATGATAAAATTGATAAACTTATCTCTTTGATGAATTTCAATACTAAGGGAAAAGAAAAAGTTGCTCATAGCAATATCTAGCCTTCCCAGAGATTGGTGATTTCAAGTTAAAAGACTTTTCGGATCTTGAGAATTTCTTGGAAAAGAAATTCAAGGGTAGTAGCTTGAAGCCTATAAAAGTTGATAATTTTTCAGAAGGAGAGAGCAGTTATAAGAGAGAATTTTCTGATGATATTAATAAAATCTCAAAAAAAATATGCTAGAAAACCAGTCCAAAAGATGTACTACTATCTTAGACCTACTCCACAGATGTTTTGTTGGAGGAACATGAACACATTATAACTAATAGTTATAATGGAAAGAAAATCTATGAATGGAACATAGATGGTTATACGGATAGACAGATTTATACAACGGTGCATAGAATGCTAATGTATGGTACTATCTGTAAAACTAACAAGAATAGTGATAAGACTACTGCTGATATGATAACAACAGGATTTACTGGCCAATTAAAGGATAGGTGGGATAATTATATCAATCAAGAGCAAAGGAATAAGATTCTCCAAGCAGTTAAACAGGAAGTAGAACAGACTTTTACCCAAAATGTTGTTTATACCCTGGTTCTAAATATCATAGAACACTTCTCAGGAACATGGTTGGATAATAGTGATACCATAATAACTTTGCTTCATAATCTATGGTGTAAAACTCTTACGTCTTTCAGATTCTACAAAGATGTGTTCTTAAGTAGAGTTATGGAGTTAGCAGAGTGTAATAGCACTCATTGAAAGTCCAAACTTATAGATGAATTGCCAACTCTCTTTGCAGAAAGAGTTCGTAAAACTCTAAGGGGAGAGAATCGTAGTATCAACTATGAAGATTATACTTATGGAAAGCTCATAAGTGCTTGCGTACAAGAAGGAATTTCTTTATGCAATGAAATCAAGTTGAATCAACAGATTAAGAGGCATCGTCTTAATGAAAGACAACAGTTAGGGAAATTTTGTGAACAATTCGCTTTGGATGTTCCAAAGATAAAGGATATTCTCCTAAGAAGAAATCTTCCAAAAAGAATTATGAAAAATGAAAGCGAAAAAGGATTGAGAGAAAATAAAGGCGAGGTGCCGGAAGGAAAGAAGAATTTTTTTTTTTTTTTATAAATCTAAACGAAAGTATGATAAGTCAAATACTTGCCACAAATGTGGAAGATTTGACCATTATGCCAGGGATTGCAAAGTCAAGTAAAAGATCAAAAACCTTGACATAGATGATAGTATGAAAGATTCTCTTTATAGGGTAATGCTTAACTTTGATTCATGAAAATCAGATACAGAATATAGTAGTCAGGAGGAATCCTCTACGAGTGAAGATCTTAAAGCTCTTCAACAAGAAGATTACATGTCTTCAAAAGATGAGTGTTTACCTTGTCAACAAGGAATGAAATGTAACAAGGATGACGAGGAAGATGATCTTTATAAGATCTATTCCCAATTCAAGGAATTAAGTATCAATGTCATTGATAATGACAAAATAATAGAGCTCTTACAAAGCATAAAAGATCCGGAAATAAGAGCTTAAATTATTGATAAGATTGGTAATAAATCTAACTCTGAGAATCATATTAAGGAAGAAATTCCTACAAAAGAAGGTTCATATACCATGGCAGAGATTAAAAACCTCTTACTAGAAAGGAAGAAACTTATAAGTTCTCCCATCACGATCAGTGATCTGAAACAAGAGATTAATAATCTTAAGGAAGACATTCTTCGTCTTAAAGAAAAGAATGTGATTATCGAAGTCAGGCTCAATAATATCGAAAGTCTTAAGGAGTTGTGTAGTACCTCAGAATCGACTTCGTCTATTGAAGGAGAAAGCAATAATCTTGATTTTATGAAAAATCTTTATTTCAAAAATGATAAAAGAGATTTTTTTACAAAGTCTTAAAGCTTTTACGTCTCAAAAGTTTTATACTAAAATCACTCTTCTTATCAATTATAATTATAAAAAAGAATTTTTTGCTCTTATTGATAGTGCAACTGATTTAAATTGTATTCAAGAAGGGCTGATTCCTTCAAGGTATTTTCATAAAACTACCCATAGTCTTCGTTTTGCCAATGATAGTAAAATGGATATTGAATTTAAATTACCTAAAGCTTTTATTTGCAAAGGAAAAAATTTTACTACTCAAAGCTTTGTTTTAGTAAAAGATATTACTAATCAGATTATATTAGGTGTGTCTTTCATAAATGATATTTTCCCCCTTACTCATTGGGATAATGAGAAAATTATTGGCACTTGGAATAAAAAACTTTTTACATTAGAATTTATTACAAAACCTTTCACGAGGATGATTAATTATAAAACAAGAAATTAACAACATTGAGGTTGATAATATTTTACAAAATCCTAAACTAAAGGAAAAAATTGCTATGTTAAAAAACCAGTTCTTTATTGATATTTGTAGAGATCATTCCAACGCTTTTTGGAGCAGGAAAAAACATGTGGTCAACCTCCCTTATGAGGAGAAATTTGTTGAGGATAATATTCCTACTAAAGCTAGACCCTGCCAGATGAACGCAGGTTATCTGGAGTTATGCAAAAAGGAAATTGACTCCTTGTTACAAAAAGGCCTTATAAGGCATTCTAAGTCCCCGTGGTCTTGTACGGCGTTTTATGTTAATAAACATGCTGAATAGGAAATAGGCGCGCCAAGATTGGTAATTAATTATAAACCGCTTAATAAAGCATTGAAATGGAGCAAGTACCCTATCCCTAATAAAAAAGATTTATTAGATAGAATTTATGATGCCATTATATTTTCTAAATTTGATCTGAAATTAGGTTATTGGCAAATTCAAATAGCTGAGTCAGACAGGTTTAAAACCGCTTTTAATGTCCCCATGGGTCAGTATGAATGGAACGTTATGCCCTTTGGATTAAAAAACGCTCCCTCTGAATTCCAAAAAATTATGAATGATATTTTCATACCTTTTAGTAATTTTATAATTGTCTATATAGATGACATTCTCGTATTTTCCAAAAATGTGGAAACCCATTTCAAGCATCTTGAATTATTTAAGAAAATCATTATTCAAAATGGTCTGATTATATCTCAGTCCAAGATGTCTTTATTTCAGACGAATATTAGATTTTTGGGTCATAATATTGAAAGGGGTAATATCAGCCCAATTAATAGAAATATTGAATTTGCTTGTGAATTTCCTGATATCCTGACTAATAAGACTCAGTTGCAGAGATTTCTTGGAAGTCTGAATTATGTTGCTCCTTTTATAAAGGATTTGGCCAAAGATACGATTGTCTTATATGGACGAGGAGGAAGAACAGGAAAAGGAAGAGGAGGTCATATCCTCGCCCAACTAGGGAACAAACAATTGATAGCAGCAAATAATATCGCCTCTTCAAGCGGTATTAATACAGACCATCCTATGTATAAGGAATTCATGGATTTTATGAAATCCAAAAAAGCAGATAATACTCTTCCAGCATATTCCACCATCCTTATGGACGAGTAAAGTACAGAAGTATTTGATCTGAATGATAAAAGAGAAGTTATACTTCTTTTAGAAAACAATGATTAAAATGAAAGAATGATCCATGGAAACTCATGTCCAGATATCTGGATTCGGTTTGTTATACTACAACTGTTTATAAATACAGGATGCACTATAAGATGATACTCTCAGCTACAGGATTGGGTGAATTTCAACATTTTTACCCAGCTAATATGAGAAAAGTTTATAACTTTTTCAAAATTATAATAAAAAAAAAATTAGCCCCTGAAGAATGGGAAATGAGCCCCTTAAAGGAAATTGATTATATCTATCCTGAGCAAAAGGTCGCAATAAAATACAATTATTGGGATTATGTTGACAATTTTAATAAAGCTTTGTTATATGAGAATGCTAATAGAAAGCATTCATGGCTCATAAAAATATGTTCTAATATATTTAATGGGCAAATTCCAAATTGGTTTTGCAGATGGTGGACTTTATATGGTCCTTCAATAAAGATTCTACTAGAACAATACAAGAAATTATATTCTGAATGGGTAGATATATCCCCTAAACTTAGAAGTTTACAAAGAGATATTTCTTTGAAGGGATGTCATTAATGTATTTCTTTATAGAATTCTTAATCCCATGAATTATGAAATGATTTGTAGATGTTGATAATACTTCTGAAGGTTTCACATGCCTACAGACCTTTTTATACAAAGTTCTAAACAAATTGATACATAAAGACCTTAAAGGCAAAATTCATGGTCAAGAGATTTTAGATTTAATAAATCAAGCAATCGACAAATACCATAATACAGGTCGGTTAGAGATTCAAGGAGATGATATCAATCCTTTTAAACAGATTACAAGGAAACTTCATATGAAGAAAGGGATTATATCTAAATCGGAGGCTATCACCATGTATATGGAGGAAGTCAAAAGAGACTTGATAAAAAATCTTGATATAGATATTGGAGATGATATTTCTATGGCTTCAGCAAGTCACAATGAGGATGGAGAATGCATAGCTGGCGAAGCACAGAGTGATCATAGCAATGAAGAAATCATAATTAGAAGAGATCTCTTATAGGAACGATTCAGACTAATCTAGTTCAATAATTATGATAAAAATTATTTTTAATATATATATATATATATATATATATATATATATATATAAACAATTTAATTTGATAAGAGAATATTATAAACTAAAATTTTTGAGTCCAGATCCTTCCAAACGAGCTAAGAGAATCTTATTTATTTTCTTTCATTTTGTTAATTGAAGAAATAATTGGAAAATCAAAAAGCAAGTACAAAAATGAGTAATAACCCCCAGTAAAAACTGGTACGATAAAATTCGTCTCTAATCAACATTCTTATCCAACATTCTAGTTCAAAAAGAATTTCCTTTTGCTTAGGAAAAGATAATGTGGTTTCCTTGGCAGTGCATGATATCCACATCTCTACACTTCATTTTCAAACACTTACACTTAAAATGTATGGAAATAAAAGACAGTTTCTTTTCCACCTTAGAATCCAAGCATCTTCATATCGATCTACATTTCACTAATGTTGTGGTAGTTCATGGTTAAAAATAATAAAATTGGCTATGAAATTGGCATAATACATAAATTAGACCCTAAACTTGACTTCAAATTTTAAGTATGACCTCTAACTTTCATAGTGCACAAGTAGACACTTTAACTATCCAATTCTTAAACAAAAAAACACACGAATCCAACCTGGCATAACGCGTGATTGAGACGCAATTCAGGCGCGTCAGGGGTATTTTTCGAGGCCCACAACAGTAAAAAAAAAAATGGAAATGACAATTTTACCCTTAATGAATCCCTTTTAAATATATTTTTATTTTTTTCAAATCAAAATTCCATTTTTCTTCTTCTTCTTCCAAATTCTAGTACTCAAGCTTTTTTCCTCTTTTTGTGCACAATTTCTGGTCGTTTTTATGTAATGGCTTCTAATTTTTTTTGTCAAAATCGAGCAAATTGGGAAAAGAAAATACGACCCTACCCTTTTGTATTTTAATTATAAAATACGTGTAATTTTTTTAATTACGTGGCAGCCACTGAGTGGCTCAATAAGCCACGTAGGCGCGTTTGTATATCACACAATTTGGCTGTTGGATTCGCGTGTTTTTTTGTTTAAGAATTGGAAAGTTAAAGTGTCTACTTGTGCACTATCAAGTTTAGGGTCCAATTTATGTATTATGCCTATAAAATTTATCGATAAGTTTTAGTTAATTCGTCGCTAAAAACCTCCTTACTAATTTAATTTTCTTATAATTCATTACTAGTTCATAAATAAATGAGATTAACATAGTTATAAAATTTTATCTATAACTAATTCTTTATTTTGTAATAGTATATATGTATATCACTATTAGTTTCCTAGAAAAGCTGAACTAATTAGTTATAAAGATGCAAAGATATTACTAATACTTTTGACAAATTTTCTCTCCCGAAAATGTTGGAGTTTGACAAATCATTTTAAATTTTATGTTTTTAATGTTTATTTCATTTTTTAAAACTAATCATGTTTCGCTAGCAATAATGGATGGTGACAATTAACCAATGAATTTTTATGATCATATTTTAAATTGAATGTTTTACTATTTTTCGTGCAATAAGGACACAATAACTTTTTGATAGTCATCCAACTAAATAATATCTCGTACGCAAAAAATAATTAATAATCTACGATAAAGAAGCACGCAAAATGAAATTCTATTTAGTTAATATATGTCATATGTCTATACACCTTCAAATCATAATTATTTTATTTCGTCTATCAATAAGCACAGATAAACGTCAATTAAACCTTTGGATTGTGGGGGCGATTTGGGACAATAAACTTAAAAATATGTAGGGACTTGCCATACACATCTTGAATGAAAATAATACACAACAAGGATAGGATCGAAGTAGAAATAAAGAAAGGTGTGAAATCATCTACATACAAGTCCAATCGAACATTTTTTTCAATAGCAAACTCAGTATAAAAGCTATCAAAATGTTTCTAAACTTCTCCTTCCGATGGATGACACATAAAACATTTTTATGGTGCCTACTCATATGAGGAGTGAAATTCATTGATTCGAACAATCTCTGTAACCTAGATATAAGATGTCACACCCTGAGCCTATACCTTAGACGTGGCTGGCACCCGAGAACCATTAACGAACTCTTGGCCTGACTGACTACTTAGCGGAAGACTCATTCAAGCAAATATAGACTTAAAACAAAATCAAAATAAAACTCAACTCGAATATCTGAAAGTACTCATTGCAGTAATTATATAGTTTGCAAAACATCTTTAAATGAAAGAAAGTACTGAGAGACTCCTTGACTCTTAGTACTTTAAAGAAGGATGTCGGGACAAGATCCACGACATCTCAAATACAAGGAGGCTCACCAAAAGCTAGCTATAGTGTTGAGTGATCTCAACGAAGCATTTGTTGATGATCTCGAACACCTGTATCAGCATCATAAAAAGATGCAGGCCGAATGACATCAGTACATTTGAATGTACGAGTATGTAATACAGCTAAAGCGAAATAATTGAATGAAAGGATTGCAATAAATAAAAATATACTCAAGATGAATGTAAAGAAATAAAGGAGTTAAACATTTAAAGCTTTATAATATACTTATCTCTAAACTCAATATATATATATATATATATATTATATTTGTTATGCGAATTTCTATATTACAAATCAAACATCTTATTATTTTTATACATAAATAACTTATTTCCTAATTAGCTACCAAACATTAAATAATTTATATAAAAAATTAATACATAAATAATTTGCTTCTTTTGTCGTGCGTTTCTAATGATTATTATACCATTGAATTTTTTAAATGGAAAGTTGAAACTAAAGAGTTGTTAAAAAAAAGAGATTCTTTTAGAAACAATTTTTTTTAAAAAAAGTAAGATAAACAAATTAAAATGAAAATAATATAATTTAAATGATAAAATTATAGGGTTGTTCAAAATCGATTCATAATTGATAAGTCAATTGCAATATTGACTTATTAATATTGAATTATCAGATAAATGATTAAAATTTTATAACTAATGATTTATTGATGTGGGAGTAGATTACTCAATTTTCTTATCAGATAAAGTCATTAACTTATCGAGAGTTACTATATTTACAATTTAATCTATAGATATATAAATTATAAAGTACGTATTATATTATGATTTACTCCTGAAGCATGATCTGATGATAGCACAATCAAATACTAGAGCCTTCAAGAGTTAATATAAATTATAAATTACATATTATATATATATATATATATATATATATATATATGGTCTTTGCTACATTTTAAAGAATAGGAGATTTATTTTACATTTTACAAGACATATAAATTAATCATTGTTATCTGAAAATTTCATTCACGCATGTTCAAGAATGATAAATCATCAAAAATGACAATAAAGTCCTTTTTTTTATGCCGCCCAAAAAAAAAAAAAAAATCAACCCAAAGAATTTAACATAGTAAAAATAGGTTAATTTATATATCAGATAATTGCTAATTGATTATTGAATCAACTGATATTTTACTAATTATTTAGTGATTTAATATACTTAAAAACTAATAATTGATAAATTAAACCATTAAGTATAATTATTTATTGGATCCTACGATAAGCAACCCTACCAACAAGTACTTCTCTATTTTGGTTGAAGGTGAAAAATCGAACTGACCGATAAATCGAATCGAAAAACTGTTATTGGGTTATTGCATTTACGATTCTTTAATGGTTTTACTAAAAAAATTATCGGATTATCGGTTCGGTATTAGTTTTTAATATTGGGTTGGATTATTGGGTAAACTGATAATCCATTAAGACTAGTAATTTACTACATATACTTGTACATAAATATTAGTATATATTAATCTCAATACATTACTAGTTGCTGTCTTTATTATTTAGTCTTCAATTCACACTTCAAAGTGACTTTTAGTTCACAACTTCACATTATACAAAGCGTCAAAATCTAAAGTAAGAATCTTATTCCTCTTAATTTCTCTTTGTGTTATATTTGTATATGTTTTCATTACATTATTGTGTGTTGCATCAAATTTGTTAGAGAAGTTATATATTTTAATTTATAAGTATTTTCTTATTGGTTAAATTAAAAATCAAACCGTTACAAACCAAAATCGAAAAACTGAAAATCGATAAACAATCTGTTATTGATTTGGTTAATGATTTAACATATTTAAAAATAAAAAATCAAACCAATAACACATAAAATCAAATCGAACTGACCAATGCACACCCCTAGTTGGAGATGGAACCAAGATTATAAAGTACTTCTCCATTTTGGCAAGGGAGTCAGGATTAAAAGGCATTTCTATCACTTTTTTTTTTTACCACTGAATTATCAAGTAATTTTGTTAGGAGTTCACAAGTTAATATATATATATATATATATATTTATTTATTTAATATTTTAATATAAATACAAAATTTATAAAAAAAATTAATAAATTTATCTGAATCCACGAACCCCACCTAGCTCTGTATCTGATTTTGGTGGATCTAGTTGATGGGGCCGTTTTAAAAATAAGGAGTGACAAATAATACTACTCAAGGGGTATTACCTTTTGTGATGCGGCAGCTTGATCGGTTTTCCTTTCACATACTAATTCTTCGATATTACCCAAAATCATTTTTTTATAGACTCATTAGTACAGACTAATTAATATTTTTTCTTTTACAATATCCACGAGACCAAAATAATTATAAAAGCCCAAAGGTTAAAAGGGAAAACAAAAGCTAATTAAGGTTTAATTATACCCAAAGAAAACTTGAATTGGATAGAGAAGAAAACAAATCAATTGCTCCCTCAAAACCACTGTGCCTTTTTTTTTCCTTTTATATAATATAATTCCTACGGTAATTTTTGATTTCTGGTTTTAGAGTTTTGGGCACATTGGAGAAGATTGTAGAAGAGAGAGTTGTTCAAATGGTGATGGAGGATACGGAGAGTTGTGGTAGTAGAGTGGTGGATTCAGCGCCGGCGAACAGCCGGCAACACAGAAAAAAGTTGGAGGTTTATAATGAGGTTCTTCGTAGACTCAAGGAATCTAATAAGGATGAGGCTCAACAACCTGGGTTTGATGATGAGCTTTGGGCTCACTTTAATCGTCTTCCTACTAGGTAACTATCTTCCTACAGTAATATGTATATCAATATATGATCTCGAATGTATTTGTGCTTATTTGGAATTGAGTCAATTGTGGTGCGGTTATGGTTGATGAGATTTGTACTTTTCCCGTTAATATTTTTGAGGCTATTAATTTTTGTTTCCTTTAGCTGGTGAATGTGAAAAGTTATAGATCGAGATAAGAGTTTGATGAAGTGTGTCAATTTGCTTTTGTTGATGATTCTTCTGGTTTGCAGATATATTTATAGATGTGTGCTTTGTATGCAGGAAGTTGCAAATTATTGTAATTTGTGAATAAGCTGTTGCGTAGTTTTACAATTGACTTACTGATTAATCTGTTTTTCTGCATTTAAGGTACGCGTTAGATGTGAATGTTGAAAGTGCAGAAGATGTACTAACGCACAAGCGGTTATTACATCTCGCACATGATCCGGCAAATAGACCGGCCTTTGATGTCCGGCTGGTGCAGGTTAGTTCCTGTTGCAGGAAAGAATCTTGGTTTCGGTGTGGTGTCATATGAATGGCCGCTAAAATGTTCATTTTCCTAGAGTAATGGAATGTTAGTAGAACGCATATTGTTATCATAAGTTCACGCATGCTGTGTCGGAATATAGAAAGGTTGAGTTTGTAAGGTAAAACATCTGCATCTGGAAGAGTATAGTTTATCAGACATTTCATTGAATTAGATTCTATCGTCTTCTTTTATCTCTACATCTTAAATGTTTAATCTGCATCCAATGAAGTCTTTAAGTTTCAGGTAATTTCAGTTTCAAGTTCTGTTCTAACCAGGTCGTCTGAAACAATGCCAATTGCATGCTTTTTTGTTCTTCTATTTGCATTGTTATTTGCTTCATTTCTAACTTAAGCTACTCGTAGTTGCGTGTTGAATCAAACGTGGCATTATGCAGGTTACTCCAGGTCCTGATGGAAACTCAGCAGATCCTGTTCCGTTACACTCTGCAACCAAGGAAATTAGCCGAAGGTACCTGACAAAACTGTCTCACATGGGACATTTACTGCCTTTTAGTACTGTTTATTTGATGCTTTGTCGCATCCTTCAAGTATTCCTTCATTATAACCTTCGATAGTTGATTATGCTAATATGTTCTCTCCATCTTAATGTGTAGCGTCCTTCCTCTACCTGCCTTTGGTTCTTCCCCTAATCTCGAAGCACTTGCTCTTGAAGCTAGCAAATCTGAAGTTCAAGATGAGGATGTTACTGTCACTTGTGGAAATTTGTTACGGTATATGATCTTGAGATTTAAATTTGTTATCTTAGTTTATGTCCTGAACTATTTTATCCCTATAACATGATGATGATGCATAGAGGGCACCCGCAAAACTCTTGGAATAATCTGTACCCACATTATTGCTGTGATCATTCTCATTGTTTTTCCGAAATCTGTATTTTTAACTCATTCACTGTAATGCGTATGCATGACCATCACTCATTTGAAACTTATGACTACATTAATTTCATCAAGATGGAGCATTTCAACTCTGTTCCCTTTTCCTGTATGCCATTTCTGCTTATATTGTGGAGCTCACTACTAAACATGGTACATAATTATGACAGGCCAATGCATGAAATTACGTTTTCAACTGATGACAAGCCCAAGCTCCTCAGCCAGGTAGTTGGATGTGCTTTATTGTTTGATATATATTACTTAACAATATACTAGTCCGTTTGATAGAAAATGTACACCCATGCCGGTGTAGAGGTGGGATCAGAAGAGAGCTTTGGATTTGACAGTTAAGACTGCTCACATTTCTATTATTAAAACCAATGTCTACCAACCATGTATAGTTTTAATTGTTTCTGAATCTTAATGATTCCTTTTCTAGGTGTTGGGATTTTTGTGGGGTGGGTAGGTGGGGATATAGTTATTTGACCAACATCTTAGAAGGTAAAGACTACTGTGGTTTTATGTCTTGATGTTTCAAGGACAATAGGTGAAGTGTACACTTGGTTTGGGGGACACAATATTTCATAAAAGCCTGCCTGTTCTTTTTGAATTGTGATGTGGTACTGCTAGAAGACTTCATTTTACAAATTTTAAATTTTGCAGCTTATATTAGTTCCCATAGTTCTAAAATTTAAAAACTGTGAAGCATTAATGAATCCCTTCAATGTGTGACAGTTAACTTCATTACTAGCCGAGCTTGGGCTGAACATTCAGGAAGCACATGTATTTTCCTCTGTTGATGGCTACTCCCTAGATGTTTTCGTTGTTGATGGTTGGCCCTATGAGGTATATTTTCTGTTGCTTTTACACTGTTGCAAAATTTCACTTGGATCCGCTCTTAGCTTAAGGTCCTTTTATGGTTTTTCACCTAATACAAAAAACTTGTAGATAATGTAGCGTCTTTTATCTCCATTTTATCTTATTCTTCTGTCCTTTCCTGAATATGAAGTATACAAATCTCTCTTAACCGAAGTTATGCAGTTGTTTCATGTAATTAGTTGAAAAAATGAATTTTGATTACTTTTCATCTTCAATCTCTAAACTAGGGAGAAGAAAGTACTGGTCCAGAAAGTGCTTTTCCTGGCTCATGGAATGGGGCACTTTCTGCAGTTGCTTACTAAGTAAATATTCAAATTCGCATTTCCATGTTTTGGCATAAGTGAGTATCTATCTTCCAAAAAGAGTGAATAAGTGGTGGTTATTAGCATTCTTAAAAAAAAAGAGAGAACAAGTAGCATGATGCTTAGTTCAAATGCCAACTCTATCACTCAATTAAAGGTAAGGATGCTGATGGATGCTTGTTTTCCTGTGGTCTCATTTCAGGAAATTGAGCAGCTTCGAATGGCACTGAAAAGGGAAATTCTGAAGATTGAGGTATCTCCTGGTTTTGCCCTACCTAAGTTAAGCCAACCAATACTGATGCTTCAAAACTAGAATATGTATCGATTTCATCAAAATGCTAAAAAAAAATTGGCAAACCTGTTTTATTAATGGGGTTGTTTTTCGTTCATGGTCAAATTCGTTCCTAGTAGTGATCAGAAGTGGTCTTTTTATTGGGACAAGCTTTTGAATTCCTATGCTAATTTTATGTGTTTATATGTTTTAAGTTTCAATCTTCATTAGTAGGAAATGCTACAATCTAATTAATTGGGTTCTCTTTCCATATGAAGCTCCCCATAGACCTACTTGTATTTGTTGTAAAAATGTCTTGAGGTGTAGTTAATTTGAGTGCCCACATATTTTGCTGTTGTTTAACTGGAGTAATGCGATGCAGAAATCTTCACCTAGTCAAAGTCCATCAGAATCTTTTAGAAAGGAGAACAAAACACTCATCAAATGTGAACTTGATCCTGTGACAATACCTTGTGATGGGATTGATGTCTGGGAAATTGATCATCAGCTTCTTAAATTTGGCAACAAGATTGCTTCTGGTTCATATGGTGACTTGTAAGTTTGTCGTGCACTAAGTCATATCTATGATCATTTTTGGTTTCAGAGTAACTTAATTAGTTATCTGATTGTTTCAGATACAAAGGTACATACTGCAGTCAGGAAGTAGCTATCAAGATCCTCAAATCTGAGCGCTTGAACACAGAATTGCAAAAGGAGTTTGCCCAAGAAGTTTATATCATGAGGTTTGTTGGATATCATAGTGCCTGTGGAGGTTATGGCTGTTCTAGATAAACCTCGTCTTCTTTCTATGTCGTTAGCCTATTATGAACCGACATCTTCATTCTTAGTTACCAT
This sequence comes from Solanum bulbocastanum, assembly GCA_037074985.1. NCBI lineage: Eukaryota > Viridiplantae > Streptophyta > Magnoliopsida > Solanales > Solanaceae > Solanum > Solanum bulbocastanum. Next base: position 44,256,571 of record CM073606.1, on the reverse strand, counting down.
TATCTTTTCTGTCTCTAGTTTTGTTTTGTCCTGAGATCACTTTTGTGTCCTGCGATGGAGCAGGATTTGATTTGTTGGTATAATGTTGGGAGAACTGCTTTTACTTCTATATTGGGTGAGAGCAAGCATTCATTGTTTTCTACTGCTTTATACAGCTGCAAGTACATGTGCTGACATGCAAATGTTCTCATCTGATTGATTTGTGTTCCCTTCTTTTTGCTCTTAAAACTAGCTTAATGAAATAGCAGATCGCTCATAGCTGAAGCGTCACTATGTTTCAATAATACTTTAGCTATCATTCCTGATCAATCAGCCAATATACTTTTTTCTATGCGTTTGTTCTGTTTTCCTTTCTGGGATGCAATAGGATGTGTTGGGTACACACAGACTATCTAATTTCAAGATTTAATTTCTCTGACACTTCATTTTATTTTTTACATACTTGGATGCAATTGGGTGTGTGTTGGTTAGGCAAGGACGATATAATTTCAAGATTTAATTTATCTGACACTTCATTTTGCCGGTGCTTGCAGAAAAGTTCGTCATAAAAATGTTGTCCAATTCATAGGGGCATGTACCAGGCCTCCAAACTTGTGTATAGTAACAGGTATATTAATAGCTTAATCGGGGAAATTAAACTACAGACAACATATCGTTTTCTTCTACTTGCCTCCTCCAAATGAGTTTTCTTACTAATGACCTAACTTTAATTTTCTGAACTGTAGAGTACATGTCTGGAGGAAGCGTATATGACTACTTACACAAACAAAAGGGCAGTTTCAAATTCCCTACTTTGCTCAAAGTAGCAATTGATGTGTCAAAAGGGATGAATTACCTGCACCAGAATAACATCATACACAGAGACTTGAAGGCTGCCAATCTACTGATGGATGAAAATGAAGTAAGATATTATCTCAATAAGCGCAATAACGTAGATGTTTGTCGTCTATGTTATTGGTAGATGTTTTCAGCTTTCAATTTGCATAGTAATATTTATTAATTGCATAATCTGTACCAGTACATCTTTTATCATTACTAACTGAATATGAGACTGAATCTTGCTTTAGTAAGTTGTAGTTTGTGCAACTTATATTTGACTGCAGATATGAAGGAGAGATAATTTCATAAACCGAAGGATTAGTTCTTCAATTGCATATTGGATAGCCATCAGAGATGTCGTCCAAGAATTAATTGGACTTCTTAGCTAAAAATATCTCAAACTCATGTTTTTTTTCTGACTCATTTGCTAAGTGATATTATGTTCATCTTATTGATGAGCTTCTTGAACTTGGGACATAACCAAAATAAAGATATGAGAAAGATAACTTATGTTCGGGTTTTGGGGTTCCCATAGAAATTTCCATCCTTAGATTGTAAATCTGATATGGCACTTAGCAAGAAGATCATCTTTTAGTGTGGGCTTTATCATGAAATTCAAGTTTCATGGTGTAGGCAGCACCAAAATTACATGTTATACACATATTTATGGCTGAACAAAATTCCGGGGGTCTTTCGGAAGTAGCTTCTATTCTTCCGTGAAGTAGGGGTAAGGTCAGCATATACTTTACTCCAGCCTCCCCGAACCTCACTGTGTTGGACTACACCGGGTATGTTGTTGTTATCTTGTTCAAGAATGGGAAGGGAAGAAAGGATGATCTAAACTCTTCCCAACACTTTTGGGGATAGGGGAAAATGCATTTTTCTCGTTATTTTCTTTGAATTTAGCAAGTAAGCTGTAAGCACTTTCCTAGTTTGAAGTTAGACAAAGAGGAAGGAATTAATACTTCAAGGCTGAATATTACTAATTCATAATATACAATAACATGGAAAACTGAATATGACGAAGCAAAATCTTTACAGTCTGAAGCCTCCTTTAGTAAAAAAAAACGATTGGAATATTCAAAGAGGTTGACATGCTCCTTGTCTTATAATGTACACCAGCTCTGCCTATAGTCCTAGTCTAAAACTGGAGACGGAACTGTGTGAAACGGATTTAAGATGCTACTTTTACTTTCGATTCTTTAGTTTTCATCAAATTTTGTGAGTACAGTTTAAGTAGAATTAAACTCTTTGGTGAATTTTCTTGGAATAACCAAAATATTCTAAGTTTGTGGCATGGTTTGCTTGGTTGTAGCATTAGTACATTTTCTTGGACTATAGTTCATCCTCTCAATCTCTTGAAATCAGTTGTTGGTGAATTTTGAGGGTATTAGTTGGATTTTCAGTTGTTTGCAGTTGACAGTCTGTTTCTGTTTTTGTACTTATAGCATAGAAGGTTTTTTATTTTCTAAATTTCTTGGAAATCATATGCATCATGTCCCTTTTTCTACCGCAAGGACCTAAATTAGCTTGCCAAAGCCATGCAATAGCAAACTGTCATTCTTCTCGTCGGCTTTCATTTCTAAGGCCTTTCATAAATAATCAGTTTTTTTCTAGTTTCATCTAGCCACTGTGCTAACACAATATATTCTGTTTCATATCAAGTTTTACCCAGTACTTTTATTATTTCAGGTTGTTAAAGTGGCTGATTTTGGTGTTGCCAGAGTGAAGGCACAAACTGGTGTCATGACGGCGGAGACAGGGACTTATAGATGGATGGCCCCTGAGGTATGCTTTAGTCATCAGCATTATTATCAACCAGTATATTTGGTCTTACAACTACCTAAGCTAGCACTGAACCTTGAGTAAGGACTGAGCTATGCAGATCTTAAATTTTAAGCGTGCATATTAGATACGAAACCCAAAGAAGGTGAAGTTATAAGAGGAAAAACATACAGAAAGGGAGATCACAATTGGTTGAAATGCCAATGTGTGCCGGATTATGGCCGAACACCTCTAATTTAGCTTTAGTTTGGTATTTGCTTCTAATGGAAAATTCAGATTCTTAAGGTAAAATTAGACTTTTAGTTCCAGAATTAACTGTGGCTTCAGTTGAATTTTATCATTTTATGTTTTAGCAGTTTCAGCACTCATATCCATGTAGAATATTCTTCAGTAACTTGTGTGTAATCCAATTTATGTAAGCAACTGTCCCATTAACCCAGCTACAATCTTTCCTTTAATCTGGTATATGATTTTTCAATAATGCTCCTCCATTAAGTTCTGGTACATCCATAGTTTGTCAACCTTGATGAATTTTATCAAGAGAGGTTCCAGCCTATAGACCAACTATAGAAGGTTTTCTTTCGTTTTCTTCAGGTGTTGTCTTTGCTCTACCCAAAAGAAGATATGTGCATAAGCATTTTGTTCGAGTAGGCCAAAAATTGGGTCAATACCAAAAACCCGACATGCCATCTATTTAAGTTGACCAAATACCATGTATTTTTCCCAAAAGAAAAAGTATTTTGGTGGGTTACAGGGTTAGTTAATCAGCTCCTTCTGTCAACCTGTAGACTTATATGCAGAATAGCTCTCTTTCTTATAACTGTGGTGTCCAGAATCCAGACCAACTTGTGGGAACCAAAATAAGTTGAGGGCATAAAATTGGAGGGACTAGACAACTTAACCATTTTCCAAGTCTGAAGATTTGCTTGCCTTAATTTAATTGTTACTGTACCTGCATTTTCTTATAACAGATATTTGTCCTTGAAGGTTATAGAACACAAGCCATATGATCACAAAGCAGATATTTTCAGTTTTGGGGTTCTGTTATGGGAATTGATGACTGGAAAGGTATTTATCTGTAGTTATTTTGATATTTGGTCATTTTTTGTTGTTGTTTTTCATTGTATTTATCTCTTTATTTGATTATCAGCTTCCATATGAGTACTTGACCCCACTACAAGCTGCCATTGGAGTTGTCCAGAAGGTATGATATATTATTATCAAATGTGACCATGATTGCTGGATGCATACTTGTGCCTAACAAGCATGCTGACACATATTAAAGAAAATACATATATGGTGATAGTTCTTTTCTAATGGATTTCAGGGGTTGCGACCTGCTATTCCCAAACATACTCATCCAAAAATTGCTGAGTTACTGGAGAAATGCTGGCAACGAGATCCAACATCAAGGCCTGATTTTCCTGAGATAATAGAGACATTGGAGCAAGTAGCAAAAGAGGTATGCACTTTTCTTTTTACATTCCCAAATCAATCCCTCCCATCTTTATTGTTGCTCTGGTGAAAAATTTAATGTAAATACATACAACACGAATAATTGATGGATTAGAATACATGAATTGAATCACCTAGTGAAAACATACATCTTTAGACCTATAATGTGTCAAGTTCCAATGCATAGAGGTAGGTTGCATTAGTTTATTTTTTTTTTCGCCAAAAATAAAGTTGGCAAAAGGAATGGTCACTTTTCATGTAGTTACCCAAAATGTGAATTTGTAATGAGTGGTTAAGTTGAGGCTTCTTCTCCAATCTTCAGCATCCAGATTCCAAAATCACTTTCCTTCTTTTCTTGTGTAATTGTCATATCTACTTTAAAGCACCCTCCCTGCAGTTCGCCCTTCCTTGTATTATTCGGTCTTGCAATACTTATTGAATACAAAGAAGAAAATGCATTTCGACCCCATCGTAGTTCTCAATCATTTTGTGGCACTGGGCATGGCTGAACCATCTACGATGGGGGGAGCTAAAGCACAGGGAAGAAGTTTTAGATAAAAGAATACGTTCTTGCATCACTTACTTATTATTGCTTTGATTTATATTTCAAAAGTCCTAGACTTCTCATGTGAAGACATGTTAAACGTTAACATTCTATTGTATGGGTCAGGTTGCCGATGAGGAAGATGATCACCGCAAGGAGAAGCCATCCGGAGGATTCTTTTCAGTCCTCAGACGTGGACACCACTAAGTAAATACACTTATAGAGAATGTTGATAAAAAGTTATAATCTGATGACACACTTCTAGCTTATTTATCCCTTGTACAGATTTTTTCCCTATCAGTGTTGCCATTTACCAGAACCTTCTTTGCTAATTATTTTGAGTTACCCTTCTTTAGGTGGTCATTCTTTCTTTTAGCATTTTCTTCCTTGTGTTCAAGAAGCTAACCAAGAAAGAAGCTTTTGGGTTTGAGCTTGTAAAACTTGAGCAAAGTTTACCAGGGAATGGTTCGGTTCACTCTGGATTTTCCTTTGTCTAAGATGTTTGTTGATTGTACAAGAACATTGTGCTTTTTATGTCTTAACAAGCAAATCTTTTTCCAGTTTTCTTAACAAGCAAATCTTTTTCCAGTTTTCTGTCAGTCGTAGGTCCTTTGTTTTATGTTCTCTTATTATGTGTTGTTGCATCGCGAAAAGAGAAGAGTCCGTTCCATGAATTGTAGAACTATATATGTGTAAAAGGCTTCAATGCAAGTATATATATGGGGTCTAGGCATTTCTTTTCATTTCCTATGTACTCTGTTGGTGTTACTTAGCAATGACCTTTGTCACTGGCGAATGGCACTACATTAATGATTAGAACCATCATAAAATCACCTATGTCAACTGTTCCCCTTCTTGAGTTTTGCTATAATTAGAACAATAACTTATATAATAGTGGCTTCATGAGTCTTTGTATTGAACTTGTAATTGGAAACTTAAGAGTGTATTTAGCTAACCCTATGAGTTGGTTAAATTAGCTTATAAATATTTTTGACTTAATTATGCATTTGGTAAACATCAAAGTACTTATAAGTTAAAAGTCGTAAGCTGATTATACCCAACTTGTGGTTTTATTGTCTATAAGTATTTTTGGTTTGATGAGCCATTTATGACTTCTATCCCTGCTATTCCTCTATTCTATTTGCACAATTCGTCTTTTTGGAGGCATTTCTATGGCGTACGCTAGTGTGAATAAGGACATATACGATATAGCCAAGATCTGAATAAAGACATTGGGCCCACTTGGAGCACTTCTCAGTTGTGATGGAGGAGTTGCACCGGGTTACGATCCATTTTAAAACTAATTAGAAACGTCTAATAACTTGATTATTTGTGAATAAGTAGAGTTGCCACCTAATTTTTATGCAATTAGAAAACCATTTTTTTTATGGAAAGATATTTATGATAACCCTATTTTGAAAACCAAAGAAAAGGTAAGGGTTCCGATATTTTTCCAATGAAGATATTAGACGTTTGGAAAAATCCGTAAATGCAAGTTACTGGCAGATTTAAAAATATTTTGTAGTTAAAAATAAGTGTAAACTTATTTGTAAAGTAAAAGAATTAGAAAGGACTGGCATGAGAAAATGTTGAGCACGCACTATTCCTATTACAAATTTTAGTTGCGAGTAGAGGTTTTTGTTAACTTGTTATATTCTGAATAATGACAACTCGCAGGATTCAACAAGAAGCAGCCTGGGAATCATAAAGACACTATGGAAAACAATACAAAGAAGAGGCTGATGACAGCCAGATCCTAGTCAGGATTCGTGAAGAAATACATGGAAGGCAAGAGATCTCAAGTCATGAAGTACAAACAGTTGAAGAAGGAAATAGAATATTTGTTAATCAATCAGCCAAGATTCAAGGAAGATTACATCAGACAAGAATCAAGGAAGGGATTGAAGATCAGGGGCAGCTCTTGCATACAAAATTTGAGGCATATGCCTTAGGCCCCCAATTTTGGGTGGCCTCAAATTCTTACCAATAATAATTTTTTTTACATAAAATTATATTATTTTGTTCTCCTTAACCCATTCAAATAGTAAAAATCAATTATTTTTCACTAACACTCATATTATTTATCTGTTGAACTATTTTTCTCCAAATCTTTGTTAAGGTAGAGTAATAGTCTATCAAAAAAATGAATCAATTGTCGAAAAGTGTTGAACAAAGTAAATTACAATTTTTTTAATTTCTTCTTAAATTTTCAAGCAATGCAACAAACATATTAAAGTAGGATATACCAAGTTATCAACTTCTTGAATCAAATTCTTTGATTTTAACTCCTGTTTTTATTTAAAGTTTGTCAACTTATTACTAAGAATTATGTTAACAATTCATATAGTAATGGCCCTAGTAAAAGAGTGTTTTCTGATGTTGAATTGATAAAATCTTACCTAAAACTAATAATAATAAAAACAATATTTGAAGAAATCATTTATAAAGAAAATTTAAGCAAAAATTTACATCTAAAGAGTTAGAAAAATAATTTTTAAATAAATACATATAAAGTTTAGATTTTAGGCCTTTAATTGAAATCTAAATGTTAGAAAAATAATTATTTTTGTTATTTACCCTTCCTAGGAGCTCTCCCACCCCTTTTGCTCCAATGGTGACTCGAACTCGCAACCTTCGGATTGGAAGTGAGGGGTGCTTACCATTTGAGATTTTTAAATAAATATATGAAGTTTTTTAGATTTTAGGTCTTTAATTGAAATTTCGCTTTATGTCTCTAATTATTTTGAGCCGCCCCTGTTAAAGATCAACCAAGATTCAAGGAAGATCATCTAACAAAGGACGGAATTGATTTAATCATGCACATATCTAATATGGACATGATTTAACATATCAATTAAAATAAAATCAACAGATCATCTTAAGGATCCTTGATTTTACAACTCCCTTGGGTTTCCGAAATAGAGCAGCAACCATCAACACTTATATAAACCTTTCTTAGTCATAGTTGTGAAGTACACAACTTCACTTGAGCTTATAGTGCAATCTTCTTTTATCTTTCATAAAGCTTTGTAATCACGAGAGTGAAACAATTGAAAAGAAAAGAGAAAAAAAGATTTTGAGTGAAGGTTTACAAGTAAAGGAAGTGTCAAGGTAGAACATCTGATTTGCATATCAAACAGGATCAACTTATAAAAACCCTGTACATCCTAAGTTCACTTCAAAGCTCTAAAGGAAACCCTTGAAACCCAAGGGGACTGGAAGTAGGCACCACATCGGTGTTTCGAACCAATATAAACTCTCTGTGTTCTTACTTTCTGCAAATTACTATTACTACTTATCTATTCTACTAACGTGCAGGTGAGTCGACCGATCATTACAGGAAGTCAACTGAAGGAAATTTTATTTCACCCCATCTTGAATTTCAGTTTTAAATGAGTTGGATTATAATTTGTATTTTAGCCTATTTCATTTCAATTTTAATCCATTTTAGTCTAAGTAATTTTTAAATTAATCTTATTTATTAATTAACTCAACCCATTTTAATTTTTGACTCGTTCAAATTCACTTCTCTTCATTTAACACATGTACTCACAAGTAATTTAGTTATCACTTGTTTGCCAAAATAGTTTATAACTCCTTGGTCTTCAATTGCTTTGCTCCAAAATCCTAAAAAATTTAAGAGAAAGCAAGCTATTGCTTCGTTCAATTACCATTTATTTTTGAGATTCAATGCGTTGATGTGACATGGTAATTTTTAGGTTGTTAAGGTTTGAACGTGAACTCGAAAACCTTGCTCATGTGCTGCACCCAAAAAGCAAACTTATCGTATGGTCGAAAGAAAAAAACTTGGCTAATTAACCTCCTCATTTATCGTTAAATATACCATTTGTCTGATGCGAGTAAGTATTTATAGTGATTCTTTTTTCTTCTTTTTTTCCCATGTCAATACCATAATTAGTCAATCCCAAGAAAACCATATTTTTTTTTTTTTTACATCTCTCAACACAACACAACATAAACTTTATACCCCACCTTCAATATAGTAATATAACGTTTTCCAATTGCAGCATTTCAGGAATATAACGTTTTCCATTTGCAGCATTTCCCATAACCGAAGCATTCATCCAAAACAATGTTTTTTTTCAAGCTGAAGGATTAGAGGAAATTAATTAAACCTCAAGAATACATAGGAATTATAAATCATGGATCAACTTTCTTCATCTCTCAAGAAATCATTAACACCACATGGTTCTTATAAGAAGGTCTCCGCTGCCCACGATATCGAAAACCAACCTATACTGACTCATCGAAGCCCGGAAGCCCCGTCTGCTTCCTCCTCCATCAACTCCTCCTCGTTGACGACAAGGTCCTCCATTGATCTTAATGACCAACGAGAGGTCATTGTCAAGATTGATGGTGGAGAAAAAAACAATGGAAACGAACATAATATGTTATGGCACGAGACGAGTTATGAATTTTGGAGAGAAGAAATGAATAACGGCCCCCAAAACAACGTCCCGAAGACATTCCAGCGTGGCAAGGACATGTCTGAGGATCCACCCTCCAGACTAATTGGACAGTTCTTGAATAAACAGAGAGCTGTTGGATGTGAAATGACATTGGACATGGACATGGAAATGGATGAGCTGAGGAGTCATCCGAAACCTGAAAATGATCATAGCGCTGTTGGATCCAGTCCCCTAATAAATTTCCCCCCTGATCACACACACAATCATAGTCATACGACATCAAGAGAACTTAGAGTTTCATTTCAGGATCCATCACCATCTAGTAATGTGGTTGACATCGAGCCTGACCAACCTTATAATAATGATTCATCGAGCGATGAAGAGGATGGTGCAATTAGTGATGCAACACCCAATGAGCAAAAGCATCTTAACCGAAGAAGGACCATAAACATGAATAATTCTCCAGATGATAATAATAACAGCAACACTACTTATTACACTCCTAAAAATGGTGCTGGTGAAAGTGATCAGGTGCTAAGGTGCACTTCGTTTCAAAGAAGAGCGAGTGTATTAGGTAGTGTAAAGACAAAATCAAGGCTAATTGACCCGCCGCCTGATATACCTGAGAGGAGATCAGGAAAAATAGGAAAATCTGGTCAATTAAAATCTGGAGTGTTAGGAAGAACTTCGGGGATGCTAAAGCCACCAGAGGAGGAAGATGATGATCCATTATTCGATGAAGATCTTCCAGAGGAATTTAAAAAGGGCAAAGTTGATTGCTGGACACTGTTACAATGGATAAGTCTTATTGTAATTAGTACAGCTTTAATCTGCACACTTACTATTCCTTTGTTGAAGAGCAGAATACTAAGAGGACTTCATTTGTGGAAATGGTTAGTTTTGGTTCTTGTTTTAATATGTGGGAGATTATTATCAGGATGGGTGATTCGGTTAGTTGTGTTCTGTATTGAGAGGAATTTTCTATTGCGGAAAAGGGTACTATATTTTGTTTATGGTGTTAGAAAACCTGTCCAGAATTGTCTTTGGTTAGGGTTGGTTTTAATTGCTTGGCATTCCATGTTTGATCAGAAAGTTGATACAACTAATAAGTTCTTGGGGTACATCAATAAACTGATGATATGCATGCTAATTGGGACAATGTTATGGTTGGTGAAAACTCTCATGGTTAAAGTCCTAGCATCTTCATTTCATGTTAGTACTTTCTTCGATCGAATTCAAGAGTCATTGTTCAATCAGTATGTGATTGAGACATTATCAGGTCCGCCTTTGCTTGAAATCCATCGATCTCAAGAAGAAGAGGACAGAACATTGGCTGAAGTTTGGAAGCTACAGAATATTGCAGGGGCACAGTTGCCACCAGAACTTAGGCCCCCACTTGCTCCTCGATACAGTAGTAAAGGTGCAAGTGTTAATGGTGGGCAAACACCAACACCAAAACCATCAAGAACAGTAAGTATCGCCATTTCTGGTCCCTTGTCAAAAAATCCAGATGAACCGAACCAAGGGATATCCATTGATCATTTGCATAAGTTGAATCCCAAGAATATTTCAGCTTGGAATATGAAGAGATTGATTAAAATAGTAAGATATGGGGTAATATCTACGTTGGATGAGCAAATACACGATACCAAAAGAGAAGATGATTCTACTACACAGATAAGAAGTGAATATGAGGCCAAAGTTGCTGCCAGGAAAATATTCAGAAATGTTGCCAAGCCTAGGTCCAAGTAAGTAATTTTATTTTTTTTTTTTGATAAAGACCAAGTAAGTAATTTCATAATTTCCAGGTACATCTAATTAATCCAAATCATTTTTCTAGAACTAAAAGACATCGAACGTCTTAGAGGTTAAAATTAAGGTAAGAGAGCACATTATTTTACTAGTTTTTGAAGTTCAAGAGCGAAACCTTCTCTAATTTTCCTGTGAGGACGAGACAAGTAGATTTTTTTTTTAGAAATGAATATGGCCTCACAAAACAAGAAAAATAACAAAAAAGAATAGAAAAAAGGAAAAACTAACCAGATCATTTGCAGCATTGTATATTCATCAAGTTTCCTAGCTTGTCCTGCTGCTTCTTCCCCCTCATCTTGTGCTAATACAGATAACACAAAAGAAAACAGTATGGAAAGATACATGTCTGTAATTTTCCACAGTTTGTGATCCTTTTACATATCTTTCTTGTTAAATAATAGTACCTAATTTATGGAGATAACCATTTCATAGTCCTGATTCCTGAATCATGTCCAATTTTGGAATTACTACTGCTGTACTGCATACCGATATACAGCTTAGGTTTGGCCAGGTACCTGGTGAAGTGTGACTTTTATTAATCTTAATTCTTAAAGTTTTGATCAGTTACACTTTTCCATATCTTTTGATACTTGCTATGTCAGACAAAAGGATCATAGACTTAAAAAAAAAAAAGAAGTCAACTGGTCATATTACTTCAGTAAATTTAGTCCCAAACTTTGTTCTTCTAACAGGTTCATCTATCTGAAGGACTTAAGTAGCTTCTTGCGAGAAGAAGAAGCTTTGAAGACTATGAATCTTGTGGAAGGATCACCGGACAGAGACAAGATCAGTAAAGCATCACTCAAGAACTGGGTGGTAAGAAATGATCATAGAAGCAATGGATTTAACATCTAAATCACTTTGAAGGAAATTACCCCCAATCAGTGGAACTAATATAACCTAGAAATAAGACAAGGACCCTTCAACAACAAGTTAAATTGCACTGACTGTATGCCAGTGGATACAAGATATATCCGCAAGGAGTTTAACTGTACCTTTTTGCTCATTAATTCTTGATGAAGTTGAGCACATACTCTTGTGGTCTTATCAAATTGCATACACAAACAGGAGTATCAAATAACTATCCTTACTTTTTGTAGGTGAATGCATTCAGAGAACGGAGAGCTCTAGCTTTGACGCTAAATGATACAAAAACAGCAGTGAACAAACTTCATCAGATGGTGAATGTTTTAGTCAGCATCATCATTCTGGTCATCTGCCTTGTGATTTTAGGGATCGCAACCAGCAAGTTCTTGCTCTTCATCAGCTCTCAAGTCGTTGTTGTGGCATTTGTATTTGGAAACACATGCAAAACCATATTTGAATCTATTATTTTCTTATTTGTGATGCATCCCTTTGATGTGGGCGACCGATGTGAGATTGATGCAGTTCAGGTATATAGCATACTTTCTTGATCTTTTTTCCACTTTGTTGTATCTATTCAACCATAATAATACTCCATCCTTTTCATTTTACATGACAGTGTCAGATAAGTCGTATAACTTAAGAAAGAAAGACTTTTGACACATACCAAAAGCACCGTTAGAGCTTGTGATCTTAAATGTGTCATGACAATTCTATGGTTATAAGAGCATGTCATTAAGGGTAAAAGGGGACGTTTACATTTAAAACTTTCCAAATATAAAAAGGTGTCATTCTTGTTAGTGTATTTATGTATCATATAAAATGGAAGAGTGGGAATATTATTGTTAGTGTATTTATGTGTTTAGCAAGGCCTGATTTATTTATGTTCAATTTTCAGATGATTGTCGAAGAGATGAATATTTTAACTACCGTCTTTCTGAGATTTGACAACCAAAAGATAATATATCCAAATAGTACTCTTTTAACACGACCTATTGGCAATTACTATCGCAGTCCTGATATGGGAGACTCGGTTGATTTTACGGTCCACATTTCTACACCAGCAGAGAAAATTGCTGCTATGAAACAAAGAATAATCAGGTATATGTTTGTTCTTGTCATCCAATATAATCGTTTATCACCACTATGAATACTTTGAAGTTTGAAGCAAGTATGTAGAACCTGGAAGATTTAAACAAGTATGAGTTATGATTGGACATAATCTTTGTGGCTTGCTATTGCAGTTATATTGAGAACAAGAAGGACCACTGGTATCCCTCTCCTTCGGTGGTGTTGATGAACCTAGAAGATCTAAACAGGTTGAAACTATCTGTATGGATCAGACATAGAGTTAACCATCAGGACATGGGAGAGAGATGGAACAGACGAGCTCAATTGATTGAGGAGATGATTAAAGTTTTCAAAGAGTTCGACATTGAGTACCGCTTGTATCCCATTGACATCAATGTTCGTGGTATGCCTCCCATTACCTCCAACAGGGTTCCCTCAACTTGGCCTACTGCTGGGAATTAAACATGAAAATCTAATAGGAATTGGCTCACAGATGCTCCAATTTCTGAAGGCGAGAGTTTTATTATTGATGTTCTTTTATTAGAATAGGACACTCAGGCCACGGGGTTTTGGTGTCTTACCCTTGATGGTCTAGGCAGAGGTTGTTTTCCACTTTTGAAAGTAGACAAGTTTTCAATAATTAGCAGTTTTTCCCTTCTAACATATGCAGATTCAGGATTTGTGATACAAAGACCACTTCATCCACATAGTGAAAATGGAAGTAAAATAAGTATAAATACATTTATGATTTTTTAAAAAATCGTGCAATTATATAAAAGAGCTTGAACCAAAAATAGTGAGTGTGTCGCTATATGCTATCAAGGATGTACATCTATCAATGCCTAATATACCTGCTATACACATCTATCCCTGCCTACAAAAGATGAATATAGATAACAAGGATATTTTTTTAATGTAGAATGAAAATGGATAACAAGAACATAACAGTTCGGGGATGAATTGGGATCAAGTAAGATTGTAATATTGGAGGATTCACTTATAGACAAGCCCATAAAGCACAACATTTCTAGTAATGATGAATTTAATAGGAGCTGGCTTTAGCTAAAACTTTGAAGTGAGATTCTTTTGATTAATAGTAAGCTAGCAAGTCCCCTTGCATTGAATATAGCTTTCGCAAGAAGGAAGTGGTTAGTTGAGTGAATTGCATTCAGTTGCCCAAATTCTTTTAGTACAGGGATCCTTTCCACCTACTGATTCTTGATCTAATATTTATTATCATACCACGAATAAAATAATGGGACATAACTTCCTGCTGACCTTGCTTAAAATCTGCGGCTGGACATCAGAAATACTGAAGCACGGCTGCACAGAATTATTGTTCATGTTGGAGCTGCATCATTATTGCCTCTTGCTGCGGAGACCAAGATTGTTCTTTGATACTTGTGGAGAGGTTCCTACTTCTTGACCCAAAGAACTTGTAAATACTCCTTAGTCCACCATTGGTCTCGCAAATCTTGCAGAGTGGTGGGTGTTGAATTATTGCTGACAGTTATTTGGATACCATCATGAGACTACCCAATGTTTCTCTATGGAGCTGTAGACATTGTAATGTGATTAGTTAGGTAGAGCAATCTATGCTGCAAATAGATTTTGCCCTCATGTTTGTCTTCCACTATTATGAATAATCACCCAAACAAGGACCTTGATCTTTAAGAATTTGCTTATAAAGTCTGCGAGAGTAATGATTTCATATATTGATTACACGGGATATCTTGCAACAATTTGTTTCTCCATTTTGCATGCCAAACGCTGTGATTGCTTACTTCTGAGCTGCATTGAACTGCTTATGCAGCTCGATTTGTTTGTTGGACTTCTATGCAGGAGTTTTGCAATTGTGAAACACAGGTATTTAGGCCAATAACCAAATATTAAATGCTAAAACAGCTCATGATATTCAGCAAAATTTTAGATGCTTCAATAGCTGATGATAATTGTTCAACAAAAAGCGACATGCTACAACAATTAATGATGATTTACCTTTCTCTTATCAGCTGTCTCGCTATGGCAACAGAAAAGTGCATGTTTGAGGATATCAGATGATCGTGTTTCTACTCAATCATAACCAACTGGTATGATAAGGATCAATCCAATTCAGCCTCTTCTGCTTCTTCTTGCTGTCTTTCCTGATATCATCTTACTGTATTAAACATCTAGGACTTGTGGCTGTCATGATATCCTTTCATGTATAGTGGCATTATAATTTGATAACCACTCCGTGAAACTTTTTCCCTTAGCAATGAAACATCCAACATTCTTCCTATCAATCCTGAGTGGACATCCAATCTGCAGTAGTATTTCCTTGATCAACCGTTTCACAGGGGATTCTCCTCTAACAACACTGTGTTTTCCTGCTCCACACACCACTATGATTTCACCTGGAAGAACACGATTTTCAGCAAGAAACTTGCATTGAAGCTGATGAAACCATTGTAATATGATCACATAAGCAGAGGTCAAATGCATCCCATGCAAGTCCAGCTTCAACTCTGAAGGCTTCCACTGCATTGTCTCCTCCAAAACCGAGGATCCAACC
This sequence comes from Solanum bulbocastanum, assembly GCA_037074985.1. Lineage (NCBI taxonomy): Eukaryota > Viridiplantae > Streptophyta > Magnoliopsida > Solanales > Solanaceae > Solanum > Solanum bulbocastanum. Next base: position 44,241,237 of record CM073606.1, on the reverse strand, counting down.
AATATCTTCACTAAGATTGCTTCATTCTCATCCAGATTGCGCATTAAGTCTCCCAAAGAAAGAGGGACACTCTTCAGATCTTGCAGTAATAGACTAATTGTTGGGCAGGAATTCAAAACTGAATTGTAAGTTCTAATAGAAAACGGAACACCTGAAGCTTCAATTTTTTGGAGCGAAGAAACCACTTCTGACAACTCATTGTGAGATCCAAATGAATTAAGCACCATATTCGAGCTAACTGTATCTAATTGAAATCCCATACTCTCCATTTCAACTACAATCCTTTTCATATCTCTTAAGTATCCGGATTTCCCATATGAATAAACTAGAGACCTAAATTCAAACTTTGACAATTTCAGTCCTAATTCCTTCATCTCTTCCATCAATTCCTCAGCTTTACGTGGTAATCCAATAAGACAAAATCCTTCAACCATTGAGGCATACCCTCGTTGCTTCAAATAAACAGACGAGGAACGCAAGAGAACAAGCTTCAGTTGTGTACAAAAATCCAAAACTCCTCTCTCCGAATTGTGCTTAGATTGTGAATGGATTAATTGAGAGTAGAAACTGCACAAATCTCGTTCTCGGCTTCCCAATTTAGATACCGTTTCAGCAACTAGGATTTCAGCTTCATCAAATCTCTCTACCTTGTAAAGCAATGCAACCAAGTCTGCCACTAGTTTGGAGTTCCAATCAAACCATGACGCTTCACTGATTTCCAAATACAACTGCAGATAACATTTTGCTTTGCATTTAATCAAACTTACCGCAAACAAAAAATAGTATGACGAATTGAAAACACATAATGATACAGCTGAAAACAAACAATTTGATTCTCATTGAGTCATACTTAGTGGTGATCAGTTAGTAAGAATAATTGAAAAACATAACTGCAAATAAACATTCTGCTTCACAGTGAATCGAGGACAAACTGAAATACATGATAACAGAGAGACGTACGGGGAGGGCAAGAGAACAGAGACGATAATGAGAGGTAGTAGTAGGAGATACAAGGTGAGATAGAGTACTGAGAGCGACGTGTTTGGAAGATGAGCCGACGAATTTGCGAAGTAAGTGGCGGGTAGCGGAGATATCGTCGGAGTCGGTGGCGATAAGGGTGGAGAGAAAGCGGTGGCCTTGTTTGCTCAATGAGCACCAAGGACCTGGCCGTGGACGGCGGTTCCAGAGGCTTAGCCGGTGACTTAACAGTTGTGCCGGCGCCGGAAGTAGGATACTTCCAACCATCTCAAGAGATTTAGGAATTAATCAATCAACTAGTACTACCTTCCTATCACTGTGATAGTCCAATTTTAACTGTACGGGCAGTTGCTTTGGTGGAGCATGTCAATTGGGCGGATTGGATTAAATTTAAACGGGTCGAATTAAATTGGACGAGTTAAAATAGGTCAAGACAATAAACAGGCTAATATCTAATGGGTTGGGTCAAAACGGGTTAGATAACAAATTAGTAATGGATCATAACCCAACTCGTCTAATTTTTACTAAGTTTTAATAGCTTTAGGGGTTGTTTGATAGAGTGTATTGGAGAAAATAATGCTTGCATTAGCTTGATGTATTATTAGTACCTTGTTTGGTACACTTTTCTAACATATGTATAATTAATGCTTGTATTAGTAATACACTTTATTGTGTATTGAAGAGTATATTATTAATACCATCTATTTCTATGCATTAGTAATGCAATGAGTTCTAATGCATGCATTAACATTATTAAAGATACAATTGCCCTTAAAAACTTTTTTTACATCCTTTCCATTATATTTGTTGAGGGTATTTTTTTAAACAAATATTTTTTCTAAAAAAACTATATAATACATAATATTTTTAGTACACCAAATCAAACATTGCATAAAATAAATCTTATCATAATTAATGCAAACATTACTAATACACTATCTTTTGCATTATTCTTATACACTCTACCAAACAATTCCTTATTTGTTATTTTATACTCCTTTTTAGTACCTAAAAAATATTTTGGACATAAATTAATTAGATTTGGGCTAAAACGTAACGTGTGCTCTATAGTTTCACCTTGCGTAGAGATTTAAGTTTTAGTATATGTTAATATATTTACTATAGATTCAATATTTTCTAAGATTGTTAGTCTTGACAAAGGTTTTTGTACAAATGAACAATACAGACTATTTCACGAGTTTTTACTGCCTCGTTATATAATTTTTCTTTAGATTTAAGTTTTAGTCTATATTAATATATTACTTTAAATTCAATAGTTTCTAAGGTTGTTAGTCTTGATAGAGGTTTTTGTACAAATAACAATACAAGTTTTTGTACAAATAACAATACAGAGGGCTTCTAGTTCTATTTCACGAGTCACAACTTTGTTGTATAATTTTTCTTTCTTGCATTCATCCACGAGTTCATAAAATTAATTTTTATTTATATTATTATATTAGACTAACATGAATTTAAGTATGTAAAGATTATGAACATCGAGAAGGCATACAAAGCTAATTACAATTTAGATGTTATATAAAATTGATATCGACATAGATACGCGCTTGAACCGCATATCCAAACAAAAGACGTAGACCAATGTAAATACTAAGCTGAAGTAAAGTGCATTATACATCCACTTATAGTGCATATAGCAAAGCATCTCCAATAGAAACAAACTCCAATAACATTGCATCACTTCACCATGCTTGGTGTAATGAGTGACTTATTCATTCTCTATCATAGTAATCAAATATTGTATGCTCATGCATATGTAGAAAAGTAAAAGTAACTCCAAAAAAATACAAATCAGCTAATCTTTTCGAATATTACGTCTAAAGATAATTAAGCGTAAAATCATAATTGAAGAATATGTATCTCAATAGTGTGAAAAATCCAAAGTGGCAACAAGCAATGTCGACGATGAATTCAATGCCCTTTTGGAGAACAAAACGTGGGTCCTTGTTCTATGTATTTCGAACATGAACTTAGTTGGTTCTAAATGGGTATATCGCATAAAATATAATTCATATGGATCTATTGAGCGGTATAAGGCTCGTCTTGTAGCACAATTCTTTCATTAAAAACCTGACATTGATTATCATGAGACTTTTAGCCCTGTTGTCCGTGCAACAACTGTGAGAATTATTCTTTCCCTTGTTGTCTCCTTTTCTTGGCAGATTCGCCAGTTGGATGTTAAAAATGCATTTTTGCACGGTGTCCTTACTAAGGAGGTCTACATGAAGCAACCTCCAAGCTAAGTTTCATTCATCCTGACTATCCTACTCATGTTTGCAAGCTAACCAAAGTCAACTATGGCTTGAAACAAGCTCATCAGACTTGGTTTCATCGCTTCAATTCATTTATTATTTCTCATGGTTTTATTTGCAGCAAATCTGATAGTTCAATGTTTATATATCGTTCTTCTTCTCATGTCATTATTGTAACACCCCAGAAAAATTTTCGAACTAAGACTCAAACCATTCTTCGTAGTGAGTGAGATTTAACCAAGGAATTAAAAATTTCTTTAAGTGTTAAGGTCACTAGATGTAACACCTAGCTTTCTGGAAAAAACTAGGAAGACTTAGAATTGGAAAGAAACCGTTTTTGGAAATAATCAAATTTGGGAAGTTTGACTAAGTTAAGCTAAGAATGAGTTTTGGGTCGACTTCAAATGACCATAACTCTTAGTACAAGATTAGTTAGGTGACCTATAAGATATCCAATGAAAGGCCTTCGAATTATCTTTCCAACGCCACCGAATTTGCTAAAGTTCGAGTTAGTATGAGGGAGATATGCCCGTTTGAAGTCGGGGTTGTCCAATTAAGGAAAGTTACCTAAAAGCATGAGGGGTATTTTGGTCTTTTCCTTGCTCAATCAGATTTAAATCGTTTTTTGTAATAATTTAGGGGTCTAAACAGATTATAATCAGTTTCATTCATCCCCAATACGGTTTTAGAAGAGAGTCCAAGAAGAGAAAAGAGGTTTCAAGTGTTCGTTCAAGAAATTCAAGATTTCGCCAATAACCTAGCTCTTTGAGGTATGTAAGCTTCCATTGTGTTGGGCTCGTTCACCCACACGCCAATCATGATTTATTCAGCGTAATTTCGCTCTTGAAATTTAAGAAACTTAGTTCTTGATAAGTGTTCTTGAAGTTTCCTTATCGATTAAGTTTTGATGTAAGATTCTACTTGGGTCAACGTCAAACTATCATATGTCTTAGAATATAAAGAGTCACGTGAGCCATAACCTATTAAATTAAAGGTATTTGAATCTACTTTCCAACGCCACCAATTTCGCGTCAACCCAATTTCTGAGTAAAAATTTATGACTATTTTAGTAACCTATATAGTGTTGTTACGAATTTAGCCGACGAAAAAACATTAAAAAGGGTTGCTTTTGTTTTTTTACCTCCAAGAAAACCCTAAACGAATTTCTTGATTAATAAAAGGCTCAAAATAATCAGATTTTCCTCTTTTAGTCCATCATTCTCTTCTCTCTCAAACCCTAGGGCAAAACCCTAAGGAAAAATCAAAGTAGAAGACTCCATTCAAGATTCTTTCAATCTTCTTCAAGGTAAGTTTTTCTCCAAGAATTCCATTATTTCCGACTCAAGCTCCTCCATACAATTATGAATCACTAATGAAAATCATAAATCTTGGCCATAGAGATTTCAAGAAACTAATTCAAGAATCTCAAGAAAAGTTTTCTTAATTGTTTACCTTTAAGGTAGGGTTTCAAGGCAATTCTAATCAAGTTCTTCTTCAAGATTCTTCAAGAACCATGTTTTTTTTTTTTCAAGTATGTAAGACTATCATAGTGTTGGACTAGTTCTTCCTCACACCCTACATCTACTTTCAGATCAGTAAAAGAGTAATCTAGGATACTTTCCATAGATTTGAGCATTCTTGAGATAAGTTGATTTTGAGTTCTTGAGTTCATGTTTCTTTTAAAAGTTTTATTCCTAATTATAGAATTACTATATTGTAATTGAGATCTTTCATATCATGAATCATAACCTCTTGAATTCATAATTCAAATTCAAGAAAGAGTTAAGAGTAGAGTTCAAGAAAGTGTTTGAGTTCAATTGTGAATCCTTTGAGATCAACTATCGCTTTGAGCTAAGTTTTGAGTAGTAAATATGAGAATGAGTAGAGTCGTATACATGAGTTCCATATTGTTATGTAGACCATTGAGTTAAATCGTTCATGCCCATAAATTCCGCATGCACTCCATAAGTTGAGTAATTTTTAGAGAAGTAGTATATTCAAGTTCTAAGTCTTGACTATTGAGTTCCTAACCTTCTGAGATTATATTCCTAATCATGAAACTATTACTTGTTATCCATTAAGTCCTTAAGTTGAGTAGTTCATGCCCATTATTCCGCATGAACCATATGAGTCGAGAAATCCTGAGATGAGGAGTAACATTGAGTCCTTGAGTTGAGTTGTTCATGCTCATAATTCTGCATGAACCTTATGAGTTGAGAATTCTTGAAATGAGTAGTATCATTGAAGTTCTTGAGTCCTGAGTTGTTGAGTTCCGAGTATCCAGTTCTTTGTATGGTTATTAAAAACCTTGAATTGAGTCGTTCAAGTCCATCATTCGGCATGAACCTTATTTTGAGAAGTCTTTTACAACTTTATCTAAACTTGGTTTACGACTTGAGCACTTGAGTTGAGAAAGAGTAGAGTCGGGGTCATTTTCCTTAAAATGATATATAGGAACTAAGTATTCCCAAAAAGTAAATGTTTTCACATTTAAAAGAGAAGGAAACTGAGATTTCCAAAAAAGGTTTGAGCAGTTGAATAACATCTCTTTTAAAGAAAGACTTTGAGTAATAATCTCAAACCATGGAAAGAGTTATGTTTTTAAAACATATGAGCTAAGTATATTTTGGGAGTAGTATTAAGCACCGATATGGGGACGAGTTCAGATAACTCAAGTCTCCATAAACCATGTAGACGACATGGGTAGAAAGGGTCATACTTTTTAGATGATTCCTTAGTGCTTTTTAGCACAGACTAGTGGTTCCACTTAGTTGAGAGGTCTTATACCTTGACAAAGTATAGGGCAGTTTTGGCAGCGTGGACAAGATGATGTATCATGACATAGCTCATAGTGATGGTTGTCGGTTAGAAAAACTCCCAGAGAGTTATATTGATGTTTTATATACACAATGAGTATTATTGTATTTTTCAATACATTGAGTTGTTATCTACAGTTTTACAGCTTTCCATATATATATTGCATCTTTTACTATTGTTTTATCCTTGAGTATCATGAGTTGAGTATCTTGAGTTGAGTACCTTCGAGTTGAGTATCTTGAGTTGATATGTGCTTCATTGTGTCGAGTACCTTATTGTTGAGTTTCACTAAGTTGAGAACCTTATTACCGAGTTGAGTATCTTATCCTTGAGTATTTCTGAGTTGAGTAAGTTTGAGTAATTTTGGGTATTCCTTAAGTTGAGTAAGTTTGAAAAGTGGTAAGTATGTTTCTTTTTACCAAGTTCAAGCTTATGTTATGCTTTAAAATTCCCCTTACATGCTCGTACATTCCACGTACTGTGCCATTTTTCATGTATCATTTTATGATGCAGATACAGGTATTCAGGGTCATCAACAGGAGCTTCGTTGATACCACATAGAGTTCGAGTTAGCTATAGTGAGCCTTTTTTACTTCCGAAGGGTTTCACTTTTACTTTCAGTTATATCAATTGTTAGGGGGTTGTGGGTCTTGTCCCGACTTCCATATTTGACATTTAGAGGCTTCATAGATAGATAGTAGAGTCTCAGAAGTCTGTTCATTTATTTTGTTAAATGTTTTAAAGACTTAAGTTGCTTATTTTATGGCGAGTTGAATAATTTATTTTTATTCAGAGTTTTTCATTAGAGTTAAAGCTTTGTATTTGAGTTTCATAAAATTTATTCAGTTTTTAAGCTTTGTATGCTTGAGTTAGTCTTCCGCTTGTAGTCAGCCAGGATGAGGGTTCACTTGGGGACCAACAATGATTCTCGAGTGCCAGCCACGTCCAGGGTGTAAGCTCAGATCGTGACACTTATTTTCTTGCTCTATGTCGATGATATTACTCTTACAGGTAGTCATAATAGTCTTCTTGATCAATTCATATCTTGTTTATCTTATCAATTTGCAATGAAGGATTTAGGCAATCTTCATTATTTTCTTGGTATTCAAGAAGTTCGTTCATCTCACAGTCTTCGCTTGTCTCAACAAAAGTACATTTCTGATTTATTGCTTAAATTTCACATGCACACATGCAAACCTATCTGTACCCCTCTTGCTTCTCTTACTTCTATCTCTCTAATGGACGGTGAGTTACTTTCAGATCCTAGTGAATATAGGAGCATGGTTGGCACTCTTCAATATTTGACTACAACACGTCCATATATTTCTTATGTCGTAAATGTTATCTCTCAATTTATGCATGCCCCCTGTACTACTCACATGCATTGTATCAAGTGTATTTTCAAGTATTTGCAGGGTACTCTGACTTATGATCTGACTTTACGTGCCTCATCACTGACTTCCATGGTTATTGCTTACTCCGATGCTGATTGAGCTGGTTGTCCTGATAGTCATCGTTCTACTTCTAGTTTTGTTATGTTCTTAGGATCTAATCTTATCTCTTGGTGTGCAAAGAAGCAACTAACAGTTTCAAAATCATCTACAAAGGCTGAGTATCGGGCTATTGCATACACTATTAATGATACTTGTTGGATTTGCCATATCCTTTGTAAGCTTGGTATCTTTTTCGTGAACCAATTTATGTATTATGTGATAACATCAACTCCACTTACATGACCCGCAATCCAGTTTTTCATGATCTCGCAAAACATATTGATGTTGATTTTCATTTTGTTCGTGACAAGATTGCACAAGGGGATCTTATAGTTCAATATGTTCCGACACAATTGCAGTTAGCTGATATCTTCACAAAGGGGTCTACCTTCATCTCACTTTTATTTTCTACGAGACAATCTGTCCATTACTTCTGCCAGTCTAGATTGAGGGGGTGTATTAATGCATATAGAATAGTTTGAATCCTTTTGGTCTTACACTTAGTACCCTAAGAGTCCTTATTTACATAAGTTTGCACTCTTATCAAAGTCCTAGTCATACATTGTACTCTTATCAGAGTCTAGTCATACATTGTACTCTTATCAGAGTCTAGTCATACATTGTACTCTTATCAGTCTTAATCATACATTGTACTCTATACAACATTATATATAATATAGAAGGGTCTGACGTAGAGCTCATCTTGGGAGAATATTATTCTACACAATGGATACATCATAGCGCTAGCGCCTGCTGGACTGGTCTCACTCAATGGATTGATATTCTCAACTCTTTTTCATTTTTTGAGTCAAACCTTAAGGACAAGGTTCTTATCAAGGTCGGGAGTATTATTTTGAACCAAGCTGGACTATAAGGGCCTATGGGCTAGAATTGGTGGAGATTGATTCAATTGGAATTATTGGGTCGAGTAAAATATTAGATAGTTTTATTTAGGATACATGCCCAATTAAGCTACTGGTTAAAAAGGACTGTGTGTTAGAAAGAAGAGTTCTATGCGTATTTGTTGCAGCTTAGACTCAGTATATTATCCCCCCATCTCCGTTCTACGTTCTAGTTTCTCATCTCTTTCAAGCTACTTTCCTCCATTATTCTCATTTTTCGTCCTTATTATAGTAGAGTTTCCGGTGTGGTTGAAAAGAAGGAAACTAGTTAATATGTGGAGGGAAAGAAATTGAACTTTTGTAGGAGCAGAGAGTCAGCTGCTGAAGGTCGCGCATTGGCTTGTGCTTCTTTTATACTTTTGGTGTAAGATAGAGCGTACATTATGTATATAGTTGGCAAGATCTTTGGGTGTATGTAGAGGTTTATGTACATATTTGGTGGGTGAGCCACCTACACTTTCTGTAAATAGTTTTTGACTATATCAACAAAATGATAATTGATTTTTGTTAAGTGTTCTACATTGTTTGAACGATCCTCTGCACTTCGTACCTCATGAGCTTGCTTTTGAAGTTAGTTTTAGTCCATTTCTTAATGAATATATTTGAAGAAGTTGGCGAACTTTGACTTAAAAAGTGTAAAAAAATTACAACTCTTCATATATTTGTTGAGTATTAGATTTGGCTTTATGGAGTTCAAATTGTTTATTCTCTTATTAGTAAACATAGTCGCGCTTTGCGCAGTCAAAAAAATATTACTATTATATATATATATATATATATATATATATATATATATATATATATATATATATATATATATTCAAATACAGAAACAACAAATACAGAAAATACAGCAAATACAGAAAATACAGTAAAACAGTAAAAACAGTAAAAGTAATATATATATAATAGTATAATATATAGTAGTATAGTATATATAATAATATTATATATAGTAGTAGATATATATAATATATAGTAGTACGTATATAATATATAATATAGTAGTAGATATATATATATATATAGTATATAATATATAATAGTAGTACTTATATATATAATAATATTATATATAGTAGTAGATATATATATAGTAATAGATTATTAATATAAATTAGTAGTGCGAGTAAGTTGTTCTGTGTCCAGTCTTTGTTCCGTGTCAAGGCTTTGTTTCAAATATTTTGTACGTCCTACTCAGTACTCCCTCTCTCATTTAGTTTAATCAAGCTAGTTTATGTCTTAAATCCCTATTTTCCCCATGTTTTAATTTTGTTTTTCAATTTTTATTTTTGTTTTTATTTTTATATTTGTTTTTCAATTTTGTCTTACCCATTTCATATCTTCTTCTTAACCTTTGTTCTTAACAACTTCGTCTTTAACCACACCCCGGATATAAAACTGGCAACAAATTCGTCCTTTCATCAATCGGACTATAAAGCCAAGAGTCCTAGGAATTTACAGGTTAATCCATAGTCGTTATTAAGAAGTTAAGAAGTTAATCATATACTAAGGGTAATTTCTAAACATATGTACAATAATTACATTAAAACTAACAAATTAAATAACATATTTTTGAGGGGAATTTTCGGGAAGTAAACATAGTAAAACTTACATGATAAACTGAGAGAGGTTTCCCTTTCGGGAACCCCCGAAGGACCTTGGAAAAGCTTTTAGCAACTTTAACACACAACACACTTATTTTTATTTCACAAACTTTAATATACAAAGGAGGATTGTTGGTACATAAAGGAATATGGAAGTAGGATGGAAGAAGTATGGAGAGAGTTTTCTAACTTCTATTCTTTCCACTCTTTTTTCACCCCTTCTCAACTCTTACTACTCTCCTTATATAGGCAAAATAAGAAACTTCAAAAGACAAAAATGACACTACTAAGTGGCCTTAATTATTTTATGGCCGGCAACTTAATAAGATTCGTTTAATAATGCAAGTCGGGTACTCATTGAGCCCCATCGTCACATGCATTATTAAGTTCATTCTATTGGACTTATTTTTCAGACTGACATAATTATTGGACTCGTGTTATGTCAACAGTTTTTCCCTTTTTTGGAGGGTAGTGATAAAGTGACAACACACCTATTTTTTACAAGACACATAGTGAGCATTCCCACCTACTAATAAATATTTACAAGACACGTAGTGGGCATCCCCACCTAACTTTCATAATATATATATATATATATATATATATATATATATATATATATATATATATATATTCTTTGGCCGTTTCATCTTTGCCAAACTTTGTTGACTTTATTTATTAATTAATTTTTCCTTTTTTTTTTTCGTATGTTCTTCCCTGGAATAAGTAATGAAGTCTTCTATAATATGGTTAAGTGTCTAAGTTGTGTCAAACAATAGTATCAAAACTCATGTTTGAATCATCGTCTTCATAAGGATCTTGAGTATCTTGAATATTATTTATCTGTTCTTCGTCCGATAAAGAAGGACTGTTAATGTTGTCTTCTGAACCATTATTTGGACTGAGAATGTCTTTGATAATATGTTTGTCTTGGCTTTTGTCTTGAAAATTTTTTTCTAAAGTTTGTTGAATTATATTTTCTAATTTTTCATTTTTTTTCTTTTTTAAAACATCATTTTTTCTTAAAGAGTCTTTTTGAAAATATTTCGGTAGTCTTCTTCGTAAGGAAGTAGACCCCTCTTCTTCACTTTTTGGCAAAGTGACAGCCTTTAACGGATTTGATAAGTCTTTACCGGTTACCGTTTGGACCGGACTAGCTGTATCATGCTCCGATACAGTAGAGTTCTTAGCATTCAGAGGGGAATGCACACCCGTCTCATCCATTTTTAAAGGAGATGGAGAACTCATTTCTTGTGTCTGAGTACTGTCTGTTCTTGGAACATATTTATTCTGAAAAGTCTCAAGCTGTTTCATAAGTCTCATACTTTCTTGGATAAGGATTTCATTTTTTGTATTGAGTCTTTTGAAACCCTCTGTCATGGCTGAACAATAGTCACAAAAAATTATCTTATCTGAGTCTTTTTGGATATTATATTGTGGTATTTGGGTTAGGCTTTGTCTGAGAGCTGGTGAAATATAATAGTTAGGCCCAAGTATCCCTCTTGCATAGTCTAAAGCTTCAGTAAAATCATTAAATCCTTTAAAAAGTGAGTGTTTAACCCCATTTATAGAATCAACTACTTCTATCCATGTTTGGAAAATTCCTTTAGTTTTTCCATGTATAACTACATAATATTTAAATTTATTGTCTCTATTTTTATCTGAAAAGTATTGACATAAAGCATTAGATGCAGCAATAAAGTATTTTGTGTCTTGTTTATTATATGCTATCCATAGATTATCTAGTAAACATTGTTGAGGCTTATCTAAATTACAGTCTGAATTTATTCTAAAAGATAAATTACACTTAGGATATGAAATTAAATTATACTTACCAAAATAAATTCTCTCCATTAAGTTGTCAGTTGTACTTAGTGGTCTGAAATTTTGTCTTCCTAATAATGTCTGAGCATAAGTATCTGGCTGGGCAATGCCCTTGCCTTTGTCTGTTGGCTGTTGGCCAGTTGGTCTCATGCTGAAATAAAAATTAATTAGTCTTTAATTATAGTCTACTTAATTTATCTGCTAAATCATTGTATTTTCCTTTAACATATTCAAAAACAATGTTATTATATATAGATATTATATCTATAAAGTTTAACCATCTTCTTTTACTACTAGCCTTACTATTTATTTTTTCATGAAATTTTATTATTGTTTCGCAGTCTGTTCTAACTAATACTTCTTGTTTATTTAGAATGTATAATTTAAAACTATTTAATCCATATATTACTGCTAATACTTCTGCGTCTATACTACTCATATTACCTTTTTCTTTATATTGTCCACTTTTGGAGGCACATATTTTTTCTTCATTTTTTGGATTATATTTATTAGGTCTAGATTTTAATATAGCACCCCATCCTAATTTACTTCCATCTGTTTGAACTATTAAATAATCAGATTCTAAAGGTATTTGTAAGTCTGGTATATTTTTAACTTTTTTTTTATTTGTTGGACTAATTTTATATCTTCTATATTAAAATGTTTTTGTCCCTTACTACCTGTCTTAGCATACAATGGTCCTGCTATTTTTCCTAAGTCTTTGATAAAGTTTCTAGCATAATTTACTAAACCTAAGAATTTTTGTAATTCTTTTGTATTATCTAACTTGTCTGGCATATCTAATACTTTTTTAGCTATATGTGGTTGTAATTTTACTTTTCCTTCTCCTAAAGTTACTCCTAAGAAATTTATATGTGTCTTACATAGTTCCATTTTCTTTTTACTAATTATTATTTCGTATTTTACAAATAATCTAAATACTGTCTGTAGGTGTCCTAAATGTTCTTGTATATTTTTACTAAATACTAGAATATCATCTACATATACTAACACAAAATTCTTATAGTCTCCAAACATTTCATCCATCTTTCTTTGAAAGATAGGAGGAGCTGTCTTTAAACCAAAAGGCATAGCAAGCCATTCAAAATGTCCTTCTGGACAAGTGAAGGCTGTCCATTCTATACTTTTTAGGTGCATTTTTACCTGCCAGTATCCTGATTTACAGTCAAATTTACTAAATATCTTTTTACCTTGAATTCTATTAATTAACTCACTTTTATCTAGTAATTTATATGCATATGTTCTAGTATTATCATTTAATCTTTTATAATTTATTACCATGCGAGCTTTTCCTCGCACTTGTTCACTATGATTTCTAACCATAAAAGTTGCTGATCTATGTCTAGATGTAGATCTTCTTATTACTTTTAGTTTTAGTAATTCTTTAATTTGTTTAGTAAATTCTTCAGTATCTTCATTATTTGCTTCTATTGTTGCTGTTTTTATAGTATACTCGGGATTTATTATGTCTAATTTACACATAATTTTATTACTTTCCCAATGTATTAAAGGTTTTTCTCCTATTATTTCCATTTCATCTAATATTGCTACTATATTTTCTAGGTCTTTGTGATTGTTTATTTTTCCTATAGTATTTATTCCTTTTTTAAAATTGTAAAATTCTGTTTCTATATTTATTAAGGTATAATCTTTTTCTATATCTTCTAAGTATACATCTTCTATATAAGTTTCTTCTTGTTTTTCTTCATATAGATTATTGGAACAACTACCATTATTGTCACAATCGTCACAACATGAAGTAGTATTTTTTATATTTATTTTATTATCTTTATTTAATTCTTTGGTTGGGATTTTTCTAGTTTGTACGGGGGTATATGTTGTATTTCTAAACAGCATTATTTCATCTCTGGAAATTAAACAACTTCCATTATTTTGTATAAGAAATTGTAAACCTAAGACTAAATTAGTTTTAATATTAAGATCTCGGACTAATATCTTATGCATATTATATGTAGGTTTATAGAATTCACTACATGTATTTATAAAACTTATTTGTGCTTTTTTTATGTACTGGTCATAAAGATTATATGTTCCATCCATTTGTATTGCTTGTATAGGTTCCTTAAAATTTTTTAAAGTTGATAGTAAATTATGAGGTAGTATCTTTTTATTAAGTAAGCAACTTGTACAATCTGTATCTACTAAGGCTAAAGTCTCTATTTCTATATCTTTTATTGTTATTCTCACTAGTATTTTTATTGTTCCAAACTTTTTATCTTCATTACATATAAAACTAGTATTATTTTCTTCTATATTCATTAATTCAATTTCTATTTTTATTGTACCTTGTGTAGTCTCTAAGTCTACTTTTTCTTTACCTTTTTCTAATCTAGTTATTCTTTGTTCTAAGTCATTTATTCTCGTTTCTAAAGTTATTAGTCTTAGATCAGTAGCCTGGTCTTTTATATGAACTTGTTCTTCATTTTTATTTACTTTTTGTTTTAATTTATTTTCTATACAACTAATACAAGCTTCCATGTAACAGTATTTACATTTGGCCCTATTTATTTTACTAGGAAACCATTTACATATATTACATTGGTTGCTATCTATTCCTTTTAGTCTTTCGAACTCATGACTACATTCTTGAGAAATATTCATCATAGTATTTATTATTATATTATCTAGAAAATCTTGATTTCTTTCTGCTCCTATTTCATTAATTAAATTATCATCTTCTGAGTCAGAAGTGTCTGATTGGGTATTTATTTCTTCTGTTTCTATACTTACTACTGAGTATATATTTTCTGTATCTAACATGTATTCATCTACATTTAATAAGGTTTCTTGGAAGTCTTCTATTAACTGAGAATTTCTAGTTTTCATATTATTCCTTTTAGGGCATGTATTTGCTAAGTGTTCTATACTTCCGCAAGTATAACATTCTAATTTATTTTTATAATTTCTATCATTTCTATATTTCCTAACATGTCTATTTCTATTTAAATAGGGTTTTCTAGCTGAAGACTTTCTTAAGAAATATTTTTTATGTCTATAAGGTTTTTGGTTATAAATTGGTCTTCTTTTATATTTTCTTATTTTATTAGGTTCTTTATCGTAACTTTGGGTAGTGTATATCATTGTCTTGCAGAAATTCATTTCATTTTGTTTTAATTGCTTTTGTATTTGTATATTTGTACATTTTTCTGTTAGTATTTCCATTATGTGATTTATTTTTTGTCCTATAGGCCATAAGAATGTAGGATTTTGCACTACTCCTTCTCTTTTATACCATCTTTCTTCTATTTCTCTTCCTAAAGCTCCTGATAATTTATTAAATAATTTTTTACCTAATTCTTGATTAAATGTATTTCCACTAACAGTACAATAGTAAAAATAGTCTTTAAGAAAATTCTTTATGTGTAGCCAATTAGATATACTTAACTGTTCTAATTTTATGACAGCATTTCTTTGTAATGTTACTAAGCCACTATTTGGGTCTTATTTTATTTGTAAAATTGTATGGGTTTGGTCCTAATTTTATTAAACTTTGAAATTCTTGTGGATAGGTTTGTTTATAAGATTCCCATAATGCTTTATAGGATTCTCCTAAAAATGTTTCTAAGTATCTATACATAGTCTCGGCATCAGTTTCTTGATAAGTTTTAATAAAGTCTGCTACCACTATTCCTTTCCATAAGTCTATTACTGTATTCCACATTTGTGGATCATGTGCTGCTATGTTTAATATTTTTCCTTTATTTCCTCCATCTTGTAGTCTAATAGGTTCTTCTATAGGCATTCTTTTTCCTATTGGTCTAATATTATCTTTTATTTCTTGATCAGGTCTTGTCCATGGTTTTCTAGGTAGAATACCTGTATTATAGCTAATACTTGTAGCCGTACTAGTTCTTTGGAAAGGACTAGCACTATGTGAACTAATTGCTTCTTCCATTAGTTCGGTATAACTAGTTATGGATAAAGTATCTATTTTATCTTCCTTTATGTCTTCAGGTTCTTTTATTATATATGCTAAATTATCGTTTCTGTCTTGGCATATTCTAAAATGTTCTATTGTTTTCATTATATCCATTTTACCTTTTTTACATCCTTTACAATTAAAAACTGTAAGACTATTTTCTTGGTATTGTCTTTTTGCTTCTTCTATAGCTCTTTCTACCTCATATCCTTCTTCTATTAATTCTATATTCATGAATTCCTCTTGTTCTGGTTCTATAGTACTTTCTGTTTCAGTATCATCTAAGTTTCTTTGACTTGTATAATTATAGTCTGTAAACCTAATTGATGTTTCTCCTTTTGAGCTAATATACATGAAATGTTGCTCGGGAGCAAAAACTTTTGGTGTACTTAATTTATCTAGATTCCATTCTAATCCTGCGTATTTTTCTGGATTTATTTTTATTGGTTTTATTAGTCTTATTCCTTTATTACCCATTATTTCTACTACATCATTTACTTGGAGTTTAAATTTTGTATTACTACTTAAAGTCATTTTTCCAATAAAACCTACACACATTAATAAATTATTTCCATTATTCATTTCTTCATATCCTTTAGTCTGGATTCCTATTTTAATATTTTTGCCAAATTCTTTTAAATTTATTAAAAAGTCTGGGCTAATATAAAATATTCCATCATTATTTGTCATGTCTACTTCAGTTAATCCTATTATAGATTTCTTTAAGTCTGACCATCTATCATCATATAATACAATTAAAACTTTAGATCCTAGATTCTTTCTAGTTAATCCTTTTATTCCTATGACTATTAGACCCATATGCATTAACATTAGTTTGGAATTTTTTACAGTTTTTATGGCAGCTGGGTTTACTAAGTCTAATATTGCAAATTCTTTTCCTATTGCTAATATCTGTTCTTCTCTATAGTGTCTATATAATTTATTATTTCTAGAGAAATTTTTTACATTATATAATGTTTTTGGATTTAACAATCTTAGTTGATTTTGTTGAAAAATTTGTAGATCTCTATCTATATCTATAATATCATTTAATTCTTGATTTTCGTCTGTATTTGAGGATCTTCTAGACAGTATTCTAGAAATTAAATTATTTCCGATTTTGTTTTCTGAGAAACATGGTCTACTACTTTCTTGGGTTGTTCGTTTGTTTGAAAGAAAGTCCATTTTTGAGATTTTCTGGTTAACTTTTGTTTTTCTTGTTTAGGTGTTATTTCTACTTGCTTAAGTTGAGACATTAATTCGTCTATATCTGAATTTTTATGAATTTGTTCAGGTTGTTTTTCTTTTAATATTTTGTCTACTTTTATGTTTAATTCTATTAGTAATGCTATTATAGTATTATTTTGTTTTAGAAGTATTTTGTCTGTTAGACTAGAGGGAATGTGGTTAGAATATCCTACTACTTCTTGATGGAATTTTGTTGTATATTCTACTGCTTTTTTATAAATTTATATCTTCTTCACTCATGAAAGTGATATCTGTTCAAGTCTTATAATTATTTCTTTTAACTGACTAATTTCAGTGTTTATTTTTTCTACTTTTTCTATGATTTTTGTTACTACTTGAGTATTTTTATTTTCTAATTCTTTTGGTTTTTCTATTATAGTTTTTACCAGTTTTTCTATTTCTATTTTAGTAGGTATGTTTTCTAAGTTAAATTTTATATTTAAATATTGCATTTTTCTATCTATCTCTATCTCTTGTGCTTTTAAGAAGTCTATATTCTTTTCTAATTTATCTACTATTTTGAATTGTTTATTATGTACTTCTGCTATTTCTTCTAAAAATTTTATTATAATTTTGTCTTGTTGTTTAATTTTTTCACTAAGATTTATTGTTAAGTCTATTAATGTACTAAATTGTTTATCTTCAGCTCTCAGTAATGGAGAAGGAATCAACAATCTAGTGAACCCCTCAAACTCCGTAATTTTTTCATTAGAATTGTCTTGATTGACGTTCTTTTTAACATTCAAGTGAAAAAGTTCCTCTTGTGCACAAATTAAGTATAAAGACTTTCAGGTTTATGTGACAAAAAATAACAAAAGTTTTCTAGATTCATACAAAGAAAATTAAGTATTTAATTGAAAACAATATTTGTTATTCTTATTTACTTAAATTGGACGATATTTTATAACCAAAAACCTCCCTGGGAAAAGGAAAATCATTTCTTTTTATATAATTTTTTATTGGCGTTCTTTGGGCTTCTCTTATACATCCTATTAACTAATTTGTCTATATTTAATTAGTTAATGAATTCTTCAATTCTATCATTTTTTTGGTATTATCTAAAAGGTTGGTTAATGAAGAAATAAGTTATAAAATTATATAGAAGATGAAATGGGAAAATTCTCCCTTTATTGGCTAAGCATGTCACACCATTCAAGACGAAAGAGGTTGTAATGAGTTAAATGTAGTATTAATAGTTTAAAGGTTTAATGTGTTTAAATAAGATATAAGTTATAATTGTTTGAATAAACAATGAAATTTAATACTTAAAAAGGAAAGAAAGGACCTCAACATAAATAAATATTTTAAGAAAAGATTGAAGTTACAAAAATAACGAAGAGTAATGGTCTTTCAATGTGGGCACTTGATCATGCCATTTCTACTAAATTTGCATTTGCCTGTATTAATAATAGAATAAATAATCTAAAAACTACCTAATTTCTCGAATTATTTGTGCAGTCACAGTCAAAAGCCACTTCCCTCCTTTGATAAATAGGCTGCCTCGACTCACATTTCCTCAAAATACTGTCGTCTTTTTTCTCTATGGATTTTCTAGCTCTCTTGGCCACGGGTTCTCTTATCGCCGTTAGCCTCTACTGGTTCGTATGCATCCTTGGCTCCGCCGAGCAAAAGGGCAAACGCGCTGTCGAACTCTCCGGTGGCTCTATCGCCAAAGAGAAAGTTGAAGACAAATACAAACAATACTGGTCTTTCTTCCGTCGTCCTAAAGAAATCGAAACTACCGAAAATGTCCCTGCTTTTGTAGACACTTTCTACAATCTCGTTACTGATATTTACGAATGGGGATGGGGTCAATCTTTTCATTTTTCCCCTTCTATCCCTGGAAAATCTGATCGTGAATGCACGCGCATTCACGAAGAGAGGGCTGTGGATCTGTTAGGGGTAAAGCCCGGAGCAAGAATTCTAGACGCGGGCTGTGGGGTTGGCGGGCCTATGCGGGCCATCGCGGCCCATTCAGGTGCTAATATTGTTGGCATCACTATTAACGAGTATCAAGTAAATAGGGCTCGACTCCACAATAAGAAAGCAGGGCTTGACTCATTATGTGAAGTTGTGTGTGGAAATTTTCTTCAAATGCCTTTTGATGACAACAGTTTTGATGGTGTTTATTCAATTGAAGCAACATGTCATGCACCAAAACTCGAAGAAGTGTACAGAGAGATATACAGGGTATTAAAACCCGGATCCATGTACGTTTCATATGAATGGGTTACAACTGAATTGTTCAATTCGGATGATCCCGAACATGTGGAGATTATTCATGGTATTGAAAGGGGCGATGCTCTGCCTGGATTGAGAAAATACAGTGATATATTTCAGGTTGCTAAGAAAGTGGGATTTGAAGTTGTTGATGAGAAAGATTTAGCTAAGCCACCATCGAACCCATGGTGGACGAGGCTGCAGATGGGGAAAATTGCGTATTGGAGAAATCATATTGTGGTTACAGTGCTTTCTTGGCTTGGAATTGCACCTAAGGGTACAGTAGATGTGCACAAGATGTTGGTTGAGACAGCTGATTATTTGGCTAAAGGTGGCGATAAAGGGATTTTTAGTCCTATGCATATGATTCTCTGCAGAAAGCCTGAAGAAAACTAGCCACACATCTTCAGATTAGTAATTCCAATCGAGTACGTCGAAATTATTGGATTGATTTACCTAATAATGGCATTTTTTTTTCTCTTGTACCATTTTCGATCCTTTGTATAATTTCTACCTTGGAATCTATGCTTCTGATGTAGTACAGAATAACTTCTGTTATTTGTTACTTCTTCTATCTCAATTTATGTAACTTACTTTTCTTTTTAATGCGTTTAAAAAAAGAATGACATATTTCTATATTAAGTGACAATTTACTTATAAAATGTTTATTTTATCCTTAATGAAATGATTTAGAGTCACACAAATTTTTATCATTTATTTTGGACCACAAATTTTAAAAGTTTTTTTTAAAAAAATTATGTATCGAGTCAAACTACCTCACATAAAATGGGACAGAAGGAGTACTTATTATTAGTGTTCTGGGACCAAAAAGTAGTAAAAGGACAATTTTTAATACTCTCCTCCGTTTTAAAAAAAATGGTCTAATTTGATTTGATATGTAGTTTAAGAAAATGAAAAAGACTTTTGAATCTTGTGATCCTAAATTAAAGTTATGTTAAATGTACAAAATTACATTTTAATCTTGTGACATTCTTTGTTAAACGGAGGAAGTACTTTTTCCTGTTTCATTCTTTTTTGTCCATTTAAAAAGAATTATTCTTCGATTTTTTTGAGATGAGGGGGTGGGAATTTTAAATTTCTTAGTGGAAAAGGAAGAAAATTTGATGGCACAATTCTAGAAGAAATTGGAATTTTGATGACAAATGACAGTGCAACATTAGATGTCAAGTGGATTTTTGAAGAATATGTTCCAGCTATGTGTACACTATTTTGTGGGTATTTTAGATATTTTTGTGTGATTGATTAGTATTCCATACAATTTTTGGAGATTGTGTTGGCCAGCAAAGTTGACTAATCAGTTTTAAGATTGATTTTTTGAGAAAATAACACAAATGGTCCCTTATTAAAGTATAGATTCATAATATTATTTGAGTAGTTTTGGTCCTTTATTATTTGTTAAATTAAAAGTTGTCATTTTTTTGTTATCTCTATCGGATATTTTTCAAATTCTGATTATTAAATTTAAGCAAAATTGTAAAAATAAAAATTATTTAATGGTAACTCATATTTGGACGTATATTTTTTGCGGTTTATGTTATTTAATTATTATGGTTGTTTTTTCAAGCCTGGTACAACTTTTTTTAGGATTTTGATGAAATTTTGTGTTTTTTCTGATTAATTTAATTTTTTGCACACGTACAATTCAATTTAATAATCAAAGTTTGGCAATATCTGACGAGATCAAAAGTGTTTACTTTTAACCATTTTTTAAAATTAGTACACTATGGGGCGACTATCTACTAACAAACATATATAGTAGACCATTCTTTAATCTGGCTTTGTAGTTGTATGGTTAACCAATAACCACGTACTATCTTTGTTGTCAACGTGGATTAGTAATGCTAAGCATAACAATAGTTATTTTAATTACGTGATGGAAGGATCATTGTTTTTTTTAAAAGATTTTATGCCCGCTATCTGATATCCACATTGAAATTTGATCATACCCACTAAAATTCGATTAAATTTAAATTTACACGGAAAAGTTTCACACTAGAGGGTAAAACACTCCCTAACAAAGGAAACTTCATATTCAAGGAGACTCAAACTCAAAATCTTTAATTAATAATAAAGAAGTACTTACCACTCCATCACAATCTTTATTAGTAAATGATCATGCTTACCACACTTTGAACAAGGTAAGTAATTATATTATTTAGTACACTAAATTATTGGTATACCAAAATAAAGGTGGCTTGACATGTGCGTATGCTTTTGTATTTATAGTTTCAAGTCATACTTTGTATCCGTAGAATAACTAAGGAATGCATTACACATATACTTTATTCAATATTATTCTTATAGATCCTATTAAAGGATCTCTACAGGTAGTACAATATGTGCCTATACTTTTGTATTTGTGGAATAACATAATCTTAGCTATCTGAATGTAGTTATGGTCATATAATCGAATGTATTAACTAATTAAAATGATATTAAAACCAAAATTATAATCTGAATAACTTATCATAGATTAACTTAATGTTAGAATTATAATCGTGGGCATGTGACATGTGCATTTTTCAGCCTTCTAGAAATGCATTGACATGTACCATCACATGAACTGCATGCTGTGCCTCAGAAATATAAAAGAAAGTCTACATGTTGGGGCATGTCATTTTGGTATATACCATAAGTAATATATATATATACACACCCCAGATTCTTCTGATACACATTCTAGATAAATAAGGTCATACCCAGGGGCGGATCTATGAAGGGCTTGGGGGGTGCCATGCCACCCCCCAACTTCGACGGAAACTCTATATAGACATAGGTATATATATATAATATTTATATAAATGTAGAGCGTGGCACCCAGTGAATAATCAATAAGTCTATTTGGCATCCACGGACTCTAAATCCTGGATCCACCACTGGTCATACCATAAGTACCATAATCTTGTAGTGTTTAATTACCTGAATGTCTTGCTAGCAAATTAATTTTTAATATTATCTCGAGAGGTAAAGATAGTTCATGATTATATAAGAACCGGAGATAGTAATTCATTTCCTCATTTAATATGTGACAATTTTTATCATCACATGCCCACTACTAGTTAGCGGGTGGGCAACCTAACGGTTGGCCGAGGGACAGTTCTAAAAGAAAACGAAGTTATCTTAAGATCCTAAATTTAAAGGCCTCATTTTTATTTTTTAACAATAATAGATTATAGTTATTTTTAAGAAAAATTATCTTATTGGACATATATTTATACTATATATATCTATATAGTAATTATATTTGTACTTTCAAATAATTACATATTTTATCATTAATTAAAGGTTTCCTATTATATATTGAGAAAGATACACTTATATATATATGTATTTTTGCTACCAGATACACTAAAATAGGGAGAGAGGTGAGCGAAATAGTCATTCATCCCTGTTTGTTAACACACTCATACTACTCAATCAAAAAAAAATCCTAAGTTAACGAGGAATATATTTTAGGCAAATTTAAAATTTTAAAATTATCAGTCCAATAAATAAATTAATATATAATAATAATCAATAAAAAATAAAGTAACATTTTATGAGCAATTTTCACATATAGCAAACATAAATATCATAGTTGTATGTTATAGCTATAGTTTGCATAATTGCGCTTCATATCAAATTTTATGTTTGCTATGGAGCCTTTGGTTTGTATAATTCGCTACAAACATCCAATTTTATATAAATTGTTCAATTTTGTATAAATTTATTTATACATTGTAATTTGTATAATAAGATCTGTATTTGTATAATTATAAGTGTATAAGATGAAAATATACATATTTGTATTTGTATATACACTTTTCTCTCATTTTATACAAACACAAACGCCTTTTATACATTTTATACCGAAATGTACAAAATGGCTAATTGTATACCGAATCATATGGCAAAAAATGGAGATGTTTGCTTTGAATTGCAATTAAATAAACTATGACTATAACATTTAATTTGAATTAATAGTTTGTTATTTCATACAATTTTCCCATATTTTATTGACTGATCCTATTTAGTTTACTTTGTTACTTTGTTTTTCTAAAAAGAAATAAATGGAAAAGAGCCCTTTCCTTGCCATGAAACCGGCCTAACCATTTTGTTATGAGTTCTTATAAGAAGATATCTTAATATAATTTTCATTATAATTATCTAATCTATTGTAGCATGCGTTGGTTCTTAATATAACTATTGTCATGTGTTGAAACTATGAAACTGATATAAAGATGTTTTACTAAAAAAGAATCAGCTTATAGTCCATGGAAAACAATAAAATTGCTTCATACCTAGAAAGGGCTGTGCATAAAACCTAGAAGCCCCTAATGTTGTTGGAATTTAAACAAAACCAATTATACCCTGCAGCATGTCACATAACACAACAGGTGATAAATTACAAGATGTGAGTGGTTCCCAAAGAAATAGCATTGGCTTGTAAATGCTATAGAACCTTTGTTTTGGGAACTCGTTGATTGTTGAGCTAAAAGGAGATACACAGAGAGGAAAAGCTCGCGAGCCAATGTATTGCACCAAGGAATTGCACAAGAGACTAGATTAAAAAGCTGGCTCCTTCCTGTCAAATAGATGCATCACGGCTGTAATACTGATCCAGAGTCTTTGCTGGGATACGATGCAAAAGCTCACGGGGAAAGATGCGAAGAAGTGTCCAAGCTAAATCAAGTGACTGGAATATATTGCGGGTGTCATAAGCTCCTTGAGAGACAAACTTCCTCTCGAATTTGTCGAGGAACTCTAAGTAAAGCTGTTTAAACAAAAAAGGACTATCTAGTCATCTTATCATTGAATTATTGATAACCTACGCAAAACATAGCTCAAACTTAATTAAACAAAAGGACTTTTTCTCAAGCAACATACCAAGTCCTCAGAAGAAAGTGCTTCTTCTCCAACCACAGCTTTCATTGCCTGGACATCTTTTCCAATGGCATAATTTGCATACAACTAAAGGTTTTTAAAATCAATGCAAAAGGGAAAAATAAGCACATTAACGGAGGTATAAGCTATCCACTCTCTTAAAGGTATGAAGATTAATGAAGCAACGAAATACATTTTTTATCGAAAACTAACTTACCTGGTTGGATACATCAGCATGATCCCTCCTAGTCATACCCTCACCAATGGCACTCTGCAAAGAAATTTAAGGGGTTAATCAGAATATCACATGTAAGGCTTCCTCTAGTTTCCATTAAAATGATATGACAGTATATAAAGTAAAGAGATCCATGTCCTCACCTTCATCAGCCGAGATAAGGACGGAAGTACATTGATTGGAGGATATATCTGTTACAGTTCAGAAGAGGAAAAAAAAAAATACCGAGTCATTTTTGTTCAAAGTCCAAGAGCTATCCAAGAATTAAAGACATTCAATAATGGCAACCTTCTGTAGCACTCTGAATTGGCAATTATCAGAATTTAAAACTCGACTTAACAAGTAAGGTCACTGCGGGTGTTTACATTAACTGGGTACTTCTCAGTCACTCTTGCAAAAAATATTTTTCAAATTGATTAGTCAAACAGAAACTGCTACTCTCTAAAATTGCCTTTTTGAAAAAAACTTCTAGCAAAAAGCAGTTTCCAAAATAGGCCGTTGAAGTTTGGCTAAACAGGCTATTAATCTAGTCTTGGTTTCTCGGGGTTATTATAATTTTAGGTCTAGAACAAGTCTAGGAGGCATAAGGATCACCGTGAAGTTCTAGTATCTCTTTGA
Organism: Solanum bulbocastanum; assembly: GCA_037074985.1. NCBI lineage: Eukaryota > Viridiplantae > Streptophyta > Magnoliopsida > Solanales > Solanaceae > Solanum > Solanum bulbocastanum. Next base: position 44,216,180 of record CM073606.1, on the reverse strand, counting down.
AAAAAGAGGGACTACTTAAATGGTAATTATGTATTCTCCCGGAAGAATATGAAAAATGAATCTCAGATGATCATCTTCATATGAAACGATGACAATTAAGCCTATGTCTGGTGAAGCTGACGACTTTCATGAAAAAATAAAACTAAAATGTGGAATGTGTACTGCTTGGACTGAGTTAGCACCATACAAGTATGATAACTCCCTTTAAATCCTTTGGGTCATTTCCTAATATTCATTTCAGTTAAAAAAATCCAAATAGAAATTAACTTAGATGTTCTAAATACTAGCAACATGCAATTCAGGAGTGGTGTAGGCAATGAGCAAGTGCAAAATAGAGAAGTAGTATGTCTTATATTAGAGTTTAAGTTATACTAATATAATAAGCACATAATTAAAGAGGAAGAAGAGACAAAATGGTTCAAGTTCCCTCCTACGTTGATAAGTTAGAGTTGTTGCCAGCTTGTGCTACTTTTTAATGATAATATTCGTGTCTCATTTGTGAGATTAATGGACTACTAATGGTTTGAATGATATAATTTCAGGTTTTGGGAGCCTTTGAAAAGCATAAAAGGATTGGAATAGCTTCAAATACTTGAGAAAATTGGACACGAAGGCCAAAATTTTAAGAAAAAGTGGCTAAAAGAACAGAGGAAAAAATCTGAGCCAGCCACGTGGCTCACCCACATATAGCTGGTCATATGACCTCACCCACGCAGCCAAGGAGCTGAAGGGGGAGCTATTGCAAATGTCCACACAACTCACCCATGTAGCTCGGCCACGTAATTGGGCGAGGGGTGTTTTAGCCACGTTTTTGGAAAACTTCAAATAGAATTATAGAAACTACGGCGTTTTCCTAAATTCATCTTGGTACCTTTTGATCTAAGAGAGTCACCATAGCTAACTTTGAGAGGATTTGGAGACTTCTTGAGTTTGCATTTTCTTACTTAATTGGTCTTTAGTTAAGTCTCCCTTTTCCTTCTCTTGTAATTTCCATTTCTAGAATGAATAACTAAATAGTTGGGGTTGTAAACTCTCATGGAATTAGTGTGAATGAGTATTAGTTTATCTTGTTTATTATTACTTGGGTTGTGATTCTCTACTTGTTTACATTATTATTTGCCAATTTGGTGGTTGCAAACACTAGATTAAGCCCTTCACATCTATTTCTTTCTTGGAAAAGTGAAAAATAGATTGGGTATTTGGCAAGTAGCGAGCAAGAGCATATTATGGAGTAAATATTGCTTGATTAATGAAATCAAACTAGGAATAGGGAGATATCTACTTCGGTCTTTATCAATTGAGTCTCAATATCTTCACTTGGGTTTGAAAGAACTTTTAGGGCTAAGCTTGCGAGAATTGGAAATAATTGAACATTTGAAGAAAAGTCCTAGCTTAGTATAATAGTCTACTTTTAGAAACAATTGAACATTTGAATATTACCTTAGGAATTTCCAAATTCTAACACTTTTTAGACATCTTGATGCAAGCGGACTCCTCGTAGGATCGACCCCAACCTTTGTTGGGTTTATTATTTCTACGACCATACTACATTTTATTTTGAGGTGTAGGATTGGACGTTCCCAATTTTTGGGGAAAGAGGAAAAGGAAGGGATTTTGATAACATTCTATGTTGAAGAACTAATTAGTTATCCATTTTTCTGAAGCTTTGCTTGGGATCTAGAGAAGAGGAGAGAAAGGAAGGAAAAGTACAATTGTTCTGCATCTTTTAGCAATGGAACAAAGTGTCATCAATTTTTTTAATGACCAGGAAATCCATCTAGGGCCAAACACAGTCCCCGAAACTCAGGGAGAATGGGTCTGCCCCTTTACCCTTCTCCTACTAAATACCAGGCTCATCAATTTTCCTTTACCTGTCTTTTTCTAATTGTACATTTCTCATCCTTTCCTTACCCTTAGTTTCGGAAAAATAGGGTAAAAATCTAATCAGGTTACAAGACTGATACAGATAATCTAGAGTTAATTTTAATAAACAATTTAGAACAGACGAAGTTTAGGATGTACTTTCAGGCCCGTGGAATTATAGGATGGTAATGAAGCTTGTAATTCTGTTTATTTGGCCCAGAGCTTTACCTTTTAAGGGAAATGGTGTTAGTAACAGAGAAGCTTATCCAGAATATTTTTTGTCTACTTTGTGTAGTTTCATAAAACATGCTTTCCTACTGTCAAAAACAGTAAGAGATTTTTTCAATTTCTTTTTATAAGGAATCAACAACAATAAAACATTGAAAAAGCAGAGAGCTTAGAATACCCACTTTAGGTGGATCAATATCTCATTTACTGGTAAGATCTATAAAGCAATTTTACCCATTTACGAGTATTTATGAGTACTCAGCTTCAGAGCTATACAATACCTGTCGGTTATGAAGCTGTCGGTCTATATATATTTGTCCTTCAGTGATATAACCTGTAAGATCTGGAGTTGGATGCGTAATATCTGTTCAAACAACAGAAACTAGGAACTCATTAACAAATATAATTGAGCAATCAGAAGCAGAAGAAATAGCCAGAAATTATTGCTCACTGTCAGTTACCATCATTTGGCATGGTTAGAATTGGAATTTGCGTGATGGAGCCCGTCCGTCCCTCAATACGCCCAGCTCGTTCATAGATCGTTGCCAGATCAGTATACATATAACCAGGATATCCACGCCTTCCAGGCACTTCTTCTCGGGCAGCAGATACCTGTGGGAGGATGAGAAGCACGGTTTCAGCTCTCAGTGGTCTAAGGAACTCAGAACATCTTTTTTTTTTTTTTGAATAAAGGAACTCAGAACATTGATAACACCACATAACTGAGATGCACTAATATTATTTTATTTTATTTTGTTTTGGAAAATGGTAATGTTGAGATGTACTAATATTAAGTTCTAAGAAGTGCTCCATATTAAACACAAACATGATTATATAAAGTTGAAAGGTCATGAGGTACACTTCATAAACAATACCTCACGCAGCGCATCAGCATATGAACTCATATCAGTTAAAATGACAAGAACATGCTTCCCACATTCGTATGCTAAATATTCTGCAGTTGTCAGAGCAATCCTGGGAGTAATGATGCGTTCTATTGTAGGATCATTTGCCTACGAAAAGTCAACATAGGAGATCGCAATGAGCTTCACCTTATAGAAGTGTTACTATTTCACAGAACCAAATATTCATGTGTAAGTCTGAGTTAAATCCAAGCATTACCAGGTTTAAGAAAAGCGTCACTCTCTCCATGGATCCATTTTCCTCAAAATCGCGTTTGAAAAATTGTGCGGTTTCCATGTTGACTCCCATAGCTGCAAAGACTATGGCAAAATTGTCCGCTTCACTGTCCTGGGACACCAAGGAAGAAAGTGAAAATTATGTCAATTTGAATCCAACTCAATCACCAAAACATGGAGACCAAAATGTGTCATTCCAGCTATTCACTAGAGAAGGAAATAACACTCAGTAACAGCTTTCTGAAACAGATTAGCTCTGCTCAGTTTTTCCCTTTTAAAGATGTAGTTAATGAACTTCACAAGCAGGGGAAGAAAGAACATTGCAGACTCATATTTTGTTCTTCCTCATCTTGGATGTAATGTTGTGAAGTCCACGTCAATGCAGTAAGCTAAGGCTATCATGTTATATGACAACAGTAAAATTCCCAACACGTATCGTTTAAAAAAAAAATCTCAACATATACATAAAAATGCGCATTTAGGCCTAGAAAGACAATTGAAGTACTCAATGGACATTTCAAGCAAAGAGCCATACTTACTGTTATCAGCATATTAGACATTTGAAATATGTAATCCCTTCGTTCCATTTCTTAAGACAGTATTTGACTGGGTACTGAGTTTGATACTTTAATTTGACTTATTTATTGTATAAGTGATAGTGGAGAAAATATTAAATATAGTTGAAAAATAGTTTGACAGAAAAACATCACATCAAATACATTTAGTAATTTAATGAACTTGAACTCTAGTAATTTTGTGAAAGTTGTATAGGAATGGAATGGTGCTAAGTTGCCAAAATGGAAAAGAGACATATGAACAGAGACGGATGGAGTACGTTACAAGAAACTAACACTAACCTCAAGAAGATTTTCAGATTTCTCCAACCTCTTCACTAAACCAGCTTGTCGGCAGATCTGAGCTGCAATTTCATTATGAGGAAGACCAGCAGCAGAGAAAAGAGGAATTTTCTGCCCTCTAGCAATTGAATTCATGACGTCAATTGTTGAAATTCCTGTCTGTATCATCTCTTCAGGATATGTTCTCTCACTGGGGTTGATAGAACTTCCTAAAATTGACATATTATATGTAGCAGGATATTAATCCAAAAATCTCATGTCAGAGAGCCAAAGCTGAACTTACCTTATCCAAAAAAAAAAAAAAAAGAACTAAAGCTGAACTTGCTAGGACTAAGTACTTACCAGAGATATCCCTGTAAGCCTCAGGTAAAATAGGAGGACCATTGTCAATTGGCTTTCCAGAACCATTAAATATGCGTCCTAGCATATCCAGTGAGACAGGTGTCTTCAAAACCTGCAAACATATGTACACTCTTAGAAAGTGATGAAAATGATAAACCATTAGAAGTATAAGATATATCTCCTCTAATAAAAAAAATGATAATACCCATTATGAATAATATCTTCGTTACAGGGTATCATTTCTTACTTTTCTCCCTCATTGAACAAATACAATGTTATTGCAACATGTTAACACTAACAAGTTTATTGCTCTTGACAAGACTTTTGCATGCCATATACAACACTTTGAATGCAACAGAGAGTAATAAAAGGCAAAACAAAAGGTGACTGCATGTTATTGCAGACCAATGTTTCTCAGTGGCACTTGAAAAGAATTGATGAAAACAGAGGGGGACTTTCTACAGGTGATTTATGTTAATCGGATTTCATGGAACAAAAGTCATGAGAAAATACGAATTATGAAATATATTGTACCTCCCCAGTAAACTGCACCGTTGTGTATTTGTTGTCAATTCCAGATGTTCCTTCAAAAACCTGGTAAAAACAAAAGAGGAAATGAGCATGCTATAGCAGATTCAATTTATTCTAGAAGAATTGTCAGAAGGTAGAAACTTAAATTGGATGAAACATTTGTCAGAAGTCAAATCTAGCCATAAGTGATCCTAAAGACTAATAGACCTGAACAACAGCTTTTTCCCCATCAACTTCCAGAACTTGTCCACGTCGGGTTGTTCCATCTCCCAAACGAATATTAACAATCTCCTGGTACTTAGGTCCCTGACAAGAGAAATACACATACACATAATTATAGTTGCATTAACTCAAAATTGCAATAAACTACACTAAGTTTAAAAAGCAAAAGCAAAGTGCACGATGATTACCTTAACTTTTTCAAGGATAACCAGTGGTCCAGCAACACCAGAGACAGTCCTGTATTCTGCAATTTCCGCAACATTAGAAGAAGATGCGGATCCAGGATTTGGAGGTTTTGGGAGCCACATTTCTTTAAAAGTAGATATCACTATCATAGAATCGCTAATTTCTAATGAACGTCGAAATTTGGCTCATCGGTAAGGAATTATCAATCAACAATTTGTCCAAACGTTAGCAACAAGCAAAATACCGCCAGACTCCATCAAAAATTTGAGAGAGAAATTAGTGATTTTTGGTAGTGTGTATGTCTACGTTCGAAGTAGTGTGGCACCTAAATCCTCCAAATAGGGAAAACACTTGGTTGGTTTGATCAACTTTAGGCTTCAGTCATTGTTCTTCTTTTCAATTTATACAGACAAATTAATCAAATGAAAAAATGTAACGATTATAATAACATAGAACAAAACAAAAAATTAATCCAACTTGTGAGTTAAGAATGAGAACAAACATATGTTTTCAGTTCCATTATTAAGCGGTTTTGACAACAAGCCAAGCATCATCATTGCGGGGAGAGATGAACTTTTAAGTTTAATACAGAAGAAAAAATCTTCTTTTATTTTATATTTACTTTAAGTGTTATAAAGATGAGACAAAAACTCAAGCCTAAAATTACTACCTGTTGGCAGTGGGATTCGAACTCCCAGTGCTTGGGAGAAACTTTAAGCCTTTGCTACTGGGACCTTTGCCTTATTTGTTACTACAGATAGCACTTGATCCATTTCTACTATTTCTTCAATATATATATACATATAAATACAAAGTTTCAACTAAGCTTGTGGATCGCATGGTACCCCCTCAGGACTTAATAGATCTTGCCCTGATTAGAAGTCACCGTGAATCTTCTAAATGAAAATTTTAAACAAATTCCTATGTTGACTCGACATAAAATAAGATTGAGAGCCAGAAAATATATAATTTATTATTGATGATCTCCTGGAATTTAAGCAGAAGGTACATCACACTATTTATAATTTATACTAGTATTTACCAATGAAATCTTCTAACTACTAAAATCAAGAAATAGAAACTCTTCTCTCATTTGCACGTGTACTACTCAAAATGAAATCCAAAGGGTCTTTAACTACAGTTCTCTCCCAACTTGAAAACCTCTATCAGGAAAACTAGGACTGTAAAGGCATTCAGCTCATTATCCCTATGTCTAACTTAGCTCTTGTTTATATCATTACAAATCATAAATAGACTTCATTCCACAAAACAAAAGGCACTAAAAAGAAGAGTACCACATGAACTTACCCATTCCAACCTCCAGGGTTCCTTCCTCCATGTCAATATTTTTTTTTGCCTTACCCATGCTTAACCTGAAAATGAACAATAATACATCAATAACCAATCATCAACTATACCTCAATACCAAAATATGATAATAATAGCGAGTAGGTCTATGGCTAGCATAAAAATAGTACTCCCTGTGTCTCAATTTGTTATCAAATTTTACTTATCAAAGGCCAAATTCTGACTATTTTTCAGAAATAAATCGAGATAGACTATACTCTACATTTAAGATAATCGAAAACTACACCAAAAACTCTATTAAGTCACAATCCTAATCAAAATGATAGTGATGTACATAATGATGTGAGTAGAAAACGAACCGAAAGGCCTTGAAAAACAATTACTAAATTGGAAGATGAAGATTCTGAAATGGATCTGTAAAAAGGCGCTTACCTTTTCTTCTGAAATCCAGAGGAGTGAGAGTAGTAGATGAACCGGAGAGACAATAAAATCCGGAATCAACCTGATGCACGTTAGCGAAAGAGAGATCGAGTGGGGTGAGTGGGTCGGATTGAGTTGCCACTTGAAAAAAAAAAAAAAAACGCTAGAAGAAACAAATTAATTCAACTATCCTAATAGTAGTGTTAAAAAAATTATGTAATAGACATGTTTTCAATTTAACTTGTCACATTTTACTTCATGAATTTAGAGTTGACAATTAGTTAGAAGTAGAAAGGGTAGTTTAGTCGTTTCAGAGAAGGTTTGTTATAACTAATTTCTGAAATATTAGTTACATAACTGTAAGAGTCTCTCATTCTGTATTCCTTCTTCTTCAAGCTGAAATATACAAAGTTCCTCTTTCTCAATCTTTCATTCATGGTGGAATTGAGCTTCTTTAATTTACGAACATGGTATCAGAGCTTCATGCTTCAGTCTGATTAAGATCTGAAGTTAGTAGTTGTCAAAGGATCAAAGAATCAAGTGTCTGATTCATTGATTCACAGGGTTGTGTCAAAAATTGGTTACAGATCGTAGCTTGAAATAAGGTTGGAATCTTTATCTTCTGGTAATTCTTAGTTGATTGTTTCCGCGAGTAGAAGCTCAATTTGATCACCAATGGCGCCTGAAGGTAGCTCGATTGATTTACCTCAGAATGAATCTGCACCTTTTGTTCCTTAAACTAACAGTTCAGTACAAGGCCAAGGTATTGGCTACAATTATCCCCTGTTTCTTAATCCTACTGATGTCAGTGGTATTAGTTTGATTTCGTTTCAACTGCTTGATATTGAAAATTATATGTTATAGAGTAGATCTATTCGACTAGCACTGTTAGGAGGAAATAAGCTTGGGTTAATTGATGGAGCTGTTAGAAAAGAGATGTATGGTGTAGACTTGTGGAGACATTGGGAAAGAGTGAATGTAATTTTGTTGTCCTGACTATTAAACTCTGTATCTAAGGGGTTATTGAGTAGACTTGCTTTTGCCTCTAGTGCATTTGATGTTTGGACTGATTTAAGAAAAATGTTTGATCTAGTAGATGGTTCTAGGACCTATAGCTTGCATAAAGATATTGTTTCTATGCAACAGGGTATAACATTTGTCTTTGAGTGTTACACAAGACTCAAAACTCTATGGGATGAGTTTGAGATATTAGTACCAGCCCCTTTGTTGTAACTGTGAGGTTTCAAAGGGATTTGGAGCTCATATGAATAAGTAGAAGGTTTATCAATTCTTAATAAGACTAAATGAATCCTATCAGCAAGCTAGAAGTCAAATTCTCATGTTAGATCTGTTACCAACAATCAATCATGTGTATTCTATGATAGTTGGGGATGAATGTCAAAAGGTTGTGGTAAGCAGTACTACAAGCTTGGGAATGACTTCTATTAGCTTAGATTCATTTGTTGCTATGTACTCAAAAGCTGGTAGCAGTTCAGGTGTTAGTAATAGCTCAGGTGTGAATTAGAAGTTTAAGAGGAAGTAATACTAATATGTGACTTCTGCAAATGCAAAGGTCACAACAAAGAATTTTACTACAAAGTGGTATGTGATCCTCCTGATTTTAAGTACAAAAAAAAAAGGTGCAAGGGGGATCGATTTCCCCAACTGGCAATCAATTTAACCATTATCCATCAGCACAGGCCAATTTCACATATGGTCTCAACACTAACATTCCTCCACCAGGCTGTGGAATTCCATTTAATCAACAGCAACACAGTTCTGAGGGATCTACTATCAAACCAAAAATCAGTAAGGCTGAGAAAGAAGTTCAACAGATGCTACAGGGGTGCACCTTTACAAAAGGTCAATATGATCATATTTTGAAGATGGTTCAACAGAAGTCAGATACATCTACTGTTTCTATCTGTAACACAGTTAGTATCATAGGTTAATACACTTTTGTTGTTGATCACAGTCAAGTGTGGATTATTGATACAGGTGCAACAAATCATATGATCTCTAGCTTAGATATGATGGTGGAAGGCTCAGTGTCAAACCTTACAGAAGTTAAACCTGTATATCTTTCAAATAGTACTATCACTCAAGTGTCTCATGTTGATTCATATGTCCTATCAGCTAGAAGTGTGATCACTAATGCATTACATGTGATCACAAAGGAATTTGGTTGTTTTGGCACCTTCTTTCCTAATTTTTGTGTTTTCCAGGAACTCTGCAATGGGAGGGTGAAGGAATCTAGTAAAGAAGAAGGTGGTTTATACTTGCTAATGCAACACTTAAACAATAAAAGTGATTCAAGTACCAGTAATGAAAAGAAAGTTGCACTTGCTGTCAACAATACAAAGGCAGTAGACATGGAGTTGTGGCATCAAATATTAGGACATGTTTCTTCTGCAGTTCTTGCAAAAATGTTTGATGTAAATCAACAAAATCTATGTACATTGTCTAAATGTTCCGTATGTCCTTATGCCAAACAAACAAGACTAGCATTTTTTGTGAATAGTATTAAAACTGTTGCCTGCTTTGATTTGATACATGTTGATGTTTGTGGTTCCTATGTTGTACCTACAGTTGATGGTAGCAAGTATTTTCTTACCATTATTGATGACTTTTCTACAATGACTTGGTTATTCTTGCTCAAACATAAATCAGATATTTGTGTTTCTATTAAAGAGTTTCTTGCGTATGTTAAAACTCAATTTGGAAAGGCAGTCAAAATATTGAGGTATGACAATAGTATTGAGTTTGTGAACTCTGTGTGTGTTAATATGTTCAAAGAGATGGGTATTATACATCAAAGATCATGTCCTTATACTCCTCAGCAAAATGGTGTTGCTGAAAGGAAACATAGGCATTTACTTGAAGTCACAAGAGCACTCAGGTTTCAGGCTAGTATACCAATGAGTTATTGGGGTTAGTGTGTGTTAGCTGCTGCTTAACTCATTAACAAGTTACCTAGTAGTGTACTTGATTATGAGACACCTTATGAAGGGTTGTATGGTAGAAAACCGATATTGACTCATCTCAAAACTATTGGATGATTGTGCTATGCTAAACAAATAACTGAACATGACAAGCTAATGCCAAGATCTCTGTTGTTCTTATGGGATATTTAGAAATCCAAAAAAAATATATTCTACTTGATTTAAGTAAAAAGTCATTTTTTATTAGTAGGGATGTGTTGTTTAGAGAGTATCAGTTTCTTTTTGCTCAGATGTAAGGTGTTTACAGACTCCATGCATGATTCTGAAGTTATGCCTCTTAGCTTAAATCACATGTTGTCTCACTATGTTTCTGCTACTAACAGAAGGAGTCTGAGTTGCCCTTAAGTCATGCAATACCTATTCCTGAGATAGATACTAATGTTGTAGCATCAGATTCTGTTAATGAAACTTCTAGACTGCCTGTTGTTAGAAGATCTTCTAGGCATAAACAATCTCCATTATGGATAAAGGATTTTGTTTCATGTACTCTCCATAAACTTGTTCCGTACTCTATGTGCAACTATATGAGCTATGATTATCTCTTCTCTTCTTATCAGGCTTGCATTGTTGCAACTTCTATAATAAGGGAACCTGATACCTACTCTGAGGTAGTTAAAGATCAAAGGTGGGTGAATGCTATGCAATCTAAAATTCAGGCCCTTGAAAGTAATAACACTTGGGAGATCACAAGGAAAAAGACCTATACGTTGTAGATGGATCTATAAAGTGAAGTATAAATCCACAGGGAAAGTTGAAAGATTCAAAGCAAGGTTGGTTGCTAAGGGGTATAGTCAGCAAAAAAGAATAGACTACAAGGAAACCTTTTCACCTGTTGTGAAGATGGTTACTGTCAGAACCATTGTGTCTCTTGCTACTTCAAGGCATTGGCATATTCATCAGATGGATGTGTTTAATGTCTTTCTACATGGTGAGCTAGATGATGAGATCTATATGCAGTTGCCACAGGGCTTTTTCAGTCAAGGGGAGAAGGTATGTAGGCTGACCAAATCCCTCTATGGCCTCAAACAAGCATCTAGACAGTGGAACCATAAGTTGACTGAAGCACTTCTCAAACTAAAGTTTCAACAAAGTTAACATGATCATTCATTGCTTATTAACAAAGCAGAAGAGGGGATCATTATAGTACTTGTGTATGTGGATGATATGTTGATCACTGGTAGCAATCTAAAACTGATAAAAGATACAAAAAGAGCATTACAACAAGCTTTCAAGATAAAGGATCTAGGTGAATTATAGTATTTCTTAAGAATTGATTTCACTAGATCAATTGCTGGTATATTGATGCACCAAAGAAAGTATGCTCTTGAACTAATATCTAAAGTTAGCATGACGGCAGTCAAACCTGCAGGAACACCTATTGACATCAATGTTAAACTAACATCAAAGTTGTATGATGAGCATGCAAATAAGGGACAAGCAGAGACAAAGGATCCACTTGTGGATCAAACAATGTATCAAAGATTAATTGGCAAGCTATTGTATGTAAATATGACAAAACTTGATATAACATTTAGTACACAAACTCTTAGTCAATTCTTACAGCAGCCAAAGAAGTCACATCTTAATGTTACACTAAGAGTAATCAAATATATCAAGAGACAACCTAGACAAGGTTTATTGTTATCCAATAATTCAGATGGTTTGGTGCAGCATTTTGTGATATTAATTGGGCTTCTTCTGTGCTGACCAAAAAGTATGTAACAGGGTACATGGTGAAGGTTGGTCAATCATTAGTTTCTTGGAAGGCAAAGAAGCAAACAACAGTGTCAAAGAATTCAGTGGAAGCTGAATATATGAGCCTTGCCTCCAGTGTTTCGGAATTAGTGTGGTTACTTGGACTGCTAAAGGAAGTAGGAGCGAAGTTCAATTACCAGTACAAGTGTATAGTGACAATAAAGTAACCATTCAAATTGCTGCAAATTCGGTGTATCACGAAAGGACAAAGCACATTGAGATCGACTGCCACTTTATAAAGGAGAAACTACAATAAGGACTAATCACTGTGAATTATCTTTCTACAAGAGACCAGCCTACAGATGTATTGACAAAAGGATTATCTAGACTTCAACATGAACACCTACTATCCAAACTAGGAGTGTTAGACATCGTTGCACCACCTAAATTTGAAGGGGAGTGTTGTGATATAAGTAGGTGACATTAGTGTTGACAATTAGTTAGAAGTAGAAAGGGCAATTTAGTTATTTCAGGGAAAGTTTGTTATAACTAATTTCTGAAATGTTAGTTACATAACTATAAGAGATAGTTGTATAAATAACTATTCTCTCATTCTGTATTCTTTCTTCTTCAAGTTGAAATATACAAAGTTCCTCTTTCTCAATCTCTCATTCATGGTGGAATTGAGCTTCTTTAATTTATGAACAATATCCACCATAGCTAACCTCTTACATAGGGGTGGAAAATGGTTAGATTGAGCAAAAATTGTTTGGATTACAATCCACCCAAATAGAATATGGGTAAATATGGATTTGGTCAAATATAGTTTGAGTAAAATGGTTTTAACCCGTTCAAAAAAGATCTGTTTTTCAAAAAAAAAAAAATTATCCCCTCCCCAGGCACCCCCTCCCCACCTTCCACTAATCTACCCTTAATTTTTTTTATTTTCCAAAAAAAAAAAAGAACTGTATTTAAAAAGGAAAAAAAATTATCCCCACCCCCCCCCCCCCACATTCCACCAACCGACCCCTAAATTTTTTTGTTTTCCTAAAACAAAAAAAAAATCTATTTTTAAAAAAAATAAATTTACCCCCTCCCCCGGGCACCCCCCCACCCACACACACACGCACACCTTCCACCAACCTACCCCTAAATTTTTTTGCTTTCCAAAAAAAAAAATTTACCCCCTCCTCCCTAGAACCCCCACCCCCCACCTTCCACCAACCTACCCCTAAATTTTTTTATTTTCCAAAAACAAAAAAAAAAATCTGTTTTTTCAAAAAAAATAAAAACTTCACCCCCCTCCCCCGGGCACCCCCACTCCTTAGGGCGCCCCCCTTCCACCAACCTACCCCTAAATTTTTTCTGTTTTCCAAAAAAAAAAAAAAAAAACTGTTTTTTCAATTAAGTTTGAAAATTAATTTTTATTTTTATTTTTTAGCACAATTAAAAATTTTGAGTGGAAGTAAAAACTAAGTGATTATTAGGGGTCAATATGGATACACATATTTAACCCATTTTGACCATATTTGTAGAGATTCTTAAAATAGCTTGAAACCCATATTTAATCAATTAAAATATGAGTTATCCAAGTTATTAAATATGGATAAAATGGACTCATTTCATTAATATGGGCTGAAATTGTCACCCCTACTCTTACATCTCCTCACTTGGGTATATGTTCATCTTCTCTTCACATGTATTATCCTAGTCTCGTCTCTCTCGTTTTGTCCACCACGCCTCGAATATCTTCTTTCTTAATTATATTTATTCTAGTATGTCCATACATCCATTTCATCATCCTTATTTTCGTTACTTTCATATCCCAAATGTGTGAATTGTTGATCGGCTAACACTCTATGTCCTTCCACTATTCTCACATGAATCTTGGCTCCTGCGTATATGTCCCTAATCCCCTAAGGCTTAAATCATCTACAACCCCTTAAAGTTGTCTGCATATTTCATTTAGACACCTTAATTAGGGCTAGTTCCTATTGAACACTTAAATTGTTCAAAACATGTGTCTATTAAACACAAAATGTTGATATGGTAGAAAAAGTGTTCTTCACTTTCCTTTCATGCGTGATGCAATCTGAAATCATATTTTATTTTAATTTTCAATAAAAATAATATTTTTATTATAAAAAAAGAACCCACCCCTCTTTCAATCGTCTTTTTCACCCTACATCTTCTGTCTATTTTTTTTCTTCTTAAAGTCAACTAATTGGATCTGCAAAAAGAAAGAAGACGGAAGATTTTTGGTCATTCGAGCAAAAACTTTAGCCGACGTCAACTCCATTTCCGAGCAGCTCTAAACAAACATCACCACTCAAATTAAAATGTAAACCCATTGAATGTATAAAAATAATATCCGAAAACTTGATTAAATTAATTAGGGTCTTCTTGATTTCTTTTTTACAGTTGATTTTGAAATGATTATCCATCAACAAACTTCTCTTCTTCATCACTCTAGTATGAGTCTCTCTCTATATCTTTCTCCCACGTATTAGGTATGAATTTTTTTAAAAAAAAAAAAATTGTAATTAAGTTGTTAAGATGTTGAATTTTGTGGTTTGGGAAAAGAAATGGTGCAGAGAAGAAGATGAAGAAGAAAGGGGGTGGGGTAGCATGGGCAGGGGCTGGTAGAAAATGTATTTGAAATAAATTTTATTTTTTAATTTAAAAATTATTATTCTATAATTTTTGGGGCCCACTTGCCACATGTCATTTTTTCATTAATCATTTTGCCATGTCATCAAGAGTGTATCTCACACACTTTATATTTTTTTGTTGATTATCGAAAAATATCTAATAGGAACAAGTTTTATATAGATAAAAGTGTTCAATAGGTAATAGTCTTAGTTGAGGTGTTTAAATGAAATATGCAGACAACTTTGAGGGGCTGTCGATGACTTAAGCCTTCCCCTAATGTAAGCTACAGATACACATCAACTTCAAACATCTCCACATAACTCTATAGGGACTTTGTCATAAGTTTTTTTTCTAGGTAAATGATCAAATACTGTTACGACTCGAGCCTACATCCTGGACGTGGCCGGCACTCAAGAACCATTACTGGTCCCCAAGCGAACCCTTATCCTGGCTGACTACAAGCGAAAGACTAACTCAAGCATGAAAAAGCTTAAAAAAACTGAATTCAATTCCAATACTCAACTTTAAAATAATCTGAACAATATTGAATTATTTAAATCTGAATAAAATAATATATTTAACTCCCCATAAATAGGCAACTTAAGTCTTTAAAACATTTAACAAAATAAATGAACAGACTTCTGAAACTCTATTGCCTATCTATGAAGCCTCTAATTGGCAAGATAGAAGTCGGGACAAGACCCACGACATCCTAACAACTGCTATAATTGAAAAGTAAATAAAATCCTCCGGAAGCAAGGAGGCTCACCATAGCTAACTCGAACTCCATGTTGTATCAAAGAAGCTCATATTGATGATCCTGAATTCCGAAATCTGAATCATGAAAGGATGCATGCCAAATGGCTCAGTACATGAAATGTACGAGCATATAAGGGCAATTCTAAAGCATAACATTATCTTGAAACTTGATAAAAAGGGAAACATCCTTACCTCTTCTCAAACTTACTCAACTCAAGGGATACTCTAGGATACTCAAAACTATTCAAACTTACTCAACTCAGAAGTACTCAAGGATGAGATACTCAACTTAGTGAAACTCAACAATAAGGTGCTCGACACAATGAAGCATAGATCAACTCAAGATACTCAACTTGAAGGACTCAACTCATGATACTCAAGGATAAAGCAAAGTAAAAGATGCAATATATATGGAAAGTTATAAAACTGTAGATAGCAACTCAATATATTGAAAAATACAATAATACTCAATGTGTATATAAAAATATAATATAACTCTGTGGGAGTTTCTCTAACCTACAACTACCACTATGAGCCTAAGTGATGATACATCGTCTTGCCCATGCGGCCAGAACTGTCCTATACTTTGTCGTCATATAGAACACCTTAACTAAGTGGATCCACTAGTCTATGCTAAAAAACACTAATGAGTCATCTAAAAAGTATGATCCTTTCTACCCATGATGGCTACATGGTTTATGGAGACTTGAGTTATTATGAACTTGTGTCCCCATATCGGTGCTCAAGACTACTCCCGAAATATACTCAGTTGATATGTTTAAAAATAAAACTCGTTCTGTGATTGAGATAATTACTCAAAAATAGCTCAAAGGCTCTCTTGGAAAGCGATATTTCTTTTCTTGTTCAAATGTGAAAACATTTTAACTCTTGGAAATACTTAGTTCCCGTATAATCTTTGAAGAAAAAGAACGTTACTCTTACTCTTTACTCAACTCAAAGCTTAAGTCTTAAAACAAAGTTAAAATGTTTGTAAAAGACTTCTTAAAATATGGTTCATGCCGAATTATGGACGTGAACGACTCAATACAAGGTTTTCAATAACCATAGATAGAATTCAATACTTGGAACTCAGGAACTTCAATGATACTACTCATTTCAAAAATGCTCAACTCAGAGGGTTTATGTAGAATTATGAGCATGAACTACTCAACTCAAGGACTGCATGGGTAACATGTAATAGTCCCATGATTAGAAATATAATCTCAAAGGGGATTAGGAACTCAATACTCAAGACTTAGAACTTGAGGATACTACTCCTCTCAAAGGTACTCAACCGATGGAGTTTATACGGAAGTTATGGGCGTGAACGACTCGACTCAAGGGTCAAAATATCAATAAGGAACTTATGTATACGACCCTTCTCATTCTCATATTTACTTACTCAAAACATAACTCAAATCGATGATGGATCTCAAAGAATTCACAATTGAACTCAAAGGCTTCCTTGAACTCTACTCTTAACTCTCTCTTGAATGTGAATTATGAATTCAAGAGTTATGGTTCATGATATGAAGGATATCGTGATGACAAAATAGACTCATGAATATATTCTCCTCACTTTCATACTCACTTGCTCAACTCTTGAAACAAGTTATTAAAAATTATAGAAGACTCCTCAAAGGGACTTTCTCAAAAACGTTTAAGAGAACTCTCAAAACTTGACTCTCAACTCTACCTTGAATTTGATTTATGAATTTAAGGTTGTGATTTGTGAAAGGAAAGATCTCGTGATGTTTATGAGTGTTTTTAGATAGTTAAACATGAGAAACGATCAAGAAATCATTGTTTGCAAGCAAGTCCGCGATGCAGAGATGCATTTAAATATTTGGTCACGAAATAAATTTTGAGGCAGAATGGTCTGTGACCACTCCGCGACGCGGAGAAAATTTTGTCAATCCTAAGGAACAGGTCTGTGACGCGGACCTGGTACCTAGATTTGCCTGACTTGTTCCTTCTTCATTTTCTAACCCCAATTTACCTAAATTCGATTCTTTTTCTCAATTCCTCTTTAGATTCAGATACCCAACACACGTACACAAGAATCTAACTAAAAAAACTCTAACGATCAACCTTAAACTCTCAAGAACTCCTCAATCTCATCCCAAATACAAGAACGAAAGCAATTCAAGAATACAACTCAAAAACATCAAAGTCTCAATTTTTTAGGACGAATTTAACGTTGAAATTAACATGTTTGTTATGTGGGTGAACAAACCCAATACTATGGAAGCTTACATACCTTGTAGGGATCACCTCAGGACGGAATCCACGACCTTAGCTTCAAGAATTGATGATTTCTTGCCTTCTCTTCTCCTTTCTCCTCTTCTTTTCTCTTCTCTCAAAACCCTAACTCAAATCTCAAAAGCATAAACTGACCAACTTCAGTTTAGAACCCAATTAATTACCAAAAAAACAAAATTAAGTTATTGGGTATGGAAAAGACCAAAATACCCTTCCAAAATCCGAATTAGACTTTCCTTATCCAAACAGTCCAACTTTCAATGGGCATATCTCACTTATACAAACTCAGAATCGCGCAAACTCTGCGGCGTTGGAAAGATAATCCCAAGATCTTTCCTATGGTATCTGAAAGCACACCTAACTCATCCTGAACTAGGAGTTATGGTCGTTTGAAGTTGATCTAAAACTTAAAGGAACTTAGGAATGACTTGAATGAACTCTCTGTAGTTCTTCTTGGAACTCAAGGTGCTACATCTATTGACCTTAACACTAAAGAAATTTTCAATTCCTTGGTAAAATCTCACTCTCAACGCAGAACGGTTCGAGTCTTAACTCAAAAAATTTCTGGGGTGTTACAAATACCATATGGAAGTCATTCTTTATATTTCTATATTGCTCAATCTATCTCCTTAGATATGAATGACTTTTGTTGTTGACCACACTGACATTAAATTAAATTGGGTTTTAGTAATAAGCATACTCTTCATCACTGTTATATGTCCCAATTATCCTCTTCCAAAATTTCATAGTGTTGCTTAGAAATTTGATACCTCTGTAACTATTGTAATTTTGGATATCATCCTTATTCTTGTATAACGATCGTACATTTTTGACGTCCGAAAATGATGTTAAATAACTCAATTAACCATTCCATGTTTTCTTTACATATATAGGTACGATTTTTTAACCTATTACCTATGTCTGACTAATGTTTGTATTACTTATTCACTCTATTGTGTATTGAGGTCTTTATTACTAATACATGAAAATTCAAGGTATTAGTAATGCAATGGGTTTTAATGCATGTATAAACATAGTTGTAGACTCAACTGTCCCTAAGAACCTTTTCTATATCTTTTTCATCAAATTTGTGGAGAGTATCTTTGTAAATAAATATTTTTTGAAAACAATTATGCAATGCATGGTATTTTTAATACAACAAATCAAATAATGCATAAGAAATAATCTCTGCATAAATAATGATAGCATGACTAATACAAATATTATTAATGCAATCTATTAAGCATTATTCTTATACACCCTACTTAACGACCCCTAATGTACCAGCATAGAAATTAACATGTCCAAGGAACCAGAAGGAAAGGAATAGTATAACAAAAGGGGGATAAAAAGAGAAGGACCAAAAGCATCACCCTGTTTTTGGCTTCCCTGTCAGTTTATGTAAATAATTTATTTATTTTTTAGTTCATTTCGAACAAAAAAAAAAATAGAACATTTTATTTTATCTTAAAGAAAAACTTTCGTAGAGACGTAAATTATTTAATGTTTATAACCACACAAGTTCCAGATTCCAAAAGTTTTATTTATTATTTTAATTTTTTTTTTTTTTGAAATCAATATAAAAAAAATCACATAAAGAAGGTGAGTATATGATTTATCCTGCATGCCATCATTAAGGATAGAGAGCATAAAATTAAATATTTAATATCGTACCGACCAACAAAATGTTCATTCAAGTAATAAACCACTTGAAACAGAGACTAGAATTGACATTTGAAATTGCATTTATTTAGTTTTTGAGGAAAGAAAGAAATATTATACTTAGAAATTAAAAAAATAAATTATAATTTATGTAACATAATAAGACGAGCAAAGAAACTTCTTAACTCTTACATGTAGACAAGAAAATTAATATGTAACATGTCTTAGATCTCTATACAGAGAAACATGATGGGGACATTTTTGGGCATACCTTAGATCTACTATGGACCTTAAGAAATACTTCCCTCGTCGTCGTCTCAGAGACACCTACAAAAGTTTGTGTACGCTACTGTCTTTCTCATCTTCTTCACCACACCGAACATACATAATACTGCATGTAAAAATAATGCCAAATGAGAGAAGAATGGTAATAAGTACTAATTATTCAAGTAAAAGTTACGGATATATACAATTCGGCCAATCTATATATTTATATAAAGGAGGAACATAAACAAGGTGATGTGGCATCTCTCTATGGACTCCATTCATATTTATTTTTTTCCTCCTTTTTTTAGACCGAACCTTTTTCTTCATTTAATTATTTATTTTAGTTTAATAACTCATAAATTCTTTATATTCAATTACTCAACTTTTCATCTCCCACTATGATATATCTTCTTTATTAGATATAATGTGCATATATTCATAATTCATAATTTACAACTTTTCATATCCATAACCCTTAAATATTAAATATGAAAGTTAAGATACCTTATGATATTCCTCTATTATTTCTATATAAATTCGTTTTTTTTTGTTTCATGAGATTTTATCCAAAGTTATCCTTCATTTTTACTATAGTATCATATTCTTGCTTTTATTTGGCTTGAAAACGAAGAAGAAGAAGAAAATTCTTGAATATTGATAGGTTTGTGAAGTGGATATTGACAACAACTTAGATAATTATGTATTGATTTCTTTTTCCTTCTATTTTTAATGATATGTGTACTGTACTATTCCTTTTTACTTTCTTTATATATATATATATATATATATATGATGCCTCTTAAATTTAATTTTGACACGAAGAAAGCTTTTGAATAGTGATAGATTTGTGAAGTGGATAACAACAAAAGTGATGTCTCTCTGCTTTTGTTTGACTTGAAAAAGAAGAAGAAGCTCTTGAATATTAATAGGGTTGTGAAGTGGATATGACAAGATCTTAGACAATATGTATTGATTTTGTTTTTCCTTCTATTTTTTATTTTAATGATTAAAGTCGCAATGATATATGTATTGTATTATTTCTTTCATTCTTTCTTTCTTGTGTATTTTTATGATGACTCTTACGTTTAATTCTCGTACGAACTTCTTATTGTTGTTAATCTATAATTTCTTTTAGTTCTAATTAGTATTATAAATTAGTGCTAGATTTATCTCTAAAATTCAAAATAAGAAGATGATGTATGTGTATTTAGCCAAATATATATTGTATCTGGATAAATAACTTAAATATAGAATAATTATGAGAAGAGGGCATTTTGGGTCATCATTGTTTGAGTTCATTTTGGCTTACATGCTCATAATGTTTTGAAATTATAATAACAATAATTAATTGACTTGACTTTTTAAGAACAAGAACACTAATTATATTTTTTTCACGTTATAAAAATTATTATTCTGCATTAAAGTTAATTGGTACGTAGAAGTTCCACGATTAAAATATATGCACTATTTCATATCTTTTTCCTATGGAACCAAATTATACATCTATATATTTATAGGAAGGTATAATATAATTATTTTATTTTATATTCTTTTTGAAGAAGAAATTCTCAAAAATTATTTTAAAATTGCAACTAAAATTCAAATATATTAAATATACATAAGAAGACATATATATATATATATATATATATATATATATATATATATATATATATATATATATATATATAAAACCTCTTCTATGTAAATAATATTTAGTAAATTATTTGTGTTTTTCATCACCGCGCAAAGCGCCGATGAATTCACTAGTTAGTTTATAAATATGAGTATACAATCAATGTAGTTTCAGCCTCTTATATGCTCAATTATTGTGGATTACACTTAACTTAAAAAATATGGCATGATCTGTAACAACCTGTTTTCGTCGTTATAAAAATGCCAACGAAGGAAAATTTGGGCCGAAAAAACTTTTTCATAGTATTTGAATTTTTCCAACCTTGTTCAGATTTGGACAAAATCAGATTCTTTGAGGTGTAGAGAAATTTGGTAACAATTGGGTGAAGTATTTGTATTTTTGATTTCATGAGGGGATAGATAACTCGTTAAGGAATCTATACGACTTTACGAAATTAAATTCGGGTGAGTAGAACTCCCAGAATCGATCTTAGCGTAAAGGGTATTTTCTAAGTGTCGTTGGTTAGAGGTGTGTTGTAAAATGAGAATCTTGGAATTTTTGAAATAACTCTCTGTCTTGCGTAACCCGCTTTGGCGCTGGGTTTTGCCGCTCTGGCAGGGCCACTACAGTGGGGTGACGGCCGCTGTGGTTGGCTCGACGCGAATTAAAGTCGTTAATAAACCCCTAAACGACCTCATTATGCACTTTTTGACTTTTAGAGCTAAGGAACGAACCCAGGACGACTCCTACTCGTTTTTCACCATTCTTGTGGTTAAAGGTAAGTTTTTCACTCTCTGAATCCATTTTTCGATCCGTAAAGCGTAATAGAATGGGTAAATGTTGATGGGGGGAGGGTTTTGTTATAGATTCTATGGTGGAAACAACCCTAAATTGGATAGTGGGATCATGGGTATGATCTGGGGTTCATAGAATTGTTAGTAATCCGGGTAATTAGTGATTGTTTATTGATTCCCATATTATATTGATTGTTTGTAGACCAAGAACAAACGGAATGAATTCGGAAAGGGAACGATCAAGTTTCTTACGGTTTCAAGCTTGTTTCGAGGTAGGTGATGGTTGTGATTCTATGATTGTGTGATGTATGTTTGTTCTTGCTTCATTATGATACTTGTATATGTATGAATGTTGCAATGTTGATCACACTTGTTGTAAATGAGATATGGATAAATGATGATTGTCATGAAATCATGACTTGAATGTATGATATTGATGATATACTTGAGATTTTGATTGTGGTTTGTTGAATGGATTGGTTGCCACGTTACGGCATAACTAATTTGAATCGGTTGCCACGTTTCGACATAACTAACTTGGATTGGTTGCCACGTTTCGACATAAATATGGGATCGATTGCCACGTTCCGGCATAACATTAGGATCAGATACCACGTTCTGGTATGTTAATTGTTTGGGTTTGGGTTCCATGAGAGGACCAATGATTTGACATAAAATATGAAGTTGTTCATTGTTCGTAAATGTTGATAATATTGTATATGTTGATATATATGCATGTGATTATAATGTTGTCTTGACTTGCTTATGTTGCACTTAGTGAGATAGCCGCGTGATCCTACCAGTACACTGTGGTTGTGTACTGATACTGCACTTACTCTTATTTTTGTTGAGTACAGGGCATCTTCAAGCGGCCATTAAAACACCTCGCTTTGGAGATCAGTGATCGTCACTTCGAATTCAAAGGTGAGCCAATTCTTTCGGGCTGCCATAAAATTCTCTTTTGTCTGTGTCCACCATTTTCGGACTTAGACATTTATTCTAGTTAGTTCATTAGTTCATTAGAATGGGGTTGCATCCCTTCTTGTTTAGACTTGGTTCATTGTTAGATGTTTTGGTACATTAACTTTCATGTTCTAGGTTATTTTTTCCGCATTGTTAGTTGTTAGGTTTTTTGTTGAAGTTTATGGGAACTTCAACTTTTAGCTATTATTTCTGTTTTCATATACTTAAATGCCTTAGTTTTGTTTTAGTTGATTGGTTTGGGTCGTAGTAGTGGTTCTCCCACCAGAGAGTTAGTGTGGTGCCAATCACGATGGTCTGGGTCGTAACATAATCTTACGTTGATTGTGACTCATTTTCTGTAAGTGTCTCAATATAGCTAGGAATTCATGTCAACATAAAACAACTAAGTATACTTTTTTACAGATAATATTGAAAAGGGTCACGTTTCTGTGAGTATTTTTGGGAAAACAAAAGATCAAATTGTTGATCTTTTTAACAAGACATTAATTAGGAATCAGTTTTAAAAATAAATAAATTGATAAAAGTTACTTAAGTGCAAGGTCATTGAACTCCCTCAATAATTGGCTAGAAATTGTTAAACTATACCAAATAATTCATTTCCATACACATGAAATGTTTCTAATATTATAGGGAAGGTCTTGAATATTGTTTTTGGAAGCGAAGAACACAAACATGAATAATTATGCAGAATGTCAGCCTATAATTTTGACTTATAATCTATTTAGCCAAGTTATATAAATTAAGGAAAATGACTGTTCGGAATCACTTTTTTTCCCTCCCAAATGTTTGATTCTTCAATTTGGTGTTCGATTTAAGAGTTGAGATTTTATTGGTGCAACAAATAATCGAACTTTTATTAAAAAGTTTTTTAAAAATAATTCTAAGTTACTAAATAGTCATGTTTAGGCCCAAAACTTTTCACAACCCTTGCGCAGTAGCAATGTTTGCTGCTATGTATGCTGGCAATATAAATGTTTAAAGTCTTCTTGTGATTGATCAAATCGAATCAAAGTAGCAAAAATCTGCACCAAATTTATATAGTTCAAATAAGGTGCATATTTTTTCAAAATCGAAAACCAAAAAATCAAATCGAAATGTAGTAAAATTGAACTAAGCCCACCCTTTCTTGCCAACCATGCAGACGAAATAAAAGAAATGGAAAATAGATTTAGACAATTTTACAGTTGGGAACAGTTGTAACTTGTAACGTATTTTTTATCTTTCACTCCGCAGGAGCTTCCACCTCTTTTGCTCCCTTGGTGACTCAAACTCGCAACCTTCGAGTTGGAAGTGAGTCCGACTATTAATTTGGATTTGAAGTTAGTCCGACTATTTTAAATGCATGCTGCACTCATTTATGTAATTCATTTGACCATAATATGGTATTTTTTTATTTTTTTTTTTTGGTTAAAATAATACAGCAAGATATTGTTATTCATACATCAACACCATTTGATATCATATAGTAAGTTCACGATACAAATAGTACTATACTATACAACTAAGGTGACAAATTAAACAAGAAATTCAAATTTAGAGTACAAAAGAGCAAGCTACTATACACTTAACAACATAAAATAGTTGGATCACGTAAAAGAAGACGACACATAACAGTGAGAATATGAGGAAAAAATAAGACATATTACCTGCTACATCGTAAAAGAATAGTAAAATTACACAATCAATGCATACAAGTTAAATCCAAACCATCACTCAAGTTGACACTTAGCAATAGACCATTAAAGAATAATAAAGGCATAAAAACATTTACAGCGGCCAGGTCACATAATTTACAAAATCCAAATAAAAAAGTTTGAGAGGAAGTAATAAAAGCCTAATGGTGTAGATCTCTTTTTTCAAGTCCCTTGAGCATAGGAACTAAATCTGTATTAGTCTCAAGTTAAACTAAAGGTGTACATTAATTAAAAAAAAAAATTAAAATTGCAGGCTTGCTGTTATCTTTTCAGAAGCTACCTGGTATTCACAAGAAAATAGTACAACATCATTTGGAAGAGCTTCATCGAATCGCACGACCATGATTAGGTTGGAGCAAGTGTGTTTCGAGGCAGACTCATCCCGCCACCTTTCACAGACACGTTAGGTACCTTCCCAGAGCTAGCCCTGCTCGCAAAATCTGAGTCGAGGAATATTACCACAACGGAGATGTCATCATGGAAATGTCGACGTACTCCACGATCAATTTTCTTCAAGTCTGAGTACCTCATCTCCCTTTTCTTTGCTGCTTCTTGCAATGCAGTTTTTACTAGCCTTTTCGCGATCCCCTGCCAAATAGCAAAGAAGAGCTTTAAGTTTGGTCCAACTGTTTTTCTTCTGTTCACAACATATATTAGCTTAGTATTACATCTATCTAGAGCAAACAAACTCGGAATTTTACTTGGGAACTCTTCTGAGGAAAAGGCAGCAAAACTGCTTTTCTTACTATGCTAGTGTGCTTGCAGATTTGAATAAGTTTCTTTATTGTTGGACGGACCACAAGGGTCTATATACACAGATCCAAGGAAGGACCGGACAACCCAGACCACAAGGGTCTATTATACGCAGCCTTGCCCTACAATTCTGCAAGAGGCTGCATCTGACTTCTCTTGCATTTAAGAAATTTTAAGGAAGAGAGCTGATGTAATCAGATTTATAGGGCACCAGTAGGAGGTCAACCAATCAAAAGAGCATCGAAGAGCCAAGCAATGATGTATACGTGTGCCTTTTATGGTATTATAATGTTACTATAAGGCTTTCATTGATTTCACGAATCCTGAAACTTTAAATGAAAAAGTGCTTCCCTATAGGTAGAAATTAGAATCACCGAAAAACTAAGAAAATGGCAAAAGCATGTATCAAAGGGGATCTCTTACATTGCGTGGGTGATTTTGTACAATGTCAACAGCTTCTTGGTTACTTAAATGCTCCCAGAGACCATCCGAGGCAAATATAATAAACTGATCCTGAGGTTGCACCGGATGCACCAAAATAGCTGGATCTGCGCTCAATATGGGCCTCTGAAACGGTTCACGGAGCCGAAACTTAGCATACAACGGTTCCCTGTTGAATTCAGATTTCTTTAAGTACACATCACCAATGGATCTTGTGATCTGCAAGATGAAGTACACAGATCATCAGATTATGAGCCATGCAACAACAAAAATAGACAACGTAAATGAACTCCCTAATAGTATTCTCCTCCACTAATGGCCAAGGGTCTATGTTTCCAAAAGATTGAAATTGCTTTTGAACATCAGCCTATCATAAATATATGGCACGCCTCATGGAAACTAAACTAATATAGTGCTTCCCCATAACAAATGCAAAGTTCATACAGAAGTTCTGTTGTAATGCAGGTCTTTATAAGGGATGCTAATGTTTAAAGAATTGCTATACAACAGATCATCTCTTCAAGAAATTGAAGGTTCATATTTCCATTTTGACTATCCTATGATGCTAGCATTCACAAAAGGAGAGCTTTATCGTTCATTACATATTTATGTGATATATGACTTGGACAGAAAGACTATCATAGTTCATATCAACAGCAGTATATCACTTTCCACACAAGTGGGTGCAATTTTATTAAATTCAGAGAACGCATTATTGATGGTAGTATATACCAAAATTAAAGAGTAGCAGCAAGTGTGCAAGACCATTTCAAGCATTGGACAAGAATTATCATCATATGCATCTCCTGAATGGAGGGAACCATAGTAAAATATCAGATCAGATACTCTATACATGAGAAACACAAGACATGGGACTTAACAAACCCAATTTTGTACTTGCACTTCTGTTATCAGGGACACAAGACGGCTAAACAGTGCTGGAATTTGAAAATGAACAAAAAGCAAAGCATGCTGCAAATACAGATCACACCAAGATAGTAGATTCCAGTTTTAAGCATGCCTCAATGCTCAAGCTAATACTAGAACAAAGATAAGAAGAAGCACGACCTTCAGAGCATACTATGTATATTGGTTCTTGAATAATCAACACTCTGGTGCCAGGAGAAATTAGAGCTTTAAATATTAAGAGTTGGAAGAGCAAACAAAGATCCTCCAATTGTAGGAGAAAAAAGATCTTCAACTTTGAAATGCTATTCAATTGAGGTAGCAACCTTTCATCGATGTAGTAGGCAACAACAAAGGCTAGTATAGTTACTACAAAGAATAATAATGTCAAAAGCAGAATCATCACAAGCTTATATATAAGTACAAGAGAATACACAACTAATTAAGGAGCAACAACAATATTTAAAGTCTGATGATCCTCCTGGCTAAGAAACAGAATTTGTGAATTGCTATTTAAAGAATACTAATTAAAAATACTTTGAGCTGGGAAAACATAAACAGAAAAAGCTTAGGAATGCAAAGAAGATCTTACTTGTATAATACCCTTCACGCGCCAAACATTGTGCTTTAGAACTACAATTTGCGAGTCATCCGGATGCAAAGACTGCATTTCCTGCCTTACAGATTCAATACTTGCATTGTGTTCTGCAGAAAGCTGAATAGCAAGAATCTCTCCAGTTGCCTTGACAAGCCTCCCCAAGACTGCTCGAGAGTCGCCAAGGTTGGCAACATATAATGTCCCACTGCAGATAACTCCAACAAGGCAGCATGATCCAACAGCAGCAATCTGAGGTTGTGTGGGCCATCGCCTTGTGACAATAGAGAGAAAACCCTCTTCTGTGGCTTGAAATGCCTTCCGGATCACCTCCACAGACATAGTTTGCTGCTCAGACGTACACCCTGCATATTTGAACCCAGTGGTTGAGTGAAAACCTAGAGGCTCTAAAATAATACAAATATTGTCCATGGAATTTAACATAATAACTTCACCAAAAAAAGCTACTTTGCATCTAGAGTACTATATGTTTACTGTGACATTTTTTTAATAACCGAGAAATCCCTAACGGTTTCGAAACTATATTGATAATGGACCTGCCCCGTTTCTCATCTCCACTCAATTAGCTGGCTTGTGTCTGTGCCAGGGTTGCACCCATGACGTGCTCCTAACCACACATCACGCGTTGTGCTCTACCACTAAATCAAAGCGCCAAAGGCTACTTCAACTTTCAATTATTGTTAAATGGTCCTTGGAAGCTAATTCATAGCTAATACTTAAGACTCCTCGAATTCAACAATTTTAAAAGTAAAAAGACAATATTCAGCTCACCTCATCATGAACCATCGGAATAGTATTGATTATTCCCCCTGAAACTGAAAAAATTGAGTGACTTGATACAAACGGGTTATAAAAACTTACTCTTGAGATGCTGAAAGAGGTTATCATTGATGAACCTTGAAGTCTCAGGGCCACCATGTCCATCATAAATTCCAACAAAGGTACCATAAGGACCTGAATCATTCAATCCCAAGCACCCTGATTCAACTTGGCTCTGATCTTCCAATAGATTATTAGCCTGAACTACGGCCATTGAGAACTCTCCATTAAAATGTTGCCCTGTATCCTTATACCATAGCAGCCCATCTTGACGACCACTGGCATCGGAACCTGTATGAACGTGCCGATTGGCCCTTGGCTGAAAACAAGCCCTCAAGAAGTTCATTAATCCAGATAACATACCTCATCTCCTCCAATACACCATCTAAACTCTCCACATCCAACAGGACACACTAAATAAACCTCAACTTTGCATAGGTTCCTCCTCAAAGCAAGTACAAATCTATAAAAACAATATCATCAACCACAAGTTAAAATATGCTAAAGAAAAGAATACAATTAACAACAAAACACAATCTTGCAAGTTGCATACAAAAAAGCCAAAATGCATATCAAGAAGTCACCTTTACTATAAAACTAAGTAACCAAGGTATCCAATACCAAAATTCAACATCAATAAAAAAATAGGAACTTTGAAGTAGTCAAAATCACTTTTTCAACAAAGAACTGTATATGGTCAGCCAGTATTACATCAAATAAAGAAACCAACTTTCTTGATCTCCCAAATTTCAAGAATCACATAAATACTAATTAAAGATAAGGGTATATGAAAAAACTTACCTTTACTATGGAAAATGTAAGATCTGAAAGTGAAAGAGTATTAGATCTGTGGATCCGTCAAATCAAAGTAAAAACTGAAGTGGGGTTTGATTTTGATAACCTTTTTTGTATTTTTTCTCACTTTTCTTGAAGATTTAAGATCATGATGGAAGAAAAAAAAAAAAGAGTGAAAAGGAGTGATCAATTAGTGTTTTGAGCTATTTGTTTCCATTGGACCAAGTTAAACTCTTTGAAGAGAAACCCCCCCATTATAAATCAAGAATGGAGAGCTTGAAGCCAGCAAAGCAGAGGACCAGCTTTGGGCTCCACACACACAGAGAGTTGAGGATAGAGAGAGAGAGAGAGAGAAAATCTAGAGAGAAGAAAGTACCCAATACACAGAGACACTCCAAAAGAGTCAATGAGTATTTTTTTTGTTTTTTATTTTTGGTGGATATAATAATATATTTTGCAAGTTGGAATTGGAATTTCCATGAAATATCCTCATATCAGGTAACATTGGCTGGTTATCAAGAAAAAAATGAATAAGATCATTTATTTATCCATCTAAACTACTACTCCATCATGTGTTTTCTTTTTCTCTTTTGGTGGTGGAGGTGGGGTGGGGTAAGGGTGGCTATCAACAAATACTTTATTATTCAAATAATCCATTGTTCAATAATAGTTGTCTATTATTAATTTGACATTAATAATAATTGTGATTATTGATTTAATATTCTTAAAAGATATTTTTTCTGTTCAATAATATTTATCTATTATTGATTTTGCACACTTATTAATAAACTATAAATAGAAGGGTAATTTTATTATAATTAATGATAATGATAAATTAAGAATTAAGTGTAATAAGAAAATGATTATAATTAATGATAAGGGTAAATTAGGAATTAAGTGTAAAATTATTCATTTATTTCATAAAGTGGATAAGCATTGTTGAACATTCCAAAATAGTATAGTGGATAAATATTGTTCGACAAAGGAATTAATGAATAATATAGATAATATTACTATATTTCCCTTTGAGTATATTAAATTTAATGCTTTGGAAATGTATTATATATTGAATAATAGTTAACACCAAGGGTAAAATAAATACAAAAGGATAAAATTACAAGTATTGTTGGACAACTATTTTTAATATATTGAACAAGTAACGATGGACCGAGGGATTACTTTTATTACTCCCTCTATTCTATATCAATTGAACTTTTGGGTCTTTTTTCATTGTTTCAAAATAACTGAATTGTTCCAAGTTTAATATAGATGTTTAAAAAAAATTATATTTGTCCTTTCCTTTGATAAAGTTCATACTCCATTTATTCCATAATAAGTGAATTTTTTATGGTTTTTCATTGTTCAAAATTCAAGATGGCTGTTTAAAATTTTTCCATATTTATTTTTTCATTTATTGAAATTTTATATTTTTTATGAGATAAATTACACTATTTACAAAACTATATTTATAATTTCACAAAGTGCAATAGTGAAAATTATGTCATTGAATATTTTTCTTAGCTAGCATTTGACCCCAAGTTCCCAAGTATTTTTGCCAAATAAATATTTGGGCCAAGTTTTTCCCAAGTTAACACCCTGTGTTTGGCCCCAAGTTTCCCCAAAAATATTGACTATCCCAAAAAATATGATTTATACTCATAAGTTCTAAAAATTATTAAAAATACCAATAAGTTTGTATTATCTATTATTTATAATGAATATGTTCCGTTAAAAATAACTTTATAACATTATTGATAACAATCAACAACAAATAACAATATAGGCAAGAGCTTTCCACATTCTATGAATAATCTCTTCCCGATAAGTTTGTATTATATCTATTTATAATGAATATGTTCCGTTAAAACTAACCTTATAACATAATTCAAATTTTTCATTAATTCGATTATATTAACCTCCGGAGGAGGTAGTCACAAACTATTCCTTTATATAATCTTCCCACATTCTACGAACAATCTCATCCCAACAAGTTCTCATTTCTAGATCAAATAACTGAGAAGATTAGTTTGATTCGGTTATAATTACAATCAACTAAAAAAATTGTTCTTTTTTTTTATCAATTTTATCATTGAAATTAGAACTCGAACATTTTTGCAGGAGGTAGTAACAAACTATTTCTATAGATATATATTAGTTGGAAGTAATAAATGATGAGTATTTTTTATAAAATATAAAAGTTTGGGGTATTTTTTGAATTTTTTAAAGTTCTCCAAAAAGTAGCTTTTTTCTAGTATTGGGGAACTTGCAATTCTTGGCAAAAAAAAATTGCCAACAGCCAAATATTTCACAAGTTTTTTCGAAATATTCCCAAATAAAACTTGGGGCCAAATGGGTCCTTAATATGTGTGCATGGCCTCACAAATTATGTCAAAAGTGAATTTTTTTTTTTTTTTTTTTGAAAAATCAAGTGATTGGAAAATCCTTAAAACTGCTTTTAATAGAAGTAGAAGCAGTTTTTCTATTGTTGGAAGAAGCTAAAAATTTCTGCTTTTTTATAAAAAAAAAAAAGTAAAAAATTATATTTTTAAAGACTAAAATATCTCTTTCATATATATATATATATATATATATATATATATATATTTACCAACATATTCCTTATAATTAATTAGCATATCTCATAAGTTTGGTTAAGTTTCATTCAAGAATTTTATTTTAAATAATTTTTATATAATACATATTTTATTTATTGTATGTTTATATATTATTATTTTGCATTTGTATTTTATATATTATTTTTTAAAATTTAAAATAAATATAACAACAATATTTTTACAAGATTAAAAAAAAATTAAAGATTTCAGAGATACCTTCAGAAATACAAGGCAAATCTTCTACTATTATGAAAATATTGCGTGATAAACTTAGGGATGAAATTATTAGAATTTTTTGTGATGTATGAAAGACTTTATTCATTTTTGTAGTGATTTTTTTTGTTTGTAGTGATTTAATTTGGGGAATGGTTTTTAAATACATTTTGCTTGATATTTTCAATTATATTTAAATCATCATGTTAATATTATATTATTTTATTTATTATTTATTTATCTATGTATAATTTTGATTGAAAAATTGAATATGTACACTTTAACTTAATTAAAATGAAATTTTACTTGAAGTTTTTGTATTAGATATTTAAAATAATTTCTTTCTATAAAATAATCTGAATATTAAAAGTACATTTATACTTGTCATTTTTTGTAACTTGACTCTCAAAAGCACTTTTTTTAAAAAATAAATAGTCAAACACAATTTGCTTATCAAAAACACTTTTCAAATGAATTTGTCAAACACAAATTGTTTTTTTTCACGAACACTTTTCTAAAAATTATTTCTAAAAATTGTTTTTGAAAATAAACAGTTTTAGTAGCAATACCAAATAGGCTCTTAATATGGCAATGTTATCATTTGGAGAGTTAAAGAATTTTCTTTGACTATAATTTTGTTTAAAATGTCTAACTATAAAAATAAATTGTATTTAAAGTATATAAAATCTTTATTAATTTTAAAAGGAACTTAAAAGAATCATAATCATGTAGAATTATAACTAGTTTTGTCCTAGTTGAAACTGAATTTTGTCATTTCTTGAATGGAGATTGTAATCTTGTTAGAGGGGAGTGTGTTGCGCTAAGCCGATCCATAAATGTTCTTAAAATAATGTGCTGTTGTTCATTTGAGTTAATTGATACATTTTATAAGATTTTTTCTATGTTTACACGAATAAGATCGGCATATAGCATTTTATTTTTTTAAAATTTACTAGTCAAATTATATTAGCATGTGTCAATTTTTTATATGAAAATTTGTTCGCACACCAATAATGTAGAGTTTGTTGTGGAAAAGAAAAGTTGCTCATTAGTGGCCTAAACAGTACAGGGATAGGAAGCCATTTTATGTTGTTTCAAATTATCTACATTAAGGGTGCACTGAGCTTTAATTAATTAATTAATGACCTTTTGAAACTTAAAGGGCGTGGTTTTCCATCTACTAATTGGTTTTTGATTCATTTGATTGATGTTAAAGTGGTCTAAATGTTAATTAAAGTACTTTATTTTTCTCAAATTGATTTAACATTTAGACCACTTTCTCCTTTATCTTAACTTTCCTACTTCATAGGAGCCGGAGCACGTACTAAACTATATGCTCCCTCTTTCCCTAATTACTTGTCCACTTTTTTTTTTTATAGTTGTCTTTCATTACTTGACAAATCAAGAAGAGACAATATTTTTACCTATTATATCCTCTATTAAATGACTAATTACTTTGAAAAATGCAGAATTTTTCATCCACTTCATAATTAATAGGGGTAAAATGATAAACTCACTATGTCATTAATTGATTTCTTAATAGGTGTGTCAATTCAAAAGTGGACAAGTAATTAGGAACAGAGGGAGTATGTATGTAAGCATTAGTTAAAATTGTAAGCATATAATTAGAAACATAAGTTTTTTCTATCGTGAATCAATGAATAATTTTTGCTATAAGATATGATTTTCTATACACGATGGGAAACAAAATCTCACTAAAATATTAAAAAGCTTTCTAATTTTTCTGTATGAGAACACTATTTTTTCTCATTGGTTTAATCAAATATCTGCGGAAATAATCATTGAACATTTTCTAATGTGAAATAATGATTTTTAGTAGTGATAGTAGATTGATAGTGGTGGTCATTTTATGTGCATGCCATCCTTCCATAGATATTTTGTGTTCAAATCCTATTGTATATGATCAAAATTACTTTGTTAGGAATCGTTTTACTTTAGACTTTTCGATATGAATCAAGATTTAGCTAGACTGCCCATGACACCACAAAAATCAAATATATCTAGACAAAGTCCTGCCAATATAAAGCCAAATGATAGTACATACTATAGTATTGGTCTAATCTACTTACTAGCAACTTGAGATAATTACCAACATAGGTTATGAAGCACTGATGGGAGTGTTTCACCCTTAATCAGAAATTTTGGGTTCGTACCTTGGGTATAGAAAAAATCATGTTGGGAGCGCCATTCTTAAATGGGCCCTGCAGTGTGCAGTCCGAATTTAGTTAAAACTCTAATATGGACTCTGAACACCGAATAGGAAAAAAAACTTCTGAGTTAATTAATGGCTAGTGAGTAAGGGAACTCTATTGATGATATGATACTTATGAGCAGTCGTTTTCTAATTTTGATAATAACTTATCATAGCAGAGTTTTCTTTATATTTATGTAAACCCCACAGTCCCCTCTTACTGCTCTGCTGTGTCTTAGAAGTCATTTTTAATATGCATCCCCACTAGCTAGCAATAGAAAATGCAAGTGCATATTAAAAACACCCACCGAATTATATGTATTTATATTTTGGTTATAAAATAAATGAAGTTCATAAATAAACCAAATGAAGATATTATTGGTTGCTCTTTTGATTATGAGAAAGCCACTTCAATTTTGATCATTTTTTTGTCCATATATCCACAATTGCTCCAACTTGAATTTAGTACTGTCAGTTTTAATTTATTTGTTTAGTTTTGACTTAACATGTAGTTTAAAAAAATAAAGATTTTTTTTGAATCTTATGATGTTAAACTAATGATATGTAGAATACACTAAAAAAAACCGTTAATTTTTATGGTTTTAAATATTTCATAGAAAAAATTAGAATTAAAGAATTATCTAAAAAAGAAAAATACATATTCTTTTTTTGAAACGGATTAAACAGAAAAATCAGACAAACAAATTAAAATGAAAGTGACAATTATCGAGACATATATATTGTGTGAACCATCACATCTAAAAAATTTAAAAAATATTTATCTAGTACACTTATTTGTTATGGACAAAGATGTGTTTTCATCACTTATGAACTTGATTTAGGGTCCACTTGGCCATGCGATATGGTATCATGATGTGGAATCATGATATAGTATCATGATATGGAATCATGAGATGAAATTGAAGTTTTGTTTGGACATGCGATATGAAATTTTTGTGTTGTATATTTTCTCATAAACATAAAAATCTCATAAGTTGTTAAAACTATTAAAATAGCCCCAATTGTTTATTTAATCTTATCAAATAAACAAAAATTTATAAAATCACATAATAAATTATTACAAAATTATTTATTCTCCACTTAAGTAATTGTTTCATCTAACTTTAATTTAATAAAAGAAAATGGTACATAAATTGTAGTGTACTAGTCTTTAATATAATCCTCCCACATAGTACGGACAATTTCCTTACGGACAATTTCCTCACGTTGAACTTGCATTTCTCGATCATGTGACCGAGAAGACGAACCAACATTGTTACTTTGAGTCATTTGTTGGTCAATATCATCCACAACTCTATTTTCATGCTCAAAGACCATAAATATTTCATCACTTTAACAATCGGTTAGTGTGAGTTAAAGTGACTATATGTTGGTGAGAATAAAATATATTATGTCGGTGAGAATAATAAATTTTAAAAAGTAATGATGTGATTATAAATTTTATTTACATATGAAATAAATTGTTAGTAGATATAAATGTGGGGTTGTTTTAACAAAATATAAACTCGTGGATCAATTTTTGCATTAAAATATCTCAAATCATGATATGAAATTACCATATAATTCCATATCACGGATTTTGGAGAATATGGAATCACATCTCATGATATGGAATCAGCGTAAAATCGCATGTCCAAACGTTGATTCCATCTCACGATACCATATCATGATATGGTATTGCAATGCCAAACGCCTACTTAATTTCTTGATAGTTAAGTACTTGAATATTTAAGACGTGTGTTAATTAAAATATATCGAGCATTCAACAAATGTAGATGATAGCTTAAGTTGATTGGTTAAAAGAACAGTTTAAAATAAATGCTTAGTGATTATAGTGATTAGAGACACATATGCTTAGTGATTAGAGTGCGTGATTACGTACCTAATCTAGACAACAAATTAGAGACCATATATCATGCAACTCCATCAACCTTTTTAATTTTGATCTTCCATCAGCTTAATTAGCTTATTGCTTCATAATGCATGAGAATCAAATCTTAATTATTCTTATAATTATAACTTGCAGTGCTTACTGCTTAGTTTACTTTTGATGTCATCACATTGTCTTGTTTCCATAATCATTTCCTTTTGTGAAGGTGATTTCCATTGTCTTAAATAAAATTATCCAAATTATAGGGATTATAATTTCCTTTCCTTTTCTTTTCTAATACTCAAAGATATTTCATCTCTCCACAAATAATGCAATATATATATAATGATAGAAGTTTAAATTATTAGAGGGAACATATTTTTTATTTATTTTACTCGATTATTCCTTACGATTCATGTGTGATTTTTATTGTGTTTCATGATCAAGTATCTATAGATTCTTTCGATAAATAGTAGCGGTGAGACTTGAACTTAGTAATAGTAGAGCTAAGTTCAACAAAGATTTAACTGAATTCCTTCGTCAAAAAATTATACTTAAAAATATAGGATTGAAATACGTATTTATTAAAGTATATAAGTTTTTGTAGAACCTTGATTTTGATATTTCTTGTATGTGTACCACGTTGTTTTCACGAGTCGCCAATTTTTCCCCTAGTTTGGTACGAGAAATTGCCAGTGATGAGAATCACGAAGCATTGTCATGTGTTCTTATCAATTACCTTGGATACCATGTCGTCTCATGCTTTATTTTTTGGATTCTCACTCAGTGTTAATATTCATATTAGAATAATCTGATTAAATTCAAATTTACGTCGAAAAATCTCATATTAAACGTAAAGAGACAACTCTGTACCCAATAAAACTAGACCCAAATAATATGTTGATCTAAAGTAATAAGATTGTTGCAACAGTACGTGGCTTTGACTAGAAATTATATTAACCATAGAGTCATAGTTGAAACATTAGTGAAGTGATGGACATATATTTTGGAACTATTTATTTTACAAGTACAAATAATTGTTCTCCCTTGTTGGATAAAGCAAATAAACAGCTGCAACCTTCCATTTTCATCACAATTCCCTTTCATTATTGTTAGGAAAAGTAGTTTTCCATGTCCACTTATATGTTACATATATAATTGATTAGGATTGAATATATCGATAATTTTTAAAATTTATCAGTAATTATACTTAGATACTCGAATAATAATATATTTTAATTGATCAAACACCTGCACATATGATAAAATGTTTATATAAGACATTTTCAATTCATTTTTTTGATAAAAATAATTACGTAGATGTCCAAGTAAAAAGGTGTAAAAGGTTACCAATGGTGTGTTTAAGACTTATGACATTTTAAATGGTTTAGTCATCAATGTAATAAACATTTGAGAACACGCTTAATTTATTCAAAAAACCAATTGAGTTAAAATTGATTAATAAAATCTATTTATTTATTATATTC
This sequence comes from Solanum bulbocastanum, assembly GCA_037074985.1. Taxonomy (NCBI): domain Eukaryota; kingdom Viridiplantae; phylum Streptophyta; class Magnoliopsida; order Solanales; family Solanaceae; genus Solanum; species Solanum bulbocastanum. The sequence continues at coordinate 44,178,929 of CM073606.1, read as the reverse complement.
ACATACAACAATTGAAACAAATCATAATTTAAATGAAATTTACTCATAAATTTACGAAACTTGTGGATGTATAGAGCCATTTGATAAACCGATGACACCTTGCAGAATGTGTGAAACATACGTGTATGTTATAAATATAATATATAATATAATGTAATTACGTTAGTTTTTTTTTTAAAACTAGCAAAGAGCATTATCTTGGTCGTATAATACTTGGTGATATAATTATATTTCTTGTTTAAAATATAAGTCAGTGGATGTGTGAATGAAGCTTTTATTTCAACGTATACATACCTATGACATTATTGCTATTAGGAGATTTTAGAGAGCTTTTACTTTAATTAAGCACACAATACTTTCATATATATTTTTAAAATGTGTAAAATTAATTTTAAAATTGATGTTTAAATTAAGATGAAACCAGATAAAATATTTTATTTGCGTACTTCGAACCCCTTATTTTTTAAAATATGAAAGGAAGATAATAGTAATACGATATTATTAAGATCATAGGGACCACAGTAACATTGAAGTGATGCAGTTTGTAGTTTCATGTTTAATTTTTGGTTAGGTATAGTATGCAAGTGGATGATATTGTGGGTACAAGTCTTTAGAAAAACAGCTTACATTGATGCTAATGCTTTCCCTTTGCCTATCCAACCACTCAATATTGATTTAACTTTATTTATATTCTCGATCATTACGCGTTGAAAATAAAGAAATGATTCATCTAAAAATAGGTAATCGTGCGTTTTTTATGTCTCAATTTACGGCAAATGGAAGAAGGGAATCCTATGCTATATATATTGTTAGAGTTCATGTGGAAGACAAGAAGCTGATCAACTGAGTTAACGCTCAATTTACTTGAAGTAATTTCATAAAAAACATCTTTATTGTAGGTGTATTTTAAAGCTAGATGTCAACGATGGGGGTATTTAAGGAGTGATAGGTGGATATGGGTTATTTTAAAGTAAAATCAATAATATTTGGGGTAGTTTTAGACCTTCTTTATTTATTTAATCAAAATATAAAAGATAAACCAATGACTTGTAAATAATTAAGGACCATTACTGGTCCAGGTTCAATATCTGATGATGGTTAATGATAGATACAGTTTTAGCCATTTTCACATTTTTGCCAAGAATATCATGGCTGATGATGTATGCGATTAAGGGAATGCAAAAGAATATGAAAAATTAATTGCATTGATTGAATCTAACTGTATCGAACCAATGTATATCATTTTTCGATTGAATCGTAAACTTTTATTCAAGTGTATAATCGTCTCATATAATTAAGGTGATCTTTCTCATTTATATTTTAAAAAATCAATATGATTGAAATAAAAAATATAATAAAAACTAAGATAATATAATTTTAAAAAATAATCAACTGAACCATTCCATTATACTCCTCAATGTCCAAGGACCCTTGACATGACACAAGAAAATGAATCCCTTGTTTATTTCTTTTTCGAGAGGGAAAAAGGAAAAGAAATGTTGGGAGTATTTATTCATAAATACGACTATACGAGTACAATTTAGGAGGTTTAGGGATTTTTTTCTTAGCAAAAGTAATTTTTTGGTGATTACGACTTATGTCACCAATCGTCTTAAACGATATTTTAAAAGACATTTGGAGGCAAGCCTTATGGCATTACGTTTTAAAAACAGATCGAGATAATCAATGAGGATGAAGTATTGTGAGGCATAAACCTCATTAATTTGGACATACGTCTAGGCGTTGGATGACTTTTTATTAGCCCAAAAAACACTCTTAATTAAATTAAAATTGCTAATCAAGTCCTTAAATTAATATCAAAAAACATAATATTCAACTTGTTAATATTTAATTTAAGAAGTTAAAAAACTTAAAATTATTTTTTGTTCTTACTCCTAATTTTTGTATGTGCATTTTCAGTTATTTATATTTCTTCAAATTTCTATATAATTTTTTATTATTATTATTATTATTATTATTATTTATTTTTAATTTATTTTAAAAAAATAAAAATTCATGTGGCGTAAGCCCAAACCCTCAATGCGTACATCTCACCCGTAACAAATTAAATATCTCGCTTCACGCTCAAGACTTTTAAAATACTGCTCTAATATCTTCCAGAGACAGAGGAATCTCCTTGTTTTCATGGCCTAAAAATACTATTTAGGAATATGCAAGGAATTTTATAATTGTCCCTACATAATAATATATTTAGGGAGCACAATCATTTAAACACGAGAGAATACGAAAAAAATTCTTCAATTTCTATCAACATAGTGTATCTCTTGAAAATACAGATCAGTTAATAGGTATTTTTCTTAGTGCATGCAAAGGCTTGGTAGGAATGATCTTGGAAATGAACTATTGGCAGTGAAAATTAAACAATATAATTTTGTACATCATGTATATTGTGTTCTTTATCATTTTTTCTGAGATGCATCTTTTCTTCATTATAATAATTAACTTCAAAATTGTGGAATCACATATCTTTTTTTTTCCCCGCCCGATGTTTGAAGTCTACATTAAAGTTTCGATCAAATTCAAATCGCCCAATACATAATCAATTCAGAAATGACGATCCTAACATAATTTTCTCTCTATTGCCAAAATCACGTAACTTATAACTAAGTGGACTACTCCCTCAATATAAGACTAAGGGAGTAGTCCACAGTATAGTAGGGGTGGACATTTGGTATTCGGTTCGGATTTCTCAAACTTCGGGTTTGATAATTTGGTAATTGATATTTTAAAGTAGATACCAAATATCAAATTTTTAAATTTCGGTTTGGTAATTCGGAAAACGGTAAATTAAACTTTGGTTTGATACGGTATTCGGTAATACCGTATTGAAGTTATAGCCGATTGTATTACAAAGTTAATATTATTTCTCCAATGTCACGATCCAGACCGTCATGATTGACATTCACACTAACCCTCCGGTGGGAGAACCATTACTACAACCCAAACTAACAACTTAACCAAATACTACATTTAAAGATATGGAAGCAGATTTAAATGCAGAAGATATATAGAGTTCCCATAGACTCCAAGGATTTAAATAAACTAGCCAAACTAATACAGAAGAACAACCCCTAAAACCTGAAAGTCATTGTACCAAAACTCTACTAACGACAAGTCTAAGAATAAGAGACACAACCCCGAGACTAAACAGACACCTTAAACAAATAGTCTAAGTTCGGAAAGAGTGGACTTAACAAGAAAGATCCATGGCAGCCTGAAAGAATTGGTTCACCCTTGAATCCGGTCATGCTCAAAGTCACCTAGCTAAGGCATATCAATATCCGCTTGAAGATGCCCTATACTCAACAAAGAACAAGCAAATGTAGTATCAGTACACAACCATAGTGTACTGGTAGGATCACACGGCTATCTCAATAAGTGAAACACATGCAAGATACCACAACATTATAAAACAAGCATATACCGAACATACACAATATTATTCATCTTTTCAGGATCAATGTAGCATTCCATGTTCTCATTAATACACATTGGTTATCATTTTAGAGCAACATACAGTCTTCTAATATGTAATCATCACAAGTAGATACACAACACAATTCAATGGTCCTCTCATGGAACTCATACCTAAACTGTTAGTGTACCGGTACGTGGTACATGTTCCAAGTTGCGTGTCGGATCGTGACACCTGTTCCAATGTTTATGCTGGTACGTGACAACCGATCCCAGTTAGTGTGTTGGATCGTGACACCCATTCTAATGTTTATGCTGGTACGTGGCAACCGATCCCAGTTAGTGTGTTGGAACGTAACACCCGATCCATTCAACAAGCCACAACCACAAGTACATTCTCATAATCATACAATCAAGTCATGATTCATGGCATTCAGTTATTCAATTATCCTTATTCACGATTAGTGTGATCAATAATGCAACATTTGCATACATACATGCATTATAATGAAGTAAGTACAAACATATATCACACAACATGAAATCACAACCATCATCTACCTTGAATCCAAGCTTGAATCCCCTAAGGCACTTGAATCTTCCCTTTTCAAATTCCTTCCGCTTGTTTATGGTCTAAAAACATACAATTAACGCAAGGATCAATAAACGAGGCCTAATTACCCAGATTATAATCAACATTATCAACCCTTGGCCAAACCCTTGATCCCCATACCAAGTTAGGATTTCTTCCACCATAAATCACAGATCAAAACCCTCCTTATCGATAATTACCCAAGAAACTAAGTTCTACGAATCAAAAAGTGGATTCAGAGAGTGAAAATCTTACTTTTGGCCTCAAGAATGGTGGAAAACTATCAAGAATCTCTTATCTCTCAAAGTCAAAAATTGCAGAATAAAACATTTTTGGGGTTTATTTTCGACTTAAGTTTCATCTGTCCCGCTACAGAGTCCTCACCCCGCTACAGCGGCCCTGCCCTGGCAGCATAAAATCCCTCCATAGCGGCTTACACGGAACAGAGAGCTAAATAAAAAATTTCCGAACCCCTATTTCTCAACACACCTTCGTCCCATGACACTCAAAAACTATCCTCTCACGCTAAGATCGATTTCGGCGCGCCCGAATTCAATTTCGTAAAGTCGTATGGGTTTCTTAACGTCTTAGCTATCTACTCATGTGATCAAAATCATGATTAGATCACCCAATTGTTACCAGATTTCCCTAGACCTTACTAACTTCGATTTCGTCTAAATACAGACTAGGTTGGGAAATTCCAAGTTACTACAAAAAAAGTTTTCCAGCCCAAAAATTTTTCCCGTTGGTTTTTCTATAACGACGGGAACATGTCGTTACATCCAATTATTTCTATTTTTTTTATGTGGAGGCACGATATAATAAAAGATCAACAAGTAAGAAGACATCAAGAAAAACAAATTGATACAACTAAATGACATGTATTTGGATTGTTCATGCTTATTCTATAACTTTCTCTTTGGACTTGTACTAATGAGTAATGGATATGTTGATATATGACCTTCATTAAGTAAATAATTTGATATTTTAGAAATGCCGAATATCAAATGGTACGAATATCTCATACCAAACCCATGTCTGAATATCATAATTCTAAAATTTCACTCTTGAATACCATACTAAATATCAATTACCAAATACTAAATTGTCAAAAAAAATTGATTCGATTCGATAATTTAATTTTCGGTATTTTATGCCCAGCCCTAGTCCACTGGTGTATCTTTTGTGCCTTAAAATCGTAAAACAACATCTGAACAAGATAATATTTTTAATTTTATTTTAATTTGTTGGAGATATATCCACTATATATATCTCAATCTGACCATGAGAAGTCATGTCTGCAATGAAACCCTACTTTTCTTGTTGCTGCGCCATAGTTTGTGGCTCCTGAATTTTTTATTTTTATTACTTTTCATAGCCACAGAATTTAATAATAATATTGTCAATGTAATATTGCAAATAAAATTTGAAGAGCATAGAATGTATGCAGACTTCATTATTCCTACCTTTATTCGACAAAGAGGTTATTTATGATTGAGCCAAGCCAAAAAAAAAAAAAAAAAAATCGTATTTCAAAACAAATGTTAGTAAAAAAAAATAAAAAATACACTAATAAGTAATATCATTGCTTGAAAATAAAACTTGTTAATAGTGGAGAAAGAAGGTCCAATTCAAACCTCCCTTAGAAAGCATTCAGAACGCCATAGTTAAATATATGCCATTAATTAAGGGTATACTGCATATATAGTAAAATATTATAAAACATAGTTTCTATTTAGGGGAGAATTCTTTGTGTTACATCAGCTTAATTTTGACCTATAATAATGATAATTGATATATATATATATAATTGTTTTATCAAAGTTCAAAAATCCGTTCAAGATTACAACTCACTGATAGATATAGTTTTAGCCATTTTCACGTTTAAGGTTTTTTTAACTATAATTTTCATGAATATCATGGTTGATGATGCATGCAATGATGCACTTTTTGTAGACTAGTAATTTATCCCTACTAAAACAACTACTATATACTTTATTTTAGTATTAACTGCCTATAGTTCTCTCTTTTCACATAATTTATATTTATTTTATGGAATTTTTTTTCTTTGCTAGAATGGTAAAATAACATATTTCACATTATATTATTTTATTTTTTTAAATATTTTTACCCTTTTAACTTTAATACTTTTTAATTAAAAAATTAAAAAAAGATCAGTTTATTATGCAAATCTTCCTTACCGGAGGTGCATTTTTGGCAAATCTAAATAGAAACACTTTAGATTGAAAGGAAAACCCACAATATTAATGAAATAAAACGGGGGAAAGAGGTGTACCTTTTCCTTGTTGTTGGAAGGAGTAGAAATCTCTGGAACACAAAACTAAGATTTTTGGAATGGAAGATGTGGAAGGCGGTGAATCTACATTTTTGGAATAAAAGATGTGAAAGGCGGCGGACCTTCGAAACACATGGCAAGCACAAACAGGAATTGGAAAAGTGAAATTATAGAATTACCCTTTTGGTTGGCTGAAGAAACTCACAATTATATATAATGATAATTTTTTTTTCATAATTTATATATAACATACTAAAAATAAAAGTAAGACAAATAAATTAAAACAAAACTATAAAATATGAATAGTAAAATGAAATTTTATCATTACAACACAAACAAATAATATGTGAGGAGCTTAGAAAATGACTCAGCGGCCTGCTTGACCCTAAGCTCCTCACATTGCCATATATCTATTTGAAATTATAGAATTACCCTTTTGGTTGGCTGAAGAAACTCACATTTACATATAATGATAATATTTTTCATAATTTAAATATATAACATACTAAAAATATAAATAGTCAAATGAAATTTTATCATTACAGCACAAACAAATAATATGTGAGGAGCTTAGAAAATGACTGCTTGACCCTAAGCTCCTCACATTGCCTCTTATATATATATATATATATATATATATATATATATATATATATATATATATATAAATAAAAGGCAATGTGAGGAGCTTAGGGTCAAGCAGACTGCTGAGCATTTTTTAAGGGAAAAATTGTATGAAATAGCAAATTATTAATTCAAATTAAATGCTATAGTCATAATTTATTGTAATTGTAATTCGCAACAAACATTCCATTTTTTTGCCATCTAATTCGGTATACATTTAGCCATTTTCGGTATACAATTAGTCATTGTATACATTTCGGTATAAAATGTATAAAATGTATTTGTGTTTGTATAAAGCGAGAGAAAAGTATATATATAAATAGAAATACATATATTTTCGTCCTATACACTTATAATTATACAAATACAGATCTTATTATACAAATTACAATGTATAAATGAATTTATACAAATCTGAACAATTTGTATAAAATTTGATGTTTGTAGTGAATTATACAAATCAAAAGCTCCATAGCAACATAAAATTTGCTATGGAGCATAATTATACAAAATATAGCTATAACATACAAATATGATTTTTATGTTTGTTATATGTGAAAGTTGCTCATTTCTAAGATCCTCACATATTATTTGTTTGGGACGTAATGATAAAATTTCATTTTACTATTTATATTTGTTTGGGCCGTAATGATAAAATTTCATTTTTATAGTTTTGTTTCAATTTATTTGTTTTACTTTCATTTTTAGTATGTTATATATTTAAATTATGGGAAAAAAATTATTCCATTAAATTACAATAATTAACAATTTAAAATATTTTGAAAACATATTAACTAAATTATTTATTATAGAAATTTTACATGTGCCATATAAATTAGGACATATGGAGTGACATTTTATTTTAAAATTACACAAAAAAAAAAGTATCATGAATCACAATAATTAACAACTTAACCTATATTAAAATGAGAAGATAGCCACATAAATTGAGACAAAAAATAACATATATTGAGCGAATAGGATCAGCCAAAGAATTCTCCGATTTGTCCTTCACTTCGATTTCCTCTATTTATATTTAGCACCTTTCTCCGTTTTAATTATGTCTTACTTTCCTTTTAATTATGTTATATGTTTATATTTAAAAATTACTAAAAATAGTATTATAAATCACAATTATTAACAACATAAAAAAAATTTAAAAAATATATTAAAATTTTGGTTTACTCTCAAAATTTACACGTGCTCACATAAATTGGGACATGGACATAAATATATATTATTTAAAATTTATATAAAATATACTATAAATCAAAATAATTAACAATTCAAAATATTTGAATTAAGATAAACAAGCAACATATATTGGGTCCGTGCTTGCACGGGCTATTGTATCTAGTATAGCATACAAAGTAGTTAATTTGGTGTTATATTTATGACCGTGGTTTTATGTAGCACACAATTCAAAGTCGTTACGTTATGGATGTATATATAAATCATTTCATTCATTAAGGATAATGGAACACGTCTCACGAAGGGCGGGTTAAGCAGGACTGACAGATTTATAGATTGACAAGATTTAAAGATAAGGTGCATGTAACATCATAGCGAATCTCACATTGAAATTATAAAGAAAGAAATTTTTTTTTACAAGGCATTAAGAAATTTTATAAAAAGCATATATAATTCAAATACACATTATACACACTTTTGAAGTTCAATGTGACATAGCTCGAATGATTAATTCGTTTATACCTAGCTTAAAAGTGTTGGAACAAAACCACAAGAATCAACTGGAATTGTCACTTAATTAAACTAGCCAAATAACTATATTTTCCTCTTCTACATAAATTGAATAAAATGATTATTACGTAGTATATTAATATTAATTTTATAATTATAAGAAGTACTTGTTGATTATTAGATAAGTGATCACTACTTTACTCACCTAGCGTAACTCATGGAATTAATCTATTATATCTATATCTATTCGCCTATAGGATAGGAAAAATAAGCCTAATAATTAATATACTAAAATGTCACTTCTAAGTCTACATTTTACTATTGATGATTGCAAATTGTAAAAACAAAAACAGTAGGGATGCAAATAAAATAAACATTAACTATGTCATCTGCAATTGTTTATCTGATAAGAAAGTGGACAACTCAATTCACTTTGTTTTTTAAAAGAACGATTACCAAGTACTAAAAAAAAAATTACTATTTGTTTATTGAAATTTTCGACTGACAAATATATATCCGATGGTATTTATATAGATATTTTAATTGAATCAATGAGAAAAGAAAATAATAATAGTGTTTTCATACGAATAACTTAGAAAGCTTTTCAATATTTATGTGAGAATTTGGTTTTTCAGTGAACAGATTTGATGGAAAATGAGTGAGAAATCACGTTTATAGCACAAATTTTAATTAATTCGCGGTGAAAAAAATTACTTATTTATGATATTGTCAAAGTATTGATGATGTGACAATTTACTTTACACTCTCAATTTGAATATTGATTCATTAATTTAAAACTATACAATTTAGCCTACTCAGAAACTATGTAATTCTCAATTTTAAACTAAATTTTAGTGAATAAATTAAAAAAAAATTGCAACTTAAGAAAAATTATGTTTTTGACTTCCTAAGGAATGATTGAATATTGTAAGTGACCTTGTCTTTTGCTTTCTGAACTAGAAATGTTTACAGTGTAGTGTAGGCCCATATGTATACTTCATAGGAACTTTCGCAAATAGCCACAATAAACTTAATTATGTTCCATAGTTATAATTTACATATTTACGGGCTGTAACTATAGTTTAAGCTACCTCGTTTGTATAATTCGTAGGTTTGTATAATTCGCGGGTACATTTGTATAATTAAGTTATTTTTGTGTAAACTCAAAATACGAATTTATATAATTACAAACATCAGAAGTGTAAACAATTATACAAAATATATTATACAAATTTTGAATTATACAAAAATTATACAAATTATGTTATATAATTTTCGATTTATACAAACATTTGAATTATACAAAACTAAAAAACTGAGCCGCATAATTATAGCTAAAAGTAGGTCACGAATTATAATTAAGGTAAACTATAGATATATTAACTAATTAACAAGTATATATTTGCTTATACGCGTAATTTTCCATACGTGATATATATTGGGCTGCTTAGTTTTTGTTCTTTCTTCCTCCCATTATGTTGACTGCATCTCAATTTAATGGGATGGTTAACAAACCTAACTAAAGGTGAAGTTGCTATAATTCCAAAAGTTAAAAAGGGTGAAAATGTTAAAAGACAATTCCTCAATAGCTTATTCATTTGCAATAAAATATTGTGTATTGATTAAAAAAAAAAACACACATGTTATCTCAATATATGTATTAATATGTGTAGGTTTCTGTAATTCAAGAAAAAAAATCATGTGTAAAGGGATCTTTGCATGGACTAAAAAGAGGTCGGCCCAACTTTTAGCCCAAAATTTTCTTGTATATTGATTTTTGGGGAAGTTACACTAGTGACAATCCGACTAAATTTGAATTCGCGTCGAAAAGTCTCACATTATAATAATTAAAAATAATTGAAAAAAGAATAGAGAAAAGATTAATCAAATGCCATTTTTTTCATAAAAAATACATAATCTTATTTTGGATTATGTATACCAATCTCAAAAACGTATCAAAATATTTATGCTATAAAATGTGGTATTGTTGTATCGTTACCAATAATTTGATATCACTTTTGTCACCATCATGAATTGATGTGAACATATTTCATCTGTTCTATGTCCAAGTTACATTAATTGCATAAATAATGATTAATGGTGAATGATAATACCACTTTTTTATTAAAAAAAATCAAAATTAAAATATCAATTTAATAATTGACTACAATTTTGAACTAAAATATTACTCCTACTAAGTACTTTGTACAAAAAAAAAAAAATCATCCCAAATGTCAGGGTCGTCTCAACAAGTTTAGGGCCTAAAGTTATACTTTATAGAGAGACCTTATTTTTTTTAATCGAGATATATAAATTGAATAATTATAGTATACTCATTATAATCCTACAAATAATGTTTGGAGAGGTAGGATATACGTGAATATCATGAAGTAAGAATGCAAATAATGTGGTCTTTGTCCTTCCACCCCTCGGAGACAGAGAGGGATCGAGGCCAGAGCTTTTGGTATTTTATTTTCAATAAAAATATAAAATGTAAAGTTAGAACAATCAATCCAGGCTAAAACTTTGAAAATTTTATATAATGATATCAAAACATCAAAAAATAAATTTGATCTTTTTATAAACACACAACAATAGATTTTGTATAATGTAGAAGGTTTGAACATTTAAGAAACTTTAAAATATTTACTAATGAGAGAATAAAATAGTGAAAGAGGAATAAAAAAGCAATATAAGAATAATAATGTTGCTTCATGATAATCGTCAAAATATAAATGATGCAACAAAATAGATAGCTAGTCACATCAGAAAGGGTATTATAATTAACTAAACACGGTTCCATTTCTCAATTATTACAATGACCTATATAAAATGAGGTAAAAAGTTATTATATTTCCTATCCAAAAAATTCTTTTCAAATTTATCGATACATGAGATTTATATACATATGAAGGCCCAAGCGATTGTTTCGGTGGTTTTATGATTGTGACGACTCTGACAAATGCATCTACATATTCTCAAAACAATAACTTATAAACAAACCATGTAAGTTTGCAGTAGAAACGAAATTTATACATTGATTTCAATAAAGTTGACTCAGTTGTCATAGAAAGATCTCACCATAATATTGAAAACTTCTCATCGAAAATCATATTGAATTTGATATCTCTTCTAATCACAATTAGAACAGAATTAGAGAATCAAATAAGGAAAAATTGTAAAGAATATGATATGGTGTTTTCATTATCCACATAAAAGAAGGAACAACAAAAATTATATGGTGAAAGATTGATTACTTATCAGAATTTTAGAATTTTTTTATCCAAATTATTGAATAGAAATATTATATTCTTGTTCCAACATATTAATTACTTGCATTATTTTTTAAGTTATAACTGTAACAATCACTTCCGGTCGTTACAGATAGATCAATGGTGAAAGATTTGGACTGGAAAACTTTTTGAGTAACAACTTGAAATTTCTAGGCTAGGCCAGTTTCAGATGGAAGTTGAACAAGGTGAGATCTAGGGCGATTTGGAAAGGATTGGGGTCAATGTCTAAGCTTGAGTTGTTTTTTTTTTTTTATTAGCCAAGACATTAAGGAATCCATAGGGTTTTTCAGAAGTGCATTCAGGTGAGTAAATCTCCAAGTATTGAACTTGGCGTGAAAGGGTTATGATAGAACGTCAAGATTCGAAGGTGTGTTGCAAAATGAGAGCTTTGGGAAGGATTTTCGAGCTGCTACCTCTGTGCAACCCACTATAGTGGGTGTCACGTCGATATGAGTGGACATGCTATGATATATACCAAATTACCAAATCATATTGAAATTTTTAATACCATGGTTTTGCTATTATAGTAGTTGGTATGGTATATGGTATACATTTTTTTTGGTATTCGGTACAGTATTTGGTATTTAGAAATAACATACCAAAATATCGAATACCATACAAAAATATATAGTTACATAAATAACATATATATATATATATGTGTGTGTGTGTGTGTGTGTGTATACACACTAACAAATATGCAACCTAATATTAGTAAAAACTAAATGTTTAGAAGTTGAAACTTTAACTATTTTATTTTGATTGAAATTTAATTGATTAACAAAAGAAGTTGTTTGTATTTTATTTTGAATATTTATTTCTATATCTGTAATGTGTTAGTATGATAAAATTGAGACTTTTTTTTAATTGTTGAAGTCATAATACTCTGTCAGATGAGTATATATTAGTCGAAGTTGAACAAACTATGTTTATCGATTTACCATACCGTAGAATACCGAAAGCGAACTTCAAAATACCGAACCATGCCAAATTAAATTGATATGGTAATGGTGTAATATTTTAAAAATTGAATATCAAAATTACGGTATCAAAACTTTGAAATATCGTACCATAATATGTCCATCCCTATTGTCACAATTCAGACCGTAGTGATTGACACTCACACTAACACTCTGATGGGAAAACCAATACTACAACTCAAACCAAGCAACTAAATCAAAACTAAGACATTTAAGTTACGGAAGCAAGTTAACTACTAAGGAAACAAATAGAGAGTTTCCATAAACTCCAACAAAAATCTAACAAGAACTAATCAATGCGGAAGAAACAACCTAGAACCTGAAAGTCAATGTACCAAAACATCTAACAATGAACCAAGTCTAAACAAGAAGGGATGCAACCCTTAACTAATGTACTAATAACTAATAAAACATAGTCTAAGTTCGAAAATGGTGGACATAGACGAAAGAGAACCCATGGCAGCCCGGAAGAATTGGCTCACCCTTGAATTCGAACGATCACTGATCTCATAAGCAAGCTCTGTCAATAGCCGCTTAAAGATGCTTTGTACTCAACAAAAATAAGAGCAAGTGTAGTATCAATACGCAACCACAGTGTACTGGTAGGATCACGCGACTATCCCACTAAGTACAACACAAGCAAGTTAAGACAATATTATAATCACATGCATATATATCAACATATACAATATTATCAACATTTACGAACAACGAACAACTTCACATTTTATAGCAAATCATTGGTCCTCTCATGGAACCCAAACCCAAACAAACGCATATCAGGACGTGGTATCCAATCCCATAATTATTCCGAAACATGGCAACCGATCCCATAGTTATGCCGGAACGTGGCAACCGATCCATTCAACACACCACAATTACAATCACAAGTATATTATCAAGATCATACATTAAAGCCATGATTTCATGGCAATTATCATTCATCTATCTCATTCACAACAAGTGTGATCAACATTGCAATATTTATACATATACAAGTATCATAATGAAGCAAGAACAAACATACATCACACAATCATAGAATCACAACCATCACCTACCTCGAAACAAGCTTGAAATCCTAAGAAACTTGATTCTTCCCTTTCCAGATTCGTTTCGCTTGTTCTTGGTCTACAAACAATCAATAGAACACGAGAATCAATAAACAACCATTAATTACAATAATTACTAACAATTCTATGAACCTTAGATCAAAATCATGATCCCAATTATCCAAATTAGGGTTGTTTCCACCATAGAATCTATAACAAAACCCTCCCCCATCAATATTCACCTATTATATTACGTTTTACGGATCGAAAAACGGATTTGGGGAGTGAAAAGCTTACCTTTAGCCTCAAGAATGGTGAAAAACGAGTAAGAGTCGCATGGGATTCGTTCCTTATCTCTAAAAATCGAAAAGTGCCAAATAAGGTCGTTTAAGGGTTTATTAACGACCTTAAGTCGCGTTGAGCCCTCCATAGCTTCCGTTACCCCGCTGTAGCGGCCTCACTAGAGTGGAAAAACCCAATGCCAAAGGCTGGCTACGCGAGATAGTAAGCTAATTAAAGAATTCCAAAATTCCCATTTCACAATACACCTTTAACCCACGACGCTTAGAAAATACCCCTTACGCTAAGATCAATTTCGGGAGTTTTATTCGCCCGAATTTAATTTCGTAAAGTCGTACGAATTCCTTAACGAGTTATCTAACCACTCATGTGATCAAAATCATAAAAGATTCGCCCGATTTTTACCAAATTTCCCTACACCTCATAGACTCTGATTTCGTCCAAATCTAGACTAGGTTGGGAAAATCCAAATATTACGAAAAAGTTTTCCAGCTCCAAATTTTCCCCTTTTGACTTTTCTATAATGACGGGAACATGTCGTTACAATAGATACCAATTTACCCATCACTCGTCCCCAAGTGACAAAACTTAGGAAAATAGGCTAAAGAAAAGTTGAAGTAGTATCTAAATCGACGAACAATTGGGGATACTTGTCTCATATAGCCCTCTCGGTTTCCCAAGTAGCTTCCTCAACTGGATGATGCTTCCATTGAGCTTTCAAGGACTTAATCTCCTTGGTCTTCAACTTACGCACATTACGATCAAGAATTTCAATCGGTTCCTCATCATATTGGAGGTCCTTGTTTAACACAATTGAGTCCCACTTTATGATATAATCTCCGTCACTATGATATCTCTTCAACATGGACACATGAAATACCGAATGAACTCCCGATAAATTAGGAGGTAAAGTCAATCTATACGCTATCGGTCCCACACATTCAAGAATCTCAAATGGACCAATGTATCACGGACTTAGCTTTCCTTTCTTACTAAATCTCATCACCCCTTTCATTGACCTTAAGAAGAACATTCTCACCGGTTTGAAATGTCATGTCTCTTACCTTATGATCCGCATACTTCTTCTGTCTACTCTGGGTTGCTAAAAGCTTAACTTGAATACTCCTCACCTTATCTTGAACATCTTTTACTAAATCAACCCCCAATGATTTCACATCTCTAGCCTTAAACCATTCTATGGGTGATCTACATCCCCTCCCATAGAGTACCTTAAATGGTGCAATATCAATTCTAGAGTGATAACTATTATTGTAGGAGAACTCACACAAATGTATGAATTTATCCCAATGCCCTCCAAAATCAAGCACGCATGACCTCAACATGTCTTCTAATACTTGAATAGTCCTCTTCGACTGCCCGTCTATCTGTGGATGGAAGACTGTATTAAAAGTGAGTTGTGTGCCCAATTCATCATGCAATTTCCTCTAAAACCTATATGTAAATTGGGTACCACGGTCTGAGATGATAGAGAAGGGCCCCCCCATGCAACCTCACTATCTCTTTTACATAAACTTTAGCCAATTATTCAGCATTATAATCCATTCTTCCCGGAATAAAATGGGCTAACTTGATCAATCTACCAACCACTACCCAAATAGAATCAAGCTTCCCCAAAGCCTTGGGAAGACCAACCATAAAATCCATAGCTATTCTTTCCCACTTCTATTCCCGAATTGACATTCTTTGAAGTAAACTTGTAGGCCTTTGAAGTTCATACTTCACTTGTTGACAATTTTGACACTTTGCCACAAAGTCTGCCATGTCTTTCTTCATGCCCGGCCACTAATAAATTCGCTTCAAATCTCTATACATCTTGGTCACACCCGGATGAATAGAATATCGCGAACCATGAGACTCTGCCAATAATTTCTCAATCAAGTTATCTAGTCTAGTAACACATATTGTCCCTTTAAAATTGAGTACTCCATACACATCAAGAGTGGTCTCTTGTGCCTTACCAATTGCAATTTTCTTTCTAAGCTTCTCAAAATTCTCATCCTCAATTTGTTTGGCCTTGATCTTCTCAATGAATGTGGCCCTCACCTCAATACTAGCTAACACACCACCTCTTTCTGAGATGTCCTATTACATGAATTTAGACTCTAAGGTCTGAATTTTTTTAGCCAAGGGTCGCTTGAATACACTCAAGCAAGCTAAACTACCCATACTCACCGCAATCAAATTTACTAAAATAATTGTATCCTTGTATTTGTCTAATTTTTAATATCTTATTTGGGATTGGATAATTATAAGTTTTAGTTTTTGCATTTAGATTTCTATAATCTATACATATCTAGAAGTATATTTAAGAACACAAGAGATACAATACCTACATATGTTAATAGAAGGAACCCAAATACTTATAAGTAGAAAAGAGAAAGCAGATGAATATTATAAAAAAAGCATTTAATTAATACAAATTAATTATGTCACACCTACCCCACCAAAATTGGTATCAGAGCTAATGACTAAAATAAGAGAGCTAATGACTAAAATAAAAGAACTAATCACTAAAATAATAAAGCTAATAGCTAAAATTAATAAATTAAAGCTAATTAGTTAAATTAAAATAAACTAAGATCAGAAGACCCTATAAAAATACTCACACATATAAACAAATAAAACATGACGTCACCTATTTATATATAGAATATAAAAAATTAAATAAACAACTAAATAAAAGTACAGAAGAAATCCATAAATTAGATATATTAATCACAAAAATATCATTATTAGAATCTAAGTTTATTATCCACCTAAAACAAAGAATAAAAGTATAAAGAGAAATGAACAAAGAAGAATTTGCAATAAATGAAAAAACATATGAAAATTATGACGGATTAAAAATAAAAATAGTTTTCTCAAATTTAGGTAGAAAATATAAAAAGATAGGAAATCAATTATATTAAATGTTAGAAAAAGAAGAATTAAAATTAGAACATAGTATGACAGCTATGATAAGAATAGCAAAAGAAAATGAAGAAATAAATAGACAAAAAGAAATAGAAAAAATACAACAAATAATTGATACAAAAAATGATAGAATAAAAGAATTAGAAAAAGAATTGCAAACATTAAAAGAACTATATGAAAAACAATGCAAACAAAAAGAAGAAAGCAAATTACTAACAGAAATACAACAATATAAGAATAAACTTACAAAAAATCAAGAAAACATTGAAACAGAAAAACAAAACGAATTACATATAGAAACTATAGAAGAGGAAAATATGGAAATAGACCAAATTTCAGAAATAAGTGAAACATATACAGAAATTATAGACAATAATAAAAAGCTAATAGAAAATACAGAGGTAGAAATAAATTATATTGAAAAAATGAAAGAAACAGAACATAGTAGTAGCACTCCAAGAATATAATAAGGATTGGATAATTATAAATTTTAATTTTTGCATTTAGATTTCTATAATCTATAACCATTCTACTTTTCCTCTTTTTTGTTCACTATGTTTATTAACAATAAATGCTGGGCTATTATGTTTACTATTACTTTCTTGTATATATGTTTTTTCTAGTAATTCGGTTATATGCATAGTAAATTCTTTTAAGTCATCAAAGTTATATCTTAGAGGTTTTTGAGTTATTATGCTATTTTGGTCTATTAATTCTATTTTTACTATTGTTTTATATTTGTTCCATCCTTTTAATGGATCTTCGCTATATAATTGTTCTAGTTTATTTTTTATTGGACTTAATTTATCTATTGTGAATACTATATATTCTATACTGTTGGTATTATTTGGCATATTTTCTAATATTTGTGTAATTCTTTCACTTCCTTTTATCCATTCTGTGATTTGTCGTATTTTATTTCCTACTCTTTTTGCTCCTATTTTATGATTACATGGTGTTGTCAACCACCAGTGAGTTTTAGTTATTACATGTGGGTAATATTTATCTAAAAACGGTATTCCTAAGATTATATCTTTTGTAGGTAAATCGTAGTTATAGATTTCATCTATCTTAAGTATTTTATCTCATATTTGTATTTTTACGTCTTTTGCTTTATAGTGTATTAGACTTCCTTCATTATTAAATCCTTTTACTACTATAGGGGTTTTTAATTTTATTCATTTATCTTTTGGTAAACAATTATATTTGCATATGTTAACTTCTGCTCCTGTATCTATCATTGGTGTATAATATCTATTATAGTATCCTTCTACTATTATTTTCATAAGTACATGTATTTTTATAATATTATTCTTTTTACTGTTATTGTTTTATTATTATAGGTAATAGTTAGGTAAGTAGATTCTATCCTATAAGGTTTTACTTCTTCTAAACATTTTGATCCAAATATAATATCTGCTTGTTGGTCTTCTTTAATTTCTAATTTTATTTTCATAGGTATATCTGCTATTATTATTTCTTTTTCTATTTCTAATTGAGCTACTATTAGTGCTGGTAAATCTGAACATTTTTGTTTTGTTACCTTGTTTATTTCCATTTCTTCTTTACTTAATAATTTGTCTATTATGTAATTGTCTTCTTGTTTAGTGTTTATTAATATTAAATGTTTTTTTTCTTCTATTATTCCTACTATGTAGTATTTATTTGGGATTATATCATATGCTAATTTTTTTATATGTTCTCTTTGCAAATTTTTTTTAATTTTTCTAGCTCTTCCTATTCTTTTTTCTATAATATCTAAATTTTCTGTATTATCTATTTCTTTATATGAGTAATTATTATTATCTATTATTTTAACAAACTGTTCAAATGGGGTTTCTATCTCTATTCCTTTTATTTTACTTTTTGCAGTTATTTTATGTTTTGTAGTTAATACATATAAATTTTTGCATCCAGCTGTACATATTTTACTTCCTTGGGTTAAAGTCATTTATCATTAATTTTTCAATATAGGACTAATGCTTTATCTATATTCTGATCTGTTAATGCAACTGAATAATTAGTATTTACTGTGAATTTAAACTTTTGATAAATTAAATTTCCTCTTACTGCTGTTATTACGCTTTTTTCTATAGGTTCTAGTATTCTATCGTCTGCTAAATATATTTTTATTGGAGTATCTATTCCTTCCTTAAAACAGGCTTTTATAAGTATTTCTATTCCTCCTAAATGTACATATTTAATCTGATCTTTACTTTTTATTTTTTGTACTTCCTTATTTAATTCTCTTTTATTTATAATTGGTACTTCAACTTTTCCTTGAGCATATTTACAATCTATAATATGTTCTCTTTGACTAATTACATAAAATTCTTCTTTATTCCTTTTAAAAGGGTTTTTTTATTAATGACATATTAAATATTTTTTCTACACTTAAATCAATTTCTTTTCCTTTTACGTTTTCAAAAATATTGTTATCAAAAATTATTTTTTGTTCAGAATAATCATCTGTTGTATGTTCTTCTTGTATTATTTGTATGCTTTCTTCAGTCATCTAATTGTTCTATTTCATTATCTGTTTGATATTTTTCTTCATTATCAGATATTTCATAAATACTATCATCACTTTCTAATTCATAATCTATGTATTCCAATCGTAAGCAAACTTTTTCTTCTATGATTATTTCTGATATTTGTTTCTTATTAAGATTTTTTGGTATTTTACAGTCTTTTGCTAAATGTCCTAATTTTCCACAGTTATAACATTTACATTCACTTATGCTTTTCTTTTTTCTATATGGTCGTTTGGATTTTGTAAAGTTCTTGGATTTCTGTATTTATGTTTTAATTTTTTATATTTTTTAAACCTTTTCTTTTTATATTTTTTATAATATTTATCATTACAACCAAATTGTGGTGCTATCTTATCTTTACAACATGCTAAGTTTTTTATTATTGTTTTTTCCATTTTAATTTCTTCTCTATATTTTTCACACATATTTGCATACCATTGTTTTACAAATTTTATTCTAGCTCCTAATGTATCTTGTAATCCTGTTTCTTCCCATGCTTTTATAATTTTTGAACTAAATGGTTCTGGTAATTTTGTAAAATATAAGTGTCTTATTCCTAGACTTTCTTGATTATTATAGACTCCTTTGTAATAATATTCTTTGTATGCACATGTATATTCATCTAAATAACACATGTTACATATTCCTAATTTATTCATTAAATTTCTATTTATAATTTTATCTTTATGGCGTTCTTCTTCCTCTGTTGTCATACCGCTAAATTCATTTCTTATAGCTGTTTCATATTTGTAAAGTATATCCATTTCTGATGTTGTCTCTTTAGCTTGTATATCTTTATTTGCTCTTAGTGTCTTTTTACTTTTTCTTCTAGGTTTAAGAATCATAATTTTACTTCTCCTATAAATGTTCTTTCTATATATCCTGGTAATTTTGTCATGCTTATTTTATTGTCTATTATTTGTTTTGCTATATATCATATCCACAATTGTATAGTTTGATTTATAGTTACTACACAATCTAAATCTAAATATTCAGGCTGTGTATTTATTTGTTTAGGAGTCCATTTTTTTATATTTAATCTTTTATTCCATAAAGTTTCATTTCTATCTGAACTTGTATAATCTCGGGTATATATTTGTGGTTTTTTCTGTTTTGGATATATTCTTGGAGTGCTACTACTATGTTCTGTTTCTTTTATTTTTTCATCATAATTTATTTCTACCTCTGTATTTTCTATTAGCTTTTTATTATTGTCTATAATTTCTGTATATGTTTCACTTATTTCTGAAATTTGGTCTATTTCCATATTTTCCTCTTCTATAGTTTCTATATGTAATTCGTTTTGTTTTTCTGTTTCAATGTTTTCTTGATTTTTTGTAAGTTTATTCTTATATTGTTGTATTTCTGTTAGTAATTTGCTTTCTTCTTTTTGTTTGCATTGTTTTTCATATAGTTCTTTTAATGTTTGCAATTCTTTTTCTAATTCTTTTATTCTATCATTTTTTGTATCAGTTATTTGTTGTATTTTTTCTATTTCTTTTTATCTATTTATTTCTTCATTTTCTTTTGCTATTCTTATCATAGCTGTCATACTATGTTCTAATTTTAATTCTTCTTTTTCTAACATTAAATATAATTGATTTCCTATCTTTTTATATTTTCTGCCTAAATTTGAGAAAACTATTTTTATTTTTAATCCGTCATAATTTTCATATGTTTTTTCATTTATTGCAAATTCTTCTTTGTTCATTTCTCTTTATATTTTTATTCTTTGTTTTAGGTGGATAATAAACTTAGATTCTAATAATGATATTTTTGTGATTAATATATCTAATTTATGGATTTCTTCTGTACTTTTATTTAGTTGTTTATTTAATTTTTTATATTCTATATATAAATAGGTGACGTCATGTTTTATTTGTTTATATGTGCGAGTATTTTTATAGGGTCTTCTGATCTTAGTTTATTTTAATTTAACTAATTAGCTTTAATTTATTAATTTTTGCTATTAGCTTTATTATTTTAGTGATTAGTTCTTTTATTTTAGTCATTAGCTCTGATACCAATTTTTTTTGGGGGTGGGGGGTGGGGGGGTAGGTGTGACATAATTAATTTGTATTAATTAAATGCTATTTTATAATATTCATCCGCTTTCTCTTTTCTACTTATAAGTATTTGGGTTCCTATTATTAACATATGTATGTATTATATCTCTTGTGTTCTTAAATATACTTCTAGATATGTTTTTATAATTTGTTCCCATAAATCTATTTCAGTTGTAACTTCTTTTCAAAGTTGGCAATATTCTTCATTTATCATAATTTAATCACTATTATAATCTGATGAGTATATTAAGTCTAAGTAATCTGTATTATCGTATAATTCGTGTATTATTTGTCTTATGTCATTAATCCATTCTTGTTTCATTAATTCATTTATTTCTTCTTCTTCATGTTTTATTAATTTTTCCCATATTAATTTTCTTAAGTTAGGTTCGGTTATTTTTTCTAATATTTTAAAAATAAGTAGCTTGTAATTATCTTCAAAATAACTATTATCAATTATTATTGTTGGGGGGTTTGTTATATTCATTTTATCAAATTATTCATTATTCCTGCCTTCCATGTCTACCATATGGTAATCTTATGATAGCTTATTATGACTTAGAGTATTCGTATTTTATCATCTGGTCACACCAGCATGATACCTTTTTCAGATATTATCTTTCTAAACAACACCTCAACACTTAGGTACTCCCCTAACACAACCTCTTGCCTTCTTCGGTTTCTCAATTTTGGATGGCATAGTTGTAGAAGTTTTCTCCTACTTTTCTCCATGCTAGCAAACTAGATAATAAAGCATTGAATAATCTTAATTCATAATAATAATCATAAGTATATCACATAATATTATGGTTGACAGGAATTAATAATTTAGATGAATATAATTATAAATGAGTATACCTGCTGTAGAGTTGCAGTATCTGCTAAGTGTTTCTCCATAATTTGGGGATTAAAGATAATTTTATTGAATATTTATTTTTACAAAGCTAGATATTTAGAGAGATGTGTTGGCTTGTTTTTGATTGCCTTCGACACCTCTCTCTTTACAAACTGTTATCCTATATATATAAATGTCTTAACGACTATTAGTGCAAAATAATAAAAATATTTACATAGTAAGTCCCTAATTATTTGCATATTAGTCCCCGACATGCTTTATATCTTTTTCTTCTTATGTCGCTTTCTCCTTATATTTTTATCACATGCTGTTTTGGAAAGTTGGTAAGTGCTCCTTCTTTAATTTGTATCCGTCCACCTGGTTGTCTTTTTAAGTCCACTTAGTTGTCCTTTTCTTTTGAGAAAAGCGGATTCCTTCTTTATGTCTTTGTCAATAATTTATCTTTCTTTAGTTCTTGTCCGTCCATTTGTTCATCTTTTTTAATCTATGTTGACATCTGGTATATGATTGCTTGTTCCGCTACATCTGCTACATACGTGTTCCGTATATTTTCTTTTCCAATGAGTTTACAGTATTGATTTAGACCGTCTTCTGAGATAAATCCTTTTTTAATTGCTTTTGTTGTTGGTTCTTGTTCCGGTTTAAGTAATGTCAGTGTCAATTTTTTACTTCTTCCTTATCTATGGGTTGTAATTCCTTTGTTGTTGAATAGATTAATAAATAATTTCTTGAATGATACTTCCATATATAATTTGCTTCATCGTATGCATTTGCTAACTCTGCTAATATGGTACTTAGTCCAATAATTCTTTTGTTGGCGTAGAATTCTGGTAATTCTATTTTCGGTATAAGTGGTTGCTTAGTAATCTCTTCCAAAATAATATAGTCTTTTGTCATACCTATTTTGATAACTGTGATAACCGATTTAATTTCGTCAAATAATACTTCCGCTGGTGCTGAGTAAAATCTGACATAAAATAATTGTCCTTTGGTGATTCGTTTGTAACTCATAAATGCTTGATGTAACTCTGGTATCTGACTAAGTTCATCTCTTGTAACGGTATATGCTGTTGAAATAAGTCCATAAGCATAGCAAGTTGCTATTAAGTTTGGTTTCGTGCCTGGCAAAGCTATTAATTTATTATAATTTTGTAACTTGTTTGTGATATATCCTTGGTGTTTTTTTAATTTTTCTGGGGCTTCAATAGGTTGGGTATTTAATAAAGTTTGGATTTTTTCAATATTTTCAAGGTATGTGCGGGTTATATGGTTGTAGGTTTTCTTTGTTTGGGTAAGTGAGGTTGCATACGTATGTAATTGCGGTGGTATAAATAGTTCATTTTTTGCTATATGAGGTGGGGCATAAGGTTTTTCAAATACCTTATTCAAATTGTAATTTTTTCTTTTTGTAACTGTTGTAAATGATTCTTTTGTATCTTCTGTTCCTGCAACAATATTTAATTTGTTAGTAATTTGGATTTTTAGGTGTTTCCCATCGTCACCTTTTAGATCTGGTTGTTTAGAGTGCTCCGACTGCACTATTAGCTCTGATTTTTTACTATGGTCCAACTCCACATATCTTGTTTCCATAAGTGATACTCTTTTATTGAGCATCTTGATTTGTTCCAATAATTCACTCATAAGTATTGTATTTGTAACTTCTTCTTCAAAGTCCATTTGTACGGCTTTTTCTTGATAAGTAATCTGCAATTACATTCTTGTCAGTTTTAATTACTTCAATGGTAAAAGAGAAATTTAAAATATTTAATACTAGTCTTCTTATTTCTTTTGTAGTAACTGAGTCTTGTACTTTTCGTGTTAGCCACCATTTCACTTGTGTATTATCTGTTCTGACAATAAATTTATTATATACAATATATGGTTCGAATGCTAGTAAACATTTATATAATGCAAAAAATTCTTTTCTATTAATTTCCCATCTTACTTCTGTTTCTGTAAATGTTTCTGAGTAATATCTACAGTGATGTTCTATTTTATCATTTTCATATTTATATTTTAATACTCCTCCATAATTATTTTCATTTGCATCTGATTCTACTATATAATTGAATTTTTTATTTTCACCTGGAAAGCATAACTTTGGTAGGTTTTTACATTGTTCTTTTATTTTCTGGACTTATTTTTTATCTTCTTCATCATAATTATATTCAATATCTTTTTTCAATTTTCTTGGTAATGGTTTTAAATATTCTGCTAGTTTCGGTATATATTCTTACTTGGTTTACTAGTCCTAAAAAGGATTGTAATTTTTTTTTTGTATCTAGTATTTCTTCTGAGTTTATAATTTTTTATACTATGTGTTGCTGCATTTTTATTCCATTTTTATCTATTTGCATTCCTAAGAATTCTATTTGATTTTTCATAATTTCTGCTTTAGTTTTACTTAAGCTTATGCCTGATTCTTCTACT
Organism: Solanum bulbocastanum; assembly: GCA_037074985.1. Lineage (NCBI taxonomy): Eukaryota > Viridiplantae > Streptophyta > Magnoliopsida > Solanales > Solanaceae > Solanum > Solanum bulbocastanum. Next base: position 44,153,836 of record CM073606.1, on the reverse strand, counting down.
ATGTTTATAAATTGTATCAATAATTCTATATGTTCATTATATGTTTTTGAGTATAATAGTATATCATCTATGTATACTATACAATTATGTAATTTTGTGAAATACGTATCCATAAAATGTTGAAATCTTCCTGGTGCATTTTTATATCCAAATGGTAATACATTCCATTCATAAGATCCTTGTGGTACTGTAAAGGCTGTCAATTTTTTAGATTCTTCATCTAATTTTAGATGATAAAATATTGATTTACAGTCAAATTTACTAAAATAATTTCATTCTTGTATTTGTCTAATTTTTAATATCTTATTTGGGATTGGATAATTATAAGTTTTAGTTTTTGCATTTAGATTTCTATAATCTATAACCATGAACATAGTAGTAGCACTCCAAGAATATATCCAAAACAGAAAAAACCACAAATATATACCCGAGATTATACAAGTTCATATAGAAATGAAACTTTATGGAATAAAAGATTAAATATAAAAAAAATGGAATCATAACCAAATAAATACACATCCTGAATATTTAGATTTAGATTGTGTAGTAAGTATAAATCAAACTATACAATTATGGATAGTATAGATAGCAAAACAAATAAAAGACAGTAAAATTAACATGACAGAAGTACCAGGATATATAGAAATAACATTTATAGGAGAAGTAAAATTATGGTTCTTAAACCTAGAAGAAAAAAGTAAAAAGACACTAAGAGCAAATAAAGATATACAAGCTAAAGAGACAACATCAGAAATGGATATACTTTACAAATATGAAACAGCTATAAGAAATGAATTTAGCGGTATGACAACAGAGGAAGAAGAACGCCATAAAGATAAAATTATAAATAGAAATTTAATGAATAAATTAGGAATATGTAACATGTGTTATTTAGATGAATATACATGTGCATACAAAGAATATTATTACAAAGGAGTCTATAATAATCAAGAAAGTCTAGGAATAAGACACTTATATTTTACAAAATTACCAGAACCATTTAGTTCAAAAATTATAAAAGCATGGGAAGAAACAGGATTACAAGATACATTAGGAGCTAGAATAAAATTTGTAAAACAATGGTATGCAAATATGTGTGAAAAATATAGAGAAGAAATTAAAATGGAAAAAACAATAATAAAAAACTTAGCATGTTGTAAAGATAAGATAGCACCACAATTTGGTTGTAATGATAAATATTATAAAAAATATAAAAAGAAAAGGTTTAAAAAATATAAAAAATTAAAACATAAATACAGAAATCCAAGAACTTTACAAAATCCAAACGACCATATAGAAAAAAGAAAAGCATAAGTGAATGTAAATGTTATAACTGTGGAAAATTAGGACATTTAGCAAAAGACTGTAAAATACCAAAAAATCTTAATAAGAAACAAATATCAGAAATAATCATAGAAGAAAAAGTTTGCTTACGATTGGAATACATAGATTATGAATTAGAAAGTGATGATAGTATTTATGAAATATCTGATAATGAAGAAAAATATCAAACAGATAATGAAATAGAACAATTAGATGACTGAAGAAAGCATACAAATAATACAAGAAGAACATACAACAGATGATTATTCTGAACAAAAAATAATTTTTGATAACAATATTTTTGAAAACGTAAAAGGAAAAGAAATTGATTTAAGTGTAGAAAAAATATTTAATATGTCATTAATAAAAAAACCCTTTTAAAAGGAATAAAGAAGAATTTTATGTAATTAGTCAAAGAGAACATATTATAGATTGTAAATATGCTCAAGGAAAAGTTGAAGTACCAATTATAAATAAAAGAGAATTAAATAAGGAAGTACAAAAAATAAAAAGTAAAGATCAGATTAAATATGTACATTTAGGAGGAATAGAAATACTTATAAAAGCCTGTTTTAAGGAAGGAATAGATACTCCAATAAAAATATATTTAGCAGACGATAGAATACTAGAACCTATAGAAAAAAGCGTAATAACAGCAGTAAGAGGAAATTTAATTTATCAAAAGTTTAAATTCACAGTAAATACTAATTATTCAGTTGTATTAACAGATCAGAATATAGATAAAGCATTAGTCCTATATTGAAAAATTAATGATAAATGACTTTAACCCAAGGAAGTAAAGTATGTACAGCTGGATGCAAAAATTTATATGTATTAACTACAAAACATAAAATAACTGCAAAAAGTAAAATAAAAGGAATAGAGATAGAAACCCCATTTGAACAGTTTGTTAAAATAATAGATAATAATAATTACTCATATAAAGAAATAGATAATACAGAAAATTTAGATATTATAGAAAAAAGAATAGGAAGAGCTAGAAAAATTAAAAAAAATTTGCAAAGAGAACATATAAAAAAATTAGCATATGATATAATCCCAAATAAATACTACATAGTAGGAATAATAGAAGAAAAAAAACATTTAATATTAATAAACACTAAACAAGAAGACAATTACATAATAGACAAATTATTAAGTAAAGAAGAAATGGAAATAAACAAGGTAACAAAACAAAAATGTTCAGATTTACCAGCACTAATAGTAGCTCAATTAGAAATAGAAAAAGAAATAATAATAGCAGATATACCTATGAAAATAAAATTAGAAATTAAAGAAGACCAACAAGCAGATATTATATTTGGATCAAAATGTTTAGAAGAAGTAAAACCTTATAGGATAGAATCTACTTACCTAACTATTACCTATAATAATAAAACAATAACAGTAAAAAGAATAATATTATAAAAATACATGTACTTATGAAAATAATAGTAGAAGGATACTATAATAGATATTATACACCAATGATAGATACAGGAGCAGAAGTTAACATATGCAAATATAATTGTTTACCAAAAGATAAATGAATAAAATTAAAAACCCCTATAGTAGTAAAAGGATTTAATAATGAAGGAAGTCTAATACACTATAAAGCAAAAGACGTAAAAATACAAATATGAGATAAAATACTTAAGATAGATGAAATCTATAACTACGATTTACCTACAAAAGATATAATCTTAGGAATACCGTTTTTAGATAAATATTACCCACATGTAATAACTAAAACTCACTGGTGGTTGACAACACCATGTAATCATAAAATAGGAGCAAAAAGAGTAGGAAATAAAATACGACAAATCACAGAATGGATAAAAGGAAGTGAAAGAATTACACAAATATTAGAAAATATGCCAAATAATACCAACAGTATAGAATATATAGTATTCACAATAGATAAATTAAGTCCAATAAAAAATAAACTAGAACAATTATATAGCGAAGATCCATTAAAAGGATGGAACAAATATAAAACAATAGTAAAAATAGAATTAATAGACCAAAATAGCATAATAACTCAAAAACCTCTAAGATATAACTTTGATGACTTAAAAGAATTTACTATGCATATAACCGAATTACTAGAAAAAACATATATACAAGAAAGTAATAGTAAACATAATAGCCCAGCATTTATTGTTAATAAACATAGTGAACAAAAAAGAGGAAAAGTAGAATGGTTATAGATTATAGAAATCTAAATGCAAAAATTAAAATTTATAATTATCCAATCCTTATTATATTCTTGGAGTGCTACTACTATGTTCTGTTTCTTTCATTTTTTCAATATAATTTATTTCTACCTCTGTATTTTCTATTAGCTTTTTATTATTGTCTATAATTTCTGTATATGTTTCACTTATTTCTGAAATTTGGTCTATTTCCATATTTTCCTCTTCTATAGTTTCTATATGTAATTCGTTTTGTTTTTCTGTTTCAATGTTTTCTTGATTTTTTGTAAGTTTATTCTTATATTGTTGTATTTCTGTTAGTAATTTGCTTTCTTCTTTTTGTTTGCATTGTTTTTCATATAGTTCTTTTAATGTTTGCAATTCTTTTTCTAATTCTTTTATTCTATCATTTTTTGTATCAATTATTTGTTGTATTTTTTCTATTTCTTTTTGTCTATTTATTTCTTCATTTTCTTTTGCTATTCTTATCATAGCTGTCATACTATGTTCTAATTTTAATTCTTCTTTTTCTAACATTTAATATAATTGATTTCCTATCTTTTTATATTTTCTACCTAAATTTGAGAAAACTATTTTTATTTTTAATCCGTCATAATTTTCATATGTTTTTTCATTTATTGCAAATTCTTCTTTGTTCATTTCTCTTTATACTTTTATTCTTTGTTTTAGGTGGATAATAAACTTAGATTCTAATAATGATATTTTTGTGATTAATATATCTAATTTATGGATTTCTTCTGTACTTTTATTTAGTTGTTTATTTAATTTTTTATATTCTATATATAAATAGGTGACGTCATGTTTTATTTGTTTATATGTGTGAGTATTTTTATAGGGTCTTCTGATCTTAGTTTATTTTAATTTAACTAATTAGCTTTAATTTATTAATTTTAGCTATTAGCTTTATTATTTTAGTGATTAGTTCTTTTATTTTAGTCATTAGCTCTCTTATTTTAGTCATTAGCTCTGATACCAATTTTGGTGGGGTAGGTGTGACATAATTAATTTGTATTAATTAAATGCTTTTTTTATAATATTCATCTGCTTTCTCTTTTCTACTTATAAGTATTTGGGTTCCTTCTATTAACATATGTAGGTATTGTATCTCTTGTGTTCTTAAATATACTTCTAGATATGTATAGATTATAGAAATCTAAATGCAAAAACTAAAACTTATAATTATCCAATCCCAAATAAGATATTAAAAATTAGACAAATACAAGGATACAATTATTTTAGTAAATTTGATTGCGGTGAGTATGGGTAGTTTAGCTTGCTTGAGTGTATTCAAGCGACCCTTGGCTAAAAAAATTCAGACCTTAGAGTCTAAATTCATGTAATAGGACATCTCAGAAAGAGGTGGTGTGTTAGCTAGTATTGAGGTGAGGGCCACATTCATTGAGAAGATCAAGGCCAAACAAATTGAGGATGAGAATTTTGAGAAGCTTAGAAAGAAAATTGCAATTGGTAAGGCACAAGAGACCACTCTTGATGTGTATGGAGTACTCAATTTTAAAGGGACAATATGTGTTACTAGACTAGATAACTTGATTGAGAAATTATTGGCAGAGTCTCATGGTTCGCGATATTCTATTCATCCGGGTGTGACCAAGATGTATAGAGATTTGAAGCGAATTTATTAGTGGCCGGGCATGAAGAAAGACATGGCAGACTTTGTGGCAAAGTGTCAAAATTGTCAACAAGTGAAGTATGAACTTCAAAGGCCTACAAGTTTACTTCAAAGAATGTCAATTCGGGAATAGAAGTGGGAAAGAATAGCTATGGATTTTATGGTTGGTCTTCCCAAGGCTTTGGGGAAGCTTGATTCTATTTGGGTAGTGGTTGGTAGATTGATCAAGTTAGCCCATTTTATTCCGGGAAGAATGGATTATAATGCTGAATAATTGGCTAAAGTTTATGTAAAAGAGATAGTGAGGTTGCATGGGGGGGCCCTTCTCTATCATCTCAGACCGTGGTACCCAATTTACATATAGGTTTTAGAGGAAATTGCATGATGAATTGGGCACACAACTCACTTTTAATACAGTCTTCCATCCACAGATAGACGGGCAGTCGAAGAGGACTATTCAAGTATTAGAAGACATGTTGAGGTCATGCGTGCTTGATTTTGGAGGGCATTGGGATAAATTCATACATTTGTGTGAGTTCTCCTACAATAATAGTTATCACTCTAGAATTGATATTGCACCATTTAAGGTACTCTATGGGAGGGGATGTAGATCACCCATAGAATGGTTTAAGGCTAGAGATGTGAAATCATTGGGGGTTGATTTAGTAAAAGATGTTCAAGATAAGGTGAGGAGTATTCAAGTTAAGCTTTTAGCAACCCAGAGTAGACAGAAGAAGTATGCGGATCATAAGGTAAGAGACATGACATTTCAAACCGGTGAGAATGTTCTTCTTAAGGTCAATGAAAGGGGTGATGAGATTTAGTAAGAAAGGAAAGCTAAGTCCGTGATACATTGGTCCATTTGAGATTCTTGAATGTGTGGGACCGATAGCGTATAGATTGACTTTACCTCCTAATTTATCGGGAGTTCATTCGGTATTTCATGTGTCCATGTTGAAGAGATATCATAGTGACGGAGATTATATCATAAAGTGGGACTCAATTGTGTTAAACAAGGACCTCCAATATGATGAGGAACCGATTGAAATTCTTGATCGTGATGTGCGTAAGTTGAAGACCAAGGAGATTAAGTCCTTGAAAGCTCAATGGAAGCATCATCCAGTTGAGGAAGCTACTTGGGAAACCGAGAGGGCTATATGAGACAAGTATCCCCAATTGTTCGTCGATTTAGATACTACTTCAACTTTTCTTTAGCCTATTTTCCTAAGTTTTGTCACTTGGGGACGAGTGATGGGTAAATTGGTATCTATTGTAACGACATGTTCCCGTCATTATAGAAAAGTCAAAAGGGGAAAATTTGGAGCTGGAAAACTTTTTCGTAATATTTGGATTTTCCCAACCTAGTCTAGATTTGGACGAAATCAGAGTCTATGAGGTGTAGGGAAATTTGGTAAAAATCGGGCGAATCTTTTATGATTTTGATCACATGAGTGGTTAGATAACTCGTTAAGGAATTCGTACGACTTTACGAAATTGAATTCGGGCGAATAAAACTCCCGAAATTGATCTTAGCGTAAGGGGTATTTTCTAAGCGTCGTGGGTTAAAGGTGTATTGTGAAATGGGGATTTTGGAATTCTTTAATTAGCTTACTATCTCGCGTAGCCAGCCTTTGGCATTGGGTTTTGCCACTCTAGTGAGGCCGCTACAGCGGGGTAACGGAAGCTATGGAGGGCTCAACGCGACTTAAGGTCGTTAATAAACCCTTAAACGACCTTATTTGGCACTTTTCGATTTTTAGAGATAAGGAACGAATCCCATGCGACTCTTACTCGTTTTTCACCATTCTTGAGGCTAAAGGTAAGCTTTTCACTCCCCAAATCCGTTTTTCGATCCGTAAAATGTAATATAATAGGTGAATATTGATGGGGGAGGGTTTTGTTATAGATTCTATGGTGGAAACAACCCTAATTTGGATAATTGGGATCATGATTTTGATCTAAGGTTCATAGAATTGTTAGTAATTATTGTAATTAATGGTTGTTTATTGATTCTCGTGTTCTATTGATTGTTTGTAGACCAAGAACAAGCGAAACGAATCTGGAAAGGGAAGAATCAAGTTTCTTAGGATTTCAAGCTTGTTTCGAGGTAGGTGATGGTTGTGATTCTATGATTGTGTGATGTATGTTTGTTCTTGCTTCATTATGATACTTGTATATGTATAAATATTGCAATGTTGATCACACTTGTTGTGAATGAGATAGATGAATAATAATTGCCATGAAATCATGGCTTTAATGTATGATCTTGATAATATACTTGTGATTGTAATTGTGGTGTGTTGAATGGATCGGTTGCCACGTTTCGGCATAACTATGGGATCGGTTGCCATGTTTCGGAATAATTATGGGATTGGATACCATGTCCTGATATGCGTTTGTTTGGGTTTGGGTTCCATGAGAGGACCAATGATTTGCTATAAAATGTGAAGTTGTTCGTTGTTCGTAAATGTTGATAATATTGTATATGTTGATATATATGCATGTGATTATAATGTTGTCTTAACTTGCTTGTGTTGTACTTAGTGGGATAGTCGCGTGATCCTACCAGTACACTGTGGTTGTGTATTGATACTACACTTGCTCTTATTTTTGTTGAGTACAAAGCATCTTTAAGCGGCTATTGACAGAGCTTGCTTATGAGATCAGTGATCGTTCGAATTCAAGGGTGAGCCAATTCTTCCGGGCTGCCATGGGTTCTCTTTCGTCTATGTCCACCATTTTCGAACTTAGACTATGTTTTATTAGTTATTAGTACATTAGTTAAGGGTTGCATCCCTTCTTGTTTAGACTTGGTTCATTGTTAGATGTTTTGGTACATTGACTTTCAGGTTCTAGGTTGTTTCTTCCGCATTGATTAGTTCTTGTTAGATTTTTGTTGGAGTTTATGGAAACTCTCTATTTGTTTCCTTAGTAGTTAACTTGCTTCCGTAACTTAAATGTCTTAGTTTTGATTTAGTTGCTTGGTTTGAGTTGTAGTATTGGTTTTCCCATCAGAGTGTTAGTGTGAGTGTCAATCACTACGGTCTGAATTGTGACAATAGGGATGGACATATTATGGTACGATATTTCAAAGTTTTGATACCGTAATTTTTATATTCAATTTTTAAAATATTACATCATTACCATATCAATTTAATTTGGCATGGTTCGGTATTTTGAAGTTCGCTTTCGGTATTCTACGGTATGGTAAATCGATAAACATAGTTTGTTCAACTTCGACTAATATATACTCGTCTGACAGAGTATTATGACTTCAACAATTAAAAAAAAGTCTCAATTTTATCATACTAACACATTACAGATATAGAAATAAATATTCAAAATAAAATACAAACAACTTCTTTTATCTTGGGTTTAAATATAATCTTTGTCTGTTGCCAAAGTTTAAATATACAAACAGAGTATTAGTTTGTACCAGAGTTTAAATATAATCTTTGTCTGTTGCCAAAGTTACCAAGGAGCTCAATTATTTTGTATTATTTTATCTTGGGTTTTGTGTATTCTAGGATCTTTCCAGTGGGAAATTGAAGGGGATTGGTAAGGAGAAGGATGGTCTCTATTTCTTGGCTCAAACAAGTTTATCAAAACATAGAGTTTTTGAAACTGGCAATGTTAAAGGCTTTGCTGCTCATGCTGACAAACAGGATATCATGCTTTGGCACAAAAGATTAGCTCATGCATCAATAGGATCTATAAAGGACTTGTTAGGCTACTCTGTTGACAGTTGCAAATCAGTTTTAAGTACTTGTGAGATACGTCCACTAGCTAGAAATACTCGACTTCCTTTCTCCAGCAGTAGTACTAGATTTACTAAGATTTTTGATTTGCTACATTTAGATGTGTGGGGGCCTTATGATACTCCAACATTTGATGGAAATAAGTTCTTTTTCACTGTTGTTGATGATTTTTCAAGAACTGTTTGGGTTTTCTTATTAAAACTCAAATCTGATGTGTTGGTAATTCTTAAACATTTCTTTAGTATGATTGCTACTCAGTTTACAGTCATTATTAAAGGACTCAGGACTGATAATGGAGGAGAATTCATCAGTACTTCTATGCAGGATTTGTTCAAAGGTTTAGGAATTGTTCACTATAGGACTTATGTTCATACTCCTCAACAGAATGGTATTATTAAGAGGAAACACATACACCTTCTTGAGGTTGCTCAAGCTTTAAAGTTTCAAGGTCACATTCCAATCAAATTCTGGGGTCACGGTATTCTTACTGTAGCATAAATTATCAATAGATTGCCTTTTAAAGCTCTTGCAGGTAAATAAACTTATGAAGCATTTTTTGGGAAGAGACCCTGTATTACACATTTGAGAACATTTGGCTGTTTGTTTTTTGCAAGCACATTGCCTAGGATTGATAAGTTTGCACCTAGGGCTATGAGATCAGTGTTTATGGGTTATTCAGGTGTTACAAAAGGATATATATGTTTTGATTTACAAAAGCAAAGGTTCTTTCTGAATAGAGATGTGGTATTTCATGAGGACCAGTTTCCTTTCAAACCTCTCTCACTTGATCCCAATTCCAGTCCTATTTTTTCTTCATGGCCTCATGATGATCTTATTTTTCCTGATTCAAAGCCATCTCATGATTCATCACCCTCAGTGTCTACAGAAATAGAACCAGTTCATCCACCTTCACCTGTTGTTTCTCCTGTTTTGCCTCTTAGAAGATCCACCAGGCTTACTAAACAACCTTTATGGCTAACTAAATATGTTTCTAAGCTATCAGCTAATCATATTTTATACCCCATTGCAGCTTCCATTTCATATACAAACTTGTCCCCAGCTTATCAGCAATACTTACATGTTTTTTCTGCTATTACTGAACCAGCTACATATCAGGAAGCTATCTTAGATGTCAGATGGCTTGAGGCCATGCAATCTAAATTAAAGGCTATTCAGGATAATCATACATGGGACTTGGTTCCTCTACCAAAAGGCAAAGTTCCTATAGGCTGTAAATGGGTTTATAAAGTCAAGTTGAAGGCTAATGGTGATGTTAAGAGGTTCAAAGCTCGATTGGTGGCAAAAGGTTACACACAAAAAGAGGGGATTGATTTCTATGAGACTTTTTTACCAGTGGTTAAAATTTCTATTGTTAGGACTGTTTTATCTTTAGCTGCTCAACATAATTGGTTTGTTCATCAATTAGATGTCTACAATGCTTTCTTACAAGGAGACCTTCATGATGAGGTGTATATGCAGTTGCCTGAGGGCTTTGCCAGTCCGAGGGAGTCTGGTCTAGTATGCAGACTTGTCAAATCCCTCTATGGTCTCAAACAAGCAAGCAGGCAATGGAACTTGAAGCTAAGTGAAGCATTATTAAAACATGGTTTTATGCAAAGCAGTTTAGATCATTCTTTATTCATTAAAAGGAAAGGATTAGACATAGTAGTGATTCTTATCTATGTAGATGATATGTTGGTGACAGGAAGTAATTTGGGGATTATAGAGCACAGAAAAGCCATTCTACACAAGGCTTTTAAGATCAAGAATCTTGGAGAATTGAAATTCTTTTTGGGAATGGAATTCAGTAGATCAGCAAAAAGCATTTTGATGAATCAAATAAAATATGCTTTGGAAATTATTTCAGATTTGGGTCTAGGGAATGCTAAACCAGCTTGGACTCCTCTTGAAGCCAACACCAAACTAACAATCCAAGAGTTGGATTGTCTTATTGGAGAATTAGATGATAAGCAATTTGCAAACAGAGAGCAGTATCAAAGGCTGGTAGGGAAGATGTTATATTTGACTATGACCAGGCTAGACATAACCTACTCTGTTCAGACACTTAGTCAATTTCTACACCAGCCTAAGAGATCACATTGGGAAGCAACTGTGAGGGTAATGAAATACATCAAGAGGGAGCCAGGACTTGGGATATTACTGAGCAACAAAAGATCCAACAAGTTGAATGTGTATTGTGATGTTGATTGGGCAGCATGCCTAAATACAAGGAGATCAGTGTCAGGTTTCCTAGTTAAATATGGTGACACATTGTTGTCATGGAAATCTAAGAAGCAAAGTGTAGTTTTCAGGAGTTTAGCTGAAGCTGAATACAGGAGTATGGCTAATGCAGTCTCAGAACTAGTATGGATTGATGCTTTGTTGAAAGAATTGGGAAATGAAGTTGAACAACCAGTTATAGTATACAGTGACAGTAAGGCAGCTTTGCAAATAGCAGCCAGTCCAGTGTTTCATGAGAGAACCAAGCACATAGAGATCGATTGTCATTTTATCAGACAAAAGATACAAGCAGGACTGATCAGAACAGAACATGTGAGTTCCAAGGAGCAACTGACAGACATATTGACAAAAGGATTACCTAGAGTACAACATAAATATTTGATAGGCAAGCTTGGTGTGTTGAATGTGTTTACACCCACAAGCTTGAGGGGGAGTAATGAGATAGGAATTACTTAATGCTGTGTATAAAGTGAGTTAGAGGCAGTTGAGGAATTAGGAAAAGTTGTTAGTCAGTTAGAAAATAAACAGAGACTATAAAAGTCTCTGTTACATTGTAATTTCATTTTCTAAGCTTTCACAATAATGAATAACTCTCATTCTTCTCTTTCTCTCTAAATGCATCTGTGATTCACCATTGAAGGTGAGCTCTCATAGTGTAGATTAGCTGTAATTCAACATAAACTATAGATATGGAGCGTAATGAAGCTATTTTTGAGTGGCTATCTGTGAAAGTTCCTCAATTAAAAATCTAAATTAGATTTGACTGAAGATGAAACTTTAATACACAATATGAATTTAGATTCTAAAGTCTTCTCATCGCCAATTAAATATGAACAATTGACAACCTTAATAATATGAGTTAAATAAAATTGTCATATCAAACCACAACATGTAAAATATAAAATAGAATGACAAAATTTGATCTTATTTGGTCAAGAGTAGTGCAGCCTAAACATAGATTTAACATCTCTGGTTGGCTAACCTAAACATAGATGATTTGCGTAGTTTCAAGAGAGCCTCAGAGATAATATCTCAGATAATCACTCAATTTTGAATAGTTTATTTAGAAAATCACTTTAACTTAAATTAGTTTACTTAGAAAGTCACTCAATTTTGTTTTATAACTCAAAAATCACTCCACAATCATTATTTCACTTAGAAAGTCACTCAATTATTGATATTTTACATAAAAAGTCACGTAAGTAATTTGACTAATTTTTAAATTACATTTTATTGAAATAAAATTTTTGTTTTAAACTTACTTTTAAAAAAATAATAAGTTGCTCATTTTAATTATTTTATTAAAGTTTGTTGAAATACATTTTTTTGTTTTGAACTGTTTAAAAAAAAAAAAAAAAGATTGCTACTGCGCGCGTTGGATTACTTCTCGATTCCAACCTTTACTTTTTCTTTAAAAAAAATTATATGATTTCTGTTAAACAATTGATAAAACGGAAAAGGGATTTTTTTGGTCAATTGCGACTATATGATTTTTCAAAAAAGTATTACTAAATAATCGGATGGTGTCGATAAGATAATTAAAATAGATATATTATTATTTCTTTAAAACATAGTTTAAAATAAAAATTAGATTTCAATAAAGTTTAATGAAAAAATCATTCAAATTGATTGAGTGACTTTCTAAGAGAAATATCAATAGTTGAATGACTTTCTAAGTGCATTATCAATAGTTGAGTGACTTTCTAAGTGAAAAATCAATAGTTGAGTGACTTTTGAGTTATAAAATAAAGTTGAGTGACTTTTTAAGTGAAAAATCAATAGTTGAATGACTTTTGAGTTATAAAATAAAGTTGAGTGACTTTCTAAGTAAACAAGTCTAAATTGAGTAACTTTCAAAGTGAACTATTTAAAGTTGAGTAACCATCTGAGATACTATCCTTAATCAATATCTAATACAATAATTGTGTAACTAGTTATTGGTTTTGATTTTTCTGTTTGAGGCCTAAGAGTTTGCAACATCATTTCTGGAAGGTGGTTGTAATACTAGGATGCTATTTTCTTTTATGAGTTGTAAATATTTCGATTGTCAATGATAATATTTACAGTTATTAAAAAAAATATGTAAAATATAAAATAAATAGAAGAAACCCAAATATATATTACATGAAATTTTTAGAATAAATAAGCAAAAATTCAGTTGCAGTCATGACCACTGCTTCAAAAACTATGATCTTTGTAGAAAAGTGACAAAAAAAAAAAAGATAAATAGAATAAGGTAAATAAGGAAGAAAAGTTATAAATACTAGAATAATAAAAAAAAAAAAGCTTACTTTCAAAATAGAGTTTTCCAGCAGTAATTTTCATCATTGGAGACCATAGCAACACAAGTAGCCTTCAATTTTTTTTGCGGCTTGCATTGCTTTTTATTGCTGCAAAATTTAAGACAGTATGATAAACAATAATCAATAAATATGAAGTCCATTCTAATAAAATTTTAAAAAATCAACTCAGAAAAAATTAAAATATATTGAAAAACAAATACACTTTTGCTAATCTCTCTTTGATGAGCTTGAGCAAATTAATTTAATAATCTCTCTTTGATAAATCTTATACTGTCAACAAACTTCCTTGTTCATCTTGATGAACTTGTATTTGACTACTATGACACAAGAAAGAAATTTTTATTAAAAATATATCTTAGATCTTCATAAAATTAGTGTCCATATTGGCACATCACACGTCAAGAAAACACATTTACGATTTTCATAAAAATGATGGGATGTGTCCTTTTTTTTAGGCTTAAGTCATATGTGGCCCCTTAACGTTGTCCGCATATTTCACTTAAACACCTCAATTTAGCCTTATACCTATTGAACACTTAAATCTTAACAAGTTTTTTTTACCTATTTAACACAAAATGATAATTAATAAAAACACAAACATGCGTGCATCTCAAACGCATATACATTAAAAAAAAATAGACCAATACAATATTGACACGTGGCAATTGAATTAAAAAATTTTATAAACTCTATTCAAACAATCCCAAAGGAATTTTTAGAAAACAAAATATTATGTTTATTAAGTTAACCCATCCCCACCCCACTCCACCAGGGGCGGCTCAAACCCGTTGGTGGCCTAAGGCCAAAATCAAACTAGAGGCCTTAAAAAAAAATTATAAATGTTTTTATTTTAAATCTATTTTTCTAGCTTTTTGAGATGCAAAGTTGTTAATAATTTTTGTTTAATCAATCTCTTCAAATAATTCTTTTTCAATCGATAATATATCCAAACCACTTAATAATTCTTGATACATTGTCGATCTTAAATAAGATTTTATTATTTTTAATTTTGAAAAACTTCTTTCTGCTGAAGCGACTGTTACGGGAATTGTTAACATTATTCCGTAAGCAATGTAAGCATTTGGAAAAGAATCAAGTCTTTTTATTTGATTATCTCAATTAGAGTATTATCTTCTACTTTTATGATTTCCCTTAATATTTTTAATTCAGAAAATAAGTCTAAACCGTCAATATGGGAGTGAGTATTATGTTTTAAGGAACATTCAAGATTGAGAAAATATTTTTTAAAATTCTCATCATCTAATGATCTCAATTTTTTCCCACTAAATAGAAAACCAAAAATATTTTCACATACTTCAAATTGTTCAAAACTATTTTGAAGTGAAAAGATGGCTTGGTCTACTATGTATAAGAAATAATCAACTCTAAATGATTCTTCAAAAGATCTTGTGATTTCATCTTATCAAATTGTTTTTTTCTATAAATTACACGTTTCTTACGAAATACATGTTCTATATTCATCTCTAATGCAATTTCCTTAGCCGAAATCATAGCACTTGTAAATTCTTCTTCTCTATATGTTTTTAGAAAAAAAGAAACTAAACCTATTAATTGATATATAGCGACATTAATATGCATATCTTCTGATTGTAAACTTTTGCTAATTGAATTACAGCAAATAATACATCATACCAAATAGCCATACCCAATAAAATTTCCATTTTCAAGCTCAAAAATTGCTAAACAATTAGCTTCACTTTTAATTTTTGGATCATCACTAACTTCTTCTAATTTAAATACATCTCTTATTTGTGGAGTTTGAAACCTTATTGCTTTAACATTTTCAATATGACTTTTTCACCGTGTTTGTGACAATGATTTAAGAGTTAAACTAGGTACACTATCTTTTAAGATTTTTCACCGCTTAGTAGACGAAGAAAATAGTGAATATATATGTTGTACCACTCCAAAGAATGATATAGCTTTCATACAAGAATTAACCATATCACAAAGTACCAAATTTAGATTATGACAATCACATGGTATAAAACGATCTAGGATTTATATTAAGAAGTCTTTTTTCCACTCCTTGGTGTTTTCCCTTCATATTAGACCCGTTATCATATCCTTGTCCTCTTAAATTATCAATATCAAGTCCAATACATTTTATTTCATCTAAAATAACTTCAAAAAGGCCTTTTCCACTTGTATCATCCACTTTTAAGAATTCTAAGAAATATTCGGTTATATTTATTGGAGTTTTCAAAATAATTACACTCCATATTATAATTAAATTTGGATAGACCATTAAGATCATGACACGTGTCCCTCCGTTTATTTCAAGGATATATACGTTCCAAAATATTGACGGTAAGGGTATACACAACCCAAAAGTATAATGAAGGGTATTGATGCACCATTTATGATAATTCGGGGGTATATTTGTCCTTTTTCCCTATTATAAAAGACATTTGGTCTTGATGACTTGTATCTGGCGTGCAATCAAGTATGATAGAGAAATACTTTGTTTTTATAACTTTTTCAATACTCTTGTTCTTGACTTGCCAATAAATTTATTAATTTATTTTGTATATTATGTCTAAGATAATGATTATGAATTTCATCATGTTTGATTCGTCGAATATGTTCTTGCATAATTGGATCAAATTCTGCAATCATTCAATAAGACTTAAGAAGTTTTCGTTATTTTCTTGATAGATTTTTTCATTTTCCCCCCTAAACGCCAAATTATTTCTTCCAAGAGTTTTTATGTTAATTCTTGACAATACATTTTTCCACTGTTCTCTATCTCTATTAATTTGGTCTTGAATGTTTTTATCGATTGTTTTATTATTACGCAATCTAGATTCTAAATCAATCCATGAACTCATATTAATAATATGTTGGTTAGTTGTTTCATAAGTTCTAAGCTTAGTAGTATGATTTTTCCAATCTCTACTACCTTCATTAGCTAACTTATTATTATTTGCATTAAAGGTCGTATTAAATAACTTACAACAAAAACAAAATACCTTATTCAAATCTTTGAAATAAACTAATCATCTTCTTTCATGTCTTTCTCCATTTGCTAACTTTTGAAAATAATATGTAGTAGAAAAGTGCTTTAAAAATTTATCCTTTGAAAAACATGTGTCGGTAATTCTAATTGGACCCTTTTCTACTAATAAGTCTCTTAACTTTGTATCAACAATATTCCATTGACTAGGATCATAGATATTTTTAGGAGTATGATTATTTAATTCATTTATAAGTTCTTGATTTTCTTGGGAATCTACATTCAACTTTTCACTAATTTTCTTTCCTTCTTCTTTTTGGTTTATATCATTATCTAATTCAACTTCAACTAAGTTAGTAACTTGTTCTTCTAAAGAGCATTCCCCTACCTTTTTTGATTTGATTTTAACATTGTTTTCCAAAAATTTATCAAGAGTACCTTTTTTGAGGTTTTATCAAGTTATCGACTTTTCTTTTTCTTTTAAGTTTTGAATGACCGAATTCATATTTTCTAGTTGACATATTAAAATCTAATAAATATTTTAATCACTATTTACAATATCAAATAAAAAATATAATAAACATAAGACACAACACAAATTAGAATGATATTACCGGATTCAAAAGCTATGAAGACTTGGTTTACAAAATGAATCGGGCTGCTGCAATATATTTTTCTTCAAATTTAAAATATAAACTATCAATAGAACAAGTAAATTCTTAAGTTTTGAATAAGAGAGATGTAAGATTAGAAAAGAGAAAGTGAGAAGAAAGAAGAGAGGAAGGGAGGAGGTTAGAATATATAAAAATAAAATTAGAAAAAAAAATAAGGTAAAAAAAAAAGATACCTTGTACATTTAAAAAAAGTACACAACTTTTTATTGGAAAGTTAAAAAGTCATAGTCATACCTATCACTTCATTAAGCTGTTTGCATTTATTGTCTTAGTTCTAATTTTTGTTCTAGTTTAATCCTACCTAATTAACTAAAAAATGGGGGGCCCTAAAATTGGGGGCCCAAGGCTAAGGACTTTTTTAAAGCCTAACCAGTTGCCCCTGCACTCCACCCTTCTTCTTTTTTTTCGGCGAACTTATTTTCCTTTTCACTGTGCCTCAACTACCAATAAACCATTGCCTCTATCCTCCTTCTCCATCGGATCTTGCTTTCCTTTCTACCGGGCTATTGAGCTTCAACCGCCTGTAAATCATCGTCTCCACGCCCTTTCTCGAATCTTATCCCTTTCACCGACGCCGATAATATACCATTGATCCCTATCTAAGTTAACTCCTCATTCACCTTACATTCTAATAGCGTTAAAACCTTTCACCCATTGTCTTCATCTTCTTTCCACTAGTAATCATTTATCACACTTACAAGAAAAAAAACTTTTGTCGGAAAAAAATAATCAACTTCACTGGAATATTTTATTCAACGGAATAAAAAAAAGAAGGAAAAAAGCAGAAAAGAATTGGAGAAGGTGAGAGAGAAAGGTTGAGGGGGTGGTGTGTGTGTAAAGAATGATGAATAGTTACAGAAAGATGGGGGAGAATCGGAGAAGACGGAAAACGTTCCTGTGTTTTTTTAATTAATTAATTATTATTATTATTATTTATTAATTAGGTGTATAAGTTGAGGAGAAAAAGGAAAAAAATACTTTCAAATTTCTTTACGCGCTTAAGAGGATCCTTTTTGTCATGTTAGTCTTTTGTGTCTAATAGGAATCACTTTAAACATGTAAGATGTTCAATAGGTATCAACCTTAGTTGAAGTGTCTAAGTGAAATATGTGGACAACTTTAAGGGGGCCGTAGATGACTTAAGCCTTTTATTTTTATTAATATTATTATTAAAGACACGGTTGATAAAAAAATGAAGGATTTTTTTAAAAAAAAAAAAAAAGAAGAAAAACATGTACTTAGAAAAAAAAAAAAAAAAAGGAGAAAACAAAAATGAGCATCCAATAACTCCATAGATATTGTTATTTATAGAGTTATTAAGGTGTGTTTGGTACGAAGGAAAATATTTTCCGAAAAATGTTTTCCACTTTTCTCATGTTTGGTTGGGTTTAATGTTTTGGAAATATTTTTCAAATCAATTTATTTTCCTCAAATTTAAGGAAAATGAGTTCCCTTCAAAACTTAAGAAAAACATTTTCAAAAACTCTCTTCCAACTTCAAATTACAATTTCTTTTTTTAAAAAAAATCAATTTATTTTGTCCCTACCCTCAAACCAGCCCCCCCCCCCCCCCCCCCGCAAACCACCACCCCCCAAAAGAAAAATTTAAAGCTTGTTTTTAAAAAATGTTTTCAACTTCAAAATTTCATTTTTTCTCCCCTACCCTCAATCCCCCCCACCCACCCACCCACCCACTCCTACCTACCAGCCCCCCAACCCCCAAAAAAATAATTTAAGTTTGTTTTTAAAAAATATTTTCAACTTCAAAATTTTATTTTTTCACCCCTACCCTCGATCCCCCCACCCACCCCCTACCAACCCCCCACCCCCAAAAAAAATTTAAGTTTATTTTTAAGAAATATTTTCAATTTCAAAAATTATTTTCTACTCTAGTAAAAATAAAAGATATTTCTCAAAAATATTTTTCATTCATAACTCAAACACTAAAAATCTTTTCCGAAAAATATTTTTAACTCACCAACCAAACATGAGAAAATAAGTCAAAAATCTACTTGTTTTCTAGGAAAACTTTTTCCATGGAAAACATTTTCCTTCATACCAAATACACCTTAAGTCATAAGAATTGAATAGAAGGAACTTGTGAAGACATATTATTTAAGTAGAGAATACAAATAGATGGAGATCTTTCTATAATTCATATGATATAATTAGATATAATGAAAACGATTGAATTCTTTTAATTATTAAATAAATTAATATATGAAAAGAATGAAGGGAAAAAAAAAAGATAAAAGATAAATAATTTTTTTAGGCATAAAAAAGTGTCACATCACCTAGTCTATATCTAATTTTATCATATATGTAGATTTTTTTACGCATATAATATTTCGTATTACTTTTAGTTACAAAAATAGATCAAAATCATCAATAATGTTGTTGTTACCTTTAAAAGATATTCAAAAATTAAGACAATATATTTTTTTTTGATAATTGAATTAGTTCGAACTAGAAATACCTGAGAAGACATCTCAAAGAATTAAAGAGCGACTTCACATATACACATTGGGCATCCATAATGCCTTTTAGAAGGGTAATTTTGAGTCACTGTATTAAGCATGTCGTTTGAAATAACTGGGGCAAAATAGAAAATAAGAGAACTGCTTGTTTTGACGAGTACCAATAAGTATTCTGAAAATAATATTCATTGAAAATTTTACACGTGTTTAATGACAAATAAAGCGTGTTTCTAATTTTCATGTGGCTGATTTTAATATGAGTTATAGTTATGACACCCTATTCCTATAAAGATCATGTATGACGAAGTTCGATTGTTACTTCTTGATTGTAAGAAAGAAAATAATTTACACAATATCACTTGGATGATCTCAACTAGCTTAATGTAGTTTGATAATTGATGTTTATGTGGTTAGCGTGGAATAACGATCATAGTTAAGATTTTAGCATCTAAAATAATCAATTTTGAGATTATCGCGATATTTGTCTATTGCATTCAAATTTTATCATGGTATGTATATATTTTTAAAAATAATTAAAAAAAGATAATAAGAATAAGCGGGAAAGAAGTGAATGTTTTCAAATAAATTATTATGTAATCTTATAAATAACATATTCATATACATGTATTAGTTAAATTGAATGTACAAAACTTGTGAAAGTCAACTTTTATTATTTTTTATAGGATAGAGCCCAAGAACTGTTGGACCAACTCTAGGATAAAATGAATGTTGCAACTTAGATCTATTAGAAGACTATGAAAGAAGAGATCAATACAAAATTTTATGGCCTTGCACCTCAAAAAGAAAGCATGATTATGGCATTGGGTCCTGCTTCTAATCTTGAGGAACATCACTCTCAAATACTATATTAGTTGGGTTCCTTTTAAGTTAAAAGATTGTGAGTTTTGTTGATATTTTAGTACTAATGTATATTTGAATTTATTTGTTAATATTTAGATTATTATTGTGACGATTCAATCCTTCGTGAGAGACACTCGCACTATATTTCCATTGAAAGAACCAATCATTTACTAATACGCAAGAAACTAAGCATCTAAAAGGAATAGTTCTTATTAATTAAAGGAAACAGTCTTTAATATGAACAAAAAAATATTCCCTTTAAAATCTAAAAATCGTGTATCAAAATATCTACGTGGTCTAATATGAGATGCAACCTCAAAACAAAAAGTGTCTAAGTCCTAAAAATAGATTAGAGGGAAAAGATGAACACATAGTATCTTAGAGGAAACAACTCATTCTTGAATTTAGAAAGCGTTGGATTCACAACTACGGTCACGAAGCAGCCGCTGAAATATGCCTTGTACTCAATAAAAAAAGAGCAAATGCAGTATCAGTATACAAATCTACAATGGGATCTTATCACTTTATAAAGTCTTGTACTTGGTTCATAATGCGATTTTACTTATTGATAAGATCTTATCACTTCATTATTTCAGGTACTTGAACTTCTTCACGAGATTTCAGAAGTGTTGTGTCGTAGGCCATTAGTTTTGTGTATTAGTAGTACCATGTTTGACATATTTTTTTAGCCTATGTTTGTATTAGTTGTACACTCTATTGTGTATTGAAATATGTATTACTAACACCATAGATTTTCATGTATTAATATATAATGCAAGGCTTTTAGCATGGAATTTTTATGTATTAATGCACTCATTAGCATGGTTAAAGACTCAATTGCCCCTCAATTTTTTTTACATCCTTTCCATCATATTTGTGGAGGGTATCTTTGTAAATATATATTTTTTAAAAAAAATTATGCAATGCATGCTATTTTTAAAATATCAAACTAAACAATTCATAAAATATAATGCAAGCATAACTAATACAATTGTTATTAATACACTATATTTAACATTATTCTTATACATCCTACCAAATGACACCTTAGATGCTTATATCTCCCCTTATGTTATACAAACTAACATATATTTCAATCAATTTTGGAGAAGTACTCGTCTTTGTGCATTATGGTATGTTCATTAGTGATATACCGCACATAAAAGTTATTAGGTGAAAGATATTTAATTTCTAACACTAAATCAATTGAAAGAAAAAAATAAATCATGATTTATTAGGTTGATGCATACAAATATCGTTGTATGCAATATATCATAATTCAAATCATTACATCAAGCTTTGTTATCATGAGCAATAATTTAGTTATTTATCTGAGGTACTCAATGTAAAATCTTCTTAGATATTAATTATAACATTATCAAGATGAATTATCTTGTTTATACAATCCGAAAGTTGTTCTCTTAACTCAATTATTTTGCATAATTAATTTTGTGAATGTCAACATATAGGGTGGGAATAAACACACATATACTCATCTTATAGATGCATCTATTTAACATAACACATGACAGGTGAACGATCCGTATTCATTTTTTATACTTTTCAGATTCTACGGGATTCAGTACCAATATTAGTTGAATATTTAATATGTACATCTTTCAAATGACTAAATCATTTGTGCCAACTGATAAAATTAATTGTACTAGTAAACTCCAAATTTATCATGACATGTCTCTTTTATTTTAGTAAATTTTGATTTATTAATTATTATTTCATGAAGAAATTTCAAATTTATTTCTTTTCAATTACTTTACCTCTCCTAGAGGTGTTGTGATATCATCACAATAAAGTGCAAATCCGTATCGATAAAGTTTATTAAATGCTAGAGAAAATAAATAAATTTTTTTATAAACTGCACATTAAAATTTACTTTAGTACTTTAACTTTACGAGTAATTATTTACCCCCTAATCTCTTTTCAAGTGAATTTAAATACACCCAAACAACTGATATGGCAAGACAAAAAATTAATTGTGAGTAAATATCAAAAATTAAAGAGAAAAAGAATAAGTGGGCCCCAATTTTTTTCTTTTTAGCCAATAATCTTTCTTTCCTTCATCTTCCTCATACCCTACCACCCTCTCGGCCTTAATACAACCAGCCCCTTCATCTTCCTCACACCCCACCACCCTCCTCTGGTTCTCAACCAGCATTTGCACCACCTCTTTCTTCTTCGTCACCCCCCCCCCAACCTTTTTGTATTTCTTCGGAACTCTCATCCCGGCCCTATTTCTCCTCTTCAAACCCTCACCCTCTTTCTTTACCTCGCCTCCTCAACCATCACTTGCCTCGCTCTCTTCCTCTTCCTTTTCCTCCGTCTCCTTCCCTCCTCCTTCTTCTTCATTGAATATTCCATCTTCTTTCTCTTTCTTTGCAACCCTTCCCATTTCTTTTCATTCCGTAAAAGAGTGTGATTAATTGGAGGTGAAATAGAAAAATCAATAATTTGTTCTTGCTTCAAAATTATTAATTATGACAATGTTTGAAAGTAACGAAACTTGAAGCTTTTTTTAATGAAAAATTTGCAATTCTTTCATCTCAAATTAAATTTTCAATCATTGTTTTGATAATGTGTTTTAAAAATTGAATGTGTTTTTGTGACAATGATTTTGAGATTTTTGATCAATCTTTCAATCGTGACTAAGTTTGTTCAATTGCAATCGTGACTGAGTTGAGGAACATGCACTCTCATTTTTTTGAATTTTTTTTTTTTTTTTTTTTCTTTCTACAATTGTGAATAAATAAAAAGAAACAAAAAAAGAGTTGAAAAAAATAAAATTTAAATATTGTACTATGTGGCACTGCTGTGGCAATGATGTGGCGCTAACAGATTGATGGCATGGCGCGTGTGGAATGCACTTACCATTGTGAAACTCATATAATAATTTTAGGGTGATTTTAAATTCACTTGAAAAGCGATTAGGGAGGGTAAATAATTACTCGTAAAGTTAAAGTGCTAAAGTTAATTTTGTTGTCAAGTTCATGGGGGATTTTATGTATTTTCTCTAAATGCTATCACATTCACTTCAGGAAATGATTTTGTATTTTTAGCATTTATCAAAAGTTCTCATTCTTCTTGAATGAAACACAATCATCTGAGCGTATAAAATTATGATAGATTAGTACCCCATTCCATGTTCATATGCATTAATCAATCACTCGTCTTCTTTGAGATATATTATGCACTATTACCACATTTACTTCGTGAGTATATCAAGTGAGACAAGTTTCATGATTTTTCACAAAAACACATTATTTTACTTTATATATTATTATAATGCATTGAGGCTTAAATTCAACGTTTTACCCATAAAAACGTTTTAGGCCCTAATAGATGAGACTTAAACCCAATATCTTATCATCATAATACATAGGGACTTTAATCTGATATATTATTAAATGTAATAATATTTGAATCTATCGTCTTATCCATAATGAAATTTAAGAAATATTATCGATTCCGATAATAATATATTTCTTGCAACTTCAATCAAAATTTAAGTGGAATTATTATTATTATTCACTTTCTTGAGACATATCCAAAGAAAGTAGTACCTGCATCACTATTTTACTAGAGCACACAAGATGAGCACACATATAATCAAGCTCAACGAACATCTATTATATATAAGATATAATAATAATAATAATTCTCATCTTATGAAAAGGATATCATCCTTGGCCCATAGAATAATGAGGGTTGGAGTTTCATAAAATCAATCAATTATTCCTAAAGAAGAATTACATCAATTCAGAATCTAGTTCGTCCATTGAGTTATTGATGTTGTTCCCAATAATTTTAACTAACTTAAAGAAATGCTAAGTAATGTCAAACAATACTTGCAAGCAAAATATATAATTAAAGTTCATATATAGCTAATTCATGTACATCAATATTAATAAATTTAATGGCAAGGTCGAGAACCATATCATAAAGCTATAAAATTATAAAATCGATATCAATTTAATTACGTTTGGTATAACGTAAACTATTATTCATGAATTTACAATGCATATTCATGTTTTAATAAGAAAAAATTCACTTGATCCCAATCCTACCCTCACTAGAATTTCTAATTTTTCTATATAACACAATAAATATATATTTATTTTATAACAATAATTATTTATATGGCGAAGGGATGGATTTACCCCCGAATTTTAATAAATGGTACGTATATGCCCTCCGTTATACTTTCCGTCCACATAAGCCCTTGCCGTCCAATTATAGGTACACATATACCCCTCTCACTAACGGACCCCTAATTTTTTACACGTGTCTTAATCCTATTGAACTACCCGTTTGACCCTTTTTTTAACCCATAACCCAATATCCACCCAATTTCCTCTAAAAGGAATCCTAATTAAAAACACCAAAACTTGAACTTGTAAAATTTGCTGAAGAACTCAATGCATTTGACTCGACATTGGCGGAGCTTTTGTGATGGGTTCTTTTGTTACAAAGTTCATTTGTGATGGGTTCTTTTGTTACAAAGTTCATTAGTTGCAGATATTAAAAGATTTCATTTTCCAGATAAGGAAAATTCAAGTCGAATTTGATGAGGAGCTTCTCAAGGCAGTCAAGAAAATTTTTTGCATTGAAGGAATGGTCAGAGATGCAGTGCAGTTGATACAAGAATTCAGTGCAAGCAAGACATTTGAATTTCAATTCACTTGCAAGTTTGCCTTTCAAATACTTACAGAAAGGTTCGATAGTTGAGCATCCCAGTAAGTTAATTAAACGGAGTTGAATATTTGACATTTCTGTATTAGTTGGAAAGTAGGTGTACTATAATCTATCTCACACCTAAATACAAATACCATGCATCTTCAATTGTTTTGTTTCCACATGTAACAACACATTAGCGATATCTTTCAATTGTGGAAATTCAGAATCTCATACTTAATCAGTTAATTGTATATTGTCATTTCAATTTCTTTCTACTCTAATTAGAAACACTCATTAATGTGAGTGTTGAAACAAAATGAGTTTTTTTTGTCAGAAGTACAATACTAATGTGGTTAAAAAAGTATCTTAAGTTCTTAACATAAGGTGTGTCAATTGAGTGTTAGAATTTGAAAATGTTAAAATGATATGAGTTGATAAATGAGTGGGTCATCGATTGATTTTTTTTAAAAAAGTGGGTCATTGATTTGTTCACAAAAGAACCCATCACAAATGAACTTTGTAACAAAAGAATCCATCACAAAAGCTCCGCCAATGTCGAGTCAAATGCATTGAGTTCTTCAGAAAATTTTACAAGTTCAAGTTTTGATGTTTTAATTAGGATTCCTTTTAGAGGAAATTTGGTGGGTATTGGGTTATGGGGCGGATAATTGGATTATGGGTTAAAGAGAAGGATCAAACGGGTAGTTCAATAGAATCAAGACACGTGTAAAAAATTATGAGTCCGTTAGTGAAAGGGGTATATATGTACCTATAATTGAACGGCAATGATTTTTGTGGATGGAAAGTATAACGGAAGATATATACGTACCATTTATTAAAATTCGGGATAAATCCAACCCTTCGCCGTTATTTATATTATACTTTATACTTACTATAATAAAGGGCTAAAACTTCAGTAGGCCTATTTGGTATTTTCGAGCGCAGCGTTCAATAATACGGTGCATTACATCGCCTTCATCAGATTTGTTTGGTTCATCTCTTTTATCTCTTCTCAGGTATGTATGTATCTCCTTCTCTGTGTTCTGCTTTTGGGTTGATCTCGAGCTGTGTTTTTTTCGTTTAATTTCGCCTTTTGGGCCAATTTATATCTTTTCTGTGCGATTTGGCGTCTTTGGATGTGTATGTGTGTTTATTTGAACTAAATTTGGGGCTTTTTGGTTCTTTCGGCGATTTGTAATTTTGAGGCCCTTGAAGCACTGCTTTGGTGGCTCTAGGGTTGAGCCTCCTTGTTGATAAAAGTACTTTGTCAATTCAATGTCTGTGTTTCCGTTAATGATGAAGTTTTGTGGGGATTCTACATCATATAAGGCCAGTTACTGAATTCAATTTCTAATTTTTAACCATCTTAATTCGAGCACTGGAACATCAATTTTTTAAAAAATAAATGTAAAAGAAAAAACTTTAACTTATTGGTGACTTGAGTGTAGTAGAGAAGATAAGTGTTACTTGTAACTTGGAAGCATACTTAGATTTTTCAACTCTTTTTAGAAGTTTAAGATGGATTGAAGGTATTATATGTGGACTTTACTTTGTGAGTTGGTGAAGTTTTTCAGGTTTGAGTCCTTTTAAAGTTTATTTTGGTTAGCTCTGTATACTTGCATTAATGATGCAGGAAATTGCTGTGATAAAGGAAACTGAGAACATGACTGACGATAGAAGAGTTCACCCAGATTGTCGGAATGCTTCGAACCCTTATCATGAATGCAGCGAATATTGCTTCAAAATAATAGCGGAAGTAAAGAAGCAAATGAGCAAAGCTGAAGCAGGTAAAAACTGAATTTTAAGTTGCAACCCTGGAGTACTTCGACATTTTTGGCACTAGCAATTCAATTCATATCACAAAAGTTGAACCATTTGACTCTAGTTGTTTGCACTTACCCAAAGATCAAAAAACAAAGCAAACAACAACAACAATTAACAATACAAAAAAATTAAATAGCAAATGTTGTCTTCTTTTTTGTTTATGTCTTTTTTTGTTGCGTAGTCAAGCTTATTAACCTTTGATTGAAGATACTGATGGGTATTGTTTCACTTGCCATTCTGTGTCCATGGGCTTAATGGACTGGAGATTAGGTTCACTAAAGGGGTCCTTGGTATTACTAGGTTTTTTCCCTTGCAGACAACTGTGGTATAGTGATTTGACATCCAAGTGTATGTTCAGACTGTTGCAGCTTTAAAGGAGTTGTAGTAGAGCAATCAAAGAAAACGTTATACTGGAGAGAGTGACCAAGCAATCTTTGCTAGTTATAGATGGAAAAGTGAGAGCACAAGGTGTTAGCTG
Source organism: Solanum bulbocastanum (assembly GCA_037074985.1). Lineage (NCBI taxonomy): Eukaryota > Viridiplantae > Streptophyta > Magnoliopsida > Solanales > Solanaceae > Solanum > Solanum bulbocastanum. Next base: position 44,126,386 of record CM073606.1, on the reverse strand, counting down.
ATTGAGAGACATATATAGTTGTGTTGTCTCCTGCATCACTGAGATCAAAATAGTTGGTAACTGGTAATTAAGTAAGTGAGGTGTTGGAAAATATGGCTGTCATGTCAATAGTACAATTATCAGTATGGAGTAGACATGGTGGTATAGTATGTATTGGAGCTGAAAACCACCTTCAGAAAACTTGAGATATATTCCTGCCGAACAGAGAAGTAAGAATTAAGAAAGGTAATTGGTGGTTTGTTGAAGAACTCTACGCGACTTGCCCCTAAAATATTCTATCATTACACTATTCATACCTATTACACCAGCCCATCTTTTTCTACTCATACTAGGGGCAACCTAATCTTGCAACCACTTTTCTTTCAATATATCCTCCCAATTTTTAGTAATAGGGTTGGTGCAAATATTTGTTGGTAGAAAAATAAAACCACTATCATATTACCAAGATTAATGTTAAGTTAGTATAAAATAAATGATGTGTAGTTCAAGATTAAGGCAAGTTCTTTTAATAAAACCTTATGCTACCCATATCTTTGGTTGGTGTAAAATTTCATTTTCCCTATTTTCCTACCTATCAACTTTCTCTTCCCATGTGGGCAGGGTCAAATTTATGTATCTACAATTAACCATAGGGAAGGGCGAAGCTTGGGATCCTGTTTTCCACACCTTGGAGCTTCATGAATTTGAGACTTGTGGATGCAAAATCCTTACATACTTCTAGTGCCTAAAATACAGATTTGCCTGTCATACATGTCTGCAGTACAGGGGAGTGGGGAAAAGTAATTAATGGTGTCAATAGTAGTTCATGGGACGGGGAATAGTACATTTTTTGTGAATGTTGTAATGGAACATCATGTAAAGTGTGATCGGTTTTTTGTGTTAATGCCATTGACATTGAGTAGATAAATGAGGATCTATATGCTGAAGTGGAACTTTATCATGTCAGCAAGAGACAAGATACTACACTACACTGGTTAAGCCACACACTTCATTTAGATTGCATTTATATGTGGTCAGTGCTTAGCTAACATATGAAATCTAATGATATGAGGTTGTTGAGAACCTCCTGCCTTAACTAATGCTAAAATTCCTTGGCTTTATTTTAGCTTTTATTGATTGGGCTTTGAGTTTTTGATTTTCAGAAAGCTAGTGAAGAGTTATGGAAGTAGTATCGTCATGCTCCATATCTGGATGGGGCAAACAAGTACCATATGAACATATATGCTATGCAGATTATCTATGACAGGTGTTATATCAAAGAACTATATATTGATGCCTACTGATAAGGATTATTCATGCCTGTAACAAGGCATGACCAACTGATACAAAAGACAACACTATAGTGTCCATGTTGCCTCTAAAAGAGTAAGAAACTTGTTGAAAAATACAGTAAGAACCTTTGCAACTGTCTAGCAGTCGGGATAGGGCCCCACCATACCCATACTTAACAAATATATACAACAAAATAGAATACTAATTCAATCCTTTATCCCTTTCATTTAATATAGGCTACATATAGAAGTAGCTCAATCAAGTAGGAAGTCGAAATAAATAACTTAACCAAGTAGATAGTCCAAACACGTAGGACGTTTACGGTAGTAGGTGAAGCACATAGCTCAAGCAAGCGACTTTGTCCCATATTCATTTGTATTTGCAAGTCTCATTACCTCAAACTATATTCTTCACTTTAGTATAGTTGAATAGTTAAGACTTTGACTCTAATTTAGCCTCACTTTCACATATTTAAATAAATTTCTGACGTTAACTTAGTCGCACATATGTTGAAAGGTATAGGGTATTACAATAATTTGCTACTATGATAATCTCTTGCCTCTTAAACCTCTTTTCTGCCCACGATGAGCCCAACAATGGCTCTTTCCATTACATGGCTTGAACCCCCAATCTTATGGTAGGAGGTGAAAGGTCTTTACTACTATGCTATACCTCTATTTCTTTTATAACCATGGTGTGCATGTCAACTTGTGCGCATTTCATATAATTCCACGAAGTACTTGCTACCTCCCACCAACACAAGTATCAGGTAACCTATATATTACCTATATACCAAGACTTGGACAGATAAAAAGAAATTACCTAATGTTTTTGCCTCTATTGGAATTTGAACCTGAGACGTCATGATTTCAACCATTTTATTGACCACTAGCCACACCCTTGGGATGCCTATACCTCTGTTATCATCTTAAAAAGAAATTACCTAATGTTTTTGCCTCTATTGGAATTTGAACCTGAGACGTCATGATTTCAACCATTTTATTGACCACTAGCCACACCCTTGGGATGCCTATACCTCTGTTATCATCTTTTAAGCGTTACTTGCAGGAAGAAAACTATATTTAAATCAAAGATATAAGTATTTCAAGCATGATTTGTTGGAGAAACATGTTAGGCTTAACTAGTAAAGCTCACATAAGTGTTTCCTCAAGCATTTCCGTTTGCTAGCATTTTTGTTTCTAAGGAGGGCTAATGCCTACTGTTTGCTCCCGTAGAATGGCAAATTTGTTGTTCTTTCCTAGCCTGACCTTCTTTATGTGCTATCAGGTGTATTGCAAGCTAATACTATTGATGTTCATCGCTCCTCGGTTGTGAGTTCCGATGGGGGTGAAGGTGCACCTGATGAAAGGGATGTTGAAAGTCACAGTGATGCAGATGATCAAGCTGATGGAGAGGATAATATGGGACAAGACTCCGCGAATCTCACAGGGAGGAAGAAGAAGTTATTTGAATTGAGGTTAAAAATGGTAATTGCAAATATGATTCTTTTCTGTTCATTTAGAAATCAATGCTATAATTCTGTCAGCTTCTGTATTTATTACTCCCTTTTCAATTTGTTTGTCTTGATTTCCTTTTTAATCTGTTTAAAAAGAATGTCACTTTCTATATTTAGCAACTCTTTACACTCAAATTTAAGCCATAAGATTCAAATGGCATTTTGGTACATTACATTAATATTTTGTTCAAGACCACAAGATTCAAAGCCTTCTTTATTTTCTTTAATTCCGCGTTGAATCAAATTAAGGCAAACACATTGATATGGAGGGAATATTTCATTTTCTTCTTTTTCTCAAAAAAATATTTCATTTTCTTGTTTTCTTTTCTTTTTTATAGTATCTTCTATCAAATTACTTATATTCTAGCTTGTGGAATTTTATGCAGAATGAGGCAAGAAAAGCTAATCAATCTGCAATGGTAGCAGAGAAGAAAAAAACAGAAGCTCCACCAGAGTCTAGGGGAATGTCCAAGCAAAAATGGATTGAGGAGAGGAAGAAGAAAATTGGGAAGTTGTTGGATGCCAATGGGTTAGATATGAGCAAGGCATATATGCTAGATACACAAGAGTCTGCAGAGGTTAAGTACAAGAAGTGGGAGAAGGAGCCTGCTCCAGCTGGTTGGGATGGTACGACTGATTTTTCATCACTGTTCTATTTCCAGACCCCTACCCCTACCCCTCCACCAAAAAACAGAGAAAAGAAAAAACTTTACATGATTACTAAAGCTCTCAGATATAGCATGAAATGTGTCTCTGAGAAAAGCTCGCTTTGTTTCGTCCAAAAGAATCATCGTCTCCTTAGCTAATAATAAGTTTTAAAGGATTCAATACTCTAGCCTTAGCTGCTCAGTGAGATTTATGTGTGATTCTCCGCTTCCTTTAAAATGGTCTATGAGGAAGTAACTTCTTGACCATCATGATTCGTTGGTATCAACTCTTAAAAGAAATGACAGTGTATAGGCTTTTAGAAATGCACATTAAGCTGTTCCTGAGTTTTTGGTATGCTTCAACTACTTAAGAGTGTTTATAGACTTAATAGTATGACGTAGAGAAGGGATATGACATGGGCAAGCTAAATTGATGTGTTCACTGTGTAACAGAAACGTATTATTTAGCAAAATGATGGATTACATAAGAACAGGAGACCAGTTGGAGTAGGATTTCAAAAGAACTATGTTTTAGAATATATCTCCATATAAGGGACTAATCAACTACAGTTTGGTGGAATGTGTCCTGATTTACACTTTTACTTTAGGAGGATAACGAAATTAGTGTGTTATCTATTTCTAGAAATTTCAGCTTGGTAAACCGATTTGTATTTTGATCTTACAACAACTACTATGCCTCAATCCCAAGCTAGTTGAGGTCAGTTGTATGATTCCTCAATATCATAAATGCTCTGTCTGTCCATAGTTTTTCAATACTCCCTACTCGAGCATCATCTAATGCTAGGGGTTCTCTAATATATTATAGTGGTTACATCTCTAAAAGACTAAATACTAGTTGGTATCGTCTGTACGGATTTTCAACTTGCACTATTTTCTAGCTTTTTGCTAGGTCTACCAAGATTTTGTGATATTTTAGATCTTTTGTGATAAATGATAATTTCCTTGCATGTGGTTTTAGATCTACCTCCTATTTTAACACCTTCAATCATCATGTTGTCTCATCTAAGAACCGGTGCATTCAGAAGCCTATGTAACACGTTGCGAAACCATCTCAAGCGACATTCTCTTATTTTATCCGTTATATGTGCTACTTGTCCCATCTAATGGAGGGATGTGTTCATTTCTGATCTTATTTAATCTCTGTAAGACTGCACATCCATTTTAACATTCCCATTCTTGTGACACTCAATTTGTCGATTTGTTGGGCTGTAGAAGCCCAACATTCACTCTGATATATCATTGCTCGTATTATAGTTGTTTTATAGAAGCCTTTCACTTTGGTAGATATCTTTCTAGCACATTACACTCCTGCTACACTCCTCCATATCAGCCATCCTACTTTAATCCTATGTGGAACATCTTCATCTATCATTTTATTCTATTGGAACATTGAGCCTAGATGTCTAAACGGTCTAGGTACCTCAATTCATCCTATCTGACATCAATGCATACTGAGATTTAATGTGTCTAATTGGAAAAGGTTTGCATTTTTACGGTTGTGGACGTTGTGATGTTGCAACTGGGAATTAGTTGGACTCCTTCAATTGAATTAAATTATAATATTCTATCATTTTCAATAAAATCTGTGACTATGACTGTCTATTCTGGCAAAAATTCTCATGTATTTGCCCGCCTTGGATTATCTAGCTTGAATTTAAGGTAGAAAGATGGACTCTGGTCTTCTGGGTATTGATTGTGCAATTTGTATTGTCATGCACAGAATTTTCGAACTGCTAGCCCATAAGGGAAAGCTAGAATTCTTTTCAATTTCCTGTCATATGCTTCTGTAGAGCAGTAGTAAATATATGATATATTTCTGAGCTTGCAGTGAGACGTGGTAAAAGTATCCGATTTTCTTATAGTTCAATCCCTTGTTTTGAAAATATTGTTGACCTTCATTGATGATCCCTTTTTTTTCCCTGGCACTTCGGAAGTTTTGGATTGTGATGCAGATGTATATGGTGAAGCTGATCTGATTTCCTTACCTATGTTATTTGTCATTTTTCAGTTTTTAATCAGAAGACGCTATACGATGCATACAAGAAGCGGACAAAGAATGTTGCTGTTGATGTAGATGAGTACAATAGAATGAAGGAAACTGACCCAGAATTTTATCGAGAAGCTTCTAGTCTACAGTATGGGAAAGTAAGCTTCAGCCATGATACTTAGCTTTGTTTGTTTTTATTAATTTCAGACTTCAGAAAATAGGCTACCCTACACTAACATCTTTCACTTGTACAGGCACCAAAATTATCAGACGACAAGATAGAGAGGATGGTGAAGGAGCTCAAGGACAGGGACGAGAAGCGCCAATCATTTAGTCGGAGGAGAAAGTTCCATGAAGAGAAAGACATTGACTCTATTAATGATCGTAACGAGCACTTCAATAAAAAGATTGAGCGTGCCTTTGGAAAATACACCCTGGAGATCAAGAATAACCTTGAGAGAGGAACTGCTTTGCCTGATTGAGGTATTAACATGCCATGTCAATGTGTGTTTTTCTGTATCCTAGAGCAGTCTTGTGATGGGGATGCTCCTTGATCTGTTGCTTTCCTGTACCATGATTTCAGTTAATGTCAATTTCTCTCTCTCAACCTGATGCAAATGCTTGGTGGTGGTTGATTATGGTTCATCTTATAAACCTCATTATTAGCAAGAATTTTTTTTATTATTGACAACAAAAATGTAAATATCTAATATCCTTTCCCCTCCCTAAATGAGAAGGTTTGAATAGGGAAATGATCTATTAATGGTATGAGCTTTTCTTTTGTGACTGATAAGATTATTACTGGCCATTTGATAAATAAGCAGATGCTAACAGAAGAATTAATGAGGTGCTTAAATTTGCTTGCAGAGAGGGTCAAGTGATGTAGGAGTGTGATTTTTTAATGGTTTGGCTACAATCTGCACAAATCTCTTGTGGCTGGTGAGTTGTGTATGTAGAAAGGGATCCCGATATCACCTCGTATATGTTAGGTTAAATCATTTCTGGGCTTTGGTCATGCGTTTTTGGGTTTTGCTTTTACTGAAAGCTATTGCCATTTTTGGGTGCTGGTGTCAACCAGTTTTCCAAGGCATATTGCAAAATGCTTACTTGGTAATAGTTAATAAGGTTCACCCATGACTAAGATTTCTATGTAGTTGTAGGCAGAGACTGGAGAAATGGACTAGTTTTAGACCAAGGAGTGTTGAATCATCCACAAAGCATTACTTCCAACTGCTGCGAGTTGAGTGAAACTAACCATGATCACTGTTTGTTTACATCCATTAGTTTGCAAGGGATTCATTGCCGATTTTGATGGGAGATCAAATGGCTGTTCATGTACCTTTATCCTTGGAGGCTCGCCACACCATGGGCATAGAACACTTTATTTTCACTTTCTTGCTAAACTATCAAAATGACTGTCATATGGTACCATTATATTATATCCAAATTTGAATCAACGTTTTTTTTTAGCTCTCAACCTTCTCAAAATAGTGATATGATCTGCGTAATACTCTACCTTAGATTCTATCGGTGGGATTCTGCTGGTATATTGTTGTGGTATGACTCGTCGTAAATTATTACTCTAGTGAAGAAGGTCCCAAAATGAAAAAAGGCGAAAAGTTATTGCTAAACTAATTTCTGCGGTGCTACCAATTTTGTTTTGATGATAAATACTTCTGTTCCTAATTACTTGTTTATTTTTTTTTAGTTGTCTCTAATTACTTGTTCATTTTAACAAATCAAGAAATGATAATTTTTTTTACCTATTATATCCTTAATTGATTACTTCAAAAAATGTAGAATTTTTTGAAAATATTAAGTTTTTAATTCATCCATTTTATAATTAATATGGGTAAAATAATAAATTTATTATGTTAATAATTGTTTTTTTAATTGATGTGTTAATTCAAAATAATTTAGGAACAGACGTACAAAATAAAGCAAATGGCTTTATGCTAAGTAAGAAAAAGATAATGGGGACCTACAATTGTTTGGGTTTTTGGTTCTTGCATGTGAATCCACAGTAAAGGAACTTCTCGATCCTAGCACCCTTCCCACTTCACATGACAAGTGTGCCTTTGTTGGTCTCTCTATTCTATAAATTCTCCCATCTGTTCTTTTTCTTATTCTTTACTACCTATAGGCTATACGTTCATTTTATTTGCTCACTATTTTAAAAATATTTTTCTTACTTTTATTTTTATTTTTAATATAGACAAAATGGTTAAAACTATCCTTTGATTAATGTAAAATAGACTATTTATACCCTTCATTATATTTTGGAATAAAAAAATACCATCGTCGTTATTCTAAGAGATCACAAATACTTTCAAGTAGGGTTGCGTATCGATCGCTTCCATTTTAAAGTTTATCGATTTGGCTTATTGGTTAGCAGTTTGAAGAGATGCTAAACCGTTATAGAATCATTAAGATATTGGCTTATTGGTTATTGGTTTATCGGTTTTTTATCGTTATCGGTTTAACCTTTAAGATTTGACACAAAAAAGACTTCAAAAATTACTTAGAAACGATGTGACAAACCAAATAAATCATGCACATGAGTTCACAAGTTACATCTTGATCAAAAGCAAACACTTTTACATTGTAGAATAATCAAGTGTTTGAGACAATCAAAAATAAAAGTAGGAAATCAAACTCTAAGTCAAGGACTTTATATACAAAATGGTGTAAATATAATTATTTAGTTTACTATCGGGTTATCGGTTAACTCATTAAGAAAAAATTTTAAATCGTTAAAAATCAATAACCCGATAACAAAAAAAAAATCAAAACCGCTAAACTAATAATCCAATACTGATAAATCAATAAGTTTTGTTCGATTCAGGTTATCAGTTTTAGTTCAATTTTGAACAGCCCTACTTTCAAGAGTTAACAACCTAAATTTTCAATGATGTGACAAGTCATGTGGGATTAATTCCCCCGCGTTGCTAATTAAGATTCACTAAAAAAGGGCAACAAGTCAAACTAATTCATATAAATTAATAAAGCGATTGTATTAGCATAATACATATACATGACCCTTAGCTTGGCGTCAATCTGCAACTATGACCTTTAATTTTGGATGTGCACAAGTAGGCACTTAAACTTGTATAAAATTAAATAAATAGACACATTCATCTTACATGACACCCTACATAAAAATTGTGTCCTACGTGGCTTCATACACGTAAAATATCATGTAGGACACATGTATCTATTTATTCAATTTTATATAAATTTAAGTGTCTATTTATGCATACTCAAAATTAAAGGACATAATTATCCGTTGAAGCTAAGCTAAGAATCAAATTTATATATTATGTGTTTTTTTAAAGTGTGGAAATTCAAAGAGAACAGAGGGAGTATAATTTTCAACCTTTTCATTACCGTTGGTTGCTTTTCCTTGGTTAGTCGTATTGTTTGTCTTCAAGTCAAAAAGAGTTGATGCAGGCACTTGTCATGCCAACCCTGCAATGATTTTACAGACCTTTCCAGACTCACCAGAGAGAAACCCATAAGCATAGAAGAGCATCTTTGTTTTCTTTAGGAGACACGTGGCGCCATTCATGTGGAAAATGGTCTCAAAGATCAATAAAAGTTTCGAGTATCTAAAAGGGGTTGAAAGAAGCTCTTTAAATGATTCCATTAAGTGGGTACTACATAGATGCCCACTATTCAATTCCCAAAAAAAAAAAAAAAACAGTTTAGCTACAATACAATTTTTGCGGAAATGTTCGATAGAAAATACAGTAGGTTTAGTGATGGAGTCAAAAAATTTTAACTTAAGCAGTTCAAAATTTGGATGAATCCCTAATTATAAGCTGGCTTCGTCCTAATATTAATATAATTAGGGTTCATTTGGTGTGAGAAATAAGAACAAATAGTCATGAAATTAAAAAATAGTTCTAGGATTAAATTTTGATGTCTTATTTGATTGTCATGTTGGAATAATTTATTCCATTATTTATATCGTAGTGATGGAATAAATTATCTCATATACATGGTGAAATAAGTTATCTCAAAATAACTAAACCCAAAATAATTAATTCTATGATAACTTACTCCTAACCAAACAACCCCTTAGTGTTTTACTACATATATTATTTGCTCAATATGTCTCTTCACTCTTTAATACAATAGTGGACATGAAATGAGTTTAAAAGATTTACTTTATTATAAATTGGTTGTTACATAATTTAAGGTTTTCATGGAAGTTATAGTGGACAAAGTACCTATAACGTTGATATAAAATAAGAAATATCCGATAACGTGATTTTGAGTGCTCACGATGATGGAAAACAACAAATACCCCATAAGGTGATTTTGAGTGCTGAATAACATGAAACCTAAAAATTTTATTAGGGGGGTTCCAATTTCACAAGAGAAGAATTTGAAAGAGAAAAAAAACTAACATTAACGATGAAACTGTACCAAACAAAATAAAAAAAAAAGGTTCATACATTAATTTAATTAATTAACTAATCCTCAATACACAAAATCAAACAATTAAACAAGAAAAATTTGAACTTGTGAATGAAATTTGTCTTCTCTCTTCTTCTCTGGTTATGAGGGGTGGTCGATAACTTGCTTAGTTGGTTTGGTTGCTGCGGAAAGATCCCAAAGCTTTTACAGCTCCAGCTCTCAATATAAACTGATGGTATATTGCTGCTGCCATCGCTCCCACCATTGGTCCAACCCAGAAAATCCACTGCACCGAGTAATAATTGTTATACAGTGTCGGTGTTAATAACATTAAATCTGTCGTAAATTAGTAAAAACTTACTTGGTCATCCCAGATTTTTTCTTTGCCGTAAATGACTGCAGCTCCAAAGCTCCTAGCTGGGTTAATACCAGTTCCAGTAATGGGGATGGTAGCCAAATGAACCATGAAAACAGCAAATCCAATTGGAAGAGGAGCCAAAACCTTCATGTCCAAATTAAGTACTTGGAGTTAGTATTGAAAAGAACAAAAAACAGAGCATACAGGGGGGAATACCACTGCACCACTATACTTTAGTGAACAACAGTTTTTGCAGTATTTGTCGTCTATTTCAGATCCACTAGACCCAAAAACAGAGCAAACAGGGAAGTTACTACTATTCAACAACACATACTCAGATTTTTATTTGTTGTCTACATATGAATTTGAAACTTTTAAAATTCAAGATTTGTCTTGTGAGAGGGTAACTACTTACAGGGACGTGGGAATCGCGAGCGCTTCTTTTTGGGTCAGTAGCAGAGAAGACCGTGTAAACAAGCACAAAAGTTCCAACAATTTCAGCACCCAAAGCAGTTCCTTTGTTGTAACCAGGTTGCACAAAGTTAGCACCTCCACCTTCTGTGTTGTAGTAATGCTTCATGAACAACTTAACGAAACCAACACCACAAATAGCACCAAGTGACTGTGCAATAATGTAAGCAACTGCTCTTATCAATGACACTTTCCTTGCCAAGAACAACCCAAATGTCACTGCCGGGTTAATATGACCACCTTCAACAACAACAAAAAAAAGTAGTTTTGTTAGTTCTTTTTCTCTTTACTTTACAAAGAGGATAGAGATCTAGAGAACCCAGAACTATTTTTGAAGTTATGGATTCAAAATTAAACATTTCTTGAAATTTTTAGTGATTTTAGACACATTACTGCTTCATGCCAAAACATCAGATTCAGTTGGACCCATGAACTATATACATCACCCACCTCAAGGTAGGGACGGAGCTACAGTTCTGCTTACAAGTTTATCAAAACCCACTAATTTTACCTCAAACTTCGTATTTGTGTTAAAAATTTCATACCCATGAACTCAAAATACAAAGTTAGCTCGAATCAAAATTCTGTATACAGAAAATTCGAAAGTTGTAGTTTTACCAGAAATTCCAGCAGTACAGTAAACAAGAACGAAGATCATGCCACCAAAAGCCCACGCGATTCCAAGAATCCCAACACCATCACATTGGTCGAGAGCGTTGAGTTTCTTGTGGCCGATAACGGTAGCAACGGTGACATAAAGGAAGAGAAGGGTGGCAATGAATTCAGCTATAACAGCTCTGTAAAAAGACCATTTGGTAAGCTCAGCCATGTCAAGAAGAGGAGCTGGAGGAGGGTCAACATAGTCCTTTCCATGATGATGAGCTTGTCCTTCTTCAATCACGTCCTTCGACATTTTTTTTTCTTTATGCAGAAGAAGTTTGGCAGTTAGAGAAACAGAACTTCGTTGAGTTTTTGGTTTTTGAGTGAGTGAGGAAGATGATGAATTTGTGCTAGCTTTTAAGGAGATAAGGAAAGGGTATTTAAGGAAATTTCATTGAGTAAAACAACGAAATATTCCTGTCAACAAGATAATATAATTAAGCAAATCATAATAATAATGGTTATTTAATTCAAATTCTAGTTGTTTCTACTTTCTAGCTAATTGTTGTCTTCACTTGAGTTTCCTTTAACTGATATATTAATTCAAATTAAATATTATAGTTATAGTTTATTTTTAAAAAAATTAGAGAAATTTTACTTTTTAATTTATTTATTATCATTATCCCCTATAAGTATTACAAATCTCCAAGATCCCTCGTTTTTGCGCATCAAATTAGTGTATCTCGCGTATCAAATTAATGTATCAATGCTTATATTATTGTATCCATTTGAGAGATTTCTGTAATTATAAACTTTTAAGGGATAGATTGTAATTTTGCTTTAAATGTATGTGATTTCTATAATTTGCCCTTATTTTAATTGTAATTCGCAGCAAACATCCCTTTTTTTGCCATCTGATTCGATATACAATTAATCATTTTCGGTATATAATTAGTCATTTTATATATTTCGGTATAAAATATATATAATGTGTTTGTGTTTGTATAAAGTGAGAGAAAAATGTATATACAAATACATATATTTTTGTTCTATATGCTTATAATTATACAAATACAGATCTTATTATACAAATGACAATATATAAATGAATTTATATAAAACTGAATAATTTATATAAAATTGGATGTTTGTAGCACATTATACAAATTAAAAGCTCCATAGCAAACATAAAATTTGTTATGGAGCGCAATTATGCAAAATATAACTATAACATACAAATATGATTTTTATGTTTGTTTTATGTGTAAGTTGCTCGTTAATTTTATTAATCTAATGCTTAATTAACAAATTTGTTAAATTTAATTACAATACTATGTAAAATTCATTGTATTAGAATTATTTTATGTGTACTATTATATAGGTGGTGTAGGGCTTAAATGCAGTTCCATTTAACTTATGAAATTTTTGTTAAAATATTTTTATTAGAAATATTTAATCATATCAAAGGAAAAATACTAGGTAGTTAAATAAACTATGAGAAAACATGCAGAAAACTTAATCATTCTTTTCAGCCGTAATATGCATAGGCATTTCTTTGATCAATTTATTTATTAAATTAATTCATTTTGATATGTTTAAATTTAAGAAAATACTCATTAATAACCCATATTTTTATTCGTTTAATTTATTTTGATTCTCTTGAATTGAATTCAGCTCGTCTTACTTGACATCCTACTTTTGACCTACTTCATTGACCTTTAAATCATGCTGTTATGTGTCTAATGATTATTTCTAATTATTGTTGTTATGCTAGAGTATTCTTTACTTCTTTATCTTTATATATCAATCATATACATATAGACCACAAGTTTATGTTCTTAACTTGTAACTATACCCTATAAGAATTCAAAAATTATATTTATTTTGTCTCAATTTATGTGATATTTTTCATTTTTCAAGATTTAAACAGTTTAAGTTTGATCGATAATTTATGCATGAAATCTTCAACTTTTTTAAATAAAATTTATATATTTATAAACTACGTAAAAAATATTTTAAGTAACAATAATTAACAATTTATGTATAAAAATTTTACGATCAAAGATAAATTAGTTTGATTCTCGAAATTCGAAAAGTGTCACGTAAATTGAAACGAACACCTAAATGTTAGCACCAATTTAGAGGGGTAGAGCGTAGGGGTAGGAGTAAGGGGTAGTTGGGGCCTGGGGGTGCGTGGGAGAAAGAGAGACAGCAAGGCCATGTGAGGCTAATCATCTGTTGATCTCTACTCACTACTGAGTTGTTTGTGGGCACTTTTGTCTTTATCCTTAAAAAAAGCACCCCAATCCCTAGTACTCTTTTCCTGTCCACTCCCACCTCTCTAACGGTTACATATCTTTTTCTTTCTTTTTTTTTTTTTCAATATAAGTAAGTGTAATATATCTTTTATTCTTTATTGAAATTTTAGTGTTGTTTTGATAGAACTTATAAAAATTGTGTTAAATATAATGCATTGATTTGATAATGTTAATATTAGTTTTAATTTGTTTGCATTAGTTATATGATGAGCAGTAATGTTGATTACTTGCATTAGTTATATCGAAAGTATTTTTTATGTAGTATTTGATTTGATGTATTAAAGATAATATGTATTGTATAATTTCTTTTGTTAATAAAAATATCATCTACAACTACGATAGAAATGTTAACAGAACTACTTTAATTGAAGAACAAGAGGCAAAAGTTATATTACAATATATTAGAATTCGTCTCAATACAAAAAGAATATGAAGTCAATACAAAAAGAATATGAAGGCTATATATAAGCATCCATTAACTAAACCTAACCTAATAGGAAATCCATTAACGAAACCTAACCTAATAGAAATCCATTAACTAAATCTAACCTAATAGGAATTCATTAACTAAACCTAAACATAGTAACATATGACCTAACATCCCCCCTCAAACTCACAACGCAACGGCAATAAGCATTGAGAGTTTGTCACACAAAAATCGAAATCGAGACGCCGATTGCGCCTACGTAAAAAGATCAGCAATCTGCAGGATCGACGAAACAAAAGGAAGCAATATGGTCCCAAGCCGTTTACTCTAGCAGTAGCAGGACTTTTCTTCAATGCTTTTACATTCAATGGACTATCCTTTCTCATTTGACAAGTGCCTGCATTAACATCACAGACGGGATAATCATGTGGACAACAACTATTGTTGTCATCACAGTAGGTAGCAGCTGTCAACAAGCTTTTGCTCAGAGAGGGAAATTAATTCACTAGTTACAATTTGATTTATTCCTTTAACAGCACCAACCGTCTAGAATGCCCAGCAACTCCCGTATTGGCCTTGGTCTTTAACAGGGGCAACAACGCCTTTTTGTCTCCAATCAACGGATTTCGGCAACTTTTCACCGACCTTAAAAGTGTAACGTTCGCTTTTAGGGTTCTTCAACAGTCTCGTCTTTTTTCCCCAATTCAGGAACTTAAACACACTGAACTGATCTAAACAAACAGCAGCAACAATCAAGAACTCAGCAAAAGCAGCAAATAAAAAACCGAACCTTAGTTTGAACAAATCAAAAATCGAACCCTAGTTCGAACAATCAAAAATCGAACCCTAATTCGAACAAATCAAAAAAACGAACCCTAGTTCAAACAAATCAAAAATCGAACCCTAGTTCGAACAAATAAAAAACCGAACTGAACTAATCAAAAAATGAACTGAACAAATCAAATACCGAACCGAACAAATCAAAAATCGAACCGAACAAATCAAGGAGTATGGATCGATTTACGGTGACCCAACTTTTGCAAACATAATCATTGGCCAGACGGGCAGCATATGTGGGTGCCACCCGCCGGCAGCAGAAGCTCTTTGATTGTTTACCAAGATCGTAAAGGCTCTGATACCATGTTAACAGAATTACTTTAATTGAAGAACAAGGGGCAAGAGATATATTACAATATATTAGAATTCGTCTCAATACAAAAAGAATAGAAAGGCTATATATAAGCATCCATTAACTAAACTTAACCTAATAGGAAATCCATTAACTAAACCTAACCTAATAGGAATCCATTAACTAAACCTAACCTAATATGAATTCATCAACTAAACCTAAACATAGTAACATATGAACTAACAAGAAAAAATATTGAGAAGGTTTTGAATGACAATTGTGTTTTTAATCATATTAATCATTATGCATGTATTAAAACTCCTTGCATGACCAATACCTTGAATTGTTAATTATACAGCTTAATACTAAATAAAATGAACAAATAAGTTGAAGAAGTATACCAAATAAAACACTACCAATTTTTCTGGTTTCCCACCTGGTGTTCGGAGCCCACATTGGAGCTCCGACTAAATCTGGATCGCGCTCTGCAGGGCCCATTCGGGGGTGGCGCTCCTAACAAAATTTTCTCCATACTCAGGGCTCGAACCCGAGACCTCTGATTAAGGGTGAAACACTCCCACTAGTGCAATTTATGTTGGTAAACACTAGCAATTCACTATACTAAGTATAAATTATTTTTTATAATGTATTCTATCAAATGACCTTTTAATTTCAAATCAAATCAGGTACCAAACACCGTAATGAAATGAAAAATTTCCTTCATTTTTAACTAAAGATTTTTAGTCGTGTTTTAAAAATTAAATTTCTTCAAACCTCTAGTAAGAATCATTAGAATTTCACGTAATAGACTTTCTACAATTTGAATTCGAATTAATTGAGACAATAAATTTTTAACTAGCTTCATAGTTTTACTCAAGATGGTATAAGTATTTTTAAAAGACATGTTGTAAAACTCCCAAATTAATTTTAAACTAATTAACATCGACTGCCAAAATTTTCCTTAAAACAAAAGAAGATATGGAGTCTAATCCACAAAATTTGGAACCAAATAATTCATAATTTGACTTCTAAGGATTTGTTCCTTAATATTTAGTCTAAATGGCTTAATCCAAAATCAAGAAATTCATGGGAAAATTGACTCTTCCAATATCAAAACATATATTAACGTAAAAGTAAAACATTTTTAAGTTGTTGGTAAGAGTTCTTCATGTTCATATAAAGTAAAAGTGTTACTCCCTTTTATTTCAAATAGAATGAATTCTTTCTAAATTAGAAAATAAATTAATTTGAACATTTTTTTTATTATAATAATAATAATATATTCACTGTAATCCTACAATTATAAGGTTTGACGAGATATGACTTACCCAAAATTTATATCCATCTCTATAGGATAGAGATTGTTTTCGTTTTGATAAACATTGACTCAAAAAAAAAATTTGCCAAACAAGATTATTAAAAAATATGACAACAAAATAATAAATATACAGAACAAATGTAATAAATCATAGTATTTCACATTGAAAAAAAAATAAAATATATGTAATTTCTAAATAATTCTACCAATAAGAAAATAGGAGAGGACGGTAGTCCTTCCTCTCCCTCAAAAACTGTGACAAGATTCAAATATATCTACACTAATCTCCTATTTTAATTCTCCACCCGTAAATCTCAAAAGTAACAAAGTCTTATTATATATATATATAAATGAACGATAGTTGCCTCCTAGTTAAGGAAAGTGTAAAGTTAAAGCTGAAAATTACGTGAACGTGGTAGTGGGATCAGGAATTTTTTGTATGAAAATCAATTTTGCCCGTCCCTTTACCTTTTCTAAAATAATTTTTAATTTTAATTAAATTGTGTTCTTTTTATTTTATCTGTAGTTGTACAAACGTGGATAGACAAAGCAAATTTGCTGTCCTTATCTGGAATTAATTAATTGTGTAGCATAAGGAATATATTTATTTGAATGTAGATACTTAAAAAGGAAGCCATTTAATTTATTCTTATTGTGATTGGCTGTAGTATTTTGATCAATCATCATTATTATAATTGAAATGACACTCTGCATTCTTTAAAATATCATTCTGATCAAATTTTCTAGTAAAAATAATTTTTCTACATCCTTGTAGATCATATAGGAACTCTTTATAAAAAAAATCTAATGATAATCTTAGGTGTATTAATATAAAAAGATGCACAATTTACTAAGTAATGGCAAATTCAGTCAGTCAACTTTTGTGGTAAAAAGAAAAAAAAACTTTATTGGAATGTGAAAACAAACAATTTATCGTGTGGCTCGAAACTGAATTTTGTTCATTAGTTTGGTTTTGGTTAAGATATAATGTTGTTGTTAGTTAGGGTTAAAAACAGTACAGTACCGTTACACATTCTTTAGAAGCTGCAAATTCTCAACTTTCCTTTTTTCTTTTTGTCCTTCCATTCATTTTTGTAAAGTTAAGTTGGAGATATTGATCTAACATATATAGAGGGTAAAGTGGAGTCTAATTGAGGAAGGTAAAGTGTACGCAAATGTTATCT
The DNA here is from genome assembly GCA_037074985.1 of Solanum bulbocastanum. Classification (NCBI taxonomy): domain Eukaryota; kingdom Viridiplantae; phylum Streptophyta; class Magnoliopsida; order Solanales; family Solanaceae; genus Solanum; species Solanum bulbocastanum. The sequence continues at coordinate 44,108,716 of CM073606.1, read as the reverse complement.
TACTTCAAAGATAGATAAATTGTTTTCGCTAACACCTTGGCTCAAGAACAACACTATTTATATATATATATATATATATATATATATATGTTCCATAAAGAGGAGCCTGAACGGAAGAGGATAAAGTGTACACAAATATTATTTTACCACAAAGATAGAGAAATTATTTTCAATTACACCCTCGGCTCAAAAAAACACAACAAAAAGCAACTCAAAAAAGAAGTAATACTAACAATACTATATATATAGAAAATAATATGATAGTCGAATAACAAAAATTGAAGAATAAAAAACTATGAGAGAATACTATAACTATTAGTTTGAATATATAATAAGTCAATATATTTTTACCTATTAATTTTCTATCCTAATTTGTGTCGTCCCAATATTCCACAAATTATACGATATTGATACTTGCTTTTTTTTAAAAAAAATATACTAATAAAAAATAGGTCCATTACGTAATAGACTTGTCAAAAAGAAGCATGTGAAACACAGCTGGCAAATAGTTTTAGCTAACCCCACAAACTCCCCACCACTAATCTTTCTCACCAAACTTTTATCCCTTTTGCCAAACGTTGCAAATGAGGACGCTATTTGTTTTTCTGAACAATTTTAGCAATGTTTTATGTCTCTTCAATTTGATTTGAGGGTTGTGAACTTTAATACAACGATGAATAACAATATATTTAGTATAATTTTATATGAAAATTTAAAACGAATAAAATATATACAAATATTATTATTATTATTATTTTTATGAGATAAAGATTATTTTTAATAGATTCTCAATTCAAAAAAAACTACAATAAAGACATCAAAAAAGCGCAAAAACAAACAAAGTTATAATAGAATTGAAAAAATAAGATACTTTGTAAATACCAGATAAAACTACTAAAAATGAATTTAATTTTTAGATTAAGAATGGACCGTTCATTATTGCGATTTTAATACCGTTGTACCAAATCCGTCAGGTCTCTTACCCGTGATTTTGAACATTTGCATTAATTAATAAGTACCATATTTGTACTCTACCTATAGGCTATAAAATTAAACTTTCAAAATTTTGATTTTAAATATATCATAATATTATCATAAGGGGTCTTTTGGTTTCAATACTTAGTTATTTGAGATTATAATTCAAGAATTATAACCAATAAAGTCACGCAAAAATAGTGCCATTTTATGAGTAGTAGAGATTTCTAGAAAATAATTGGCTTATCCTAAACAAAATAAAAAAAAAATTGAATTTGGTGGAGCCAAATACAAGATTCTGGTAGACGTAGTATCCAGGGAGTTGTTTCACAGAACCAAATAAAGATAGCGACACGTAATGAAGCTGAATGAAATATAATTTTTCTGTCTCAATTTATATGATACATTTTTTAAAAATTAATATTAAAAAAATGATAAATTTTTAAACTTAGTAATTATTTAATTTATTAAGTAAATGTTTATTTTAAACTATACAATCATATTTTTTTAAAAAAATTTAATCAAACTATATCATATAAATTAAAATAACAAACGTTTTTACGAGACGTTTTGAGATTGTTCTTTTAACCGTTGGAGAATAGAAAAACAAAATTTAATTGGTCCAATTTGGTGTATCTAAATCAGAGATATATTGAATGCAGCAAATTTGTGGCCGTGAGGGAAGTGAAGGCAAACCCACCTAATTCACCTTCTAGCAGAAAGCGATCCGACATATGTATGATATTAAAAATTTCGAATTCGATTTAGTTTGCAAAAATATTATATAACAGAGAATTATGATTTCATATTTTTATGAGATATCTTAATTATTTTTTCCGTTCATTTTATTTATCTGTTATACTAAAAATAGTTGTCTAACAATATTTGTTTAGATTGAAAAATCAAGTTATCCTCTTCTATCTATATTATTCAATATCTAATACATTTCTCAAAATATCTCTAATAAATTAGTTATATTCAAAGGGTAATGTAATACTAATATACTTACTTTTTATTATTTATTATTTCTTAAGGCGTGTGTAGTAAACAACTATTGGTGACATAAAGGGTATATAGTACTAGTACTTTATCTATATACAAATGTTCATTCGTTAATCAGTAACACAATAAAATTATTTCAATATTTTTTTTTTACCGATATCGAATAATATATCAAGTACCAAAAAAATTTTTGTAATATGCATCAGAAATCACAATATTATAATCCCAATATCAGAAAATCCAATTTTGACATATAATTTGGTATGTACCTACCATTCACACTCTTAATAATCTATCCTTTAGTTAGATTCGGACTACTCTTTTTCTAAACTTAACAAAATTGGAAACAAAGTAATCAGAAACTTTATAACTGTAGTGACAATCCAACTCCAACAGGAAGGTTATGTCGGTTAAATTTCACGTACTTTAAAGAGGGCATTTAGCCATGAAAAATTAAATAATTTTTACTTTTTTTGAAATTTTTAGGGTTGAAGTTGAAATTGTGTTTAATCCTAAGCTTGGCAAAGAATATTTAGAATTCATTTTGACCTTTTTCAAATAATTGTTTTTTAAAAAAAATCACCTTTTTAAAGACGTTTTGGTTATATGAGAATTACGGTATTTAAATTTAAGATAAATTTGGATATCAGTTCTTTAAGATAATATTTTTAAAATGTGATACACAAACACATCAAAATTAGAATTTAAAAAAAGTTTATAGGTTTGAGATTTAAATTACTCTATTAATTAGATTTGAAATTATTAATTTATACATATTTAATGAATATTTAAAAATAAATATAAAATTTGAATCAAATTATTGAATTTGGACGAACCATAACAAAACTTCAAACTATGTGACTGATGGAGTATTATTTTGATAAATTTTTCTGAACTAAATTAGACTACGATAGCCTAGATTTAAATGTGTGTTCCTACTTCCTAATAAATTATGTTAGTGAATTAGCTTTAAATTGATATCCTCATAAGTATGACTCGTTTAATTTGTCTCTAATTCCCTTTTCAGTATAATAAATATGTCTTAAAACTATTGATATCGACATCCATTAATGTTACCAAAAAATAAAAATAAAAACATGAATAATAAGAAAGTGAAATTGTTAGATTTCTAGCAATATTATCATTTTATTCACCATAATATAGCAGGATATTCGGGAGAGATGGAACGATGTGGCAACACTGCAGAAGTCACTAAAATTCAAACTCGAAACACAACATTTTTACAACGAATCAAGATTTGCATTATGGGGTATCAAAATATAAACAATAAACACATGAAAAAAAATCAACAAAATAATTTTCCTAGTGAAAGCAAAATATAGTTACAATTTAACTCAACGAGATACATAATAATAAATAAAATATGTATCATTTTAGTTGTTTAAAAATAAAAAACAATGGTCGCGATCAAAAAGTATTACTCCTAATATTATGTTTGCTAGTAGGGATGAAACACTCCAACACATAACCTTGGGAAATTTTGGCAACCCCTTAATAATTGTGCTTGACTTTCAGCGAAGGGGTGTGATAGAGTCAGAAATTTCACAAAGGATGTCCAGAAATAGCACAATAAAAGGTCTTTTCAAAAAGTAGAACTAGAGAGAATTCAAACACACGATCACTACCTCATTCTAAGGAGGTGAAACCACTAGACTACCCCATGTGGCTACGCTCCTGCACGAGAACCACTATGGTAAAGCTGGTAAATTGACTACTTTAGAAGCCAATTTGGATTTTGAAATTTATGAATTTCTATAGCGATTTCAACTTAATTTTATAGTAGTAATTGAAATCACAATCAAATATTCATAAACAATTTAATTGATTTTATAATATAAATATAGAGTTTGGACAAAAGCTACAATCCATAATCGGACCTCCACTAATGAACCAATTTACCATATATAATTGGCCAAAAGGGCATCAACCATTTCCCTTACAAGAAAATGGAATGACTTGTCTTCTTTTTTGTGTTATTTTATATAGTTCTATTTTACTTGTAATTTGACGTACGTTGTCCTATGCATATGTAAATAGTATCGGAGTACCTGGCATTATGATTCTTGAATAGTGATGGACCACGTTTCTGTCCACTTGCCTGGATTTTACGTGTAATATTGTATTTATATGGAAAATAATAATGCAAAAGAACATGAAAAAAAAAACAAATTAAAAACCCTCAATAACACACACCACCAAAAATGAACTCATTGAGGTTCATGCAAAGATATGAAGCATGAAATCCCAAAAAAAAAAAAAAAATAAATTCGGTGCGGTGTTACCAACAACTCAACGTACTAAACAAGGGAGAGTTGTTACCAAAAATAATTACAATTTATAGTAATATATATATATATATATATAAAAAAAAAAAAATATATATATATATATAATGTACATTTGTCTGGCATGTTGGATATATATCTTGATGAGATGTTTTTTTTTGTATTAAAGATATTGTTTTTTTTAATGTATAATACATTATATTTTTATAACATACTATACCATTCCGTGCAATTGGAAGAGACGTGACTTATAAATATAAAAAATAAATGAAGTAATACAATGTATCCTCCTATTCAAGGAAACACATGATGAAATTCACCCAAATCAACTCCCTCAATCATGCACATTGTTTTTTTTTTCTTTTTTAAAAAATTGAAATAATCATCCTAATAAAGAATATAAAAAATCCCAAGCAGGATGAATATTAGATTGATCGATTATTTGTGACAAACTTTTGAAGTCTCACATTTCTTGCTGTTGGAATATATAAGAGTGTAGTTAAATTAATTTTAACAATTTCTAGCTTGTATAGTTGGTTGACTAGCCCCTGAGTCCTAACTTTCTCAAACTTTTTTATAATAACTTCGTTTGATTAGTATATTTTTAATTGCTATAATAAAATATTGTTATAAAAAACATACAATATGAAAGATAGTTTCAGAAAAAGCTCAGGCCATTAAAATGAAATGCTATTATAAAAAAATGATTGTTACGTAAAGATCTAATGTTAACGTCCCTTATAATGAATCTAGTCATTGAACGTTGCAAAACAAAATTAAAGTTGATGTAGAGTGGATTAAGAGTTTGTAAAGAGATTTTCTTTTTTTGACTTATAATGTTTGTTCCTTCCTGCAATCTCTTAAATTAAAGTATTCAAAAATTAGATATTTTTCTACGTATATTTTCATTACATTCAAATAACACTAAATACAACAAGGATGTATTAACCACCCATCAGAAACAAAGAAATAACTTCCCTACTACAACTGAAGTGAGAAAGTGAACCCTCCTTACTGAAATAACTACTACACAGTAGGGTTGCACATGGCCGGGTTGACTTGGATTTTTCAAATATCAAACCAAACCATTTGTGTCGGATTTTTGAATTTATAAACCAAACCACACCAATAAAACTCGAATTTTTCAACCTCGGGTTTTTTCTAATTTTTGGGGTTTTTTGGGTTTTCTGGTAAATTATTCATACAAACATATAATTTACTTGTACTTCAATTATTTCTTTAGTCATACCAAAATACAACTATTTAAGGTGTTTCTTAAGAAATAACACAAAATATGATATGATTAATGATACTAAAATATCCAACAAAAAAATAATAATGAAATCGCGTAAAACAAATATTGGAAATTAATAAATAATAATGAAAATGATCATAATTTAAAAGTACTAAATCATGCAAAAATAAGTTTAATAATTATTAGTTACATGACAAAGTATTAAAGGAAATTAAAATTAGATTATGTATTTTAATTGTTTAAACCTTTGTAAAACTAAAGAACAAATATTCAATATTATTGTCATTCTTAGTATTGAATTGGTTTTCTTTTTGCAATAGTATTAATTTGATTTTGATTTAAGCTTTATTATAATTACCAACATCTATGGACTATAATTTTTATTGGACCATTAAGAATTCTAACTTTCAAACATGAGATAATATATTAAAAGATAAAAACTATGAAATGTATAACCAATATTTAAAAATTATATCAAAGTAAATATTTTTACGTATAAAATAAAATTTTAAAATTATATATATAATATCGGATTGGTTTGGCCTCGGATTGATTTTTTTTAGTTGAAACCAAACCAACCCAAATATAATCGGATTTTTTTTTCCAATACCAAATAAAGTCAAACCAAATCACTAATTGGATTTTTTTTTTTTGGTTTGATTCGATTTGCAATTTGATTTGATTTTCGATTCGATTTTATACACCCCTACTACACAGAAACAAAAATAAATAAATAACTTGATAAGTTGAAGTAATCTAATTTCTTTTTAAAATGTTTCATGTGTAAGCTTGTTGGTAGACTAAAGGGTGCTTAACATCTGCAAATTTAAAAATAAATTGATTTTGTATGAAATTTCACATGGGAATACATCAGTTGTTTCAGGATAAGATTGCACGATTAAAATGAGAATATTAATCGTTTTCCATGCACATAAAAATAGAAAATGAAAAGATAAGTAAATGAGATCCCATCTGTTTCTGTCCAAATGTATTAATGACAGACATGGCCTAGCAAAAGAGTAGACTAGACCTTTCAGGACTTGGACTGATAAGGTTGTACTACTATTTAATACAAACATGTTTTACCACTCGTGTGATTAACAATATCACTTGCAATTTTCTAGGAGTACATATGTACATGATAAGAGGGATTATTCAGGTGTAAACACAATTTTGAGTCATCAAAATAACAAAAAGATGAAAGCTTTCTAGAGAAAGTAACAACACAAAGAAAACTTATAATTTATGACATTCTTAAAGAAACTACTTACTGGTTATTTGTTGGTATCATGCCATGATCTAAGGAATGATCGAACAAAACACTTGCTTGGTGACTTACTATTTGAATTAACTTTTGGCTTTTAGCTTTTAATTTATAATTTATAAGACAAAAGTTATAAGTTATGATGCAACATTTGACTTATTTTTGTTATTTGACCTTTAAAATAAGAGCTTATAAATACTTTTTAACTTTATTCAAACACTTTAAATCTATTTAAAAGTTATTTTGACTTAAAAATACCTAAAATAAGTCAATCCAAACGAACACTTAGTTAAAAAATAAAGTTGCATCTTTGCTATCAACTATAACTTTTGGCATAATGATAGCACAAGATAAGAGTTTCAAAGAATTCTAATTGCATTGTACACATCATAAATGTAAAGAGTTTGTCTACATATTTTTTTTTTTTTGGACTTCTGGGACAATCTTCGCCTATGGCCCCAAAATCTTTTTTTTTTTTTTTTTGAGAACTTAAAACTGAAAGTAGAATCAAGACTACAAATTACTACAAAACAATGGCACCTAAAAGCAGATGCTATTTAAGAATCACTTATAAATTTAAACATTTGAGGTATTGATCATCATAGATACTTACATAAGAAAATATCTGTCACTGTGTACATTTATAGACTCCTTGCTGTGGTACTGCTTCATGTCTACAGAGCAGCAGAGTATGATAGGTTATTTTCATTCATCATCCTTTTTATGCACAAGTTGAACCACCTCAACAACCATGACTGTTAGCATTCATAAATGGCTCACTAGTACAAGTAGATAAGATACTGCATTTTTTTCTACTGAGACAAGTTCTGCATCTTGCACTTGTTGACAGTAAAGAGAAAGAAATCTATTAATCAAGAGGCACAAAGCGCGTCTTAGAAAGTTTGATAAGTCTTACTATCATACAACAACATATCTAGTGTAATCTCACAAGTGATAAATTTACATATCTAGTGTAGTGATAAGTCTTACTATCAAATTAGGATGAATTTACAACTGAATTCGTGAGTGTGATCATCTAAGCTCTACATTTAAATTCTGTCAATAAAAAGTGGTTTGTTAGATAGTACTGATACTGAGTGATAAGCAATCTAAAATCTCTTCACTCATCTAAGGAAATCTTGAAGCTGGTTGAATCTGATTGTTTTGGCAGGGCAGAGCTAGTAAGGGTTCAGTGTCGAGTTACACTATTTATACATGGTTTAAATTATTATTTATGTATTTATAGTAGTTGTTGAACCCCCATCGACTTCTTCATGTGTTTACTTCTTCCTATTTATTAAAGTTATTAATGAAAATTCCGGCTTCGCCATTGTGTTTTGGAATAGTAAGTCTAATCTTTTGTATCTTATCCAAGGCCCTGGATAGAGAATACACATGTCTTGTATGTCAATTGTACTTAATACAAAGCAGTTATTTCCTTCAATGGACCCAACTAAATAAGGATAACGACCTTACTTGTGTGAGGAGCTAATGGACCTGGGATATCATTTATGTACGAATCGTGTCACAATCCAACGAACCTGTTCAAGAGAATTCAACATAAAGCAACTAGGTGTAATTCTTCTAACAAATATCAAATTTAACGAGCCAATAAATGTTATAATTGGTGAACTAGATCAATACTTACAATGTTATTTTGAGGATCTCTCCAATAAAATCCTTGAATAAGAATCACAGCTATATTTGATGTTATGAGAATAAAGATACCAAGAGAATGCTTTCCCATCCACTCTAAAATGAACATCAAGTGCCTCCAACCATAAATATCCACCTAAAGTTCATAAGATTCGTAGGACTATCAACTTTTTAAATCAGACTGAAAGCGACAAGTGATGATTATATTAAACAAAAGAGACACACGCAAGAGGGTTTGTATTTTAAAACTAACCAATAGATATAACAAACACAATGTGATTCCAGCAGCAGCTGAGGTTGACAGCATATAACTTATCGTGTACAATGATTTGTTTAATGGCATGCCTGAAAGGAAAAGAACACAAATGTCACATTTCACGGTGGCTAGGCATTTTTGTCTTGAATCAAATTGAAAACTTGTTAGTTACTCCAGTTGATTATGCACTGATACCTAAAAGTAAAAAGAGACGTACCTATGAAATCAAGGAACAAGCCAACCGCAAGAAGTGAAAGCGAGAGGATTGACCAATTGTATAGCCGTCCTTTATGATCCTGAACAGTCATAAATTACATCTATCAATTATATACAGTATTGTAATAATCTGGCACTAAGGCAAATTTATTAATGCTGAAGTTGAATGCCAGTACCACGACACGAATATACTTTTATGGAAAGATTAGACATATAGGAAAACTCTTTTCGGGAAACCACCACTTGTGCAGTTCAATACATAACAATGATGAAGCCGTCTAATCGGGACCAAATCAAAATAGAAAACTGTTGGATTGCTTGAGACCTGAAGCATTCCTTTGACTTATCCTGAAATAAAAACTTTTCCTAACACTCCCAAGACTCAGGATAGAAATAGAGGTAAATCAGTCAGCAAATGATACCCCATGGCTCACCTGAAATTGGACAAGTATGTGACCATACTGGAGGCCAATGATGGATGTAGCAGCAGCTGTTAGTGAACTGGAAAAAGATAACCAACGGCAGAAGTTGTTAAACAACAAACTAGAGAATAAGTGAAATTAGAAACATGACATGACTAAATAGTAAGTACATTTCATAAGAGAATTTGAGGTGAAGAATAATGAGAGATTTGTTACCTTACAATGCCTTCAGGATCAAAAGCAGCATGACACCAAGAAGGCATACTCTCAGAAACTGTGTCTCTGTTGGATCCATTGCATTCCTGTGAAAGATTAATATTGGTCATGAAGGGGCTAACTGTGACGTCTGGACATAAGCGTGTCAGCAGTGCAGTTCAGTATAAGACTACCTTCATATTTCTATATACAGGTTTTGCGTAGAGGTGATCTATTCCAAGAATATGGCGATCAATCATAGCAGCAGAATTACATGAAGGTCCAAGGTCTCCTCTAACAGAACATTTTACCTGCAAGTAGCAACAAAATTTACCATCTTATATTACAAATATAATATAACTGATAGAAAAAGTTCTCCAACTCGATCAATTAGGAATAGAACTGATCATACACAAAGTGGTAACAAGGGACCAGTCATTTTTAAGGTTCTATTGGATTAAAGTTATAATAAGCTTCTATAGGATAAGAATTGATCACAAAAGTTCTTGACTTTGAGCAAGCGTTTTACATGCTAAATCCAAGGTAGATAAATTAGTACTGATATCACTCAAAGCAGTAATGACTCATCACATTCATCTTTAAGCTTCTGTAGAGTTCTTAATGTGTAACTTGGAGCCACTCACATAGTCACATTGTTTTACTTTTTAGAATATAGTTCAGGTTAAGGGGAATAGAAAGCAAACAGCTGCTAGCCTCATAAATGGTGCTTCCAGTTGACTGTGACACACTGAATTGCCAGTCAGGGACATACAGGGCATATAACAACCCACAATGTATAGCAGACAATAGGAACATGATACACCTACAAATGAAGTGAAATGTTGTTAGGTAAAACTAGAGACAAAGATAACCATAGAGGACAAGAAACAACACTATATAAAAAGAAGATCGATAATAAGACTGCCAATATCATTGCAGTTGGACTCACTAGTTCTCCAGTAAAAACACACAAATTTCTCCTGTTTTGCCTATTTAACTACCTGTTAATAACCAATGAGGCCTAGTCCAAGTAGTTAGGTTGAGACCTTGTACCAACATGTCGTGGATTTGACTTCCACCAGCGACAAGCTAGATTTTTATCTAATTTGAAGGGGATTAATGCCTACTTACGAGAAGTTGGTTTTTTCAAAATTGTTAAATGAAGTTCACAGTATGCATAACAAGACACACTTATGGCTCCACTAAGGAAAAGAATCTGGCACACGAGTAATACCTTCATGATGCAGAAACAGAAGATATATGTAGTACTCCTAACAATTGCACAATCAGAAAAAAAAATCTACCTGAAAATCAGGAATGTAGTTGTCTTACCATTGGCATATATAATTTCTGAAAAGGGCAACTCTTTTCATCTCTTGACATGGAAGCCATATCTCGCACAAAGCTGCTACAATATATCCAACAGCTATTCTCTGCATAAATGAAAAGAAATGTATACTATTCTGAACAAGTAATAGAAATGAACAGCTTACATGCATAAGTTCTTCATCTGCACCAATCTTTTGACCTAGTGACTAGTAGTCCTTCTAACAAGAAAATGAAAACTTCTTATAATAATCAGGGAAACCAGATTAAGGTGCTACTCTTGAAGAATCAGCATCTATCACAAAAATAGCTAAATAGGAAGTTAATCCAAAGCACTTCACTGAAACTAAAAAGAACAACAAAAGAAATACCTTATAGGCTAAAGCAGAGGAACAAGGGGAACAAGTGAAAGCAGTCTTTAGAAGTCTAACTAAGAAAGACTTACGAACCACTTAGGAAGGATAAGAAACATAGCTACAAAGAAAAAGAAGTCATTGGAGGCAATGCGACGACACTCATCTCCACTGGCAATGCTACTGAAACTGAAACAACACTTATCTTGTAGGTAATCTAGTCATCTCATACCACGGTAGCAAAAAAACAAGAAAAAACTAATATCAGAGTTACCTGCAAAATTCCCATCCATCGTATTCTTTCAATATCTACACCATAGGTTAAACCAGTAATGCCATGCAAGTAACCCCCTGAAATGAAACAAATGTGGAATAACAATTGTCCAACAACATCAAGTTTAGATATCTCATACAAGAAAATGATATACTATGAACAAAATCAGAAGACAACGGTAGTGTTGGAATCTCGTAAATATCCTAGGATCTTCTAAATATAGTATTGCTTGATTTACTCCTGAAATTATGTATTTTGATTCTCTTTTCTGTTTCTTAGAATATGAACACTTAGAGATTTCAACCCCAATGGCTTGAAGAATAATTAAGTTGAGGTTCTCTCAATTCTCTTTTCATTTGTCTTACTTTCGAACATGATATCAGAAGCCAGTGTAAAACTTAATCTTCAGTGCAACTACCAGCGGAGAAGAAACTCCTGTCACTGTGCATCATTCCTGTGACTCTGCAACAATTAGTCAAAATCTGCAGGCATTGAGCCTCAACCAATACCACCACTGTGTTTGGAACCCTTTGGCAAACCAACCCCAGAAAACCCATTATCATCAGACTATTCACATGTTGTCACATGCCGGGAACAAGTTTAATTTTCTGGCGAGATTAACCCATGTGCCCGCGCATGCGAGGGATTCCTGCTACTTTCTGGTGACATTCATTCTTCTGTGTAACTCGCCTCCTCAACTCGACATCACCCATCCAAATTCCACTGCTTTCTGACCAACTTCCCAACTAGGCAGTCCACTTCTCCGGAGAGTACTGATACATGATTTACATAGGGGAGATAAGGGATAGAATTCCTTAGGGATGACATGCAAGCATTTCAGTTGGTTATGTTAGTTAGGATTTTTTGAATACACTAAGGGCGGGAAAGTTTGTAAGTGGCAGTTGGCCTCAGCCAAGTTAGATCTGATCCAAGTACAACTATCTGGAGAAGTAATCCTCTATTGATTGATCATGAATACATTTATATTTGTCTCAATTGCAATCCTCTACTTCTATATTTCTCTTCCCTCATTTGGCTCAATTACATTTCACTCGAATTCCTCTATAGGTTTCCTGTTTTAGCTTAGAGTTCTCGAGCTTCCAGTTGAGCTCCTGCAATTCTGTTAACAGTGGTATCAGAGCTATTGAATCCTTGGCATCAATAGCATCAATAGCGAAGGAAACTACTAAGGCAATTGGAGAACCAACCAGTGGAACGCCTACTTCACCGTAGGGGAATTGCGTGAGATGATGCAGAATATGATAGCAGAAATTGGAGATTTAGCAGGTAAAGTTTCATCTCTAAAAAAATTGGATCAAACAGTAGTTGAATTGAAGAATCAATTAGCAGCTTCTGGGGAGACTCGAAGGAATAAAAGCCCATTGGAACAGCAGTGAGGTCTTTCTCGGAATGGCCATTAAGAAGAAAGAGTACAAAGGGAGAGAAGGGAGTCCTAACAGTTACAATTCTCAGTTCTCACCACTCAAATTTCACTCGATGGTCAAGAATGGAGTTCTTGCAATTTAATGGAGAAGATCTGAGGTCATGGTTGTTCAAGATCGAAGAATAGGCATCTCATTGAGACACTCGTTCCATATTCATACAATATCATAATTTGTTGCAATTTTCATATTCTATTATCTCATTAATTGTATGCCATCCTCGACTATCCAGAATGTTATGTCTTCTTTCTCTTCCACCTTGTGTCTCTGAGAGCACACGGTTTGTTCACAACCTTACCCCAGAAACAATAAGTTAGTTCCTTGTGCCCTTAAATGTGAATTTCTAGGTTACTAGAGGGCACAAAGGGGATAGCGATGCTATTCACCTGATCTTCAGCAGTTCACCAATGCCTTATGTTTATTAATGTTAATTTCTTTGAAACCCAGCCATTCTTCACAAATCCAGGTGATCGCTTAGACATTTCTGATGTTGTTAGTAGTTCTATCTTTTGGAGATTCAATCACTATCTTCCCCTTTATCATCACCTACAACTCCAATTCCCTTACCTATAGCTCCATTTCTATCACCTAAAACTCCAGTTCAACTTTCAACCTTCTACAGCTCCACCACTCTTGATTTATCATCGCCTTCAACGTCCAACATCACACACAAATGATTCACATCTTATACTGAATCCTTTGCCTACTAGGGACTTGTCTTTCCCTAGTCCACTGATTGCATTCCAAAAGGCTATCCAATCCACTCATAATCCCAATTCCATTACACTTGTTTGAGCTATCATCGTTTATTGTCACTTCATTACGCCTTCGTGTGATCTTTGTCCTCTATTTCTAACTCTGAGTCCACAGGTGAAGCGCTATGTCATCCCGAATGGCAATAGGCCATGATCGAAGAGATGTACTCTTGACATGCTAGTGGTACTTGGAAGCTTATTCCTCTACCTCTAGATAAATCTATTGTTCGTTGTCGGTGGTTGTATGCAGTCAAATCGGTCGACTTAAAGCCTGCCTTGTTGTCAAAAGTTATACTTATTTGGACTTGATTATAGGGATACTTCCTCTCCAGTGGCTAAAATAGAATCTTCTGTCTTCGTATATCCATAATTGTTGTTAGTCATTGGCCTCTTTATCAGCTAGACATTAAGAATACTTTTATCCATCGTGATATTGCTCAGGAGGAATCTAGTTGTCTTGTATGCCAGTTGTGTTGGTCCTATATGCTTTGAAATAGTCGCCTCGAGCATAATTTAGTAAGTTCAGCATGGTATTCAGGATTGGTATGACTCACAGTGAGGCTGATCATTTTGTATTCTATCAACATACTTCTCATAATTTGTGCTTTTATATGATCGTTTATGTTGATGGTATAGTCATCACGGGCATGATGAAAATGGTATAATTAAATTGAATCAACGTCTCTTTCAACATTTCCAGAAGGGCCTAGGCACATTGTGGTATTCTCTGGGCATTGAGGTAGCGCAATCCAAATTAGGAATTGTCATTTCCTTGTGTAAGTATGCCCTAGACGTTCATAAGGAGACAAGTATGACAGGTTGTAGACCCATTGACACCCCTATCGGCTCGTTTAATAGACAAATATGACAATTATGGGCCCATAGACACTCTTATTGACCAGAGTATAAAATTTATGACCACGAAAGAAAAGCTCTATAGTAATCCTGAAAGGTAAAGGTAGCTAATCAGTAAGTTGAACTGTCTCCAGTTACTTGGCCTAACATTGCTTTTCCTGCGATTGTGGTAGATCAGTTTATGGAATCTCCATGTTATAGTCACTGGGATGCAGTTGTTCGTATTGTTCAATGCATAAAATCATAGCAAAAAATTGCTTTATGAGGATCGAGGTCATGAGAAGATTGTTGGATACATAGATGCCGATTGGGCATGATGACCTTTTCAGAGATGATGTTTAGATATTGTGTTTTGGTATGAGGTAATGTGGAGAAATCATAGAAAAGTAACAACAAATGTGATTGCTCGATCTAAGTGCAGAAGCTGAATACTGAGCAATGGTTGTGGCAACTTGCAAACTAGTTGGATTAAGCAGTTGGTCAAAGAATTGAAGTTTGGAGAAATTAGTGAGATGGAGCTTGTGTGCAATAACCAAGATACTCTTCGTATCGCATCAAGTCTGATGTTTCATGAGAGAACTAAACACATTGAGATCAATTGTCACTTTAACAACGACAACAACAAGTGAAATCCCACAATATGGGTAAGGGAAGGTAGAGTGTATGCAAACCTTACTTCTTCCTCCACGGGTTGTTTCCAAAAGACCCTCGGTTTTAGATAAAAAACAACTCTTGGGAGACATTATCACAAAATTCGTGAGTCAAATGTTCAACTTATAGATATTTTCACCAAGTCCCTCGTATTAGCTACATTTGTAACAAGTTTGATACATTGATTTATATGAACCAACTTGAGGGGGAATGTTAGAATCTCGTAGATATTCTATAGTATTTCTAGGATCTTGTAAATGTTGTACATCTTGATTTACTCCCGTACTTGTGTAATTTGATTCTCTTTTCCTTTCTTAGAATATGTACACTTAGTTATTTAAACCCCAATGGCTCGAGGGAATAATCAGTTTCTCTCAATTCTCGTTTCGTTTGTCTTACTTCCTAATAAGAAGAAAAGGTCATCAAGAGCAAAGCAGGAAAGACAAAGCAGAATCCAACAATTTGTATCCTAGCTTACATATGTTAAAAGATGTATATTATGTTACTTGGTACAGTAAAATCTTCAATTTTAACTATGGAATTAAACTACAGTACCTTCACACTGAACATTGTCTTCTCGTTGAGCGTAACCTACCTGTAAATTTACATTCTTGTTGATTAAACATATTTCTTTCTTCATGTTGTTTGCTGTCCATTGTGGAAGGCCTTTAAACTTACCTCGTCTATTTAACTAACTGAAGCTAGCCGAGATCGAGAGCTTTCTTTACATAGAGCTCCTAGATTGTACAGAAGCTGATGGACCAAGGCTTAAAATGCCAGACAGAGACAAGCTAGCTGGTCTTTTAAATGTAGCAAGTTCTCAAGAAGAAAAACATTCCATCATTGAGCTTCCTTTTATTTGTAAGAACTGGAGCAATACTATCTAGTATACCACAAAATTAAAACAGACTCGTTTGTTGCAATGTATGGGGTATAGAAGATCCATTTCAAAAGACATATACACAGGCTTATGCTTATAGTTGCAGAATATTGTTAACGGTTGACATCAGCAGTGAGCCGTAATATTGATTTGACAAATGCCAGCACACAAAATTACCTTGAAGGAAAATGCCAAGGATAAAAAGTTTCAAGGTCCTAATCACAACTTTCAAGGTTGCCCCAGTTCTGTCTAAAACTATCTGCAGTTTTGAAAGAGGAAAAGGTTCAGAAAGTGCTAAGAGCAACACAACCACCTGGTGACAGGCATGATCTTACTAAGATGATTTGATTATAATATTGACAGCACATAGTATAGATATCATGATGCAAGTCTGAGCACTATGCATCATAAGCCTATATCTTTCAAAATGATTGGGTTTATGTCCATGATTTTATCTGAAGATCAAAGTATACATACCTTATTTACAATTGCCAGGGAAACTCCAACAACAAAGAGGAAGAAAGGCATTACAAAGTCTGCCAAGCGGACACCATTCCATGGAGAGTGAGCAATGCTGGGTAAAACAGAACCAGTGTAATCCACAAGTATCATAAGCTGAAAGCAAATTAAAATCATAAGCTGAAAATTTGGTGAAATTCCTACAAGCGAGAAGGAAAAGAGAAGAAATTGATCTTAATCTAAATGCGTACAAGGAGTGTTATCAGAATCATCGTTAAAGAAACAAAGCAATCAATCCAAACCTTAAAGCAAGGAGTTGATTAATTAAAGAAGCATCTTTACAAATTACAATGGAGTTTGAGAATTGTTATCTATACGACAGATGCAAGTAAGTGTAGTTATTAGAACGAATAGAACAATCTAAAGGTTTCTGAAACTTAAAAGAGGTGGCAATATCTTCTTTGTGAATGTGGTTTCAAGGTTTGTATATTAAAGATTGCTTTGAGATAGATTTCTCTAGAACCAGGGGAGCATGAGATACAAAAGGGGATCAAAATGTCCCATCAACAAAGTGATAGCTTTCTACTCAACTTCTCTACTATTTTCTTCTCTCCATTTTGGCCTATGAGTTCATCTTGTACTATCAAGTTTAGGGAAAAAGAAAACAAAAATTCATTTTTCTGTATTCCATAGTTTCTGGACAGGTTATAAAGCAGAAAGAGACACAGAGAGAAGCCGTGGACTAAACCAACGCCATGTTCCGATATTCCCGAGAGCATAAATAAAAAGGAAAAATCCTTCAATCTTCATAACATGCATACAAAAATAAAATAAAATCATGCATACGGAGTTATCAAGATAAATTCAAACGAACTAGTGAGATGAAGATCAGGATTTGAAATTCATTTCAAAGCAAACAAAAGAATCAACATCTACAGCTGATCGACTGCTTCGTCAAAAATTTAAATTACAAAATTCTTTTTAAAAGCTAGCTATTCTAGGCGGAATCTTAATCTGTTATCTCATTAGTAAACAAAATCGTAAAAGTTAAATTTGCTTACAAAAACGCAGAGGCCTCGAAAGACATCGAGAGAAACAACACGAGAAGAAGGTGTAGTAGTTTTCCTTTGAGTTGCTTCACTTTCACGCTCAGCTAGCACCACTTCCTCGCCGTTGTTGCTCCCTAATAAAGGCTCATTTTCTGCCATTTCTGAGCTCCCAACTCAACTCTCTGTAAAGCAGAATGTGAGAATAAGAATATATATGTTTTTTGAAGATGGAGAAAAAGAGAAGTTTTTACTTTGTTTTGATGCGTTTGCGACAAGGACCAAATATGAGGGTGGGGCCAATTAGTTGACCAACACTATTCATTTAACTTCCATTTCTCTCTCACACTATACAAATATATTTATTTTTCAATTTTTCAATTTTTTTCAACTTGGAGTAAATCATAACCTTTGTTATACTCTCAGACCTTTCGATAAACACTTTGTGATAGCCTGTATATTTGTGCAATATCAACTACATAGGAGGTACAATTTTATTAAACAAGTCTCATAAGATGAGCTCATGACTGCATAATAAAGGAAGGTTGGAATCAATGGTAGGTCTCTCCCTCAATATCATCCAATAATAAATGGTAGCAACAATATATTTTTCTTTCACTTTCCTTTTCTTCACACGTCCGAACTAAACAAGTTGATAACCTTTCTCTTTAAGTAAAACATTCACCAAACAGTCAACAGTGAAGAAATTATAGTCTTGTTTGTTTGTTTGTTGTGTCAAATGGACGGATTGAGCTTAAATATAAAAGGTTAAAATGAATTGAATTAAAAATTATGTTGGATCATGACGTATTCAAATTTATTTTGGACTAAACTGGACTAAAAATTGAATTGAATCATGACCCACTCATTTTGACCTGCTTAATCTAAACAATATTGACATACTTTTGTAATTTATGAAAAGAAAAGAGATCAAATTCGCTAAAAAAAATCCAAAAAATTATATACCTAAAACTTGAATTGAAATTCAAGACTTCAGACTCGAGCAAGAGAGTCGATCAGACGTAAAAATCGAGACACAAGACCCAACCCCCGACATGAAATTCGAAATCCAACACCAATCCTAATTTGAAACTCGAGATCCGAGCATGACCCGAATTGAGACTTGATCCCGACCATACTGACACGAGATCTGAGACTCAACCTTGAGCTTAACCTGGAACTCGAGATCCAAAATCCAACCCCGATTTGAAACTTGAGATTTTGATTTCAACCTTGATCTGGGACCCAAGACTCGATCCGATCTGATGATCCTGCTGGATATGATGAAAAATATTTGGGCAATATTTGTGATTTTATGAAGACAATATTTTAAAATGGGTAATGTTTGAATGAGTTAAATTTACATAGTTCCAAATTATCTTAAGCTCAATTCATAAAATTTTTGGATGAGTTGGGCAATTCTTTGTTTTTGGACTCAATTTAACACCCTAGTAAGTTGGAAATATTTTTTGCTTTTCTTTTTATTAAACACTCACTATACAATTAGCCGTAGAAGAATTATAAGATAGAGAATCAAATCCACAAACAAGCTGAAAGTTCAGTTTACCAACTAATCTACCAAAATTTCCATATTACTCATAAACAAAAGTTTTCTCAAAAGGGAAAACAAAACATGTTATAACTTTTTGTTGTACTTGATCTTATATCTTTGATTAAATAAAAGACACTTCAATCATAATCCAACAATTTGACTAATGCCTGTTGTCCCAAACACTTGACAAGGACGGATTTCTTGTCCGAAAGGTCATCATGGCTTGCTTTATTTTTCCTTTTTTCCTCTCCATTTTCTCTGTTTGGTGTATTATTTCCTATCTTCTTTATTTATGTATTAGCAACATATTTATATGACAAAAATGATTTCCTATAACCATTTATAATTTTATAATTATAATTTTAAATAGAAGAAAATGACCATTACTCACCGAATTACATTGGCAAAATTGTAAATATATTTCCATACCAGCTACCTTCAACCATCAACTTTTACAAGCTGAACGTAGTAGGGAAAATAGAGATAAAGGGTGTGCTTGTATGAAGAAAAATATTTTCAATTTTTTTATATTTGGTTGGGTAAAATGTTTTGGAAAGCATTTTCCAAATCAACTCATTTTCCTCAAATTTAAGAAAAATAACTTCCCTTCAAAAATTAAGGAAAACATTTTCCATAACATTCCTCCAACTTCATATTACAATTTTTTTGTTGAAAAAATCAATTTTTTTTGTTTAAAAAATAAATTTAAAGCTTATTTTTAAAAAATATTTTTCAACTTCAATTTTTTTTTTACCCATCCTTACCCCGACACCCCCCTCCCGCCAGCCCCCTAGCACCCCCCACCACCCCACCCCACCCCCCAAAAAAATTAAGTTTATATTTAAAAAATATTTTCAATTTCAATTCAAAAATTATTTTCTACTCTCTAGTAAAAATAAAAGATATTTCTCAAATATTTTTTATTCATAAATCAAACACTAAAAAAAAATTTCTACAAAAAAAGTCAAAGATGTACTTATTTTCCGAAAAACATTTTCTAGGAAATCATTTTTCATGAAAACATTTTCCTTCATACCAAACACACCCATAATGCCATTAAAACAGCCACAAAATGAGGCTACAGATCCGACTGAAACAAACATGTCATTGAAACAATCACCTAATAAGAACAAGGAAACATAAGATCTAACAAATCATCCTGCCACACCGAAGTATAGTTCTGCAGCTACTTAGTGAGGAGATAAGACCGGATAAGAAATTCTCATGAATAAGATACGAAGCTATAACTTCACATATACAACTCTTATCTATGATTAACATTGGTTCTTCTCATAATGCACTACTCAGTCGCCCAAGACCATCACACCAAAGTGGACTTCTCCATCTCTTAGTCACGCGCAAACTCTCAACTGACTGTCTAAAGCGGGCTTCAAGGTAAGAACCTACAAGCCCCCTAGACCATTATGTGCCTTCAAATACAATGCCCATGTAAGACTAGTCACAACAGGCAACATACACTCCTAGTCTAACATCCTTCTGTGACAGAAAACTGCACAACCAAACCATTGCAGTAAGAGTAAACAAGCTAAATGCACCAGTGAGGATAAACACAAGAAACAATATGAATTTCCAATAATAGATCAATGAAAATGGACATCAGCTACCAACATGATTTTATCTTCAATTTTTACTTAGAACACAAGAAACCATGGCAAAACATAGCAAAAGAGGTTCAACTGACAAATCCAGAAGGTCCGAGAAACAACATTCACACACTTACTAATATAAGCTATTCATAGCATCTACTAAAGTATATTGCAGATCTATCTACAGATATGGACGCTTAACAGACTCAAATTCACTCAAATGCCCACGCATTCTCCCTCCTAACTTCTTCCTCTTCCTCAGGAGTGAAGTCATTCTTGATGTTGAATGTCTTGCGTATCTCCTCAGGCGTCTTTCCCTTGATCATGTCTGCTACTGTCTGACATGTCAGATCTAGCAAGCTCTTTATGTTTAAATAGTTGGCAGCCTGTAAAGAGATGAGGCAAATGATTTAATGCAACCGCAAAGGATATTTAACCTCTATAACAAGCTCTCAACATCAACATACCAAGTGAAATCCCACAAAGTGGGGTCTGGGAAGGGAAGGTAGAGTGTACTTAGTCCTTCCACTACCTCGGAGAGGTAGAGAGGCTGTTTCCAAAAGACCCTCGGCTCAAGCAACTCCAAGCAGTAATAAATCGAAAAAATAGGTGGAGAAACATGGCAACGAATAGCAAAGCAATAACAACTATATGCAAGGAACAGTAACCACCCATAGGGTGAGATAAACCTCAAATACAAGCTCTCAACAGAAAAGGGTAAAAGAAAATCTCTACAAACTTGAGAAAATTAGATACTAAGAGGGAGGGTCCATTGTAAATCATTAAATGCTAATAGCAATAACTAAAAAGAAATGGAAACCTATAAGTAAAGCTTTAAAAAAACAGCAAAATTTAACAAGGGAAAAGACATAAATTGGCCCTAAACTTGTCTCGAAAAGTCGGTTACACGCTTAAACTATTGTGACGACCTATTACACACCTTTACTATTTAAAAATGAATTTAATATCACCCTGAGATGTGTAATACCACTCTCACAGCATGTAGTGTATTACACTCGCCGCCACGTCAAATTTTATAATTTCTTATATTCTTTTTGTTTTATTTTCTTTATTAATTAACTTTCTTTTTTTGTTAACTCTATTTTACACTAATTAATCTCTAATTAATTATTAAAATTCTCTAATAATTATATCTTCTTTATCACTAAATCCCACCCACTTTATCTTTAATCTCATCGGAGAAATCATTCATTTGAATTTATACAAGAATTTTCTTTGTCTTCTCTGGCAAAGAACAACCAACCCATCACCACCATAAGTCCACCTCCACAACGCCATTTGTTCTTCTTTTTCGACGAACCATCAGCCACCAAACAATCACCACAAAACAACCACTCAAAATCCAAATCAATCACCAACAAACACCAAATCAGACCCATTTACCTTATCCCTTTGCGATTTTATTCTTTTGATTTGTTTTACAGGTGTGTCGGCAAGCTCAAAGCTTCAGCCATGGCTCCCATGAAGTTCCAAAGAGCTCCACACTTTCAGATCTGAATAACCAACAAATAATCTGAACAACCAACAAATAATCACAACCAACAACACCACTACCACACTCACGTCATTGTGAATCTTTGAGGTTGTGATGAAAAATAAAAAGTTGTGATGAAAATTAAAGAATGAAGAAGAAGAGGGTAATGGGTAGGGATGGAAGATTTTGATTTTTTAATTATTTTTCTAAAGGGTAATGGGAGGGGAAGGAAGATTTTGATTTTTTTAATTCTTTTTTTAACTTTAATTTTTTCTGACGTGCTAGTTTTTTATTTATTTTTTATTTTTTTCCACGTCAGTTTTACGAAGTAAATAAATTCAGCTTTAAGTAGTAAGGTGTGTAATAGGTCATCAGGATAGTTTAAGAGTGTAACTGACTTTTTGGGACAAGTTCAAGGGGAAATCTATGCCTTTTCCCATTTAACAATTAAAACACACATTCAACAATTGTTAGCCACTCAACAGATTCAAAATACCCAGGCAAGAACTCAGGAGGTGGAACAGAGAGGCATATCAAACATGTAAACAAAATGTGCTGCAAACATGTCCATATAACATTTATTTCTTAAAATAGGCAACAAACTAAAGTACGACTACACGTTCTAAAGGTAAAATATATGCTTCACTCTAATTTTACAATTACAAGTATGTTACTATGTTTTAGTTTTATTTTCAATTTTAGTGTAACAGCAAATCTTCTTAGTTCTTACCCATTGTTTTAGAATGAGCCACTATAGTACTATACTGTTGTACTAATCAATAGAAAGTTCACTTAACCATGACAAAGGGAATTGTTTTTTGCCAAATATAACAGACTAATAAAACTATAGAAGTAGCAGTCAAACGCCATTTCATTACTTCAAACAACTATAACCAACTGCAGTTTATTGTTACTACAACAAAACAACTACACATAGAAATGTCCTTGGAGCCAAATAAAGCAGAAAGGATATGGAACAAATGATTTAGTTTGGGACTGAGACATAATTGATTGATTAATTTATTCGTGACCACCCTAATAAACTCAATGTATAATTACCATTGAAGCTTAAACAGGAGCAAACAAGAGCGGAAACTCAGTCTATGGAAGAGACAGCAAACAAAAGCGATGTCGATAGGCAATGGTAGCCAGAAGTGAAAGGTGAATTGACAAACTACTATAGATTCACAAGATAAACAAAACCTAACAAAAAATTACCAAACTGATCACAGAAAACTAATAATCTTCTGGTTAATTTTATATGGAGGTGGTGCTCAACTGGGAATGGAATTTAATAAAGAAAAAGGAAGTTCTAACACATAGAAAGTACTTTTTAGTTAGAACATGTGATCTAAACATGTCACTAAATGACATTATCATCGCCTATAAGAGAATGTCACTAAGGGTAAATGGAAAAATTAAAGAACTTCCAAATATAGAAACATTCGTTCTTTTTGGTTTTGATACTGCTCTTCTCTTATTTGCTACTGCTTTGACACTTTACTGGATGTACGTGGTGTCTTGGTCGGCTTTCACGCACCTCAACTAATTCCATGGGATTTCTACCACCTCCCATCAACAACAAATACTAGGTGAAGCTAGGATAGATGGGATGAATGACCTAATGTTTTTTGTCTCCACTAGGAATTGAATCTCTGATGGCTCTCAACCATTTCATTGACTACCAAGCCACATCCTTGGCTTCTATATGGCACTTCTACTACAGGAGTCACATATTTTATCCAACTATAATTTTAGAATATGAAAAAGTTAAATGACTTTTGCCTCTTTCTAGTTATTTAGATAAATTAATTAAAGAATCAACAATAATAATTGAACCATCGGACCATCGTAATCAAAAACACATACGAATCAACTAAGATATACATATAGAATTAAAAAGATCCATACTAGTATGAGATCAAAAAGGGTGCTCTGATCAACTCTGACGAATTCAGCATCGAAAGTCTTGAGATCCTCTTCGGCGGTCTTATCCTCAGCTTTAGGAACCTCCACATGGCGCTTGCAATATTCGATGACCTTGGCTAAGATCTTGCTAGTAACGTTGGGTAGAGGGATGCTGGCGTCAGCGCAGTCGTCCTCTATCATATGCTTAATGGTCTGCGATTCTAGCGCCACCGCCTCATCGACCTCAAAGGTCTCTCCGTCGGAGCTCCTCAAAACGATCATCTTTGAAGGAGAATTGTGAACCGATCAACAAACCCTAAATGTAGTCTAGAGAGAAGAAACAGAGGCAAGAGTGAGAGAACCTGCTAGGATTTGCTACTTATAATATATATAATATATATATATATATATATATATATATATATATATATATATATATATATATATATATATATATATATATATGGGTAAAACTTAGTGGTTTATTTTACTTAATTATAATTAATTAACATATTTTACTTTATTAAATTACTTCATCATTTTCCCTTGATTTTGTGGCAGAACAACACTATTATATTATAATATAGATATAGCACATATGCATTATAAGAACACCTAGACTATTCTACAAAATAAACTTGTAATTTTCTTTGTTACATTCTCTATTTCTCATTACATAAATGTGTTTATATATAGGAAAAAACTTATCCGCACCGAATATATGTACTTAATTAATGCAATTTTTATTATTACGTGATTTAATGAAGTAAAATATATGTTAATTAACTATAGTTAAGTAAAATGAACTATAAATTTAAACACATAGCATGCATGCATTGGCTTGATGTATACATTTAGTGTGGCTAAATTTTACCCTTGCTATAGAAAGGTCAAATTCAAGTACAATAGATAAAAATGTAGATGTAATAAAATTCACATCAGAGTAATTTGCTTCAATTTAACAAATAAGTATTCAATGCTTTTAAGATCTATATAATAACTTTGGGAAATAGATTAGGAAATAACTTCGAAAACGCTTTTCAAGAATAAATTTCATGGGTCATTAATATTCTACCGGAAAAAAGTTTGATAGCTAAATTGCTACACATAAGATATAGTAGCATGGTAAAGAGTAGACAACAAAAAGAAACAAAATAATATCATTAACTTATATATATCTGAAAGCAATGTTTTGAGGCAAAGGAAGATAAATAGATTATGAGAAAAGTTAATACATATAGGAAGATGAAAAATAGAAATAATTAATAATAACTAAGATAATTTACACTGTATTACAATGAATTTAAAACTTATGTAATTAATTTATAATGGCGAAAATAAATTTCACACTCTAAAAAATAACCAAACTTTATCACTAAAACTACAAATTAAATTTACTATTTGTTTGACACGACATATATCAATTACCTATTTCAAGTGCAAAATGTATATTTCATTTCTCTCCTTATCCATTTTTGTGGTTCTTTTTATAAAATCATGAATTGACTATCATTTTTATATGAAAAAAGAAGGCAAAAGAATGGTGATTACATTAGGAAAGAAATCGTTTATCTTTTTAAGAGTGAAAACAGAGATAGAAAATGAGAAAGGAGGACTACCACAATCATATGCAACATTGAAATGTGCTTACAACATAAATCAACTCTAAATGTCTTTTTTCACGATATTTGAAATGTCTTTTGCTAATATTTCTTTGAAGGAACTACCATTCCAATAACGAAACTCAATAAATAGTAAAAATAAATTCAAACTAAGAATGCATCTACATTATTAAAAATTCATGAATGAATGAGAATATGAACGCACATACCTTATGATTAACAAATGAGAATAATATGGAAGAAAAATTATTCACCTAACTGTTATAAGCAAAGAAATACACTACATCAGACATGAAATAGAAAAAAATAAATGAAAGCAATACAAAGAAAATGAGGCAAAAAAATATATCATAATATTAAGTTGCAACTAAAGTGAAGCAGCCCTATTACCTTAAATGATAATATGCATTTATATAAATTATACTAAGTGCAAAAAAGGAATAGGAACGGTATATTCAGGAAGTTGTTTCATCTTTCATTCAATATATATATAATTATATTAACTTATAATTGAGTAATAAATTGGGAAGAGGAAAGATTAGATAATTTAGAAAGTTATTGGTATTGGGGAAATGAAGAAAGGAAAGGATTATTTTCTCTAACACAAAATCAAAAGTTTTTAAGTATCAAAAATTATCATCTGATCATCGTCTCCTTGGTTTTTTCATTTTCCGTTTATTATTTTAATATACAAAACAATTAAAGCTTAATAAGTATAGAATTATATTACAACCATTTATTAAAAAATCTTTTTTTTAGTTGAAGGGTATTTTTGTAATTCAACTTTTAACTTGGAAGCTTCCCACTGATAATAATACTCCATCCATTCCATATTAATTGAATTTTTGAGGTGTTTCACACCCTTTAAGAAAAGTAGATTAAGACATAAATTGAAAATAGTTTTCCATTTTTACCCTTATTAATTATTGTCAAATTTATTGAAGTCATCACATTGAAAATCCAAATGAAGGGTAAAATTGGAAGAATATTTTAAAGATAGTCTTGAAAATTGAAAAATTAAGTTAATTTGAAAAATGGAAAATGCCTCAAAAATTCAATTAATATGAAATGGAGGGAGTATATGATATGATGATATATGATATATGATGATGATAGAAAGGATGGTTTCTATCGGGGCGGCAGCGGGGTGTTTACGATTAGGGTAAAAATTAATTCAAATTAAAAAATTAAATCAAGCTGATTAAATTAATTGATTTCATTTGATTTGGGGATCAAACCACTACAACGAGGTTAATCACGATTGTAGTGATGCCGCTTTAGTGATAGAATCGGGGTTTTATGCAGAAATAACCCTAAAAACCTTATTTTTTGCATTTTGTGTTCTTGGACTTGGGAGGGGCAATTTAAGGCAGGTTACACTTGATTTTCCATGGAAAGCATCGATAAAGGTAACATTATTACTACACAATCTTGTACATTGATTCTTAAGTCTTAGAATCTAAGTTATTACTCTTGGGATGATCTAGACTTTTGACATCATTTCATGATGGAAAAAATCCTAAGTTGGGGATGATGATCATATATTGGCTTGGGGTTAGGATTTAGTTGCAATCCAAGAGTTATTAGGTCATTGTTTGATTGAATGTTGTGTTGTATTTGTTAGTTTAGACTAAGAACAAGCTAACATTTTACAAAGGGTTAAAGATTCGCGATTACAACTATTTGACACCCAAGTAGTCTAGGTTTCCTCAATTGAGTAGTTAGACATGTTTTCTTAACTACTGCATGGTATTTTGTGGATTGACGGGGGAGGTTTCATGTCTAGACCTTTGGGTATGGAGTCTAGATGACTAAATTAATGTTGCTATTTATTGATGTTAGGGCAGGAAAATATAATGACTAAGGAAAACCGGTGGTTCTTTAGTTCTCGATTGTTAATCTTGAGTTTTCTTAAGGGTGATTTGATGTTAATGGTAAGATTAAGTGTTATGATATTGTTAGGTTATAACCATTTCTAGGGTTGTGATAATCAAGAAAACGAATGTGTTCATAAAAAGCGGTCTAGTGTTAGGCTATTGATATACGCATGTAGGTGTTGGTTGTATGTTTCTGATTTATGTATGTGTGCTTGTTTACTGCTTGTAGTAACATTTTTGCAATGCATGGTAGGGAGGCAATGACATCATGTTGGTAATCTCATGCAAAGAACTTGTGATTGTGATTTGTGATTTTCAAGTGGTCTTGTCTTTTGCGCTATGTGATTATGCGTGATTGTTGGTTGACTCGAGTACTACACATCCATGCCGATACACTAACTATGAATGATTTAGATACCACACTGATACACTAACAATCTTGGGTACCATGTCGGTACACTAATAGCTTGAGTTTGAATTCTGTATGAGGACTATGAATGTGATTGTGATTTCATGAGAAGGCCTAATATTTACATTGTGATCAGGTGTTTGACCCAAGTGTTGTTGTTCATGATATTGTGACTGAGAGCCTACATATTCTCCATTGTTGTTACATGTGGTTATGGTATTACAGGTTATGCATATAAATCCAAGGTGAGGATTGCGAGTCCAAATTATGTGTTACTTGTGATAGTTAAGATATAATTAATGTTTATTGATAATGAATCCTTAGGTGTTATTCTGCATAATTATTTTAACTATTGAGTTGAGTTTATGAGGTCTCAATGCTTTATTTATTTCTAAACTCAATTTCTATTTATCATGATGTGATTGATTATTGAAATGGTGGTTGTTAAGTTCAATAGATGGATAGGGGTCTGGTATATGGTTAAGTGATGTGACTGATCATGGTTGTCTAATTTTTTAGAACTTATTTGATAATGGGGATGTGAGTCAAGAGAGATGAGTTGGTCTAATACGCCAGTTTCATGTACTTTCTTAGAAGGACAAGCAAGTTGATTGATATGGCTAGTGACAACCTTATGTTCGTGGACATTATGTGGTAGAAAGGTTAGCCTATGATTTGACATTAGTGGTGGTCTTGTATTCAGTAATCTCTATGTGATAGTAGGGTTATATTATGATATGATATTAGGGTGACATCGCAGACAAATTTGGAAAGCGTTAAAGTGACATAAAAGGCAAGCTTACGAAGCATCAAAGTTGACAGCAGAATGAGGTACAAGGTTGGGTTCAAGTGTACTAGTTTATGGATATTATATCTGAGATGGTACAAGCCCGTGGATAGAGACTCGGGGTGGTGTAACTTTCATAATTGCATATTTCTTTCTGAATGTCTACTTTATATTATGTGGTAGGTTTGGATGCCTGCCAGTATGTGTTGTTCATACTCATACTACTCTTGCTATGCCACTTGACATAGTTTGGTTGCAGGTTATTCAGTTAATATTTCATAGGTGAATGATGATCCCTGGCAGCTTCTACTCCTCTTTCCTTATGGTGGAAGTTGTGTCCTATTTTCATGCATCGAGCCTACACCTTGGACATGACCGACACTCGTGAATCATTACTGGTCCACAAGCAAATATTTGACATATCTAACTATGACACATATGACTCAATAGAATACACGGAAGCTTTAATAGATGAGCATTGAAATATTTAAAGAACTTTTAAAATAACGTCTGAAAATACTTAATATAAATAGTAAGTGTTTATTAAAACATCCGAATAAAATACTGAAAACTGTCTAACTCCGTTTGTCCATGAAGCCTCTACTATCTAAAGATTGGTATCGGGACAAGACCCACAACACCTCAAAATCCTACTATTATAGAGCAATAAAAATGGAGTCCTCCGAAATCAGAGAGGTCTCACCAGAAGTTGACGAGTAGATGAAGTCAACAGAACGTTTGTTGATTACCCTAAATTTATAAATCTGCATCATAAAAAGATGTAGATCGAATGACATCAATATATTGAATATAGAAGTGTGTAATATGACTAAATAAAACAATAACATAATTGATGACTAAATACATATCAAGTAAAACAATATATGAACAAGTAGTGAAATTCATTTGTACTTTACAATAAGATATGCAATAAAAGCAATATGAGAATAGAACAGCTTACTCAATTGGAGTTTCTCTAACTGAAAATCATCACTATGAGCCTAGCGATGATATAATATTTTATCCACATTGCAAGAGGCATCCTATACTTTGTCGGAGTATATGATGCTAACTATAATTGTGGATCCATTCAATAAGGCCTTTTGAGGTAGTGAAGAGTCACCCGAAAAGTCAGTACAATCATTCTACGTTGCCTACATAGTTTTATGGGACATTAAGTTAAAAAGAGACTATTACTTTACTTTCATTTTTCTTTACCCAAGTACTTTTAAGAAAATCAATTATACTCTTTCTCTTTCTGAACTGTCAAATAAAATATATGAAATCATTTTATTCTTTCTTTAAAACCTCTTTTCAAAACATGCATTTAAAACATATACTTATGGACTTATCTATAAAGTCCAAAATTAATGTATAAGAAATCTCATATAGTAATCTTTATAAACAAATAGGGTTCATGTGATACCAAACATGAACAAAAATTTAGAATTCAATATACATAATAGAAATCAGAGTTTCAACGGTTAAGGATGAAACTCAGAATAAGAAACACAACCGAATTTTAATTTTAAAAGAAATTGTTGATAATGCTTTTTAACATAGTATTTCACTAATTGAATTGAGATGAATGACATGAAGACGAACTATTTCAACACTATGAATAACCTTACATACCTGGAAAAAATAAAGTTCTTGATGAAGTTTGAAACCCTAGCTTGAAGAAGAATGATCAAGAAAACCTTTCTTGAGATTCTTGAATTAGTCTCTTGAAACCCTATGGCCAAGAACTAAGATTTTCATTGATGATTCATAATTGTATGAAGGAATTTGAGTTTGAAAGAATAAAATTCTTGAAGAAAGACTTACCTTGAAGAAGAATCTTGAAAAAGATTTGAAAGAATCTTGCATGGAAGTCTTGTGCTTTGATTTTTCTTAGGATTTTACCTTGGAGTTTGAGAGAGAAGAGAATGGAGAATTAAGAGATGAAAATCTGATTGTTTAGAGACTTTTAGGAGTCAAAGAATTTGTTTAGGGTGTGGTGGGGTAAAAAGACAAAAATGATCCCTTTTAGTATATCCTCGTTGGCTAACGTCATTGTACTGTATCAAGTTAATAAAGTGATCATAACTAATTACTTGAAACTCTGATTGATGTAAAATTGGTGGCATTGGAAATAAAACTCAAATAACTTTAATTTAAAAGGTTATGAGCCCCTAACTTTTCATATTCTAAGAGATATACTTGTTTGAAGTTGATCTAAGTAGAATCTTATATCAAAACTTAATTGGTGAGGAAGCTTCCAACTCAATTTTGTGCTAGGGATTCTTGTGGCATTAATTAGGTGTAAAAACGTCGGGTTCAGATTTAAAAAGGGTGGGAAAAATACTAAAATAACCCCTCTTAAAAACTGATTGGAGTCGTCTACAGAAGGCCATTTATGGTCCATACAAAAGTCTACGAGCCATAGACCCTCTCATAGGAACATGCTGAGTTTTCTAGATTCCTGAAGTTGGGAGAGGACCCTTCTACGGACCATAGAAACTTTGATGGGCTGTCCTTCTCTCTTGTAGGAAGCCTACTGGGAGTGTGCTTCAGGATTTAGTTTCCATGAAACCGTAGGAACTTCTACGACCCGTAGTCCGGTTCATGAAACTAAGACTTGATAACCAACTTTCAAGACCTGGTTCTATGAATCTATCTATGGTTAGTAGATACTTTTATGGGCCGTAAAAAGCTTTTGTGGCATCAAACTACAAAAACTTTCAAGATCAAATTTGTGTCAGAATTTTTGGGGTGTTACATCTTCCCTGTGGGATCATCCATCCCCGAATGATGGTTAAATTGAACTGGAAGGGTGCATATTAGGGTAGAAGGCTAGTAAGGGGTAAACATGACATGTCGCAACTTCATATTACTGAGGACATGACTTTAGATAGGAAGAACTAGAGGATGCGTATTAAGGTAAAAGGCTAGTAGGGGTTAGAGTGGTATCTTGTCATGTAGAGGTATAATGTATTTCCTAGGACCAATCGTGTTCCATTAGTTGTTTATTGCATTTCAATTATCATTTTATTTTACTGTTGTTACGATTTTATGTCTCATGTTTTCTCCATCTTTTTCATGGGTTCGATACACTGAGGAGGGAATCATTTGGAAACCGTAGTAAGGTGTGCATACACTCTACCCTCTCCATACCCCACTTTGTGAAATTTCAGTGGGTATGATGTTGTTGTTGTTGTTATAGTACATTGGATTAGTTAACAATATAAGTAGGAAGTTAACATAAGTGTAGTTCTGGTATAAGAAATATAAAATGACACGAAAACAATTTATTCCTTTCAAATGCATTGTTGTCGTTTTTTCTCTATGAATCGTTTATTTTATTTTAGTGTATTATTAATAATCGATATATATATATATATATTATTTAGTTTTGATTTGATTTTAATAATTTAAAAACTAATTAAATTAATTTAATTTTGATTTTGAACAATAACCAATCTAAATAGACGTGTGAACACTTCTAGTTTTAACAAGTGTGCTAGAAGTCAATTGAGGAAAGTAAAAGGATATTTTAATTTTTAGCCATCAATTAGTAAAAGTCATTACCAATTACACTTGCACTTACATATTTTTTAAATAGTATATCGATATGTACATCGAAGATCATTCCTTTTTTCTTTCTACTTTAGAAATGTGATAATCCATTTTTTTCAAGCTTTCAACGAAGTGTCCATATTTGTTTGCTTTCAAGGGTAAGTTTTTGCCACAAGTTGATTTTTGTTTTAATTACTGCCCATATCTTCCTTTTTTCATTTTTTAGAAAGCAGGTCAAAAATCACAACAATCGATAGAGATTGTCACGATTAAAAAATCAGCCTCAACCCAACAAAACAAAAAAAAATGTGAAAAGTAAAACAAGAATAACATAAGAGTGGAAAACTTATTCATTCTAATAAAACCTCCAAACCTAATTGTTATGTGTACATGCCACTAATGTATAAAGCGCGAAATTGAAAGATAATTACAAGTCTCAATGTCTTTATTTCTCAAATAAAACAAAGTATAAAACAAGAAACAAGAGGGCCCGCCGGATGACAAGCAGTTAATTCTCAATGTTTCCTCAGAAAGCAAGAAGACAATCACATGGCTCCAGACTTAGAACCTACACAAGTGTAGAAGTGAGTAGTGAGTACCAAATAATATGGTACTCAATAAGTAGCCAAATAAACAAGACAAAATTAGCTAGAATACGAGTACTCCATTCATTCCAACCAAACCTCCTCAAACTATAACCTGCATAGAAATCAGTCCAATCTAACAGTTTCACAATACACAATTCACAAGGGTTAACAATCACAATCCAATAGTCACAGCTCAACAACGAACAAGTATAAAGAATATCCATCACAAGTATCAAATGAATCTATCACATGTATCAAGTAGATCAATCACAAGTATCAAATAGATCAATCTCAAGTGTCAAGTTCATCAAATCACAATAATCAACACTTGGGAGAACCATTTTTCATTCGCATAATGTCACTAGTCGGAACCTTTTCCTATCGGTTTTATATATTATCATGCGCTAAAAATATTTTTCTTCGGCACAATGTCACTAGCCAGAACCATTTCCATTTAGCTTTATATCACATCACTAACCATAATCAATTCTCTTAAGCTTTATATCATATCACTAGCCAAAACCATTTTCCTTCGGATTTATATCACATCACTAGCCAAAATCATTTCCCTTCGGCATTATATTATTTCACTAGCCGAAACCATTTTTCTTCGACTTTATATTACATGTCTCATCACAATGCACAATAATTAATGCAAATGGGTGTTTGGATGACTTATAAAAAGCAACTTATATGTCAAAACTTAAAAGTCATAAGTAGATGCTATCCTACTTCTGACTTTTGACTTATTTTAGAACTTTTTTGACCTAAAAGTGGGTGCTTAAAAGCACTTTATAACCTTTCGAAACACCTCCAAAATTTTTTTTTTTTAAAAAAACTACTTAAAAGTCAAAATCACCTCAAAATAAGTTAATTCAAACGGGCACTAACTATAGTGGCGCACCTTTTGCATGGTGGTCAGCGACAAAATTGGAGCATACCACATATAACTAGCTTTTTGTAAGAAAAGCTAAAGGATACATAATAACTATGTTGGTTGACTTAATTAGAAAATCCTTCATACATCATTAAAATGACAACAATAACATAAATAGATGAACAATGAGCAACAAGCTTATAGGGAAGCAATATTAAAAGACAACATGACAAAACATTAATTGAAAAAAAATAAAAGTACTAAATGCTCAATCAACATCCTAAGGATGCGCAACATTCTCTTCACCACCATTGTCATATTTGTCATTAACATCAATTTCACTTGAAACTTTCTCATCTGCATGTTTATTTAGTTGTTTCTTCCTTTCGTCAAGTTTAGTTCGCAGAACATCAGATAGATTTAGCAAACTTCGAATTTCTCTAGCATCAAATTCATTGATGCTTTTCCCCCAACAAGGTTGAAGAGGTTCTTCATTTCATTCTCATCAGCCATTTGCTCTATCTTGCTAATATATTTTTCCTTAAGCATTCACTTTCTTTGAATGTAGGTTTCATAGAACAAAAGTGTTTGACTTAGATATATAGATGCCCAATAGGACCATATAATTAAATAACCAAATTTGATTGAGATTATTTGACCAAATTGAGACAAACTAATTGCATAATTTGGGTTTTAAGGTATTTATTAATTATTTTTCTGTAGTAGGTAATTATTAATTACTTTTCCTAAATAGGGGTAGTAGGTATTTATTAATTACTTTTCTTAAATTGATGTAATTAAAATGCTAAAATCTTGAAGTTGGAGAAATAATCATATTTCCATAATTAGAGGGTGTTTGGATTGACTTAAAAGTTGGTCAAACGTACTTTTGAGTCACTTTTGACTTTTGAAAGTGTTTGAAAATTATAAAAATAATTTAAAATAAGTCCAACATGACTTAAAATAAATTAGTAAGTGTTTGACAAGGTCAAAAATGACTTAGAATAAGTTTAAAATGACTTAAAATAAGTCAAAAATCAAAAATAGATCTCCACTTACTTTTTATTTTTTAACTTAAAAGTCATTTCAATTTGACTTTTATTTTTGATTTAGAAGCTACTTTTTTTAAGCCAATGCAAACGGGCTCTAAGCAATTTCACACCATAAAGAAAATGCAACAACTCAAGCAATTCAAGTTCACAATGATCAAAAGATTACATCAATCAACAAAGTAGGGTCCACAACAAAGCAATTCATAAAGCATTATAATCAACACGCTGCCATTTTCATTAATCCTCTTTTTATTCATTAAGATTAATCAAGTGGAGCAATGAGTCGATCACCTCATTCCATCACTCCCTAACACATAAAATGAAGGGAATTACAAGATTTAGGAGATCATTTGCCTCAATTCAATCAAAAAGTCAATCCAAGACTTGAGCCTTCTATTGAGCCCAAATCGCACACGCAAGTGTGCGTGGTCGTTCAAGTATTAAAGTGGATCTTATAAAGAGTCGGGTATCGTACCCACGGAGATATACAATTAGTATAACTTGATTGTTCTAATACTTTCAGCTAAACACAAGTGTTGTCAAGATTTCAAGAGTGATTTATTTTCTAATCTAAAAATTTAACCAAAATTAAACAAGCGCAATTCAATTTCAAGGTTTTCAAACAATAATTGAGTAAAGTCCAGGGCTGCAACTCTTATAAGTATTCATGTAATTTATATTATTTAAATAGGTGTTTATCAACTATCTAATCAATGATCACAGGGTTAAATGTATGATCACGGTCTCCCGACCTTCGTCTACGATAAATGACAACCTAACTACATCGTTGAGCGGGGATAGGTTGGACCAAGTACCGAGCATTATGATTTCTTCCTGTATAGTGACCAAGCATGGTTACTAGGTATATCCCTATCCTAGATACAAATTAACCCTAATTATTAAGAGAAAATCATGCTCCTTATGCCCCACGTTCTATCCTCTTATTCCTCTCCCGAGTTTAATTCAGACAGTGTGTTTATTTCAATGGTGATCAGACATGAAATACGAAAAACAAGATCATAAGAAAGATTCATATGATAATCAATATTAACCCAATGAAGACTCAACAAATTACAATTATCTTGTAGACACAGCCTTAGAACTAAGGTATTTAGCTACTCATAACACTAATTTCGATCAAGCAATGCTTAATCATCATAAAGAGATCGAAAGTTAAAGAGTTTAGGAAAGAACCCTAAAAATTGATGAAACAGTTCTCCAAGTCATCGTTTTTCAAAACCCAGAAAAAGAATTTTTTGATAAAATAAAATATTGATCTATTTATACTAAAGTCGAAACGGATAAATCTGGCACACACTGGCACGACGCGGAGGCGTGTCTGGAATTTACTTCGTGACAAAACATGCTTCTCCGCGACGCGGTCACTCCACGGACCGTTCTGCCTCAGAATACTTTTTCACTAACAAAATTAAAATTCCTTTCTGTGACACGGAGAGGACATGTAGTGCTCTATCTAGAAATTGTTTCACGAGCCAGAATAAAATTCCTCTTCGCGACGCGGAGAGAATACGTATATGCCTGGGAATTTATTTCTTTCTTACTTCTTTTCGACTCGGATCTTTTGTGTTCCCCAATGTCCATTCCAATGCTAGTTTCTACATTTAAGCTCACCTACACAACTAATCATATAGGTTAGTATCAATAAACTTAAACAACTCGATACGACTATAAACAAACACGAATTGATTTCAAACTTGGCTTAAATATGGGTATTATTAGGTCCTTAGTCATATAAATACGTCTAAGATCACTACCCCACACTTAAAGCTTTGTTCGTCCTCGAACAACTTACTAACTAATCCTAGACCTAGACTCCCTACTATGATGCTTGTGCATCCGCTACTTTCTTCCAAGGATTTGTAATCAGTTAACACATGCATGATTTCATTCAAAATAAGTGATGTTTGTGTAATCAAGACACAACTTTCAATTTAAGTGTCTACGATTGTACAATAGTAAAGTAAACCAAGGGTTGGGGTCGAGTCCCAAGGAGTGGTTTTTAGAATTAATAGAAAAATAAAATTAAGTTCTAGTTAGTCATATCTATAAACATTATCAAATATAAACATACTAAATCTAAAGGGGTGACGCAAGCGTCAATTATCAATGAGGGGTTTTGTATTAATTAACAACTAAAAAATAGCAAAAATATATGAAAACGAGACAGAGAGACGGGATTCTTGGAATGAGATAGGAATACGGAATAGACTAAATTATCGGGTACATGCTTTTGATAGTAAACAGTTAAGTATTTGTGACTAGGCTAGACTATAGTGGGGGTAAATTCTCTCTCGAGCAACTTACCCCGAATCAACTCAGTTTCTCTCAAATACCGAGTTGCCGCATTAAGCACGGCCTCCGCATTAGCCCATTCACTTTCTCGAGCTAAATGTGTGTGAGAAGGACTAGGATTCACTCTCTCGAGCTGAATCCATGTCGACCTAATACCACTAGCTATCAATTTGGTAGCCTTAGTTTTACGACCTCTCTCTCTCGAGCAAGCCAAAAATACTAAGATGAAATCGTATTTGCTATTACAATTCCATTAAGTTCATACACAACTACTAAACGAAATCACATCTAAACAACAAATAAACCATCAACAAGCAAGACCCAACAGATAATCTAACCCATATTCACAAAATCACACCCCAAGAATTGGGGTTTTAGCTAGACATGTGAAAGAGATAAAAATTTATACCAATATCAGTTTCCATCAACTGGGTATGAAAAATTAAGTCTTACAATATTTCAAGAGTGAAGAATCTTTAAGACCCAAGTTCAATTTCTTGGAGTTGAAACCCTTTGAATCTTCAAGGTCTTAGAACAAAGCCTCCAAAACCCTCTAAAACTTAGACTCTCTAAAAACTGTAAAAAGTTCTAAATAATAATAGTGATATGATACTAAGCTAGAAATTTAAACAAGTATTTATAGTGTTTGAAAATTTGTGCTACAAAGGGTCACTTGACGCATTTAGTCGGGATCGCCGATCAACTCGGCGATCTGCCCTTTGGTATAGTTCACCTCTGTCTTGCGTTAGCCTTTAACATCGTCGTGTTTTGGATTATTAGACGACATAGTATTGCTTCACAGAACTGCTCAGCGACACGCCGACTACTCCTTTTCACCGCTGATTTCATCCTTTCCTTAAGGGCTCAACACACTGGAACTTTAAGCGAGGATAAGATCATTTGGCGACACACCAAACAGGTTCGATGATCCGCAGATCTTCATTTCTTCGTTATTTTAGCCGTCTTTATTCCTTTTTGCTCAATTGTGGCTTTGCAAACATTGTACGCTCTCACTCAACAAAAACATCATACATGCATGCATTGAGAACCATAAGCTTGCCTATTATGTACATCTCTACTAATAAAGTGTGTTATGCTCAAAATCAAATAGGACTTGTTCCGATTGTAATGTAGGCTTGAGGTAAGAGAGGATTTATTTAGATAATCTTAGTGACTTAACCTCCCTAATGCACCAGATTAAATTTCCTTATTACATTAACAACTTTTTCTTTTCTTCAGCCCTTTCTTTCTACATAGTTTTCCACTAGTACTACCAACCTCGCCTTTATTTCTTACTCACCCCTTTATTTTTATAGCTTTTTTTTTACACTCAACAATGGCCACCCTTGACTTAGAGATTTATCTTGAATTAAGGTGCACAATGTTCTTATAAAAACCAAGGCCATTATCAAGGTATTCTCCAAGTTAGCCACCTTCAACTTAGGCTTTTAACCTTAGTTGAAGTGCACGATATCCTAAGGACCAGGGCCAATCTCAGATTTAAACTTATGAGGCATTATTTTACCATCTCTTTTCTCTCTTCCCCACAAATTAAACATTTCCACCCTATTTACTCTTTCCGCACTTCTCCTCTTACCATAGTGCATTAGGGATTTAGGATCAAACTAAAGGTATTAATAAAAGGGATTTAGCTTAGTTACGTAGGTTAGAACAAAATCAAGGCTAAAAGGCTCAATGAGGCTATACTAGGGATATATTTTCTAAAAAGGCTAATATTCAAGACAATTCAAAGAATGTCTATTATCATCTTTTAAACAAAACACCACTTTCATTTAGTTTCAATAACATGCCGGGCAAGTTTTAGACTCAGATGCATTACATGGACACTATAAAAGAACTCACCGCTCAAGGCACAAGTTCTACTCAAGAATAGGTCCGTCATAACAACACAATCAGTTCATGCACAAATTCCAATTTGTGCTTAAGCTACAATCATTCAACCCAAATACAAGCGTTTAACTGCATTCATATATCAACTTCAAATCATGCTTTCATACATTTTCTTTTCAGAATTCCAAGCTTAAGCACATACCAACCTAAGACTCAATGATAAAATTGCCCTTAAGACGGTCGTCATCCATCTATCATTGGGTAATGCAACTCAACTACAACTATTGGCTCAATCCTAAAAAGACAAAATCTTTTTGTATTTTGTACGGTTCAAAGGGACTTTCCTTGGCCAAAGAACCGAAAACAACGTCCAAGGAACCCAAAATCAAACAAAAAAATATAAAGCAGACTTTAATAATGTTCAACAATAAAAATATATACAAACCAAGTATGATTTTCACCCCTCACACCACTTTTAAACAATAGCACTGTCCTAGAGCTTCACAAAAATCAGAATAATACAAGAGGTAAGGTGAAAACACTCCCTGATCAATCCTCCATAGCATCACCCCCTCCAGCCTCATCACTGGCCTGAGCAGGGTCTACCTCATCATCAGAATTGGACTCTATGTTTGAGCTAGTACGCAGTCGCTCCTCATTAGTCGAAATGTCATTATCGACCGACTTACGAAATGCAGGACCAATGCCAAGCAGGGCCTTGGAGTGGATGGTAACGCCTCTCAGCGTCACCTAATTGTATACTAGTGGAAGCCAGACAACCATTCTAGTGGCGCAGCATCTCGAGGCCATACATTCTAGCCATGATAAACTCATCCCTCCTATGACGCTCTGCAGTGATGAGAGTTGGGTCAAACTCAGTGTCGGGCCCCTTCGTCCTCGTGATGTCCATAGGTGCTGGGAATAACGGTGCCATTAGTCCACGTTCTCTTTCGGAACACCTATAATATGACATACTCTGGTAATAAGGCTACCAAAAGCATACTCGCGCCCTTTATGAACTCGAGCAATCCGCATCGCTAATTTTATGACAGCCCCAATGTTCAATTTTGTGGGCGTCATCAAAGCATAGACCAAGCAGACCCTGTCCTGAGTGATGTCCGTATAATGGAGGCCCGATATCAAGCAATTCATTACAACCTTCAGCCAGACTCGCGCCTCTCTCAACATGTGAGCATAGGGAAGAGATTGATGATATCTCTTCCCACTATGCTTAGTCCATTGCATCATGGACTAAGGACCACACAGTGTATGTCAAATGGCCGGGTAGGGTGGGCATATGTTCAGCCTGCCCGGTAAGCACTAGTGGATCAGTGTTATGTGACATACCTACTATATCATTGATAACCACGGGAATAAGAGGTATATCCACTCCCCGCATAGTCACAAAATGAGATCTCACGTCCGGCACCCAGTTGGCATAAAACTCTCATACCAAGTGCAAGTTGCACTCACCCGGCTCTGCGAAGATAAACTCCATATGCAACTCACAGATCCGCCTTAGTATCTGGGTGAATTCCCATACCAAACGTCCTTGTCAATGCAAACATCTGAGAAATACGAAGCCTCAGTATGATTTTTCCACCAAGTTTTCCCTTGTTTGGTCACAACTTTCACCCCAAATCGCCTGATTTGGCCCCTAAGAACTGTAGGTACGGGGGAGGGGGGGAGGTACATTCCCTCCACTTCGGACACGCTTCCTCTGGCTCGAAGTGGCAACTTCCTTACCGGGTCTTTGGGAGCTTGACATGATTTCCTGCAATAAGATCAATTCAGCCCATAAAATATACAAACACACTGATTTGTGGGTGATGTGCAGGAATCACCCCACACTTATTTCATTCACTAATTCATCCTTAGTACTCAGACTTCCCAAAAAATGAATGACAACACACCCACCTAATTATCATATTCATATAACCATATAGGCATCACAATATTAGTCACAAACACTCGACCTCAACACTAGGATTAAGATTTATATACATTATTCCACAGATCAAGAAACATGTAGTATTACTCCAGACTTCACACTACACATATGTATCCATGAATAAACAATATCACCCAGCCTACACCACCGACTTATTGTCACACAAACATATTCAAACAACTATCCGCAACAAGACTCAACCAATAGCAATCAATGGTAATTTTTACTCAAACTTTAAAATCCAACTACAACAACATGAAGCCAACGATTTCATTCAACCAACGAAACCTAATTCACCAAACTAGCATGTACAGCTAACTCATTTGCCCCCAACACTTTAGAAAAGCACATCAGGTAAATTATTTTCAAAATTATGAAGCATCACATCAACTGCCTAAATCACCATATGCCCACATGCCAATCCACACTACACTAGTTCTACTCAAGAATTCAAACTACATCAACAAGCATAGAGAGTACGTCACCTTCCCCATAACTCGCAACACATATCACTTTGCCTCCACTACAAATCACACCCATGACTTCCCTTACACAAAACTATTACAACAACCCCATACTTATGAAGAAAATTAAGCAAAAGACATACATTTGGTGTTGAATGCGGTAAGAATTAAGAGAGGAGAAGATGGACTTGATTCGCGTTACGGAATGAATCTCAAAATTTCGTAAGGGTAGAAGAGAGGGAGAAGAATCGCTAAAGAGAGA
This sequence comes from Solanum bulbocastanum, assembly GCA_037074985.1. Taxonomy (NCBI): domain Eukaryota; kingdom Viridiplantae; phylum Streptophyta; class Magnoliopsida; order Solanales; family Solanaceae; genus Solanum; species Solanum bulbocastanum. The sequence goes on along the minus strand of CM073606.1, from coordinate 44,066,956 downwards.
AGGAAATTTGGGACAAACGGGGTTAGGGGACATGTATTTGGGCAATTAAAGGGAACGTGTCGGGTATTTTTGAAAGGAGACGGGTTGAACCCGTTTAACTTAATGAAAATAAAAAAAATACCTACATGGGGCGCGACGCAAAACGAAGGCTACACGGATCGTTCTGCCTCACGAAAATAATTAATTTTCACGAGGGCAAAATTTTAGTCCACCTCCGCGATGCGGCTCCTCTACGGAGATGCCTTCTTTTTAACGTAAAAAGCATTTACCATTGAAACCAAGATTGAGGGCCTCCTCCGCGACGCGGTGCCTTCACGGACCATTCTACCTCACAGAGGAATATTAATTTCATGTGAGGTGAACTTTATCCGAGCTCTGCGACGCGGAAAAATTATTCATTCTCGCTTCATTCATATTTGAACTCAAAACCCATTAGTACAAACAAGATGGGTTGCCTTTCATCCAGCGCCTTAGTTTTGGTCAAGACACGACTCATATTTTTGTATTTTTGTGGATATATCATTTTCTTTTGGTTAATTACTATGAATTGAAATAACAAAACAAAAGAATCGAAATCTTAACTATTACAAGGGGTCACGGGTTGCCTCCCATGCAGTGCCTGATTCAACGTCGCGGCACGACCCATCTCATGACTCACTTGTCATTCAATGTGAGTGCCTCAAGCTCACGATCAACATCATTTCTGAAGTAGTGCTTCATGCGTTGCCCATTCACAAGGAAAGTAGAGCCTTTATCCTTGTTCCTTAGCTCCATTGTCCTCATAACTTCAAACGGACCACTCTACTTAGATCGAAGCTTTCTAGGGAACAACTTCAATCATGAATTAAATAGAAGCACCAATTGACCAGGCTCAAAGGTGCGTGACATAATATACTTGTCATGCCAGCTCTTGGTCTTCTCTTTGTAAAGCTTAGCATTCTTATATGCGTGAAGCCTGAATTCTTCTAACTCATGCAGTTGCGTTATCCTTTTCTTACCAGCTAACTCAATATACAGATTCAACTTTTTGATCTCCAATATGCTTTATACTCTAATTCAGCTATGAGGTGACATGCTTTCCCAAAAAACCATTCGATAAAGAGAAATCCCTATCAGTGTCTTGTATGCAGTCTGGTATGCCCACAAAGCATCATCTAACTTGTCAGCCCAATATTTCCTTTGGGAATTCACAGTCTTTTAGAGGATCTGCTTCACTTCTCTATTGGACACTTCTACTTGCCCACTAGTTTGGGGATGATAAGTTGTAGCTACCTTGTGCCTTACCCTATATTTGGTCAACAAATTCACACTGAACTATTAATAAAGTGTGTAGCTCCATCACTATCATGGCCCTTGGAGTTCCAAACCTGGTAAAGATGTGCTTCCGAATGAATTTCACTACCACTTTTGCATCACTGAATGGTAATGTAACTGCCTCCACCCACTTAGACACGTAGTCCACTGCCACTAAGATGTATTTATTTCCACGGGACTATGGCGATCGCGAGCCAAACCTTCACTAATGCGAAAGGCAAATGGAATTGACCCTTGATGGAAGTGAATCGGACCTTGCTAACGTGAGCCTCACGATCGCGAGGTACACCACAACACATATATTAACAAAATCAACCAACTATTAAATCATCAAAATGACCTTCGAGATTCTTTCAAAATCTCGTACACACAAACCATATATGCAATTTAACTAAACTCATAGCTTCAAAACTCAATGAAATCATCGAAACACGAATCTAAGGTCTCCTTGATCCGTGGAAGTCACTATGAACGAACATAATGCCTAAAAATACTAAATTTAGCTTGAGGGCTCAAAAAATTCAAGCAAGTCCTCACTTTGACCTAAAATCATCTATTGAATTCAAAGAAACTCTCAAAAATTTGATCCGAGCAGCTAAACCTCGAATGTTGACCAAAGTCAATCCAAAGACTAAAATCTCAACAATTTCCAACTTAGGACCTCAAATCCTCAAAAAGATTCTGAATATGAAATCGACAACTAAGTTAGACCGACCAATTTCAACATTTTAAGACTGATGGAATCGACGGAATTCCATTCTGACACTCAAAACTCTAAAAGATAGCGAAAAACCACTTATTAACAATTTTAGCCTTTCAAAATAAAAAAACTTACATAAGTCATCACTTTTTACCCAAAGCTCAAAACCAACTTTCAAAATTCAATTAAAAATGACTAGGTGTCTATATCGAGAGAGGTAAAATGATGATTCTATGAAAATTTCCAAGAGATCATATCTTAGCTAACCTTCAACATTTTACGCGAAGTAGCCTTCTCTTCTTGAAGATGATTAATTTTCACAGCCTAAAGGTACCATTCGAGTTTGCCCGCAAGTAGCGCAAAACTGAACTTTGATCTGGGTTCATGTCCTGCCAAGGGTTGCTCGTGAAGCTCGAGTCTGTCTTCATTGATTTCAAACAACTTTTGTTAAACAGTTTAATTATTGATTCGTAAGTTGGTCGCTATTCAAAATCATATAAAGAAAATTTGGTACATCAGGTCCATTGTTTATTCTTTATACACATAAAATATGGTATTGCTGCATTCTTAGGGCATTTCCAATCCAAACACCAAATTTGGTGTCAGCATTATTTTTTGTGTAATCAATTCCAACCCAGTCATCAAATTTTACACCAAAAAAGAATATTTTTCTCTCTCTTCATTATTATATTATTATTTCTTATTTCATAAAACAAATTCTTTCTAAAACATTCACCATATATAATTCATGGTGAATGTCAATTACTACTTTGTTGAATGTTTATTATTTTCGGTTATTTTTAAGTTCATTGTATTATTTGTTTAAAAATTTACATGATAGTAGAATTAACATAAATTTAATTTTTTTAAAAAGTCATACATAGAAAAATTAATTTATAAAAAGCTAAATTTTATATCTAAAATTAATATTATAAAAATATTACATAAAAAATAATTGAATATACAAGAGATTTAATTAAAACATACAATTTATATAATGTTTAATTAAAAGTTTGTATAATAAAATAATATTAAAATATTCAAAAAGTGAATTGGTGTGATGAATAGCGTTACACCTACTTTGGTGTAACGCTATTCACACACCAAATTTGGTGTTAAAATTGGTGTGGGTTGGAGCTCAAAAACACCAAATTTTATACCAAATCAGGATTTGAAGTAAAATTTGGTGTTTGGTTGGAGACGGTCATATCAGTTAAAGGTAAAATATTCTATACATTAAGTCGTTCATGTTTGGGATTATAGAAAATTGTATAGTTTTTTGAAGTTATAATAAATCATGTCTCTTAAAGTTTTGTTTATTTACATTTTTTCTAACTTACGTTTATGATTAGTATTCTGTATAATCTTTAGTGAATTGTTATTTGAATTAAAATTTAACTCAAACTTTCTTAGGTCAGTGGGTTGTTGGCTTAAATATTACGTAGTATCAATTTTTTGCCATGTGAGAAAGAGCAGATTGGGTACAAATATATTCTAACATAGAGTCAATAAATATATGGCAATTGGTTTGCAACATTTTGATCAATTTCTAAGCCCAGTTTAATTAAGATGCCTATTCTTTATATTTATTACGATTTTTTCTTCACAAATATTGGATTTAATTTACAAATGAATTACTTGTTGAAGTCTATGTTCATCCCTTTTTTTATGACTATCTAGATAATTCATATCACACATAATTTCTCAACTATCAATCATTTTTCCCCCTAATATTAAATTTTTTTATCATTTACACCAAAAACTCATAAGACATCTTTTTTAGGTGTGGTGGAACAATTAAATCAAATACTGCACAGCAAAAGAAGAGAGATTACTTATTCTTCAAAATATATTTTTCAAATCTTTAAGTGTATTTATAATATGACTTTTCATTATCTATTTATAGTATTAGACATAAGTACGTCATAAACATGATATAAAGGGGGAATATCACGGAGGAGGTGGGAGACATTGCATTAAGGATTTGAAGTCATGGCCTCATGGGGGAGGTGGAATATAATATAATGGTGAAAAGTAATGGAAACATGAGTTTACATTTAGTGGACATCCACATAAATAAATATATTACAGAACACCTATTTTTATTTTTATATTATTTCTTAAACTCCACGAATTTGATCCTGTAAAATTTGACTCATTTTTTCATTGACCAAAACGTACGAAATAAATCTGATTGATAATATTATTGTTGGGTTTTAAAGGTGTGAACAGGAAATGAAGGGTTGTGAACTCTCCCGAAGAATTGTGACCGTTTGAAAAGTTATGCATTTTCCAAAGTGTTGTGACCTTTCTGAAAGGTTGTTTTCTTTCTGAAAGGTTGTCTTCTTTCTAAAAGGTTGTGACCTTTATCCTTTGTTGGCTATAAATAGAGAGGTTTTCTCTCATTTTTTGATAATCAAATTCTTCCCTTCTTTTGCATACATTTCTTACAAAACAAAATCTATCGATAGTGTCTGTGTGTGTGATTCGTTGCTGTCATTTTGAGTTCGTTGAAATTATCGAAGTTTGAGGTACCGCTACTTCTTTAATGGTTAATCCGTTTTATCTTGGGAGGAATTAATCTGCAACCTCGGGTACTTGAGGGGATTAAATTTCTTAAGGACACACAGTGGGTTCTGTGGACTCGGATAGTTCTTTGTGATTTTCTTTTCATCTTTTATTATTTCTGGTTTGCTAATTTAAATATAGGAGATAACAATCTTAAGAAATTTATAAAAGTTTCTATATTTGAGTTTTCTGGAGATTAAAATCTTTATGGTTTTCTACTCTGTTTGAATTTCTAAAAATTCATTCGATTAACGATTAAAAGAACATAAAAACTTTATCGTTACATCAGAAACAGTCTGTGTAAGGATTTATTCTTTACTGTTAGTATTTTACATACTAAAATTGTCTGCCATTTGTGACAGAAAAAAAAAATGACTAATTCAAGTCAAGCAAATGTTGGAACAGTAAGTGCTACAACAACATCGGTTGCACCCAATCGTTCAACTGCTGCCTTAGCACCGACTGAGAAACCTGCAAAGTTTTCTGGAGTCGACTTCAAGAGATGGCAACAAAAAATGTTCTTCTATCTGACTACATTGAGTCTGCAGAGGTTCATTAATGAGAACGTTCCTGTTATGTCGGATGAAACTCCGTCTGAAGAACAATTCTTGGTAACAGAAGCATGGACACATTCTGATTTTTTGTGTAAAAATTATATTTTGAGTGGCCTGCAGGATGATCTGTACAATGTGTACAGTAATGTCAAAACCTCAAAAGAACTCTGGGATGCTTTAGAAAAGAAGTATAAAACAGAGGATGCCGGAATGAAAAAGTTCATTGTGGCAAAGTTTCTGGACTATAAGATGATAGACAGTAAGACCATCGTCACCCAAGTTCAAGAACTGCAAGTCATAATTCATGATCTCCTTGCTGAAGGTATAAATTTATTTAATACCTATGTTGGAAATATTAAGTTTATTCTTAATACTCACATAATTTTTAATGTAGGATTAGTTGTGAATGATGCTTTCCAAGTGGCTGCCATTATTGAGAAGTTACCGCCATTGTGGAAGGACTTCAAAAACTACTTGAAACATAAACGCAAGGAGATGACTGTTGAAGATCTCATGGTAAGGCTAAGAATTGAAGAGGATAACAAGGCCGCAGAAAAGAGGTCACGTGGTAATTCAGCAACATTTGGAGTAAATATTGTTGAAGAAGATCCTACAAAATCAAAGAAAAGAAAGAAAGCATCTGGTCCAAAGAACAATCCTCCTAAGAAGAAGTTCAATGGAAGTTGCTTCAATTGTGGCAAACGTGGTCATAAGGCTACTGAATGTCGGGGTCCCAAGAAGGACAAGAAGAAGGATCAAGCAAATTTGGCTGAATCTAAAGGAGAGATGGACGATCTTTGTGCAATGCTTTCAGAATGCAATTTGGTTGAAAATCCAAGAGAGTGGTGGATAGATTCTGGTGCCTCATGCCATGTGTGTACCAACAAAGAATTATTTTCATCATATACTCCAGCACCTACAGACGAGAAGTTGTTTATGGCAAACTCCACTGTTGCAAAGGTGGAAGGAACTGGAAAAATCCTTTTAAAGATGACATCGGGCAAGGTGGTGACTATGAACAGGGTCTCGTATGTTCCGGAATTACGAAAGAACTTAGTTTCTATACCAGTTCTGACTAAGAACGGATTCAAATGTGTATTTGTTTCTGATAAAGTTGTAGTCAGTAAGAATGAAATGTATGTAGGAAAAGGTTACCTCATTGAGGGCCTCTTTAAACTCAATGTAATTGCAGTTGATATGAATAAAAATTTTGCTTCTTCTTACTTGCTTGAGTCTAAATGTTTATGGCATGAACGTTTGGGACACGTTAATAACAAAACCTTGCGAAAATTGATTAACTTAAATGTTTTGCCTAAATTTGAGTGCAATAAATCAAAATGTCAAGTTTGCGTTGAATCTAAGTATGCTAAGCATCCTTATAAATCTATTGAAAGGAATTCATATCCCTTAGAACTGATTCACACTGATATTAGTGACATGAAGGCAACACCAACACGTGGTGGAAAAAAGTATTTCATAACTTTTATTGACGATTGCACTAGATATTGTTATGTCTATTTGCTAAATGGTAAGGATGAAGCAATAGACGTATTTAGGAAATATAAAACTGAAGTTGAAAATCAGTTGGATAGAAAGATCAAAATGATCAAAAGTGATAGAGGTGGAGAATATGAATCTCCATTTGCAGAAATATGTTTGGAAAATGGAATAATCCATCAAACTACTGCTCCTTACTCTCCCCAATCTAATGGAATTGCGGAACGGCAAAACCGAACTTTAAAGGAAATGATGAATGCCTTACTTATAAGTTCAGGTTTACCACAAAACTTGTGGGGGGAAGCTATCCTTACAGCAAATCGAATACTCAATAGAGTGCCTCACACAAAGACACATGTTATTCCATATGAGAAATGGAAAGGTAGAAAACCCAACTTGAAATATTTCAAAGTGTGGGGGTGTCTAGCCAAAGTTCAGGTTCCTATACCTAAGAGAGTGAAAATAGGGCCTAAGACTGTGGATTGTGTATTCATTGGATATGCCACAAATAGTAAGGCATGTCGATTTTTGGTTCATAAGTCCGAACATCCGGATATTCATGACAATACGGTAATGGAATCAGATAATGCTGAATTTTTTGAACATATCTATCCGTATAAAACTAGACTTGAGTTATCTAGTTGGGCGTCTAAACAACCTCGAGAAGAACCAAAAGATAATGAAACCAATGAAGAGAGTCCAAGGCGCAGTAAACGTCAAAGGACAGCTACGTCATTTGGATTTGATTTTGTAACATTCCTACTTGAAAGTGAGCCTCAAACATTCAAGGAAGCGATGTTGTCTAGTGACTCAACCTCTTGGAAGGAGGCTGTCAATAGTGAGATTGAATCAATCTTAAGCAATCATACTTGGGAGTTGGTTGATCTTCCTCCAGGGAACAAACCCTTGGGTTCAAAATGGATCTTCAAAAAGAAGATGAAAGATGATGGAACTATTGACAAATATAAAGCAAGACTTGTTGTCAAAGGCTTTAGACAAAAAGAAGGTCTTGATTATTTTGACACATACTCGCCAGTAACTAGGATTACTTCAATTCGGATGTTAATTGCCCTAGCTGCACTATACAGTCTTAAAATCCATCAAATGGATGTGAAAACCGCTTTCTTAAATGGAGAACTAGAGGAAGAAATCTACATGGAACAACCTGAAGGCTTCATAGTTCCTGATAAAGAAAAGAAAGTATGCAAACTTGTTAAGTCACTTTATGGACTAAAACAAGCACCAAAACAATGGCATGCAAAGTTTGATCAAACCATGTTGGCAAATGGATTTAAGATCAATGAGTGTGATAAATGTGTTTACATTAAAGACACTCCGAATCAGGAAGTTATTGTATGCCTATATGTGGATGACATGTTGATAATGAGCAAGGACATTGCCAATATAAAAGCTACTAAGCGCATGCTAGCTAGTAAGTTTGATATGAAAGATCTAGGAGTTGCCGATTTGATATTGGGAATTAAGATTCACAAAACTCCTAACGGTCTAGCATTGTCTCAATCTCATTATATTCAAAAGGTACTTGAAAAGTTCAAGTATTTGAATTTCAAAAAGGCAAAGACCCCAATTGATGTGAACCTTAATCTTGCAAAGAATAAAGGTGAAAGTCAGTCTCAATTGGATTATGCCAGAGTATTGGGAAGTTTGATGTATGTCATGAATTGTTCACGACCAGACATAGCTTGCGCTATAAGTAAACTAAGTCGATACACAAGTAATCCCAATCAAAATCATTGGTTGGCAATGAAGAGAGTTTTGGGGTACTTAGAAGACACTCAAAACTATGCTTTGCATTACAACAAATATCCAGCAGTTCTTGAAGGATATAGTGATGCAAATTGGATTACTGGGTCAACTGAAACAAAATCCACGAGTGGATATGTTTTCACTATTGGTGGAGGAGTAATATCTTGGAAATCATCCAAACAAACATGTATAGCTCGCTCTACAATGGAGTCTGAATTTATCGCCTTAGACAAGGCCGGTGAAGAAGCTGAATGGCTCCGAAATTTCTTAGAAGATATTCCGTATTGGCCCAAACCAATGGCCCCTATATGCATACACTGCGATAGTCAAGCTGCAATAGGAAGGGCTGGAAGCGTTATGTATAACGGAAAGTCTCGTCATATAAGACGAAGACATAACTCTGTTAGACAACTACTCTCTAGTGGAATTATCACAATTGACTATGTGAAGTCAAAGAATAATGTGTCGGATCCACTTACAAAAGGCCTAACTAGAGAAGGAGTTGAGAAATCATCGACGGGAATGGGACTATGGCCGAGAACAAGTCATCGTGGCGGTAACTCTACCTAGAAGACTGGAGATCCCAAGATCTAGGTTCAAGGAGATAAAACAAAGTCATAGATGACGGTTCAACATTGTCAAAAATTATTTTATATCCATTCTCATGATAAGACAATGTTCAGTAACCAGGATAAAGGCATAAGGACTTTTTTAATGGTTTCTAAGTTTGATACAGGGTATATCAAATAGTGTATCTACGGGATAACACATTTAAAAACCACCTATGTAAGTGTGAAGTGTAAGCCGCTTCAAGGAGAATCCGGTAAGGCCAGTTCTCTAAGCACTTATTAACCGAGATGTGTTCATGGCTGAAACGAACAAAACAATGAGAATCAAAAACAGTTCAAGGGTTGATTGTGTGACTTATGTTGTCTAGGTATACACCAAAGCTCGACGGTTCAAAGATATCAAATCTACCGATTGACCGAGTATATCCGATATATGTTCACTACGGAAAGTTTAAAGGGAAACCTACTTATCCAGATGCGATTAACCTTTACTTACGAATCAGACAATTTTTCATACATATGTTTTAACAATAGCCATTCCCTATTCATGTGGGGGATTGTTGGGTTTTAAAGGTGTGAACAGGAAATGAAGGGTTGTGAACTCTCCCGAAGAGTTGTGACCGTTTGAAAAGTTATGCATTTTCCAAAGTGTTGTGACCTTTCTGAAAGGTTGTTTTCTTTCTGAAAGGTTGTCTTCTTTCTAAAAGGTTGTGACCTTTACCCTTTGTTGGCTATAAATAGAGAGGTTTTCTCTCATTTTTTGATAATCAAATTCTTCCCTTCTTTTGCATACATTTCTTACAAAACAAAATCTATCGATAGTGTCTGTGTGTGTGATTCGTTGCTGTCATTTTGAGTTCGTTGAAATTATCGAAGTTTGAGGTACCGCTACTTCTTTAATGGTTAATCCGTTTTATCTTGGGAGGAATTAATCTGCAACCTCGGGTACTTGAGGGGATTAAATTTCTTAAGGACACACAGTGGGTTCTGTGGACTCAGATAGTTCTTTGTGATTTTCTTTTCATCTTTTATTATTTCTGGTTTGCTAATTTAAATATAGGAGATAACAATTATCATGTGAAATCTTTGTTTTTTTCTAATCCTCGATAATATTTCATAGTTATATTGTTTACATTAATAGAAAATCTTTTCTTCTATATGAATCGATATTATTCAATTTTAAAATTCTTCCCAATACGCTCAACATTCAGCTACTGAGAGTCCCTTGTAGTCTATGTACACAACTTTGTTTAATATTCATATTATAATAAGCACATTACGATAGAATCATTCAAGCTTCTAAAATGAATGGATGGGCAGTTATGGATTATCAACATTGAATTAGTAGATTATTGCAAGTCCCCTTTGAACTTAAAAATAGTCTCACGTGAAAATTAAAAAATGAAAACCAAAAGTATGGTTTTATTTTTGTAGTCAATTCTTCAAATGGTCATTGAATTTGTAGAAACTTCTTACTAAAATAACTTCCTATAATTTTGGATAATATGATTATTAATCTATACGCATATTTCCAACAAAGTGAAAACTATTTAAAAAAGTTTTAAGTTTTTAATGAAAGTTTATACATGTATCTCTTTAGGATCCAACTTTAGACCAACTACCTATTAACCCATTATACAAAATCTATTTGACCCAATTGCTGTTGTTGAAAAGAAGAGTAGAAACTCAAGGAATATATAGGAATTATGTTAGTATCTTCATGTCAAACACTTCTCTAATTAGACACAATTTTTGTGACCCTTTTTTTTTTTTTTTTTTGCTAAAACTGGCATGTATTATATTTTTACCAACTTATATGGTCTGCTAGTGTTGCTTAATAAGCAATGTTTAGTCTAATGAAGTTACTTATTATTAAACATCATTTTAGCCGTTATTGAATGAAATGTCAACATCTTTTGATATATATATATATAAATAAATGTGCCCATTAATTAATTGGATTCATTTCACATTTATGTCCTCCAACTTTAGGTATGTACAAGTAGGCACTTAAACTTATATAAAATCAAACAAGTAGACACATGAGTCCTACGTGACATAATATACATAGGAAACCATGTAGGACGCAAATTACCACGTAGAACATGTGCGTCTATTTGTTTAATTTTGTACAAGTTTAAGTGTCTATTTGTGCACACCCAAAATTAGAGGGTATAAATGTGAGCTGAGACGAACTTAAATTATATATTTTGTTCATGTTTAAGTTGCCAGATCTTTTGCACCTTACAAATTTTAGCCGCACTTATTTTTAAAAATTGGTTTTTTTTATTAGCTCATCTTGTCCCTCACTATATAGCGGGGTATTACAACATCTGCCGGGTATTATTGCCCTGTTGAATAGTGTTTCATTTCTATCATTTTAAATCGAGGTACTCAATTCACATTGCGGTCCTGAAGGACTATGTAGAAGGAATTGGGCACTCGGATAGAGCTCAATACAAATTTTACCCTCAAATAGATGGTCAGTTTGAGAAGACTATTCAAATTTTGGAGGATAATCTTCGAACTTATGTGAAGTCTCAATGAACTGTGTGATGAACAAAATTTATCCTACTGATGGTATTGGTATCATTTTAGTAGTTAGAAACTTTTTAAATACCAAATCTTTTTAATTACAAATTTGAGATTAACATAGGTTATAAAATAGGAGAAGATGGTATTGATCTTTTAATTAAAAAATTATGTTAGATTGTACCTCCATTTTGCTCTGATTACATGAATATAATTTATTTTTATCAAAGATTCATTTAAAATGAGTCAAATAGATTTAATATAATGGGTTACTTTTCAAATAATATCATCCTTTCCAAATAATATCATACTTCCCAAACAAATTAACAAAAAATCCCCAAAAATAATATATTTTACTTTTCAAATAATATCATACAATAATATAAAGTAGAGTAGAAGGAAGTATAATCTCGAATATTGTCGGGATAAAATTACATACAAATATAGTTGTAAGTGAACTCTGAAACTATTATGAATAACTTTGTTTAATATAAGGATATCGTAGCACAAAAAAAAAACATAACTAAATTTAAAATGAAATAATTATAAGAAGATTAAGCTAACATCTGGTCATAGATTTCAGATGAAATTTTAAAAAGTTATCTTCAAATATTTTCAAGTTCTTGAAAATTGACCCAAAGTCCAAACCAATTTTATGGAGAAATTTAACTCCACTCATAAAACTTTAGTATTTTTTTTCAAATAAAAATATATGTCCAAACACAGCTTCAAAAACTCAAAATTTCAAATTTCAATTTCAGAATCTATAATCAAACGAGAACTAAGTTGTTTCCAAGTAGGTTGTCAATTTGCAATATCCTACCAACATTGAAAGAAGTCGTAATTAGGGCCCGTTTGGCCATGCGATATGAAATCATGATATGATATCATAATATGGAATCATGGGATGAAGTTGAAGTTGTATTTGGACATGCGATATGAAATTTTTGTGTTGTATATTTTATCATAAACATAAGAATTCCATAAGTTGTAAAACTATTAAAATAGCCCCAATTGTTTATTCAGTATTATCAAATAAACAAAAATTTATAAACTCGCATAATAAATTATTACAAAGCTATCTGTTCTTTACTTAATTAATTCTTTCATCTAACTTTAATTGATCAAACATTAATTCAATAAAAAGAATTGAACATAAATTGTAGTATATCAGTCTTTAATATAATCCTCACACATAATACGGACAATTTTCTCACCTTGAACTTGCATTTCTCTATCATATGACCGAGAAGACGAACCAACATTGTTACTTTGAGCCATTTGTTGGTCAATATCATTCACAACTAGATTTTCATGTTTATAGACCATAAATATTTCATCACCCCTTTGGTATTATCACAAATAATTATGTAACACTGTACAAGTTATGACAATTTTCACTTGTGTGTCAATATCATATGGTTCATGTTTTATTTCACTTGTGTGCAATTGCATATTTTAAGTACATTAATTTCGTGTTAAAATCAAGCATATTGTAAGTAGTGATTATCAAACATACATCACCAATTGTCTTTTTCATATTAAATTGCTTTAAACATTTTCATATGTAGCCGAAAGAGAAGTTTTTTTTTTTTATCATGAAAAACCAAACAAGTATTACTCCATCCATTTGTATTTATATTCACCAAATCAATTCTTACTTTATTATTTATATTCACCAAATTGAAAGCAATAATAAATTTTATGTTGGTGAGAATAATAAATTTTAAAAAGTAATAATGTGATTATTAATTTTTTGTTACATATGAAATAAATGTTTAGTAGGCATTATGTGGGGTTGTTTTAACAAAATATAAACTTGTGGTCAACTTTTGTATTTAAAAATGTCAAATCATGATATGGTATTTCCATATCATGATTTCATGGTATTACTATCATGAGATGGAATCACCGTGAAATCACATGTCCAAACGTTGATTCTATCTCACGATTCTATATTGTGATATGGTATCGCGTGACCAAACGCCTACTTAGTACTAGCACATATACCTTCCGTTCTAAAATAAGTGATAAATTAATCCTTTTATTTTATTTTCAAAATAAATTGTATTTTACAATTTCGAAAAGAAATTGATCTTATTCTTCCAAAACTTTTCTTAATTATTTACATATACAAAAACCATCAATTAGCTTTATTTTTATTAGAATTTTTTTATATAGAAATACTCCGTATTTTCCTTTTAGAAACGAATAATTCTTTAATGAGAAAAGACATAAAGTCATCACTAAAGTTGTTTCAAATTTTCAAAAAGACATCTTAATTATGCGGGTGTCCTATTACCCCACAAAAGTAATAAATATCATTGTAAAGATACCATTTTGACCCCATTTTCTCATCAACCCAAGAATTCTAATAGGAGAGTGATGCACAACCCTTTTAATGAATTAATTTAAATATTAATAAAATGCAGATCCAAAACTAAAATATTGGCACGTCTTTGCCCGTAAAGGACGCTTTCGCTGCTTTCAATTTATGGGTTTCTTCAAAACTTTTTCAATTGATGATTTCAATTTCTTGAGAGGTGATTTGCCTCTGGATGCTAAAGCAAGCTTTCACTTTTTGAAATCGTCCATTTTTTCCGCTATTGTTATGAAGAGTTGAGCTTCTTTAAGTTTTGGGGTTTGAATTTTTCTAGGATTTAATTTGTGGCATTTTTTCATAATGAAATAATGCTTCAGAATCACCCATCTCATGGAACGAAATTCTAAAAAAAATAAAATAGAAGCTTTTAAAAATGAGAAAATACATTAAAAAAAAATAATTACTTTGACCACTACATTTGCACTAAAAGTAAGTTTTCATGTTGCATCGCATCACACACAACGTCGAATCATTCTCGTCATTACAAATATGATTCAAGATTTGTATTTGACATTATAGAAATGGATTTCTTCAAAATCTAATCACAAAAGATAACTTGATTTCTCAATTTTTAAAGAAATTAAATCTTGACGACTGGAAATTAACAAGAAGATGGAAAGTTTTATCTTTTTGGGTTGATTTCATTCAAGAGAGAAGATGATTTTTTTTTTTTTTTTTTTGAGTTTAAACCTTCAACGATGAATCTTTTTGAAAGAATTGGGGAAGATGAAGTATTTAAAAAAGAAGTAATTAAATAATAGAGAAGAAATGACATGTGGAGCATTTTCATTCGTTTTTGGAAAAAAAATTCACGCACATCATCTGCATGAAGGTAAACATAGTGAGAAAATAAGTTAAAATGGTCTCTTTACAACAATATTTAATACTTTTGTGAGGTAATAAGACACCCGCATAATTAATGTATTTTTTTAAAAATTCAAAATAACTTTAGATATCATTTTATATTTTTTCTCTTCTTTAATAAATATGTCTAAATTAAAAACATCACTTACTTTGAAACGAAATAAATAACTCATTTCATGCCATATTTCAGCAATCAAAGACAACAGAAAAAACGGAGAATAATGCATAGTCAATCCATAATTATTCATAAATTTTGCCAAAGAAAGTCGGTCAGTCCATAGGCAGACGGCGAAAGAAGTGCGCTTTCATTAGATTTTGATTTTTTCATTCGATGTATCATATTAAAATTTGAATAAAATTTTTGTGCATTATAAGATTCATTTAGAAAATAGCGTTCTCAATTCTTTTTTTTTTGTCATTATAGGGACTTAAACTTGAAATTTTTAATTTAAAATAAAGAAATCACAATTATCTTATCACAATACATACTAGGTATAAAAAAAATTCTATTAAAAGCGCCACCATTAAATAAAGCCTGTAGTGCACGATCCAAATTTGTTAGGAACTCCAATATGAACTCCTAATGTCAATGAGGAAAAAAAAAAAGGCTGCAAAATAGGCATTACATTGGAGGCATATCTATCTATCCCTATAGAGTTATAGACTAGTATATAGCAGATGAAGAGGTCCAGCACTTCATTTCATTGCGCTCCACAATTGATTGGACCCAAAGTTCCCACAATAATTAACTACGAGGCAATATCACATTTATCTTGTGCAAAAGCCTAGACTAGAGTCCAAAATTATTAGACTAAATTAATACAAGGATATTTTATTTATTTTAGAAAATAGGCCACATAATATTTTTTTTATATTTTTTTTCTCATTATATATTAATGTAGAATTTTGTTCGCATACAAATAAGTAGGGTTGTTTATTGGTCGGATTGAGTGGACAGTTATATTTAACAGTTTGACTTATCGGATATCAAATTATGAATATACTAATTCACTAGCCAATCAATAAGCTAGCGGTCAGTTCGGTATTAAATTAGGAATTAAGACGGTCTATTGGCTCCAACATTTCATGCTCTCTTCTTTCACTTTCACTCACAATTATATTGATCTTCCATCAAACAAAATGATTTTTATATAAAAATCTAAATTTTAAGGGTGCAAATACATATGTATTTAGTTAATAAAATATACTAACGGAAAAAAGTAACTACGATAATTCTTAATGTATTAACGATTTACCCAATAAGGAAATTGAATAATCCATTCTCGCGCCGATAAATCATTACCTATAAAATTTTAATCCGTTGACCAACTGTTAATCTGATAATCCAATACTAATAATCTAATAAATTAATTTCGTAATTGACTTATCGATTATGATTTGATTTTGAACGGCCTTACAAATAAGAACCAACTCATAGCCTCATTATTTGGTACATTCGTAGGTCTACGGCCACAGTCAGCTAAAGAGCCTGAGACACACACAAGCTAATTTAGTATTGTATTTTAGTTTGTGTTGGTAAATTATTTTTATTTAATTATCATTTTAAATTTATTATTATTTATATTTACTTGTTCTAAATTACGTAAATTATTTGTGTAAAACAACCACCATACAGCGTTCAACGCATATATCTTAAAACTATGGAGTAATTAAGTCGGAAATAATAGATGAAAAAGTTTAGTCTTTCTAACAACTATTTCATTGTATTCCTTTTTCTTCAAGGTTTCCTTTAATAGGTGTTACCACCGTGTGAATTTGAATTATTTGAATTGACAAATACAAATATCACAACATGAACCAATCCAAATTTGCTACTGCAAACCAGACCTCTCTACCATCCACATACAAACCAATTTATTACGACAATAAAATTTTTATGAAAATTAATTGTTTATCTTATATTTCATATTTTTTATAAGAAACTTTTTATCTGTAAAACTAAATACTCTTTTAGAAGTGTTTTCAACACTTTTATTATTTTTTATTAAGAATTTCACGCTTCTACAAGAGTTTGAAATCAATTGTTATGCCGTGTGACAAATCAAAGATATATTTAACTTCAGTTAATCAAGCAAAAGAAAGTAAAAAAGACGAAACTAACAATTTATACAAATATAAAAATATTTTCAATACTTTTGATGCCATAATAAATATAACTATTCTTTTTATACGTAGAATAATATGTAGAAAAATATATTATAATATAAAAATCAAATCATTAACGTATATAACAGCAATTCTATTATGGAGAAGAGAAGTTTGACTATAGTCTATACTATATTAAATTCACCATCCCCAAAACAAACATAAAAGGTGGATTCCTTGGAAGAGGAGATCAACTACAAAAAAATAAAATTATCTGACAGAAAAACTAGTACCAGTGTACCCCCCCAAACCCTACCTACTAATTTCTGACATGCACTCACAGTCACATTTCAACAAACACAATAAACGACTGCTAAAATCAGATATGAATAATCAAATCAATCCTAAAGTGGATGATTTGAAAACCCCAAAAAGGTTAAAGTAATGTTTTCCAAGAAATAAATAATACTATAAATAAAAGAGATGCTCTGTTTCCTGTCATGTACTATTAATAATAATAATAACAACTCTGTTTAATTAAATATGATTCAGGGGTTCCCCTCAGAGAGTACACAAAAATAATGAAGTCCAAAAAGAGATCAATGAGTCCCCTTCATAAAATAGGGATGGTTGAGAACAAGTTAATTCAGGATTTTAGAATTAGCTATTTTAGAATAATTTATTCCAACAGATATATAAAATAATTTATTTTATTATTTTTTTATTTTTATCCCTCACATCAGACGACCTCTAAGAGTTAAATACAAGATTAACAATATAATTTATGAATTTAGAATGACTAGTCTACCAAACTAATCCCACAACTAAATGTTCCTTCACAATTGAATGGTTCTAGTAGAATATATAAGATCCTTTCGTTCTAAATTAAAAGTTTTGAATTCAAATTAAGGGATGAAAAATTTCTGATAACAAAAAACTTAATCAAAATGTGAGCGCTTCTATAATATGAACGGTGGTGGAGGTTCTAGTAGAATAGATAAGATCCTTTTGTCCTAAATGAAAGATTTAGGATTCGAAATTGGAAATGAAAATTGTCTAATAACAAACTCTTCCCTTAAAACAAATGTGAGCATTCTTGCACTATATAAAACATCATTTTGGCTGTAGGAGGCCCCGAGGTTTCTATAAAAAGAGCCCGATTCTAGCGAACGGAAGTATTCCATTGGAACTATGTTCTCTAAAACTTAAATAGAAGTACCCTTCTGAAGATTGAATAAGGAATTGACTTTTCTTAAAAACGATCCTTTTCGCGATGCAAATTCAAATTAATCAAAAGCCAGAACCAAACATAAGGGGAAAAAAGCTTGGAACACTGGTCATTTTGCAAGAAGATCAAATCAAAGCCTCTATAGTTGCCTTTTTGACCATGTTACAAAGAGGACATGAATGGAGACAAGCTTCACAATCTTTGCATGAAGAAAGATGTCTACAAGGCAAAAAAACCATGCATGACTTACTAGAATTACACCTTTTGCACATCATCTTTATCGTTTGTTCTTGTTGCGATGATTGTACTTTGCCCTCAATTGGTTGTACATCACAGCAAGACTCTGCATCACCTACATTGGTTGATTGAAAACAGGCATTTTCTCTTAGTTGTTCAATTGTGTTGTTTAAAGAAACAACAATGGCTTCGTTCTCATTCGCAATTCTCTGCCATGTTTGATTCTCCATTTCTATCCTTCTCAAAAAATCTTCTAACTCTTTCGACCTGTTGCAAGCCTTCACAATTTCTTCGTCTTTTTGTTTCAGTAATAAATGAGTCTTTGATTCATAATTTCTCAAAATTAATGCCACTTGTTGCTTCCTCTGTTCTTGCAGAGCCAATTTCAATCTCTCATTCTGTTAATCAACAAAATCAATTAATTATTAGTACGCAACTACAACTCATCTCATTAAAATCGCGTAAATTTCATAAATTGAGACAGAAGGATTAAGCGTTACCTGTAAACTAATGAACTGATCAATCTCGACTCTCTGTTTCTCAAATTGGGAAGCCAGACTATGATGAAACATAGTAGAATTTGATGAATTCGACGAATTCATCAAATTCTGAATGTTATTTTTCTGATTCAGAATTTGAAACTGCTGCTGTTGGATTTGCAACAAATACGGTTGTTGTTGCTGCTGCTGCTCCGGTTGAGGATTAAAACAAAATTGATTAAATCCACAAGCATTATCATCCATTAAATCCTGCAAACTCCCTAACGAAAACCCGAGATTCTCCGAACACAAATGCGCTTGAATGGCCATATTTGTAAACCCACAAGCATCAATATTAACAAACAAAATCAGGCAATAGAAGTACCAAAACACGGTAAAATTTTGGTTACACAAATAACAAGTTGATTTGTTCTCCAAACACAAGATGATAGATACATATATTGTACTATTATGCTAACATTTGTAGGCCAAACCGATAAATTGTTTTCTTTTCTTGTGTTGTGTATTTATAATAGTATTCAAATTTTTATGGAAACTGAAAAACTGAAAAGTTGCAGGAAGTAAAGGAAGGGTTATAAATAAAAGGTTTAATTATTTTCTTTTTTCTCTTTCTCTTTCTATTCTTGTGAAGAAGCATTAAAAGAGAAGAAATTTTATAACATACAGATTTTCTGACAAAACTATCGGGTCAGAAAAGCTATTTTGTTTTGTTTGTGAAATTTTTTTTAAAAAATTGAATTCCATTCCTAATTGGAGATTTTGAAGGAGTTTTTTTTTTCCTTCAGTATTTTAGGATGATGGATAGCAGAAACGGAAGGGAAAAAGAAATGGTCAGTTTTATTTTTGAAAATTAAATTTAATTAGAGGAGAATTAATTTTTAGAGGGAATTCAAAGATTTGTCTTGTCAGTTTGTGAATAAGCCTAAAGAATAGGATTTTTTACAATTTATTTATTTTATTGCCTTCTTAACTTTCGTAACTTCTATTTTTTTTTAAAAATATTACGCGTTTTCTATCTTCCAAAAGAAACTGACAAATGTTAGAATACGAAGACCAATGAATTTTCGTGAAAAAAAAAAGAATAATGAATTTAATATGTACCATGTAAAAAAAAGCTCTTTAATTATGTGAAATTAATAAAAATATTTTCACTGAATAATTTGGCTTTAAAATGTAATTTTAATTGTTTGGTAAAAAAATATTTTATTTTTTAAAACACATTCTATTCCTAATATAATTTTTTAACTAGCTAATATTTATTTTACTTCAAATCACAAAGGACATTTTTGATTCATTAATAGGGCAATTTTGGACCAATTTATTTGCGGTAGGGGTATTTTGGATCAAATTTATTAACCATAGAGGTATTTTTAGAACAAACTATTAATTAATATATTTGTGTTTAATTTTGCATTGTTCATTTTTTTACCCTTTCTGAATTTTTAATAATAAAATTACAATTTTAAAAAGTACATGGGAAAATTATAATCCACTAGTTCAAAAATTGTACTGTTATTGTTATTTTGGGTGTCAAATAATTTTCTTCGGTTATGACTTTTTTCATTGACATTAATACAGTAATATTTTTATTTATTTATTGTACTTTAAATAGTTTTTTAACATATACAATAAGTTCCAATTCTTGAAGAAAAAAGAAACGACACCGATAGAATTAACAAAAAAAATGCATTAAAGATGGTACCCTGAACCTTGTTATTCTTTTGAATTTGAGGAAATACTATAAATAAATCATAAAATTTGTGAAGTTTTATAAATAAAAAGTTGATAAAAAAAAAAAATCAAAGCTACAAAGAATCATTGAATTTCCAAATATTATAAACTTACTTCTTTTTTTCTGTTCGTGCAAAATAACTGTGAAGTTTTTTTTTTTTTAAAAAATAAATATATAAAATGTGCTAGAGGACCTAAATTTACACTTTCTTCAAACTCAATTATTTTTTTTAGTAAGGTAATTTGTGGGTATAGGTTATGCTAATCACCAAAAGAATTAAAAAAAAAGGTAGGATATTAAAGTACTTAATAAGAAAAAAAAAATAGAAGGTAATTTAAAATTTTGAATTCTTTTGGACATTATTAATCAATGTAGACACATTGATAATATTGATTCACATCAGACATTATTGTCGGTGCAGCATGGGTATGATATCCCCTCATAGGAGAGGTCAGATATTGATTTCTCTGTCAACGTGTTTTTAATTGAGTTTATAATATCAGAATTATTTAGTACGATTTATATCTCTAGTATAACTTATGAGTTATTGCATTTACACATGAGCGATTTTTTCATTGCACACTCGAAGAATAGCAACTGCGAATTTTTCTTGAAGTTTTAAAAATAATCACATTAGATTGTTAAAGAAATTAAATTGATGACCATGGTAAAGTTTATTTAACAAATTAGTTGTTATTTGTTAATTTGTTTTTAGATTTCCTTTTGGTATTTTTTAAGAATTTCATTAGGAAATAAATTCATTGAAATACTAGTACTAGTCAATAGAAGAAAATAAAAATAGAAGCAAAAGGAAAGTTATAGTAAGTCATAACACGAAACTTCACGGGTTTGACGTGAAAAGATTAATGGGAACCTTTTAAAAATAGAACATATGTAAATTTGGGATTCAATATCTTAATTGGCAATATAACTAAACACGTTTTCTCCCTTTATGGGTTCTATTTCTTAAAAAAAATATATTTATTTTCCTTTGTTATATAGTTATTTTGACACATTTTCTGCTTACCATACCGATACTTCAACCTAAGATGCAACATGTTTGATTAAGGATGGCAATGAGGCATGGTGGGATGGAGCTAAGTGGGTTCATGAGTTCGAACTAACTCAGTAGTTTTTCCGTAGATTTTATATTTTTATTAGAAAATTAAATAAATATGTATGTATATTAATTTGTCAACCCCCTAACAAAGTTGATTGTGCTCAGTGGTTAGGAAAAGATTGTGGAAATGTTTTCCAGGTATTGTGGGTGCAAACCCCCACTATCGGGCGGGTTAAGTTTTCTCTTAAAAACATTTTAGTTTTGAAATTATGGGTTCATAATTAATTTAATGAGATATGTTTTGTGTCCATAGATACTCCATCTCTTCAACAATACTTGTTCATTATTTACTTTGCACATTTTTTAAGAAATTATAATATAAGAATAATTTTATTACATTATCCTTTAAATCTAGTAGTAAATACAATGTCTTGAAAATGTAATAGATAAATAACTATAATTAATGATAAGGTTAAATTAAGAATTAAGTATAAAATTATCCATTGATTTCATACAGTGGACTAGTATTGTTAGACATTCAAAAATAATATAGTAGACAACTATTATTGAACGGAGGGAGAGAGTATACTGTACCACACTTTTATTCTTGACCTCCAAATTTACTTTACACCAATTACATTAAGCATATATATATATATATATATATATATATATAACGAGCTAAATTGGTAACGCGTGTCCTTGATCCATTGTACAAATTTAGCTACACTATTTTGCCGAAAACAATATTATAGTCCCAAAATTACAATTAGAGTAGTATTACCTTTCTATGAACCAAATGAACTCGAAGGGACTGTTTGGTATGAAGCAAAATATTTTTAGTTTTTTCATGCTTGATTGGTCATGCAATTTCTCTAGTGGAAATAGATAAAAATAAGCTTTATAAGTGATATTACAAGTTCATTATCTATTCTTCATATATCCACCCAACCCTCATTCCTTGACCATTCCATCACCGCTACCCCGAACTCCCACTCCCAAATCCCGATCCCATTACACACATTTGAGCCAGAAAATGTACTGACACATCATAGTGTTTTGCTAGCTTACATATGATTTATTGTTATATACTTTATTTTTTTAATCCAAACGTTGGCGAGTTCTTTCTTCTTTTCATCTTTATCAAACCAATGACAAATGGATTTATTTTTGTGTTTTTTTTTTAATACTAACCATATATATAACTTAAGTTTTTTCATTAACAAGGTCAATTTCTTTTTTTCTATTTTACTTTTTCATGTTCAAACACGTTTGAGAAATTGGCTGATTTCTTTTTATCTTCTTTTTTTTTTTTTGAAATTGGCTGATTTTTTTTTTTTTTTTTTTTTTTTTTTATATTGGCTGATTAAGGAGTCGGGTAATGGATTTTTAGAAAGAAAAAAAATAACTGAAGGGGCACAAATTTTGTAGACAATTCTTTTATTAATTAAACATATCAATTTTTGTTTTCTAGAAATATATTTCCTTTTATTCAAATTCTGTAACACTTTTTTTTAATTCATCCAAAAAGAATATCATCACTTTATTATAAAAAATATTTAATTTTAAAATTCTTCTTTATTCTTAATAAAATGATTTATAAGCTATACAAAAAAATATTTTAGACCACAAATTTGAGAAATATTTACTTTTTTCTTGAATTTTATATTAACTCAAACAGTGTCGCATAAATTAGAACGGCAAGTATTAATCAAGAGATTACTTGACACAATTGGGGAGATATAATGAAAATATGATAAAGCAACCTATGAATAACAATTTTGGTAGGAAGCGCTTCCCTTTGAATGGAGCTTTATAATGTGCAAATCTAAAATAATCAAACTTCAATGCAAATATCGAATAGAAAACCAAAAAAATGAATGTAAGATTGGAGTAATTAACCAATTTTTTAGGTGGAAGGCCTTTTTTTTGGTTCATCCATCCATCACGAGGCTAACTTGCGCGCCTTTTTGTGGTTTTATGATTGAGAAATTAACCTACATTTTTTGCCATAATATATCAACTTGTGGTTATAGTATAAGATAGTTACGGTCTAACACATTTGATTAGTTTAGTATTCCATCAGAATTTGGGTTGCTATTTAGCCCCAATTATAATCTTTTATTTGATATGTTCAATATAACCACAATAAAGAAAAGATCAAATAGTAATTTTTATTAGAACTAAAAGATTATAAATAAATAAATAAAATAACTAAACTTAGTAAGAATATAATTGGTTGGTTTGTGATTTTCGATCCGCTGTTAAGTCCATTAGTGTAATTTACTTTTGGACATATTAATAATCTGTATATTTATTAATTCAATATATTTTGACTCGCTCAAACTCTGTTCAATTAACCTATTAATTTGTCACCTCTATTTTTAGCTACGCTACCACATATGCTAAATGAAATCATTATGACCTAAGTATTTAATTAGATACAGATATTTTTTTATTTAGCTATTATGGAGGAGTTTATATTTGTATAATGTTGTGATTTCCCTGATTTTTTTTCTGACCTCTTTAATTAATAAATACATTACTTAGGGTTCTCTGTAATTATTTTAGGTATGAAATTATGATATAATTAAGGCAAAATGTTTTTCTATTTATATTTCTGTTCACAATTTTTATTAACAAAACATCTGGCTTAAATATCTAGGAATTAGGTGCTCTTATTAATTAATTGATTCAAAATGTATTACGCTAATCGTGCAAGTTATAAGTTGTGTGGATTTCTTCTTATTGAAGTTTATGGGTATGTACTCAACCTTATTGTAACACCACTTACCTAAAATACTAGGATGGGGCTTCTCGCACTGTATAGCTAAATAAATACTCCTTCTATTTTAATTTACATGATATATCTTTTTTTTTTAGTTTGTCTAAATTGTAAAGTCTTTTTTTCTCTTAAACATTATATCAATTAAATGATATCACATAGTTTGAAGGCGGGGGTGGGTGGGTGGGTGGGTTTAAAAGCAAATTTACCACCAAACAGTAACTAACAACCTTTTAATAAACATAAAAATTATCAATAGAGATAAGTACATGCAAGAGGGGCTAGACATTACCTTACTAATCCTAATGAATTACCTAACTTCTGTTACTTAACAAGCATGAAGAAAATAAGAAGTAGAGAGAACTAAGTATTTTCTGATCACCACAGAGTTTGTAATACACTCCATAATGATATTGCAAATGAGGATGTTTAAATAATGTAAAAATATGTCAATTAAAAAGAAAGTTGAGTTATCAGCTTCAAACTTTCTATTACAAAAGCATGAATTAAAAAAGATTGATTGCCTATCAAAAGTAACTTGAAGTATTTTTCTCTTGTCTTCTTCTTCAAACTTATCCAACAACACTTGATAATTCATATCTTCTTTATGGATTTATTGGATCTTGTTGAACCTATTGATACTATCAAATGGTTCTGCTTTGCCTATCGCATTGATAGGTGCCTTGGAACAAACTCCTCAGTTATTTTACTGTCCCAACTATGTTGCCTTCCATGTGTCTTCGTTTTGCTTTTGTTGCTTCCATTTCTTTGTTGCCTAGGTGACATATCCCTTTCCCTAGCCACTCTATCAAAGCATATGTCCAACATATTGGCTTTCCTCATATTCATTAAGAGAATCCTCGCTCAAATCAATTGTATTTGACACTAAAGTCCTTGACTCATTGTTCTTTGCAATCACACATTTAGGCACAAATACAAGAGCTTCTGGACATAATTTGCTATTCAAAGCAGATGGTGAGACTTTTGTTTTCTTGGATCAAATCGTTGTCATTCTCTGTTAACCTTACTTGCTTTCCAGTAGTCTTCAATAAAACATCAAAACTATTTGAACATAGTAGATCTCTTGAGGTAATACTAATATCTTGCCTCTTCTCACTGTCATGAAAAATTCCAAGGAGAATGATTTTGACTAGTCGGGGAAAGGGTCCGACTACTAGTTAAATTTTTTATGTGCAACTAGTGTCCAGTTTTAGTTGCATTCTCGTTTTCAACTTGCAAAACATGTTGTCCAGAATTTTCAACATCTTCAACATCAGATGTATCCATTAATTTTTGTCCTGAATCCATTAATTTTTTCCCTGAACCAACTCGCGGAACGTCAACCCCAACTCTTGATGATCCCCTGCGTTTTTAGTTGTATTAGACATCAAATTCAACCCTACTTCTTTTGATTACACCTTATTAGCAGCAGACTGTTGGTTATTACAATCACCTGTAGCATCCACATTTTTTTGATGTTGTAATATCTCTACAGATTTAGGACTTAGAGCTAACTCATGATCATTTGAAACCTTTAAAATACATTTGTTTTCGATAGTTGTTTGAACACCAATATTACTTGTATCAACATCCATTGAGTCTGCATGATTTTGCTTAGAAGTGACAGCTACCAATTGTCGATCTAAGGAAGTAATTTTACTTTGATCGACATCTACAATCTTTCTTTTTTTCATTTAATATTTCTCTCGCATCACATTGATACTTTTCACTCGATAGTATCTTTTAAAGCAACTTCAATGGTATCATCAATTTGTTTGTTATTTTGATTTCTTTTCGAGATCAAACAACAACTATCTTCATCATGACCTTGGTGCTTACAATAATTGCGATACAAAGGTATATTATCATATACAATCTCCTGAAAAACCTCGATCAACTTACCAGATTTTCCATCCACAAACTGCAAAACTTATACGATTTGGAAGCTTTTCCATTAGATCAAGTATAACCTTGACCTTTGTCGTGCTAGGTCTTGACTTGATTTGAGTAGCTTTATCTATAGCTATTGATTTCCCAATTGCCGATGCTATAGACAGTAGAGACTTCTTTGCAAACAAATCTGGAGATAAGTTCGGTAAGAAAATCCAAACCACAACTAACATTGTTTCCTCCTTAGGATTATATCTAATGGACCATGAAAAAAACCCTACATTGATGCTCCTCTCCAGTGTAAAGAAGATAATGAACTGAGAGAGATAAAGCTAGTACATAATCTTCATACTGATCAAACAAGATTATGTTGTGGCCAAAAGAGTTTAAATTTTCTCTTTATTATACGTATAAAAAATAAGTAAAAAAGTATATATAATTTAAAATATAGTACTTTAATTGATTTAGATCTCATTTGTTTGCATTTTATGAAAAATTGAATTTAACGAGTTATGTGTCCCATCCAAGCAATTAATTGAGCTCAACTGTTAGGAGTTAGTTACGAGGTTAGCATGTTAGCCTTCCGGGCTGTTAGAGTTGTTGCAATTTCTAATAGGACTTAATGAGTCTTATGCTCATTTTGATGGACATTTTTGAAATCAAAAGACATCACCCGATAATAATAAATACCTAAGATGTGATGAAAGACATTTTGTTCGTATTTTATTCATGGTGTCTAGCAAAATAATCCACAAACGACGGCATCTCGTGCTTGGTGTAGTTGTCAATAAAGATGTGATTGTTAGGCAATTGAAAATTGTCTTTCAGACTAGCTTTGTTGAGATCTTCTAATCGACATAGATTTTTATTTTGCTATATTTTATCGACATAGGTATAATGTTTGTTGGCCATACAAGACTATTTGACTTCTTCACACTTTTGGTGACTTCTCATATGATTCTCAAACTTAGATCAGACTTGAACTTTCGAGTTTTCTGTTTCATTGAACTAAATTTTGAATCAATTGGTAATATGTGAAAAATTATGTTGGTGCTCAACCATGACATATCATCATATGGTCAAGTAAATATGTCAATGTATTATTTGAGCAAGCTAACAAGTCCTTTTTCTTTCAAATGGACATTGATTCTAATTTCTTTGACATGACCATCATCTCTTAGGTTTACCACTTGAGTCTCTTTTAGATTTGACTTCTCTTGATTATCAAACTGTTTCAACTCTTTTTAAATGTTTTTAGGTACAATTATTTCTTTAAACTCATCATCACCTAATCGATCATTTTGTTCATTTAACTCGTGGCATGCTATGACATTGACAAAATTTCAATCGTTTTTACTTGACGTTTCTTTTTTTACTCCTATATTCTTATGGCCATTTCATGTCAGTGTGTGTGCTCTCTCGTGTATGGTTCTATAATGCTCATTTATCCATTTTATGGGCAATTATCTTGTGCTATGTGCAATGATGTTCCTTTTTTTTTCTCCTTTTGTTCATGTTGTTGTTGCCCAAGTGACCATGATCGTTAAAATTTAGCTTTTACAACATTAAAAAGTATCGCTCTTGGGTCAACTTCTAGGTTGTCTCAACTCTCATATCACGGAGACCTCAACTACAAGGGACATGCTCTTATTAGTGAAGTTGTTCTTTTATTACTTGTTCAGTCTTGTTTCTTGTGCTAACATTGTAATCTTACTTATCTAGTGAAGATTGTGTAGGTATTGTTTCTTCACTTATCTTTTAGATTTGAGTTGGTGGTTAGAGTTAGATGTACTGATGTATTGTTGAAGTCTATATCAATTGGAGTTAATTGATGTAGTGGAAATGCAATAGAGTCATTATACTAGAGTTATTGCAAGGAGGAAGGGATAAAGAGTTTAATTCCTAGAATGCAAAAATTTGTAATTTAAAATATGACTAGCATTTAGTGAAATTGTCGGATTCTATTATCTAAGATTAACAATTTCTTAGGATAGATCAAATTATATATAAGAAGGTTGTTAAATATTTTATATCTCTTTTTTTTTAAAAAAAAAAAAACTTAATAAGAATATATAGTATGTTTTTTTAAAAAGAAATAAGTCTCTATTAAAATTTGATTTTAGACCATCGATACTATTGAACCGCCCTCCTACTTAAAGGGCATTGCAACATGCACTATTGTGAAAGGAGAAAGAAGAGTACACATGTAAAGGAACTACAATTGAAAATAGTTGTCATGATATAGATGATTTTGTTATCTCCTGTATTCAGGTTAGCAAAAAATATAGAAACAGAAAAAAGATGAAATAGATAGAATGTTTTTAATCCAAGTCCATAGAAATTATTGTGTTTTCTTAAGAAATTTAATCCCCTCACTGTACCCGAGGTTGTAGATTAATTCCTCCCAAGATAAAACGGACTAACCTGTTAAAGAAGTAGCGGTACCTCAAACTTCAATAACTTTAGCGAACGCAAGAACAACAACAAGAGCACACACAGACTCAGTCGATCGACAATTTTGTTTATGTAAGAAAAT
Organism: Solanum bulbocastanum; assembly: GCA_037074985.1. NCBI lineage: Eukaryota > Viridiplantae > Streptophyta > Magnoliopsida > Solanales > Solanaceae > Solanum > Solanum bulbocastanum. Next base: position 44,038,134 of record CM073606.1, on the reverse strand, counting down.
GTATGAAGAGAAAATTTTTCTAGTGTTTGAAAAAACGAAAATGACCTCTTATTTATAGCCATTAGCAGCAAGGAACGCGTCTGTTCAGACAAATCTGCTTAGACCCCTTTTTCCCAAAACATTGTGTCGTTTGGGAAAAATAACGACTTTTCGGAAAGAACAAATCCTGTCAAAAGATTTTACTGTTACGCACGAATTTCAAATAATTCGTTTCGAAATTAATTATGTTATTTAACTAACATTCTGAATTAATTTATAAGAGAAAAGAAATGAACTAACAAGATTGATTAAATAAATTTTGTCCAAAAAATATTATCAATCAAATCATTTGACAAATCCAAAGCCAAAGTCGAGGCCGAGCGAGCGGGCACCTTCTTCTTAACCCTTTAAGAACTAAAGGAAGTGTTTCCTAATATAAGGACAACAATTTCATTATCCAAAGCCAAAGCCGAAGCCGAGCGAGCAACGACGACGGCGCGAGGGGCACCTTCTTCTTAACCCTTTAAGAACTAAAGGAAGTGTTTCCTAATATAAGGACAACAATTTCCGTTCTTCTACCAATATGGTAAAAATAACTTTGCATTTGCACTTTGCAATGACTTTTCATCTTCCCTCCAAAATTGCTTCCCCACTTTCATTGATTCTTCCACTTTACATTTTCTCTTTTTATTTCCCATTTACACCTTGCTAAACCCAACAGGTTTCTCGTAGTCATCATTATACTTGTTTGTTTCCTTGTTTACACACCTAGTCCCACCCTTGATTTTACACAAAAATCAACAAACATATTTTTCTTCCTTTAACACCTAGCACATGACATTCTTTTGCCAAACCAAAACCAGAATTAATGGATCATGTGTATGTAACTATATTGACCCATCATCCATTTTGGACTGTTTTCATTGTGACTTTTCAATTTACCATGCAAACTTTTGCCTTAAAAAAAGGACAGAACAATACAAGTACTAGAAATGGAGTCTCCTCCCCTACTTACACTTCTCCTTGTCTTTTCCGTCTTGCCATAAATAAATTTATTGATAGTGTAATACCAAAGAAGTTTTCTTTTTTAATTAGTACAAAGGTTTCCATCGTCTTAATTTCTTTTTTAATATAATCCGTAATAAGGTATCTACACGTGTAAGTAAATCGAACGTAGGGGACGTGTTTGTGGTTCAAAATATTACTTAGAGGCAAATTTACATGGTAATCAATATGAATTCATGTGAATCCAATAACTTTTGCCTAGATCAACGAAGTTGATTCTGAACCCTATTATTATATCATTATAATTAGATTTCAAATCAGGAATCCAACTCTTATATCACTCTCTTAAATTTTATGAACAGACGATACAACGATCATATAATTAGTGCAATGATAACAACATTGGTGGAAAAGTTAAATTAATGTACATACATAGCACGCAGATGAGTGTTACGTTCTTGTCAGTTTAATACTCTTGAATGGAACAAGTCATGAAAATAAGTGGTGAAAAAGAGGGATGGGGTCCTATGTACTAATTCTATAAAGGATCTCTGCATGATATTGAGTGCAATACATGTGAATTGATCTTTATCAATAAAACCAAACATGTACACAAGTTCCCATCCATTCCCTGTTTATTTTTTCTGCATTCACTGCATATATATTGCCATGGAAGTACGTACATATATACACAACTTGTGTATTATTTCCATTTGTCGCATAGTTATATATTGTACTCCCTTTCACAATTCTTGCATGGTGATCACCACACACAAAATCAGAATTTGAAATTTATGGGTTATGAATAGAGGCGTATCTAGAGGGGGTTCTGTGGGTTCACGTGAACCGATGCTCCCTCTCTAGATCATATATAGTAGTGTTATATTTTTTCTAAAAATACTTAAATATATATGTGTGAACCACGTTTAAAGAATCATATAAAAATATGATGATGATTGGATGCACCTATCTTAAATTTAAATCTTATATCTATATTATTTTTTTGAGTAACACCTCTCCATGTGGTAGTCAGTAACACTTTTGACGTTTCAACTAATTTTTCTTTTTTTTTTTTTAATCATTCAAAAGCTTAAGAGTGTACGTTGAGAATTCCTAAAAAAATTATATATTAAATCAAATGTGTATATTAAAATTTAAAACTACTAATATTATGTATTTTGGATCTATAATTTTTTAAAGTTAACGGTTCATGTTAAGAACCTTAAGGTCAAACCGTTCAAATTCATATCGTAGATGCGTTTTTTCGTAATAGTGCACCCATCTTTCTGAAATCTTGGATACACCTCTCACTTAAGAATTTAACAATTTATAGGGAAACTTACATAAATCTCAATAGTTTAGGAGCTAATTACTTAGATACACTCTAGCTTGCAATATTACGTACCTTACCGGATTTTGGTGCATCCAGATACATATATCTCGGGATACATGTTGTCAAAATTAGGTGTTAATTAGTTTGTTCTACATACATTGCATCCAAGTGGATTTACATGTATCTGGGATACATAGCAAATCTCGCTCGCCTCTCTCTCCCATCTCGCTCGCCACACTCCTATGTATCTCGTATCTCAAATACATGTGAATCAGACCAGATACGTACATATATATGTATCTAGTGTCTATCGAGTGTGATTGACATCTATCTGAGATACATAACGAATCTCGTTCGCCTCCCTCTCGATCTCGCTCGCCATATCCTATGTATCTGGTATCTCAAATACATGTGAATCACACCAGACACATACAGATACATGTATCTAGTGTTTATCTAGTGTGATTCACATGTATCTAGGATATATAACGAATCTGGCTCGCCTACCTCCCCATCTCAATCGCCTCTCTCCCATTTTAATGTATTTGGTAGCAAAAATACATGGATCTAATTGCATCTTACTCTATATATGATAGAAAACTCTTAGTTTGTGATAAGACACGTACACAATATTTTAAAAATATAGGTAATAATAGTATATATGATAGTGAAGTATGTATAATTATGTAGTTTTTCTTAATTTATACCCCTTTTGTCCAAAATAATTGTTGTTTGGGCTCATGGATTAGGGAATTCACTTGCTCCTAAAATTTAAGACTTTTTTTTAACATAATTATTAAAGGGATGATGAATGTGATTTTCTTGGTTTCGTGAAATACCAATTACTTTGGATCAATTTTTTAGAGATTAAAAACCTCAATTATTTTAAACGGAAGGGAGTACATATATATTCAAAGAATTTCTTAACATATAAATAGAGAAAGATAGTGTTCTGTTCAAACTAAATTACTGTACTCGTCAGAATGCATAACGTACACACTAGTTCTGCCCTTTAGGCCACCTAAGTCTGTTATAACTTAGGCCTACAACTTTCATGAGTTAGCAAACTTCAAATTGTGTTATTAGTACGTACGTACTGGTATATATTATATAACTTTTCCAGATAAGACTTTCTTAAATGTGTACGTTTTTCTTTTGGTCCACTTGGATGGCATTATGGAGGCATGTGGGGATATATATATATATATATATATATATATATATATATATATAAATGTGACGTGCTATTAGTGCATTATTTTGATGCATATATATACATTCGAATGAGGATGTCTTTCTACAAATTCATCTAACATATAAAGAACCACCAAACAAATTGGATAAGTCGGATTAGGTGCAGGTGCGTGAAGTCAGGATTTTCAGGAGTTCAAAATATGAAGAAGTAAACATACGAAGAAGTTAAAAGGAGTTCAACGTCTGTGTACTATACATACAAGAAAAAAATAATGTTAATCATTTATAAATAATATAATTTTACATTGAAGGAAATTTGAATGAACTCTTCGAGTCTACCTAACTTTGTTCTTGATTAGGAGGATCAATCCCTTAAATGTCGTGTAATATATTTGCACGATATGAATATAATCGAGCCAAGGCAAAAGAATTTTCTGCTGCTACAATATAGTATTCATCTTATCTGTTCAAAAAATAATATTGTCATTGGTCCCCTAATTTGAATATATGCAACAATTTGGGTTGAAGTGGTGTTTTTTAGTTTCTTTGGAGATGTCTGGTGTATGATGGACTTATGTGACACGTGTCGGTTAGAGAGAAAGACCCCAAAGACCCTGTATTGGTCTTTAATTTTAAATTTGATCTCAAAATATGGTCTAATTCAATGTTGGTTACGTTGAACACCGGCCCTTATCAATGTGATGATATAATTGTATTTATTTTATGCATTTGTCATCCATGCATGTACTACTTATTGAGATAATCAGTAATCGTTTATCAATTCTTATTAAGTTGTTAGAGTAATTCCTTCAAGTTAGTTACATATTAAGTTGTTAGAGTAGTTCTTTAGATTTAGTCAAGTTAGATACATCTTATTGTATTTAAGTTGATGTTACGATTGAATAAAAAAATCTGAGAAGTTTTCTTTGATTCTCAATCTTTTTATGGTATCAGAGCCCCTCTAGAACTCTCACAAGTCTGATCCAATTTTTTTTCTCTCTCTCCTTGCGTCCAAACATGGTTGTTCATGCTACCACCAGTGACATTGCTACTGTAATTTCGACTACCACTTATGTGGTACAGTTCAATCCAATTGCCCAATTACTATCAAACTGCAAGGTAACCTCAACTTTGCCACATGGAAGGCCTAACTAGTGATGCTACTCAATGGACACAAGCTCCTTGGGCATCTCACTTGTGCCACATCTGCTCCGCCAACAACTATCACACACACTGATAGTACCATCTCAAATCCTGAATATATGAGATATGGTTTTGCCAAGACCAACTAATTCAACAGGCAATGCTGGCATCCGTTGACCCCACCATTACTCCCACTGTTGCAACTGCCTCTTCGGCAAAAATAGCATGGGAATTCCTTCATACAGCGTATGCAAATAGAAGTCACACTCGCATCTTCAGCTTGCGAGATCAGTTGCAAAACGTGAAAAAGGCCTCCAAGACAGTTGCTACTTACCTACGGGAGATCAGATCAATTGCTGATGCTCTCAAAGTAGCAAGCTTTCCGGTGGCTGATGATGAACTAGCAGTCAAGATCTTGAGTGGCCTAGGTCATGAGTACTGTGAAATCACTGTCGCTATAAGAGCACACAACACAGCCCTAAGCTTTGAGAAACTATTCCAAAAACTCACAGACCATGAACTCTTTCTCAAACATCAAGCTATTGACAGGTCATCCTCCATCATCACAGCTGCCGTTGCACAAAGGACCAACTTTTAGCCTCAACATCAGAAAAATAATCGTCGCTTCCCCAATCAATCTTCGCAACCACATACTCTACAACAAGCGGTCCCTGGAAATCAACAAAATGGGAGAAAACCCAGGCAAGTTGTGAAATGCCAACTCTACCACAAGATCGGTTACACAGCTGATGTGTGTCGCTCAAAATCGCACAACCACTTTGAAGCCAGTGTCTACTTTGTGTCCAATCATCCAACAGATGCAAATCCTTGGATCCTTGATTCTGGAGCAACCCATCATGTCACAACAAATTCAGATAATCTTGAAGAATACACTGGCAATGAAGAAGTGTCCATGGGTGACGGTAAAACTATTCCAATTACTCACACTGGTTTAACTCAAATTAAGGCTTCTAACTCCACTTTTATGCTCTCTAACACTTTTTGTGCTCCAGCTATCAAAAAGAACCTTATTTCTGTTGCTAAGTTTTGCACTGACAATCTAACCTCAATCGCATTTTTTCCACACTCTTTTCTTGTGAAGGATCTCAAAACTCGGAGACTACTGGTACAAGGTCGGAATAAACATGGACTCTATGAGTGGCCCCAGAGGGATCCTATGTCACCTTCCGCCCTCTTCACCTCCACCTAAGTTTCTCATCAACTATGGCACCGTCGCTTAGGTCATCCTCATCTGAAAATCCTAGACTTAGTACTGAATAAATTTTCCCTTCCCTTTTCCACCAATGAAAAGTTTCAGTTTTGTAATTTTTGCTCATCAAATAAAACTCATCATTTGCCATTTCAACGACTCACTTTAACTAGTCATGCCCCACTTCAAACTTTGTTTAGTGATTTATGGGGTCCATTACCCATTTTATCTATTGTTAAAAAGTTGTATTACTACATTTGTGTTGATCATTACACCAAATATACTTGGTTGTATATAATAAAACACAAAAGTGAAGTCGCTTCAATTTTTGCACAATTTCATCCTTTAGTGGAAAACTTTCTTAAACACAAAATTGTCTCACTTTATACTGATAGAGGGCTTGAATTCACCGGTCTTAAACACTACCTACGATGCAATGGCATTGAACATTTAATCTCCCCACCCTACACACCCCCAACGAGTTGCCATAACTGAACGACGACATCGTCACATTGTCGAAACAGCTCGAACTCTTCTCAATAAAGCCACCCTACCATCTGAACTATGGTCCTTTGCCTGTCACGATGCTGTCTATCTCATAAATAGACTCCCTACACCTAGCCTAAAAAATGAGTCTCCTTATAAAAAATTATTTGGTGAACCTCCAAAATACACTTCGCTAAAAATTTTTGGTTGTCTTTGTTATCCATGGCTTAAACCATATACACATAATAAATTTCAGAGTAGATCTACTCCATGTGTCTACTTAGGAATTTCTATTGTTCACCATGCACACCTCTGTTTTGATCCAGTGTATTCAAAAATATTTGTCAATCGCGATATTCAATTTTGTGAAGATATTTTTCCTTTTACACAAATGTTCTCACACTTGAAAAATAAGTTTTTCACATTAAAATGGGAAATCATCGACTCCCAAGTCTGTAAGGATACTCATCCAGAAGTCCAATACAACTTGGACTCCAATCTTGTTCCAATTCTTCCGCCACCTATCCCCATTCCCCTAACAGTTTCCTCTTGTTCAAACACTCAAGAGTACATAATTGAAAAGCAACTACCAGCAGTCTCCACTTCATCAGGTATGATTCCTATCGTTTCTCAACCTTCTTCCCTATATAACGATACAGTCCCCAACATTTCTTCCCCATTACCCGATTCCAGTCCTCCCCTATCAATATTGAACCAGCAGCAGCCACCGAATCCTCCAGCACTTATGCCACCTGCAGCTACCCCTCCACCCTTCGGTGTGGTCACAAGGTTCAAAAATAATATATTCACACCAAAGAAACACTTCAGTTTTTTGATTCACCTTTCTCCCACTCCAACTACCTTTAAGCAAGCCGTCAAGCACACTGAATGACAGAATGACATGGATCTGGAATACGAAGCCTTAATGAAAACCACACTTGGGAACTAGTACCTAGAGACCCGATGAATAATGTTGTTGATTCTAAATGGTTATTTCGAATTAAAAGAAAAATTGATGGTTCTATTGGCAGGTATAAGGCCCGATTAGTAGCAAAAGGTTTCACACAATGTCCAAGATTGGACTTTCATGAAACTTTCAGTCCGATTGTCAAACCAACCACCGTCCAAATTGTTCTTTCCATTGCAATTCAAAATAACTGAAAAGTTCAGCAGCTTGACATAAACAATGCATTCTTGCAAGGTAACTTACAAGAGCAAGTATTTAGGACTCAGCCGAAATGCTATGTCAACTCTGATTTTCCCAATCATGTATGCCGTCTCAACAAGGTCATTTATGGCCTAAAACAAGCTCCACGTGCCTGGTATGAAGCTCTCAATTATCACTTGACTAAAATTGAATTTGTTAAGTCTGAATCAGATGCTTCTCTGTTTATCTTCACATCTGAAGCTGTCACAATGTATATTCTGGTGTATGTTGATGATATCCTCATTACTGGGAATTACCCAACCTTGGTTGCACATGCAATCAACTCTCTGGCCTACAAGTTCTCCCTAAAGAACCTTGGTGAACTCAATTATTTTTTGGGGATCGAAGTCAAACATGTTTCAAATGGGATTATCTTATCACAGTCCAGATACATACTTGAGATTCTCTCAAATATGGATATGACCGACTGTAAAGGAGTTATGACACCCATGTGCTCAAGTTCACCACCCAAAGCAAACGACGGTTTCCCTCCTGCCGATGCAACCTTATATTGAGGCACTCTTGGTAAGTTGCAATACTTATCATTCACGCGTCCTGATATTGCATTTGCAGTTAACAAATTATCCCAGTTTATGCAATCCCCAAGTCTGAAGCACTGGAAAGCAGTAAAAAGGGTTCTTTGATATCTCAAGGCATCATCAATATCGTGTCTACAAACCTCTCGCCACTCTGATAATAATCTATATATGTATGCCGATGCCGATTGGGTAGGTGATCCCTGTGACAAAATCTCCACATCTGGTTACATACTCTTTTTGGGACCAAATCCTATCTATTGGTCCTCTAAGAAGCAACAATCAGTTGCTCGATCTTTTACTGAAGCAGAATACAAATCGGTAGCTAATGCCCTCTCTGAAATTACTTGGGTCCACAACCTGTTGAATAAGTTACGATATCCAATCTCGCAAACGCCAAGCATTTTTTATGATAACATTGGTGTTTCTTATCTCAGCAAAAACCCAATCTTCCACACTAAGATGAAGCACATTGCAGTAGACTTTTATTACCTCTGCAACAGTGTGAACTCCGGTAGAGTGATCGTCAAATATCTTCCTGTCATGGATCAAATTGCAGACACTCTCACAAAGCCGCTGCCCAAACCTGCTTTCCTTCGGTGTTTATCCAAGTTAGGCGTTGTTGCACCTCACCTAACTTGAGGGGGATTGAGATAATCAGTAATCGATTATCAATTCTTAACAAGTTGTTAGAGTTGTTCCTTAGATTTAGTCAAGTTAGTTACATATTAAGTTGTTAGAATAGTTCCTTAGATTTAGTCAAGTTAGTTACATCTTATTGTATTTAAGTTCATGTTACAATTGAATAAAAGAATCTGAGAAGTTTGCTTTGATTCTCAATCTCTTTACTACCAACTCATTTGAGTTTACGCTCAATAATATTTTATAATTTTTTTATTATATCAAAGTTTTAATTTGATTTTTATCGAAGTTATTTTGCATCCTGAATCTTGTTTCACGATCTTTACTGGTGAGTTCATATTCTTCCTCGACTCTCTCTCTTCGATCACCTGGATCTCTCCATTAATTCATAATTATATAGAAATCATCAAACTATCTTGTTTCAAGAACACATGTAAGTTAATTGATGCAAATTTCGAAGATTAGTGACATTATTATGAAGAAACCACGTACTATATATCTAAGTTGTTGATTTCTAAGATGTTTAGCAACAAATCCAGAATATCATCTCAGGCAGGGGCGGACCCACATAAAGCTCGTATTAGAGCACCTAATGAACAAATGATCTGACTAGTCCATTGGCCCTTCAGTGAGTGCTATAGGTTCTTTTATTGTCGTTGAGACTGGATTAGAATTTGTTAACATGTCTTTTTTATATTTTTTTATTTCCCTAGTTTCAGAGCACCCACAATCTTAAAATAGTTGGTCTTTAGTTTAAACGAAGCAAGACGGAGTAAAGCAAACAACACAAAGGACTAGAACGTAGTGGGAAAATATGAACAAGTCTATAATCTTGTAAAACCTTCATAGCGTCGTCAATATTACGTCATAACCTAATCCAAAAGTCTAATGAACTCGAATTCATTTAATTTACCCTGTATTGATGTATTCAGTTTAAGATCAATCGATGAGAATAGCATTTTTCTCTGCTTCAATACTCCTCACTTGATCTAATGGATGATGAAGGTTATTGAAGCTTTCAACTATAAATCTTACTCCTGATTCAAACACAACCAACATCTTTCAAAAAGAAGAGATAACAAACAATGTCGCAATACAACAACACAATCAACAACAGAACACTGCTAAGACAAAGCATACTACTATCAAATATGAACAACCAACACCGTATCCCTTACCAACGGATAAGGAACAACCCATCCTATCAAAATATCGAAATGACAATACTTGTGCTCTTTTTCTGCCCTTTTCAAACTTAAATCACCATTTTCACTTTTAAACCTAAATGCATTCTCTTCTTCTTCTTTTTTTAAACCTAAATCACCATTTTTTCACTTCAAAAACACAAAGACCTCTTCCATTTTAATCTATATCACCCTTTTTCACTTCAAAAACACAAAGTCCTTTTCCTTTTAAACTTAATCCTCTTCCCCTTTTTAAACTTAAATCATCATTTTCACTTTTAAACCTAAATTCATGCTCTTATTCACTTTTAAACTTAAATGTGAAGTAGAATTGCTCATCATTAAGTTAGATTCACAACATCCAAATTTGTGTAGATTCCAAAATGCAAGAAAAGGAAAATGTTGTCATACAAACGTTTCTGTCTTGTGTTGGAACGGCGGCAACAGAGATTCCTTTATGCAAACTTTTGTTTTGTGTTGAACGACGGCGGCAGCAGAGATGACGGCGGCAGGGAGGTGAACGGCCGCAGAGAGGATTTTGAATTTATCCGATGGATGGACGAACTGTCGATATATTTAATATTTTGAATTTGGGTTTTTTTTTAATATATCCGATGGATGGACGAACTGTCCATATTTTTAATATTTTGAATTTGGTTTTTTTTTTAATATATTCGATGGATTGATGAACAATTCATAAAATTTTGAATTTTGGGTTTAATTATTTTATAAAAGATTACTTAAATTTTTAAAATTTCTCCATCAATTCATATTAATTTAATTTTTGAGGCATTTTTCATTTTTCAAATTAACTTAATTGTTCGATTTTTAAGACTATTTTTAAAGTGTCCTTTCAATTTTATCCTTCATTAGTTAATATTGGAATTAGTATTTAATTATTTAAATTGTAAATTTGACAATCTATATATATAATAAAGCTAGATGTTGGAGAGGGCGATGTGGCATGTTTCTAAAGCCAAGAATGGCATTTATCTTTTTTCTCAACTAGTTAATCAAACCGCGCTTTCGTGCAGTCATATTTTTCTATATTGATATAATATAATCAAGAAATTGCAATATATATATAAAAAAAAATCAAACAGAAAATAATAATAAAAGTAAAAAACAATAGAATTAAATTAGTTTCAAGAAAAATAAGAAGAGAATTATAATTTTTCCTTGAAACAATACAAAGATATATTTCTTTATGCGCCAATTTTATATACGTTTATATTTCATTTTTGGTTTTAAATTATTTATGTTATTTCACTAATAATTTCCTTCATATAATACTATTGACGTTTATATATTTATTTAACTATATATATTTAGAGTTCAAGTAATTTTTCTTGCTTATAATTTAAAATTTTCATAATTATTACTTTAAAATATAAGCATATCAATTTGTTTAATTGATAAAATTAATAGCTTAAACTTTTTGTTATATATCTACACATAACTTTCATATAAAAGGCATAAAAATTAATATTTTGTAAAAATTTTATATTAAAAATTAGAAAGAATAAATACACAGGAGAGTTTTGATTTTCAATAAAGAATATGAAAAATTTGGACAATAAATAATTGTAATTGTGATTTTTATTCTTATAACCTAATAAAATAAATAAGAAAATACGAAAAAAATTTATCTTTTTTGGCTACTGCATCACTTTTTTACTGTCAAGTTTCAACTTTAATCATGGGTTCATCATGAAATGTAATAAATATAAATGGATGTTAGATTATTATTTTTTTGGAGAGTTATGCCTTTCCATTTTTAAAATTTATTTAGTGAGCAATTATATTATTCTTTAATTGATTAATTATGTAAATATATTTTAGATTATTGAGAATTAGATAAAAAGGAGAAATCTCATAATTAGGAGAGTTAAAGGGATGGTTTAACATTTTTCAAGCTATTTGAAATGATATATCATTAGACTACTCTATTTTTATAAATTTTCATTCGTTAAGGAGAAAATGAAAGATTTGAGTGATAAATATTTTTGCCTTTAAATTTACAATAAATAATAGAAATAAGTGAAGTAGTAAAATTTGGTGTATTTAAATTCTTATAATAAATAATAGAAATTAATGAAGGGAATAGTAATTGACACATTTTTAATAGCAATTATAAATAGAAATGTAGTGAAAATTACAACAATAAAAAAATATAAATAAATAAATAAGGATCATTGGCAAAGAGAGGCCTCACATCATTTTTTTTAATATTTTAGCTTTATATAAATATATATGCATATAGATACACATAACTTTCATATAAAAGGCATGAAAGATTACTTAAATTTTAGCTTTATATAAATATAGATACATAATTAAAAAGTTTTTATTTTTTAGAAAAACATAAAAAGAAATAAAGATAAATAAGTACTTTTATTTATTTATTTTTAAAAAAAACCTTATTGAATAATATCATAAATTTCTTATGACTCATTTACTCTCAATGTCCAGAAAAATTGATCTAGACAATGCATTTTGTGGTTCTTTTTTCTCCTTCTTTTGATAAGTATATATATATATATATATATATATATATATATATATATGTATGGTTCTTTTTCTTTAAAAAAAATAGGTTTCAAAAAGATTATATATATATATATATATATGCTCAAAATATATGCAAAATTTCTTGAAATTCTTTTCTTTCTTTACTTCCTATTAAGAAAATAATTTTTTTTCTTCACTTATAAGTACACTACATGAGTATTTATAGAAGATTAAAAACTAAGTGATAGAAAATCATACAAGAATATATAAATAAATTTTTTTAAAAAAAATAATTGAATGGAAGATTGATATAAGCGTAAATTCTATTGGAAATATTTGAATAAAATTTATATAAAACATTTCAAAATCGCTTAAAGGATGTAAATACCTCAAAAATTAAATTAATATGAAATGAAGGGAGTACATTTTATACCCATTTAACTAATTTTCTGATAAGTAGAAGATTTGAATTGGGTGAAATATAATTTGGCTCATGAAATTTTGGGATATGTGCACTGGGTCTCATTCTGGACCCGTCGGCTAGTGTGTACAACAAACCAAACCGACAATAGAATCAAACCACAAATCGAATAAAATATAATAAAAATAATTAATAAATGACTTGATTTCGTATTGAAAATACATAATTTAATTTTAATTTTTTTTATTTTATATGATTTCATTATTATTATTATTGAATATTTTAGAGAAGGATGAGAGGATTTTGAATATATCAGACTAATTGATGAACAATCGGATATATTCAAAATTTTGATTTTTTTTCTGTAATTTTATAAAAGATTATTTAAATTTTAAAAAATTATATTTTATACCCAGTTAGCTTAATTTTTCTATTTAGTAGAAAAATTGAATTGTGTGAAATATAATTCGGCTAATAAATTTTGCATTGGGTCTCAGTTCTGAACCCGTCGGGCGTTGGTTGTTGCTATATATATATATATATATATATATTTACTGTATTTTCTGTATTTACTAAATTTTCTGTGTTTACTATGATACCAAATATAAGGGACACTTAGATAGTAAAGGGATATAAGGAAAGGGGTATATAGGGTATAGTATAAAGGGGTATAATACAAAAACAGTAAATACAATAAATATAGTAAAAACAGTATAAAGTAAGTACAGTAAACACAAAAAATTCAGTAAATACAGAAAATACAGTAAACACAGAAAATACAGTAAATATTTTAATATTATATATATATCTTAGGTATGGTAGTATATAATATATATATAGTAATAGTACTTAATATAATATAAATATAAAAGTATATGTAAGTATATAATATAGTAATACGTATATAAATATAATGTATAGATATATATAATATTAGTATATTTATAGTAATAATATATATAGTAAGACTTATATAATATATATATATATATATATATAGTAATACGTATATATATATAAGTATAATATATAGGGTATAGTATAATATATAGATATATAGTATAATATATAGATATATATAATATAATATAAGTAGTACGTATATAGATATATATAATATAATATTAGTAGTACGTATATAGATATATATAATATAATATTAGTGTATATAGTATATATAGTATAATATATATAATAATAACTAGATAATTAATATAGTTTAGTAGTCCTGGTAAGGTATGGCAAGATATTGCAATTTGTTCCGTGTTTAGGCTTTGTTTCAAATATTTTGTAAGTCCTACTCAGTACTTCCTCTCTCATTTAGTTAAATCATGCTAATTTCTGACTTAATTCCCTAATTTTCCCATTTTTAATTGTATTTTTCATTTTTTTTTTAACTTACCCAGTTCATCTCTTCTTCTTAACCTGTATTCTTAACAACTTCATCTTTAACCACACCCCAGATATAAAAACTGGCAACAAATTCGTCCTTTCATCGAACGGACTATAAAAGCCAAGAATTCTAAGAATTTACAGGTTAATCCATAGTCGTTATTAAGAAGCTAAGAAACTAACCATATACTAAGGGTAATTTTTTAACACATGCACAATAATTACATTGAAACTAACAACGTAGAAAAATAACATATTTTTTAGGGGAATTTTGGGAAGTAATCATCGTAAAATTTACATGATAAACTGAGAGAGGTTTCCTTTTCGGGAACCCCGAAAAGCTTCTTGAGAACTTAAAAACTTAAAAACACAAACACCCACTTATTATTATTTCACCAAACTTTATATACAAAGGAGGATTTTTGGTACATAAAAGAGTATGGAAGGAACATGGAGGAAGTATGGAGGGAGTATGACAAACTTTTTATAACTTCTATTCTTTCCACTCTTTTTCACACACTTTCTCAACTCTTACTACTACCCCTTATATAGGCAAAATAAGAAACTTAAAAAAGCCAAAATGACACTACTAAGTGGCCTTAATTTTTTTTTTTTTAATGGCCGACAACTTGATAAGACTCTTTTAATAATGCAAGTTGGGTACTCATGGGGCCCCATCGTCACGTGCATCATTAAGTTCATCTTGTTGGACTTATATTACAGACTGACACAGATATTGAACGCGTGTTATGTCAACAGTTTTTCCCTCTTTTGGAAGGTAGTGATAAAGTGACAACACACTCTTTTTTACAGGACACATAGTGGGCATCCCACCTAACATTCTTAATATATGTGTGTGTGTGTGTGTATATATATATATATATATATATATATTTGTCTTTTTGTAGTATTTATTTTCATGTCTTGTATGCTACTTTTCCATTTATTTCCGTGTCTTTTTTGCCATTTTTCCACTCATGCCTTTTTTGAATTTTTTCTTGGCAAGCCATTCTTGACTTTTTTGCCATTCACATGACATCTTTCTTGTCATTCATATGCCATCTTGTCTTTTTTGTATTTTTGTAGTTTTGTCTTCTAGTTACCATGTGTTTCTTGCATGTTATCTTGTCTTGTGACTTGCCGTAACTTGCCAATGTCTTGCTTGTCCTTTGATGAAGTCTTTTGGCAATTAACTCATTTCCATTCTATTTTTTTTTTTTTATATTTAGTTAATTATCTAAGTTGTGTAATGCTACTGTGTCACAACTCATGCCTGAGTCATCATTTTCATAAGGATCTTGAGAGTCTTGAATATTATTTATTTGTTCTTCGTCTGATAATGAAGGACTGTGAATATCGTTTTTCGAACCATTACTTGGACTGGGAATGTTTTTGATTATATGTTTGTCTTGACTTTTTTCTTGAAAGAACTTTTCTAAAGTTTGTTTTATTATTTTTTCTAATTTTTCATTTCTTCTCTTTTTTAAAGCATCATTTTTTTCTTAAAGAGTCTTTCTGAAAATATTTCGGTAGTCTTCTTCGTGAGGAAGTCGACCCCTTTTCTTCACTTTTTGGCAAAGTGACAGCCTTTAATAGATTTGATAAGTCTTTACCCGTTACCATTTGAACCGGACTAGCTGTATCATGCTCCGATACAGTAGAGTTCTTAGAATTCAAAGAGGAATGCACACATGTCTCATCCATTTTTAAAGGAGATGGAGAACTCATTTCTAGCGTCTGGGTACTGTCTGTTGTTGGAACATATTTATTCTGAAAAGTCTCTAGTTGTTTCATAAGTCTCATATTTTTTTGGATAAGGATTTCATTTTTTGTATTGAGTCTTTTGAAACCTTCTGTCATGGCTGAACAATGGTTACAAAAAATTATTTTGTCTGAGTCTTTTTGGATATTATATTGTGGTATTTGGTTTGGGCTTTGTTTGAGAGCTGTTGAAATATAATAGTTAAGCCCAAGTATCCCTCTTGCATAGTCTAAAGCTTCAGTAAAATTATTAAATCTTTTAAAAAGTGGGTTTTTAACCCCATTTATAGAATCAACTACTTCTATTCATGTTTGGAAAACTCCTTTATTTTTTCCATGTATAACTACATAATATTTAAATTTATTATCTCTATTTTTATCTAAAAAGTATTGACACAAAGCATTAGATGCAGCAATAAAGTATTTTGTGTCTTGTTTATTATATGCTATCCATAGATTATCTATTAAACAGTGCTAAGACTTGTCTAAATTACAGTCTGAATTTACTCTAAACGATAAATTACACTTAGGATATGAAATTAAATTATACTTACCAAAATAAATTCTCTCCATTAAGTTGTCTGTTGTACTTAGTGGTCTGAAATTTTGTCTTTCAAATAATGTTTGAGAATAAGTGTCTGGCTGGGCTATACCCTTACCTTTGTCTGCTAGCTGTTTGCCAGTTGGTCTCATGCTTGGTCTCATACTGAAATAAAAATTAATTAATTTTTAATTGTAATCTACTTAATTTATCTGCTAAATCATTGTCTTTTCCTTTAACATATTCAAAAACAATATTATTATATATGGATATTATATCTATAAAATTTAACCATCTTCTTTTACTACTAGCTTTACTGTTTATTTTTTCGTGAAATTTTACTATTGCTTCGCAGTCTGGTCTAACTAATACTTCTTGTTTATTTAGAATGTATAATTTAAAACTATTTAGTCCATATATTACTGCTAATACTTCTGCGTCAATACTACTCATATTACTTTTTTCTTGATATTGACCACTTTGGTAGGCACATATTTTTTCTTCATTTTTTGGACTGTATTTATTAGGTCTAGATTTTAAGATGGCACCCCATCCTAATTTACTTCCGTCTGTTTGGATTGTTAAGTAATCCGATTCTAAAGGTATTTGTAAGTCTGGTACATTTTTAACTTTTTTCTTTATTTGTTGGACTAATTTTATATCTTCTATGTTAAAGTGTTATTGCCCTTTACTACCTGTCTTAGCATATAATGGTCCTGCTATTTTTCCTAAATCTTGAATGAAATTTCTAGCATAATTTACTAAGCCTAGGAATTTTTGTAATTCTTTAGTATTATCTAACTTGTCGGGCATTTCTAATACTTTTTTAGCTATATGTGGTTGTAATTTTATTTTTCCTTCTCCTAAAATTACTCCTAAGAAATTTATATGTGTCTTACATAATTCCATTTTCTTCTTGCTAATTATTATTCCGTATTTTACAAATAGTCTAAATACTGTCTGTAGGTGTCCTAAATGTTCTTGTATATTTTTACTAAATATTAGAATATCATATACATATACTAACACAAAATTTTTATAGTCTCCGAACATCTCATCCATCTTTCTTTGAAAGATAGGCGGTGCTGTCTTAAGACCAAAAGGCATAGCAAGCCATTCAAAATGTCCTTTTGGACACGTGAAAGCTGTCCATTTTATGCTTTTCGAGTGCATTTTTATCTGCCATTATCCTGATTTACAGTCAAATTTACTAAATATCTTTTTACCTTGTATTCTATTAATTAATTCACTTTTATCGGGTAATTTATCTGCATCTGTTATAGTATTATCATTTAGTCTTTTATAATTTATTACCATGCGAGCTTTTCCTCGTACTTGTTCGCTATGGTTTCTAACCATAAAAGCTGCTGATTTATGTCTAGATGTAGATCTTCTTATTACTTCTAGTTTTAGTAATTCTTTAATCTGTTTAGTAAATTCTTCAGTGTCTTCATTATTGTTGCTGTTTTTATAGTATACTCAGGATTTATTATGTCTAATTTACACATAATTTTATTACTTCCCCAATGTATTAAAGGTTTTTCTCCTATTATTTTCATTTCATCTAATATTGCTACTATATTTTCTAATTCTTTATGATTGTTTATTTTTCCTATTGTATTTATTCCTTTTTGAAAATTGTAAAATTCTGTTTCTATATTTATTAAGGTATAATATTTTTCTATGTCTTCTATGTATGTATCTTCTAAATAATTTTCTTCTTGTTTTCCTTCATATAGGTAATTTGAATAACAACTACTATTATTGCCACAATCATCACAACATGGAGTAGTATTTTTTATATTTATTTTATTGTCTTTATTTAATTCGTTGGTTGGAATTTTTCTAGTTTGTACAGGGGTATATGTTGTATTTCTAAACAGCATTATTTCATCTCTGAAAATTAAACAACTTCCGTTATTTTGTATAAGGAATTGTAAACCTAAGACTAAGTTTGTTTTAATATTAAGATCTCAGACTAATATCTTATGCATATTATAATGTAGGTTTATAGAATTCACTACATGTATTTATAAAACTTATTTGTGTTTTTTCTATGTACTGGTCATAAAGTTTATATGTTCCATCAATTTGTATTGCTTGTATAGGTTCCATAAAATTTTTTAAAGTTAATAATAAATTATGAGGTAGTATCTTTTTATTAAATAGGCAACTTGTACAACATGTATCTACTAAAGCTAAAGTCTCTATTTCTACTTCTTTTATTTTTATTCTGACTAATATTTTTATTGTTCCAAATTTTTTATCTTCATTACATGTAAAACTAGTATTATTTTCTTCTATGTTCATTAATTCATTTTCTTCTATTTGGTCTAAATGTATTGTACCTTGTGATTGTGTAGTATCTATGTCTATTTTTTGTTTACCTTTTTCTAACTTAGTTATTCTTTGCTCTAAGTCATTTATTCTTGTTTCTAGAGTTATTTGTCTTAGATTAGTAGCCCAGTCTTTTATATGAACTTGTTCTTCATTTTTATTTACTTTTTGTTTTAATTTATTTTCTATACAATTAATACAGGCTTCCATGTAACAGTATTTACATTTGACCCTATTTATTTTACTAGGAAACCATTTACATATATTACATTGGTTGCTATCTATTCCTTTTAGTCTTTCGAACTCATGACTACATTCTTGAGAAATATTCATCATAGTATTTATTATGATATTATCTAGAAAATCTTGATTTCTTTCTGTTCCTATTTCATTAATTAAATTATCATCTTCTGAGTCAGAAGTGTCTGATTAAGTATTTATTTCTTCTGTTTCTATACTTACTACTGAGTATATACTTTCTGTATCTGACATGTATTCATCTACATTTAATAGGGTTTCTTGAAAGTCTTCTATTAACTGAGAATTCCTATTTTTCATATTATTCCTTTTAGGGCATGTATTTACTAAGTGTTCTATACTTCCGCAAGTATAACATTCTAATTTATTTTAATAATTTCTATCATTTCTATATTTCTTAACATGTCTATCTCAATTTAAATAGGGTTTTCTAGCTGAAGATTTTCTTAAGAAATATTTTTTATGTCTATAATGTTTTTGGTTATAAACTGGTCTTCTTTTATATTTTCTTATTTTATTAGGTTCTTTATCATAACTTTGGGTAGTATATATCATTGCTTTGCAAAAGTTCATTTCATTTTGTTTTAATTGTTTTTGTATTTGTATATTTGTACATTTTTCAGTTAGTATTTCCATTATGTGATTTATTTTTTGTCCTATAGGCCATAATAGTGTGGGATTTTGCACCACTCCTTCTCTTTTATACCATCTTTCTTTTATTTCTCTTCCTAAAGCTCCTGGTAATTTATTAAATAGTTTTCTACCTAATTCTTCATTAAATGTATTTCCACTAATAGTACAATAATAAAAATAGTCTTTAAGAAAATTCTTTATATTTAGCCAGTTGGATATACTTAATTGTTCTAATTTTATTACAGCATTACGTTGTAGTGCTACTAGGCCACTATTCGGATCTTCTCCTGTTAATAATACATGTATTTTATTTGTAAAGTTGTATGGATTTAGTCCTAATTCTATTAAACTTTGAAATTCTTGTGGATATGTTTGGTTATAAGATTCCCAAAATGCTTTATAGGATTCTCCTAAAAAAGTTTCTAAGTATCTATACATAGTTTCAGCATCAGTTTTTTGATAATTTTTAATAAAATCTGCTACCACTATTTCTTTCCATAAGTCTATTACTATATTCCACATTTGTGAATCATATGCTGCTATGTTTAATATTTTTCCTTTATTTCCTCCTTCTTGTAGTCTAATAGGTTCTTCTATAGACATTCTTTTTCCTATTGGTTTAATATTATCTTTTATTTCTTGATCAGGTCTTGTCCATGGTTTTCTAGGTAAGTTATCAGTATTATAGCTAATACTTGGAGCTGCACTAGCTCTTTGAAATGGACTAGCACAATGTGAACTAGTTGCTTCTTCCATTAGTTCAGTATAACTAGTTATAGATAAAATATCTATATTTTCTCTTCATTTATGTCTTCTGGTTTTCTATTCTAAATGCTATATTATCTTCTCTGTCTTGGCAAATCTAAAATGTTCTATTGTTTCCATTATATTCATTTTACCTTTTTTACATCCTTTACACTTAAAAACTGTAAGACTATTTTCTTGGTATTGTCTTTTTGCTTCTTCTATAGTTCTTTCAACCTCATACCCTTCTTCTATTAATTTTACATTCATAAATTCTTCCTGTTCTGTTTCTATGGTACTTTCTGTTTCAGTATCATCAAAGTATCTTTGACTTGTATAATTATAGTCTGTAAACCTAATTGATGTTTCTCCTTTTGAGCTAGTATACATGAAATGTTGCTCGAGAGCAAATACTTTTGGTGTACTTAATTTATCTAGATTTCATTCTAATCCTGCATATTCTTCTGAATTTATTTTTATTGGTTTTGTTAGTTTTATTCCTTTATTACCTATTATTTCTACTACATCATTTACGTGGAGTTTAAAGTTTGTGTTACTACTTAAAGTCATTTTTCCAATAAAACCTACACACATTAATAAATTATTGCCATTATTCATTTCTTCATATCCTTTAGTCTGGATTCCTATTTTAATGTGTTTTCCAAATTCTTTTAGATTCAGTAAAAAGTCTGGGCTAATATAAAATATTTCACCATTATTTGTCATGTCTATTTCAGTTAATCCTATTATAGATTTCTTTAAGTCTGATCATCTATCATCGTATAATACAATTAAAACTTTAGATCCTAGATTCTTTCTAGTTAATCCTTTTATTCCTACTACTATTAATCTCATATGCATTAACATAAGTTTGGAATTTTTTATAGTCTTTATGACAGCTGGATTTACTAAGTCTAAAATTGCAAATTCTTTTCCTATTGCTGATATCTATTCTTCTTTATAGTGTTTATATAATTGATTATTTCTAGAGAAATTTTTTACATTATATAATGTTTTTAGATTTAACAATTTTAGTTGATTTAGTTGAAAATTTGTAGATCTCTATCTATATCTATAATATCATTTAATTCTTGATTTTCGTCTATATTTGAGGATCTTCTAGACAGTATTCTAGAAATTAAATTATTTCTGATTCTATTTTTTGAGAAACTTGGTCTACTTTCTTAGGTTGTTCGTTTGTTTGAAAGAAAGTCCATTGTTGAGATTTTCTGGTTAATTTATGTTTTTCTTGTTTAGGTGTTATTTCTTCTTTCTTAAGTTGAATTATTGATTCGTCTATATCTGTATTTTTATGAATTTGTTCGGTTTGTTTTTCTTTTAATATTTTATCTAATTTTATGTTTAATTCTATTAGTAATGCTATTATTGTATTGTTTTGTTTTAGAATTACTTTGTCTGTTTGGCCAGAGGGAACGTGACTAGAATATCCTACTACTTCTTGATGAAATTTAGTTGTATATTCTAATGTTCTTTTATAATTTATATCTTCTTCACTCATGAAAGTGATATCTGTTCAAGTCTTATAATTATTTCTTTTAGATTACTTATTTCAGTAGTTATTTTTTCTACTTGTTCTATGATTTTTGTTATTACTTGAGTATTTTTAATTTCTAATTCTTTAGGCTTTTCTACTATTGTTTTTATCAGTTTTTCTATTTCTATTTTAGTAGGGATTTTTTCTAAGTTAAATTTTGTATTTAGATATTGAATTTTTCTATCTATTTCTAATTCTTGTGCTTTTAAGAAGTCTAAATTCTTTTCTAATTTATCTAGTATTTTAAATTGTTTGTTTTGTACTACCTCTATTTCTTCTAACTATTTTATTATGATTTTATCTTGTTGTTGAATTTTTTCACTAAGATTTATTATTAAGTCTATTAAAGTATTATATTGTTTATCTTCAGAATGTAATATATGTTCTCCTTCAGTAAAATTACACTTTAAAATACTATTTTTGGAAAGTGATCTATATTTCTTTTCTAGGTGTATTCTTAAATCTAAATATTCTAATTGTTTTAGAGAATCTATTTTTCTATCCTATAGAACTTCTAATTTGACATATTAGTTTATAGTAATTTATCCGATTATTAGTATATTTAATATTTAATTTTATGTGATTAATATCTTTTATTACTTTAGCTTTTTCTTTATTCAAAAAATCTATAGTATAAGTTTTAGGTATCTCTTCGTTAGCTAAATCTTCTTTTGACCAGATTCAAAATTCGCTTATTTCTTCTTTTTCTAATTCTTCTTCTATCAAGGTTAAAATTTCTATTGATCTTTTTAGATGATGTTTAAGTTCTAACTTATATTGTATTTCTTTATGAAGCCAACTATATCTTAATCTAATTCTTTTAATATATTCTAGAGGCATGTATTTTAGCCAAAGTGTATATAGTCAAGTGCCTTTTTATATATTTTTATGTGTAATTTAGAGATATCTATTTGTCTTATAGTATAATCTAATCTTCTATTGAGGTATTTTATGTTATGTTCTGATTCTTCCGTGTTTAATTGTTTTTCTAGCACTAATTGTTGATTAAGGTCTTTTTCCGTATTACCTAGTACGTCTTTATGAATTATTTCGTCTTGAAGCCACTGTGAAAATTGTTTATATCTTTTAATTAAAGTTTACATTTACTATCCTAATAAAATTGCTTTATTTTTTAACTTTTTATTTATCCAATCTATTCTAATATTACACCCATTTATATCACTATAATAACCTTGTATTTCCCACCTTATATTATTAATAAATTCCGGATCTAAGATTTTATCTAAATCTTCCGTAGTTTTAAGATTATATTTATTTTCTAACTGTCTTCTTGTAACTACAACTACTCTTTTGAGATTATATTCTCTATATAAATACCAATATATAAATCTTATATTCCTAAATGAAGGATGTCTTTTCATATATTATTATGTATTAATATGTTCCCAAAAACTTCTCGCTCTGATACCAAATATATAACAAACTTTAGAAAAGTTTTTTCAAGAAAAAAGTCAAGACAAACATATAATCAAAAACATTCTCAGTCCAAATAATCGCTCGGAAAACGATATTCACAGTCCTTCATCATTAGACGAAGAACAAATAAATAA
Source organism: Solanum bulbocastanum (assembly GCA_037074985.1). Lineage (NCBI taxonomy): Eukaryota > Viridiplantae > Streptophyta > Magnoliopsida > Solanales > Solanaceae > Solanum > Solanum bulbocastanum. Next base: position 44,014,491 of record CM073606.1, on the reverse strand, counting down.
TATTCAAGACTCTCAAGATCCTTATGAAGATGATGATGCAGGCATGAGTTTTGACACAGTAGCATTACACAACTTAGATAATTAACTAAATATAAACAAAAACAATAGAATGAAAATGAGTTAATTGCCAAAAGACTTCATCAAAGGACAAACAAGACATTGGCAAGTTATGGCAAGTCACAAGACAAGATAACATACAAGAAACACATGGTAACTAGAAGACAAAACTACAAAAATACAAAAAAGACAAGATGGCATGTGAATGGCATGTGAGATGGCATGTGAATGACAAGAAGGTCAAGAATGGCTTGCCAAGAAAAAATTCAAAAAAGGCATGAGTGGAAAAATGGCAAAAAAGACACGGAAATGAATGGAAAAGTAGCATACAAGACATGAAAATAAATACTACAAAAAGACAAATATATATATATATATATACACACATATATTAATAATGTTAGGTGGAGATGCCCACTACGTGTCCTGTAAAAAAGAGTGTGTTGTCACTTTATCACTACCCTCCAAAAGAGGGAAAAACTGTTGACATAACACGCGTTCAATAACTGTGTCAGTCTGTAATATAAGTCCAACAAGATGAACTTAATGATGTACGTGACGATGGGGCCCAATGAGTACCCGACTTGCATTATTAGAAGAATCTTATCAAGTTGTCGGCCATTAAACAAATAAAATTAAGGCCACTTAGTAGTGTCATTTTGGTCTTTTTAAGTTTCTTATTTTGCCTATATAAGGGGTAGTAGTAAGAGTTGAGAAAGTGTGTGAAAAAGAGTGGAAAGAATAGAAGTTAGAAAAAAGTTAAGTTAGAAAAAAGTTTGTCATACTCCCTCCATACTTCCTCCATACTCCTTCCATACTCCTTTATGTACCAAAAATCCTCCTTTGTATATAAAGTTTGGTGAAATAATAATAAGTGGGTGGTTGTGTTTTTAAGTTTTTAAGTTCTCAAGAAGCTTTTCGGGGTTTCCGAAAGGGAAACCTCTCTCAGTTTATCATGTAAATTTTACGATGATTACTTCCCAAAATTCCCCTAAAAAATATGTTATTTTTCTAAGTTGTTAGTTTCAATGTAATTATTATGCATGTGTTAAAAAATTATCCTTAGTATATGGTTAGCTTCTTAACTTCTTAATAACGACTATGGATTAACGTGTAAATTCCTAGGATTCTTGGCTTTTATAGTCCGCTCGATGAAAGGACGAATTTCTTGCTAGTTTTTATATTTGGGGTGTAGTTAAAGATGAAGTTGTTAAGAATATAGGTTAACAAGAAGAGATGAACTGGGTAAGTTAAAAAAAAAACGAAAAATACAATTAAAAATGGGGAAATTAGGGAATTAAGTCAGAAATTAGCATGATTTAACTAAATGAGAGAGGGAGTACTGAGTAGGACTTACAAAATATTTGAAACAAAGCCTAAACACGGAACAAATTGCAATATCTTGCCTTACCTTACCAGGACTACTAAATTATATTAATTATATAGTTATTATTATACTATATATACTATATATACTAATATTATATTATATATATCTATATGCGTACTACTAATATTATACTATATATATCTATATATGCACTACTTATATTATATCTATATATTATACTATATATCTATATACTAGTTAGAACAGACTGCGAAGCAATAGTAAAATTTCACGAAAAAATAAACAGTAAAGCTAGTAGTAAAAGAAGATGATTAAATTTTATAGATATAATATCCATATATAATAATATTGTTTTTGAATATGTTAAAGGAAAAGACAATGATTTAGCAGATAAATTAAGTAGACTATAATTAAAAACTAATTAATTTTTATTTCAGTATGAGACCAAGCATGAGACCAACTGGCCAACAGCTAGCAGACAAAGGCAAGGGTATAGCCCAGCCAGACACTTATGCTCAGACATTATTAGGAAGACAAAATTTCAGACTACTAAGTACAACAGACAACTTAATGGAGAGAATTTATTTTGGTAAGTATAATTTAATTTCATATCCTAAATGTAATTTATCGTTTAGAGTAAATTCAGACTGTAATTTAGACAAGTCTCAGCAATGTTTAATAGATAATCTATGGATAACATATAATAAACAAGACACAAAATACTTTATTGCTACATCTAATGCTTTGTGTCAATACTTTTTAGATAAAAATAGAGACAATAAATTTAAATATTATGTCGTTATACATGGAAAAAATAAAGGAGTTTTCCAAACATGGATAGAAGTAGTTGATTCTATAAATGGGGTTAAAAACCCACTTTTTAAAGGATTTAATAATTTTACTGAAGCTTTAGACTATGCAAGAGGGATACTTGGGCCTAACTATTATATTTCACCAGCTCTCAGACAAAGCCCAAACCAAATACCACAATAAAATATCTAAAAAGACTCAGACAAAATAATTTTTTGTGACCATTGTTCAGCCATGACAGAAGGTTTCAAAAGACTCAATACCAAAAATGAAATCTTTATCCAAGAAAATATGAGACTTATGAAACAACTAGAGACTTTTCAGAATAAATATGTTCCAACAACAGACAGTACTCAGACGCCAGAAATGAGTTCTCCATCTCCTTTAAAAATGGATGAGACGGGTGTGCATTCCCCTCTGAATGCGAAGAACTCTACTGTATCGGAGCATGATATAGCTAGTCCGGTTCAAACGGTAACCGGTAAAGACTTATCAAATCCGTTAAATGCTGTCACTTTGCCAAAAAGTGAAGAAGAGGGATCGACTTCCTCACGAAGAAGACTACCGAAATATTTTCAGAAAGACTCTTTAAGAAAAAATGATGCTTTAAAAAAGAAAAAAAATGAAAAAATAATAAAACAAACTTTAGAATAGTTTTTTCAAGAAAAAAGTCAAGACAAACATATAATCAAAAACATTCCCAGTCCAAGTAATGGTTCGGAAGACGATATTCACAGTTCTTCATTATCAGATGAAGAACAAATAAATAATATTCAAGACTCTCAAGATCCTTATGAAGATGATGACTCAGACATGAGTTTTGACACAGTAGCATTACACAACTTAGATAATTAACTAAATATAAAAAAAAAAACAATAGAATGGAAATGAGTTAATTGCCAAAAGACTTCATCAAAGGACAAGCAAGACATTGGCAAGTTACGGCAAGTCACAAGACAAGATAACATGCAAGAAACACATGGTAACTAGAAGACAAAACTACAAAAATACAAAAAAGACAAGATGGCATGTGAATGGCAAGAAAGATGACATGTGAATGGCAAGAAAGTCAAGAATGGCTTGCCAAGAAAAAATTCAAAAAAGACACGAAAATGAATAGAAAAGTAGCATACAAGACATGGAAATAAATACTACAAAAAGACAAATATATATATATATATATATATATATATACACACACACATATATTAAGAATGTTAGGTGGGGATGCCCACTACGTGTCCTGTAAAAAAGAGTGTGTTGTCACTTTATCACTACCCTCCAAAAGAGGGAAAAACTATTGACATAACACGCGTTTAATAACTGTGTCAGTTTGTAATATAAGTCCAACAAGATGAACTTAATGATGCACGTGACGATGGGGCCCAATGAGTACCCGACTTGCATTATTAAAAGAATCTTATCAAGTTGTCAGCAATTAAAAAAAAAAAAATTAAGGCCACTTAGTAGTGTCATTTTGGTCTTTTTAAGTTTCTTATTTTGCCTATATAAGGGGTAGTAGTAAGAGTTGAGAAAGTGTGTGAAAAAGAGTAGAAAGAATTGAAGTTAGAAAAAGTTTGTCATACTCCCTCCATACTTCCTCCATCCTCCTTCCATACTCCTTTATGTACCAAAAATCCTCATTTGTATATAAAGTTTGGTGAAATAATAATAAGTGGGTGTTTGTGTTTTTAAGTTTTTAAGTTCTCAAGAAGCTTTTCGGGGTTTCCGAATGGGAAACTTCTCTTAGTTTATCATGTAAGTTTTACGATGATTACTTCCCAAAATTCCCCTAAAAAATATGTTATTTTTCTAAGTTGTTAGTTTCAATGTAATTATTGTGCATGTGTTAAAAAATTACCCTTAGTATATGGTTAGCTTCTTAACTTCTTAATAACGACTATGGATTAACTTGTAAATTCCTAGGATTCTTGGCTTTTACAGTCCGCTTGATGAAAGGACGAATTTGTTGCCAGTTTTTATATCCGGGGTGTGGTTAAAGATGAAGTTGTTAAGAATACAGGTTAACAAGAAGAGATGAACTGGGTAAGTTAAAAAAAAAACAAAAAATACAATTAAAATTGGGGAAATTAGGGAATTAAGTCAGAAATTAGCATGATTTAACTAAATGAGAGAGGGAGTACTGAGTAGGACTTACAAAATATTTGAAACAAAGCCTAAACACGGAACAAATTGCAATATCTTGCCATACCTTACCAGGACTACTAAACTATATTAATTATCTAGTTATTATTATATATATTATACTATTTATACTAATATTATATTATATATATCTATATACGTACTACTTATATTATATTATATATATCTATATATTATACTATATATCTATATATTATACTATACCCTATATATTATACTTATATATATATATACGTATTACTATATATATATATTATATAAGTCTAACTATATATATTATTACTATAAATATACTAATATTTTATATATCTATACATTATATTTAGAGAAAATGGCCAAATGACCCCCCAACCTATTACCGGATTTCCAACTACATACCTATTCTCCGCGGGAGTTCTATTACCCCCCTGAACTACTTTATAATAGAATAAATAACTCCTTACGTGCTGAGTTGGCATAGAGAGTGTATTTCACTCTCTTTGAGAGAGTGAGCAGCAAAAATAAATATTACTATAATTTTATTTTTAATTATTTTCATAAACATATGTAGTTTTAATTTTTTTTTCTTATTTATTTTCTTTCTTCCCCAAAACAATATGGACCTCCACCATTCACCAACCTTAAGCAGCCATCGTCATCCATCGTTGCAATCGGATTCACCATTATTAATTTCAAGCTCTCATGTAACATACTTGGAAAATCAATTAAATCCACTACAAATAAAATGTCAACCATCTTCAATCACTCCAAAAGAGTTCAAATCGGATTTGAGAAAAATCAATTTGGGTTCACATCAAATGCAATTGAATCCCCAAAAAGTTATTATCAATTTCAAATCTCTTGATTATAAAAAAAGAAGAAGCACACGATTAAGTTCTTTTTTTCTTTGGTGATGGAATCAAATTAATTTGTGATGGTTTTGATGGTGGCTTGAATATTTCTTTTTCGAAGCTTTTTCTTAGGAAGATATGGTAAAGAGATTTTGAATAGGTGAAGAAAGTAATGGTAAAGGCGGGGGAGATCATAAAGGCGGAGGAACACCCCAATGCATTTACAATGTATTCCCCAAATCAATATTTGTAAAAACTTAAGGTTGAAAAAATGGTTAAAGAAGAAAGGAAGAAGATGAAGGAGAGAAAAAACTGAAAAAATAATAATTAATTAATTAAATACACGTGTCAGGCGCGTGTGTTTCACTAAAAGACACATATGTGGTTATGACGTTTTAAGGGGTTATATATTTCACTTTTAAAATGTTCAGGGGGGTAATAGGACCCCCGTAAAGTATGAGTGTGTAGTTGGGAATCCGACTATAGGTTGGGGGGGCTTTTGGCCATTTTCCCTTATATTTATATACTATATATACATATTACTATATTATATACTTACATATACTTTTATATTTATATATTATTAAGTACTATTACTATATATATTATATTCTACCATACCTAAGATATATATATAATATTAAAATATTTACTGTATTTTTTGTATTTACTGTATTTTCTGTGTTTACTGTAATTTCTGTATTTACTGAATTTTCTGTGTTTACTGTACTTACTTTATACTGTTTTTACTATATTTACTGTATTTACTGTTTTTGTATTATACCCCTTTATACTATACCCTATATACCCCTTTACTATCTAAGTGTCCCTTATATATATATATATATATATATATATATATATATATATATATATATATATATATATATATATATATATATATATATATATATATATATATTTTAACTCTTATCATGTTTCTAGTTATTGACATAACTGAATAATAAAATTGAAAAAAAGAAAAATCAAACCGAACCAAATTTATATTGGTTCGGATTGGGTTATACTTCTTCAAAACCAAAAAGTCAAAGTTGAATCGTACAAAACCAAACCAAAAACCCGAATGCACACCCCTACCCTAAAGTATCGAGAAGAGGCCCATGTGAAGGTCATAGTTCCAATTGATGAACCTCTATAGCGGTTTAGATTTGTATAACCAGTTCAGGTGAAGCAAATCCTTGACGAAGGTCGAACTATGACAGTTAGAAGATCAAAAACATCAAAGGAGAAAAGTATTGTGTTGTACTTTTTTGCTATAAAAAGGACATGAATAAAAAAATAATTAAATTATATTTATGCCGAAGAGAAACTGATATGATTGAAATGGTATGATTTTTTAAAAATAACCTATCGAACAGTCTCATTGACACTCTTAGTTGAATGGTCGGTCCATTTTTGCCCCTTTCTATTCAATTAAAATTTAAAAATATTTAAATAAATAATTATTCTTCTAATTAAAAAAAAAAATTGATTTGTTAGAATTATTACATGATTATCGAAATTATCTGACCGAAAAAGGATCCGTCTATTATAATAGATGATTTGGTTAGAAAATATTTACTCAAACTCAAAGTTATTCAATTATATAGTATAGTTAATTAAAATTAAAAAATATTTAAATAAATAAATCTTCTTCTAATTATAATTAAAAAAGGAAAACAATAATGTAACGTACAAACATTTTATTTATTTATTTTAACTAAAAGCATAAAAAGGAAAGCAATAATCTAACCAAAAACATATATTCTTTGTCCGATAGCTTACTGCTTGCGTTGCCGTTGCCGTAGCTGTTGTTTGCCGCTGCCGCCGGAGCTTTCTCTTCTCTCAAGCTTAGGGTTTGTCCTTTTTTTTTCTCTTTCTCATCTCTTCTCAAGCTTAGGGTTTAGGATTTTATGTACAATTTTTTATAGTTTAGTGGTGATGTGGATTTAGAATCAAATTTCTTTGTTTATTCACTTACATGCTTGTCTTTTTCAACTTTTAATTTACTTTTGTCTCTTTTTTCTTTGTTTATTGTTACTAATGTGTAGTCTCTTTCAAAGCTAGACTTGCCCCTTGCCCTTGCTCTATGCAGTCTCTTTCAAAGTTTTATGTCTGTTTTGTGATGTTGTACGAACTGGGGACTTTAGTTTTTTCAAAACCTTAAGGCAATTAGTGATGGAGTAACCCAAGATATACACACCTTCCAGCATACCTAACTTGGTTTGGGTTCACGCATTAACTTGTGTGCATTTGGACTGATTCACCTGGTTATTATTGCATCCACTAGCACAAGTATTGGGTGACTTTGAAATATTTTGGTTATTTCAAAAAAATACTTATATCTGTTATATTAACAAAATTTTATATTTCTTTTTTTTCTTGTTCGACATGGTTAATGGATTTGTGTACTCTCCTGCTTGTGTCTTACCTTGGATTTATTTTTGGATTTGTCCTGTGTACCATTTTGGTGTATGAAGTTCTATATCAGGCTCTCAAACGTCACCAACGCCGCCACCAACGCCAACGCGGACAGGGTCATGTGAAAGTGGAGATGGAAGAAACGAGATGGAAGTCCCTCCAGTTTGAAACTGGAATTAGTTAATCTAGTTTGTTTGTTTTTGTTTGTAAAGGTCATCTTTTGTAATTGATAGAGTTTGCTAACTCCTTAACTTTAGACCGAACATAGTCGTGAATGACTTTGATCAGTTTTTGTTGTTTTGTAAATGATAGGGTTGCTAACTCCCCAACTTTAGACCGAACATAGTCGTGAACATAGACGTGAATGGCCATGGTCAGTTTTTGTTGTAAAGGTCATTTTTTTGTAATATGGGTATACCTAAACTAGTCACGAAAATAGTTATGTTCTTTGGTTTGATGTTATTGTTGTGTTCAAATTTTGGGAGGCTATTGGTTTGATGTAATTGTTGTGTTCAAATTTTGGATGTGATTCTTTGACCTTCTAGGTATGGATGTAACATGATTATCTTTTTTTGCAGAAAATTGGATCATGAGGTCAGAGAAATGCTACACATTGTGGTCTTTGGTGAGTAGGGTAAAAAAAAATTGCTAAAGATTTCAAAAGGGCAAATCAATTTTTTTTTTTAATCAAAAGGGCAATATCGCTCCTAACAAAATTGATGTCGTTACTTCGTTAATTTTTTTTTAATATCGCTGCCCCTGCAACTTTTTTCTTTAAAAAGTTATTTTTTTAAAAAAAAAATCTCTTGCAAGGCAGCAATTTCACTAAAAAATATAATTTACATTTTAAATATATTGTTGCCTTGAAGAAAGCATTAATTTTTAAAAAAAAAAACAGTAAAAACTTTTTTAAATGAATTCTTAATAAAAAAATTTTAAGCTTTTTAAAGAAAATCGCTGCTATAGCAGCTATTTCAATTTTAATTTTTATTAAAATGCTGCTATAGCAGCAATTTTATTTTATTTTTTAAATTTTTTTTTGAGAAAAACGTTGTAGGGGCAGCGTTGTTAAAAAAAATTGACAAAATAGCTACCACACCAGCGATTTTAAAGAAAAAAAAATGGACGAAATTGCTGCTGGGTAGCGATTTTTATGTTTTTTTAACGGAGTAACGACGTCAATTTTGTTAGAAGGAAATCGCTCCGTTAGAAGCGATTTTGCCCTTTTGGTTAAAAAAAAATTGATACACCCATTAAGAATTTCTAACAAATTTTTTTGCCCTTTTGACTCCGGACTCAATTTAATATGGAGACTCAATTTTTATAAAATAAACTAGATCATGCTTCTGTTTGAAGTTAAGAATATTATTCAAATAGGTAGCCCTAGTATCGCCGTATGGTTGAAAAATAGAACTGCCGACCTAGGGTTTGGCTCTTACATAAAGCAGCAGTGCAGCTATTATGGCTGCTATGGCCATTGGACGGGCTCCTTTTGAGGATGTCCAGTATCAATTCGAATGTCCTTTTGAGGATGTCCTAAACAATTTGTCCTAACTTACTCAAAAATAATAGTAAAATCAATTCGAAATAATTCGTGGAGAACCTACTATCACGTTTTCAATGGAGGAAAGACAAGACTTTATGATCGAAGAGGGATTACATCAAGCAGTGATGTTTAAATTATCCCATAGTGCGCCATATTTGAAGGCATTAAGGTCAATTTTACCGAAACATCTTGGTACCAAGGGCAATTGTTTCATTGACTTGCTCCAAGACAAATTTTGCTGAGGTTTGATCAATATGAAGATTATGTACTAGCTTTATCTCGCTCAGTTAATTATCTTCTCTACAATGTAGAGGAGCGCCAATGTAGGGGTTTTCCATGATCCATTGAATATAACCCTAATGAGGAAACGACGTTGGCTGTGTTTTGGATTTATTTACCGAACTTATCTCCAGATTTGTTTACAAAGAAGTCTTTGTTGTCTATAGCATCAGCAGTTGGAGTTGGAAAACCAATAGCTATAAATAAAGCTACTCAAATCAAGTCAAGACCTAGCACGACTAGGGTCAAGGTAATACTTGATCTATAATGGACAAGCTTCCAAATCGTATAAGGTTGCAATTTGTGGATGGAAAATCTGGTAAGATGATCGAGGTTTTTCAGGAGATTGTATATGATATTCTACCTTTGTATCGCAATTATTGTAAGCACTAAGGTCATGATGAAGATAGTTATCGTTTGATCTCGAAAAGAAATCAAAACAACAAACAAATTGATGATACCATTGAAATTGCTTTAAAAGGTACTACCGATAGTGTAAAGTATCAAGGTGATGCGAGAGAAATAATAAATGAAAAAAAAGAAAGATTGTAGATGTCAATCAAAGTAAAGCTACTTCTTTAGATTGACAATTGGTTGCTGCCACTTTTGAGCAAAATTGTGCAGACTTAATGGATGTTGATACAAGTAATATTGGTGTTCAAACAACTACCGAAAACAAAGGTTATTGCAATAACCAACATGTTGCTACTAATGAGGTGCAATCAAAAGAAGTTCGGAAAAATTTGATGTCTAATGCAACTAAAAACACAGGAAGAGCATCAAGAGTTGCGGTTGATGCGTCGTGAGTTGGTTCAGGGCAAAAATTAATGGATTCAGGACAAAAACTAATAGAAAAATCTGAAGTTAAAGATGCTGAAATTTCTGTGCAACATGTTTTGCAAATTGAAAATGAGAATGCAACTAAAAACTGGATAGTGGTTCCACACAAAAAATCAACTAGTAGTCGTATCCTTTCCCCGACTAGTCAAAATAATTCTCCATGTAGTGAAAAGGGTCCGACTGGGATATTTTCATGACAGTGAGAAGAGACAAGATTAAGTAATGCATCAAGAGACCTATAATGTTTGAATATCTTTGATGCTTTATTGAAGACTAATGGAAAGCAAGTAAGATTAACAGAGAATGACAATGATTTGATCCAAGAAAATCAGGTCTCAACAGCTACTTTGAATAGCCAAATTAAGTCCAAAAGCTCCTGTATAAATGTGTACTTGCAAAGAAGAATGAGTCAAGGGCCTTAGTGTGAAATACAATTGATTTGGGTGAGGATTCTCTTAATGAAGATGAAGAAGACATTATGCTGGACATATGCTTTGATAAAGTGGCTAGGAAAAGGAATATATCACCTAGGCAACAAAGAAGTGGAAGCAACAAAATAAAAAAGAAAACACATGGAAGGCAACATAGTTGAGATGATAAAATAACTGAGGAGTTTGCTCCAAAACACCTACCGATGCGATAGACAAAACAAAATCATTTGACAGTATCAATAGGTTCAACTAGATCAAATAAAGCCATAAACAAGATATGAATTATCAAGTGTTGTTGGATAGGTTTGAAGAAGACAAGAGAAAAATACTTTAAGTTACTTTTGATGGGCAATCAATCTTTTTTAAATCATGCTTTTGTAATAGAAAGTTTGAGGTTGGTAACTCAACTTTCTTCTTGATTGACATATTTTTACATTGTTTAAGCATCCTCATTTGTAAAATCATCATGGAGTATATTACAAACTCTGTGATGATCAGAACATACTTAGTGTTATGTCATAATTTTACTATCTTTAAAAAAATCACTTTTTGAAATATTCTAAGTATCAAACAATTTAAGAAAAATACATAGAAAAAAGTCGCCACTGAATTTTTTAAAGAAATTAAAAAAACTTAATTTAAAAAAAAATTAATATAATAATTCTTTATAAATTAGAGAAAAATAGGTAAGAGGTTCTTAAAGCGCCTACTAACACGCGGTTATCCTACGATTTAGTTAAAATATTTTTGACTATTTTTAGGAAAATGATTTAACATAAAAAAATTATATAATAATTTACAATATTCGATTAACTTTGAGAAAATAATTAAATAAATGACACATTTTATTTTATTTTCTAGAGAAAGGGACCTAAAATGAGACATTGGAATTAAAATGCAAGTGAATAGAATTTTAACAAAACTACATTAATTAGAATTTATTTGATTCATTTTTAAAATAATAATTTAAGTCAAATTGGTTAATTATAAGCATGAAAACCATTTTTAATTAATTGAAGAATAAAAGTTTTGACTAACCTTTTTTGAGAAAATGACCAAATAAAGAAAAAACATTTTTTAAAGAAAAAATACTTTAACCTTTAAACCATTTTTTAAATGAGTGAAAAGTGATTGAGTGAGAGGCATTAAAGAATATGTTTTTTTTTTTTTTAGAACAAAGGATTTAACTTAATTAAAGGCATAAAATTTTGATCAACATACTTGATTAATGAAAAAAAAGAAGAAATGTATTTAAAGTAAATCAATACAAAGAAAATGACTCATATTTTGGGGAATCTAATTAAGTTAATAAACAATATTTCAAGTTAGAGGTAATAAACAACAATCATTAAATAATCGCAATTAAATAATTTAAGACTAGAGGAGAAATTGAATGTGGGTCTTTCTTGGGCCTGCTGTAGTTGTATTTGGGCTTTGGCCCTATATGGCTTTTGAAATCATGTGTATACACCAGATGTATATTGTTGTATATGGGTCGTTTCTAAGCTTTTTTCCTGTATATTGAATCATATATCAACTGTATACAGCCTGTTTTAACGTTTCCAACCTGTATCTTCGTTTTTGGCTACATATTTGTTGCACTAAACCTGTACATCAGTGTATAAATATTATATACAGTATGTATACAATTCATTTCTTGGGCTTTTGAACATTTATGTACTAATTTCCAGTAGATCGTTAGATCTCCGGAACCTGTAACAACTGTCGAATATATAAGGGGGCTAACTCGAGAAATAGGGAAAGCATTGAGTTTCAACCCCCACTCGAAATACAAGGCAAAGAGGAGTTGGAAGGACTCGATCCGAGAGAATTTACGCAAAGAAAACAAGATGATACGATTAGGACGGAGAAATGGATCATAACAACTCAACACAATAACAAAAAAAGAAAATGAAATGATATGCAAGCACATGAAGGCAAAGCATAAATTCTAAGTTCACAAATGTAAACTATTACTGTAACTTGATTTTATTTTATATATGAGGTAAAAATTTGGACATAATGAATTAGAAATTAACTAAAGTGCCAACAAAATCAATTCGATACAGTGATCAAGCTTGTCAAGAATTTACTAGTGTATGTTTATGGCTGTAAAAGATAACTCATTATGAGGAACAATTTTGACAAGATGTCTTCACAATATTACTTATCAAATTTTAACAACAAACACTAATATGAACTAGGAAACTAGACCAAGCAGTGGTGCAATAATGAATATATCCTCTACCCAAGGCTACATAAATCTGATGGAACACAGTTAAACTTTACTAGGCAATATGAGCAGCATATACACATGAAACTTACAATATCTTCATGAGAGCATTACTAGTGCAAGTCACAGATAAGTATATCTAAAGGTATGCGATGTCGGGAATATTAGCTTAGGTTACTACGATTTTTACATCTCAAAGGAATCCAAAGGTAATACCTATTCAACGAATTATGACTACCAAATATAATCTATCCACCAAAGCAATTTCTACAAAGCGTTCATTTGATCTTAGAGACTTGATGACTTCACATACATCAACATTTTGGACACCAAGAAACAAAAACGGGCAGATAATAATGAACATCACATACCCAATCTCCATTTAGCTATATAAGACCCAAAATAAAGCAATCAATTATAGTATTTCAAAATCGAAAAGGTATTAATCAACCCAAAATCTAAACAAATGGGCCCAACCAACAGACACAATGAAAAGAAGAGAAAAGAGAAAACAACAAACCAATCTACCTACACTATTTACACTTGTCGAGAAATGAAAATCAGCTCATAAATGAAACAACACTTCAACTAAACCACAAATCATGAGCAACAAGATGAAATCATGTAATGAAGTAAACAAACACTAACAGGAGGAAAACATCTCGACATTGAATGGGATCATCCCAACTTTGAGCGAAAGAAGACGAAAAAGCATTTGGAATAAGCATACCAACTATATACTGATCTACGATCATTAGTAAAAAAGAAATCTCGAAATACTGACATATAAACAACTCATACACTTGAGAATCACATAACAGAGCATTAAGAACGAAAGGCGCTTGAATCGAAATTGGTATTACCTTTCAGGGGGCAGCAAAACTGGGAACAACGAGCTTTGGACAGTGATTCTTCTACCACAAGATTCAAATACTAGTAGCAAGCCAAAAAGTTCAAAACTAGCTACGAACAGGGATTTTCTCGGAACCAAGGATTAGAGAATCGTTTGTAACTTTCGAGTGTAAAACGACTATTGCTTCAGGACTAGACTCAAAAACGTGTATTTTTCGTATGTGACCTCAAAATTCAATCTTAAAAACCTCAGTCCCTAATCACTGAGGGAGAGAACTATTTATAAGAAAAATGGAGCAATTTTGGAAGGAAATCCGTTGGAAAATTTCAAAAGAAAATTTGAATTTTCCTTTGCTCCTTTTCGAGATCAACAGTAAAAGGCATGGGAAGTTGCTCCCTTCTCTTTAACTCCGCGAAAGGGGGGGAAAAGGGGGCGTGAGGGTGATGGGTCTACAGGCGAGGAGGACGGAGACGGTACACTGTTACGCCATTTGAAATCACTGCCGAAGTTGACGGGTCAGGGTCGCAGCTTTTTCGATTTTGCCAGATTGATGCATCTGGGTTTTGTCCTAGTCACGTGAAGAAGACGAGTATAGGGGTCGTAGGGTATGGCTATTGCTGTTGTTTCTTCTTCGCGTAGGGGAGAAGAAGAAGTGAAGTGGGGTCGGGTCGGTTTGTTTGTTGGGTCGATGGGTATTGTTGAATGTATTGTTGGTGTTGGAAAATAAGAGTGATAGGGCTGGCCTGGGAAATTGAACTTAATGGGATGCTGAAAATTGGCCCAAATAAGAAAAGGAGTTAGATCTTTTAAGAGATAAAAATATTGAGTTTAATTTAGATGAATTAATATTAATTAATCAACAAGCTTCTTAATTTTAACGAAATATAATCATTATTTTTATTATAAAATAATTAATTTAATTACAAACTAATTAACTCGAAATTATAACTATAACTTAAAGTAATAAAATATTTAACTAAAATCTAAAATCTTTGTGATGATTTTCAAATATTTATAAAATAATGTGATTGTAAAAATATACATATTTATTATTTAAAATTGTTAAAATTTTTAAAAATGATAAAATTACTCTAAAAATAACTTGAAAGTATTTTGAATTTCATAAAATTCATTAATTCAAAATTATGACCCTTACTAATAAAGTATTTAAAATATAAAATCTTTTCGAGATGATTTTTGAGTACGCATAAAATGCATGATTATATACATAACTATATAAAACATATATATATTAAAAAAGTGACAAACTATTTAAAATAACTTGCAAACTATGTTTATTTTATTTTATTTCTGAATTTTCTATAAAACTAATTATTTTAAATCGTTAGAAATTGAAGAAACTTGATGATTAATTTATATTGTGGAGGGTCAAAATTGGGTGTCAACACTTAGTTCTCTCTAGCTCAAATTTTATTCATGCTTGTTAAGTAGCAAAAGTTAGGTACTTCATTAGGATTAGTAAGGTAAGACCTAGCCCCCCTTGCTTGTATTTGTTCCTATTGATATATTTTTTATGTTTAATAAAATGCCGCTAGACACTGTCTAGTGGTAATTTGCTTTTTAAAAAAATTAAAAAAAGGAGAGTTAGAATTTCTTAGTGAGGAGTAGTGGTGGCAAATGGGCGGGTTGGGTAAAAATTGAGCGGGTTGAAAATGGGTAATAATTCAACATGCTCATATTTCATATGGTAAAAATAGGTTGGGTAATAAATGAGTCAGGTAAAATACAAGTCTACCCATATTTTCATGAATAAATAGTAATTTACTTTAGAATTAAACATGGATATAATATTTTAGTCTTTTTTTAGATGAAAAATGTTGAAAATACTTTATTTAGTTTTATTGTATCATCAAAGTAAAAAAAAAATAAAATTCCTATAGCCTTTCAACATACAATAAATTTATGTAATAACAAGGAAAAAATATTTTTAATTCAAAGTAAATGAATATTTGCATTTTAGGAGTAAAACGTGTTTAAGGCACTTTACACATTAATACATGATTTTCTTACTTTACACTATTATTTGTTATCCAACATAAAATTAAACAAATAAAAACTATAATTATAATTAACAAAAGAAATGTAAATGTAATATAGTATATATATTTTTGGAGGGTCAAAGACATTACCTTTTCAATTATAGAGAAGAATAATTAGAACATAAAAAAGAAGAGAAGTTACAACACTTTTGATAATATCATGAATTTTGAGTGGATAAAAGTTGAAAGCTCAACTTATTTGGTTTACCCATGAAATGGGCTCGGGAAGGGGCAGATTCTGTATTGGGCCAAAAGGCCCATTTTGACACTCATAACAACACAATAGCTATTTATCATATTTTGGCTAATGAGTACATTTAGCAATCGAATCCCAAAAAACATGGCATTTTATAATGGAAAAATTACCTTAAGTAAGCTATCATGCCGATGCATATCGTTACAAATTATCTTCACCTTGTATCTTGATTTCTAAGATGTTTTTGACACAGAAAGATCAGACAATATCAATTAAATATGTAATGTACCAATCTGACATATATTGATACATTCTAAAGATAGGCTGTATCAATACAATTTTCTTTTTATCCTTTTCGTATCAATTAGTGTTTGATTTTCTCTTGGAAAAATGAAGAAGAAGAGAGGATTCAGTTGGGTGATCTTTTTTGGGATGAAGATACACATGAGTCTAAAAATGGAGATTGTGTAACTTGCTCCCCTGTATTACGTGTTACTTTTTTTTTATTTAAAAAAAAAGATTCTACCTTAATTTTCGGCTTTTTAATCACGCCTGTATCTCAAATACAACCTCCTATCTTGTCTGATACACTATATCACAAGTGAAAATATCGATATGTTATGATAAATACGAAAAGTATCATTGTGTATGATAAATAAGCTTCAAAATCTTGTTATTAATGAACATTTCGCTATAATGTGAAGTTCCAATAATATTTGAATGTTTCAGCAACACCACAGATTTTGTCCCATTATTTGATTGTTCTAGTAGCCACTCCAAGTTAAAGAAACACAAATAATTACAGCTTGTCAATTGAGGTGCCAGTTACTAGGGGCGGCATTAATTCAGTGCATTTTGATGTATCAAAATTCAGTTTAACCCGCCCATTTAACACCTCCAGAACACAAGATTCTGGTTGTCTCAATCTTTAAACGTATCAACAAACTAAACCTTGTTTCCTTGACTATGTCCAAGTTCACATAACATAGAATGAACTTCAGCAAATAGATAATAATTTAAGGGCAAGAGGAAGATTCATCAAAAGAACAAAATGAATATCAGGCCGAAGAACAAAGCTTCCAAGATCTTCACAAATCTTGGCCCCATGTCTACAAGCTAAATCCATTATAACAACACAATTATATATACCACAATCAAGCAAGTTAAGGTTCGCTATAAAAATTCACTATGTCTATATATGTGATGTCGCTCCATTTAAGCATGCCCACTAGCCAAATCCAATATTCTAAATAATGAATAACTGAAAAATCCAAAACACAACTTAGGCTGTCAACTCGAAGCAGAGCAGGGAAATATTGCAAAATTGAACTCAGCAATGATGAGAGACCGGAAAGAATCCCAAAAGATGGAGTAGAAACCTAATACAATGTACTCAAGACCTTCTGAAGCTAGCAGTTCACCGGCTAGCCATTGCTGCACATTTCCCTCCTAAAAAGAACACAAATCGAAGATCAACGTAAAGAAAGGATAGGAAGATCTGAAAGCACAGCTGAAACATTAGTACTCATTAGGAAAGTAAACTCAAATTAATACTTCTGTTTCTTTTCTCTACAGGTCCAATAACTATAGAATGATTCATTTTTCAATCATAAATTAAAAATGTCAATAATAAACGTTACGGACATACATATACATTTTTACTAAAGAAATGAGAATAAACTCTTTGGAATTCGGGGACTTACGTTAATATTTCTTTAGTAATACTTGTATCAAGGGTTACTTGAGCAAAACAAGTAAAATATAGAACCTTGAGACATTGGCTATTATAGCAGTGGAGCTTTGTTACCTATAATGTTATTTGAGCCGAGGGTCTTTCGGACACAAACCTCCATGAGCTAGGGGTAAGGTCTACGTGCACTCTACCCTCTCTAGACCGAATACCACGGAATTACACTGGGTATGTTGTTGACTTTGTTACCTATAATGTACCATATACTGTTCTAGTTTTCACAGATTATGAAGTTTCTTTGCATGACAATTTGTAAGGAATTTTAACTGACCTACAAAGAGATCTTCATAGGTTTAGCATTTACTTTAACGAGCCCATGGAACTCAAAGGCTATAGGAATCAGCCTAATCTACGTCTGATATGACTGAGCAGGATGAGATCCTATTTTCATGTAAGAGTTCTTGTAAACTAAGAGAGTGAAGGTTCACTGAGTGAAGGTATGGATAGTTAATATTGACCAATTTTCAGAACAATATGCCAAAAACAGGAAATTCAAATGAATGTGAACTTTACCTGTTCTCTTTCTCTTATTCCCACGAGAAGCGTTGGCCGTAGGAGTACCATAGCCCAATGCACATCCAGGAACTTCCTTAAGTCCCTGACTACCCGAACACTGAAGAGTCTCAAATCTACAACTATTAAGGCCTTGTCCATTTGACTCCTCCGAGTTCGGTTGGAGGCAATAAACCTAATCATCACATTGTAGGTTGCAAGGGTTCATAACATAAGTTCCATGAAGGTTCTGATATACATCTCCACCATCCATTGGCTTCTAATATGGAAATGATCCAATTTCACCTGCAATCCTTCCTCGGATGTCCATGAGCAAGCACTTGAGCCTAGAAACCTCAGCTTCCAAGACAGCTTGACCCTGCAGCCTGTTCAACAATTGCTGATTTATATCCCTTTGCCTGACTACCTCATCCTCTAATGATACAACCCGAGCCTTTTTCTTCTCACAGTACTTGCGAACTGCTTCCTTATTACTCAAAGGGCGTTTCTTTCCTACATTTGCTGCTGTTGACTCTGCAGTAGTATCGTCACATGGGGGAGTAACAACCTTGGTGTGAACATGGTAACAAGTGTGCGTGTGTGAGTTATCAGGACCAGGTAGATTGCAAGTGTGGGCATGAATACAAGCATGCACGTCCGTGAGAATTTCATTGAAACGCTTGTTCATGGAACTAGATTCTGGAATTTCACCAAAAGTAGAACTTGACAACACTTCTTGGCTAGAGAATTCGAGCTCCCTGCCGTCCATTGTTGAAATCGAGCCTGCAGGTAAACAACAAGCATTTAATAGACTCCTATTGAGTTGGTATTCGGCAATCCAGTCTATATGAGAACAATAAGTCAGATAAACAAATGTCAAGAACAACAACATAGCCACTGTAATTCCCATGGTGGGGTCTGAGGAGGGTAGGATGTATGCAGACCTTACCCTAGCTCGCAGAGGTAGAGAGTTTGTTTCAGACAGACCCTGGGCTTCAACAATTGGAAACTTTAACAACAAAGAGTAGGATAAATATCCCTTGCTAGGAAAATTGAAGTTTTCATAACCAAAAACCTAACAAATATTTCTACTAAGTTCAAGTTCAAACAGCTTAAACTAGCCAACTTCCCTCCATTTTGACGGAGGATCCATCTTTAAGCAAGCAAATTCCCACTGCTTTTGGCTCAATAATTTTCCAAAATAACAGCAATCCTCAAGAGTCAATTTTATTATAACTTCGGATTTGATTGAATATAATTCCTGGATACTCTCAAAGAAGGGCATATTTGGTCAATTTTGCATACTTTAAGTGCATACGTGATCTTTTTTCAATTGAGGGATCCAACTAAATTAAGCGCATATTTGGACCAACTATAACAGTATAGCATAAGTGAGCAGCTAACTAGGACATATCTACTCAATTTCGAATACTTGATATATTTAGTTCAGTTTTTCGTTTATTGTATTATTCGAAAAGAAACAAAAATAATTTTGATAGCAATTCTCGTTACTTGCGAATTAACACACACGCATAAGTTCCCTTCGCCTCCCCCCTCTCACCAACATCAATCCCACACCGTACAAGTCCTATGCACTAAGTTCCCGTGTAGCGTATCCACCAATAGAAGAAAACGCAGAATTTTCCACATGATAACAGAGAAGGAAAAACAAATGAAATGGTAAGAGCTAAATTTATCATAAAAAGTGAAAACAGAGTAAACTTAAACATACTTACAATGGAGCACTTGTGCTTGGGAGAAGACGTACAAGAATGTCGGAGATTACAAGAATCACACAGGACAGGAGGGAGAAAAGAGTTGATACGTTTATGGAGTCCGAAATTGATACTCTGTTTTGTTTTTTGCTTATGTGAAAGAAATTGATACTTTTTTGAGGGCCGATCATAATTAACAACTTTTGTTACAATCAATAATGTGGGATTGCTTTATTTAAAGAGATAAATTGTATAAATTCATATTTTTTGCAACTTTCATACCTTAATTATTCAGTATTTATATTTGGTGGCATAATTTAGGAGACTCTTTTATTTAACTTTGTTCGACTTCCTACTTATTATTTTATCAATCGAATCCTTAAATCTATTAAAATATAATATTTTAAATTCTTTTGACCATTGACCGAACTTATGTAATATTAATGTTGCTGACGTTTAGAATAGAGTAAATACAATATTTTACATTTGAAATATATTATTTTTTTAAAAAAAGTATAATCTTTATATACAACCCCACCCCCAAAAAAAAAAAAACTAATATGGATTTTTGAAATTGTTACCCCCTAATATGCCACATGACACATGATTCACTTTCTCTTTTAGTCAATTCCAAAAAGAATGACACATTTCTATATTTAGTAAAAATTTAATTTATGTTCCTATTTATATGATGGAGTTTGACTTGACATTGAGTTTAAGAAAGATATGCTGTAAAATAAGTCATATATATTTATAGGGAAAAAGGATAAATATTTCCCCAAATTATCGTAAATGATATGCAGATATCCCCATCATACTTTTGGGACATTGGTGCCCCTGCCGTCCAAAAATTAGAGCACATATACTCCCTCCGTTTCAAAAAGAATGATCTCCTTTTTTTTTTAGTCTGTTTCAAAAAGAATGATCTCTTTCTTTTTTTGGTAACATTTTAATTTCAGTTTTTCACGCAATTGTTTAAGGCCACAAGATTAAATGACATTTTTGTACATTTGACATAATTTTAATTTAGGACCACAAGATTCAAAAGTCTTCTTTATTTTCTTAAACTCCGTGTTAAGTCAAACTAGATCATTCTTTGTAAAACGGAGGGAGTACCATTTATACTAACGAACGTACACGTGTCATAATCTTATCCACCGACTCGATATTTATTAAATATCGAATCGACGGATAAGATTGTGTCACATGCCCCTATTTAGTTTTCCATTAGAGTGAAGGACACATATGCAGAGTTTTTGGACAACAGGGGCACCAATATCCCAAAAATATGATAGAGGGTATCTGCATATCATTTACGAAAATTTGGGGTATATTTATTCTTTTTCTCATATTTATATGAAGATAAATCATTTAAGGAGTAGAATGAAAATTTTAAAATTGATTTTTTACGAAATACAAAAAGGTGTCATTTCTTTTGGAATTGACTAAAAAGGAATGTGAGTCATATAAATTAGCATGATATTTTTTTGTCATGTTTCATATTAGGAGGTATATAATTTCAAAAATTCATGTTTGAGAGGGTAATTAAAATTTCTCATAGTTTAAGTGTATTCTTTATAAAGTGTGTCAAGTTTAAAAAGGCTTTTAACTATTAACTCTAAAAAAATACTTACTAAAACATCAAGTGGCATTCCACTGGCAAATTATTTTCGCCTAATCTAATTTTTGGGATAATTTTTACCATCGTTTTGCTTATAACTACCACCACAATCAATCACCTCTTCCGTCACAACTACAACCACAATCAATCACCTCTTCCATCACAACTATCCAAAGGCGGCTCAACGTAATTGGGGGCCTAAAACGTAATTTCAATTTGAGGCCGAAAATATAACAAACTTGTATACATATTTATTCAAAATTTATTTTTCTTACACTATTTAGATGAAAATTATTAGTATTTAATACTGTTTTTTCTGTTATTGATTTTAGGTAAGATTTTATCAACTCAACATTGAAAATCATCCTTTCAGTGAGGCAATTATTATATGACTTATTAACATAATTTTACAAGTAATAAGTTGACAAATATAAAACAAAGATAAGAGTTAGAACCATAGAATCTGATTCAAGAAGTTGATGATTAGGTAAACATCATTTTAATATGTTTGTTGTAATGTTTGAAACTAAAATTTAAAAAGAAATAAAAAAGAATTTGTAATTCACTTTGTTAAACACTTTTCACTATTAATTATTATTTTTAACAAAGTATAAAAAATGTTAAAGTGAATAAAATAATATATTTTTTTATCATAATTAAATAATTTTTTCTATAAAAATTTAATACATAATTTATTTTTGATAATAATTTGGGGCCCCCAAAATTTGGGGGCCTAAGGCATAAGCCTTATTTTACAAAGGCAAGAGCCGGCCCTGCAAAGCTGCAACTACCATTAACTATTATTGTCCGTTAATACCACACCAATCATTTTCATCATTATAATTATATTCAGTATTATCACCATCACTATCAACCACCGCTATCAATCCCTATTATCAACCACCTGCACTATCATGAATACATTGTCAACCACAATACATTCTTCAGCCATCACCCATATCACCGCCAACTACTACTAACAACCAACTTCCCCATCACCATCACCAACCATTACCATCGCATCAGTCATTACAATATCAGCCATCTCCACCATCACAATTTAACCACCACCATTGCTAGTCACTAACACCAATCATTACCACTGTCACCATACAAATCATCTTTCACCATAATTAGCGAACATAAACATTTTACTTATTAAATTTACATTTATTTAATTTGAATTATATGTTTATTATATTTACAAATAAATAAATTATCACATTCAAATGTTAAAAAGCAAACAATATTAATAATTTAGTGCTCATATTTAAGAACTATATTTTAATCATTCACATACGAGTATCTTAACCTTAATAAAAATAAACGAGGTCATAATCAACTAACCTAAACGGGCTCTTTATAGCAGAAAATTGTTACCAACTCAAAGTAGGTTAGTCTTTTTCAAAACTTGATCAAACACCTTTTCTGTTGAAAAATGCACTTCGAAACTAGGTCAAACACTGCTACTAAGCCCAACATACTAAGAGCCTATATGAATTGAATTATTTTAATTGTTTCTAAATCAAAATACAATAGCTTTTTCATACTTTTCGAGTATTTGTATAAGTTAACATTAAGCTAAAACGATAAAAATAAGCCAAAAACTATAAGTTAAAATTTTAACTCCCATCTTGAGGCATAAAGTTTTGGAACACTTGCAAAAGCCTTTTTCCCAATCAAGAAACCAGAAACTATTCAATATATACATGAAACATACATTACAACTTCTTAATGATTCAACACAATGATAATAGCACATCCAAACTCTCGCAAAATCTAAATTAGTATGTTGAATGGCCTACAACAGATGCCAGGACAGTAATAATCATCTTACAAATGTTACACAGATTATATAGATTTAACTCAGGAAGAGACAACGAGAGCACTTTTGTACCCAGACCAAGTCTCGATCACGAGCCAGGTTGACACTTTCCTAGTGTACTTAGTCAGGACTGCCAATCAGTAAACAAATTTGCTGAACTACTTGAAGTAGGAAGTACACTGACAATCGTCTAAATATCCTTTGCATAGCCACTCTTTTAGAGAAATCACAAGATAGAACAGGCTTTCTGACCCTTTCTCTTCTTTTTCTTCTTCTGCTTGGGTGGTTGTAGAACCACCCTAATAGCCGCATCAAAAACAGCCTTCACATTCTGCAGTTTTCTTTTGCAAAATAAGTACGAAACAAGGTGACTTATAGCTTGACCATGTAATCTTTATTTTAATCGGAAAATTACCTGCTGTGTTTTTGCACTACATTCAATATAAGCTGCAGCACCAATAGACTTTTTGAGCTCTTCACCCTTTACAAGTATGCAGGAAATGAGATACGGACAGAAGACTACCCCCCTCAAACTTAATCATTTGGTCTAAGAAAACGAATTCACTACTACTGCTGACATATGTTAGAAATTGGTATACCTGAGCCGTGCTAATAGGTACTGCACCAGGATGGTCTAAAAAGAATTGCTTGTCCTCTCGAAGATCTAGTGGAAGCATAATTAACGCCAAAACAGAAGCATGAGAAATCACAAGAGAAGACAGGAAAAGAATAGAACTAGCCCACAGGAAGAAACAAAGTGGAGTTAAACAGAAGGAACATGTACGCCAGAAACATGTTAAGACAGAAAGAGACCAGACATAATATTATTTAATGCAAAGTAGACAGCAGAAAACCATTAAGCTCATTATATGTTTTTATTTCAAAATCCACATAGAATATATTGCAGAATTTTTACTGAAATAGTTTATGCACTTTCTCATCAACCCTAGATATTCTTGAATTTTAGTGATGAGATAAAGTTTAAGCCCATTAAGTACTTGTTTTCAAAGTCCGGAGAACAAGTGTTTCAGAATAGTTTATGAACTACGTAGTGCTATGGTACACATACTTTAATTCCAATTCAGAGACCAGTTATGTAATTAGCTTGGAAAATTATGAACTTTTTTTTGCAAGGGACTTCTCAAAAAGCAAAGGGTTAGGGGTTCAACCAAACATCGCATCTTCTTCAAATTTTAGTTGTGACAGTAGGGTACTAAGGTCTCCTCAATCTCTTAAGCAGTTTGATTTCACATCCATAAAGTTATTGCACACTAATGTTTCTTCCAAATCGTATAAATTCATGGCTGATACGATAAGTGGTTCTTAGAGATAATTCTGGTTTAACAAGGTTGACACTTGACACCATAAGTAGTTCTTAGGTGTAATTCTGGTTAAACAGAAAGCAGGAGAAACCCAACCATTATTGGTGCTTCATGCAAGAGTTCATATGGAATCAGCAGTCATGCAGGTTACATGATTCCGAAAGTAGATAGCAGCATTTATGGATTGGCAGTCCATTGTTAGCAACTGTCTTTCAATTACAGATATAGTCTCATTCAAAATTAACGACAGGTAAAGCTCAAAAATGTCTACAGAATGATATACTGCTAGTAATTGGATCTCTATTCACCACTGAATTGCTTTTCCTACTTGTAGTAACAATCGGCTCAACTTTCAAAAGGAGGAGATAATAAGATGCAGATGAATACATGTGATGCCCAAAACCAAGAGAATAGACAAATAACTGATTCAGAAAGGGATGATTGACTTGTAAATGTAATTCAGATGACACCAACTACAGTTTGAGATATTAAAAAAAAAAAAAACAATTTCTTTCGACATAGCAGAGTAAGAAGATAAATAATTCTTCTGCAGAACTTAACAGACTTTGACATAGCGAGCTATGATTGGGTATATAAATAAAGGAGTTTGAAGCAAAAGGGCAAAAACATTGAGTGAAATTTCCAAAAGGGCAACAAATATAAGTTTGAAACCAAAAGGGTAACATTTAAACGGAAGGGAGACGGCGTTTAAATTGGGGTAGGAAGGCGCAAGTTCCTATGCGCCTTGCAAGGAGGCAGACATACAAGTGCACTCTGTCTGTGCCTTGTAAGGCACATTGGGCCCGTGCCTTTGTCTAAATAATAATAATTAAAAAAAAACAAATAGCCTCTAAAATTTTTCATGCAATTTTTTCTATTTGAGCCAATTTTGCCTTGTAAAAAAAAAGCTTTTATGAGTTGAGTTTGCCGGATCCAATTTTGCCACCATAAACACATACATTTTAGTTGAGAAAACAATAATCATACTATATATTTGAATACCTACTTCTAAAGTTCTAACAATTAGACTGTTTATTCATTCGAGCCATTCTAGTGAAATATGAATACCCAATTTAGAAATACTAAAAGCTAGACAGTGAGTACAAAATGTAAGTGATGTGTTAGGTTTAATAGTTTTTTTATATTATTGGGTACAAAATACAAGGGACATGAAAAAAATATAAAGGACAAAACTTCTAGAGATTATCGTCTGCCTCGACGTAATTGATGTTGTTTATATGTACCTGTTCCACACATGGTGGGTATGTGTAGCCTTATTGTTCTTCAAGGGTTGTTAATGTCATGCAAAATTAAATTTATTATTGAATTCTATTAATTTTTTATAAATGTGAAAATTGAAATTTTGTCAATTATTACAAATTTACAGCATACATATTCTTGTGAAGATTCATCTTCTTCATCATTTTGACGTTGAGACATATCATCTTGCAATAAGATGTAAAATTATTAGCATATAATTTAAATATTTCAATAATTATTTAAAGAGTATATTACTTACTGTCGAAAAATTTCTTCTCCCGACATCAAATGATGAGTTTTGAAATTCACGTTGGTGTGTATTTTGTGCAAAATCAAAATTTCCCTCATTGAAAACCCAAAATTCCAACATTAGAAGTTTGAAAGTCACTATCTTCTTGTTGTGTTGAGACACTCGTAGATGCTCCAACACAATCAAAAAGGGGTTACGGAGTGTCGGGAGTAGCCAATGATAAATTGGTGTTGGCCTCATATTGATTTCCCGAAAATTTCGTATAATGATCTTTAATATGAACATCTCCCCGATTGTCTACCACGTCTATGAAGTGATGGTGGTTGATATTCATTTGGTGGAGTAAATTGTTGTTCAAAGTTCAGCCGCGTGTTCAAATGGGCAACATTCATAGCATCTCTAAAATAAGATGTCGTTTGTCTTGCATTTTCTCTCATTTAAAATGATTGAGTATTATCATTTTCTATCGTTTGATTCCTTTTATACAATCTTTCATGTCCCCTTAACTAAAATTCATTAAATAAATATATATATATATATATATATATATATATATATATATATATATATATATATAAGTAAATGATATTTATGTATTTTAAAAAAAAATATACCAATGCCTCAAATCTTCCTGCAATTGGTTGATATCTAATTTGGACATAATGTTGTGGATTTGCAATGAACATGCGCGAATGTTGTAGATAACAATGAAAATAATCAATTTGATTTGCTTGATGATTTATCTGTACAAGATGTTGATAATTAATTTAGGCTTCAGTGAAATGCCTTGACAACTAATATAATTAATTTTTTATTATATAATTACCAAAACATCCTTCAACACAAATGCTAAAGTAAGTTTGTGGCTGTTAAACTTTACAGTGTTGATTTGAATCAACTCTGCAAAATTCAATTGTGCAATTGAAATTTTGGGAGAGACGCGAGTCACTTGACCGCAGGTACCTTGCGCCTTCCTCTGCAAAAAAATTTATACATTTTTTACATTGCAGTGTTAAATCAAATCAACACTGCAAATTTGCAAAATTCACGCGGATACATTTGGTACATGGAATCAACATCTTGTACAGATAAATCATCAAGCAAACCAAATTAATTATTTTTATTGGTATCTACAACATTCACACATGTTCATTGCAAATCCACAACATAATGTCCAAATTGGATATCAACCAATCGTAGGAAGATGTGAGGCATTGTATAGAAGGAATCAAACGATAGAAAATGAAAATACTCAATCATTTCAAATGAGAGAAAATGCAAGACAAATGACATCTTATTCTAGAGATGCTATGAATATTGCCCATTTGAACATGTGATTGAACTTTGAACAACTACTTACTTCACCAAATGAATATCAACCCCCACAACCACCATCACTTCATAGACGTGGTAGACAAAATCGAGGAGGTGTTCATATAGAAAAACATAATACGGAATTTTGAGAAATCAATGAGGCCAACACCAATTTATCATTGGCTACTCCCGACACTCCGTATTACCCCTTTTTGACTGTGCTAGCGCATCTACGAGTGTGTCCAAGTATACACAACAAGAAGATAGTGGCTTTCAAACTCCTAATGTTGGAATTTTGGGTTTTCAACAATTGAGCGAAGAAAATTTTTGTTTTGCATAAAATACACACCACCGTGAATTTCAAAACTCACCTTTTGATGCTGGGAGAACGAATTTTTCAATGGTAAGATTTTTCAACGGTAAGTAATATACTCTTTAAATAATTATTGAAATATTTTATTTATATTAAATTATATGTTAATAATTATACATCTTATTGTAGAATGATATGTCTCAAAGTCAAGATGATGATGATGATGATGATGATGATGAATATGTATGTTGTAATAATTGACAAAAATTCAATTTTCACATTATAAAATATTAAAAGAATTCAATAATAAATTTAATTTTGTAGGACATTAAAAACCCTCAAAGAACAACCAGGCCACACATACCATGTGTGGAACGGGTACACAGACAACAACCACAACCGCGTCGAGGCAAACGATAATCTCTAGAGGTTTTATCATTTATATTTTTTTCATGTCCCTTGTATTTTGTACTCAATAATATCAAATTATATATATATACATATAAAATTATTAAACTGAACCGCACCACTTACATTTTGTACTCCTTGTCTAGCTTTTAGCATTTCTAAACTGAGTATTCAAATATATGTTCATATTTCACTGGAACGGCTCGAATGAATGGGACAGTCTAATTGTTAGAAACTTCAGAAGTGGGCATTCAAATACATAGTATGATTATTGTTTCCTCAACTAAAACGTGTATGTGTTTATGGTGGCAAAATTGGATCCGGCAAAATTAGCTCATAAAAACTTTTTGTTACAAGACAAAATTGGCGCAAATAGAAAAAGTTAAATGAAAAATTTTAGAGCCTAAAAACTTTTTTTTATTATTATTATTATTTAGACAAAGGCACGGGGCCCAATGCGCCTTACAAGGCACAGGCAGACTGCGACTTGTAGACTTGTAAGTCTATGTCTCCTTACGCCTTGCAATACGCATAGGGACCTACGCCTTCCTACCCAAATTTAAACGCCGTCTCCCTCTCGTTTAAATGTTACTCTTTTGGTTTCAAACTTATTTTTGTTGTCCTTTTGGGAACTTCACTCAAATATTTTTCCCCTTTTGGCTCCGAACTCATAAATAAAGTCTCTTCAAGGATTGTCCGACATCAGAGCTCATCCATACATTCATGGCAAGATGTCCAATATAAAGGATGCAACCACAGTTCAAGAAAATTGTCTCCAATGAAAATAAAGTAGAAACTTGCAATAACGGCAGACAAACGAAGAGACCTTTCCAACCACAACGAGGTATTTATAGGACACAAATAATTGAATCAACAATAAAACCAGAGTAAGGAGGACATACTAACCTAGCTTTGTTCCAACAAGAATGATTGGAACTCCTGGGGCATAATGCCTCAATTCAGGAAGCCACTAAAATTAAATAGCAAGAGCAAAATGTATTAGTTCCTGTAAATTGTGAAATATCACCAACCATACATCTCATTCATCTTATTTCTCTTATAGGCATCTTTTATCCAAATAATCAAGTTTATTGGTACTTTCACTAACAAGTTGAATCAAAGAACTAAAGTAAAAGTTCAGCAAGCCAAGTCTTCCATGGACTGCTTTCAAGATAATGGGGAGATAGCCATCACACATGTTTCCTCAGTCTCATGGTCATTTATGTGAGCAGGCAAAATTAAACTGAAAGTTAGAGATCTAATTCTAGAAAGGAGATTGCACCTTTTTGGAGACATTTTCATGGCTGGCCTTGCTGATGAGGGAAAATGCTAGTATAAAAACATCCGCCCCACGATAGCTCAAGGGTCTTAATCTGTTGTAATCCTCCTGACCTGTCCAATCAAACAGTAGGGGTAGTCAGCATGAGTGCCACAATGGGGTAAAGAAACGTGGTAACTAATATCCATTTTACCTGCAGTATCCCACAAACCAAGATTAATAGTGCTTCCATCCACAACTACGTTTGCACTAAAATTGTCAAACACAGTCGGGACATAATCCTGTTTACAACATAGCAAGCAAATTTAGAGTATGATAAATCAGAAAGTTTCATTTGAGGGATTCACAACCACCACTGTTACAAATGAACTTACTAAACAAAAGCGCATAAATTTAAAGCTCAATGTTTTCCACCCTTCTATGACTTCGAATAGAGAACACTCATGCTTCTATCTTAGAAACTAAACTTTTAAGTTCAGAGGCAAGATCATCAACAAAGCGTCGTCTTTTCATCAGCTAAACACATCTCAATTAATCAACACCATAAGCCAAAATACAACATGTAGCATAGATTTCACCTTCCCCCCTCCTACACAAACACACACACAAAACAATAATAAAAGCAGGTTTTTGTGAGGAACTCTACGGACACATGAAAAATAACATAGAGAAGATTCCTGGGCTCTCGTATGAAGAACCAAATACAGCTATGCCTCTTCTTAAAAGCATAAGAAATTAAATCAAGAGGTTTCAAATCAAACTTCCATTCAATTATAAATAGGCAAAACCACTGCCCTTCTGTCTATGAAGCACATCAATGAGATAATCTTAAGAAAACTTCACAATCATATACTACTTCAAACACTATGGAAAAAGACAACGGAAAAATACAACAGAAGGAATATCTTGTTTCAATCATCACCGGGACTAAGAAAGACGGAACACTAGTCTATAAAATGGTTTATGCTGCAGTAATTTTCGCTTTCTTCTCTCATTCCCTAAAATTCAATAAATTCCCAGTAATCAAACAGAAATGGTCTGCCAACAAAGCAAGAAAACAACTTTAATATACAGAACTACACCTACATTACCCAAAATGAGAATTTCATTCGTGGGATTAAGAGAACTTAAACAACCATGAAGTACAAGTCGAACTTTTCTCAGAAACCCCAAATTTAAAAAATTTAGTACTTCGTTGGTCTAAGAAAGGAAGAACTTACAGTTGGGAAAGTATTGCTGGTATATGAAATGAGTAGACAAGTTTTACCAACTGCTCCGTCGCCGACCGTCACACACTTTATAAACCGGGAACCACTCATTCTTGATTCGTTCTCAAGTTTTCCGGCAAAGCCCTTCAAATTCTCCTTGTTTTTCTTCTTGAAATTTCTCTATCTGCAACTACTGACAACAAAATAAATATTACTAGTATCGATAGAATGCAGATACAGAGACCACCTAACTCAACACCCACATTAAATTCATATAATTTTACTTACTTGAACAAGAGACGAGGGTTGGGGGAAGAGAATGAATCGCCCTTTTCAGTTTTTTTTTTTTTCTTCCTCCTAATGTCCTCAAAATTCGGAATTTAGGAGTGTATTTTTCTTATGTTACAAGATCGAAGATGTAATTTAGTTCAGTTAATTAATTAAATGAATGTTATTAAAATCATTCATACTTCAATGATGAAACTAATAATTGAGGTCTAGTTTAGTTGTTTCTAAAATTTTCTATCAAAAAATGGAATAAACACTCAAATTATTGTAACCATTAATTATCCACTTGTTTTTATTTTAAGTGGAACTAAATCATGTTAGTAGTTCAACCTTGTTGGTTGATAAGAGAATTGAAAATTGATTTATTAATAATCGCAAAATATTATGAATCTAAAGTAATTCATTTTTTTTATGACAAGAGAAATCCACAGCCGCTACTCTTTGGGTGCGCACAGGGTAAAACCCCCGCTCTTATGCAACCACATAAGAGAGGTATTTCATACTAGGCAAGTTCGATGCGACAAGCTCGATCCAGAAGGTAAACCTCTTGCTTTCGCTGGCAAGGGGTTTCGAACTTGAGACCTCCAATATGAAAGTCTTAAGCTCAAACCACTGGGCCACCCCGAAGGGTAAATGTGAAGTAATTCATGTTCAACAATTTTGTGTATAATTGGTATTTGGTAAAGTATGATTATAGTTTTTTTTAAAGAATGTTTCATAACAATGAAGCTTGACGCACAAATGAAATATAGGTATTTTTTGGATAAAGGTGTTATAATCCTAATAAATTTATTATAATACTAATTCTCAGTTATATCTCAAATTCTTTAATTGATATTGTCTAGACTTCGATGATTAATTCTTGATCAAGGATAAATACTCATTGATTATAATATATATAAATTATCCGTATCTAATTATATTCGCTCCTCACGAATTGAATCTAATATATGAAATTTTTATTGAGGTCGATTAAATTTAAATACACGTTGAAAAATCTCCTATTAAATGGAAAAACATCGAAAAGTATCAATTAAAATGATAAAAAAAACACTATAAAAAAACGATTTCATACTAACTAAAAACATAATTGCTCTATTTCTGATCATTTAAAGGCATATCTATTTTATGATAACAATAAATAAATTCTTTTTGTCAAAATGAATAGTGGACATGATTATTTTATTTCCAACAATTCAGAAATAACTTTTGGCCCAACTGTAAACGAAAAAAATAAATATAAAAGACTTTCATAACCAAAACTTGATATTTAGAATGAAAAAATAATTTTCAAGTCTCAAGTCAACACATGCTTAGCTTATACGTCCATCCCAAGATTTCAGTGAGGAAGAAAGATCCCACCAATGACCACTTGCCATAAATTTTCCTACTTTGCAATATTGACTAATTTTCCATATGTACCTTAATTTCGAAATGAAGTTACACTTGAAACAAGTCACGTAAACAAGTAAGGCTTGCTTAAATAGTTAAGTCAATAGAGGATTTAAGTTACGCTGTATTTTGAAATACCATAAGCACGTGCATGCTTAAAAGAAAAGGTAAAAGAATTTTTAATGTTTCATTTTGAGTCTGGAGTGAGAAAACAGTAATACCTAACCTCTACTTAGATTCCTAATTACCCTGTTTACTCCATC
Organism: Solanum bulbocastanum; assembly: GCA_037074985.1. Taxonomy (NCBI): domain Eukaryota; kingdom Viridiplantae; phylum Streptophyta; class Magnoliopsida; order Solanales; family Solanaceae; genus Solanum; species Solanum bulbocastanum. The sequence goes on along the minus strand of CM073606.1, from coordinate 43,981,718 downwards.
GTTTTGCCTAATAATACATTGAGTAGTTGAAACTAAAATGCTCCCCCTACTAACTTTTTTTGGAAATCTAAATCTTAAGATGTTGTCATTAACCTAATTGTACAACACTTATCTTAATTTGATACAAATACATATACTCACTAGGTTAGGAAGTTTGGGTGCACATGGCTTAGAGAAATATTAACCACATCTGCATAAGTTATATAAACAAAAAAATAAAAGGTAAACAGTAATGTATAAGCAAAAAAAAATAAAATCCTATCTCACATATATAGTTTACTGTGTGTCTAACAAAATTTAATTCCCAAAATATTTGAGGTACGTATATATAGGATTATTTCCAATCAAAATAGTATAGATATATGCGGAAGAATTCCCACATCAATCTAACATAGAGAAAATTGTATATAATAGCAAACTATTAATTCAAATTAAATGTCATAACCACAGTTTGATTTAACTGTAACCCTTAGTAAACTGTTGCCATTCGCCTCTCTCCTTAGGTTTCTCGCTCGCCACTCTCGCCAGTCTCTCCCTCGCCTCTCTCACTTTTATACAAACACAAATGTATAAAATGTGTTTGTGTTTGTATAAAGCGAGAGAAAATTGTATGTATATATATATATATATATATATATATATATATATATATATATATATTTTCGTTCCCCTCTCCCAAATCTTGCTTGCCACTCTCATTCGCCTCTCTCACTTTATACAAACATTGTGTTTGTATGAAATGGGAGAAAATTATATATTCAAATACAAATATATATATATTTTCGTCCTATACACTTATGATTATACAAATACAGATCTTCATCTACTCAGTATTCTTTTGTGTTTCTCGCTTTATACAAAAACAAATTATACAATTGATTCTTTTGTATATGTATACCGAAACAGATTATACAATTGTTTCTTTTGTATATGTATAGCGAATATACATATTAATAGTCATAGCAAACATAAAGTTTGCTATGGAGCGCAATTATGCAAACTATAGCAATAACATACAAATATGATTTTTATATATGTTTGTTATATGTGAAAGTTGCTCATCAACATATGCGGAAGAAATTTTAAATTCACGAATCCTAAAATATATGATAAAAAAATATTAAGAGAATTTAAAATTAAAAAATTTCATATGATAAGAAAAAACATAATTAAAAATTTTGAAAACCTAAAATGTATGAAATTTTCTTTTTCTACTTAATAACCCACTTTGTTAAAAAAACGACAAAATAACCAAATATCTCCCCCTCCCCTTTAATTTATTATCGAATTTCTAGTTAAATACTTAAATTTACGGGAATCCTATCACCCTTTGAATAGTTTAAAACTGAAATTAATTTTTTTTAAAAAACATTGCTGCTAAGTAAAAACTTTGCTTACATATTTTTTTAATGGAAGATATGTTATTTTAATGTTGTCTTTTATGTAATCTGTTTTTAAAAGAGAAAACAACACAAATTGGATCAATTAATGAAACTATTTATTCTAATTGGATCAACCCAAACTATTTATCCTTAAAGGAACCATGATCCAAACTATTTACGCTCTATTCCTTTTGACGCATTAAACTACAATTACCCTTCATACCATCGAAGTATATATATATATATATATATATATATATATATATATATATATATATATATATATATATAATGATATCAGAGAGTAGTTGAGTAGTATTTTTACTGAATCACTATTTTTTCTTTTTGATATCATCAAAATATATATCCATATACTTTGATGGTATCCACCATCAATTTAGCTAGTTTTCAGTGAATCGCTACCTCTTCCTCTTTGGTACCATCAGAGTATATATAAACTCTAATGGTATCAAGCAGTAATTGAACAGTTTTTTTACTGAAGCACTGCATGTCCCTCCTTGATGCCATCGAAGTATATATATACTCTAATGGTATCAAGGAGTAACTGACTAGTGTTTTCACTGAAGCACTATTTTTTCTTCTTTGATATTGTGGTGTCAAGCATTAATTTAGCTATTTTTCATTGAATCACTACCTCTTCCTATTTGATACCATCAAAATATATATAAACTCTGATGATATCAAACAATAATTGTACAACTTTTTCACTAAAGCACTGCATGTCCCTGCTTGATACCATTAGAGTATACATACATATACATATATATATATATATATATATATATATATATATATATATATATATATATATATATATATATATATATATACTCTAATGGTATCAAAGAGTAATTGAGTTGTGGTTTGACAGTCTACGTTCTCATGTTGAATAGCAACACCTTTACTAGGATCAAACTCAATTGTATCTGCAAATTGGATTAGTTGTGCATGGTCGTGGAGATAGATACTTCAGTGAATTTCATAACCAACAGATATGCAGTGATCACAGGTTTGACCCCAAAGTTGGATGACAAGGGTAAATATATCAAAAAAAAATGATGAGGGGTAAATATAACCTTTTTCTAAGAGTACATGGACAAATATGACATTTTTCTGCCTTTTTAAAATAAAGCTTGTGGGATTTTTGAGTCCACATGTCAACTAGTAAACTATCTAAGTGATATCTAAACATTTTATTTTATGTAACATTGTTTGATTTGATACAATATTTAATTATTTTTTTAAAATTTGTGGTTTAAAATAATCCTTAAATATTTGTGTGATTATAAACATTATAAGTAAAAAAAGAATTTTAAAATTAAACTGTTTCTAATTATATAAAATGACATTTTTTTAAGACGGATTAAAAAGAGAAAGGTGTCACATAAAATGAAAACTAGAAAATATTGGTTATGGGATTCACAAAAAATAAAAGAGAGAATTATTGAAAACACCCCTAAATTTAGCGCAACGTATTAGTTTCATCTCTGAACTATTATCAGTGTTAAAAGCACTCCTTTACTTAACTAACTGAATTTAAATACACCTCAATATTGCAACATGAGTGAAATACACTCCTAAATTTTCGTTAAATTTAGGAGTATTTTTAACACTTCTCTCGACTTTTTATCAAGAGTTCATGTTGTTGACACCTAATTTTGGACATCCACAAATATAGATTAATCATCGAGCTTCTTCAATTTCGAACGATTTGAAATAATTATGAAAATTTTAAAAAAAATTAAAATTTGTTTGCAGGTTATTTTAAATAGTTTGTTATTTTTATAATTTTTAAATAATATATATGCTTTAAATAATTATGTATATAATTAGTATATTTTATGAATATTCGAAAATTGTCTAAAAAGATTTTTCTTTGTTTAAATATTATACTAATTAGTTTAGTTATGTAATAGTTTGCATTTTAGAATTAATTAGTTTATAATTAAGTCGATTATTTTATTTCGTTAAGATTAAAAAACTCTTTAATTAATTAATATTAATTCGTCTTATTTAGTTTTTAGCCAAGTCACCAACTAAACCCAATTTGGCTAAATTGTGGACTCCAAAGGGCTACAATTGAAATTCATATGTTCATTTTCTTAATAGTCATTCTAACTACTTCCTTCCATGCCTTCAATTCACTTTAAGAAACCAAGTTGGGCAATTCATTCAGCAACTTCCAGCAGCCCAACTTTTAGCAATTTCCAGGCCCATTTCCACCAAATGAACTAGCCCACAATACAAACAACAATACATACAGCATACCAAAACAGCCCATTCTCCATAAGGCTAACCCATCGGTGACCCCCTAAACTTTGCACCAATTTTCACTTTGACACCTTAACTAAGCTTTGTTCATTTTAGACACCTTATGTCATACTGCATTGTGCCATTTTAGCATTGTTTTAACAATCAGTCAAATATATAAGGTGTGTGTAACACACTCGTTGATGACGTGTCAAAGTGGCAAATTAAATAAAAACACGTGGCTTATATATTAAAAATAATTTTTAAATAATGATATTTTAGTAGAATGAAGAAGTAGCCAAAAACTAAATAACATGTGGAATTTTTTACACAAAATTTTAAAAAAAATAACCCAACCCCACCAAGTCATCTTCTCCGCCCCACCCACCCCAACTACTCCCCACCCACCTAGATCGTCTTCTCCACTATTCCCCCAGCCACCCAGCGTCTTCTCCACCTCTGTCCACCCTAACCCCAACCCCTTCCCCACCCATATCATCTTCTCCACCCCACCCATCGTCTTTTTCAAGATTTTCCGTTGCCTTTATTCTTTGCGACAACATGAATCGTAGCCCTTCTAATGTGTTGAAATTTATATTTTTGTGAAATCCTTTCGTGTTGAAATTCGTTTTATTTGTCTGTAGCATCATCAAAACTATTTCTCCATGGAAGGAGTTCAAGTTTTGAGAGATGGTGGCTGAAAAATGAGGAAGAAAATGAAAAAAAATAAATATTAAATGAGCCTTTCACGTGCTGGTATTGAGTGTATTACACTCACTATGCCATGTCAGTAAAAAGTGTCAAAATAACACAACAGGGCATGACATGAGGTGTCTAAAATGAACAAACCTTAGTTAAGGTGTCTGAGTAAAAATTGGTGCTAAGTTTAGGACGCTAGCAATGGATTATGCCTTCTCCATACATAAACCCATTTCAATACCCACACCAACAATACAACAGCAAACAGTACGCACCCCACCCCTTATACTCTTTGTTCTTCTTCTTCCAGTGAGAACCAGAGATGCGAAACCCAGAAATTGCCCAGCCCCGTAAAACGCGACCCGAGTCCAGCATCTCGCGTAGCCCTTTCCCTCTCCCTCGTGCCTATCACGAGCTCCGTACGAAGACCGTTCGAGAATGAGCCAGGTGTTGCCATCTTGTTTCTCCTCTGTTCTTCACAAGGAATCGGATGGCTGTGATTTTCATTCTGTTGAAGAATGGTACGAATTCCAGCTCCTCAACCCTATCCTTTTCAGAGAATTCGAATTTCATCCCAATTTGTTCCCGGTTCCCCCCCCCCCCCCTTGTCAATTCCAATCTTTCCTCTTATAAATACCCATCTATTTTAATGTTGTAGGGGGATTTATTTATTTTTTTACCATGGAAAAATATACAATTGTTCATCAAAAAATGATTTTTTGCTAGAGAAATTAAGAGCTATCCGAATCCTAGACATTTCGGGAACTAAAAAATCACTGTTTATATTGTTCTCATTTCGTTTCCAGCAAAATTAAGCTCATAGTCGTGGTGGGAGTTGTGCTCTTCTCATTCGTCCCAAATTTGCTACACTACAAGAGGTAATAAACTCACCTTATTTTCATTTAATGTCTATCAGTTTCTACTCTTTTGGATAGGAATCCATTCTAGTTATTTGAATGAGGTATCTCTATGTGAAAATAGTCATTGTATTTAATTGTCATTTCTGCATTTTGAATGAGGTTACATGATCAGTTTGTGTGTTCCTAAGGTTATATTGAAATTCATATTGTTTTCTGTGTCTAAATTTTATCCTATTTTGTGTACTAACAGCTTACAAGTTTAGTCTTGTTTGAGTCCTTTGCTATCTGACATGTTCAATTTCGAATAAGGTATTTTTAGCCTTAGTTTGGCAAGTACTTTGTTTTCAATTTGATTGTTCTGCCTTCAGTTTTTTATATCTTGCTGTTGTAAGCTAGTATTGGACTGTTTGGTTAGTTAGTTTTGTAACAAAAACTGAGCACCAGAAATTAGAGAACAACACAGTAAGAAGAAGAGTTTATTACTTAATGATCTTAAAACAACTCTCTTCAATAAATGTAAAATGTAGAGGATTTAAATACTAAAAATGTTCCTAAAAAAGCTAAACTAATTATTTTCATGAGCACTAACGTGCTTCTATAATTCTGCAACAGACTCCAAAAATAAAGGATAATAATAACCAACTTCCTAAATAAATGAAAACTAAGATAAAGAAGTTCTCTGACTAAGTCAGAGAACAAACTAAGCTGCACTATTTGTGACACTCCCCCTTAGTGCAAGCTTAGAGTTAACAACACTAAGAGCCGAACGAAGAAGTTCAAATTTAGCTTTAGGAAGTGCTTTTGTGAGGATATCAGCAACTTGCTCTTCAGTTCGTATCTTCAATAAATCAATGTCTTGAGTCAACACTTTCTCACGTACAAAATGATAGTGAGTCTCTATGTGTTTTGTGCGGGCATGAAACACCGAATTTTTTGCAAGTTTAATAGCACTTTCATTATCACAATAAATGGGGACTGAATAGTTGAAATCAAAAACCATTTCTTGGATAAGTCTTTTAAGCCAAAGACATTCTTGAGTGGCCATAGTGGCTGCAACATACTCGACTTCACAAGTGGAAAGAGCCACCGTTGTCTACTTTTTACTACACCATGAGATTGTTGTTGACCCCGAATTGAAGATATAACCTGTTGTAGAGTGCCTATCAGTCTCATTACCAACCCAATCTGCATCAACAAAACTACTGAAGAAGAATGGAACATGTTGATTGTACATTAAACCAAAATTTTGAGTGCCTTTCACATAGCGAAGAATCCTCTTTGCAGCATTAAAATGTCTCTCATATGGATTGTCCATAAACTGAGAAATGACCCCTACAGAATATGCAATATCTAGTCTTGTGACAGTTAAATAATTTAAGCTACCAACAAGCTGTCGAAATAATGTAGCATCTTCTAGAATTTTTCCTTCTTCTTTGGTTAACTTCAGTCCAGAATCCATAGGAGTTGTCATAGTTTTTGACTTCCCCATACGAAACCGATCAAATAAATTTGCAGCATAACTTTTCTGAGAGACAAAATAACCATCTGAATTTTCAACCTCCAATCCAAGAAAACAAGTAGCTTCTCCCAAACTCTTCATTTCAAAACGACTGGACAGCTCTTCTTGAAGATGATTTATTTCACTACTGTTGTCACCAGTAATAATCATATCACCCATATAAAGAAGCAGCATAGTGCACATTGTAGGAGTTTTCTTGATAAATAAACTAGGATCTGCATTAGAGGACTTGAAACCACAAAAATTAAGATATTGAGCAATCTTACCAATCCAAACACGTGGGACTTGCTTTAAACCGTATAAAGCCTTCTTGAGACGACAAACATGATTTGGAAATTTATTGGAGATAAAACCTTCTGGTTGTTCCATAAAAATATCACGATCCAACTCCCCATAAAGAAATACATTTTTCACATTTAGTTGCCACATTTTCCAGCACTTGGATGCAGCCAAAGTTATGACTATTCGAATTGTCACCATTTTAGCAACAGGGCTGAATGTATCTTCATAATCTAAGCCATATTATTGAGAAAAACCACGAGCAACCAAATGAGTTTTATACCTGTCAATACTGCCATCAACCCTCTTCTTTAACTTATAAACCCATTTACAAGTGACTGATTCAACATCTCTTGGCTTCGAAACAAGCTCCCATGAGAAGTTCTTGTTTAAAGCCAATATCTCTTCCTTCATTGCTTCTTCCCACTCAAGAACACTTTTAGCATCTATGTAGGATTTTGGCTCTTCAAAAAAAAATCTGCCATAGCAAAATAAGACAAAACAGAACAATGATTCAACTGTACTTCATAGTCAGCTAAATATTCAGGTTGTCTTCTTTGCCTAGTTGACATCCGAACCGCAACTTCAGAATTCCCTCCTTGTTGAGAGTTTCCCTCCGAAACAGGAATGCTACTTCCCTTTTCACTTGATGCATCATCACCAAATAAAGGTGCAAGATCAATTTTGTTGCTGTTATTATTTGCATCAACATGTTCGGATGATACTTCATCAAATATGACATCATGAGAAACAAAAACCTACTTTGTTTGTGGATCCATGCATCTCCATCCTTTCCTATGAGAGTCATAGCCAACAAAAACATTTTCTTACCTTTGGATCAAGTTTAGTTCGTTCATTTTTTGAAATATGAACATAACAAACGGAGCCAAAAACTCAAAAATAACTGACGTTGGGTTTGCGAGTACATAAAGCTTCAAATGGTGAAGATTTTATGCCTGGCCATGGGGGTAAACGGTTTATAACGTGACTTGCAGTCTGAACTGCTGCTACCCAAAGCTCTCGTGGAAGATTCTTTGCATGTAGCCATGACAAGCTCATAGTCATAAGATGTGCCAACTTGCGCTCAACAACCCCGTTCTGTTGTGGTGTTTGCGGACATGTCATTTGGCGCTAAATTCCATGTTTGTTGCAATATTCAATGAAAGAATCAGACATATACTCCCCACCGCTATCTGTTTGTAGACACTTTATCTGCAAGTTAAATTCCTTCTCCACCTGTTGTTTAAAAAGAATAAACTTTGGAAAAACTTCGCTTTTGTGTTTAAGGAAATACACCCAACAAAAACGAGAAAAGTCATCCACGAAAACCAATAGATAGTAAAAACCAGTATAACTAGGAGTTCTTATTGGTCCCAAGAGATCTGAATGGATCAACTGTAACGCTGTAGAAGCTCTATTTGTTGAATTTGGAAAAGAGAGGCATTGAGATTTGTCGTATTGGCAGCCAGCACAAACCACTTCATGTCGAATTTCCTTGAAGACGAGAACTCCTTCAAGAAGCTTTAAAGTAGAAATTTTCTACAGTAATTGGTAGCCAACATGTCCTAGCCGAGCGTGCCAAAGTACTGCACTATCATTTTGGCCTGTCTTTTAAACATATGCATCACTTGCAGATAATACATACAATGATTCTTTCCTTTTTCCAGTAAATAAAACATCAGCTGCAATATTCTTGACATTTGAAAGAATTTGTACATCATTCGGACCAAAGAGAACATACCTCCCAGAATCTACCAATTGAGAAACTGAGGCAAGATTTTTCTTTAAGCCTGAAACATGGTAAACATCTTTAAGTGACATATCTTCATCATTTGAAATACCAGCTTTGACATTGAAGTTTCCTTCTTTCAATACTTGATGGAAAGAGTTATCAGCTGCCATAATGACTCTTTTTCCATAGTGTAGATGAACATCAGAGAGTAAGGCATCATTGCCCGTTGCATGATGAGAGCAACCAGAATCAACAATCCATTCTTTGTCGTAGTTTATGGAAGCATTATTATCTGTATCTGCTTTATGCTTATTTGAATGATTAACTATTTCAATAGATAAAAAATGCTCCCATTTTGGTTGTTCAAATTTACTACTTTCATGTGCAACATTAGCTTCTGCTCCTGGAAGATTGACATGACAATTTCGTTTGATATGACCAGGTTTTCCACACCTATTACATACAACCTTCACACGACAATCTCGCTTTATATGGCCCAGCTTTCCGCACCTATAACAACCTTTTGGATTTCTTTTGACCTGCCCCTCCACTTTATATTATTTATTATCATCTTTTGCTTTGTCTTTAGTGTAGAGAACATCCTCCATTTGGGAGAGAGACTGCTTGTTGTTGCTGGCCATTTGTTTCACCAAATCTTCTTGATTTGAAAGTAGATTTTCTAGATCAACGATAGAAGGTTGAGTTGCCCACCCTTGTATTGAAGAAATAAAGGGCATGAATTCTTTCCGCAATCCACGAATAAGACAACGACGCAAACGGGCATCACTCACAGGCTCTTCGCATCCAATTTTGAAATTTCAGAACACAAGGTTTTAACTTTCAGAAAATATTCTGAAACTGAAAAATTACCTTGAGTCATCCCAGCAAGTTCATTCTCCAAGTACTGTAGCTGCATTATGTTCTTTTGAGTTAACAACCTCTCAAGTGTCTCTCACACTTGCTTCGGCGATTTCACATCTTGCACATGCTCAATGTATTCTTTGCTTATTGATGTTCATAAAGCAAATAAGGCCTTGCCACACCATATTTTCCACTTTCTCCGCAGCTCAGCATTCTGTGGCGTATCATCTGAAATTACAGCTTCATCACCAGATATTAGATCCCACAAATCCTGCCCTTGTAGAAAAGCTTCCATGCATAATCTCCGGTAACTATAATTGTTACCAACAAGCTTTTCTATAGAGACTTGAGAGACGTTACTTCCACCATTCATGATCATTAAGTAATTAAATCAAAGACCAAGCTCTGATACCATGTAACAAAAATTGAGCACCAAAAATTAGAGAACAACACAGTAAGAATAAGATTTTATTACTTAATGATCTTAAAACAACTTTCTACAATAAATGTAAAATGTAGAGGGTTTAAATACTAAAAATGTTCCTAAAAAATTTGAACTAATTATTTTCATGAGCACTAACGTGCTTTTATAATTCTGCAACAGACTCCAAAAATAAAGGATAATATTAACCAACTTCCTAAATAAATGAAAACTAAGATAAAGAAGTTCTCTGACTTAGTCAGAGAACAAACTAAACTGCACTATTTGTGATAAGTTTTTGAGTTTAAACTGATGTATACTTCTCTTTGCTTGATGTACATGTGAATTTGTTAGTTTAATGATTCTTAGGCTATAGTTTCTGTTTGTTCATAATTATCATACCTTTTCTAAGTTTCCAATTGAGTAGTTTAGTTACAAGAATCGTTGGTTTGTTTAGTAATCAGGTCCCCGTATTTATGACTTGAGTCGTCTAGCCAAATGTCATTTGGTGATTAGATAATGAATTTTCTGTGATGTTTAGTTGGCTTTATTCCCTTCCAAAATGTTGGAATTAGTAGTCATTTTGCTGTAAAGTTCTTGACCATTAGTATGCTTATCATTAGTTTGTTGTTGGTTGATTTCATTTTGGTCATTTTTGAATTTATCTACTTGTTATGAATGATCTCTTTTCATATTTACAAATAAGTTTTCTTTCTAAAAATGATCAAATTAGCTCTATGAATTGTCTTTTAGTTTGAATGCACATATATCTAAATAATCTAAATGCAATGTTTTTTTGTTGAAGATAAAGGTTCTTACTTCATTGCATGTGATTCTTATCTTAACTTGCATATTATTTAATGAATATGCGGCTGCTTATTGCCTCTTTATTTACAAAATAGCTGAACGATAATCTCGAATTATCCATGTTAATTCTTTCCTTTCACTTGCTTTACATGTGATGCTTTGCAGAGTCTAAAATGGACTCTTTTCATCATCTCCCTGCATTTTTGAGTATCGAGTCAGCCTTTTGTGTTCGAGGGTGAAAGGGAAACTGATATACAGATTCTGGAAGCAGAAGACATGTCCTGAAAAGCTGAAACCAAGCTGATATACAGTCCGTATACACTGATATACGGATTGAGTGCAGCAAATACAGGCCCTAAACCGATTTACAGGTGTTCAAAAGCTGATTTAGGTTGTATACATTTGGTATACATCTCAATATACACAAAAATGGGTCAAAATACATGCCGTATACATCCATATACGTTTGATGTATACACAGATTTAAGTGTGAAAAAAGAGGCGAAAATGGGCCCAAGCCCAAATCATTTTGCACAGCAGGTTCAGCAGGTTCGATGGGCAAAGCCCATTATTTTGGACCATTCTTTAGATTTAAGACGGGAAGAGTTTTTGGATTTGGGACATGACTTAGCATGACTTAGCCCGCCAGCTCATCAGATTTGGGATTTGGGCAAAAGGCCTCAATTCAATATTTCTTCCTTTACTTTTGTTTGTTTATTTATTTGTTTGTATTAACTCTCTAACCCTTTATTGCGACTTGGTTTATTTAATTAAATTTTCAAAAGAAAGTCATTTCTCCTTTTATGTTCAAAATTAAAATATTTATATTTTATTTATTACTTAGTTTTATCTATTGTCTTGTCAACATATGAGTAATTTTCTTAAAATTTTCCTTAGTTTAGTTTCTTTCAAATAAAATGAGTTTTATTTTCTTAATATTAATTTTCTAAGATTAGTCAAATGTTTTTAGTCAAATCGTTGGTCAACCGCTAGTTTGTGGGCATTTTGAGGGCCTAACACTTTCTCGAAATGTAAATTGAACCCTAAACCCCTTTGGTTTTCAAAAAATGATTTTATTCTGTTTAAATCTTACTTTTTGAAATTTTTTATAAAGTTTTCTTAATTTCTTATAAAAATTAAGTGGCGATTCTCTTTGAAAAATTAATTTCTCTTCAAGTCATAAGTTTAGTCAATTTTTTGAAAACAAAGTCATTTTTTTTTTTTGAGTAAAACAACTCCTACAAGAGTTTGACATTACTTGCTATGTCATGTGGCAAATCCAGAGTGCATTGCGGATATATCTAAGTTTGGTTAGTCAAACAGAGGGATGTTTTAAAACTGTCAATAGTTCATAAACGAAACTAATAATTTAAAATCAAATTTAGTAGTGTTCTCAATATATACATCTCTCAAAAAGTAAAATTTCTCCTTAATTAGTATACTCAAAACTTGCAAAGGAACTTGGAGATGAATTCTGAACAATTAAAACGGACAATAATTACTAAAAGAGAATATTAATAGAATTTGAAATACTCACAAAAGAAAAAGTTTAAAAAGGAAATATAATAAGAATGGGAGAATTTGTGGTTCTTCCTTTTTTGAATGACTCATTTAAATTCTAGGGAAAATAGCGATTTTCATCCTTGTAATATTGCATAATTTCAGCTTTAATTCTTGTGTTATTTGACTATATATATTTAATTTTCATTATTTAAAGTGTGCGGTTTCGGTCCTTAAAGTTAACTATTTAACAGAATGATTATTTAAAAATATATAATAAAAAATAAATTGAAGGTTTGGTGATTCTAAATGCTTGAAGAATTATGTGTTACTTAATTTTTTTAACAGAAAAGGGTCAAAAATACCCTTAAACTATTCAAAATAGCTCATATTTACCCTTAAATTATATTTCGGCTCAAACTACGCTTTCCATCAAACTATTGGGTCAAAAGTACCCTTCTTATTAACGAAAGTTGTTAAATGCCATGTGGATGCCACATTGCATGTCAATAGGGTTCTACTGCCACATAGACTAAAAGGAAAAGGTTCAAAAATACCCTTAAACTATCCGAAATAGCTCATATTTATCCTTAAACTATATTTTGGCTTAAAACTACTCTTTCCGTCAAACTATGGGTCAAAAGTGCCTTCTTATTAACGGAAGTTATTAAATGCCATGTGGATGCCATGTGAATGCCACATTTCACGTCAATAGGGTTCCACTGCCACATAGACTAAATTCCTAAATCTTAATTACTCTTTTTTCCCCTCATTTTATTATTTTCCAGAAATGGTTTCACCTCTTTCTCTCATTTCGCAACTTTCACAGTTTTCTTCGTCGCTGGGTTTTAAAGTGGATATTCGTGGTTGTAGGTTAGTAAATCTTTTTTCTTATTTTATTATGTTTACAACCACAAATATCCACTCTGAAACCTAGCCCCGAAGAAAGCTATGAAACCCTAGCCGCGAAATGAGGGGATTATTGTGAAATCCTAATTATCATGCTTTGAAATCGTAAACATAATAAAATAAGAAAAAGATTTACTAACCTACTACCACAAATATCTACTTTGAAACCCAGCCACGAAGAAAACTGTGAAACCCTAACCGCGAAATGAGGGTGAAGGGGTGAAATCGTTTTTGGAAAATAATGAAATGAGGGGGGGAGGGGGAGAGTAATTAGGATTTTGGGATTTAGTCTATGTGACAGTGGAACCCTATTGGCATGCAATGTGGCATCCACATGGCATTTAACAACTTTCGTTAATAAGAAGGGTACGGGAAGGGTATTTTGAGCTGAAATATAGGTTAGGGGTAAATATGAGCTATTTCGGATAATTTAAGGGTATTTTTGACCCTTTTCCGTTTAGTCTATGTGGCAGTGGAACCCTATTAGCATGCAATGTGGCATCCACATGGCATTTAATAACTTACGTTAATAAGAAGGGGACTTTTGACCCAATAGTTTGACGGGAAGGGTAGTTTTGAGCCGAAATATAGTTTAAGGATAAATATGATCTATTTCGAATAATTTAAGGGTATTTTTGACCCTTTTTCCTTTTTTTAAAGACTGAAAGTTGTTAGGACACCATTGATAGCCTTAAGGAGCATGTCCACCTACTATTTACCCTTTCAAATGTAATCGTATTTGACCTTGACAGTAACCGTTGTAAAAGAGAGGAAGAACGAGTTGCTAATGAATCAAAACATAGTGAACATAGAAGCAAATTAGATCAATTTATATTCAAGCATTTAGAATCACCAACCCTTTATTTTATAAATTTTCAAATAATTATTTTGTAAAATAGTTAATTTTTGTTAACTTCAAACCCCAAAACCGCTCACTTCAAATAATTGAAAATTAAATGTGCATACTCAAATAATAGAGAGACTAAAACTGAAATTTGACAATAATACAGGAACTAAAATCGATATTTCCCCTAGATTCTATAATCACTGAAAATGCAATGCTTCGAATAAAAGGCTAGAAGGTTAAAACGAAATCAGACGGTTAATTATGCTAAAAAGGAAGTACTTATAATGCAAAAAGATTTATAATTAATTATATTTATGTTAACACAAGGAGAACTTTTATGGAAAAACAATCAAACAGTCTATTTTGCTAAAAACGAAGTACTTTTTATGGAAAAGCATTTATAATTAATAAATATTATCTTAATACAAGGAGACTTTTATGGAAAAAAATGATACGGTCTGTTATGCTAAAAGGGAAGTACTTTTATTGAAAAATATTTATAATTAATTAAATTTTGTTAATACAAGGAAAACTTTTATGGAAAAATATTTATAAAATCAAGGCTGCCATTCTCTTATTTATATAGCCTTAAGTTGGTTTGAGAACTTGTGAAATTGAAAAACATCTTTACATAAACATTATTTAGCTTTTTATTTTACCATGGCTAAGTTTTCTTTCCTCCATCTTTGTTTGGTTGCTTTGTTGTTATCAGGTCAGTATTAATAATTATATGTAGCATTTACATTTCTATCAATTGTCATTCACGCTGTGGAAGTAGACACTAATGTATCACTAATGCATACATTAGTGTAGACTGTCTAAATGACACCCTTTAATTATAATCTGACTTTCCCAGCGTGAATTTTGTATATCGAACCGTATGTCAATTTAATTAATTTCTAAAATACTTGTGTAATTTGCAGGTGTATTTGTTGATGCTCAACAACAACCAAAAAGAAAGAGATGCAGTTTTTTATTACATCGTAATCAATGTGATCCCCAAAGCTGTTTGGATGAATGCAATAAAAAATATGGCGCTGATAGTTTCACTGGAGTTTGTGCTGGTCTAGAACCACTTAGTTGTGTTTGTGTTTATTATTGTGGACCTCCTCCTTCTTAAATAGATTGTCTTAGCTTTAATTTATCAAATAATTCTATTCATTATCCTCATGAATTGCAATTAAACTCACATTCATGAATCGTTAGTAGGGATGTTCATGATTTGATTTGATTCGATTTTTCTCTGAATGTTAGAGTTGAATTAAACCAATAAATTCACTTTTTCATCGGTTTGATTTTCTCAGTTTTTTGTTTGTTTTTATCTAATTTTTTTGTTATATACTTCCAAACACATATTAGATTGATTAAGTATGTTGTAGCATAGCTTTACCAAATCAATTGCTATTTAAGAAAAGAAGGAAATATATACATATTTAAGTTATATATGTAACTTCCTCCGAAAAATCATATGCATTAATATTGTGATATTCCAATTATCTTGATGGCAATTTAATCAAACAATATTGTAATATTATTCGTTTATTATGATATGATTGCTATATAATATTTAATTAATATTCTTTATATCATTTTGATTTAGTATAAAGGTAAAATAGTAATTTAATTTAGCACTTTGAAGCTTTCCACTTCTTTAAATTTTGACATCTAATCTAATGAGCCGTCCTTGATTCAAGTACGAGTTCTTAAAGTAATTTTCACTAGATCCAATCATTAGTATAAATAATCAAAATCGAGTTTGAATTCTCAAGGTTTCCATTTTCTTCTAAGTTGACTTATAAATATTTTTGACTGATATAATTTTTTTATCCACCATTTATTTATTTATACTATTTTTAGATTAGCCTGTTCCATAGACTTGTGTATATGTGTGTATCTCATATATGAAACTTAATTCATATGGTTTAAAAAAAAGAGTAATCCAATGTAACGAGCTTTTGCTATATGCGAAATTTAAAAAAAGGGTCTAACCACAAAAAAGAGTCACCTAGATTAATTTTTGGATTTTTTGACCTCCTCACAGACCTCCCTTATTGTTTTTTTAATTTTTACAGTAATATTTTTTCTTAATTAAAGTACTTTGTACCTTTGGTCATTAGTAAATAAGGAGAGGGAACTTTTTTTTTTTTTTTTTTCAAACAAATGTTATGAATAGAGAAATTAGAATCGAAAACAAAATTTGAAACGGAAAATATAAAAACTTAAAACACCGGGTATATTTCATTTGCTTCCATGGATTGGGCATTTACAAGTTTATTGGGTTTCACATGCATTATCATGCCATATGAAAATGAGCTTTTATGTGATTTTGGGCCTTATGATTACAAGTCGGGAGAAGTTCCTAAATTGCCCTTCGAAGAGAAGTCTTAAAAAAAAAGATCTTAATTTATTTAACGGAAAAGGGTCAAAAATATCCCTGAACTATGCGAAATAGATCACTTAAACCCTCCATTATATTTTGGGATCAAAAATACCCCTGTCGTTATTCCAAGAGACCACAAATACCCTCAAGAGTTCACTATCCAATTTTTTAGTGATGTGGCAAGCCACATGAGACTAATCCCTCCACCTAAGCGTTGCCAACTAGGATTTACTACAAAGAACTAGACCTTTAGCAGCGACAAAAATCGCCACAAAATCTCAAAATATTGCCACTAAAGATTTTGATGATTTTTAGTAGCGACTAGAGCTGCAACAATCATTCGGTATTAAAACCTATTTTTCAACCAAAAATATGATAATAAATTTTCGATTGCAACCTAATTTTCTAAAATAAATAACATGCCCTTTCAATATTAAAAATATCAAATATTATTACGAAAATCATCAAAATTACTTCTCGATTTAAATTTCTCACTACATAATACATCATTGTACATTTTATGCATTTACATATGACATAAAAATAAGACATATAGTGCCTTCAAACTGTTCCTTGATCGATATCATTTGTGATTTTTTAAAAACAATGAAGAAAAAACACAAAATCAGAATTTAATATTGAAAATCAATTAAAACCTTTAGTGGCAATATTCTGGGCTTTTGTGGCGACACTTAGCTTGTCGCTACTAAAGGTATAGTTTTTTTTGAAGTGATTCCTAGTTAGCAATGCTTAGGTGGAAGTATTAGTCCCACGTGGCTTGTCACGTCACTAAAAATTTGGGGTGTTAACTCTTGAGGGTATTTGTGGTCTCTTAGGATAACAGCAGGGACATTTTTTATCTCAAAATGTAATGAAGAATATAAGTGGTCTATTTCGCATAGTTCAGAAGCAATTTTTTGATCCTTTTCCGTTTATTTAATGAAAATTAATCGAACAAAATTTCCCTCAAAACTTATAAATTAATATCATTCTTGGGTCAAGTCTAGTAACCAAAGTCATAAAAAAAGGAAAAATTACATAAATCTCACTAGTTTATGAATTAATTATTTAGATATACTCTAGTTTGTAATATTATGTATCTTATCAAATTTTGGTGCATTCAGATGCATCCAGATATGTCTAGATAAATATATCCCATGATACATGAAGTTAAAATTCGGTGTAATTTGTTCTAGTTACATTTATCTAAGTCGATTTGCATGTATCTGGGGATACATAACAAAATCTGACTCGCATCTCTCCCATCTCGCTGGTCACTCTCCTATGTATTTGGTATTTCATATACATACGAATCACACCAAATACATGTATGTGTGATTCACATGTATCTGGGATACATAACGAATCTTGTTGGCCTTCCTCCTCATCTCGCTTGCTTCTCTTCCTATTTTAGTGCATCTGGTAGCAAAAATACATACAACTGTATCTTCCTCAATATATGATAGGAAACTCTTACTAAGTGGTAAGATACGTAATATTATAAAAGTATAGATAGTAATAGTGTATATGTCTAATTAGATAGATTTTCCTAAAAAGAACGATGCTACTAGATTTTAAATATAATTAGTATCCAAATATACACCAATTAATCAAGTTTCTTAACTTTCGTAAAATTTTGCAATTCTTTTTAAAAACAAATTAATGGAAGTAATTACTGTCACCAAGCCCTTTCCGTGACAAATATATTTTGGTGACTAAAAGAAGTAGCCCATGTGGCATATCCAGTCTTCACCATCTTCTAGAAAAAAATGGAAGGTATACAGATAAACTTATATCTACCGTGGACAAGAAAGTTACAACGTTATTCATTTTCAGAATGGAAAAGGGTTATATTCGCCCTTCGTCATACTTTTTTAATATATTTGCTCTTTTCATTCAACTTTAGGCACATATTTTCTCTTGAAACATTAAGTCTCATATCCTCACTTTGAGTATCATATGTGGCACTTATATGGCACGCAGGCGGCACACCTACATATACATTTTTTTCATTTAAAATTTTCTTCTAATTTAATTAGTATGCCCAATCCAATATTATTCCTACTCATTTAACCCATAAAACCCAACTCCTAATACTTATTTCATTATCACATTCGGAGAAAATCACAATGGAGAAAGACTTAGAGAGATATCGAAGTCGCAACAGGCACAACTAAATAAGTAGTAGGAATTAAGTTTATGGTTTAAATTGGATGGGTATGATAATTAAATAATGAGAATTTTTTATGGGTATTTGTGTCTACTATTAGGCTTAACTACATATTTCTATACCTTTGCCTACTTTATTCATGTAGCGTATGACGTATTGACGGGATTAGTAATGCAAATTCTTATTTATATTATAGGCGGAGGATTGTTGGTTACAACTTTCACTTTGAGCTTCTGTGTTTTGTTATGTTTCTATAGATACTCCTGAAGTACCTGAGAAGCTGGAGAAGGTGCCCATTTTGACCGTGTTTTTATAGTACCAGCTAGTGAATTAGAACTTGTTTGATCATCCTTTTATTTGTTTTCTCTCTCTCTCTCTCTCTCTCTCTCTCTCTCTATATATATATATATATATATATATATATATATAAATATATATAATATTTTATTTTTGGTTTATTTTTACTTTTGATTGAATAATTCAAGAGATGTTGGTTAAATTGAATTTTAAGTCAACTATACGTTGCTAATAGTTATAATTACTTAGATTGTGTTAATACAAGGAAAACTTTTATGGAAAAATATTTATAAAATCAAGTCTGCCGTTCTCCTATTTATGCAGCCTATTTGTAAATATTTATAAAATCAAGTCTAAGAATTTATATTTTCAAGAAACATAAAAAAAATCTTACAATGAAGTTATTTTTGTACAAAAATTAAAAATCCAGTTGTGATATACTGATATTCCAATTATATCATAATGGTAATTGAATCAAACAACTAGCAATGATGTAAAATTATTAGTATATTATGATATGATTACTATATAATATTTAATTAATATTTTTTATAGTATTTTAATTTAGTGTAAAGGTAAAATGATAATCCAATTTATCAGGTTAAAGCTTTTCACTTCTCTAAATTTTGACACTTATTCTATTAATTCAATTACTTGTATAGATAATCAAAATCGAGTTTTAATTCTCAAGGTTCCCATTTTTTTCTCAATTGACTAATAATAAATATTTTTGACTAATATATATATATATATATTTATATATATATATATATGTGTGTGTGTGCGCGCAATTACTGACTAATGATTTAATTGTCAATAGATAAAATATTTAGAAAATCTAAGAAAAATCTCTTGTAAATATCTTAATCAAGAACATATTAAAAAAAACTTACAAAAATCTTATGGTGAAAATCCTTTAGAAAAATGGGAAAGAAACCAAAAAAGGCTATTCTAACACTCAAAGATCCTAGTGTTATCATTAGGGTAAAACATATGCTTTATAATGAAGACGACAAAAATGAGTTTAAAATACAACTCAAGGAATTAATTAACCTAAAACTTATTAGAATGAGTAAAAGTACTCACAGTAGTCCAGCATTTATGGTAAGAAACCATGCTGAATTAAAAAGAGGAAAAGCAAGAGTGGTTATAAACTATAAAGAGTTAAATAAAAATTGTATATTTGATGGATATTTTATCCCAAATAAAAATAATTTAATAAACCTTGCAAAAAGAAAAACTTATTTTTCAAAATTCGACTGTAAAAGTGAATTTTGGCAGATAAAATTATCAGAAGAATCAATACCATTAACGACATTCAGTACGTCTAATGGACATTATGAGTGGATGGTAATACCTTTTGGGTTGAAAAACGCTCCACAAATTTTCCAAAGAAAAATGGATAAAATATTTTCTGAAAAAGAATTTTTAATAGTTTATATAGATGGCATATTGATATGTTCTAAAACGTATCAAGAGCATTTGAAACATCTAAAAGAATTTTTTGACATTTGTTTAGAAAATGGAATTATCTTTTGCCAGAAAAAGGCAGAAATAAATCAAAATGAAATAGAATTCTTAGGAATGATTATTTCAAAAAATGGAACAGAGCTCCAATCACATATTTCAAAAAAGATTGTAGAATTTCCCGATAAATTAACAACCAAAGAAGAAATATAAAGATTTCTTGGATGTTTAAATTATGCAGGTGAATTTATTCCTGAATTGGCAAAGAAAAGGAATATCTTGCAAAAATTAATACGAAAATCCAATAGATTAGGATGGACAGAAGAACACACGCAATGTGTAAAACAATTAAAAGAAGAATGCTCCAAACTTTCCAAACTCAGATTACCAGATGAAAATGGTAACCTGATATTACAAACAGATGCATCAGATTATCATTGGGGTGCATTATTACAGACTGATTTGAATGAAATCTGCAGGTACACAAGTAGTACATTTAATGAAGCAAAAACAAGATATTCTACTAATGAAAAAGAATTATTAGCAATTGTTAGAGGAATCATAAAATTTTCAGCATTCCTTTTACCTAAACAATTTATTATTAGAACTGATAATACATAGGTATCAGGTTTAATTTCAAATAAACTTCCATCTGAACCACAATACAGGAGATTGCATAGGTTGCAAGTTTTATTATCGTTCTATACATTTAAAATAGAGCATATTAAAGGAGTTGACAATTCTTTTGCAGATTTTCTCTCCAGAAACATCTAATATGGACAATCGTACCCAAATCTTTGTTAATAGGATTTATGAAAGAATGGTAAATGTGGACAAGTCCATAGATGACAAAAGCTACAAATTATTCAGCATCAGGGATGAATTAGCAAATTTATCCGAACAAGCCAGAAAGATGCAATATGAAATCAATCAGCTAAACGAAGTTCAAGATGAAAATATGAATGAATTTTTAGTACTATGTGAACAACTGGACATATGTCCTAAAGGGAATTCAAAACCCGTCAGGAATATTACTCCTAACAAAGTGGCAGGAGATGTCCCACTAGCACCTAGTGCCACAAACATCTCATCGGTAAGCTTGGATATGCCGAAACCTGAGTCCAAGGACAAGGGTAAAAGCCTAGTAATCAGAAAAGATTCCAACTCTTTGAAAGAAGAAGGCACACCTTCAAAAAAGATTGAAAAAATCATTTCTGGGAAACCAGAAAGCAGTTCTAACAAGGTTTCATTTGAAACCAAAGTTTTTTCTTTTTTTTCAGGTAGGAAAGTAGAATCCCAAGGAAGAAGAATATCTTGTTTTTACAAGATATATCTATGGTCTACCTGAAGAAAGTGGAGAAACTTTCGGAGTTCTAGGAACAAGCAGTTTATTCCCAAGAATTTTGATATTTCCTAATGGATCACCAGGCTTTACAGCTCAATTATTCAAATTTGGATACCTTGATAGGGTGTATACGAAACCCGATCTACAGGAATTATCCAAGTTACCAGAACAATTAATAAATTCAGTTAAAAATTATGCTCAAGGCGATGAAGTCTATTGTAGATTCTTCAGTATTGCCATGGAAAGCAAGGACTTGCAATTATTTTTTCCTACGATAAATTATATCACTGTGAAAAAATTAAAGGACTTCAACATCAAGGCAACTGGGGTGGATAAAAAACTCCCTCACCTTAACAAAAAATGGATACAATTTTATTCTCAAGCGATTTTATCAAGAAAATTATAAAGTCATTGATCATGATTACAATTGGGTTCTAATGACCAAAGGAAAATTCAAATCTTCTATACTACATGAGAAGATTCTTGACATTGAGCTTCATATACTTGAAGCTACGGAAGAAACCTGAAAGCTTGCGTGCAAGTTTCTAGAACATAAACATTCAACAGCAGCGGAGGAATCATCAGATTAACGGACAACTGTAAAGAGACAATAATGTAGCCGTCAAAAGAAGACAAAGAAGAAGACGTAAGCACTTACGTCATGAAGAAAGAGACAAGGAAAAAAACATCTTATCTCTTCCTAAGCATACCTCTTTAGTCAAAAAGAGATTCCCACTTTTGTTGGCTATCAACATCTTCACCAAACGATGATTGAAGGACGAAGAAAGAAATAAAATTATTTTTAGTTCTTATCCTGCAAAAGAAAAAATTGCAAAGTTAGTCCCTCCTTCCATCTATAAAAGGAGAGGAAAACTCATAAGAAAGGCATACTACATTTTCGCTATATCTTCCGAATAGAGAAAAATGATAGGTACCTTCTTTAGTGAGTAAGGAACTTCTCCCGCGAGGGAAAAGTATTTCTTTTAAGTTTAATATATATGTAAAAATAAGTATGGTTTGTATGTTAAGATAATATTATAAAATAAAAAGTTTGGTTTATATACCTCTCTTCTCATACATCTAAGATAAGTTCTAAGTGAAGGTTGCGATCTTCCGCCTAACGGAGGAACAATAGGAAAGTAGCCAATTAGACTGTAGTCGTGGAGGCGAAAAACTATTCATAGCCGGAAAGGAGAACTGCTGCGGTGGTGATAGGAACTATTCCAAGAGAAAACAAGAGAAAGGTATATACATTAAAACTTTATATTTCATACTTATTATTTTTAAATACAAATTATATTGCATTTTTAAAATATGAAACATATTCACTATCACTTGCATTAAGTTAGAAAAAGAGCTTGGAAACATAGAGTAGCTCTATACAATCTAGATAAATCTATACAAGATTTAGAAAAAGCCTATATGACAGTAAACATGAATTCATTATTTATGATAGTAGCAATCCATGAGATAAAAATGATCAGAATACAAGAATATTTTGAATATAAAACTGCAAAAAGGATATTAAAACAGTATATCCTATATACCGCATAATTGCATATTTCCACATACCATGTATTTATTACATATTAATATGTTTAATTACATATAAAATATGTTTTATTACATCACAACCTCTCTCTCTCTCTCTCTCTCTCTATATATATATATATATATATGCAATTACTGACTAATGATTTAATTATCAATAGAATTTTTAATTTTAATTTTTAATAAAAGTTTGATTTTTCGATGCATCGAAATTCTGAAATCCTTGTATTGAACACCAAATCAAAGTACCGAAGTTTTTAAAAAATAACACCAACATCAAATCAAAAAATCAAAAAATCAAAATCAAAAAACCAAAAAACCAAAACTGAAAAACCGAATTAATTCGATTCGATTTTTTTGATTTTCCGATATTATGCCCACCCCACTTTTGGGGGCAACATTGTCCATTTTTCATCAGAACTGAACCAACCATTAGTGGAAGGGTTAACAATAGGGTGGATCTTTAGCTTGGAAAGAAGGTGAAATTTTTAGGCAAACTTCGAGAACATTTTTGAGCTACGGAGTAAGGACTTCGGACTTTTTTATACCAAAATAAAATTAAAGGTAAAATTATCTCATTTCGAATGGTTATCAGGCATAGTTCATCCTTTCTCCCTTCTCTAAGTAAAATAAATATTGAAGCTCTTGTCAGCACAAACTCAATATATATTAATTTTTTGTCTCAATTTATGTGATAAAATATAATTTAAAAAATTAATCAAATTTCTTATATAATATTCAAAATGTTTGAAGTTATTAATAATTGTAATTTCTAATAATTTTACATTATATTTAAATAATATATGTTATTCTCTATATCCCAATTTATGTTGCACATATGAAATTCGGAAAGCCAATCAAATTTTACAAATATTTAAAATTGTTAATTATCTTAATTTATAATTTATATTTTTTACATAATTTTGATTTCTTTACCACTCCACTCCACTCCACTCCATTTCATTTCATTAATTGGGAAAGAGACTCCTCTGCCGCCAATTCGTTAGTTATCTCACACTAATTATTTAACTAGTTTACCGCACGTGCGTCCCATGTTAGTTCGTATAATTTTTTAAAATGATATAGGTGATGTTAAAAGTTTACTGCACATGGACCCTTTTCATTCTAGTATTTACTACTAATTTATGGATCTCAAACAATACAAGTTCTCCATATTTCCTAGTGAGACACATCTTAACAAACTAAAAAGATTCCTAGTGAATTGGCCTAATGTATGTTTACCTTATTCATGACTAAGCATAATTCCAATGATATGACTATCATATCAATTATGTACCTGATGATGCGAGGGAGAGGGGAAAAGTTCACGTTTGCAAAATAAGATCTGAAGCAAAGAAAATTAAATAAAAATTAGTTATTAGCAAACACAAAGACAAAGCAAATACAAGAGAAAACTATAAAAAGCATTAGAAGTACTAAAAAATGATAATTATATATATATATTGAAAATGAAAATAACTATTCATATTCCAACGGAAGAGAGTCTATGCATCAGTTATACCATTCAATTAGTTAAATGATTAGAAAAACTGAAAATATTTAATTTAATACGGAAAACTAAGTGCTTTGAGAAAATAAAATAATATACAGTTTAGATAGCTGAAGTTGTATGGTTGTTGAAAAATGAGATTGAGCCATTGAAGAGACATAACTCATAGTAATTGACAAATAAAAAATTAAATTTTGAGTTGGATGAATAATTAATGATTAATTAATATATATAATTTATAATATTTTTATATAATGTATGGGTGAAATGGTAATCCAACTTTACACTTTAGAGCTTTCCACTTTTCGTAATATATGATAATCTTAATTTATTTTTTACTTTATTTTTAATGGAAAAAATGTCTGAAATATATCCCAACTTTGATCGAAATTGCTGTTACGATACCGAACTTTAGAAATGACCTTTTACCCTTCTGCACTATTTAATAGGGTATTTTAAAGGTATATATGTGCCCACGTGGACATCATAAATATTGCATCATTATAAATAGTAATGTGTCCACGTGGGCACATTTATGCCTTTAAAATACACTATTAAATAGTGCAGGGGGTAAAAGATTCTCCATAAAGTTTGGTATATAACAATAATTTCGGCCAAAGTTGATGTATTTTTCAGACCCTTTTCCCCTTTTTAATAGTAATTCTACTTTGTATCCTATTTTTCTTGTAGAATTATGTAACTACTAAAAATAATATAATCTATTCAAATATTTAAAATAGTACACTAACACAAGATAATATAAAATAATATATATGTATGTAGGTGGGTGGGTCCCACATAATATGATCGATATTGCAAAATAAATCCAGTTTCTACAAAGTATTATATGTGTTATTGAAGAAATAAAAAAGAAAAAACCAACTATATTAAATTATTAAGGTACTTTGGTTTCAAAAGAAATAATAAAATAACATAGGAGTAAAATAAATAAGGAGAAAATAGGGGTTGATCAATTCTCCAATGAAGAAGTTTTCATTTAATAATAACCATATATTTATCAATGGAACTACAAAATAGCAACAAAATGAAAAAAAAAAAGTAGGCCATGAAAGTCCTTAAATTTCTCCAAGCCTTATATGTATGTATGATCTTAACATTATAAATTGAGACATAAAATAGTCATTCTAAGAGAAACAAGACAGCTAGTAAACCTGGTGCCTGGTGCCTCCTCCACAAAAGGAAGAGGTGCCTTATAGCTTACTGTCTTCTTTTCCTTGTCCTTGCATTTGCATTCATCTGTGATCCTACTAACCAAAAAAAAAAAGTTAAAAAAAAAAACAAAAAATATGGCTATATCAAATCGGTTACCGTCGTTAGTTCTCTTCTCGTTGATGGTTACTTGTGCATTCGCTGAAAAACCTATAGGTGTTACTTATGATGGTCGTTCCATGATCGTCAATGGGGATAGAGAATTGCTCTTTTCCGGTTCCATTCATTATCCTCGTATGCCTCCTCAGGTAATTTCAATATATTTAGTATGATCATGCTCATTCTGAACCTATACTTGGTCATGTGACGACTTTATTATGATCAAATGTTTTCAGATGTGGCCAGACATTATAAGGAAAGCTAAGGAGGGAGGTTTAAACCTTATCCAGACTTATGTTTTCTGGAATATCCACGAGCCCGTTCAAGGACAGGTAATTAACAAACATGTTCATTCATATTAAGAGGTACTCATATTAAGAGGTACACATATCTCGAATTATATATATAATGGTTATCGATGAATATACAGTTCAACTTTGAAGGAAACTATGACGTTGTCAAGTTCATCAAGGAAATTGCTCGACAGGGCTTGTATGTCACCCTCAGGATCGGACCATATATCGAGGCTGAATGGAATCAAGGGTATAAATATACATAAATCCGTCTAGTTGATATTTTATTCATAATTTATATAATGACTTGTTGATCATGATGGAACAGAGGATTCCCATACTGGCTAAGGGAGGTCCCAAACATCACCTTCCGTTCTTACAATGAACCATTCATCGTACGTATTCATAGAAAAGAGTATAATTTATTTTCAAATGAATATAGAGGCTTAATCGTTTTATCGATCTCTTAATTTGCAGTACCACATGAAAAAGTACTCAGAAATGGTCATTGATTTGATGAAGAAGGAAAAGTTGTTTGCACCCCAAGGAGGCCCTATCATCATGGCTCAAATCGAAAATGAATACAACAATGTTCAACTAGCTTACAGAGATAATGGTAAGAAATACGTTGAGTGGGCTGCCAATATGGCAACTTCACTATACGACGGAGTCCCATGGATCATGTGTAAGCAAAAGGATGCCCCTCCACATATCGTAAGTTTTATCTCGAAATAGTTGGTTACTTGAAATGTAAAAACATGTACATAACTCTGTTTTCGATTTTATTTTATTTTTTCAGATCAACACATGCAATGGAAGGCATTGTGCAGACACATTCAAAGGCCCCAATGGTCCTAACAAACCTTCTCTATGGACTGAAAATTGGACCGCTCAGTACAGGACATTCGGAGATCCACCATCACAAAGAGCAGCAGAGGATATTGCATTCTCTGTAGCCCGTTTCTTCGCAAAGAATGGAACTCTTACAAACTATTACATGGTACATATTGATATAATTTGTTAATTTTCTCGTAAACCTTAATTTATCATATCTAAAACTAATTACATTCAATGTTTTCCAGTACTATGGTGGAACCAACTATGGAAGGACAAGCTCATCATTCGTGACAACTCGCTACTATGATGAAGCTCCTCTTGATGAGTTCGGTTGGTGCTGCTACCTTAAAAATTCTATGCACCATCGATAGTGTAATATATGTTACAGAATAAAAAATCTAATAGCGGTCAATATGTTTTCAGGTTTGTTTAGGGAACCAAAATGGAGTCATTTGAGGGATTTACACAGGGCTTTGAGGCTATCCAGAAGGGCTCTCCTTTGGGGAACTTCCACAGTACAAACAGTTAACCAAGACATTGAGGTAATTAATTATAAAAGAATTTATAATATTGTAATTGATCATAAACAAGCTCTTCTATGTATCTTATATTAAACATTATTACTATTTTACAGATAACAATTTATGAGAAGGAAGGAACTGATTGTGCTGCATTTTTAACCAACAACCACACAACTAACCCCGCGACAGTCAAATTCAGGGGTAAAGATTATTACCTACCTGAGAAATCCGTTAGCATTCTTCCCGACTGCAAGACTGTTGTCTATAACACTCAAACGGTAAATTTCACGTTTAGTTGTGATGATTCAAATGAAGCAATATCATCTGAAAACGCGCAATAACAATTCAATTTTTTTTTTACAAACAGATTGTGTCCCAGCACAATTCAAGAAACTTTGTGGCATCAGAGAAGGCAAAGGGTCTAAAATGGGAAAAGTACCAAGAAAAAGTCCCAACCATAAGTGAATTGTCACTTAAAAACAGGGAACCTTTGGAACTTTATACTTTGACTAAGGATACCTCAGATTATGCTTGGTACAGTACAAGGTAATTACAATTAGCACTTTTTAATCTATTTTAATTAATCAAATTGAGTTTACTCTAATACTTGAAATTGTTACATTATAGTATCAAATTCGATCGCCATGACTTGCCCATGAGACCTGACATCCTCCCTGTGCTACAAATCGCAAGTATGGGTCATGCATTAGCTGCCTTTGTTAACGGAGAATACATTGGTATGTACATTGTTAGTCAAAGTAAGTTAAATTGCACTAATAACATAAAAATTCTTTACTCAACATTTGTTCGTATTACAATTCAGGATTTGGACATGGTAACAACATCGAGAAAAGCTTCGTATTCCAGAAGCCTATCGTGTTGAAGCCTGGAACTAACACCATCTCAATTCTAGCTGAGACAGTTGGCTTCCCGGTATACTTTTTCTTCCTCATAAGAAATCAGTACAATTTAACCGGTTATATATTTACTAACAAGTGTTTACTAATGCAGAATAGCGGAGCCTACATGGAAAAGAGGTTTGCTGGACCCAGAGCAGTAACCATTCAAGGTTTGATGGCTGGTACTCTTGATATAACTCAAAACAATTGGGGACATGAGGTATATATATATATATATATATCTACGATACATAATTATATTCGATCTTTATCGACCTTCAAAATATATACTAATTGTGTTGGTCATTTAATAGGTTGGTGTATTTGGAGAGAAAGAGCAATTATTTAGTGAAGAGGGTGCAAAAAAAGTAAAATGGACACCACTAACTGGTCCTACTAATGGAGCTGTTACTTGGTACAAGGTAAACACATTTCTTTGTTAAATCATATAATGTTGAATACTCAATTTTTTTTGTATTGACGATATATATAACATAAATTTTGCAGACAACCTTTGAAGCACCTGAAGGCAACAACCCATTGGCTGTGAAAATGGACAAAATGCAAAAGGGTATGATGTGGGTGAATGGTAATAGCCTTGGTCGTTATTGGTCATCTTTCCTCTCCCCACTTGGACAACCCACTCAGTTTGAGTAAGTATATCAATTAATTAATAAATAGTTTCGAAATATGAAAAGTGTAACATATTTAACGTATGATATTTCATTTTCAGGTATCACATTCCAAGAGCTTTCTTGAAGCCAACTGACAATGTCCTAGTTGTGTTTGAGGAAACCGGTGGTAATCCAGCAGATATCGAAATCCAAACAGTAAACAGAGACACAATTTGCAGTATCATCACGGAATATCATCCTCCTAATGTAAAATCATGGGAGAGATCTGGCACTAATTTTGTCGCGATAGTAGAAGATCTCAAAACAGGAGCACATTTAACTTGCCCAGACGACAAAATCATCAAAAAAGTTGAATTTGCTAGTTATGGTAATCCAGATGGTGCTTGTGGAAACTTGGTTGTTGGAAATTGCAATTCAGCAAAGAGTATGCAAGTTGCAGAAGAGAAATGTTTAGGGAAGAACTCATGCGCAATCCCAATTGAGAGAGAAATTTACGACGAGCCGAGCAAGGACCCATGCCCTGACATCTTTAAGACTTTGGCTGTTCAAATGAAGTGTGGGAACAAGAACTAATTAAGTAGGGCTTATAGGCTGAATGTTGTCTACGACATATAAATGTATATAGTAGAACTTCATGCCTTGTTTTCACAACTTCAATTTGTTTTTTTATATCAAATAAAACCGCTATTATTTCAGCCATATATCTCTACTCTTTCAATTATGTTAAGGTTTGATTGCATTCACCAACTTCATAGTTGCGATTTTTATTAAAAGTTGTGACTTTTATGAAAGATTGCGACCTTTCCAAAGGGTTGCAACTATTCCAAAGGATTGTAACCTTTCCGATAAGGCACGATAAACATTTGTTCACACTACCCTTTGTTGTCTATAAATAGAGGAATTTCTTCTCTTTTTAAAACAACAAAATTCTAAACTTTTTCTTTTTCTGCACAATTAAATATTCATGTACTTTGCTCCTGTTGAGTGGCTCATTGACACTATTGCTTATGTTACAAATCCTGATATGTATTTTTACCGTCATTAATTTATGCTTATGTTATTAAGGATAAATGATAAGATGTTATAATTTTTATTTTCCTTTACATTATTAATATTTGTTACTACGTAATCTTGTATGTAAGATAATATAGTGTTTTAGTTTTAATGACTGATAGATTTTAAGTATTATTTTATAAATTTCGTGATATTAAATTCTCGCGCGAAACATGAGTAATTTTACTAATATATATATATATATATATATAAGTCAAAACTACACCTCCTATTAATTTATTTTCTTAAAATAATTTTAAAGAATTATTTTTCCATTTGAAACCAACTTCATAACTACACCTCTTCATTTTCCTAACTTATCATCTTATGATCATAAATAAACAATAAATAATAAATAATAATAATAAAAATTTATTAAAAGTAAAATGCTCAAAAATTTAAAATTGAATTACCATTTTACTCCTATACTAAATAAAAAAGTTATAAAATATTTTATTAATTAAATATTAAATAATAATCATAAATTACTCTGTCATTTTACCTTCACATAAAATAAGAGAAATAAAACTTCTATTAAATTAGTAAATATAGTAAGTATATATATATAAGTGGAACCAAAATATTTTAAAAATTGAATTATCAAAATATCCATAAAATACTGAATGCCATCAATATCCTTCAATCAAATATTATTCCTACAATAATATTGTACAAGAATATAAATGTACACTTAGTTCAATGCATTAGGCTATTGAATATATATACACGAAAATATTCATTAATGATTGCTATTTATTTAACTCCTATTAATGTTCTTTTTTTTTTTTTTTTCCTAAAAAGTAAGTCTATCTTCCAATAAATATAAGGGAAAAAAGGATAAATATACCCCAAACTATTGTAAATGGTATACATTCACCATTTGTTATACTTTTGGTACATTGATGCATCTGTCGTTCAAAAACTAGAACGTATATACCATTTATACTAACGGACATACACGTGTCATAATTTTATCCACCGATCCGACATTTATTAAATATCGGATCGACGGATAAAATTGTGCCACGTGTCCCTATTTAGTCGTCCATTAGAGCAAATGACATATATGCTCTAGGATGGCAGGGCCACCAATGTCCCAAAAGTATAACGGAGGGTATCTATGTACCATTTACGATAGTTCAAAGGTATATTTGTCCTTTTT
Organism: Solanum bulbocastanum; assembly: GCA_037074985.1. NCBI lineage: Eukaryota > Viridiplantae > Streptophyta > Magnoliopsida > Solanales > Solanaceae > Solanum > Solanum bulbocastanum. The sequence continues at coordinate 43,950,182 of CM073606.1, read as the reverse complement.
TCCCCTAAATATAAATAAATAATAATATAGCAAATGAATGACCTAGATACATAAAGCCATGGAGTTATGTGTATTCAATTTCTGTAAATGCTTTATCTTCCGATTCCTAATGCAAAAAGTGAAACATCTCTTTGTAGTACTCCCTCCATTTCAAATTAACTTAATTGTTTAATTTTCAAGACTACATTTAGAGTGTTCTTTCAATTTTGCCCTTCATTAGTTAGTATTGGAATTCGTGATTAACTAATATTTAGTTATTTTAATCATAAATTTGACAATAATTAATAAAGTAAAAATGGAAAGTTATGCCTAATTTATGTCTTAATCTTCTTTTCTTAAAGGGTGTGAAACACCTCAATAATTTAATTAATTTGAAATGAAGGGAGTAATAAACATATGGAGAATTGGAAAAGTTACTTGGTATATTCAATGTGGAGTAAATTCTTATGATCAATTCAATATATTCATTTACTAAATGCTATATATTGTGTATGTATAGTGAAAAAAATCACAAGACAACTATTTTAATTCATCAAATTATTAGATTATCAATCCTACTTTGTATAGATGACATTTTTTTCATATTCATTTTGTGTTTGTGTCTCTCTTTTCTACTTTGCTTATGTGCTCTATTTTTTCTATTCACGTTATAAGTTATTGTCTTTAATTTGACTTATTCATATGTGTTTTCTGATTAGTTAAAAGTTCATCTTACTTGGGTATGCAAATGTTTGTATCATAGTTATTTCACTTCTTGCAACATAGAAATTTGTTATGAAAATATCAAATCAGGTAAGATTACTTTCTTTTTAATTATAACTTCTTGGAGTATCATGAAACTGTATATTCTTGTTTGGTGTTAATTTTGGTTAGGAATCAATTTAACTAATATTTTTTTGTTAAATTCACAGATGATAGAAATAATTTTGAATTAGGCAAAGAGTATACGTACCTATAATAATTATGATTTATAAACATCGATTAGATATTTGATCAATTATTATTGAATACTTGATATATTAAAAACATACATAATTAAAATTGTTCGAATATTACTTTTGAAATTCATTTGATAACAATATTTCAGCATGATGTACCTTCTACTGATACTAATCTTGAGTGAATAGGCTCACCATTCATTGGTTTGAACTTGTATATTTTCTCTTCAATTACCGCAAGTTATCGCACAATGATGATCTACTAGCCATCTAAGGAAGACATAGATTGATCAAATTTCTATATAACTTTTCGAAAACACTACTCTCATTCGACAACAACTTTTTAATACATATGCAAATGTGAAAAGGTGGAGACTACAATTTCTTTAAAAGGAGATGAAAAACTTAAGACAAGAAATATTTTGAAATCACATTTGACATTTAAATTATGAGTTATGACATATTAAACAAAAGAAACTTTTATCAAATTGAATACTTGATATATAATAGGAATTGTATACTTGAAGTTATTGGCTTGAGCTTGTATATTTCTCTTTAATTTTAGTGCAACTTATCACTCACTAATTATAACATTTTCAAAGTTCTTGTACTAATTAAGAATGAGATACATGAGCAACATATATGTTCAAGTATATATATATCGTTATAACAATTCCACACAATTTTGCATGGGGCACACGTGCCCAAGACTAGTTAACATATATGGTAGAGAAATAATATATGGAGGAATTAAAGGGAGAAAAAGACGACTACTCATAAAAGTAAATTTTAACATAATCATTATGTAAAAATCAAGGCAACATTTTATAAATTCAATTGACAATGCCAATTACAAATTAATTTCTGAATTGCTTTAGCAAACTCAATATTGAACCAATAAAATTCCTCAAATAATCACTTTCTGATTTTATTGTGAATTCTCTAACATGTAGTTCAATAAATGTGTCTTCACGAGTGACTCGACCATCTACAATGAGTTATTCGCATCAAAAATTTTAATTGATGTTGTAGCTACATCTATCAACTCATCATAATTTATCTTACAAATTTGAAGATATTCCTTGAGAACAGGTTCTTTTGCTTGCTTCAATAGACTTACAATTTCATTGTAAATACTTTGTTTTTTATAAACACTTCTGAAGAAGAATATCCACCCAAATTTTTTTATCAGCAGAAGAACTCCTAAGATCTGCTCTAAGAGAATTGATACATGTTTTGAAGTCATTAGACGTTCGACAAACATCTTCTATTAAATCTCCAAATTAAAAAAGTTCCAAAAGAGAGATAACCAAAAATACTATTAATGTTTTCATGAAATTCATCTTCAAACATATTTTCTGAGTAATGATGCAGGATGGTTCTTATAGCTAGCATACAATGTTTCATATTTATTTGTTTATTTTCCATATAGACTATGTAGATATTATTGTATCTAAGATTGTGGTGATCATATCTTACTTTTATGAAACAAACTAGGAATTTGTAAGTACTATCTTTTAATTTAGGCATAAATATAATTTTCAATCAATTTTTTACCCCTTGATATGAGGAGTAACCTATATTTGAGGATGAAACAATCATTTTTGGAGAAGAAATAGATGGACAAGGAACATGAAATGGTGGAATTTATTATAATGTATTAAATATAAGGTGAAATGCCAAAGGTGTATAATTTTAAATCTAAGAGAAGCAAAGGGAAGAAGGCAACATTGTGACCTTACACTTATGTACTTCAACTTAATAAATCAAAAATGAAAGAAGAATCTTGCTACGTATTTACTAACATTTACAACACAAGGTACTCCTGCAGAAAACTCGAACAAGCTTCACAGCAGCAGAAAGAACCCCGGAGAAATCTTGAACAACGCTTCCACGCCAGCTGTGAAATTAAACAGCCAAAAACAGGCAGCAACACTAAATGTTTTTTAATGAAGCAATAAAACGTTCAAGGCACGTAAATCAGCTAGCTAAATTACATATTTTAGACAAGAAACAAATACTCAATATGCAATCTAAATAACTTACCTGAAAACTGATGAAACTAATAAAGGTTAGCAGAAACTAGTAACAGAATCCTATCAATGCCTCTAGATGTTAACAGACCTTGCTATTGTTAGTTTGAAGAGGATGGTTTGACGGCACCATTATCAAGGATCAGAAGCACCAATTCTCTTGAGTTGTATAAACAAGTCTATTAGTCACTTTGACTTATGACAAATCAAACGATCCTTGACCTTCATTAATGGCATAGAGTAACTTCTTGGACATGATCTCCTGCGGAGTAAAATAATGCATAACTTACTTGGGAAAAATGAAGAATTGATTGACAAAAGGAAAGTAGCAACCGCTAAAAAATAAGACAACATATGACTATAGTAATTAGAGACGCTCTACCTTAGTAGAATAGGGAGGGAGTTTCAAGTAATTAGCACATGTCATCACACTGGGCAGGTCTTCATCTGCAGATTCTGATGGGGCATTACTGCTGTGTGCTGCATTGCCAGCACTAGATGAATGCTGTTCCAAAGATATATGAATTGTCAGTCACTGAAATAAAGAGATATAGAAAATAGGCACACTTAAATTTTAGCTACAGCCATACCTTCCTCACAATTGTCAACTTAGGATTCAGAGCAGCAAGACCACCTGCGGGGAGCCGAGGAGCACCAGTGACAAACTGGCAGAATGCTCGTTGCTGCTCAGGTGTGAACTCTCCCATAATCTCTAGTAACTGAGGAGAATAATTTATTACAAGTCATCAACTTGAAACAACTACAAGTGAATGATAAAGAACATCCTCATCATCATTGTTTCAGGCGGTTTACTTTCACCAACAGCTGAAGAACAAAAACTTACATGAATAATGGGAGGACTCTTGGATGTGAATCCATGATCGAATTTAATGTGATCTACTAGCGTCTCAGGCTGCATAACAAAAAGAATATAATGTATTCAACCAAATACAGGAAAAGTAGTTCTTTTCATAACCAGCAAATTCACGAGAACAGATATTACCTTCCACAGCTCTCTGCGGCCACATAATAGGTAGTCTAACTCTGAAGGAGAGAATATTTGCAGAGCTGAAAAGTTGAAAACCTGAAAGTTGTGAAGGCTTAAAGTTATTTATTATTAGATATAAAATTATCTCCAGGTATATCTATATTGCTAATCCATTATTAAAGAAACAACAATCTGACAATAAGGAAACTATCAGATTGTCCCACTATACGCTTTTTTAACCCACAAGATTATCTTGATCTTTTAAGTTGTCTGTAAAAAAAAATACTCAAGCAGCAAACCTGATTGAAGCCAGATCTAAAAGCCTCCATTTGCTGCCTGATTCCAGTTTTGACAGTAGCATCAACTACCAAAGAAATGTACTCCTCCAAGTTACTGAGATCCACCTGCGCATTCCATTTAAGGTATTAAAAGAAATATTGATGGAAATAACGCATGCAATTGAGGGACTTCATCAGTCAAATACCAAAAAATAAAAACAAAGAAACAAAAAAAAAAATTAAAACAAAATCCAAGATATCGCAGCTCACATTCTCATCGCCTGCTTTAAGAACATATTCAGGATAGCCAGGAAGTGTGAAATCTAAACAAAGATCCTCAACTGGAGTCCCACGAAAACGCATGTCATAAGATTTGTCCAGGTTCTGATCTTTTATTGATTCTATATATTGCTTTCGACTGACAAGGGCTTGCAACTCTTGCAAAGTCTTCCCCAATTCGGCGTCAAAAGAAAGAATATCGTACAAATCAAGTTCCTGAAGTGTTACAAGTTAGAAACGTTAGTGGAAAAGATAAGATGCACCGGTGGGTGCATCAACTGGACAAGTGTACAATGAAGAGCAGGGGAGCTTACTTGGCCAAGAACAAGTTTATAGAAGGCCACGGACAGTGGAAGGTCCAAAAGCCGTCCATCTTGAAGAGCTTTCGCCATAACACGTCCAAGCAAGCGGAAATATTCAATTGCCTTACAGAATTGACCTCCATCAACAGTACCAGTATGTGGTGACCAGGGACGTGGGAATAATCCAAGAGGTGCTTGGACAAGATCTCTATCACTCCTACTTAATTTATTATCTATATGAACTTCCATAGAGTGTTCATTTGAAGTTAATGATAAACCAGATCTCCACATTCCAAGTCCAAGTTTCTGTAGATCGTGACTTATAAGGGTATAAAACTCCAGTGTAGGACCCAGGCCAGTACCAACTTCACCAAAATATTCAACTTCAAGAACAGCTTTTTGGCTAGAGTACATCTCCATTACTTTTGCAGCAGAATCCAGAATGCGGTTCCTTGAGACACGAACTTTCTGGCGCTGTAATCTGCCAACCCTAACTGCTCTCTCATGAGTAGACCCATTACCATCAGCACCTTGCTGTTGCTGCAGCCTATATAAAGCACGGGACAACCCAAAAGCAGTTGAATAGAAGTACTGGCGCCGAGTCTCAAATGGAAAAAGAAATGGGCAGGCCTTGGTCAACTGGTAACACCAAGATGGAAGAGATCCACTACAAAGTGCAAGAGCATCCTGGATCTGTCGTGCCAATTTCGGAGTGAGCTTACTATTGACAAATTCCTCAGAAGGAATTTTGATACCCATAGTACTGAGCTCATCTAGACTAGAAATTTTTCCTTCAGAGAAATCATCAATCATGGACAGGACTCGCAAACGGGGGGCAAGCTGATTCAGCGCCTCCAATACACGTAAGAGGTACAAAATACTGTAAGTAGGGTTACTTTTCTCCAGATCACAAGGAAGTTCTCCCTGCAATATACTATCTAACAATGATGCTCGAACCAATGAAGGATCAGCATTGGAACTTGTTGAAGAACTGGTTTTTATAGACTTGGAAATTGAACTCCCAGACCCACTCGACCTCTCAGCTTGGTTGTCTGCCCTCTGGTATGTGATAGTGTAAATATCACTCCAAACCCTGCTTCCGTCACTAGATACAAAATCATTGCCACTATATCTCTCATCATCATCCTCGTCTAGAACAAGCTGCCGCTGGATAGCCTGGTAGATAGTCAACTGCCTATTAAGCGGCTTCCCACCAGCAGAAAATATTAGTTTTGGTGGATCACCAGAGCTGAGTAGAGGATGCCCATGTCGATCTCTAGCACCCCTCACACCTCTAACACTAGCAGATGAAAGACCAGCCATGGCAGCAGCAGCAAATGACATTGCCCCTCTTGAACCATAGGAATTCCTACTTCTGAAATCAATGGAATCAGATGCCCGAGCAGAAGCAATTCTGCTCCTAGAATCACCACCAGCATTTGTATTGCTACCAGTTGGTGTCTGTGCAAAAGGGCTATCCTCCGAAGAGTCTCCCAATTTAACATCATGCACTTCATCTGCCATGCAGACAGGAAGAGGATCATCCCTCAGCACCTGGAAAAATGGGTAGGAAAAATAAGAATGTCGCTAACACAATATTTGCACCTTATATATCTAACATTGAAAAAGCTTTTCAGAGTGATACATATCAAGAAAGGATAAAAGTATGCATATATGGGGGAAAGTATAACCCTCCCCCCCCCCCCCCCCCCCCAAGAAAAAAGCCTCTTTGAAATATTCCATTCATATCTTCCATACCTCCCCAATCCCTCCCCTCAAAGGAAATCTCAACTGACCTCACCATTCAAACACTTCCTTGCAATCACCAGCTGAATCTCTTTACTTTATATTTTAAAGTTTCAGTTACAAATAGAAGGGAAAGGCTTTGATTGTGCCAAAAAAAAATATTTCATTGTCAAATCCATGCCTAATTCAAGAATCAAATGTAGGACAAAGGTTTGCCCGCTCCCATCCATAGTCCTTGCTTAACGATCCCTCATGATTTCCTCATCGTAGGAGCTTACACAATTCCATTTCCCAAAAACTCCTTGCTATAATAGAACATATTTATCTTATATTAAGATAACACCAAACCAAAAATCCCTTTGATGGAAACACCACATAATACCCCAGACCAAGTCCCATTCTTTACTTGAACCCTAATCCACAAGCACACTGAGCTCATGTTTGTTTTCTAATGGAATTTTTTTTTACCAGTCTTTTCTTTTTTCTGATAACAGAGTGTCCGGGCAACAACTTGCACACACCTCATCCAATTCCACGAAGTACTCATTACCTCCCACTAATACATGTACCGGGTAACTTTGTCTACCATAACGGTAACTCTGTCCACCAAGGCTTGAACAAATGGGAAATAATCACCAAGTGATTCTGAATCGGCTGGAAGACTTTTATTTTTCCAAACACAATCAATCCAATTAAAACAGCCCAGTGGCTAGTTTCCCATGGCCACCATTCTAAAAAATTATCTACTTCTAGTTATAGAGTTAAGTTCATTAGATGACACAAATGCATCTTTAAGAATCAGTAAACCAAAAGCTTAGAACACTTGTGCAGCTTTTAATCTAAAGTAATTTCCTTTGCCTAGCAATGTTCAAGAAGACTTTGAACCCTTAAATATGGAGATCAAGTTAATCCATTTAAACAAGTTAACCAAAAACAAGAAAAATTGAAAGAACAAAAGAAATGGAGGAATCTAACAACATACATTATCATGGTCGTCTTCATCTTCATCGGACATATCATCCTCAATCACCAAAGCATCATCAAGTTCAATGAGAGAAGGATGCAGCTCATCATCCTTAACATGAAAACAAACACTGAACTGTCAGCATTCAGGTGGACATAAATTTCATTAACACCACCTTAGTAGTTGAAAAATGTAAGCAAGGACACCAACAAAAAGAATCAAGGTTTCCCATAAATATCTTTGTTACATCTGGAAAACTCAAATTTTCAGGATGATCAACAAAATAATTTGATCGCCTTCAAGAAGCTAATTATGTCAAGAATTTTAGAGAGAAAAGAAAGATATTACATCAACTTGAGGAAGTTTCAGATATTAAAGTAAATGTTTGATTCCTTCGGAGTCTTGAGCTATAAAAAGGTACCACCAAAACTTGAAGGTAAATTCCACAGAGTTGGGTACTATAGGTGTTTTAGGGTTGACGAGGTTAAACGTGCTATTTGAAGGATGAGCAGGGGAAGAGCAACCGGACTCGATGAGATTCCGGTGGGATTTTGGAAGAGCGCGGACAAGGCAGGTATGGAGTGATTAACTGGGTTGCTTAAGGGTATTTTTAAGACGGCAAAAATGCCCCACAAAGGGAGGTGGAGTAAAATAGTTCCATTGTATAAGAACAAGGGTGATATCTGAAACTATAACAACTACACGAGTATCAAATTGCCAAGCCACACTACGAAGGTTTGGCAGAGAGTGGTAGAGATGAGGGTGAGGAGAGGGGTGTCTATTTTAAATAGAGCAAAAATGCCTGACAAAGGGAGGTGGAGTACAATAGTTCCATTGTATAAGAACAAGGGGATATCCGAAACTATAACAACTACACGGGTATCAAATTGCCAAGCCACACTATGAAGGTTCGGCAGAGAGTGGTAGAGATGAGGGTGAGGAGAGGGGTGTCTATTTTTGATAATCAATTTGGATTCATGCCTGGACGATCGAATACGAAAGTCACCATCTCATGCGGAGACTAGTAGAGAAATATAGGGAAAAGAAGAGGGACCTACATATGGTGTTCATTGACCATGAATAGGCCTATGACAAAGTATCGAGGAATGTCCCCTGGGGTGCTTGGAGGCTAGAGATGTCCCGATGGTTTATATTAGGGTGATAGAAGGACATGTATGATGGAGCCCAGACTCGGGTTAGAACAACTAGAGGAGATTTGGAACACTTCCCGATCGAGATGGAGCTGCACCAAGGATCAATTCTTAGACCTTTCCTATTTGCCTTGGTGATGGATAAGTTGGCGCAGTTTATCCAGGAGAAGATTCCATGGTATATGTTATTTGCAGATGACATAGTACTAATTGATGAGACGTGGAACAGAGTTAAAGCAAGGTTGGACGTTTGGAGACAAACTATGGAGTCTAAAGGGTTCAAGTAAAGCAAAACCAAAACTGAATATATGCAGTGCAAATTCAGTGTTGGCTGTGTTGCGATGGATGAAGCAAATGTGGAAGTGAGGCTTGCCACATAGACTATTCTGAAGAGAGTTTTCAGTATTTTGGGTTTGTAATCCAGGAAAGTGGGAACATTGATGATGATGCATTGGGGTGGCATGGATGAAATGGAGGCTTGCTTCTAAGTTTTATATGATAAGAAAATACACACTAAACTTAAAGGTAAGTTCTACAAAGTGGTGGTTAGACCGTCGTTGTATGGGTGGAGTGTTGGCCAATCAAGAACTCATATGTTCAAAAATTGCATGAAGCGGAGATGAGGAAGTAGAGATGGATGTGTGGGCACATTAGGAGCGAAAGATTAGAAATGAGGTTATTCGGGAGAAGGTGGGTGTGGCCTCTATGGTGGAAAAGATGAGTGAAGCAAGATTGAGATGGTTTGGGCATGTGAAGCGAAGGTGCGCAGACGCCTCAGTGAGGAGGTGTTAGAGGCTGGTTGTAAGGGGTACGAAGAGGGGTAAGGGTAGGCCGAAGAAATATTGGCAAGAGGTGATTAGACAGAACATGACACAATTTCATATTACCAAGGACATGACTCTAGATAGGAAGGAGTAGAGGTCACTTATTAGGATAGAAGGTTCGTAGGGGTAGAATGTTGTTTTCCCTTGCAAGGGTTTAGACTTGTTAGTGCCTGTCATAGTACTATTCATACACTTATAGTTCTTGTTTTTAATTATTTGTAGCCACATGTTTATTGCATTTCACTTCCCATTCCAATTTATTGTTGTTATTGTTTCTTTTGTTAATTGTACACTGCTTTTCTTATTAACTGCTATGCTTTCTACATTGATTTCTTCCGTGTTTTCCTTTTCTTTAACTTGGATTTGATGCACTTGAACTGAAGGTCTTTCGGAATCAAACTCTCTACCTCCACGAAGTAGTAGTAAGGTCTACTTACACTCTACCCTCCCCAAACCCCATTTAGTGGGATTTCACTGGGTATGTTATTGTTGTTGGCTTGATCACTGTTATAATGTGGTGGATACCTTCACAAGTTCCATGTTATCTTTTCTTATTTTAAACAATCATCCTATTTCACCAACAAATAGTTGACACGGAGGAGCATTACAATAGTTACATGGCTGAATAGGAAAAATGCTCTCAGGCACTTTTTACGAGGTAGTCAGTTTTAGTCCTTTTTGAATTTTTCTGTCTCCAGGGGAGAAATTTTCTGGTTGCTCTGGCCGGAGTTTTCAATAGATATGGGAGAAGATAGGATCTTTTATAATGCAGGGTTTAAATCCTATGACATTACTAGCAGATACTCAGATTCAGAAGTATGGTTCGTTTGGATCGAGCGTAACAGATATTAAATGAGACAAGTTACTATTAGCATTAATGTCATGAAGTGGTTGGTGTTCGTCTTCAATGCAGCTACAGTAGAAAAGAGGAAGATAGTAAAGAGATGGAACATGAAGGACCACTTTTCAAAGTTCTTTTGTACTCTGAAATATAATGAAAGTGGTAGGTACATCATAGCCATTCAAGAGGAAAGTAAATCTATTATTATTACACCAGAGAGTCCTCATAAAGAGGGTTGGGAAAATATAGCCCATAAATTTACTAATTTTATCAATGATACAAACAGAGTGAAGAACCCTATTCCTAGCAGAAATAGACAAACAGAAATCTCGTACAAGGAGGCTTTCAAAAACAACAGATGGATGACGGAGACCAAAACAACACACATAACAGCAAGAAACAACAAAATATCTGTAATTGGAGGTTCAACAAGGACAGAATCAGATTTGTTGAGCCGATGCCTAGTTGGAAAATTTCAAATGTCGCCAAATGAGACGCCAACTTTGAGTGATGTGAGGAAATGGGCATGTAACTCATGGAAGTCAACTTTTGGAGTTAATGTCTTCAGCATGAATCACTCCCAGTATCTCTTTGAATTATTCCTCACGAGGAAAGCTGCAGAACATGTCATGACGGGAGAATGGACTTGGCAAAAGAAAAAACTGAATCTCCAATGGTGGAATCCTACTGTCCAATGCTGGCTGGAGGAGATCAATAGGGATTGGGTCTGGGTTAGATTGTTGGGTTTACCATTGAATCTCTGGTCACAGAGATATTTGAAGAGTTAGGTGACCATTATGGTGGATTCATTGCAACAGAAGAGGAGACAACTCTGAGAAATCATCTTCACTGGGCTCGAATCAAAGTGAAGGGGGATGGAAAGGAGATTCCTAAAAAAGTTGACGTGGAAACTGAAGGTCTTATCTATACAATTCCGGTGTGGGTGGAAGCTCCGGTCACTGTGAAATCAGATGGAAGAAGAAGTGAGGGGCCTTTGAATTATCCACGGGATAATAGTACATTGCCAGCTTTTCTTGATAGAGACATGAGGGCTGACACCAGGGTGAAATTGAAAAGGCATGTGGGCACGTCAGTTGATGTGGGAAAGACTAGGTCAAAGGCACATGAGGTGCCAAGTAACATGGAAGGGCCTTTTAAAGGTAATCTTGGACCTTTTACTCAGCTGCAAAACTTGGGCATAATTTTAAGCCCAACAAAAGCAGACCCAATAATTCAGAGATTTCCCAATTTCTGAGGATGAAGCCCAAACTATAGACCCAGTCACAATTGAAATTCATGCACACACATTTAGAGAAAGAAGAACGATATCGCACATTCAGTCATCTGCAATAACTCATGTCATGAAGAACACAACGATGTACGAGGGTGAGGAAGAACATGCAGAGACACAAGAAGATCAATTCAACATATGTATGACTAATACAATAGTGCCAGGGAATAAATCATCTGAAATCGTACATTTAAAGGAAAGCTTATCACCGGAAGAAGTTGGGCAAGTAGACAACGAGGAATCTAAGGCCTTGCAACTGAAAGAACAGGATGGAGAAGCAAATTGCATTAAAGAAGATGCAATTCCTTTGAAAATGCAATTACCAATTGAGGAGGTTGTTCAAGACATCAACACTTCAGAATGGATTCAACAACACATCATCAAACTAAGTGCTGAATTGGGTGTAAATCTTAAAGGGTGCGATGAGAAGGCCAAAGAATTATTTATGAAGATTGACAACAACAATCGGATGAACAAGGTGGAGCAAACCATTGTAAAAAAGAAGGGGGTGAATGAACTGAAAGGATTAGAGCTTGATACCAAATTCTGTAGTTATGGCTCAAGAAGTAGGGGGGAATACCTGGCAATAAAGGATCAACGAAGTTGGAAAAAGTGCCTTGGAATGTTAGGGCCCTAAACTGTGGCAGAAAGAGGAGGCTAATCAGGAAGATTCTACATACATGGAAAGTTGATGTAGTGTGTCTACAGGAAACAAAGCTAATGGGGGATATCACAAAGATACTGAAGGAAGTTCGGACAGACCAGTTGCGGAAGATACTCATTTATCCGTGGAGGATTAAGTGGGTGAGGCCAGGGAAAATAAAAGGATTGCTAAAATGCTGGAACAGGGATGGCAACGCAACCAAAGAGGAAGGAAGATGGAAGATTGTCCTTGCATGCACTTCATGGACAGTGTGGAAAGAAAGAAATAGGAGATGTTTTGAAGACAAGCAGAGCATCTTTCCAGGAGTTCAAAATGAATTGTTTAGCTCTGTTTTATTTTTGGTGTAGACATAAATTAATAGCTCAAACAGAAGATATTTTTGACGCTTTAGACTATTCATAGGAACAACAAATAGATGTTCAAGATGTAAGTTGTAATTCTTTAGAAGGGGGACTACATATTTTGCTGTAGTGTACCAGTGGATATATAGATTAACTATTACCATTCTCAAAAAAAATAAATAGTTGACATGGAGAGAAAAAAAAAGTAAAAAATAAGAAATCTAAAATTAATGGCTCTAAACACTCGCGAGGTTTTATTTGAGAACCATACAAGATTACTCCTTCATTTCAAGTAAACTCAAGCAACTACTAAGCCAAACATCTTCAATATACATACATCCATCCATACATACATACAGAGCATAACAAACTTAATAAAGTGAACAAATTACCTCTGAACTAGTCTCCCCGTCAACAGGTTTCTCCTCTCCTAAGGCCTTCGCCAAGGCAGCTCTCATTCTGGCAGGATCTCTTGATCGAATTCCTCTGCCATCTTTTTGAGCAGGCTTCAAAACCGCTTTACCTTTGCCCTTTGAAGAGCTTCCATCACTTTCATTAATATTAACTGCTGACCTTGATCGAGCAGAATGACGACGAGATGCAGAGGCAGGAGTGGACATAGATGGAGATGACGCACTGCCTCCAGCAGGTATAGTCCCAGACCCAGAGTTTCCTGCAGAAGCAGAGGCCTTCTGTTCAGCCTCAGGTCGCTCAACTCGGGCCCAGAGGAATTCTTCAATAGCGACTAAACTTGCCAAAGGATCAATCAGCAAAACATTTGAAGAGTAGTCACGGAGGGTTTTCTCTCCTTGAGCTCTGCAAAGGCGCAGCTTAAAAGGCTGAGACAAAACACTTACACCTGAAGAAAGACGTGCATTTCCTGTCGATGATCTGGAACTATGACTTAACACAACAGGAAAACGCTCCAACGAACATAGAGCATTTTGAAGCTTTTGGACCAGAACAGTCATGGGAACCATACTTCCACTATCAACACCAGCAGGAAGGGCAACTGCAATAAAACACTTGTATCTTCTGATTGCTTTTTGTCGAAGCCTAGACATACTAGTATCAGAGATTCTTTCCTTAGAAAGGTACGCAAACGTAAAATATTTCAGCAAAGAAGCAACAACTCCACTTCCACTGAACTCAAAAGTTGAAACACCATCCCCTTTGCTGAGTTCCCCCATCATGGCAGCTATCACTTCAGCCAAGTTTTCTTCTTTTCCAACAGAACTATCCCCAAGCTGAGGACCAAATGTTTTGGATTTTCCTTTAGGTTTAGCTATCTGCTCATCAATACCAGCATTCAACTTCATGCAGAGATTCTTCAATCGTATAAGATCATCTGTGACACCAGCTTCAGCAGCCTCAGAATCTGATGGGAAGTATTTATCCTTGAAATCTTTTGCACATGTACTGACTGACATCCGAAGGCTAGAATTGACAGTCGGAATTTCTATTGAATTTGGCAGAGATCCAGTACTTGGAACTGGACTTGTAAGATCTTCAACAGAAATTGCATCTGTATTGGAATTAGTGCTACGGCGTCTATTATGTTTCTCCTTCTCAGCACATGGTGGATGGGGAGGAGCAGAAACATGAGACCCAGACAACATCAAGGCATCTACAGCATGAACAACACCTTCCCGGACAAACATCTTGCCAAAAACTCCAGGGAGCTTCTCCATTAGAATCTCTGCTATTTGAAGAGCGGGGACCAATACTTGGGGATCCTTCCACGCCAAAACCCCAGCCAAGAAACTATTAAGACATTACAATCAAGCATTACATTCAGAACTCGCATTGAGAAAAATATCATTGAAAGAAATATTGTCCTATTGAAAAAACATTGGTTCCACTGGCCAAATGTTGAAGAATACTATGAAGCTTTAATTTGGTCCCAACATACCTTGACAAGTTAGTGTCATTAATTAAAGACTGAATCATATCTGCATTACTGAAATACATAAGTTTTCCAATAACTGAGAGGCATTTGTGGCGTGCTGCTGTATTTACACTGGATCCATATGTCTGATCAGCAAAACGAGTAACAGGAAGTCACAACTCTAATGTCTGTCCACTATGGTAAGGTAGTGACAGTAATATACCCATAGAGTTATAATACTAACCTGGATCAGAACAGGAAGGAGATCCATTCCAAATTGTTGCAGAAGTTCAGGTTGATCATTCAATAGTTTCTCATGAGCTGATACCTCCTGAGAAGATGCATTCAGATCCTCCTGTTTGCTAGAACCACTAGCAGAGGATTTCCTCGTAAAAGGACCTCTAATGAACAAATTTGTGCTAATGGGAAGAGATATGGTTCCTTGAGGCAGCGGAGGAAGTAGTTCATTTGCCAGATTCACAATCTCAAAAATCTACAATAAGAAAAAAGTACACTTGGGATCTATCATAAAAGCAAGAACCACAATGCCCAGAAAGTGGCTACAGAAAGAGGTTGAATTCAACTAGCAGTTTGATTATGTGTCAAGCATATTACATAAATTATATTCCCACCAAACAAAAATTACAAAGCCTAATAGTAGAAAAGTTCTCAGGCCTGCCATTGAACTGTAACACTGAGCAGAAAAAGAAATTGACACCTTTGAGTGGTAACGAACTATCTAGATCCTCATTATTATCAATTGTGAAAAAAAAATTCTGGACTCAGGTGTTTCATTCTAGACAGAGACACACTGTGGCAAAGAAAAGGCTGACCCCACTAATCCACATCACATGGAGTGCGATGTCAATCATCTTATTACACTTTCTTCATGCAGTGTTTGACTGTACTTTTAATTTCCTCGAGAAAAACAACAGCAATTTCTCAGTATTTTCGTAGAACATCTATTCCTCGGGGGAATGACAAAGTAAAGACAAAGGAACGGAACAAAAAGGGGCTCCTACTGTTTTCTAAATTCATTCCACAAACTAAAGCTCAACCCCAAATTATTGTCCACTTCCACTTTACCACGTGAAAATACATAGAATATCTAATCCTGTCTCCTCATGCCACAAATATCCAATATGCAATAGTTTCAACATTTCTATAATTTAGTAAAATTTATACTTCTTTTTTCCGATACTCTTCAACACACCCTTATGAAAATAGTGACAAACACAGCAAGCAGTGGATTGCGAAAATTAAAGCTATCACACATACCTGCTCTGCAGGTCTGCTCATGGCAGGTGAAATAGAGACAGAGGCTGATAAAATGTCCTTGAGGATCCCGCTGATACCAAGCATCATCAAGGTTTTAGCCCCTAATGGAGAGCCACTGGAACAAGTACAAAGAAGCCGGATCAAGCCCTGCAAACAAAATCAAGTCACAACTACAGCCCCATGTAAACAATCAACACATTCAATAATTGAACTTACTGTGTAAGTTTCTGTGCTGAGTGAAGCCTGACCACCTCCAGAATTACTGGTTGAGATGAGGGAGGCAGCCTGTGTGACAAGTCCGTGATTACAGAGTTCATCCAGCTTTTCTGGAGATGATGCAAATGCTTCAGCAATCCGGGTCAAGCAGATAGAAGCATGCTCTAATACCTACACACACATCCAAGCACCAAGAAATAAAATGATAAAGAGAGAAGGTTTAACCAAATTGAGGAGGTGAAAAGGATTAAAACAAGTTTATTAAGCTAAAAAACTTGACAAATCTCCCTGTGATTTTGTTATGACGTGATGACGATCTCACCTTTGCATCATGATACTGAAGGAGATTCGTCAACAATGGAACAGCTTCCATCACAAAGTCAGCAGCATCCGAAGGCAGCTTCTTGCACATATTAGCAGCAGTTGCTAGTGCTACTCTCTATGGGAGAATGAAAAGAAGATCAGAATGATATTCAACCTATAAATGGAATTATCGATGGCTTATGTCAACAAAATCATTTATAATTTATTAGCTTCACTACCTGAACACCAGTGGAAAAGAAATCGAGATACGATAGCACAGCCATGAGTGCACCTGCTTGCAAACAAGCAGTTGGATCTTCTTGAGATATCTTCTTTAAAGCTTGTAGAGACTGTTAAAAGTTAAACATTAGCATCATAACTTAAAATTTCAATCATGCCAATATTAAGCAAACTGCAGCACTTACAAAGCATATTCTCTTAGCAGAGATGTTATATTAAGAATTTCTACTTCTAGAATAACTCTTAATGTTATCATAAACATACAAATTATTGAGCACTAAAATGAAATGAGTCCAAATGGAATGATTCACATAACCAACCCCAACTAGTTTCGGATTGAGATGCAATTATTGCTATTGTTGTTATGTACAAGGCCCAATTCTAGAGAGTGGCACTCAATTCCCTTTGGCACAAAGGAATAACTTTATCACCTGTTCAGCTAAGTCCATGTATTCAATCGTGAGTAAGCGAGCTACAAAACATGAAACCGCTCCATAGTGCACAACAGCAGCACAAGAAGATGGCAGAACATCAACCAAATGGGTTAACGCCCTAGCTGCGAGAAGCATAATATCAGGATTACTCATATGATTAAGCAACCCCACCAGGACAGGTACAAACGAGTCCACTGAAAAAGTGCTCAAAGAGTCTTCTGTCCCAATGGAAAGCATCACACAAAGCTGCGTCAATGCCTCTATTTGCTTCCCTTCTTCCCCATCAGCTCTCATGCCCGATAATATCTTCTTCAGACGCCCATTCTGTTGCGACGAGGAAGCGGACACCATTGCTGAACTCGGCAGTAAATCATCCAAACCAGCACCCAATTTTCTCAACAATCCTTGAAGTGCACTACTTGCTGAAGTCAAATTATGTTGCAAAATCCCAGCACCACCTTCACTTTCATTATCATCTTCATCACCCCCATCAGTATCCGTGTTTAATCCCATATCTCTGTCTCTATCCCTAATTTCGTGCTCTTTCTCCTTACCCTTCTCTGGATTATTTCTATCTGCCCCGTGATTCTTTCCTCGCCTGGTTCGGCTGCCCGACCCGGATGATTCATTCGTTGAGTCCATCGATTGTTGGTCTTGGGAACGATTTGTGAGTCGGGAACGAGTTGAGATCGAGTTTGAGGCGGCGCGTGTGGTAAAACGAGCTCTCTTAACAGCGCGTGTGGTGGGACCTGATGAAAGAGAAGAAGCAGAAGGCGCTGATGACGTGGCCTCCGTTCGTTTCCGGCTCCGTGTTTCCATACAAAACCGAAGAGCGAACAGCAAACAAGGTCGCCGATTAATCGGCGATCAGACAGTCCGGTAACGGGATTTTCATCATTTTTCACAAGCCCTAATTCACAAAATTGGGGAAGATTAAAAAAATAGGGAACTTTGATTGTCTTAGCTCAATCTTCCGTTAATGGAATTTATTGTATCGTAGTGAAGAACGCTTCAATAAATCGTAGGTACAAAAGAGATAGGATTCGGTGAAGAAGAGGAATATAAGCAAGAAATGGAAGAACAAAAGTTACTAGTTTAATTTAATTTTATTATATTAGTTATTAATAGTAATAAAATTAAATATAGAAATAGAATCTAACTATATATATTTTGATGAATTTTTTTTTTGGTTTAAGTGGATGATTAATACGAAAACACATCAGATTACGTGCTATGCTCCTAATTTTTTGTTAATCTGTCCAGCAAATTGGTTTTGTTCTCCTAATACGTGTGCTTAGTTATTGAATTCCTCAAAAACTATATTAATAACCTGTACTTACAAATTAAAGAGATAAAATGTATAACCTTTACTTTAATATTTTATTACTTTTATATGAATCTGAAGCAATTTCTAATGAAGACCTTATTAAATATATACATTATTGGTGTGTATCAGTCAAGTCCCACAAACACAAATAATCAAACTCCACTTAATAGAAGTCAAGCCCATTAAAATTATAACCAGAGAATATTGTAGTAGTAACAACTTCAGCTAACCAAACACTAAAATTTATAATAGAAACAAGTCAATGGGCAAACAAGGTCACCATGCTGATATTAACAAGTAGCAATGTGGCATGGTCGACAACCTACTACTTCACCACTCAAATCTGCAAGTCTCTTAAGAGTATAGATATTGGCCAAGACAAGACTTGACTTTCCAATGAGTTATACATACAACAAAAGACCCTACAACTCTAAACATGCACACAACTCCAAAGGAAGTGGAGCTTACTGGTCAGTTAGAGCTTGACGACACTACTAAAAAAGCATGGCTACTTATGTATCAGGGCCTGGACGCATGAAACAATGCCCTTAGGCAATAGAACATTAGTTTATAAAAGACACTGAATGATTGAGCATGTATCAAATTACATTAAATAAAAGAGATTTGGTAGTTGACAAAAATTAAAACTAAATAGCGGGGTTTAGAACCCCCACCATCTGAAAAGAGAAAAATCTAAATAAATAGTGGAGGTTTTAAACTCCCATCTGAAAATATAATTATTTATATAAGAGAAAATGGTTAAATACCTCCCTAACCTATAGTCGAATTCTAAACTACACACTTATATTGTATGAGTGTCCTATTACCCCCTTAAACTATTTTAAAACGGAATAAATGCACCTTAAATGTTGACATGGCGCAGAGAGTGTGTTCACTCTCTTAAAGACATTTGAGAGATAAAGAACTGATCAAAAAAATATTTTAAAAATATTTTAATTTTTTGTTAAATACATTTTCCAACTTTTACCTTTAATTTTAATTTCTTTACTTTTTTCATTTCTTTTTCCTTTATCATTTTTTGTCCTCTCTCTCTCACATCACTCGACACCCTCCCTACCATTGTTGAACCACTATGGCAGCCCCATCTCCTCACCCATCTTCTAATACTTTTTCATAATTTGTCTCACATTTACTCACAACCCGATTTATAGATTTCAAGTTTCAAATCTTATTTTTTGTCTTTATAAATTTAAGTTTCCTTTTTGTTTTTGTTTTATTTTTTCTTTTTACCTTTTTTTTCTCTTTTTGTTTTCTGTTCACCCGAGCAACACCCGCGGCCTCAACTCCACCACCAAGTTGCCGCTCGCGCCTTCAATCGCCATCTACCTCTATCATGAATCGCCGAGTTCATTTTTAAAGTTGCTAAGCTCTCAATAATTTCAACCGAAATCCAAAACCCACTTTGTAAAGTCAAATTTTGAAATCTCCAAATATTGAACACTATCACTCTTTTTGTGTTCATCACTAATTTTCCATTCAATCCAATGATGAATTTTCAGATGTTAAGAAGGTTTATGAAGAAAATTTCACTCAATGACTTCTAAATTTAAGCTTGCTTTGTTAGTTTGAAAAATAATTTGGTTAAAGTAAAGAAAAAATGGAGCAAGAAAGGAAAGAGAAGAAGGATATTATAAAAGCAAAATTAGAATAAAGGAAAAAATAATATTTTTTAATTTTTTGAAAAGGTAGATGGCGTGGCAAGCGCGTGTCATTTATTTTTTGATATAAATCTGGGTGTGAGATTTAAAGGGGTATATATTATACTTTTAACATGTCCAGGTGTGTATAAAATAGAGAAATATAAAGTTTAGTTGGGTAATAGGACACCCGTAAAGTTGGAGTGTGTAGTTGAGATTTCGAGTATAGGTTGGGGGGGTTTTAGACTATTTTCTCTTTATATAAAGTATATAATACAGCATCTATATTTTTATACTGTATTTTTAGTTCATGAAATACAAATACATTTTTTAAAACTTCACTCACTATTCCAGATTACTCTGAGTCCTCACTTCTACTCTTCTCTCACAACTACACTTCTCTACACCGCCATTTCTCTGTCACTTCAGCTACCTCATAACTCTATAAACTTCAGCTACTCACCAGATTCGGAATTAGGATAGGTGTTCTAAGGTAATATTTTCCACTTTTCACCTCTTTGGTAAATGAACCTACCTCACCTCTTTGAATTTTCTCATCTGAATCTTCATAGAGCTAAAAGTTTTGTACAAATTATTGGTTATATTTACTAGGTAAGTTTGTTTTTTGGTTGTTTGTATAGATGCATGGAGGAAAAATTAGGTTAATTTTGTTGTATTTTTCATTTGAAATTATCAAATTTATCATGTATTTTGTGGTAGAAATAGGTTTATTTTGTTGTAATTTTCGTGATTGAGCTGTCTATGTTGGGATTTGTCAAATAATGAACTAGAATACTCAAGCGAGCCATAATTTTGTTTAATAAGGATATAGTAGTGGAGGTAGAATTAGTAGAGGCAACAGATTATTGAGTCTTTTTCCTAGATATCTTGCACCTTTTCAACTCCATTGCTTGTCAATTGTTATTGAATCAGTTATTACTTGATTCTCTTTTTTATATTTCATTTATGGACTTAGTATGATCTTTTGTCACAATCCAGGGGTACCCCTAGATGTAACAAGGGGTACAAGACTCCAAAAAATCTCATACAAGCCCCTTAACATATCGTAACATAAGATAATAGAAAAGTACGGAAATTTAAAACATTTTTTCAATACAATTGAAGTCTCATAAAACAAAGCGGAAGTCTTACACTTGTCTCAAACCATCTAATATTTGAAAAGAGTTAGAGACACAACCCATACAAAAGTCTAAATATAAAGAAAGACATAAAAGAATATAGTGGTCAAATCCTCGATGTTATGAGGACTCACCAAATCTTTACTTGCTTGCTTCTACTAAGAACTTAACCACGGGGATGGAAGTCAATATTGCCGGACCCTACATTTGATAAGAATGTAGGCAAGAGTATGTGTTAGTACAATAAAGTACTAAATATGATGGCTAGCATAAATCATCATGCATAACATAGGTGTTAGTCAACATAAGATATATACCATAATCATATAATATACATAAGATATAAGCATAAGAGTCAACAACATAGTCATAGGCACAATCAATGCATCTAGATCAACATAATGTAAGAGAAACACTTCATAAGTAACCTCAAAGCATGCTTATGCAATACATGGTTAAGACCCCATAAATCTTACCCACACTAAGCAAACCAATTTAGGCCCTCATTCATAATCCTTATCTTTTGATCTTATCCTTAGCTTATTTCTAATGGACAAGGGAACATTTACCTTTAGTCAAACATATCAAGGAAGGCAACCATAACAACAACCAAACTAGGCATACATCATACAAGTAGTCCTCATATCAAAACATACTTACATTACTTCCTTGAAGTAACCATAATTCATCATTCATGTTCATATTCTTGTTGTGGGAAAAAGCCTTAACCGACATAGACCGTGTGAGCTTAACATGGAATCCGGTGTTACCCACACCAAAAAGGGTTGTCCTACTTGCCTAAGGTAGAACCATGATTTGTTAGCTTAGGTAGATCCATTAGTTAAATAACCTATGGGGGCACGTAGTTTATGTGATAAAGAGATTGTTACTAGAAACCCAACCTTTCTGACGGAGAAGGTTCCATCTCAAGAGATTGCTTCTAGAAACCCAACCTTTCTGTCGGAAGAGTTTCCATCTCACATCCATATCCACTCGGTGATAAACATAAATCACACAGAGTTCTTATTAAGTCATAACTGGTTTCAGTAGAATAGCTCATTAGATCATGCGTGAGAATAACCTTTCACCGTCCATGTCCACATGTAGATTCAATAGGTGAGAATGCCTTTCAACCTTAGAATCATCATATTGTGAGAAAACCTTTCACATCATGTCGTATTCATGTATAAGTGTGTATATGAGAATAACCTTTCAACAATATGACAACTACGTCATAATCATAAGTACTTCACTCTCAAGGTGTTCTTAAAGCATATACATAAATCTCATAATCATGTATAATTCTCATACTTTGCCCTTTAAGGATCAAAGATCATATTCACTCAACACATCTAGAATTTACTACATTAGACATGGCTATAATCATAATTCAAGTAATCAAATCACTACATGCATAAACTCATATACTCATAATATAGGTCATGTGGGTAAAGTCCTTCTATATTAGCTTTTACCCTCAAAGCCCTAGAAATCACATTCATACTACAAGCCTTACTCTCAAGCAATACGTCACATAGTCATCACATATGCCTAATTCTCAAGACAATCTAACCACATGTTTCATTCTTAACCAATTCTAATCATATATCATCATATAAACTCAATCTCAACACTACTAATCATGATTCATCATATAAGCCTTAATCTACTCAATTTATGTCTACAAGCTTTACTTTTAAGCAACTCATGTCTAGGTGCTCTAATCTCAAGCAATTCATAAAGACATTCATCAATCTTAGAAGATCACATCTAATCCCTCAATTTCCCCTTTCATGGCATAAAAGTAAACTATATCAATTTCACCCTAGAATCATAGTTTATTAAAGAATACATGTATAATCATACTAAAACCATGTAATTCCATCATAAACAATCATAATCAATCATAGTCCACTTTATTGGATCATAACCCATAACATTAGAACAAACCCTAGTTTGACTTGGGGAATTTTTCTTCTAAATTGGGGAAAACATGGGGGGCTTCATGGATGAAAGGGATCCATGAATGAATAAGTCATCATACCTTGATTATAAATCCTAGCAAGCTTGAAACAATGGAGTCTTGACTTGACCTAGCTTGACTCTCTTCTTCTTCTTCTTTCCAGAGAGAGAATATTTGAGAGAGAATTGGGTTTATTTTGGGGATTTAGAAATAATGACTTAATTGGGGTGTTTAAAGGGTTAGAATAGCTTATATAGGTATACTAAGACCATACAAAACGACCTCACCTCATACTCACTTAAAGGGGAATTTCCCAAAAAGAACCTCACTTGGCTAGGCCACTTGGCTTAGCCTCTAAAAGTTCAAGGCATAACCACGAGTCTTCCTACGGGTCGTGGTCTTCACTAGTGATCGTGAAGTGGCTCGTGGTGATGAGCCAACTTTAGGCAGCCCTTAGGGAGCTACTGCCTAAGCTTCACGGACCACTCCACGAGTCGTGGTCCTCACCACTGGCAGTAGTGGTGGTCGTGAAGATGAGCAGTGCTTGCCAAGGTTGGGGTAGCTTAAGCCCTTGGCTTGAGCCTTACCCTTTTGCCTTGGCTCTTACCCTATAGTATAGACTTGTTGCACCCACACTTAGCCCTATGTGGCCTACTAGACTACGGGGTGTTATATATGTACAAGTCAAAATCTTACAAGCTTCCAGGTTATAGTTAACCACATCACATTTTGTCTCTTATTCAGTTGTGTGGTGTTTCGTATATTTGAGAAGAGATATACCAATTTAAATATTTTCATTATGCTTAGGAACGATATTTATTGGCAGTGAGGAGGTTAGAGGAATGTGGGGAACATAGATATAAAGAGTTTGTAAGCAAGATTTAGGGAATTGGAAAGGTTAATCATCCTAATGTTGAGAGGTTAAGAGCTTATTATTAGGCCCTTGATGATAAACTTCTGAGTAGTGATTTCATTTCTAATGGCAACTTGTCTACTGATTTTCACAGTGAGCTTGTCATTATAGTAAAACAACTTTAGTTTTGTTTTTCTAGTAGATATTAACTGTTGAAAGAATCATTAGCGCATTCATATTTTAGACATTTTGGGTATATTATATTCTTACCTTTTTAAGTAAATTTTGTGTTTTATTCAAAATTCAAAAAAAAATTACACATTCTTACACTTCCACGGGCAAAGCCCAACCCACACTTAGCCCAACACTTAAAATGAAAAATACAACAAATAAAACATGATAAGCACACTCGATAGGCCTATAAATCTAACTAAGGTAGGATTTCCTAACTTAGATATCTTCAATTTTTAGTTGCTGATTTTGTGCGTTTTAAGCTGCTATTTCTGCCAATTTTTGGTGAAACAACAGGTTAAAGCACAAAAATTCAGAACTTAAAAGCAACAAAATAGTAGCCAAAACTGCAAAATCAACAGCTTAAAATGCCAAAAAACAACAACTAATAACCTACAAATACTTCATCTTAATCACCTGAAACTAAAAAAACAGCAACCAAAAATTTGCTGAAACAACAGCTTAAAACTCACAAAATCAGCAACTAAAAATTGAAAAAATAGTAGCCAAAAACTGTAGACGCTACAGTTTCAAACACAAAACAACAACAACTAAAAGTAGAAAAAACAGCTACTAAAATATTGCAGAAATTGCAGCGTCAAACAAAAAATACAAGAAACTAAAAAGAGAAGAGCGAACAACTAAAAACTTCTAAAAAAACAACTCAAAATGCAAAATATTGTCCAAATCTTTGCTATTTTATTCATTCATATTCTCCTCTATTGCAATTTGGATATTCTCATAGTCATCATAAAAAAATTGTCCAAATTCTTGTTGTTGGTATAGCTCATTCTCGTACAGATCCTCTTCATCAACCTCTCCCATTTCAAACAAATCTCTTGGCTTTAGATGTGTAGCGACACTCCATTAGTTATCAGTCTCATCATCAACATAGTAGACCATATTTGCTTGTGATGCTTCAATATATGGATCATGATCCTCGTGATCACAAGTGTGAATCAATTTAGAAAAATTGACACAGTTAAACTTCCAAGCATTTGTTTTGTACCCTCTATTTCAAGTAGTATCAGCCCATAGACACTTGAAAAGAATAATTTTGAACCTGCCATAATTATTAAGCTCGATAATATATTCTAACTTTCCATAATATGGCAGGTCTGCTTGTCTTGGACACCTATCTACACTAGACGCAATACAAGAAGTGTCAGAGATGAGAAAAACTCCACTATTTTGAGTTTTTGATCCTTGTTCTCTAGATAAAGTTCAAAATTTGAATCCATTAATGTTATAAGCACTAAATCTTCTTGCACCTTGTGCTAAAAACTTGATATCATCATAGATAGTTTCTGCGATATCTGGGTTCATAATCTAAACAAACATAATATATTTGTCAGAGATACTAAATTGACAAATAAATATGTTCAAAACAAACATTCTAAAATTATTTACTCACTCGCTTAGGAAACCAATCAGGAAACTCTTTACTAACTCTCTTCTCTACCTCTATTGTTGAAACTCTTTGACCTCTTGTACTTATTTTGATGTGCTGTCTAAATTTATTACAAAATTGTTATATATATATATATATATATATAAAAAAATTTTACTTGATTATTCTACACATTTCTTAAAAATCCAAATCAATTTAAATTTCATACTCAATGAATGGCTTCACTGCTGCGCAAATAAGTAACACATATCGATGAGCTTGAGTTTTTTCTAAAGTATTCAATAGTTCTGTTGTGGAGACTCCAACAGGTTTACCTTGTTGTGGAAACATAGATGACTTTCCAGAATCTTCATTATGATTTGGTTCATCGTTTCCACGTTTAGGTCGATTCAACCTTGACTCAATTTCGTCAAAATAACGAGAGTAAAGAGTTAGAACTTCTTCAACCTTATGCCCCTCAGCTATTGAGCCTTCTGATTGAGATTTGTTTCATACGAGAAACTTAAAATGACCTAACAATCTATGATCAGGATAATGAAGTGTTAGAAAACTTATTTATATTTAAATTCTATTCTAGATTCAATTCAATAATTTTGAATAAGAAATTTTTTACCTTTCAACAAAATACATCCAGCGATAATGTACAAGCCCACCTTGTTTTACTTTATCAACTAGATGGACAATCAAATGAATCATTATAGTAAAAAATGAAGGGGGAAACAATATCTCTAGATGACTCAAGGTTTCTACAATTAGATTTTGTAGCTTTTGTAGGTCAGATATGGTTAAGCTCTTCATATAATGCTGCCTAAAAAAGGAAGAAAACTCTACCAGAGTTGCGACGACCTGCTTTGGAAGAACATTGCGAATTGCTATTGGTAACAACTGTTGCAGGAGGATATGACAATCATGACTCTTTAATCCAAAGATTTTTTTTTTATCCAAATCAATGCAACGAGATATATTACTTACATAACCATCTGGCACAAAGATATTCTTTAAAGTCTTGAGGAATGCCAATTTCTTCTTCTTCAGAATTGTAAATGCACCAAGCCGACATTCACCATTCTTATCCGATCATAGATCGCGCCATATACCCATGTCTTGTAGATCTTTTCGAGCCTTAATATGATCCTTTGATTTTTCTTTATCATTTAGCAAGGTATATATGATGTTGTCAAACACATTCTTTTCAATATGCATAACATCTAAATTGTGGCGCAACAAATTAGACTCCCAATATGGAAGATCAGAGACGATGCTTTTTTTTTTCTCTATTGTTGAGTTCCACCTTTATCATCATTTCTTTGCTTGTTTCGTTTTCTTTTACAATTCAACTCTGTCGGTCTTCCAAATGTGATATTGATATCTTTCACTTGTTGAAAAATATCTAATCTTGATAACTTCTTTAGAGGGGTCCTCTCTTCCATGGTTCCATCAAAACGATGCCTCATCATTCTAAATTTGTGATTTCTAGATAAAAATTGACGATGGCTAATAAAACACCACTTTCTACTATAAGGAAGTCGACAAGGTTCTGCGTCAAAATTACAAGAGGGACATGCAAGACCAGTATGCGTGTTCCAACCAGATAAGCTATCAAGTCCGGGAAAGTCGCTAACTGTCCACATAAGAGCCGCTCGCATTCTAAACATTTCATTCTTTGATGAGTCAAAAGTGTCAACTCCATCACTCCACAACTCTTTCAACTCCTTAATAAGGGGTTGGAGGTATACATCTATGTTATTTCCTGGTGCACGTGGACCTGGAATAATCATTGAGAGGATGAAATTTGGTTGTTTCATACACAACCATGGAGGAAGGTTGTATGGAACCAAAATAACATACCAAATTCTATGACTAGTACTCATTGTCCCAAAAGGATTGAAACCATCACTAGCTAGGCCTAATCGGACATTTCGAGGATCAGAAGAAAATTCAGAAAAAGTTGTATCAAACTTCTTCCATGCCTCACCATCTCTAGGATATTGTAGGGTTCCATCTTTGTTATCATTCTCTGTATGCCATCTCATATGCTTTGCAATTTTAGAACACATGAACAATCTTTGCAATCTTGGTTTTAAGGGAAAGTATCGCAAAATTTTTGCAAGCATCTTCTTTTGCTTCTTCTTTTTCTTCTTACTTGTGGTCGGTGTATGATCTGTATTGCTCTTCTTCTCTGGCTTCCATCTAGAAGTGTGACAATACTTACATGTCTCGGCGTTAACATCATCTTCCCAATACAACATGCAATCATTTGGACAAACATTTATTTTGATATAATCAAGATTCAACTTATTTATGGTTTTCTTGGCCTCATAAAAAGAATCAGGGATCTTTGCAAATTTAAATGCATCCCTCAGTAGATCTAGGATCATAGTTTCCCTTGTCACTTAATCCAGACAAACGCTTAATGTGATAAAGCTTTAACAAAAATTCCAACTTTGAGTACTTGGAGCCTTTATACAATTCTTGACTTCCATCTTTAAGCAACTCAAATAAATTTTTTCTTATTTAAAGCAGGAGTATCATGTAACGTTTCTTCTTCTTCCACTACCGGTGATGGACCTACATCAACATCCTCATGCCTTAAGCCCCCGAATGCTTCATTAACCAATAATTCTATTGGATTTTCAATGGGTGGTGTAGCCCGAGTGGTCTCTATGTTTCTCGAATTAGGAAACACATTCATTTCTCCATGCATAACCCAAGTGACATAATTCTTTGGAAACGGCTTGTTGATCAAATGGTCAAACACTATATTTCTAGTTTGCCACTTTCCAAAACCACATTTAGGATATGGACATTTAATTTTATCCCCTATAGCTCCATTGTTAAATGCAAAATCTAGAAATTGATTCAGACCAAGCAAATTCTCCGATGTGTTTCTTGGCATTCCAATCCAAGACTTATCCATTGAAAAAATAGTTTAACGTGCAATAATATCACCTATAAGATTTCATGAGTAAGAAAATGAGTGTCCATTAGCATCATTTGATGAGAATAAAAATTAATTAACAAAGAACACACAATCAAAGAATTCATAACAAAACTCACACTTGATGCCAAATCCTCCCTGCTAATGATGAGACATTGTCTTATAAATGTACTAAAAAAGTATAAAATCATATTCAAAATAAACTTGTAATACGACAAAAGTTTCGTTCAACAAATCATTAAAATAACCAAAAGAATGATGAACTTATAGCTTATGCAATAGATGCAATACAATAAATATGAATCTCGTAATTTTAACTACCTAATTGAAAACAAAAACACAATCAAATCTCATTGTGTGGTGGCTATGTACCAACAAAATTGATCATAATTCCTTTTTTTTTACAGCAAACAAATACAACAACCACTCGAGTTGGTTCAAACTTCAAAGTAGAATCAACACTATGACGTTCCTCCCATAAATTATCAACATATTATATGGTAGAGCCTTCAAAACAGATTTTGAAACAAAAAATACTTCTAGGTATAGTACTCTACAAATAACCAACACAAAAATGACTATATATAATGAACATTTAATTCTACAATGTTATCATTTCATCTAATATCAAACCATAAAAAATAACCGAGATAAATTTTCAACTACATCAAAGTACATCAAAAAAATGAAAACTCATTTTCAATAGATCATATCACTTTCATCTAGATAAATCTTATTAGCTCAATTGATTGACTATCTAAACTTACAAAATTTCATTCAGCCATAATCAAAACATAAGGAGATAAGGTAAAAGTTACAACTCATAAAAAATCTAAGTCAATATAAGTCAAAACAATGGTCTTAAGTTCTAAATCAATGAATAGATTAAAGTATTGCAAAATCACAAGAAAAAATAAGAATGAAAATCTAATCAATAGATGGGAAACCCATTTGTGAAAATAAGGGAACAAACATCTTCCACAAACGAGAACCCTTCTCAAGAACATACCGTCTCCTTCACATATTTTAAACCCATCTATGAAAACTCCAAATTCAAACGAGCACTAAATATAAATCTATCAAAATTCGAGATACCAATACCAAAATTTGAGATACCCATACAAAAATTTGAGATACCTATATCAAAATTCGAGATACCAATACCAAAATTTGAGATACCCATACAAAAATTTGAGATACCCATATCAAAATTCGAGATATTAATACCAAAATTTGAGATACCCATACAAAAATTTGAGATACCTATATAAAAATTTGAGATACCCATATGAAAATTCGAGATACCCATATAAAAATTTGAGATTCTCATATCAAAATTCGATCAAACTCAAAAAATAGCAATTATTTTGTTGAAAGATAAACATAAAGTTGTGTACCAGATTGTGTGGAGAAGCTTCAAACAAGAACTCTTTGATTGTGAACTGCAAAGGAGAAATAATTACTAGAAAAATCACTTGTTGAACTGCAAAGGAGAAATAATCACTTGTGAATTGCAAAGTGAGATAGTTTTTTGAGATGTGAAAAGTATTTACTAGAAAAATTGAGGAAACCAAAAGAAAAGCGGGAATATTGTTGCGCGCTATTTTTTTTTTGGGATCTGTGAAGGTTTTGACCACTGGTAAATATTTATAATTACATCAGTTTAGAAAACTCCCATTATTTAATATAATTTGCGAGGGTTGGAACTGACCTCTGTTTTTAATCTCCGGCTATTCAAGAGTTTTTTTGTAGTGCCTTTTCACAATAGACCAGTGGATCCACTTAGTATTTCAGGTCTTATACCTTTGGCCGGGTATAGGATGCACTGGCAACGTGAGGTAGATTGTTGTATCATCACTATAGCTTTTATGTGATGGTTGTCAGTTAGAGAAACTCCCACAAAAGTTATTATATTTTTATATACATCAGTTTATTGTATTTTTACATACATTTCAGAGTTATATTGTATCCTTCTATATACACAGAGTTGAAATCATGTTTTAAAACAACTTTTCTTTATAATGCATTTGTTTTAAACTGCTTTATATTGAAATGAGTTCAGTTAAATATTCATGAATTGAGAAGAGCCAAGGTAAGTGTTTCTTTTAGATTCTGTTTCAAGCCTATGTTGTTTTAGCATTCCAACTCGCATACTCGTACATTCAATATACTGATGCTAGTTGGCCTGCATCGACTTATGATGCAGACACATGTAACTAGGATCGGTATTCCAACGCATCGTTGATCCAGTGAGCAGTTCAGAGTCAGTCGGTGAGCCTCTTTGCATTTCGGAGGATCTATTTTCATTGCTTTCTAGTTAGTTCATTAGGATGTTGTGGGGTTGTCCCAACATCCATCTCAGTTGTTTTAGAGGCTTCATAAACAATCATCTGTTAGTCCTTTGAGTCTTTTCGTTATCATTTTTTATTGTTAAGACTTGGGTTGCCACTCTTGGCCAAGATTGAATGTTTAACCTTTAAACATTCTCAGTTATTTTATTGTTTAGTTCAGTTAATTGTTATTGATCATTATAAGTATGAATATTGTCTTCTGCTGAGTTAGGTAAACTAATATTGTCTTCCGCTGAGTTAGGTAAACTAGGCCAAGGGTTCACTTGGGGCCAACAATGGTCTTCGAGTGCCAGCCATGTTCAGGGTGTAGACTCGGGGCATGACAGTTTGGGCTCAAAACTCAAATGCAGAAGTGAAGAAGAAGAGAAACAGTGAAGATGTCTCCGCAGTTCTTCAAGATCATCTTATCTCCTCATGTCTCTGAATTACTAAAGTTCATATGCAATGCTTTTTTCCCTTTCTACTTTTGGTTTCTTTGAAATAGATACACTTTAATTTCAAAGCTTGACTACAATTTTCGTTTGTTTTCTTCTCATACAGTATATCCCAGATGAATTTGTAATCAAATATGGGGCTGATCTGCGAGATATTGTGTTCCTTGAGGTCCCCACTAGTGCAATATGGAAAGTAAAATTGCAAAACTCTAATGGCATCAAATGGCTCGAAGATGGATGGAACCAGTTGAAGAAACACTATTGAATTGCTTTCCGTTACCTTTTACTCTTTCAATATAATGGAAACTCTCATTTCTCTATCTTCATATTTGATTTAAGGGATGACGAGGTCAAATAACTTTCTCCACCAAATGAATATTTAGTGGGCAATAAAGGAATTTGGTTTGAATATTTGTTCCGTTCTCTTTGTCCTTGATGTTGTTGGTTCAGTAAAATGACAACATTCCTTTCGTTAGATGGATGACATTCTTTATTTGTTCTCCTCCCTTTTGGCATGGCACTGCAATGAAGTACTAGTAGTGGATCCCTCAACATCTAAGGTGACAACCACTAATCAACATAATGAAAATATAACTACTACTATTTTGGATTCATCACATCATAAGTATCACAGGAGGGAATATGCATAAAAAACACTGAAAAATAAACTTATAGCTGATTCTCCATATTAGAATCCATTTTTCTTGAAACAAATTGTCTTGTTTCTCAAGCTTCACCCTGATTGGAGAGGATGCTGGAATACCAAGCAACTTTTTAAGGCAATTTGTATTGCCATATATTGGCAGCAGTGAAAAGTTGTTTCTAGTAGTTCTCAATACTTGCCAAGCTGATTTTGTAGTGAATTGACCATTTATGTTAGGAGTCCATACAGGGAAGTCTTCACTACACTTGTGGATAATGATATCTTTGATCTGGTGAACCGAATGTTTGGAGAGAGTATTATGAAGCTTTGTTAAATTTTATTCTTTATCAAGAGTAAAGTTGGAGACTTTGACCTTCTTAGATCTGCAAGCCACATGGAGATATTTTCAATCCGCTCTGACAAAAGATATTTTCAGGGATAAAAGTCTCCAAATCATGTCAATCCATTGTTCATTGAAATTGAATTTCTTCAAGGCATGACATAGAAATTTTTGGTCCATTTTGTCAAAAGTTTTTGCCATATCTAGTTTAATTATTACATTACCATTAGTGTTGGCCTTCTTAATATTATGGACCATTTATTGATTTAGAAGAATATTATCAAATATATATATTTCTTTAAAAAAAGCCAGCTTGATTGGGGGAAACATTCTTCTGGATAACCTTGGAGAGTATACTATTAAGCAATTTAGAGATGATCTTACAACTGAAATTACTAAGACTTATAGATCTTATCTCAGTGAATCTTTTATGGTTGCTAGTTTTTGCGATCAAAATGAGACATGAATGAGTGAATGACCTGGGTAGATGAGCATCGTTAAGGAATTCACAAATCATATGATAGATATCAATAGAGATGATATCCCAACAATAATAAACAAATCTCCCAGAGAGTCCATAAGAGCCTGTGCACTATTAAAATTGAGGGAGAAAACTGCATCCTTAACTTCATCCATAGAGGGATGTTAATCAAATAAAATATTATCCTCCTCAAAGATGACCCTTGGCAAGCAATTTAGGATAGTAAAGTCTCTTTGAAGCTTAGGATAAGAGAATTAATGTTTTCCTTCGACCCAACTGTTGTCCTTTTTTTCATCTTCTTGAGAGTTAATCTGCTTCTTTTAGCATTGGTAATGGAGTGAAAAAATTTAGTATTATCATCTCCTTCTTGAAACTATTTCATCCCAGCTTTCTGTCTCCAATAAGCTTCTTCTCTCTTAGTGTGAAGAAATTAGTTGATCATTGACATTATTCAAATGCATCCTATTGATATCACTATTGTCTTGTAAACACGTGTCCTCAACTTCAATATTTTTTCCTTCCAACTCTTTTATTTTTTTTGAAATGTTGCCAACATTATTTTTGGACCACCAAGATAGCTGTTTGCAGTGTTTTTCAGCTTCATAAGAAATTTTCACGTAGAGAATCCCTTAGTATCAATGTTTCAAACTTGTCTTACAATGTTGAGAAAACTAGCTTCATTAATCCAAAAATTCAATCTTGGGAATATGTTGAGTGTTATCAATAATGATAAAAAGAGGGGAATGGCTAGAGCCTGTCCTAATAAAGTGAGTAACTATAGTGCTGGTGAACTTTTGAGACCACTCATAATTGATGACTCTAATTAGTGTCTCCCAATTCTACGCCTTGAGTCCTCTCCATTACACCATGTAAATATTGATCCAATATAACCAGGGTTAATAAAGGAACCATAATACAATTGATAAGAACATACTATTAGATATTTTCTGAGCATTATTTTGTCCTTTTTTTTCTCGCTTTCATCTAGTATATAGTTGAAATCCCCACCAACCAGCCAAATAATATTGATGTTATTGGCTATGTGCCTAAGATCATCCCATAGAACTTTTCTCAACTGCTTTTTATATTTTGCATAGACTGCAGTGATTATAATGTTATCCCCCTGACTATTGATGTTGCAGATAACTTGTTGTTCAATGTTTTGAATAATTGTGCAATCATATTGTTGATCACAAAAATTGAAATTTTGTTATTGCCATTGGAATGAGCATACTGATAGCCCATCCACCTTTTAAATATGTCAATTTTGAATCTTTTGCAAAATGGCTCCATTAGAGACATAAAGATACCTAAGAGGTAATGCCTCTCACATTACATATAATTGACTTAATCATAAATTTTTTTAGGTAGAATTGTAATTTTTGACTGTGATCTTGTCACAGTAGCTTGGGAATTTTGCTTGCCTCATCTTTTTTTTCCTCTACTTGTTTTGCCTCTCTTAGTTTGAGTAGATCTATGAGAAAGTTTTATGTTATCAACTATCTCACTATAGGCATTGTCAACTTCCATATTAGGTGTCATAGAATTGAAAGTATTGACTTGTTGGTTGGCTTCCTCATCACTGTCAGAAGTCTTATCTTGTACACTTTCATATTGTTCTGTGTCGAAATTTTCTTCTTCAACACTATATTCTTCTTCTTCCTCAATGATATCTAGTTACTCCTCAATAGAGACATTCAGACTATCTTGTTGTTAGTTAGATTCATAGGTAGTCTTTCCAGTGGTATTAGAGTTAGAGTTGTTGTTAGTTGGAGGACTGGTTTGAATTTGGTTAGGTAGAGTACTTCCAATCTTATCAGGTTGTATAGTCTAAGCTTCAATGGTTACTTTCAAATTACTATTCAGAATCATCCTTATTGACATTGTCATTCGTGGCGTTGGTGTTGATATTTTTCGGGGTTGTTGGTTTAGGGATTTTTGTGATTTTGGGTGGCAAATCAAAATTGGAAGATATTTTAGGAAGATTGTCTCCCTTCTTCCTTTTTGCATATGATAATGTCTTATAGTTGTTTGATGTGGTGATTTGATCCTTGTAGCTGAAGTTTTGATGGCTATGGCTTCTTTCGAGACTTGGAGAATATTTGGATTGTCAGTAACAAAGTTAAAAAGATCATCCTTATCTAGGTTTAGTCCTTCCTCTAAATTAGGATGGAATTTGTGGCGGTAGTAGACACTTCGATAGTGTTTTTCGTTGTTGATTTTGTGTTGTTTGAAACTTGGTTGCTATTGATTGATGGATTTGAAAAAATTAAAACTCAAAATATTGTCAAACTCTATATGCGCGGGACTTCTTTAATTGAAAAGATGTTATTTTTTCCTTCGATCAATATATAGAATAGAAATTGCCTCAAAAATTACCAAAATAATTCTAATGTGTTGACGTGATTTGCCTTAACATAACGAAATACAATTGTATCATCTTGTAACTTTAATAAATGACAAATCTGCATCTCCTCTCTTGTTTGATTGTCTAACCTAAATTCATCATCCTACTATTTTAAATAGACATTATCTTACTATTGAAATCTTTCATAACTCATATGAATAGAAAACGAAAGAGAGGATCTACCTGTATGAGTCCTTTCTCTAAGAAAAAAAATTCAACAAGTTCTCCATTAATTAAATTGAAAACATGACAGTTTTAATATAAAAAATAATTTATTTCAACCATCTCTTATTCCTATATTGCTCAAACAATTTTCTCAAAAAATGAACGACTTACTAATTCATAGATCATAAGGACTAGGATTATAATTTAAAAATGTAACGGACCCTCGATTTTACACTGTTTAACATTAAATGTTTGTGATTAAACTTGTTACTTCGATTTTCATTTCATTTTTGGTAGGTTTAGTCTGAAAAATTGAAAATCACCAAAAAGTGTCGTTATCTTTAGGATTTAAATTTTATTTTTCATTTGTTAAAAAAATAGAAGAGAAAATTAATAAAAAAATATGCTTAAGGATGACTCATACCTCACCTTTACCTCACACAATCACTACTATATTCTCACTGCACTATACTGACACACGTGTAAACGTGTGTACTCTCGTTTTCCATTATAATTCAATAATAAAAAAAAAAGTCTTGAGCTTAGTTTATGGATTTGATTATACTATGGCACTGCTATAAAAATTGAACTTGATTATCTAAATGTATAGAAGGAATTAATTTTGATTAGGCTTGTCTAATTGCTTGTGTGTTCTTTTTATCGTTTTCATTATATTGTATTCATTTATGGGGAACAAATGGAAACCGTTCAAGGTCATGACTTTGCGTCTCGTATATGGGTTCATTAATAAAATGGTGATGTGTTTTGACCCAAAAACTTTTTAAAAAAACAATAGAGTAATTTTTATTCATTAAAGGAGTAGACTTAGTCTTTAGGTATGATACACAAATCGAGGTTGCACTTATGCGTCTTAATTGGTATATGTCGAGGTTGAGGTTGTCACTAGGCGTCTTAGTTATAAAAGTCAACCTTTAAGCGGAACATAGATAAACGATTTATCGAAGATTGATTTGAGTCAAGTATAAGTTGATAAAAACGATTATGTTAAAGCCATAAGATTCATGGGTGCCTCATAGTCAACAGAATTCCTTACCTAATTTTTTATTTTCGCAGATCAATTAAATAATCATTTTCTTTTGATTAGGAATTTAAAGAGGTGACTCTATTCTTGTAAATAAACTAATCCTTATTCATTCCCTTTAGTTGGAAAAATCTGACGACATAAAAACAAAGGGCGTGATAACTAAAAATTTCGTTCAAGCTTTGAAAAAGCATAGAATTTTCTTGGATACTGACACTTTTTTGAGTTTTCTAGCATTTTGTTAGCCATTTTCTTCTTTTTCCGGGTTGTCTCGATCATAAGGCCAATAAAGCAATTGCTTGGGACCTCAATTTTTTTGGGCCCCTATTTTCTCTCAAAGATGTATGTATGTATGTGTATATATATATATATATATATATATATATATAGATGGTGCGGTTGAAAATGATGCGTTTATAAATTATGTTGTAAAATCCTACTCAATACTCCCTCCTCCGGTTCCCATATCTAGTTTAGTAATTTGTTGTTACTAGATCAAGGTAATTTCTCTCAAAATTACTTTTTTTTTTACTCTGTTCATCTCTTTTTCTTAGCCTATGTTCTTAGCATTTTCTTTTTTAACCAAACCCCGGGCTACATAGTCCTTCGGTTCTCTGACCATGGCGGACTTTCAAATTCCCTAGGTATTTTCAGGTTAATCCATCGTTATTATTAAAAGGGTAATGAACTAATCATCTACTAAGAGTAAGTAATGACCCATTATATGGGTATAAACAATTCATGTATATACAATATATTATATTTTCATAACAACAGTACTATAGTACATAATACATAAACTGAGAAAAACTACTAAGATCTAGAAAACTCGTAACTACTTACATTAATAGTGGTCGGAGAGAGGTTTCCCTTTCGGGAGTTCCCGAGTGACTTTGCAGCTACTTCAAAAACTAAACACTCACACTCTTTTTACAAACTCACTTCACTCTTTTTTTTAAGGGAAGGGAAATATGTAAAGCTAACTCTTAAAAACTAATTCCTCTTCTTTGCTCTGCTCTGCTTGCTCTTGCTTTTCTTTCTCTCTCACTCCGACCTTTCTTCTTGCAAATGGTCTCATATTTATAAGCGAGGATGGCCTTCTCCGGATTTCAAAATATTGAATAGTCTTTCTTTACCTGTCGGGTGCTCTTTGGGCCCCATCGTCACATGACTTTTAAAAGACTTTTTCAAAATAATTGTCTTTTTTCTTGTCCGCTTTAGAGTAGTGGTGTCTTCTTTCTTGTCTGCTTTAAAGTAGTGGTTTATTATGTCATGGCTTATTTATCCTTCTTTGTCTTTTCTCGTGATTCGTTATTGCTTACGTATTTTCTACGTGTCTAGGTTGAGTAATGTTATGGAGTCGAAACTCATCCTTGAGTCGTCGTCTTCGTTTGGGTCTTGAGCAAATTATTTTAGCGATGGGTTGTATTCATTGCTTCTTGAATCTTCAGTGTCTGCAGTCTCTGGTTCGGGGTTTGGGTTTTCACTTATAACTTCTTTAGTCTTTTCACTGAGTAACTTGTGGAGGGAACTTTGTATCATTTGTTAGATATTTTTGTCTTTCTTTCTTTTTAACTGGAATCCTCTAGTCTTTTTTCCTTTTTCTGTGGTTATTGTTATATTAAAACTAGCTAGTAATATTCTCACACTTTTTGGCAAAGTGTCAGCCATCAACGGATTTGATAAGTCTTTACCCACTACCATTTGAACGGGACTAGCTATACCTTTAGCTGATACAATAGCTTTCTCTACATTCTTTGGAGAATGTACTCCCTCTTATCCATTTGAAACTAAGATGAAGAACTCTTTTGTTCCTTTGGATGTTCTTCTATTTGTAATGGTTTAGTCTGATTGATTTCAAAATGTAAAATTTTTATTCTTTCTTGTAGAAGGTGGATATGTTGTGTCATTTTTTCTTTTTCTCCTTCGAGTCTCTCAATGGTTGGTTTTGTCTTTTGAAGACTTTTGTCATTGAAGAGCAGTGATCGCAAAATATTATTTTGTCTGTGTCTTTTCATATATTATATTGTAGGAAAGGATTTGTGGTTTGTCTTAAGGCTGGACTTATGAAATAATATGGTCCTAGAATCCCTCTTGCGTAATCCAGAGCTTCGTTTAGGTCATTGGACCCTTTGAAGAGGGGAGTGGGAAAGTCTTTTATTGAATCTATTACCTCTGTCCATGTCTGGAAAATTTTGTCCAGTCTTTCTTGGACTACCACATAGAATTTGAATTTTTTGTCTTCATTTTTTTTCTGTAAAATAATGGCTGAACGAATTCATTACTGAAATGAAGTAACTATTGTCTCTCGGTACTTTGTTATATGCTATCCATATATTGTTTATCAAACATCTCTATGGTCTATCTATCTTTGTTTCTGGTTTTACTCTGAAATTTAATTTAGATGGGTGGTAAAATATTAAATTTTGTCTTCCGAAATGCAGTCTTTCCATGCTTGGGGTGTTCAGTCTTGCCTCATCTAATTTTGTCTGGGGTTTGAACAAGGTGTTCTTGAATAAAGTCTGGAGATATAAGTATTTGTCCCTTTGGTTTGTAGTGCTGCTTGAGCTGGAGGCCCTGGCTTTGTCTTTTCCTGTACTTATGTTGAAAATAAATAGTTAGTCTTCATGACTCTGCTAAGCTGATCTACTAAAGAATTATCTTTCCCTTTTATATGTTTTAGAGATATATTATATATTGACGTGGCATCTAAAAAGTTTAACCATCTTCTTTTATTACTACTTTTTTCATCTATTTTTTGATGAAATTTTACAATAGCTTTGCAATCAGTTCTCACTAAAATTTCTTTTTTATTGATAATATATAATTTAAAGCTATTTAGGTTGTAGATTACTGCTAGTATTTCTATGTCTATACCACTCATGTTTCCTTTTTCATTGTATTTTTCACTTTGGTAGGCGCAAATTTTTTCATCTTTTTTGTCTCCATACTTATTTTTTTTACTTTTAAGTACTGCTCCCCACCCTTCTAGACTTTCGTCCGTATCTACTATTGGATAGTCAGTTTCCAACGGGAGAGATAAGTCTGATATAGTTCTAACCATTTGTTTGAGTTATTGTACTAACTTTATGTCTTCCTTATTGAATGTCTTTTGTCCATTAGTTTTTGTTTTTGAATATAGGGGTCCTGCTACTTTTCCTACGTCTTTTATAAAATTTCTTGCATAATTTAAAATTCTTAGAAATTTTTGTAAATCATTAGTTTTGTCTAATTTGTCTGGCATATCTAGGACTTTCTTTGCTATGTAAGGTTGTAATTTTATTTTTCCATCTCCAATTTCTACTCCTAGAAAATTTATGAGGTTTTTACATAAATCCATTCTTTTTTCTACTAATTATGATTAGTTGTCTACAAATTACAAATAACTTAAATACTATTTGTAAGTGTCCTAGATGTTCTTTAGTATTATTACTGAATACTAAAATATCGTCTACGTATACCAAATTAAAGTTTTTATAGTCTCTAAAAATATTATCCATTTTTCTTCGGAAAATTGGGGGGGGGGGAGGGGGGAGGGGGGAGGGGGGCTGTAGCGACCGTTCCGAAATAATAGAAGCCAAAAACTCAAGAGATTTTTATGCATATATTGTCCTCATACCAGTAAAAATGACATACAAAGAATATTACCAACTTTCGAGAACCCAAACTAGGTCATCCATGCTTCACACAATCATTCAAAATTAGTGGTAAATTTAATATATTACAAGACCTGGGCTTACACACCCTAAAAGAACAAAACATATAGTCATACTTATATTACAAACCATAGTGACATGGTTAGATTAGCCCTCAAAATTTCATGTAAATATACAACACATAGATCATGTATAAGTCCCAAAGTTTATACAAAATATATATGCCTATATGCAAAAGTGATCTTCCTTAAAGCTCTCAAAATCTCCATCTCCAATGGCCTATTTTACGCCTCCTCTCGATCATTCCCTACGATAAAAACAACCATCACTAAGCATATAACTTAGTGGTGTAAAAACTATAGGTTCGAAGCCCTCAAATTCACCAATCTACCTTTCTCAAGTCATGAGCAGCACAATTGAAACATAATAAATAAATCAAGTAACAATATATAAAGAGTATCAAGTTCGATATTTAAAGATCTAAATGTCAAGAACGCTCATAGCACCATTTTCCAAGAGATTCAATAGCAAGACTTGCCCAATATATATATCATGTCTTTACAACAAGCACAAACAGGTATCAAGAAGGGCCAACGCCCTGTATCAAGAATGGTCAAAGCCCAATAATCAAGAGAACCAAGAACCATATTAAAAATGGCTTTCTAGTTCGTGCTTAAAATGGACAACTTCCATTCTTAAGACAAACTAAAAGTCCAGAGTCAAGATGACAAACGATCCGAATCAAGAGGCATGCCAATAGTGACAAAGTCACAGCCACAGGAAGGACAAGGTCCCAACAAGAGTGCTAAGTGATCAAACAATCCATACAAGTGGGCGAGTTACACAAGTGTCTTTAATATCTTAAAGTATACTAATGTGACAATGCAAAGTAACAAGAGGTAACCAAGGTACCAAGATAAGCTTTCAGATATACCAGTAGGTAAAAAGATTACAATTACAAGTTTATACACAAACCTCAATACTTTAGCATAGTAACAGTCCAACACAACTTCGCGAGTTCAAACCATAGACTAACCAACGTATCAAGGTCCTCAACTTGTTCATGAGTATATACAACCTTAAAAATACAATTAAATAACTACTTTAATTCTTGGTATCTCAATAATGTCGAAGTAAAATAGGATTATCATCACAAGTAATCTTAGCCTGCACAAATACAACTATGCTCCCAAAACAATGATTCTGGCCAGCCTAGAACCTTATGTCACAACTTAGATTTGAAAAGAAAAATGGCAAAACTAGACTTTATAACCTTCATTAAAGATGTAGGTACATCTCTTAAGGTTGCAAACAAATAAGAATCACCACAAAATATATTTTTTACAAAATGAAATATTCAAAATACTAACAGTTATCCATACAGGATTTCTAATTTCGAACTCTAGACAAAACTTGTCCTATGTTGCGTCCCATATTTTGAATCCATAACAACTAAATTAGTGTTTTACATAATCATAAGAGTTGTACATATACAAATTATCTTTCCAAATCATGTTTATTCACTGTAAACAAAGTTCTATAAAAACAAGTTATGCTTAAAATACTAAACACTACCCAGCTCAAAAACAAATTTTTCCACTTACCAAAGAGAAGGGTGTGTCTCGAATCCCAGCCAAAAGGACAAAGTTTTCTTTTTGTGATTTTGAAGAACAATCTGTTTAGATATGCTTTTAAGGTTCTAAGACTTGAGGAAAACGAATTTACTAAAGGAGGTGTGAAAATATTAATCACTGAAGTGATATTTATCCCTTGTACAACTGTCCCTCAAGGTGCTGCCCAAAATGTATACATATACACCTATATATATATATATATATATATATATATCCTTCACCCCCTTTTAAAGTAATACATAATTCTAATTATACTATTACATAAACACTCCAATATAATCCCTTAAATTACGATCACAATTGATGTTAAGCAAGTTAGCAATTATCACAACATTTCAAGTTTCCAAAATGAGAGTAAAACATATTGTAGTAATTAAGCAACGGTAAATCGACATGCGACTCTTGATTAATATTTAGGGGTGTTACAACTCTCTCCCCCTTAAAGAAATTTCATCTCGAAATTTACCTTACGGTAGTCCCGAAACAAGTGCGGATACTGGGTCCTCGTGTCTTCTTCTCTCTCCTCCAAAGTACCTTTACTAAGTGAATTTTATTGTTTCTAAGTTGCTTCACTTTTCGAGCTTGAATTAAAATGGGTTTTTTCATTATACGTCAAGTCAGGATTAAACTCAATAGATTCAACTGGAAGAACATTAGATGGATCAGAATGATATTTTTTGAGCATAGAAACATGGAAGACATTGTGGATCTTGTCTAACTCTCAGGTGGCAAATTCAATTTATATGCAACTGGTCCAACCCTTTCAAGTATCTCATAAGGTCCAATAAATCGAGGACTAAGTTTTCCTTTTTTGCCAAATCTCATAATCTTTTTCCATGGAGATACCTTTAATAATACTTTATCTCCCACTTGATATTCAATGTCATGCCTTTTAAGATTAGTGTACGACTTTTGTCTATCCGAAGAAATCTTTAGACAATCCTTGATAATGTTTACCTTGTCCTCTGTTTGTTGCACAATTTCAGGACTAATAAGTTTCCTGACACCAACTTCACTTCAACAAAGAGGGGTCCGACATTTCCTTCCGTACAAGGCTTCATAGGGAGGCATTCCAATACTCGATTGATAATTTTTATTGTAAGCAAATTCTATCAAAGCCAAGTGTTTGTCCCAACTACCCTCAAACTCTATAATGCAAGCTCGAAGCATATCCTCCAAAATTTGTATCACCCTTTTCGACTGGCCATCTATTTGAGGATGCAACGAAGTGCTAAATTTCAGCTTTGTACCCAAAGCTTCCTACATGCTACCCCAAAATCTAGATGAAAACCTTGGGTCTCGATTAGATACAGTAGACATAGGGATCCCATGTTGTCTTATGATCTCATTAATGTACAGTTCGGCTAAACGCTCAAGTGAGTAATCCATCCTGATTGCTAAGAAGTGAATACTCTTGGTTAGCCTGTCCACAATCACCCATATTGCATCATGATTTCTTTGGGTGAGAGGAAGTCCAAAAACAAAGTCCATAGTTATTCTCTCCCATTTCCATTTCGGCATCGACAAGGGCTGTAGTAAACCAATTAGGACCTGATGTTTTGCCTTTACTTGTTGACAAACCAAACATTTAGAAATGAACTCCGGAATGTCTCTCTTCATACCATTCCACCAATAATTTTCTTTGATAGTATGGTACATCTTTGTACCCCAGAATGCATTGCATATGGTGAGGTATGTGCTTCACTCCATATCTCTCTCTTCAATTTGTCATCATTAGGGACACATAGTCTATCTTGATAAAATAGGACACCATTCTCTGTTAAAGTAAAATCAAGTTTTCCTCCATTTTGAACTTCTCTAGTCAAATTTACAAGTTTCTCATCTATTTTTTGTGCTTCCTTCACCTGTTTAAGTAATATTGGCTTTACTTGCAAATTAGCAATAACTGAACCATTTGAAGTAGGTGTAAAAAAAACATTCATGGCTCTTAACTCAAGAAGAAAGGGTAAAGGACTCAAAGAAATGCTTGCAAAAGATTTTCGACTTAAAGCATCTGCAACCATATTGGCTTTACCTGGATGATAATCAATCGTGCAGTCATAATCCTTGATGAGTTCAAGTCATCTACGCTGTCGAAGA
Source organism: Solanum bulbocastanum (assembly GCA_037074985.1). NCBI lineage: Eukaryota > Viridiplantae > Streptophyta > Magnoliopsida > Solanales > Solanaceae > Solanum > Solanum bulbocastanum. The sequence continues at coordinate 43,906,410 of CM073606.1, read as the reverse complement.
TTTAGCTCCTTCAAGTACCCAAGTACTTTAAACTCTTGTGATCAGTGAATATATGACATTTCTCTCCATACAAATAATGCTGCCATATTTTTAAAGCAAACACTACAGCATCAAGGTCAAGATCATGGGTAGGATAATTCAATTCATGCGGTTTTAGTTTTCGAGAGGCATAAAAAATAACCTTCCCTTCTTGCATCAAAACGCATCCGAGACCATTGTGAGAAGCATCATTGTATACTACATACTCTTTCCTTTCAATTGGTAGAGTAAGTATAGGTGCTTGAGTCAACAAAGATTTGAGAGTTTCAAAGCTCTCTTGGCATTTGTCATTTCAATTAAACTTCACTTTCTTCTGCAAGAGTTTAGTCAATAAAGAGGCGATAATGGAAAATCCTTTCACAAATCTTCTGTAGCATCCTACTAAGCCTAAGAAACTTCTTACCTCGATTTGACTTTTGGGAGGTCTACATTCAACAACTGCTTATATCTTACTAGGATCCATCTTCACGCATTCGACCAATACAACATGTCCCACAAACGTCACTTCATCAAGCCAAAATTCACACTTGGAAAATTTAGCATAAAGTTCCTTCTCCTTCAAAATTTGCAAAATAATCCGGAGGTGTTTATTATGGTCTTCACTACTTCTGAAAAATATTAAAATATCATCTATAAAAACAACCACAAACTGATCAAGATAAGGCTTGAATACTTGATTCATTAGATCTATGAATACCGTAGGAGCATTTGTCAACCTGAATGGCATCACCAAAAAATCATAATGACCATACCGAGTTCTAAAAGCAGTTTTAGGAATATATTTCTCTCCAACATGCAGTTGGTGATATCCAGACTTTAAATCAATCTTTGAGAATACTTTAGCACCCTTTAGTTGGTCAAAAATATCATCGATCCTTGATAGTGGATATCTATTCTTGATTGTTATTCTGTTAAATTGTCTATAGTCAATACAAAGCCTAAGAGTGTCATCCTTCTTCTTTAGGAATAAAACAGGGGATCCCCAAGGAGAAACACTAGGTCGAATAAAACCTTTCTCAAGAAGTTCTTGCAATTGAGATTTCAATTCTCTTAATTCTGCCAAAGCCATTTTATAAGGAGTGATAGAAATAAGGGTAGATCTAAGAATAAGCTCGATTGGAAATTCAACCTCTCTTTCTGAGGGCAATCCAGGAAGGTTTTATGGGAAGACTTCTGGGAAATCACATACAGCAGGTATGTCCTTGATTCAAGGACTCTCCAACTGTGTATCAACTATGTGAGCAAGGTATATCCCATAACCTTGACGCATCAACTTTCTTGCCAAGGCCGCAGAAATAATACTAGAGGTCAATGATCTTTCGCCTTGTACAATGATATGTGAAAATGTCGTATCTTTAAAAGTCACATGCTTAGACCTACTATCTACCATTGCATGATATTTATAAAGCCAATCCATCCCGATAATAACATCAAAATCCTTGAAGGGCATTTCAATCAAATCAGCAGAGAAGAATAGGTTTTGAATCACGAAGGGACAATCTTGGTAAACTCGATTACACGCAACTTGATAACCCAAAAGACTTTCAACCAGTACATCAAAATTAAGTCTCACATATTTCACGTTTTCATGAAGAACAAGTAATAAACAAAGATAGAAATGTGTAGAACCAGGATCAAATAATGTAAACACACATAAGTCAAATAAGTGAAATTTACTGACAACCACGTCTTTTCCATCTTGATCATCCCTCTGTCTCATAGAATAAGCACATGCAGTAGCCCTTGGTACAATAGCTTTATTCGCTCCACTTTCCCCTACTGCTTGGGTGTTTTTAGGTCTTGTACATTTATTAGTTTTAGGAGGATTAATAGAAGGCTTATGAACTGAGCCTTCAGTTCTCAAGGAAGGAGCATTATTAGGATTAGGAAAATCCTTCACTTTATGATCAAAGCTTCCACAATTGAAACATGCACTAGAATCTCTCCTGTAAGTACCATAATGACTCTTTCTACATTGTGGACGAGTGGAAAGGTAAGGCTTACCTTGGCCATAATTTGGAGTGCTAGCTATAGAAAATTCTGATATGTTTTGCCTTTGTTCAGGTGGCCTGTTAACATTACCAGCCTTAGAATCATCAAACCTTTCCCTTTTGGATGGACCTCTAAAATCTGTTCTAGGCTTTCGAAATTTGTTTTCATTTCGACTAGCTTCTTCTTTATCAAGTCGTTCCCAAGTAAAAGCAGCAGACACTAACTTACAAAAGTTCTCATGTTGCAGGATCGCCATATTCTTCCTAATGGAATCATTTAAACCATCTTCAAATTTCATACACTTATCTTTTTCCTCTTTAATAATACCTCCAGTATACCGAGAAAGCCTTAGAAACTTCTGTTGGTACTCAACAATAGAAATGCCTCATTGCCTTAAATTCAAAAACTCTTTTCTCTTCGCATCACAATAAGCAGGTGGGACATACTTCATATGAAATTCCGTAAGAAAATCATCCCAAGTAAGAACATGAGATTTTACCTTGGCATTTGGAACACTTACCCACCAATCGTAAGCACCCTTTTGTATTAGTGAAATAACATACTTAAATTTGGCAACTTCTGAATGCTCTAACTGCTCAAATATCCTCTCCATGCGCTCCAACCATTGTTCAGCATCTGTGGGATCAACGGTGCCTTCAAACTAAACTCCACCCATTTTCCTCATTTTCTCAAAGTTAATCCCGTTGGGATCATGCATCGCTTCAGCCATGTGGTGGAATAATTCAGCCATTTGTTGAAAAGGAGGATTTATGGCTTGAGTACCACGACTCATGTGAGGATGTAAACCAGCTCTTACACCCTGATGGTTTCCCACTTCAGACCCACTAGTGTGGGGAACATAATGATCCAAGAAAGGTTCTCCAACCTTTTCTAGTGCATGTGGTTGGGAAACAGAAGCACCCGAACTTTCACGAGCAACTTCCATAGGTAGGTCAGAAGAAGAGGCCATAACTTAATTCCTTTTAAAGGGAAGATCACATTGCATTAGGGACATGTACATCATGCATGTGCACTCTACATACGTTAAAAGTATTATAAACCATGTAAGTGAACAAATAATCCAAACAAAACCTTTTTCGAAAGTGAACAAGTATATAAGTAATTCATAACAAAAGTCTTAGGACCACAAACCTAGGCTCTGATACCAACACTTGTAACGACCCTTCCGAAATAATATAAGCCAAAAACTCACGAGATTTTTATGCATATATTGTCCTCACACTAGTAAAAATAACATAAAAAGAATATTACCAACTTCCGAGAATCCAAACTAGGTCGTTCATACTTCACACAATCATTTAAAATTAGTGGTAAATTTAATATATTACAAGACTTGGGCTTACATACCCAAAAAGAACAAAACATATAGTTATACTTATATTACAAACAATGGTGAAATGATCAGATTAGCCCTCAAAATTTCATGTAAATATACAACACATAGATCATGTATAAGTCCCAAAGTTTATACAAAATATAGATGCCTATATGAAAATATGATCTTCCTTAAAGCTCTCAAAATCTCTATCTCCAATGGCCCGCTTCACGCCTCCTCTCGATCATTCCCTTCGATAGAAAAAACCATCACTAAGCATATAACTTAGTGGTGTAAAAACTATAGGTTTGGAGCCCTCAGATTCACCAAGCTACCTTTTTCAAGTCACGAACAACACAATTGAAACATAATAAATAAATCAAGTAACAATATATAAAGAGTATCAAGTTCGATATTTAAAGATTCAAATGTCAAGAATGCTCATAGCACCATTTTCCAAAAGATTCAATAACAGGGTTTGCCCAATATATACATCATGTCATCACACCAGGCATAAGCAGGTATCAAGAAGGGCCGACACCCTGTATCAAGAAGGTTCAAAGCCCAATAATCAAGAGAACCAAGAACCATATTAAAAATGGTTTTCTAGTTCGTGCTTAAAATGGACAACTTTTATTTTTAAAACACACTAAAATTCTAGAGTCAAGATAACAAATGATCTGAATCAAGAGGCATACCAATAGTGACAAAGTCACAGCTACAGGAAGGACAAGGTCCCAATAAGAGTGCCAAGTGATCAAACAATTCGTACAAATGGGTGAGTTACACAAGTGTCTTTAATATCTTAAAGTATACCAACGCGACAATGCAAAGTAACAAGAGGTAACCAAGGTACCAAGATAAGCTTTCAGATATACCAGTAGGTAAAAAGATTACAATTACAAGTTTATACACAAACCTTAATAATTTAGCGTAGAAACAGTCCAACACAACTTCGCGAGTTCAAACCATAGACCAACCAACGTATCTAGGTCCTCAACTTGTTCACGAGTATATACAACCTTAAAAATATAATTAAACAACATCTTTAATTCCTAGTATCTCAATAAAGTCGAAATAAAACAGGATTATCATCACAAGTAAGCTTAGCCTGCACAAATATGACTATGCTCCCAAAATAGTGATTCTGGCCAGCGTAGTACCTCATATCGCAAATTAGATTTGAAAAGGAAAACGGAAAAACTAGACTTTATAACCTTCATGAAAGATGTAGGTACATCTCTTAAGGTTGTAAACAAATAAGAATCACCACAAAATATATTTTGTACAAAAAGATATATTCAAAACACTAACAGTTGTTCATACATGATTTCTAATTTCGAACTCTGGACAGAACTTATCCTATGTTACGTCCCATAGTTCGAATCCATAGCAACTAAATTAGAGTTTTACATAAACATAAGAGTTGTACATATACGAATTAGCTTACCAAATCATATTTATTCACTATAAACGAAGTTCTATAAAACAAGCTATGCTTAAAATACTAAACACTACCCAGCTTAAAAATAGATTTTTCCACTTACCAAAGAGAAGGGCGTGTCTCGAATTTCAGCTAAAAGGACAAAGTTTTCCTTTTGTGATTTTGAAGAACAATCTGTTTAGATATGCTTCTAAGGTTCTAAGACTTGAGGAAAATGGATTTACTAAAGGAGGTGTCAAAATATATAGTCACAAAAGTGATGTTTATCCCTTGTACAACTGTCTCTCAAGGTGCTGCCCAAATAGTTATGTGCTGCCCAAAATGCATACATATATATATATATATATATATATATATATATATATATATATATATATATATATATATCCTTCACCTCCTTTTAAAGTTATTCATAATTCTAATTAGACTATTACATAAACACTCCAATACAATCCCTTAAATTACGATCACAATTTATGTTAAGCAAGTTAGCAATTATCACAACATTTCAAGTTCCCAAAATGAGAGTAAAACATATTGTAGTACTTAAGCAACGGTAAATCGACATGCGACTCTTGGTTAGTATTTAGGGGTGTTACAGAGACTGTTTTTAATTCAAAAGGCATTACTAACCATTCGAAATGTCCTTCTGGAAAAGTAAAAGCAGTCCATTCTATACTATCTTCATGCATTTTTACTTGCGAGTATCCTGACTTGCAATCAAACTTACTAAAAATCTTTCTTCCCTGTATTCTATTTATTAGCTCTGTTTTATCTGGTAGCTTATATCCGTCCATTCGGGTGTTATCATTGAGTATTTTGTTGTTTATAACCATTTTTGTTTTTCCTCTTACAATTTCACTATGATTTCTTACCACAAATGTTGTTGATCTATTCCATGATGTTGATCTTTTGATTACTCCTAACTTTAGTAACTCTCTTATTTGGTCTTCGAATTCTTTCAGGTCTTCATTTGTTGATTCTATAGAGGTTGTTTTTATCGTGTATTCTGGGTTAATTATGTCTAGTCTGCAGGTTATGTGTTTGGCGTCCCAATGTTTCAGGGTTCTTACTCCGATTATTTCTAGTGTATCTAGAATTAGAATTACCTCTTCTAGATTCTTTTGATTTTTTTATTACTCCTATGTGTTGTAACCCCCTTTTAAAATTGTAAAGCCCTGTATTTATTTATATTAAGTTGTAATTCTTTTCTACATCTTCCGTATCTAAAAAGCTAAGTTCTAATAGTTCAATTTCTTCCTTTTCATCTGTAATATGTATCTTTGTACAAGTGCATTCTTCTCCTTTGTCGCATTTTGAAATATTTGGGCTAAGTTTATTAGTTTATATGAGATGCCTAGATTTTGTTGGAAAAGATTCTGTTGTTATTGCGGTTTGGGTAGTGTTTTTTTAGAATATTATTCCATCTCTGGTAAGGAGACAACTTCCATTATTATATAGTAAGAAGTCTAATTCTAACTCAAAGTCTACCCTAATATTTAGATCTCTTACCCAGATCTTTTCTAACTTATAGGTGGGTTTATAGAAGTCTGCACACGTGGTTAAAAAACTTATTTTTGCATTACTAACGTAATGCTTATATATGTTAGAAGATCCGTCCATTTGCATGACGCTTTGTGGTTCTGGGAAATCTTTTATTAATTCTAGAGGCAAAATGCATCTATTTATTATATTCTTTGTACATCCTGAATCTACTAGAGTGAGGATTTCTATCTCGTAGTCCTGAATTCTTATTCTAGTCAAGATTTTTATGGTATTAATTTTTTTGTCTTCGTTACAAATTAATTCTTCAAATGACCTATCGTCTTCCCTTTTGTGTAAGAGTTCTATTTTTTAGTTCGGGCGATTTATGGTTAATTATGCTGGTTTCTTCTATCTCCACGTCTTTCCCTTTTTCTAATTCTATGCCTTTCCCTTTTTCTAGTTTACTCATTCTTTCTTCTAAATTATCTATCCTATCTTCTAATGCTTTTAGCAATTTTTCTTTTGTTATAACTTGTTCGTCTTTGACCTTAATATTGAATATCTTATCAATGCACTGAATGCATCCTTCTATATAGCAGTTCATGCATTTTGCTCTTCTATCTTTAGTTGGATATCCTGTGCAATTAAAACATCATTGGCTATCTAAACCTTTTCCTTTGCAAAATTGATAGTCACATTGTATATTGACAAAGGTGTAATCTTTTAGGTTGTTTAAATATAACTTCTCTAATCATATTTCATTTATTAATATTTCGTCTTCTGAATTTGATGAATCTTGTCTTCCTCATTCTACGGCATCTATGCTTATTACTGAATATATACTTTCATTATCTGACACATATTCTTCTAGACTTATCAGGGTTTCTTGGAAATCTTCTATAAGTTGGGCATTTCTTGTTCTACTATTGTTTCTTCCGGGACAAGTATTGGTCAGATGTTCTACACTTCCACATGTGAAACAAGCTAGTCTATTTTTGTACTGTTATTATTATGTTTTCTTACATGTCTGTCTTTATTTAGGTAAGGTTTTCTTGCCGTTTATTTTCTTAAATAGTACTTTTTCTTAGGTTTGTATTCCTGTGTACTTTGATATGTTCTCCTATACTTTCTTTGTGGTTTACTTTGATCGTAACTTTGTGTTGTATATATATTTTTACAGAAACCAGTCGCTCTTTGTTTCAACTATTTTTGTATTTGTATATTTGTACATTTTTCTTGTAGTACCTCTATTACATGTTGTATTTTATGTCCTATGGACCAATTTGCGTTTGGATTTTGCATTACTCCTTTTCTTTTATTCCATCTTTCTTCTATTTCTCTTCCTAGAGCTCCAGAGAGCTTATTGAAAAGTTTCTTTCCTAAACTTGGTCAAACGCGTTACCGCTTATAGCGCAATAATAGAAGAAGTCTTTTCGGATGTTTTTTATATGGCACCAGTTATTTATGCTAAAGTTGTTTTAGTTTTATTAACGCATTCTTTTGTAATACTACTAATCCGCTATTGGGTCTTCTCCTGTTATTAGGCTGTGTATTTTATTAGTATAGTTGTATGGGTTTGATCCCATGTTTACCAATTCTTGGAAGTCTTGAGAGTAAGTTACTTTGTATGCCTATCATACTCTTTTAATTAATTCTCCTAAAAATGTCTCCATATACCTATACATGGTTTCTGCATCTGTTTCACTGTAGTGATGTATGTAGTCTGCTACCATTATACCTTTCCATATGCCTATTACTGAATTCCATGTGCTGCTATATTTAGTATTTTTTTCTCTATCTCCCCCGTCTTGAAGTTTGATAGGAGTTTCTATTGGCAATCTTATTCCTATTGGTCTAACCATTTCTGGTTCTGTAGCTGGGTCTTGTCTAAAGACTCTGTGCCTAGGTAAGTTACCTATAGTATATTCTACCGGTGGTACGAGTGTGGTTTTTTGGAAGGGACTTGAACTAGTTGAGGCGGTTTTCATAAATTATTTTAAACTCTGTGTTGTTTCGTCATCATTTTCTTCTTGTACGTTTTCTTCCTGTCTATATCCGTAATTGTCTGTTCTAACTCTGCATTCTTTAAAATGTCTTTCTACCATAGAGAAATTTATTCCTTTTAGCTTACAGCCTTTACATCTAAAGATTGCTTTTTTATCTGATTCGTGTATTTCTTTGGCTTTCTCTATCGATCTATCTACTTCATAGTCGTTTTCTTTTATGATTTGAATATTCATTCCTTTCATGCTTATTGTTGTTTCGCAGGTGTTGTCGTCGAGGTCGTCATCTATTTCTCTTTGGTCTGAATATTTATAGTCGGTAAATCTAATTGAGGTATGTCCTCTATTATTAATAAATGTAAGGTGGTCATTGGGTCTTAGAACTTCCTTTTTACAAAAATTTTCTAAATTCCATTCTCTACTAGCATATTTTTCTGAGTTTATTTTTAAGGGTTTCATCAGTTTTATTCCCTTATTTCCCATTAAACCTACTACATTGTCTATTTTGATTTTAAACTTGGAGTTGCTGCTAGTGGCTAATTTTCCTATGAAGCCTACGCATATTAGCAAATTATTTCCGTAATTCATTTCTTCGTAACCTTTAGTTTGAATTCCTATTTTTATGTATTTACCAAATTAGTTTGAATTTATCATAAAGTCTGGGCTACAGTAAAATATTCCTCCGTTGTTGGTCATATCTACTTCTGTTAGACCTATTATAGATCTTTTTGATTCCGCCCAACTATCATCATATAAAGTAATTAACACTTTTGTTCCTAGATTTTTCCTAGTTAAACCTTTAAGTCCAATTACTACTAATCCTATATGCATGTGATTCATCCTTCTTTTTTGTATTTCTTTCATAGATTCTTTGCGAATTAAACTTATACTTTCACTATTGTCTCCTGATATGCACATCTGCTCTTCTCTATAGTGTCTATATAAGTGTGCTTGTGAAGAGAATAGTCTTGTATTATAAAGTACTTGTAGGTTTAGAAGTTTTAGTCTATTTTGCTGAAAGATTTCTATATCCTTGTCTACATCGATTATTTCATATATCTATATATATTTTTAACTAAATTTCATGTATTGATAAATTTGAAAATAATTTTTTTTATAGGAAATATAATTGAGAAATTGAATATTGTTTAGTTGATCGTAGTGTCTTTTCCAGATTCTCATATGGCTAGTTAATTGTAGTATCCTTTCTAATTTCGCATGTGGCTATCTATTTTGTTGTCTAGCTCATTTATATTTTGATGATTATCATGAACCAACAATATTGTGAACTTACTTTCCATGATTGAATATTTTTAAGTCTCTCAAACGTTCAAACATTCTACATTATGTGATATCTATGGTTGTGTGTTTATAAAAAGACTAAATTTGTTTTTGGTGTCTTATTCAAATTCAAGTACTAAAACTAATCAACACTATTTTAATATTATTTATTAACTTATCAAATTCATCGCTACACTATTTTAATAGCATCATATTTTTAAAAATTTGAGTCATGTTTTATTATTCCAACTTTATATTGTATAATTTTCATTGAAAAGTTACATCATTTGCATTCTTACTTCATAATGTCTACGTATATCCTGCCTCTCTAGACCTCATTTGTAAGATTACACTAGTATATTATAATTATTCAATTTATATTTATCAACTAAAAAAATAGGGCCTCTTTATAATGTTTGGCTTTAGGCCTCCAAACTTGTTGAGACAACCATGTTCTTTTCCTTAACTAATGTTTTTCTTCATTTAATTTAGGTTGAGAAGGAAATAATTCAACTAACAAGAGAAAAATTATAAACACAAAAGATTCATATCGGATTCTGTCACGACCCAAAGTACACCCTGTTGACACCCAATTTCGACCCTCCGCAATGTAAATTAATCATCAAGCTTCTTCAATTTCTAACGATTTAAAATAATGAGTTTTATAAAATTTTCAGAAATAAAATAAAATAAACATAGTTTGCAAGTTATTTTAAATAGTTTTGTCATTTTATTTTATAATTATATATATGTTTTACTTAGTTATGTATATAATTAATGCATTTTATAATCATCTCAAATAGATTTTATATTTTAAATATTTTATTAGTAGTAAGGGTTATAATTTTGAATTAATAAATTTTATGAAACTCAAAGTACTCTCAAGTTATTTTAGAGTAATTTTATCATTTTTAATAATTTTAATAGTTTTAATAATAAATAAGTATATTTTTACAATCACGTTATTTTATTTGAAAATCATCATAAAGATTTTACATTCTTAGTTAAATATTTTATTACTTTAAGTTATAGTTAGAATTTAGAGCTAATTAAATTAACTATTCTTATAATGGAAATAATTATTATATATTTTTAAGATTAAGAAGCTTGGTAATTAATTAATGTTAATTCATCTAATTTAAATCCGATATCTTAAAAGATTTAACCCCTTTCTTATTTGGGCCATTTGGAAAAATGGCCCAATTCAAATATTTCCAGCCCAATTCCCACCAGCCCACTAATACAATAAACAATTCCCATTACCAAACGACCCAATTCCCAGGCCCATTTCCACCAGCAACCTGACCCACGCCTTTTTTCTTCTTCACAGAAGACCGAAACAATAACAGCAACCAAACGATCCCAACAAAAGGAAAAAATCCACCGCCCCAACTTCATCTTCTCCATCTACATCACGTTCAGATCGCAGTAGACGCCTGACCCCACCGCCCCACGTTCTTCTTCTCTTCCTCACCTGCTTCCTGCATTCTTCAGTCCTGCGAGACCCCGAAATCAACAGCAACACGTGACCAGCAGGCCTGTAGCAATCGCTCCCGGTCTTTTCATCCGGATTTCGAGGGATCTCAGTTGAAATTGTGTACAATAACAACTTTTCTCCATCCCTTAGAGAAGCAATTTGAATTTAGGGTCGAATTCGGATTTGGATTCTACCCTTTTCCCTTCCATTTGAACCCTACAATTTCCCCTATATATACTCCTTTCTTGCATTTCGAGAGGAGAGAAAAATTACATATGAAAAAAATCTTCCCCAAAGCTAAAATCGTTTGAAAGTATACTTTACGGAAACATTTTTTATTTCATTATGATTTGCAAAAGTTTCGTCAGATTTCACAAGGTCATATTTTGGTGCGAAAGCTCATCCTCTCCTACTCGTGATTCCAGTTCGCTGCCCCGAAATAGGTCAGTGATATCTAATTTTTTTATTTTTATTTTTTATTTATTGCTATGAGATATGGAAGAATTGGGTTTTAATGTGTGATGGATCTACTGTTAGTTTCATTTCAGTATGTTTGTGTTATGGCATCACGATGAATGAATGTAATTTAGCTGATCTTTGATTTTAATATTCACTATTTGTTCACTGCTTTTGTTAAAATCAAATGTTAAAGTATTTTGAGGATTGCTTTGTTATTATTATTATTTTTTGTTTAATCATGTTTCCAAGACTCATTTTTTAGGGAGTAAATTCTTTGGAAACTATGTTTTGCTTGAAGTTTGACAAATAAGTAAAATACTTATCAACATACTTAAGTGATGTTAACTGAATATATTCCTCTGTTTTGGGATAATGTTAAGCCTATAAAAATGTGTATTGCTTCGCTTATGTTTGTTGAAGTATAGCCAAGATGTCCTGAATTTTGTCTTTTGATATCCAACTTGTAATGTGTTCCTCTTCTCCTTTGTTATCTTCGTCGGTATGAGGAAAATGTTGTCTCTGCTCACTTTAGCTATACTAAAGGTGAGTTTGAATCGACGTTATGCATTCATGCCATCTATGTTTTCTTTTATTTTTTCTTTAAGTCGAAAATTGATTGTTATTTTGTTGCCTAGTGTGACCATTTGCTCCAATCTGCCGTCTTTTGTTTAGGGACCATTTTAATGGCCTAGACTAATTTAAATATATTTATATGTTGTGCTCTTAATTGAATCTAATAAGTCCTTGTTAGTCTTCCTCACTAGTTCATCATAGTCCCTTTATGCTTATCAAAGATCATTGCAATAATTCATCTTATCATAAGTTGTGTAGTTTCATTTTAATGCACTGTTATTAGTTTAAATATTAATGTGCATTTCCTTGCTCTTTTGTTACATGTGAATTTGCTCGGAGTTCAACATAAACTCCTATCTCCTCTCTTGCATTTCTTTGAGTAGAATCTCCCTCGAGTCAGCCCATGGTCATTAATCGAAGATGAAAGTTGATATGTAGTACAAGGGAAGATGAATTGTAGGCTGTCGAAAGCCTAAAATGGGCTGTATACATGCTGTATACAGCATTATACATTGATATACAGGTCTGGAGCCGCAAATATGTGGCCAAAAATGTAAAAATGCAGGGCCGAGGCAGAACAAAGGTGTTGGGAAGCAGGAGATACAAGAAAAATGCTGATATACACTGATATACAACTAGTGTATACAAAAACGGGATTGGGTAAAAACCCAAAAAATTCCAGCAATTTGGCCCAAAAGGAGGCCCAAATTTAATTTCTCTCTTACTCTTTAATTATTTATTTGTGATTATTTATTGTTTGTTCCTTAACTCTAACTTTAGAATTATTAATTTACTTAATCGACTCCCAAAAGATGAACTATTTCTTTGTGTTGTTTTTTTTTTTTAACAAATTTCATTTTATCAACTCTTGTATTTTTACACGCATTCAAATATTTTAGTCAAAGCTTTCACTTGTTGTTTTTATTCAATTTAAAAAGATAATCTTTTTAATTAATTCAAATGGGTTTAATTTATTTTCGTTAAAAAGAGACTCGAAAAAACTCTAATAAATTTGATTTTGTTAAAATCTTTAATCACTAGCACATTTTAATTCAAATGGTCCATTTTGGATCCCTTTCTCTAAAACTAAAAATGAAATAAAGATGTGTCATTTATTTAATTTTTTTTCAAAGTTAAATCAAGTATTGTAAATTATCATATTTTATGTTAAATCATTTCTCCAAAGAATTAGTCAAATGTATTTTAGTCAAGTCGCAGGTCAACCGCATGTTAGCGGGCGTTTCACGTGCCTTAAAAAGCTTCTTGAAGCGTAAATAAGAACTTCTTACCCATTTTCTCTAAATTTTAAAGACTTAATCTGTTAGAGTCTTTTAAAATTAAGTTTTCTTAATTTCTTCAAAAAATTAAGTGGCGACTCTTTTCTAAGTATTTTTCTTAAATTGTTTTATACTTAGAACATTTAATAAAGTAATTTTTTCTACAGATAGAAAAATTACGGCGCAACACACCCTAGATGTGACATGACGTATAAGACTTCAAAAGATCCTACACAAGCCACTTAGCATGCATAATACAAGATAATAGAAATAAAGAGTTTCAAATATATAGCCTTATAACATAAAGAGTTTGACAAAAGCGGAAGTCTAACATAGTCCCAACTAGCCATCTATTACATCAAAATAAGTGATTGGGATGTAACTCATACATCACATAAAACGTTTGAAAACGGCAATAAAGAAAAAAAAACATAAAAGAGTGGCATCGTCCTCGAAGTAAGAGGATTCACCAAGTCTTCAGGTCTCTAATACAATTAACTAGCCACGAACGGAAGGAGAAGAGTCGGCATGCCCTACATTAGTGAAACAATGTAGTCACAAGTATGCATTAGTACGTGGAATGTACTAAGTATGAGGAGAATGCAATTAAATATGAGACGTGATCATAAAAGGGTCATAATAAAAAATATGGAATGCATGACCAAGTTAAAATATAGTAAAATCATTTAAGAAGATTCATAAATCATGAACATGGTCAGTGCATCTTTAAATCATAAATTAAGCTTCATAAAACATCAGTAATTAACTTAGTTTGTTTTGTGGAATGTTTACCATTAACTGACATAGACCATGTGAGCTATAACATGGAATCTGGTATATCCCTCAATACTGAAAGAAGGGGAAACTACTTACCAAGGTAGAATATGTACACATCATCTTTAGCTAAAGTGGATCCGCTAGCTAGGTCATTTAAGGCAATCCTATGGTGGCACATAGTTATGGGACATGGGTAATCACCGCTAGTCCACTCGGTGCTAAGTGTAAATACCACGGAATAGTCATTTGATCATATTCATTTTATCATCCATGGAAAAGTACAATTACGATACTAATCCAAGTTAGAGACATTATAGAGTAGCTCCTTACACACCATGCGTGAGAAAACCTTTCAATATCAATGATCTTTTCATAGTAGCTTTATAGGTACTCCCATAGTCATTAACTTCATGCTAGAAATGCCTTATTACTTGTAGAAATAATTTTTAAAACGTGATCTATATTCATTGATGGCATATCCAGTTACCATACTAATCAAGACCTAATTTAGAAATATAGCTCAAAAGCATTGAGGGCAGTTATAGATGTCATTCATCTCAGTGGCCAAGCTTCATAGAACATATAGATACCTTCATCTATAAGCTTACTTAAGTCACACACACATTGATCTCATTAATTATGCATGATTTCATAAAAATATATTCATATATTCAAGCTTCTTCATAAAGTTGAACAAGTAGACACACATATCCTACATGACATGATACGCAGAGGACAGAGTGTCTACTTGTTCAGCTTCTGAAATTCCTCTAAATGAGTTGATGGATTGTATACACTCTGGAGTACCTCATTCCTTAGCCTCAGTTCGTATTTATACTCTCAAACTTTGGGTGTTTAGAAATAGACACTTGAGTTTGTATAAAGTTGAACAAGTAGACACACATGTCCTACGTGACATGATACGCATCAGACATCAAGTAGAACGTGTGTGTATACTTGTTCAACTTCTGGAATTCCTTCTGAAGGAGTTGATGGATTGAATACACTTTGGAATACCTCATTCCTTAGCCTCAGATCGCATTTATACTGTCCAACTTTGGGTGTTTACGAGTAAACACTTGAGTTTGTATAAAATTGAACAGGTAGACACACACATCATACATGGCATGAGGACATCAAGTAGGACGTACGTGTCTACTTGTTCAACTCTATAAAGTTTAAGTGTCTACGAGTGTACATCCAAAGTTGACGAACATAATTAGATGGTATTGAAAGTGATTAGCGACAAATTAATAGAAGGGGTAGTGGGGTTAATTTTATTGTTCTACTTACTTTATTAATCGAATCACTAGAACACGCGTAAGGTTATTACGTATGCTAGATAATTTTGGGGTTAGTAAACAAATCTCAGGTTCATAATCTTTCGTCTTAACTAAGATTGCAATTTTGCGTGTTAGATCTAGTCAATTAATAAAGTGGCTTGTATTTACACGTTTGATCCATAACTATGTGCTAATTTCTTTAAAAAATATAATTAATCGGAAAGTCATATTTACGACAATTAAAGTGACATCATAAATTAATACGCTTAAAAACTAGAAATGTTTTATGCGAAATATCAGTTCCAATAGCAAGATATTTATATTTTTAATGTTATTATAGTTTTAATATATGATCAAGAAGCCGATTTTTTTTAGTTAAAGACGTGGCACTCATGTATCATTTTGAAAACCAAAATTCTAATTTCTCAATGAGTTATTCAAGAGACGTTTCCCACCTTGAAACAGACCCGATACATTGCCTATTTGCTTCGTGTGTCCAAAGACAATGAAGTTCAATTCATGAGAGCACAACGCAATGGATTGGAGTAACCACAATCCTTTTCGGGTTAATTAAGAGATTTTAATAATACAAAATATAATTTTCTTATTTACCTATTCATAATATAGTTTTGTGACAAGTGAAACTTGAAACAAATCTTTCTTAGACTTGTAGTTTTTTCCTTCAAGAAAATCCGTATTAATATACTTATTCATAGATCGGAAGGACTAAAATTAAAATTTATGAATAATTCCGGAGTGGTGGAATCAAAGAAAACATGTACTCTATTTGAATTGCCTCAATAGTCACGCTTTCAAATGATCTTTTATTATGAAAAAATGTGAGTTTTTGAGTTTTTCCATAGTTGTCCACTTTTGGATAGTCAAAAGTGAGTCGAAATATTTCATAAGTTTTTTTCCAAATTGGATTTGGAATTTTATAGAAAAACACTAATTTCCAAAATAAAGTGAATAATCATTATGGAAAAAAAACTATTTTTTAAAATAAAGTGAATAATTTTTATGTCCAAACAGGTCTTGTACTTATTCATATATGGCAAGGACTTAAATTAGAATCTATTAATAAATGAAGAATAAAGAATAAAATTAAAAAGAAAAAGAGAAAGTTTGAAACAAAAATGTATACTTTATTTATGAATAGTCATGACTTTTTAAAAACAGAACTCAAAATCCAAAATAGATTACAAAGATTATATATATATATATATATATATATATATATATATATATATATATATATATATTTGCAGTCATTTCTTTCTATCTTTATTTCTTTATTTCTTTCTATCTAGATTCCTTTGTGTGTGTATGTTGTTTCATTGATTTAAGTAATGCCTTTTTTTTCTGAACTTCGTTCAAGTTTAGCATAAAGTTTTTTTGAATCGATTTTTTTCTGAATTTTCTAGTATTCTGTAAGCCATGTTTTTATTTTCCTGAGCTGATTTGTTTATTCATTTAATTTATGTTGAGCAGAGAATAGTTCAACAATCAAGAGAAAGACAACATAAACACGAGAGAGAAACACTGATTTCAATCCTTTTTTTCTCTTACGATGAAGGACAGTGAGTATGTGATGGTGAGTGAGATTCTTTCCAAACCTAATTAATCTAATTTTGTCATTCAATTTTTTTACATTTTATTAGCTTGTTCTTTTGCCCTTTGACCTAATAAGTGTTCATTTTTCATTTTATCTCTCATTTGGATATTAGAGAATAACATCTACTGATATATGTATGAAACACGCTCCTTGTAGTAGAATCAATTTTTGTTATGTTCACTAGATTTTGAATTGATATCTCATGGATCAATGTAGGGTAGTTCCAAATTTTTATGACTTTAATGCTCAATCTAAGTTTGGCATAGACAAACGAAACCATGATTGAAAAAACAAATAATCCTTTTTGATCCCTAATCTGTACTAGGGAAATAAAATTGTTATTCTATTGTAATTTTTTCGAAAAAGTTAATTTATTATTTTTCCATGTTTCTAAAATTAATAAAATAATTTCTTATATGATATGTTATGTTTAATGTTTATTACAAGGAGAAAGCTTCACGTAGTGGTTCTGCTCCCAATTAATTGAACTCTTTTGTGCTCATTCTAATACTTTGTTTCCAACTTTGAAGCTATTAGTATTATTGAAGGGATGTTTTAATTTTTTATAATTCCGCAGTATCTTTGGCATGAAACTGAAATGATAAGGAAAGAAAAGGAGATTCGAAAGCAGACGATGCAAAAACAAAAATCAGATGTAGACAGTGAGGAGAAAAAGGGAGAGGATCAACACGGCTCCATTGAAAAAATAATGATTGACAAAGAAGTAAGTGCAATCTGAATACACTTTAAATTTCACACATCACCCTTAGCTTTATTTTTTTCTTATGAGAATCAATGTGTGTGCAGCCTGCCAAGGAAGATGCTAGGATTTCTCCTCAACAAAGTGATGTTGTGCAAAGTCCATCAAAAGCAAAACAAGAAAAGGTATTATAACAAAACTTAAGGGTCGTTTGTTTGGGAATAAGCTATTTCAGGATTGGGTTAGCTATCATGAGATAACTTATCCCACCATGTAGATGGGATAAATTATCCCATCACTATGATGTAAATGGTGTAAGTTATCTCAAACATGACAACCAAACAAGATGCAAAAAATTTATCCGATCACTATTTATTTTTATCCCTCAGGTTTAAATTTACCCCGTTATGCTTGTTCTGAGTTCTCAACATGTTTTTGTTGCAGCTTACTGATGAAGATGTTGAGACTTCTGCTCAACAAAATGATGTTCCACAAGAAAAACGACAAAAGGTACATTACTTTCATGCCAACACTAAGAACAAACTCATTATACGTTTAGACTAGTATGAAAGTTTCTCTGATAATTTTTATTTTTTGAATTTTTTATGCAGATTGAGTGATTCCTTTTGTCTTAGGAGGAGCGTATTCTGTTGCCATACACACGCTCGGGTATCAGTTGGTGTCATGATGTTACCAAATACAGTTTCATAATTCGACTGTACTCATTTTAATTTCATCTTTGAAAACTTTGTTGTTAAATTTCTTATCTGTTTTGCGACAATCTTTTATTAGATCTTATGCTTATTGGAGTTATCAATCTCTTCATAGTTTTGTGTTACATATATTGCTACCTTTGAGATTACAAACTCACAAAATCAGCAGCATAAGCTGCGAAACAATGTAGTTCCTTCATTAATGGAGGCTTTCACCAACAATTAGAGAAGAAAGAGATAAGAATATCATTGAGAATGTGTCAAAACTAACTTTAATCAATACAATGTATGTGTATATATACACACAATGATAGAAACCTCTAACAAACTCAACTAGAAATTGAAAACTTGTGACTTCTAACTAACTAACTAACTAACAATGTGAATGAACATGTAATTAACTAACTAATCTTATCACTAGTTTTATCACCCCCCTCAAGTTGGAGGTGATGTACATCCAGACAACTTGTTCAATAAATTAGTGTGCTTAACTCCAGTTAAGGCTTTAGTAAAAACATCAGCTAATTGTGAATCTGTGGGAATGTATTGGAGTGTGATCAATCCTTGCTGCAACTTGTTTCTGACAAAATGACAATCCACTTCTATATGTTTAGTTCTCTCATGAAAAACTGGATTCTTAGCAATGTGCACTGCTGCTTGACTATCACAAAAAACAGGTATAGGTAACGGACACTTCACTGATAGCTCATCAAGCAATCTTTCTAGCCATACTATTTCACCCACAACTTGTCGCACAGCTCTATACTCTGCTTCTGCTGAGGATAGTGACACTGTGAGCTGTTTCTTAGACTTCCAACTAATGGGGCTATCACCCATGAGAACCAAATAGCCACTCACCGACTTCCTTGAATCAGGATAAGAGGCCCAATCTGAATCACAATATGCACTGATAGTGAGGTCAGGTTTATTAGAGATGAAAACTCCTAGTGTAGGGTCCTGTTGTAGATATCTGAGCATATGATAGGCTGCCTTCAAATGGGGCTCTCTAGGAGATTGCATGAACTGACTGAGGTGCTGCACACTATATGCTATATCCATCCTTGTGTTGGTGAGAAAAATAAGTTTCCCCACTAGCTTTCTATAGTGAGTAGGATCTGATAGTGGTGTGCCTTTTGTAAGTCTCAGCTTCTTATTTGAATCCAAAGGTGAAGTAGCAGTTTTATAATTCATAGAGTCAAATTCGTTCAAGAGGTCAAAAGTAAACTTCCTTTGGGATATAAGAATACCATCCTGTCTATACAAAATTTCCAAACCAAGAAAATAATGCAGCCTGCCCAAATCCTTTATTCTGAACTGATCATGTAAGAACACCTTTAAAGAAGTGATCTCATTTATGTCAGTCCCAATTAAAATGATATCATCAACATATACTGCAACAAAGACCAGGGAGCATCCATTCTTCCTATAAAACAGTGAATAATCACTGTTAGAATGAGTGTAACCTTTAGAATAGAGACTGTTTGCCAGTTTGTCATACCACTGTCTGCTAGCCTGTTTTAAGCCATACAATGACTTTTTCAATTTATAAACCATGTTACTACTGTCCACTGCCAGCCCCTGTGGTAATCCCATGTAAACTTCTTCATTTAAATCACCATGAAGGAAAGCATTGTTAACATCCAATTGATACATGTTCCAACCTTTCTTGGCTGCTAAAGAAATTTGAGTCCGAACAGTGGTCATTTTTACCACAGGTGAGAACGTCTCATTGTAATCTATTCCAGCCAGCTGAGTGTACCCCTTCACCACCAATCTAGCCTTGAACCTCTCTACACTACCATCTGCCTTATGTTTAATCTTGTACACCCATTTACACCCAATAACATTCTTCCCTTTAGGCAAACTAACTAGTTCCCAAGCGTCATTTGCATACAAGGCATCATATTCCCGTGTCATTGCCACTTGCCAAGCAGGATTCAAAATTGCTTCTTCATAAGAAGAAGGTTCAATGTCATGTGAAACATTATTGATCAACTGTTAACTACTAGGACACAGACAAGTGAAACATACATGATCAGGGTAAGAAATGAAAGATGCGAGTGAGTGGTGTGGATCAGAAGTGAAAGATGTTGAAGATGACAAAGTAGGTATTGTATAAGTGTAGTCATTCAGATAACTTGGGGTGTGAAGGGGTCTAGTTGATCTTCTAGGTACAAGTGGAGCATCAGCAAGGGTAGAGGTCTTAAGTCTAGGTGAAGATATAGGAACTGTAGGTTCATGGTTTGTGTATTAGTACTTGTGGAAACATGGTTAGTAGTGACTTTAACTAGTGTGTCATCATTCAACACTTCATCATGAACAAAAACATTTGTTTTACTAGACATGCAAGGCAATGTATCAAAATGACTTACAAGGGATTTCAAGAGAGTACTAAAATTGGAACCAACAAAAGAAAGAACAAAAGGGAAAACAGTTTCATGAAAAAAAACATCTCTGGACACATGAATTCTCTTGGTAGCCAAGTCGAGGACCTTGTAGCCTTTTGTATTAAAAGGGTATCCAATGAAGACATGTGGTGTTGCCCTTGGTTCAAACTTGTCCTTATGAGTTTTCAAGGTAGTCGGAAAACAAAGGCATCCAAAACTTCTAAGGTGGGAGTAAGTTGGTTTTCTTTGATATAGCAGTTCATATGGGGACTTGTTTTGTAAGAGTTTAGTAGGTAGCCTATTAATAAGATATGTGGCTGTCAGGACACACTCTCCCCAATACTTCATAGGCAGTTTTGATTGGAATAGAAGTGTCCTTGCTGTTTCAAAAAGGTATTTGTGCTTCCTTTCAACCACACCATTTCGTTGTGGTGTATAAGGACATGATCTTTGGTGTATTATACCTTTTTCTTGAAAGAAATTAGTTGCTTCAATACTTGTAAATTCCAGACCATTGTCAGATCTGATAGTTTTCAATTTGGTATGGAACAGATCTTTTATAAGGGAAATGAAGGCTTTTATGGTCTGCAATGCATTACTTTTGCACCTTAGCAGTTGTGTCCATGTTGACCTACTATAGTCATCCACCATAGTTAAGAAATAATAGTGACCATCATGAGTAGGCGTGTGGTATGATCCCCATAAATCAATGTGAAATAGTTCAAATGTTGTACTAGTTGTGGTTGTACTTTCTGGAAAGGGCATTCTAGTTTGTCTAGCCATAGGACATATTGTGCAAGTGAAGGGTTGTTTACGGGGAAAATTCAGAGGTATGGTGGAGATAGTTTTCATTTTTACAGAAGGTACATGTCCCAACCTAGCATGTCATAAGAATTCATTGTCATGATTGTGAGTAAAGTTAGTACCAGGATAGGAATTAACAGCAGAACATGAAATAGGATCAACAACACAAGCGTCTTTATTGATTGTTTGAAAGTATTTTACATTTTGAGATGGATTGTGACATTCATTTCCAACAGAAGCTATTTTACAGTAGCTAAAAGAAGAAACAGGTTGACGTCTGATATGAGAAGCAATATTGCCATTTTTAGGTGGACAATTGTGGCACTTTGGATAGAAAAAATACAGACCTTTCTTGGACTTACCAAGTGCCAAAGGGCTCTTCAGAGAAGGGCCCTGCAATAAATAAGAAGAGCTGTTAAAGTTAACCATTCCTTTGAGTTGAAGAGCTAAACAATGAACAGATATCAAATTGAACTTGAAGCTAGGTATAAACAAAACTTTGTACAAAGTCAGTGTAGAAGTCAGACAAACATCACCAATTTCAGTCACTTTAACCTTGTATCCATTTGGTAATGTGATGAGGAAAGGACAGGGTAATGTTCTAAGGTTTGTAAGGGCATCTTTTGTGTAAGTCATGTGGTGTGATGCTCCTGAATCTACGATCCAAGAGCCAACAGTTAATCTAATACATTTACATGACAAATCACCTATCTCATTTATAGAAGAATAGCAAGCAAGTATACCTGCTAGGTTCACTGATCCACCTGCCATGCTTCCTGACCAATCAGCTCCAACTTGTAGAGTTCCAAGTAGATTAAGTAGCTGCTCATACTGACTTTTGGACAGGTTCAATGGAATTTGTCTTCCCTGCCTCACACTGGTTTCTATCATCCTCAGAGGCATGCACATTTGCTGTAGATCCTGAGCCCTTTCCTCTTGGAACTTTTGTGTTGGTTAGATAACTATGAAGCTTATAACACCTATCCTTAGTGTGTCCAGTTCGTTTGCAGTATTCACATAACAAATTTAACCTGTTCCCAGTGCTGGAATTCCCCTTAAAAGTATTGGAGCTGCTCGCACCTCTGCCTGCACCTCCTCTATAAGAATTGTAGTTCGTATTGAATCCTTTGAGTCCTGCATTGTATTGTGGTGACACATAGGCATTTAAAGAGGTGGATTCTAAAGCCATGAGACTAGGAGGCTTCATTTCCCTCTGTCTTTCCTCCTGTGACAAAATGGCAAATGCTTGTGCCATAGTTGGTAGATCAGACATCATGAGAATATTTCCACGTACAGCAGTATACATCTCATTCAGGCCCATAAAAAAATGTATAAGTGTTCTATCTTGCTCAGCCTTATGCATCTTGGTTTTTCCACCACAAATACACACACAAATGCATTGATAATTGACATCAAGAGTATTCATTTCTTCCCACAACTTCTTCATCTTAGTATAGTAACCAGTGACATCCAAATTACCTTGCACAAGGTCATTTATCTCCTTCTGCAATTGATATAGTTTACAGCCATTAGTTTGGTCATATCTATCCTCCAACTCCTCCCAAAGCTCCTTGGCATTATTGACATATTGCAAGCTATCTCACAGATCTAGTGAAAGAGAATTTAAAATCCAAGAGGTCACCATGTCATCACACCTTTCCCATTGCATGAAAGTTGGCTATGCAGAATTTGGTTTCACGATTTTTCCATTGATGAATCCAGTTTTACTCTTAACAGATAAAGCCCTAAGAACTACTTGTCTCCATGACATGTAACTAGTTCCATTCAAAACAGCAGGAAGTAACGCAGAACTTGCATTCTCTGATGGATGCAGATAGAAGGGACTATTGAAATCCAATCGAGTTGAAGTATTGGTAGCAGTTTCATCACCTGGAACATCTCCCATGGAAGAAGATGTAATTACAAATGAACAATGAAGATGAACTCACAATAAGCAAGTTCGAAACAAAAATAGAGGAACGATAGTAATATTGTTCAGAGAAAATCAGGGAGAAGAAGATGACGAGAAAAATATAGGAAAATCGAACTGAATACAGTGAGCAGGGATCTCACTGCTCTGATACCATCACAAAATCAACAGCATAAGCTGCGAAACAATGTAGTTCCTCCATTAATGGAGGCTTTCACCAACAATTAGAGAAGAAAGAGAGAAGAATATCGTTGAGAATGTGTCAAAACTAACTTTAATCAATACAATGTATGTGTATATATACACACAATGATAGAGACCTCTAACAAACTCGACTAACTATGAAATTGAAAACTTGTGACTTCTAACTAACTAACTAACCATGTGAATGAACATGTAATTAACTAACTAATCTTATCACTAGTTTTATCAGAAACGTTGCATAAGCAACTCTTTTATTGAGGAAAAGAAAATTACAAATTTATGCTTCTGTCAAGAAGCAAAAGCAGATAATTAACTCTTTCAAGACAAAAGTATTCTTACCAAAAGTTTGTACTCGCTAATATTTTACCCATTTATCTCTAAAATATTAATTAAACAACCGTCTTCACCTTTTCCGTTTAGTTTTAAGAGTTAAATGAAATTTGTTTATCAAACACTTTAATGTACTTTTTGTAAAGCTATTACACAAGTGTTTAAAATAAGCAATTATGGGATACATCAAAGTTTCTTGAGAGGACTAGTTAACTATCGCGGGGAAAATAGATACACTGAGCAAATTAAATTTTTCTTACCATTAAAAATCCACTCAGACCTTTTTTTTTTTTTTTTTTTCTTTACAAGCCAAAGTAATGGTCCAAAACATAGCATATGTGTGACCATCTCATCTAAAAAAGCTTAACTTGTTAGAGAAAGCACATTTTTATTATTTAATGATATTCACAACAACTACAACACTCCTTTTTCTATCCATTTGCTTCAACTTTCAAAAAAATTTAAGGTGTAAAACAAATAAAGAAAAGATTTTGATTCTTCAACAAAAGATAATGCTTTCTATTTTGAATATTAAAATTTTTATCTTCTAGTTACTAAGTTCAATTTAGTTCTTTAACCTCTTTGCATCAGTCTCTGTTATACAATAATAACTAATTAGAATCCCTAATATCCACATTATGGAACTTTTAATATTAGGGATTTTGTGCTTTTGCAAGAAAAAATTTATACTAGAGATTCTCCAAATTATCACACTATCCCTATGCTGACTTGAATAAAAACTTGATAGGTGTTGATACTTTCTTGTGCCAGTTCAAATATATATCACATAAATATTTGTGGATAATATTAGTATAACAACACAAAATGGAAAAGCTTTTTAGTTTATTATTTTGGTATGAAGTAAGTTGGCATTGGAACTAAAATATCAACAGGTAAAAATTTCAAGAAATGAATATGTTATTTGATAAAAATAAGAAAGTTATAGTAGTAAAGTGGTTTTCCCATTATGAATAAACGTTCAGAATTGCTGATTGGACTTTTTGGAGTTATTTGACTATTCATTTATATGGCTTTGACAGAAGTTGGTTAAGAAAGATATTAGTTTTCCTCATATGTTTTGTAATAACCCTTTTTTTTAATAACTGGCTAATTGGTAATTTACTCAATAATAATAATAATAATAATAATAATAATTAAGAGAATTAAGAGAAGTGGGCCAAGTCCATTCTCTTTATCTATTTTATCACGTTTAAGTGATTAAAGGAGTAGAGAACTAGGGTAGTTCAGGAAAGAAATAAGCAGTGGTGTTTATTCAATTTCCATCGTGGCTTGGAGACTTGAGAGTTAAACGCATTAGTTATAAATTAATCGAAACTTTGTTGAAGCTGGTAATAGATACATGCTTAACCATATTCCTCATGACTGCTACTTAAAACTTGGTGTTGCCATGAATAATTATTTTATAATGATTATCTTAACCCTTGGCGGGGCAACATGATTGAGCAATGACTAAAGTGGGTTAGTAGAATTAGATGTGAAACCTGGGATCTGAAATCTGCTAGGAGAAAGAGAAAACATTCATTCTATATTATGACAAATTTTATATAATGATTAGATAATCATGGGGGGGGGGGGGGGGTCATATGATTAAAGTAATGTGGTGATAATCATCATGAATGGAGTCTAAAAACTTTTAAGGAATTTAGAATTTAAGTCATTCTTGGCTATGAATTGGTGTAGCCATAATAGTTGTTGGGAAATTTCCCTTTCATCTAAAATTATTCTATGTATTGTTTGTCTTTCTGGGAATGCATTGTTAATCTATTGGACAGTTAATTTACTCATTGTGCTGTGAAGTTCATTGTTATTGTCAATTCATGGTTTAAAGTATGAGATATTAAGGTTTAGCTCTAAGCTTAAAAGTTAGGAATTATATTGTAACTTGACTCCGACTAGAATAATTGATATAGTTAATCAATATTTTTCTTAGATTGAGGCAAGTGAGTTTTGTCGTGGTTGGTGTTCTAGCGTGTAAGGTTGTGGAACTTATCAATAGCGGAATAAGTGAGACTTTAAGCTTTAGCGATTGCTTTTCAAACCTGCTTTGTAATTATATTTTATCGGCCTGATCCAATATGTGTTGGACAAACATGTGCTTGGGAGAATCAATGGTCTTTGATTAATTGTAAATATGTATATTGCGAAGAATAATGAATATTCTTTTATAAGTTATGCATGGTTTTATGTTGGATTTTCTTCATATTCGTGATACAATTATTAGGGGCATACATAGCTCCCGTAATATGTTAGGGGCATACATGTGCTGCCCTAATATGTATATAGGGATCTTGTACATGCTATCATAGCATATTTTGGGGGTATTATATATGATGTCGTGGACTTTTCAAGGTGCTAGGACGATTTGTTTCACTGTCGTTTATGACAAGTTTTGCGTGTGGAATGAGTTAGAGACATTTAGTGTCCTTTTTGACATTTGTTTGGACATATTGATCATTATCTTATGAAATATATTGTTGTGCATATCATTATGTGTTTGTTGTGCAGATGCATTTTTTACTAAAATAAACTATTTTTAAAATCAATTCACCTAACTAATATGTTTTTAAATTTTTTTACAAAAGTAGTATAAACGTAATTCATGGTAACGTTTTAGGTTATTTTTATCTAAAAAAATTTAATGAGAAAAGGGACGAACTACTAACGACGTTAAATAATAATACGTAACTGAGAATCACGTTTTAACTCTAATACGTTATTGGGAATAACGTTTTAAGCATATATCTTTTAATCCTATACTAGAACAAAAAACCCCAATTTAGTCGTACTAATTGCGGAAGAAAAAATGGGAGATTCACGGAAGACCCAAAAAAAACCTCTTCTTTCTCCTAACCCACCTTCAGGTTGCAATTATGGCGATAAGCAAAAACCCATCTTCTTGCTCTTAAAGAATTGACGCTCAATCTTTACTCGATTTGAAACCCCTTTGTTCTATACAAGAGATTTGAGAGTTTTGTTCGACTACTGAAGATTAGACATGCTACAAGAGATTGGAGGTGAAACTTTCAAAAATTTGAAGGACGTCTGCGGATTTGCTTAAAAAAGGGTCAAAAATCTTTGAAAAAGAAGAATCTTTTTGTGATTGAGGTAATTTTGTCATACACTGATATAGTTTATCTTATAGTTGATGAATTTGTTGTTTTCCTTTTTGTTAAAATATGTCATTTTAGTTTCTGTTTTTTCCCCTTTTTATGAGAATAAGAAATTATATGTACTTGAAACTATTTGAGTGATGATATTCAATTTCCTCAACAATTGCGACTCTTGTAGAAAAGCTTATATTTTAATTGATATGATTGAAAATGTTTGTGGTGAAGCATTTGAGGAAAGTTTCTAACTTACGTTGTACTTGAGAAAAGCTTATATTTTAATCTTTGTTGTGTTGTACTCCACCATGTCTTGTATCTTGCCTTCTTTTCCATAATTGCTATTGTTGCAACTAGACGGAGAGATCAGTAATTTTATCTTTGAATGCCTGTATGAATGTCATATTTTATTCCTCTGTATGCTCAGTTCATTGATTCTTGATTGGCCTTGTTCGGACCCTTAATGTAGGTATCTGCGCCTTGTCTAAATTGAGAATGCATTTTCCTTTAGTAGGTAGACTTGAGAATGTATCGAACTGAACCATTCCTACTGATCCTATTAATGTGTTTGCTATGAAGTCTGCTAAGTTGTTCCCCTCCCTCAAAGTATGTTGAATCATTTGGCTATTAAACCCTTTCAACCCTTTTGCTGTAAAAACAGTTATGCAGCGGGATTGAAAAATTTCTCAGCCCCACAACTCCATTTTCGGCCGATAATTTGTGGATGTAGAGGAGGTGTGAAAGAACAAAAACATAGAAAGACAATGAATGGGTCAAAACCTAATTTCGTGGATAAACAATAGCTCTTCTATTTCGAAATCAATTTAGGGGATTTCTTGTTATATCGAGTTTCACGATAAATTACGGCTATAAATCTTTCTAAAAGCTTGGAATCAAGTTAGTTTTTCTGTGTTAGAGCCTTGAGGTATTTTTTTTTTCTTACAAAATAGTAGAAGGAATGCTTGAATTTTCGAATTTCTATCTTCTCGAATTTATATCGTTTTGGTTATATAGAATAATCACTCAAGAAATTATGATATGTATGCTGTGTTTTCATTTTGAATTCATGCATCTTGTTGATGCAAAGTGAAACAATGAAAAGAATGTTCACATGAAAATGGAAGGGAAGACTATAATAGGTGGACCTGCAATCGGCCTCTACTAAAATTGAGTTCATTTTCCAATTTTTTTATGAAACATTTGGTGACAGTACATTTATTTTGATTTGCTTGTTATATTTTGGACTAACATTTATATTTAATTTACTTTCATACGTGTTTTTCATTTTAATAGATACATATATGGCTGGTTATAGTGCATACCAATTAGATCCCGGTCCACTTGAACCATCAGTATTAACTCAACAACATACCCATAGGTCACGAGATATATGGGATGGAAGTGTTAACATGATTTTAAATACGAGGAGGTGTGATGGAAAATTATGGGACCTTATAAAGAAATATCCCATTCATCCACAAGTTTTAGAAGTGATTGAATTATCAGGATTATATGGTGTTTATAGATCACATCGACCTATTATTGATCGTAGCTTGATCACTTCACTAGTAGAGAGATGGCGTCCTGAGACTCATACGTTTCACTTTAGGACGGGTGAGGCGACAATCACCTTGCAAGATGTAGAAGTGTTGTATGGCTTACCTGTGAATGGTGATCCAATACTTGATGATGAGTCGATGAGGACCATAGGGGATTGGCAAAATATTTGTCAAAGATTGTTAGGTTTTATTCCACGTCCTCAAGACTTCAACCGTAGTAGCCTCAAGGTAACTACACTTAATGCGCATATGCTTGAGCAACTACAGTTACCTGACTTGGCAACACAAGATATAATCAATCAAATGACTAGATGTTACATGTTTTGGATGATTGCCGGTATGATGATGGCAGATATATCTGGAAACTATTTAAAGCTTATGTACCTTCCTATGCTCGAGGATCTCAATGTAGTTAGCACTTATAGTTGGGGTAGTGCGACCTTAGTGTGCTTGTATTGCTTTCTCTGTAAGGCCTCACAGAGTAACCAAAACGAGATAGCTGGATTTGTACCACTACTCCAGGTATACTTAATAACTACATCAATTATTTATAAATATTTCTTCTACTTTATAATCTCATAATTATATATTTATATGTTATGTTTAGATTTGGGCATGGGAGAGAGTTACCGTCCTTAGACCTCAGGTAATAGCACAAAGGGATATCGAAAATAATTTTCTTGCTGGTTTACCTAGGGGTCCACGTGCTACTAGATGGTTTGCACATTTTAGTTGGATTGATACCACTAAGCATGTGTTGAAAGTTTTTAGGGATGCACTTGATTCCATGACAGAGGATCAGGTAAGATGGTATACAGGTTTTTTAAAAAATATTTATGTATATATTGTAGTTGAAACTCATTTCTTTTCTCTTTATATAGTTTATTTGGGAACCATATTCGGATGACTTAATTGAGAGTCTTCCTGACTATTGTCAAATTGGATGATACATATAGCGTGTTAGAGCTCCAATTTTTTGTTGGGATGTTGTCGAGGTTCACTTGCCTGATCTAGTTGTGAGGCAATTTGGATTGAAACAAATAATACCAACTCCATTTCTATTTGACGCCACACATTTTCACCATGATCGTAGGGGCAAACCAAATACAAATTGGAAGATAGAGCATGCACAATGGTTGCCTTTTTGGAACCAACAGCTTCAATATATTTGTGATGCATCGGTTAATCGTGAACCAATTCGATATGATGACCCTTACCTTATTTGGTTCATACGCATTACTCGTCTTGTTATTGGTAATCCTACTCAGCGTCCTCAACAACAAGAAGGTTATGTGTCAAATTCAACGGCATATGAAATAATGGTATGTATTAGATTCTGTATATTTGTGATTTTATCTTTTGAGGATATATCAATGGCAGGGTAAATATTACTTCTTCTCGAAAATTTTGTCTTGGAAAATTGTTACCTATGTTTTTTTCTTAGAAAATATTATATAAGTGCTTCAGATTGATCTTTGTTTGAGCATTTGTTAGAAAAAAGAATTGAAAATGCTTGTTAGAAAAAGAATTGATCTTTGTGTAGGTGCGTCATATTCATTCCATGGTTGATAGAGCAAAAGCACTTGGTGATCAGCCATCAATGGAGGATTTATACATATTTCGTGCAATGGTCCGGAATGAAGGAGAAAAATGCTTGACATATGTGCACGAGGATACTAGGATTAATGTACAACCTGATTATAGAAGAGATGAGGTACATGATGATCATTTACATCCCCCTGTTTGTAGGCGAGGAAAAGGTGGTGTTGCTGGTAGGATGGCTCGTGCTATTGAGAAAGGACGAGCACCTATTGAAATGGACGAATCAGTCTCCGAAGATGATCACACAACTTCTGATATTGGTTCCATTTCAAGGGGCCAAACTTTGGAGTTCACTCCCGGGGCATCAGGTAAGACATATCAACCAACAAATACTGATATTGTCCCATACATGATGCCACAAATTTCAAGGGATCTAAGTCTTTCGTCACTTGAGAATGTCTTTGGTAATTATCGGCCTCAACATTTTGAGAATGCCCCAAATTTTACCTCATCGCCTGTGCCAATGTCCATGGAGATCCTTGATGCCATGACTAATTTAGAGGACTCCAACATCGAGATAGAAGGTAATGAGTTGGATGATTCCAACAATGAAGTGGATGGTAATGATCCCGAGAATGCAAGTGGAGGTGGTGAACCATCAGTGAAGAAGAAACGTACAATTTTTCCTAAGCTTTGTGGCACTGGTACAATTTTTTTAAGCTTTGGTGAACCATTATTTCTTAACATAACTGCTTCTTTTTTGGTTGAATAATTAGAAATTATTTTTACTTGCCAGGGAGTCATCAACTTAACCAACACGGCATAAAGAAAACAACATAAGGTAACAAAGACACTGTAGCAACAAAATGAAGAAGCAAAGAATAAATCACAAGGCGAAGACTTCCAAGTAAGCTTACTATTTTGTGAGACTACAAAAACAACCATATTTTTAGTTGATTTTTCTCTTAAAGCTTGGTTTTCCAGGAATCTTTTAGCTTTTAACTAGTATCTTTTATTTTTCATTTAATTTATATGGTGGCATGAGATAAATTTAAATGGAGAAACATGGTCAGTGATGATTCATATACCCGCACGTAATTGGTATTGTTGATTAGAGCTGCTGTCTGCATTTGGTTGTGTCCTGCATCTGGTATGACTTATTAGTTATTACTGTGTCCTGGTTGGTCTGATGAAGTCAAAAGAGGTAGAAATGATGCTAGGAGGATTAGTATTTGGTTGCTAGTCCTTTTATAAATCTCTGTTTTTATTTGGTTTTAGAGTCTCATGAAAGTGATTGGTAGAACCGATGGATGTTGAAAGGGTTTTTTTAGTCATCTAGTGATTTTCTTTTTGTTGGTCAGATCCACTGTTTCTCATTGAGCTTTGATATTGGGAAACCAATAAAATTGTGTATGAAATGAGTTTTATGTTGTTTCTTCTTCATGTGATATAGTAAGCAATTAAAGATTGTTGCTTTCTTTTGTTTTGTATTGTCTTATAGGGATTATGCTTTCAAAACCAGGAAAAAGGACCTCAAGACCAATTGGCCATCAAAACCAGGAGAAAAAAATTGCAGCTTTGTTTGAGAGCTACAAAGTGGTCGTTGGACGTATATTGTAATTACGTTGTGATTCCTTCAAATTATAGTCCTTTTGCATTTTGTGTCAATATTCTCGATTATAAGAAAAGAATTCACTGCGATTATTGATTCTTATGTCTTGCAAAGCAACATGCTTTATTACTCACTGGCGACTTTATTATTAACACTAGAGAGTTCACAAGAGGAGAAAAATTTATGACATTTGAAGTTATTGGAAATCTGGAAATTACATTACAGATTACAGTAGATAACTGAAAGGAAATCTGGAAATCTAGAAATCTGGAAATTGGAAATCTAGAAATTTGAAAATTTGGAAATTGGAAATCTGAAAATTTGGAAATCTAAAAATCTGGAAATCTAGAAATTTGGAAATTACATTACAAATTACTATAGATAACTGAAAGGAAATCTGAAAATCTAGAAATTTGGAAATTGGAAATTGGAAATTGGAAATCTGGAAATCTGAAAATCTGGAAATCTGGAAATCTGGAAATTTGAAAATCTGGAAATCTAAAAATCTGAAAATTTGGAAATATCGAAATTAACACTAATAATTTTTCCTCTATTAGCAATCTGGAAAAATTTATGCACTAATAACATAATTGCAAAAGATTAATGATTATTTAGTTACATTACAGTAGGTAACTGAAAGGAAATTAACACAATTAGACATCGACCCACAACTATTCACTTAAATTTAATTATGATTGAGACATCGACGCCTATCATTTCCAGTCTGCCTACATAATCCACAAGCTCGCTCATACACTGTAGAATCATGATCCATTTTATTAGGTATTCTAGTTGTCCTTGGCCGATTAGGACGATGATAGAATTCATTACTTCTCATTGTAAAATTTGGAGATGGCCAATATGCCTCATGACCAATTGGTGAGAATGACCCAGAATATGTTGCAACATAATTCTCTATTGTGAAATGCTCGGTAACAAAATTTCTAGCTAGCCCTCCCATTCTATCAGTTACCTTCACGACATGTGAACATGGAAAGTGCAAATTAACCCATTTTCCACAATCACATTTTCTTTCATTCAGTGAAACACAATGAGGATTACCACCAGTACCATCAACCTGTATAGACCTAACCTCGTATACCCCTGTGGGTATATTCCAATAAAAAACGAAGTGCCTTTTTGAACTTTCATAGTTCTTCTCACACTTTATTTTGAATTTCCCAGTCCATAATTCATTTTGTTCTGCAAGTTGGTGTGCTATTTGAGACCTACGGATATACCTTTCAATAGTTTTCTCCAATGAAAGTCTAACCATAGCAATGACAAGCAAACCTCATGCTTTTTTCAACACTCCATTGAACGACTCTGAAAAATTTGCTGTCAACACTCTCCATATTTTTCCACCATTATGGCTAACAGTCCATTTGTCCAAGGGAATTTCCATGAGGTATTCATGTGCTTCGACATTTTCTTCTTTAATTTGCCACATAAAGGATTCAAACTTCCTTACTTGATGGGCTGAAGCAGCCCTCCACATCAATATGCTGAGGTCCTTGTTTGAAAATTTAGATTGAAAGTTGCTCTTCAGATACCTTATGCAAAATCAATGAAAGGCTCGAGGCTCTTGAAATCATCACAACTCCTGCAAACTAGTCAAGATTCCTTTTGCCCTATCAGATATAACACATACATCTTGTCTACTTTTTATCACATGTGCACTCAAATTTTTAAAAAACCACTTCCATGCCTCTTTTGACTCTATCTACAATAGCAAACGCTAAAGGAAGAATGTTATCATTTCCATCAATTCCAACAGCAATTAATAATTTGATCTCATACTTTCCATAAATATGAGTTCCATCTACTGAAATAACAGGGCGACATGTTTGGAATCCATCTATGCATGGCTTGAAAGCCCAAAAATACAAATTTAAAAGTTTTTACCTCTGATGAACTCATAGACTCTTCGTGTTTCCATTCCACAACCATTCCATGGTTAAAGTGTTGAAAAGCTGCAAAAAAATTTGGTAGGTCACTAAATGATTTCCCAAAGTCACCATACACCAATTCAAATGCACGTTGACATCCAAACCACGCTTTCCTGTATGTCACTTGATGACCAAATTTTTCATGAACCTTTGAAATGACATCTACCACCAAGTACTTGGGATTTTTTCTAATTTGATTTAGAAACAATGATGCAATCAAATTGGTATTTAGATTGGCGTGACCACTAGAAAGCCCTTCAGTCTCACATCTATAATTTTCAACATATTTTCCTATCTTCTGAAGGTTATCTCCAACTTTTCGACCTCGAAGAATCCACAAGCAACCCAATAAATTATAAAACTTACATCTCACAACCCATAGACTCTTGGTAGATGTTACCACCTTGAACTCCTTATTTTTGTGCAAACTCCAAATAGTTACCACCCGTTTCAATTTTTCTTTACTACTAAAAAACATACTTTTTTTCAAATTCTTTTTTGCTTCCTCAGACCAAACTGAACAATATTCCATCTCAGATTCACATGTAGACATGAAAATGTCTTCCTCATTCTCTAATGTCCTGAAATAGGGTGTCATGATTTTGTATTTCAGGCACGCCTTGTACATGATTATGAAGATTTAAACCATTCTGAGAAAAATATCTAATATCATCGATATCTTCATCAGGTTCACTTTCATCACCATCTTTTGAAGGTTCATCTTCCTCCGAACTTTCATAACTAATTTCAGCATTTACATCATTATATTGATCAACATTGGTCTCATTATCTCTGTAAAAAAATATTAGTTAAATTCTAGCAAAATTATGAATATAGAAGCTTGTTTTAAAAGCAATAATTTATACTCTAAAAGGTTATTTTTCTAATAATAAGAGATAATGTGTGTATACTGACAATAAAAATTATCTTATTGAATTGTTACACTAAAATTCAGTAAAATATAAATTTGTTGTTTTACCTGGCCTCATATTTCCTTTGACTATTATCAAGATGCATTTGACTGCTTGATCCTTCACCATGCATCGACAATTGTTGGAATGGTGGTTGAACAATCGGTTCTACAAAATGATGTTGATTGGCCATGGTAAAACCATAATTTTGAGCCAATAAATTCATGTGATAACCATGATGACCACTAACTTGAAATACAACATTTTGATCTGTTGATTTGGTCTTTACATACATCTCCAAAACATTTATATCAATCTTATCCACAAATTTTTGAGGTATGAAAAGAAATTGTAACAAAGATTGGTCATTCTCAATTTTAAACTCAATGAACCTTGTATTGTTACCTTGAATTGAACAAGGTTATTTTCCAGAAATATTCATATGAATATTTTTACTATTTGTTCCCATTTTCTCATGCAACAATCCAACCAACTCAACATAGTTAGTTGAGGTAGACATGCTAATAATCATTCTAGCACATTCAGTATACCTAAATCCATTCATATCCGTAATTATTTCGCCACCCCAATACAAAGCAACCATCACATTATGTTCAAAGCTCGTCATCTTTATCCTACACATACAAATAAGATATTTTTTTAAATAACATTAATAAATTAGAAAAATAATTTTAAAGCTATAGTAAGAACTTAATATGATAAACTTGACTTGTTTAATTTATACCTGATGAAGTTTTGTGAATATTATTTTAACAATGGGCAACAAAATTAAAAGTTTTGTTGAAAATTGTTGGAATATGCAAAACCTTCCTTACAACAACATTTATTTTATAATCACTTGTGGTCAATTTAAAAAATGGAGGAATATGACTTTACCAATATGACAGTCACGTTTTTTAGGCTAAATTTGCAGGAGTCGAAGACCCGTGATTGGATTCTTAGTAAACGTTACTCATAGTAACATTTTACACCTAAAGAGTAACGTTTTAGGTGTAAAACGTTACTATGAGTAACGTTTTAAATTTGCAGGATTTGATTCTGCATTTGCAGGGGAATGCGATTGGATTCTCAATAAACATTATTTTGAATAACGTTTTAATCCTAAAACGTTACTCGCAGTAGCGTTTATTCATTTAACGTCGTCAACTCTGTCAGTTTTTGTCCGTTGAATTTTTTAAATAAAAGTAACCTAAAACATTACCATGAAGTACGTTTATACTACTTTTGTAAAAACTTTTAAAAACGTATTAGTTAGGTGAATTGGTTTGAAAAATAGCTTATTTTGGTCAAAGCTTCCATTTTCTAACACTTGTTTCAGGGGTATTAAAGTTGTGGGTCGAGGATCTTACTAGATTATATTTATATATAACTCACTCCTTACTTACATGTCTATGCAAATACTATTGCAGAGGGTGAGACTAGAGGCTGACGAGTTCATTCGTGTGGATTATTTTGCTGAGGTGAGCCTTCACATTATTCGTGGAGGCTACTATTTCAGCTTTATCTATTTATAGTATATAACTTCTTATCTTGGGATTTGCATGCACGACATTTGAACTCATGTAACTCCCATAAATGCTTCATGATTTTACTATGGGATTTGGGCTAAATATATATTATTAATTAAGTGACCATTTCTTTTCATAAATCGATAAATGATTTTGGTTGGATAATAATTTTTTTTAATGAATATTGATGAGCTTTGAGTTGCACATATTTTATCTCAATATTTTGGATAATTTGGATAAGTATATGAATATTTAGTTATCCCGACATGTGGTGTTAGTGAGTGCTAGTCACATCTAGGGGTATTTTGGAATGTGACATGTTTAACTTAATCCGGTTATAATTTGTTATGGAAAAATATAAATTAGACATGAAGATGACCATTTTAACTTCAATCTCACAAGTAGATTGCATCATATAAACAAACTGGAGATTTATCTGCCATTTATTTATTTGTGCTTTCATGTGCAAAATTTTGTGTTGCACCACTTGCCTTTTTTACCCAATAGTATTAGGGGATTGTCGTAGTACTAGTTTTCCTAAAATAGAGAGTTTAGACTTCGAAATTTATCGATCAATATTGGTTAGAGGCGAACCAAAGATTTGAAGACGATGGATGCACCATCAAGGGCTAATGCACACTAGTTAACGCATGTTGTGCAATACTGCTTTGGGCCTTAATTGAATTACTTTGAGTGCAATGTTTGCTTTGTGCACTTTGTACCATGAGGTCACGTGTTCAAAACCATCCAACCGCCCTTGCCCTTGTTTCTTTTAAGCTTTTGTAAGCTAAATCCGGGGAAAAAATGAATAACTTATAGAAATCCCATACATTTGGGGGCTATCCCGAAAGTTTCTTCAATTACAAAAATCTCAAATTTTTCATTGCCCTCGGATACATTCTTTGGTTGTTCGATACATTTCAAATGATACATTACTTAATGGAGGGATGTTTCTGAGAGGGGATGTGGATGTATTTGAGGGGAACAAGAATGTATCTGAGAGTGGATAAGAATGTTTCCAAAAAGAGATTTTGTAAATTTTTAAATGATAGAAAATTTATGATATCTCAAGTTGTATATTTATGTAAATTTTCCAAAAAAAAAAAAAAAATGTAAACAGAGGAAGGTAGCAGATAGGATTCAAACCGAGAACCTTCAACATTGCAATTTGCAAGAGATAGTTTGTAGCAATTTCAACCAGTTCAGCAAACTCACCTTGGTGTCTTAGTATGCCTAAGAATATATATTAATATCTCAAGGTATATAACAAAAAAAATAAATATATATATATATATATATATATAATTTTTTTGAAGTTAACTGGGGCACGTGCCCACACTCTTCTATATAGGTCTGCCTCCGTTCCTAAAGGTGCATGTGCTGAAATGAACTAGATAAAATATGAGTTAAAACATGATGTTTTTACGTAAATGTACTGCCGGGAAAAAAAAAAAAAGAACAAAAATGACTGCATGTATATGTAATGTAAGTATAATTAGTATATAACAGGTATATATGATGTATAAGTATGCGCGCGCGCGCGCATATATATATATATATATATTGTTTATACATTAAAAAAATTCATCTTCCTTAACAAGTTGATTTTTTTTTTCAATCCCTACCAACTCAAACCTCATCTAAACTTTTAAATTATAGATATGAGTTTCTCTCAAAGTTTCAAGTTGTTTGGATACTATTGACTTTAAACGATTCACGTTTGCAGCAAGTCGAATTTCAAAATTTGAGCTTTGAAACTCTTTAATGCTAGATTTCAATGGACATCAACTTAAATATTCCTCTAAACAAATTAAATTTTTAGATATGAGCTCCTCTCAATGTTTTGATTCTTTTGAAACAATTCACATTTACTTGTCAAATTTTAAAAATTATTCACGCTTTCGTCCTCTGTTTTCTTCGATGGAGGACGACAACAAAATTGAAATTTGGATATCTGAATTGAAATTATGCTCTAAATTTTAAAGGGTAAAGGGAAGTTGAATCAAAGTTCAACAAATATAACTACCCCAAAAATGAAAATATAAATAAATAGAGCATAGTTAAATCGAAAAATGTTGAACCAAAATGCACTTCACTTACAAGAATAGTGGTTAAATGATCGTTTTGAGTAATAAGTAATAATTGAGTTATTTTGAATACGAATTTTGACCAAATTGACATTTTGTGTAATTTTCCTTTAGAACATTGGGTTAAAGTTAATTCGTCTAACTCTTACTAAGTTTTGATTTGTGTTTCTTATACTTTGTTTAATTACCTAATAAAACTTATGACAACTTTATATAACAGTTTAAATATAAAAATATTTTAAAAGTATTTTGACATTTTGTATGGACAAATTTGGGCTACATATGTGTTCAACTTTTAGATGGATTGAATTGGGCAGCCAAATGAAATTTTTATAGGGAAAATTTAATCAAAAATGATCATTTAGTTATTATAAGTACCCAATTCGGCATTTTTTCATCTTCATAATTTTCTCCTTTCAAGTAACTTAATTCTATAACTATAGTGTAAAAGTTTGTGCTTATATTTTATAATAGTTCATCCATTTGACAAAGTATGTTGTTGGGGTTCTTGAAGGCTATCCTAAAGAAGGACTTCCAGAAAATGGCAATTATATTTATATTTTTTCATAATGTTATTTGACTAAGTATTTTGGATTTTCTCCGATGTTTGCTATATTTTTCGTCATTATAAAGTTTCAAGGAAATATTATCTAACTGCATATTCTTTTTTACCATATTATCTAAAATTTTCTATCATTTGAAAGAATTACAAGAATTTCTACTCTTTTCAATTTTTGGATATATTACTTTACGCAATGTATCGGTCAGATATATCACTTTACACGATGTATCAGGACGTACGGGATGTATCGGGACGTTGGTGATGTATCCAGAATCGAGACGCGATGTATCGGGATGTATCCAAAACCGGGATGCAATGTATCGGGATGTATCCGGATTCCACCAAATTTAAGAAATTTTTCTAATTTGAAAATGAGTAGGGATAAGATGTAATTAGTTCTTACCATTATGAGATTTGTGTAAAATTTCCGAGTTCCAAAGCTCAAAGTTAAAATTTGACTTGTGACAAATGTGAATCATTTTGAGTGACTAATATATGAGAAAAAAAAAAGATCGAGAGGATCTCATCTTTAAATTTTGGGATTGTTTTGTTTAGAGGAGATTTGAGTTGGACGATGTCCATTAAAATCCGCCATTAAAAGCTTCAAAGCTCAAATTGTAAAATTTGACTTATCTCAAACATGAATTGTTTTTTAGTGAATAGTATATTAAAAGATTTGAAATATCGAGAGGAACTCATATATAAAATTGGAAATGTTTGGAGGAGATTTGAACTGGTCGGGATTGAATTTAAATATCAACTCATTGAGGAAAATATACATCTTTCCTGCATAATTACACATCATCTATACATGGTTACACACTATTTATACAATTTCAATACATTATATATGCATATGACCGCTTTGTTGAAAATATTGTTTGTTGTTTGTATCGCTAATTCTAAGCTATTTTATATGTAGATGAAACTTATATTTGATGCAAATGAAATTAGTTTATTGTATATCTATGAAATTTTTTCATTTTTTATATTGTAAGCTGTTTATCAAAATAATAATCGATGAATATTTATTTTTATATATATTAATTAATATACATATTTTATACATAATATACAAATATTAGCAAATTTAATTATTTCTAGTTGCTTGATGATCAAATGTGTAACCTTCCTTAAATATATGGGGATTAGGTGGATCGTATTTGTGTAAGTTAAATTTTACGACCCCTTATTATTTATCAGAATTGACACAAAAACACGAAAATAATCGAAAACGAAAAAAGAAGGAAGGCCATATTCTAATTAAATGAGGGTGGGATGCGACAAAAATAAATAAATAAAAATAATGAGGTGAGAGCCATGCACAAGCTGAAAGAAAAAATTGACAGAAATAATAAAATAAAATTCTAGAAAGAAGTATTGAAATTGTTCTCTAGTGTACGATTAGTGAATGAAAAATATATTTTAAAAAAAAATCTTTTTTTTATAGGTAGAAAATACTTTTTCGAAAAAATAGTTTCTAACCTAAAACTCAATCTCAATAATGGATGTGACATCCGACACCGACATCGACCCAACACCAGATTCTGACCTGAAACCTTCCCCGCCTCGAAATTTGACCATGACCCGAAATTGTCACCAACCCGAAATCAACCCCTCCCTGACCCGAGACCCGACCCCAAGCTTAACTCGAGACCTGAGACTTGATCACCCGATCTTGACCCAAGACCCAACCCTAACCCTAAACCGAGATCCCACCTCGATCTTGACCCGACGCTAAACCAAGACCTAATCTCGACCCTAAACCCAACCCGAGACCCGACCCCTACCTCAACTTGAGACATAACTCCGACCCCAATCCTAAACTTTGATCCAACCTTGACATTTACACTCGACTTTCGATTCTCGAACCCTGACTGACATTGACACTTGAATCGAGACGTGATTTCGAATCAGGACCTGACCCTCACCTAGGACCCAACTTTCGAAACGGGACTGTCTGCGACATTAGACCCTAACATCTGACCCCGACACCCAACTCAAAAACCTATCCCAACATGTGATTTGAGATCCGACCTTGCTCAATCCAAAATTTATTAGTTAGGTCTCAAATCG
Source organism: Solanum bulbocastanum (assembly GCA_037074985.1). Lineage (NCBI taxonomy): Eukaryota > Viridiplantae > Streptophyta > Magnoliopsida > Solanales > Solanaceae > Solanum > Solanum bulbocastanum. The sequence goes on along the minus strand of CM073606.1, from coordinate 43,865,349 downwards.
AGGTCGAGACTCGGATCTCGATTTGAGAATCAGGAGTTGGGTATAAGATTAGTATTTAGAATCGGCACTCTAGACTTGAGTTAATTAGGATGGAAAATTGAGGTGTGAGGTTCAAAATAATTTTGGAAAATGTTTTCCTTACTTTTTTAAGGAAAGTCATTTTCTTTAAATTTGAGGAAAATAAGTTAATTTGAAAAACATTTTCCAAAACATTTCTGTTACCGAACATGAGAAAATTAGAAACCATTTTGCTTCATACCAAACACACCCTTAGTCTCTTCTTGTTTTCCATCGGCTTCAATTGTCACCACCTTCACTTAAAAATAAACAAATTAGGAGTGTGTTTGGATATACAATATGAAATTAAATTTTTATTTGGATATGTGATTTAAATTTTTTAATTTCTTCATAAATATATTAACCCCACCAATTGCGAAAAATATCAAAAAAAAATAAATTCTCAATACTTACATAATCTTATCAAATGAACAAATCATAGTTCATAAACAAGATATTAGAGTATCCTAAGACGCCACATTGATAAATCACATATCTCTATGTTCTTTTTATAAAGAAATATTTACTATTACAAACTTTCAAATACACAAAATTTTATTTTAAGAAATCACTATTCAACATTATTAGTAACTAGCTATTCTTTAATATAATCTTTTTACGTAGTACGAACAATCAACATAAGTCTTCGATCGATCCTAATTCCTATTATACTTTAAATCTTGATAACAACTCTATCCATACTCGTTTTTTTGCACATACACGTTATGTTCAATTTCAAAGCACCTGATTCTGCCAAACTCAGGATCCTATATATTATTGAATCTGGGAATATTAACTTTACGTAGTGTAGAATTCTAATTTCATCAAAAGTTCTCTTTATCTTTATTTAAAATAATATTTTAGCCTCTCCCATTCTAGGTCCACTCACCCAATTTTTTTTTAAAAAAAATTAGGAGTATCACATGGGAAGAGATAGAGAAAGTGAAGAGGTAGGTAGGTAGGTAAGGATGTTTTAGAACAGCCACACGAGTCTTGTTGTGCATACCTAATTAAGCACATGATATCCACAACCATATGAGTTGGCACGTACCTTATTATTTGCCTACCCTCACTTCTCTTTCACGATTCATGTCTCCTCTCCTCTCCAATAATAACTATAATAATACTAATAAAAATAGAAAGAGAGGCGAGCGAGATTGGAAAGGAAGGCGAGTGAGATTCGTGTGTATTTCAGATATTTGCGAATCACATGATCGGATACATTTAATACATATACTTGGTGTGATTCGCATGTATCTAGGATACCAGATAGATGTGAGAGTGGCGAGTGGGGTGGGAGAGATAGAGATAAGGGAGGCGGTCGAGATTTGTTATATATCTCAGATACATGTAAATCCACTTTGATGCAATGTAACTAGAACAAATTACATCTATTTTTTACCCCATTTATTAGAGATACATGTATATAGATGTATCTGGAGGTACCAAAATGATAAGATGTGTAATATTGCAAACTAGAGTATATCTAAATAATTAATTCCTAAATTAGTAGGATTTATGCAAATAAAAAAAATATCAATACAATTCGTTTATATTATATTAGAGAGAATCATAGAATTATCCTTTCAAAACTCATAGCTTTAAAACATTTTCTACTACGTACTTATTGAATTTTTACATATAAATTTATATGTCATGTCGAAAGTATCGATTTCAGATAAACTAAGACCCCATTCCTTAACCAATGATGCATGTAAGTTCATCCACCCTCTTGCCTCGATATTTATGAACAAATAAATGTTATTTACTCATTTTCAACACTCTTCTTTAGTATCCCCCATTAGTGAGGAAAGGGAAAGATCGATTTGAGGGAGCACCAACTTACTTTATTCTCTATAAATGTACCTAACACAACTTACTTTGGTGGAAGGTGGGGTGGGGGAGTTCAATAAAGGACACCAGAAATTAATGCTTGGATGTTAGATAGGATCAAACTAACAGAGAAATAACCAATTAAATTTGAATTTTAAAATAAATATTTTATTTTAAACTTAATTCCATATCATTGAAGTGTAGCCACTTTTTAGTAGCAAGTAGTAATAATTTCATGAGAGTCAATCATATTTTCTATGGTATAATTAATAATCTATAATTAGTGGTAAGTGTGGTAATAAAATTCATGTGTATTGCAACCCTCCGCTCGTTTTTACTTGTTCATTTTAAATTTTACATGCATTTCTTTTAATAGATAATAATTAATATGAGTATTTTACTATAATACTTACGTTAATTAATGTATAATCTAAAAATCTTGAGGAATAAGTAAAAAAATAATTGTCATATTAAAAAAATAAATAAAATACTGAATCAGTAAAAAGTGATCACACGGAGATAATTAAAGAGGTGGGGAGCCCCTTCTTTAATTAGAATATGACTCAAAAGGTGAAACGAGTAGGTAAAAATTACACATATGAGACTAGACAAGTGGACATCTCTCTCTTTAATTCTCTCTCTTTCAAGCCATCAAAGCCAAGATAATGGAAAAGGTTTTAGGAACTTTCATTCATAGGTACGAGTTGTTATAAAAGTTGTTTTCATAGATAGAGGACATTATTGTGGTGGTGGGTGCTTAAAAAAACAAAACAAGAAAAATCCAAGTAGGAGGTAAATAATATTTCTATACTTTATCATATAGCAAAAAAAGAACAAAAAAATAAAGTGAATAAACAACAACCCCCTCCACTATATTAACCCTACATTGTTGCCAAAACTTGAACCACAAGGTTTGTGATAGGAGTGTGTATTAGAGTTTAAATTATATACATCGTCAGTATAAAATATTTTTACATATAATTATAACAAATAATCTATTTATTTTTAAAGATTATATAATTCTTTTACATTGATAATTTATATAATTATTTACACTCTTTAAGCAAAGAGAGGAAACAAATAAAAAGAGAGAAGTGGAATAAGGTGAGCCAAACCCCATGAGCAACTACCATAACACCCTACACTCAATCTTTTTTCCTTCAAATTTTCTTTGCTTCTTTTACTTCTCCTATTATTCAAGTAAGTAGTAGAGAGTCGGAACTAGTAGCTCGTATGTGAGTTGGTCGAATTTAGTTGATTTTGTTTAAACGATATATTTGTATTAATGAATTTATTAAATATATACAAATATTAAATTTAAAAGTCAATTATAATATATCACTTAAAATTATCATTATAAAATTCAGAACCAATCAAATTGAACTTCTAGCTTCGCCTCCCGCTTAATACTATGTCTTCTAGAAACTCTTGCAACACAAACTCAATCTCTCTCAATTCTAGTTTGCTTGTATGCTAGAATACCAATGTAATGAACCAAAAAAAAAAAAACTCCCCCACCTCCAACCATACTTATATTAATTATTATAATTAGTAAAAAAAAATTGTAAACCAAAAGCACATCGCCCAATTCTTCACCAAACGCTCGCTACAATTAACTTACCAGATATCATTATTACTAAATTATAAATGAAAACAAAAAGAGTTTATAACTTCTATACAGTAACCGTGCAAAATAATTTTTATATTTTACCGACTATTAAAATATATAAGTTAAATTCAAAAAATATTCCAACTACAGTCAATTTATTTTTGGAATTTCCTGTTTCTACATGTCACGCGTCACTATAACAAATAAAGAATTTAGCAGTAATTAATATATTTAATTAGCGATAATAAAAAATATGAATATCTACTATCAACACTCTATATACGTGCACTAAAGACTTCAGTGACTCTCAATGCAATTACATTAACTTAACTATCGCTAAGTATTTTTACGACAATAAATATTATCGCTAAATATATTTTTTTTGTTGCAGTGTGTTCGCAATAAAAATATTAATTCATAGTTAGTACGATTTGATTGATCATTGATGTGTGATGATATACTTTCTTTTGTGATCTGTGGGGTAAAAAGTGTAGAATTTATCTAGACTAGATTGACCGAGCACCATATATAAATTAATAAAATCCGATAAGGTTGTTAGTTCAATATAAACAATAAAACTAATTAATATTGGTAGAGTTAATAATTGTGGTACATGTTGCCCATATGGTTGGGTTAGCTATAATTAATAACAGGTTGTTCAGAGTTTGGGCAGAAACGAAAAAGAAAGACAAATTAAATCAAATCACACTCCTGGCCCCTTTATACCTACCTCATAGTTAATGACTTTCTCACTTTTACTCTTCCAATTATTATCACTCTTAGTATATTTTTATCTTTTGTATTATTAGTAAATTTTAGTTAGTATCGAAGTGTGTGACTATATTATTTAAAAGTTTTACTTGTTAGAATATATTTTTATTAGTTAATTGTATTTTTAATGTGCCTCTCATGTGAGGGTCTGATTCCTTTTCATGGATCAAGCATGTGGAAATTTTTTTTATGAATGACGGTGAGATTCGATCAGATGAGATGGTTACACACTTCAACATAATATCAGAGGAGGCACAGATTCTGAGATCGAATCTCGTCAGCACCCATATCGAAAGAATTTTCATGTGCTTGACTCAATAATTTGATTTATTTTATATTCAGTGATCGTTAAAATGAATTTTCGTACGATCAATGCAATTTAATCTTCCATAGAAGATCATTAATGATAATACTTAATGTGCAATTCTCATAAATGAAGTTTGATAAAATAGAATGTAACAAACTTTACCTCATCTTTTAAGGGTTAAAGAGACTATTTTCGATCGGGATATAAAATTACACACCTAAATATATAGTCATGATAATGTTGATGCAAATATTATATTTAAATGAAAGAATGCCATCAGATCAGCCACTCCCACAAACCTGTCTCACCAACTCACATCTAGAAGCAATTAGTGTCACTAGCCCCCACCCCCACCCCCCAAGGGAGTCTCTTTTATCTATTGAGTCAAAAGCTTAAATAACCCCACTTCAAGACTTAAAAAGCCAGGCTTTGATTCTCAAGCATCACAACAAAGCCAAAAAAACTTCCATTATCCTTCTCTCAATTGGTATACCACACTTTGCAAACAAAAAAAAAAGGGTATAGTTTCTTAAGTAATTGTCTAAATGGGAAGGTCACCTTGTTGTGAGAAGGCACATACAAACAAAGGAGCATGGACTAAAGAAGAAGATGAAAGACTTATTTCTTACATTAGAGCTCATGGTGAAGGTTGTTGGAGGTCTCTTCCTAAAGCTGCTGGACTTCTCCGGTGCGGCAAAAGTTGTCGTCTCCGATGGATTAATTACTTGAGACCTGACCTTAAACGTGGTAACTTTACTGAAGAAGAAGATGAACTCATTATCAAACTCCATAGCCTCCTTGGAAACAAGTATGTTTAACATTTCTATCATATTTTATTTTGTCCTACTTGTTAATTCTTTAACGAGCTGAGAAGGATTCAAAATTTAAATTTTATCAGATTAGATTTTTAGATGAGATGATTATAATGGATCACTAGTACTAAGTATGTTTTTGTTTCCTTATGATAGGTGGTCACTTATAGCAGGAAGATTACCAGGAAGAACAGATAACGAAATAAAAAACTATTGGAACACACATATAAGACGAAAGCTTTTGAGTCGAGGTATTGATCCAACAACACATCGATCAATCAACGATCCTACTACAATACCAAAAGTGACAACCATTACTTTTGCTGCTGCTACTGCTGCTCATGAAAATATTAAAGATATTGATCAACAAGATGAGATGATAAATATCAAAGCCGAATTCATTGAAGCGAGCAAAGAATCAGATAATAATGAAATAACTCAAGAAAAGTCATCATGTCTTCCTGACTTAAATCTTGAACTCAGAATTAGTCCTCCACATCATCAACAACTTGATCACCATCATCATCATCGTCATCAACGTTCAAGCTCTTTATGTTTTACATGTAGTTTGGGAATTCAAAATAGTAAAGATTGCACTTGCGGTGGTGAAAGTAATGGAAATGAATGGAGTAATAATATTGTAAGTATGAACATTATGGCTGGTTATGACTTTTTGGGCTTGAAGACTAATGGTCTTTTGGACTATAGAACTTTAGAAACCAAGTGATTGGATTGGATCAGATTATGCATCGATCTAAATTTGATGTATATGTAGAAAAAAAGAGTATAAGAATGTCAAGAGAGTTTGAGAATATTATTCTTCTAGATAATTTTCTCTTGGTTGTAAACTTTACAATATAGTAATTACATTTAATTCAAAGCACTAAAAATATGCTTTCTCCGTTTTAAAAAGAATGATCTCCTTTCTTTTTTAGTCTGTTTCGAAAAGAATGACCTTTTTTCTTTTTTGGTAATATTTTAATTTTAGCTTTTCACGTGGCATGTTTAAAGCCACAAGATTAAAGGACAATTTAGTACATTTGACATAACTTTAATTTAGGATCACGAGATTCAAAAGTCTTTTTTATTTTTTAAAACTCCGTGTCAAGTCAAATCAGGTCACTCTTTTTGAAACGGAGGATGTAGCACTAATGATTTTTATGAATTTTCACTCTAGGTCTAGTGGTAATTATTCTTTTCCCTCTGATTCATGTTTGACATGGGAGTTTAAGTAATTTTTTAAAACATGTAAATCAAATATATACAAAATATGTAAAAATATCCTTTTAAATGAGTGCTGTGAGAGTAGAGTTTCACATGTTTTTTTTTAATGTATAAAAATAAACTTTTATATCAAGTGTCTCCTAACGAAGTTCTTAAATATAAAAAGGTTAAATTTGCCCTTAGCTTGACCTTTGCAAACTTATCCAGATTTTTTTTTTTAACTTTATAATAATTGAAGTCAAATTTATCCTTGCCGCACCAAAACTAGCAAGATTTGCTCTCAATAATACTTACTATCTAACTAACCACATAAGCTTTTCAGCACATGAGCCAAAAAAAGTTAATTTTCTTTTGAATTATGCAAAATGATCCAAATTTTCTTAGCTATGAATAAATTTGACATCATGTAAAATCTTGCTTAGTTTAAGAATAAATTTGACATTTTTCTTTTATAAAATTAAGAAGCTCATGTATTGAAATGTTTCTGTTGTTAGTCAATAAGAATAAATCCAATCTAGTGACAAAGGTAGATCTAACCTCAACTATTTAGAGAGAGCATATTTGACGTATTTTGCAAAGTTTAGAGGTAAATTTAGACCTTTTTCATTAAATAATTTCTAAAAAGAGAAATATGTCATTTTTTAAAACAAATTAAAACGAAAAATCCTCTCATATATATAAAAACGAGCCACAAATATATCTTATTTGTGCAGTAATAGTTGTGATTTCTCTCAACCCCCCACCCCCACAATTTTTCTGTTTTTTTTTTTAAAAAAAAATATTTAGTTAAATAACAGTAAAACAGGAGATTTGTAGAAAGTTTTCTTTTTTCACATCTTCAAAAGATCTTCTTTCTTTCTCACTCTATTTATTACTCCCTTTCTTTTGTCCTAATTTATGTGAGACATTTCAAATTTCAAAATTCAAATAAGTCTGCTTTTTTTTTTTCGCAATTTTTTTATATATTTTTTAAATATTTTAAATTGTCAATTATTGTGATGTATAATACTTTTTACATAGTTTACAAATATAAAAAAATTAGTTCAAAAAAATTAAAGATTTGATACTCAAACTCCCAGTCAAACTTAAACTATTTGACTCTCAAAAAACAAAATGCATCACATAATAAATTGAGAGAGAGGGAGTATTATGATTATTTTGTAATCTTGATATTCCAACAAATAACATAAGGTTATTTTTCGTTCTTATCTTATGTAGTTATGTATGTATGGCCCATTCTGATATGTAAGTGTGTGTATATATATAGACCGGTGGAATTAAATTTGAAGGGCTGAATTATATTAGAGCAATATTGAATATTTTTGTGTTGATTACTTTTCTAGAAATAGATTCTTTTATTCTTTGTATTTCCTTTTGAGATGGAGGAGATTTATATTGTTAGTTGTACACGGGGGCGGCTCAACGTAATTCGGGGCCTAAAGCGAAATTTCAATTCGAGGCCTAAAATATAAACAAACTTCGTATACATATTTATTCAAATTTTATTTCTATAAGTAATAAGTTGACAAATATTGAATAAAGATAAGAGTTAGAACCACAGAATCTCAAGAAGTTGATGACTTGGTATACCCCATTTTAATATGCTTGACGTAATGCTTGAAACTATAATTTAAAAACAAATAAAAATGAATTTGTAATGCACTTTGTTCAACACTTTTCACTATTAATTCTTATTTTTAACAAAGTACAAAGGATGTTCAAGTGGATAAAATAATATATTTTTAAAATATTATACTTTTAATTATAAATAATCAATTTTTTCTATAAAATTTTTAACACGTAATTTATTCTTGATAAAAATTTAAGAGCCTAAAAAGTAAGCCTTATTTTATAAAGCATAGAGCCGCCCCTGGTTGTATGTCTCTATGTGGGGGCAATTGGATAAGCAGTGAAAGGATGAGAAGAAAAGAAGATGGCCAACAGGCTGGTAACCTATCTCCTCTGTTATTACTTATATAATAACAACTAATATAAAAAAACAATAAAAAATTCTTACCCTACATGGACCTCAAATTAATTGTCATATTTTATTTTTTTAAAAGTAAAATTATATGAACTTTGATCAATATTTTTTTAAAATCAAATTGATATGAGAAAATTATAACTTGTAAAACTTATCGTATAATTTTGAATATCTAAATTTAATTAATTGTAAAGATTGAGTTAATTTAATCCAATTTAGCTTCGAAGATTAGTCAAATTGATTCTTGAAAAACGAATAACTATTTCGGACGAAGGGAGTATATGTTGAGAATACAATTAAATAATAAAGTGTGTTATCTCTAATCACTTAAGTTTTTAGATGAAATGATAATACATTTCAACATGATATGCACATGAAAATAAATTAGGCCGGCACATGAAGAAGCATGTTAAGAATATAATTAAATAATAAAAAATATTTAATTTATTTTATTTTAAAATTACTATCAGCGGTACTTTTTATAATTAATATAAGTTTTTAAAAGTAATTTAGTAATATAAATGTTTTATAGTGCATAAAGAATGCGTGAATAAGCTAACAACTGTCCATAAATCCACCAACGTAACAATTATTATTCTATTTCGTGATCTAACTAACCTGTCATTCCCCTCTAGGCTCTAATCCCAAAACTTACACTTCTTTTACTACCAAATTTTTGTGGGATCTAATTTTTTTCTGTGTTTGTTGGGATATTTTTCTCTTGCACAACTTATCACCAAGAGATTATGATTATAGTATATAGTTTTTGTGTTTCTAATAATTAGGACACCTTCCATCATCAAAGGGTATAAGTGGGATATTGGTGGGTTTATTTTGTTTTTAACTGGGCCTTATTTCAGATTAGATCTTTAAAATTAAAAAATCTTTTGGGATCTAATTTTTTTCTGTGTTTGTTGGGATATTTTTCTCTTGCACAACTTATCACCAAGAGATTATGATTATAGTATATAGTTTTTGTGTTTCTAATAATTAGGACACCTTCCATCATCAAAGGGTATAAGTGGGATATTGGTGGGTTTATTTTGTTTTTAACTGGGCCTTATTTCAGATTAGATCTTTAAAATTAAAAAATCTTTATAGGTACATTTTACTAATGATCTTTAGTAGCAATTAATTAATGATAATAATTTAATTACTATTAAATATATTTTTTTAGCTGTAATTAACATTCTTTATTAATGTCCCTATAGCTGTAGCGATATTGAAACCAATGACAATTAACTAACAACTCCTCTGTCTACTTTTAATGTCATAGTTTCTTTTTCTTTTTAGAGTCAAACGATAAGAACTTTGACTAATATTTTATGATGTATTTTTTATCATATTAATATACAAAAAATTGCAATTTATTGTACTTTTCGTATAGTTTTTGAATATATAATTTTTTTTGTTTAAAATATCAAATTAATATAATCTAATTTAACTTTAAAAATTGATCAAATTAACTTTTAAAAAGCGCAATATGACAATTAAAAATGAATAGAGATTAGTATCAGTAAAGACTTTAGCAATAATAGTTAATATGATAATTTTTATCGCTAAAAGTTATTTTCATCTTAATTGGTCTACCCAATGAAAATATTCAATGAACTTGGTTGTGGATTATCTTCTTATATAATTTGATAGATTGCCAATAAATAAATAAAATCATAACTACATAATTGATCAGTAGCTTTTGTATTTTCTGCTTCAAGTCTCATTCGATGTTCTGTTGATTATGATAATGTTAACCATGTGTCACATTATAAAGTAATGAGATTTTATGACAATTTTTATTAATAATATAATAACAGCAAAACCTACTTTTTGAACCTAACATGCATCAAAAGTAGTGTTAAGTTGACTTGTACTAATAAACTCCTATTATATTGGAATAGAATTTTAAAAAATTATTATCATAAAAAGTTCTAAGTTATAATATTAGATAAAATTATATACGTCTTCACCATTGTAGTTCAATAATACAGTACAGATTAAGCATAACATGTATACCTGTTCTTGTTTGACTATTCATTTGTCATGATCCAAAATATAGCTTTTCCCCATATAATCATCTAGTATATAAAATATATCGACTCAAAATTTGAATTCGCAACGATCAAGTTTAGTAAAAAAAAGTAAAACGCTCTTACTGAAATTTTTTCAATTTATATGACTTTAATGTAACTCGATATACACTACATAAAAAATGATCATTAGCGGCAGTTAATTTTTAATTGCCATTACATATGTATTTTTAGTGGCAATTAATACTCTTTGTATATGTTCCTAAAGCCTTTAGCGACATTGGTTCTAATGACATTTAACTAATGCCGGTAAATACTTTAGCACCCTTTATTAATGTCAATATTTATTGTTGCTAAAAGTTGTTTTCGTTGTAGTGATACCCACTTAGAGTGGAGATATCTTCTTCAACTACTTATGTTACTACACCATAAATAATCTTTAGTGGTAACTAAGTAACGATAATAATGTAATTGCTGCTAAGTATGTATTTTTACTATCAATTGTCACTAATTGTAAATGTCTGTAAAGCCTATAGAGACATTAGATCTAATAGCAATGAACTAATGCCGATAAAAATTTTACCACTCTTTATGAATATGCATTTTTATTACTGCTAAAAACTGTTTTTATTGTAGTGCGCCTTCGATGCGTTTTAGAATTTTGGTTTGGATTTAATTTCATAGTCTCATGATAAATTAATTTATAACACAAATTAGTTTAGTTTCTTCAAAGCATATTAGGGTTTCAGTGTGCCCAAGTGCTCGACACAGAATGTTTATCAGAAGGGTAGAGACTGTGGTTGTGATAGAGGTTATAGAGTCCATGGATTATCTTGTATTTTTTTAAAAAAAGAGCATATTAGTTATCTTAATACGTCCACTAATTAATTAATAATTGATTGAAATGTTCCAAAAAAAGAAAAAAACCCTTCTCAAAACGCAATCTAAAAGCATGTGTGACATATCCAATCAAAAAGACGTATCACATAATATCATATTCATATTCCTCTAACCCAAAAAAAAAAAAAAAAAGACACAAATGAATGGCCCTTCGCACAACGAAAAGGGCTTACTTTTCAACCTTTATTCCTATCTACTTTTGCTTTTTCCATCGTCTTGTTTTTATTATAATGTGTTAGGTAGAGACATTAGAACCTTCCATAAGGTATTTATTCATTTAAATTTCACGTTGAATTAAACTAAGACAAATAAATTAAAACAAAGCGGAGAGTATTACTTACTGCTACCAAATTATTGCATCGTTCTCTATCAATGGACTCATTATTTGGTATATATCTTTGCCTTAAATAGTTCATAGGTCCAACTTCTCAACATCTAATGCATCATCTCCTTTTCCCTTCTAAAAATATAAATATGTGGACCCCTATAATGCATCTCTTGGTCCAATTAATTAATCCCTTACCTTGATAAGTTTTCAATTTCATTGTATTTGAATCATCTTCCATCTCCCTAATTGTTCTATTTTATAAAATTTTGAGAACATAAATCCTCTCTAGACACTATCATCATTAAATTAAATTAAAGTCTAATAAAATTTTGTCAAGAAATTATTGGAGTAGAAGCAACATGTTAATTAAATGCAGACTAGAAATTACATATGATTTTAAGGTAAAGCTTATACGTAGATGATAGATCTTTTCTTTTCATACATCTTTTTTGGTATTCATCCATACTGATAAATCACATAACTATGCAAAAATGAAATGAAATTGGTACTAATTTTCATTAATCTTATTAGTTATCTTCTCTCTAACACATTTTAATTTTTTTTTCTCGAAGTGTTTTTATTTTATTTAAGGTATTCTAAACAAACTAGGCCGACTAATAATCATAATTTGGTGCTAGCTACATAGGACAATTAAAGAGGAACGCACTCAATATCAAAAAATTCTCCATTCATAAGGCTCTAAATCGAGAGAGTGAAGAGATTCCATCCATTTCTACCATATTCTCATGCAGATAATACAAGTTTATATTGATCGATCAATTAATTATGAAAAATTGTCATATCTAAAGTTAAGTAGGGTCAAGGGTGGTTGGTGTAGGTTAGTCTGTTTGTAGAGATTGGAGGATATTTACAACTGGAATTGGAAACTAGCCTTTATATTCTACCTCTTGAGATGACATAGGTAACATCTATATTTCTTTAAGGACAAAATTTTTCTTACCAGAAGGTTCATGCAATAATTACAGTATTGTTCAACTGCCTTTAATTTTCATTGTCTTCCACTATGTTAGATCACTATCCAATTCTCTTTCTTTACTTTCTTAAGTTTGAGTTTAATTGCGATATTAATAAAATAGGATAAATAATTATGTATTTTTTTAAATAGATTAAATATTTAGATGAAACGATCATACATATTTTTATGATATTAGAGTAGATATGCTATGTACCTGCATGATGAACTTCAAAAAATTTAGAAATAATCACTCATCTTTTATTGAGTTTGCATATAATAACAACTTTTATGTTAGTATTCAGACGACCCCTTATGAGGCATTGTATGGGTAAAGTGCAGGTCGTCGATTGATTGGTTTTGAAATTTGAATTATACTAATATCTCTTAATGATAATTTTGAAAATCGGATTCAAATCAATCCAAAAAGTCAAATTTGAGAGCTAACGGTAATTTTAAAAGTTTTTTTTATAGAAAAACATGATACTTGTAATGTCTTGCAACTCTACTTTTAGAATCCGAATCAATTATCATAAGTGTATCAACTTGGATTGGATAATATACTACTTGTTCATATATGTTAGAGTTAATTCATTCTTAAATATTAGAGGTGATTTGGATGTGAGGGTTATAAGGAATCATTCTTAAAGTTCATTCTTAACATATGAAGATTTTTTGTGGCTTAATACAAATCAAATAGAAGACCTTTTTGACAGTTCATCCCAAGTTATGTGCTTTATGTCCATTTTTATGAGCACCACGTAGTCTGCACGAATCGACGTGCGAAGTGGACATTCGCCGCGTGGCAAGGTCAGTGTTATTGTTAAGGTTGTGTGAAGTGCCACACAAACTAAGCTTCTTTTAGTTTTTTCTTCTTTTCACGTTTTAGGAGGAGTGTTTATGTCTTTTCCTTATCCAAAAATTCCAATCCACAACTATTAATTTCTTCCAAAAGTCAGTCAATAAGTTTTCATTATTTTAATCCTCTCATTCAAAAAAAAAAAAAAAATCTACGCTTAATTAGTACTTCAACAAACACCAAAGTTAGGGTTTCAATGCTTTCAAGAAAGTTCTTCTTCAAGCTTATTCAATAACCTTGTTCTTCCATGTATGTAAGGCTATTCATAGTGTTAGACTAGTTTGTCCTTATTCCCTGCATCTCAATTCAATCAGTAGCAAGTTGAATATAAGATTCTGCCCTCATTTTATGAAATTCTTGAATATGAGTTATGATTATATTTCGAGTTCTAAATCCTTACATTATGAGATTTGAAATATTTTATGCTTTGAGATTCTTGAATTGTTGTTCATTCTTGTAGCTTCACATGATCCCTATATATATTGAATTTCTTTCTATAAAAGTATTTTGAACTAGTATTTCCTTACTTTCAGTCTTATATATATATATATATATATATATATATATATATATATATATAGTAATAATTAAGTGAAATAATCAGCCTTAATGATACAAATACAATATATGATATTGTATATACAAATACAATATATAGTATCAGTTAAGCGAAATTAATTGGAAGGTATATAGTGTAATTATTTAGTAAAGGTATGAATATAAAGAAGTATATGTTTATAATTATTTTGTTTTTATAAGATATTTGCTTAGTTTTCGCTTTAATTAATGTTTTATTCAGTTAAAGAATTCAACATTTTTTGCACATATATAGGAGTTATAATTAGAATTTTACTAATTCAGCAAATAGGAAAAGGGGAAGTAGAAGGAGTGGCAAATGTTTTTGCTGAGGATGAATTAAACCCATATATAACATGCAATGAATGAATTGAAATTCCTTCATCATTTGAGAAATTATACATACAAATAGGATAAAAATTATTTGTTTGTGTACGTATAAATTTTTAAATTCCCTAAACATGAGAGACATATATGTTCAAATTTTAGGTATGACTAATACAAGAAAACATGAAATTAGATACAGAATTAGTTGGCAATCTTTGGTTAAAATGTTTTTAGTTGTTTGAGTTTTCTTATAATTTATTGCTAATTTGTGATTAAATGAAATTAGGACGTAATTTTTGTTGATTAGTTATAAAATTTTATCCGCTACTAATTTCAGATTTTTCTGAATCCCATTATCAGAATTGTTGGCTTGGTCACTGTCCATCTACGAGTTACATTCTAATCTCATTCACTTACAAAGTAATTACGTGCAAGCTATCGAAATATTCGTTAGACCCATAAAGGTATTACTAACCCATGATTAACGTTAAGACTAGTAATTCACCTAACCATAGGAAAAGGATTTTTGATTTGGATGGAGCAGCTTATTTGTTTTGTGGCTTTTGTCTATTAGCAGACCTGGAATATTACTAAAGTAATACTTTCTGATAATAATAACATATTGGGGAAAAAACAGTTTGTGTACGTGGCATAATAAAGGATGAGCATGTGGAATCAACAAAGGATGCTTAAAAAAATCGGTTAGAAGGGATGATCTGGTTCATGTTTGGTGAAGATTGGCTTCGATTAGTTCCCAAGGTCACGAAATGATCATCATGGGCGGGAACTCGTGGCCCGAGGATTGAGTAGGACTCGTGTCCTAATGATGTGGAAAAAAGGACAGAATAACATATATTTTAGGTGCGATCATACGATATTATGTCAATTACAGAATAATCCAATGATCATGCAAACATCATTGGGTTCCGTGCAAACCTACGACTATCAATACTTGTTGTTAACTTCTTTTAGTCTTTTCGTATATTCACGAACGTATTTAACTGTTAATAATTAAATCTATTGAGTTAAACCAAGACATGTGTTTTTGACTTTATGACAAATTCAAATATATTATTTTGTCGATAAACAATTGCTACTATAATTTCATATAAGATGAAATTTCATTTTGTAACAAATTAATGCAACTTATTGTGTTATTTGTTTACTGCATTTATCAAGTCAAAACAGTCTTAGAAAGTGGCCTGAGAGTTAGGAACTTTAGGAATAAGTTTAGGAGTTTGTTTAGTGGAATAAAAACACTATAAGTTAGGAGTTATATTAGAAGTAGGAGTCAGTTAGTACAGAGTTAATACACGTTTTGTTTTCTCTTGTAATTCAGAAACTATATTTTCTATTCAAGAAGAGCTTTCGGCTGTTTCGTTTCTTTCCTTCTTTACTGTTCCTGCCATATTTCTTTTGCTATATGGCATCAAGAGCCAATTTGAAGGAGGAAGTTTTTTTCGTTTCAGTCTTCTTGTCTATCATTTTATCATGTTGGAGAAGTTTGAAAGTGTGAAGGGAATTCTTTTGTTGTCTGTAGCAATGGAAGCCTCAAACAGAGGAAATACTCAATATGGAATAGAAAAACTTGTAGGAACTAACTACAAGTATTGGAGAATGTGTATGGAAGCATACCTTCAAGATCAGGATCTATGAGATTTGACTGTAGGAACTGATTCAATAATCTAGTCGATACTCCTGAGAATGCCGAATCACAAAGGAAATTGAAGATCAAGTGCTGAAAAGCTCTCTTTGCTTTGAGTACTTCTATCAGTAAGGAGTATATTGATCATGTTCGTGATGTTATCTCTCCAAAAGAAGTTTGGGACACGTTCGAAAGGCTGTTTCCCAAGAAAAATACCTCAATGCTGCAACTTTTGGAAAATGAGTTGGCAATGTTACAACAGGGAGGTATGTCAATCTCAGATTACTTTTTGTGAGTTAAAAGTATCTATGCTGAAAATACAGAGATTGATCCTGAAGAGAAGATTAGCGAGACACGCCTACGACGCTATCTTATTCGTGGATTGAAAAAGGAGTACGATCCCTTTGTCACTTCCATTCAAGGATGGCCACATCAACCATCTGTTGAAGAATTAGAGAACATGTTTTTTAATCAAGAAGCTTTAGCTAAACAAATGGCTAAGAACGTTGAATCTAATAATGTTTTATATTTTCTAAAGGAAAGCAGAATAAGAAGAATGCATCAACTTGGAACAAAAATAAAGAGGAAGAAACAAGCCTGAAAAAAGGTGGAAATCCACACAACAATAAAAAGTGCTACAGATGTGGGAAAATTGGGCACATCAAGAAAAATTGTTGAGTAAAACTATCCAAAGCCAATGTCACGTGCACCAACGAAGGAGATAAGCAAATGAAATGGGAACAATGTTTTAGCATCCAAGTTGTTGAATAAAAGTTAGCACAAGATTTTGTCAATTATGTCAACAATAATAAGAGGGAAGAGTGGATCGTTAATTCAGGGTGCTCACATCATGTAACTGGAGATGATTCTCTATTCTCGGAGATTTGAGATCATCAGGGAGATCAAGTCATTATCATAGCTGATAACTCGACATATCCAGTAGCAAAAGAAGGTGTTGTGAAGATTGAGGTTGCTGGTGATAAATCTAAAAACATCAAATTGCAGGATGTTTATGATGTTCTAGGTTTGATGAAAATTTAGTCTCAATTCCTTAAATTACTGATTCTGAAAAATATGTATTGTTTGGTACTAATGATGTAAAGATGCTTGAAAATGTAAAAGAAGTATCTGCTGATGTTATTTTTATAGGAGAAAAGAAAGGTTCCTTTTTTGTTATGTCAGCAGAAGAAGCTTATGTAAAGAAAACAAGCCAAACTGATAATGCCGCAATTTGGCATGCTCGGTTGGGTTATGTAGGTTATCAAATGTTGCAGTAGATCTCTTCTAAAAAATTAGTAGACGGCCTGCCAAACATTGAAGAATGTACGTGAAGAGGTGATTTGTTAAGGTTGTCAATCTCATCGTCTTCCTTTCAAAAGGTCATCAAATGAGAGAACCACGATATTTGAATTGGTTTATACAGATTTGATGGGACCAACAAGAACACCAAGTTATAGTGGGCATCGCTATGTTATGGTGTTAGTGGATCATCACTCAAGGTTCACTTGGGTGAAATTTTTGAAAGAAAATAGCGAAGCATTATCCAAGTTTATGGAGTTCAAAGATGCTGTTGCGAATGAGTTTGAGAAGAAGATAAAATGTCTCCGTAGTGATAATGGTGGAGAATATATGTCAAATGACTTCTTCCAGTACTGTCATGATAATGGAATTGTTCGTCAAATGACTTGTGCAGTACACCTCAACAGAATGGAGTTGCGGAAAAAAGCTTGCCTATCTTACTTTAGTTTGTCTTTCATGGTTATATGACAAGAATATTCCTCGAGAGCTTTGGGCTGAAGCTATTCAATGCGGATGCCATGTGATAAATAGGCTGCCTCCTTGGCAAGGTACATAAAAATCTCCTTTCGAAATTCTATATAGTCAGAAGCCAAATGTGAACTATATTTGAGTTTTCGGTTATGTGTTTTATGTTCATGTTCCCAGAACAAATAGAACCAAATTTGATCCGAAAGCAAGAAAATGTGTATTTGTTGGCTATGATTCTTATAGGAAGGGTTGGAGATGTATGGATCCAAAGACAAATAGGTTTACCATTCAGGGGACGTGGTATTTGATAAAGTGTCATCCTTATTTTTTGCTCAAAAGGTTGTAGTTCTTGGAGATGATCAAGATAATTTAGAGTTATTATTTCCTGAAGTAAATGAACCAACACCTAGTAATGAAGAGGCAAAAAGTGTATCTCTAAGTCAAAACATTTCTAGGGAAGGAGGTGGTGAACATCAAGCAATGAGAAGGTCAACAAGGGAGAAAAGGCAGTTAGACTACCTCAAGATTATGAGGTAAAACTTAAAAATTATTTTGTGACCTCATGTTTCTTTACAGGAGCATCAACTACAGAAGAACCATTAAGTTTTTTAAAAAAAAAAAAAAATTTTAAAAATGGACCAAGGTCCATTTTATTAGAATAAAACTGTACATAATAGACTAAATATGTCAAGCCCAAACAGGAAACAATAACAATAAAAACAAAAAAGGACAAACAAACAGTTAATAGAGAAAATATCTGGGAAATGAGTTGTCTTTGGAGAAGCACTTAGCACCTTACGCCTTCTTCCTCCTTGTGAATCCAGTGAGATGTCTGGTTTGCCTTACTCAGAAAAGACAGCGACGAAGCAACATTTCACGAGCTTGGGTGTATTTCATTCAACATTTATCATGTCTCACCTTACCATGAAATCAACTCCATTGAATACTTCTTCAGCTCTTAACTTGAATTCAACCACAACGCCTCTAGGTATGACCCTTCTCCTACCAAAAAACTCCTTGAAATGATCCTACTGAATCTGATGCTAAATTTGTACATGTCTTGTGCAGATTGAGCTCCATAAAGCTGATATCACTGCCTCGAGTCATGTTCGAGATTAGCACCCTCATCATGCTTACTAACCGAGGTAACCTTTCTAACGTTTTATAAAAATATTGGGGCATCCCCTGTACATCTGAACTACAAGAAATTAACCTTCATTGTTCCTTTTGTTTACTGCTTGAACTTTAATTTGGTAGTCTAAATAGATTATTTTGGCCCTTCTTGATTCATATACTTGGTGTTCCTAGTTTATCCAACTAATTTTTTGCATGTATTGGTAGATCATAAGTATGATTAAAAGTGAATGAAACATGTACCTGCAAGATTAACAATTATGTTAGTTAAATAATCTACGAGCTTGTTCCCTTCTCAAAACATATGAACTACTGTCACAGCCTTGTTCTCTATTACCTCCATAATTTCTCTAATGTCTACAGAAATAATCCAAGGCACCTCCCAAATTCCATCCAAAATCTTCTTAATGGTTACCAAATCAGTTTTCATAGTCAGAGGGAGGAAATTGTGACCTAGGCAATACAATAGACCCCCTTTAAATCCTTTTACTTCAGCCTGTAATATAGAACAAAACTCTGTTTTGCAAGCTTCAGCATACACCAACTCTTATTGACCATTTCTAATGAAAAAAATATTTGAACCTAGGCTAGACCCATCTGAGTTGCATTTGTAGCTTAACCCTTCAGGACACTTCCACCTCACAACTTGATTATTTATTAGTGGTCTGTAGTTTTCCAGAAATTGTATAATGGATGACCAAGTATTAGACATTTCTGCTAACCAAGAATATCTTGATTTTGCTATCAGATGTATATTTCTATTAATCTCTAGTACCATAGTCTGTTTGGTTATGCTTCCCCCCATGTAAAATTATATTTCTCCTTTTCCATAGTTGTCAGATGATAAAACTTGGTACTGCCCTACACAAAGGTTTCAACTTAGTTGCACAATTTTCTTCCCACCACTTATAGATAGCTTGTTTTAGTTGAAGGAATGGACCTTCCATTAAGTTATGAAGAAGCAAATGGCTGTCTAGATTGGGAAAAACTGATGCAAGAAAAGATTGCTGCTTTAGACAAGAATGAAACCTTGGAATTGGTACCCAAATCAGAAAAATGTGTTCCAGTTACTTGCAAATGGATATTTCGCTTGAAGAAAAAATTAGATGGTACCATTGACAGGTTTAAAACTCGTCTAGTTGCTAGTGGGTTCTCTCAAAACTATGGATTAGATTATGAGGAAACGTTTAGTCCGGTGGCGAAAATGGTGACAGTAAGGTCACTTATTTCTCTAGTTGCTTTCAAAGGTTGGAATATATGGCAACTCAATGTAAAGAATGCATTTCTTTATGGAGAGTTGGATCGATAAGTATTTATGGAGCAACCTCACAGTTTTTTCTCTAAGCAATTACCAAGTTATGTTTGCCGTTTGAAGAAAGCTTTATATGGCCTCAAGCAAGCATCAGGAGCTTGGTATGGTAAAGTTGCGCAATACCTAATCTTTTGTGATTTTAGAGTTTCTGATTCAGATTCTAGTTTATTTATGAAATTAGAAACAAGTGTGTATCTCCTGATACTATTATATGTTGATGATATGATAATAACTGGAGATAATGAATCAGAAATTTCTAATTTAAAGACTGACTTGTCTGTTCGTTTTGAGATGAAAAATTTGGGGCAGATTGGATGTTTTCTTGGTTTGGAAGTGGAAAAATCATATCAAGGCATTTTTGCGTTTCAAAAAGGTTATGCAAAAAGTCTCCTAAAGTGTTTCGACATGGGGGAGTCGAAAGAAAAGGCTACTCCAATGGATCCAAATCTCAAGTTAAAGAAGGAAAAGGCCAGTCTTTGAAGGATGCTATAAAGTTCCGACAACTAGTTGGAAGTTTGATCTATTTGATAATCACAAGGCCAGAAATATGTTATTCAGTTGGTGTTGTTTCTCAGTTTATGCATAGTCCAACAACTTCTCATTTAGATGCAGCAAAAAGGATTTTGCGCTATGTGAAGGGATCTCTTAGTCATGGACTTTGGTACAAAAGGTGTGCAATTTTTTTATTGACTGTATTTACTGATGCAAATTGGGCAGGTGATTCAAATGATCGTCGCTCGACTTCAGGTTACTGTTTTAGTGCTGGGTCAGCAGTGGTTTCCTGGTGCAACAAGAAGCAAGATGTTGTTGCTTTGTCTACTACCGAAGCTGAATATATTGCAACAACCATGGCTGCACAAGAGTGTATTTGGTTGAAAAGATTGATCAAAGACATGTCCCACAAAGTAGACTATGCTATGCAAATCAAGTGTGACAATGAAAGTGCCATCAAACTTGCGTCAAATCCAATTTTTCATGCTCGAACGAAGCATATTGAGATCCTCCATCATTTTGTTCGTGAGAAAGTTCTAAGTAAAGAGATTGAATTGACAATTGTTCGCATCAACACTCAAGTTGCTGATATATTCACTAAAGCTTTGGAGAAGTCTAAGTTTCAATACTTTCGGGATGCTTTGGAGTTGTTGATTGTGAGCTTGCACTAAGAGGAGTGTAACAAATTAGTGTAACTTATTGTGTTATTTGTTTACTGTATTTTCCAAGTCAAAACAATCTTAGAAAGTGGCCTGAGAGTTAGGAATAGGAGTAAGTTTAGGAGTTTGTTTAGTGAAATAAAAACACTATAAGTTAGGAGTTTTATTAAAAGTAGGAATCAGTTAATACGGAATTAATACACGCTCTGTTTTCTCTTGTAATTCAGAAACTATATTTTTTATTCAAGAAGAGCTTTTGGCTGTTTCATTTCTTTCCTTCTTTACTGTTCCTGCCATCTTTCTTTTTTTATACATTTCTCCATCCATACACGTATTTCACTTTTTTCTTTACTATTTCTGTCAAAGATAATGTAATGTGTGTATATATTAGTCATCAAAAAATTATTTTCCAAACGGTTTTAATCGTTTCGTCTTTATCTAATGGAAACAAGTAGTTTTGGTATTAATACAACATACATGATTTCTTTAAACCAAAAAGAAATATTACTTTTTGTGTGTTGTTCAATTACACTTATTGACTAGTAGACGACTCAATCTAAAAATGGAAGACATGCCCCACTAATATATGGTAATAATAACCAATTGTTAATAGTTAATTCATGGAAGAAAAAATAAAGAGCTAAACTACAAAACTTAGTGATCGTAGGAAATGGAAAAAGAACAAATACTTTATATCTTCTTCTGTTGGTTTCCATCCAGTAGCTACATCGTAGCTTGATTAAATTCAGATTTATACCGAAAAGTCTTACATTGGGGAGTAAAGGATGACTTTGTACTTGCCGGGATTTGAACCTGAAATATTTAATTAAGGATGAACGAGTATTTACCACCCCACTGCAATTTTGCAACCCTCATTGGTAATCGATTTATATCTCTATCGTGTGAGAAATACAAAGTTGTTGCATTATTGGTTAGATTCTAGTTCTTTTATTTCTTAATTTATTTATCTCTTTTGAGTCAAACTATAAGTTTTTTAGTAATAATAAACTACAAAAATTAGAAGTTGAGTGACACCAATTTAATTTAAGATATATTTAATCTTTGGTCTTTTAATTTAACATCTTTTTCTTATGTATCAATTTAGTCGGTTGGAAATAATGTCAAAAATAGTACAATCATCACTTTCACCACCTACCGACTTATCTTTTTTTAATTTCTCTACCTTCTTCCTTCTAGAAGGATAAGTATTTGACAAAGATTTTTTAAATTTGGTGGTGGAAAAATGATGTTTTTCACTTGCCAAGTGTGGTTGCTTACTTTTTTTCAATTTGTTTTTTTTGGTCTATTTGGGTTAAATCATTCTAGACTCTTTACCAATTATTGTTATTTAAGGAACTATGGTGACATAATAAATTGATATAATATTATAGGTATGACTATTTTTTACACGATTGTAAGTTCTAGGTGATTGAGAACAAGTACCTTCTACCACTTAATAAATACTACTGATTGGAGTTTTGGTTAAATAATGGGTGATTTATTTTGCTATCAATCAATTGTTTAATAACCAAACAAATAATAAACAAACGTTTGTTATTGTATGACATTATGTAGGGATGACAAATGAGTGAATTGTATAGATAGAAAATGAATCAAATCATCTATATAAATATTAGTAAAAGTGAATTTGGTTAAATATGAATGGGATTGAAATGATCCTAAACTATTTTTAATCTTCTTTATTTCTTTATTCAATTCTTCCCTTCTCCATTTTTTTTTAATTTAATTTTACTTCTCTTACCTATTTTTTTTATCTTAAAATTATATTTTAAAAGTATATTTATTGAATTATAATATGATAAATGCATAATTAGATTTACACATTTAAATTGGTCAAATATAATATACCCAATAAAATTGAATTTTTAAAGAAAAAGAACTTATTTTTATGTAAGAGAAAATATTTTATTTTTTTGTAAAACGTTGACCTCGGGAGGTCCATTTTGCATTTTTTTTTTTAGTTTTTGGCGTTAAAACATTCGAAGGTTGATTTGTATTTTTTGTGTAAAAGACTCAACATATTTATCCTTGAATTAAATAAAATATATATTTTTTAATCATTCTTATAGAAATATATTTTATTTCAAATGGTTTGTCATGATAAAACATAAATACCTATATTTGTTTATATTTTTTTAGATTAACTCTAGATTGAAATCTATATTACCCGATTGAAATACAAGTGATTTAACTCAATTGAAATATAAATTAGATAAGATAGTCTTATGAATATGAAAGGTCTAGATTGTGTCATCTACCAAAATTCAAAAATGCTGTGGAAAATGTTGAACGTCTCTATTTGGATGGGCTAACGCCTCACTTAATATTGGAATAAAAGTCCTATTTTCATTTTTCTTGAATTTGCTTTTCACGGTGACTAGTGTGACTTTTCAAACGTAATATATTATGTGTTGAAAAAATTGAAGGGTGTAACAGAAAATTCAAAATATGTTTAGAAGATTCTTATTTTTTTTTTCCTCAATAATAAATTAAATGCTCGAATAATAATATACTATATATCCTCATCGAATTATAATTATTGATCTGAATAGCTATACGTGATTCTAAGATTACGATAAAATAAACATGTTAAGCAACACATGAAGGGGGTTCAAGATTAGCCAGTTTATAATTTAGAAAATATTGAGTGTATTTGTGCATGTGGCATGTAATTAATCCAAATAATAATCTTATTTTAGTGGAATATAGCCTTTTTCCATAACGCACTATAATACAAGGTGGGTTGCATGTCATTTTGGAAGGTATCATGACTTTTATGTTAATGGAGAAATTCTTGGTCAAAGATAAAAAGGAGAGAGACAAAATTTGGTGGAAAACTAAAAATGCTACCTAAGCTAACGTAATCAACGCCAATTATGCCCTAAAAGTATCATTATCGTCAGTCGTGGAGTCAAAATTTTCAGTAAGTGAGTTTAAAATATAAATAAATAAATATACAAAAAAATTGAAAAAAATTCAACATCTACTATATATACATAACAAATGATTTTAATCATATATAACTTATAAGTTATAAACTGTATAATTTTTCGTCAAAAGAGATTCAGATAAACTCTTGGACCTTACTTATTTCCTTCCCTTATCATAGTGTTGCAAAAAGGTGGGAAAGCTGATGATTTTTCCAAAGGGAATCAGCCACTGAATTATTCTCTAAGTATAATTATGATTTTTTTTTTGGCTTGTTTAAATTATTATCTTTTGAAAAGTTGCCATCCATCTTGGACCCGCAATTACTGTGTAACAAATTTTATTGAAATTTTGGCGTTTGAGCAAAATAAATAAGCCATGTGGTCTTTAGTCTTGACTCATATTAATTTAATTAATCCTTGAATTCATAAAGACTTAATGATTTCGATTTATTTCATTAATTAAAATAACTTGGCCACCTTATGATTAATTACCCTACAAAAAAAGAAAGGAAAATCTTTTGTGCACACGATTTAGAAATGTCAATGGTGGTACCTGTTTGACTTGTGGTCTATTTGGTCAGGACAGTGAGCTAGTCATGCTTTATTTTATTTTTTTTTGTTTAAGCAAATGTTTGAAAATTTAAAAGCTCCATAGTAGTAGGTGTTAATAGAACTATTTTAATTAAATAACAAGAGGCTAGAGTTGCATTACAATATAATAGAATATATTATTGAATACAAAAAGAAATAGTAAGACTAAATAAAGTTAACCTAGAAAATAGGTCCAATAACAAAAGCCCAAACATATGGGCTAACATCCCTCCTCAAACTTACAATGCAACAGCAATAAGCATTGAGAGTTTGTCACACAAAAATCAAAACCGAGACGTCGACCGCGTCTTCGTAAAAAGATCAGCAATATGCAAGGATGACGGAACAAAAGGAAGCGATATGGTCTCGAGCTGTAAATGATGACGGGTGAAGTGACAATCAATCTCAATGTGCTTCGTCCGCTCATGAAAAACATAATTCTTTTCAATTTGTATCACACTTTTGTTATCATAATACAGGGGAGTTGGCAGAGAAATGTGAACCCCCCATATCTGCAAGAAGCCAACGAAACCAAATAATCTCACATGTAGTCACAGTCATAGCACGATACTCAGCCTCCATAGAAGATCTAGAGACAACATCATGTTTCTTGCTCTTCCATGAGATTAAAGAGTCTCCAAGAAACATACAAAAACCAATGGTGGATTTATGATCATTGCGATCGCTATCCCAATCAGCATCACTATAGGCTCGCAACTCGAGAGATGACTTCGAGGGAAACAAGAGATTCTGAAACTGAGTGCCACGAAGATATCTCAGAATACGAAGTACAACTCCCCAATGAACAGAAGTACGAGCAGTAACAAACTGGCTAACAACATGAACTGCATGAGATATATCCGGGTGAGTAACAGTAAGATAAACCAAACTACCTACAACAGTCCGATAAAGACTCGAATTTGATAACGGAACACCATCACTAGGAGAGTACCGTGCATTGATTTCAAATGGAGTATCTACAGTCCTGTTGTCAGAAAAGCGTGCCCGTTTAAATAAGTGTGAGATATATTTAGTCTGAGATAGAAAATACCCTTTCTTAGACTGAGCCACCTCAATACCCAAAAAATAACGTAGCAAGCCCAAGTCCTTCATGGCAAACCGATGAGCCAAATCACGCTTCAATGACTCAATACCACCATAATTATCACCAGTAATAACCATATTATCTACATATAAGAAAAAAAGAATTTTCCCTGCACTTGTACATCTAACAAACAACGTCGAATCATGATTACTCGAGGCAAATCCAAGAGAAGTAATCACAGTGGAGAATTTCTCAAACCAAGCACGAGGGGCTTACTTGAGACTATATAAAGCTTTTCGAAGAAAAAAAACTTCACCCTGCTGGTGGTCAATACCTGGGGGAGGAGTCATATAAACTTCCTCATAGAGATCACCATTCAGAAATGCATTATTGACATTCATTTGAAATATCTTCCACGGTGGAACAGATGCAACAACAATTATAATGCGAACAACAGTCGTCATCTTTGCCACCGGGGCAAAAGTCTCTTCGTAGTCCATATCATATTTTTGTGAGTACCCTTTTGCCACAAGTCTGGCCTTGTATCGCTCAACCCATCAGACATTGTTTTTATCTTATACACCTATCGAAGCCAATCGTATGTTTACCAAGTGGGAGGGTAACCAAATCCCATATATGTGTCTGATAAAGAACAGTGAGTTCCTTAGCCATAGCATTCTACCAAAGAGGATCAGTCACAGCCTCTCGATACAACTCAGGTTCAGACAAATGATATATGTTAGCAATAAAGGAAGCAAATGAGGCTAAGTATGTAGAGTAAGCGAAATCTGGTAGTTTGGTGGGCTTAGAAGGACGAGTAGACCTCCTCAGAAGAGGTGGGTCTCCAGTCTCAATAGTCAAATGAGCAGACTCAAACACAGGTGGGGCTGAAGCATTATCATCAGGTGGCATGGATGAATCTGAAACTGGAACCTTCATATCAGCGCCAAAAGGATCAATATACTGAAGATCTGATTTCGTTACATCATGGGATTTATCTAGAATTGAATAAAAAAGAATATGTTACAAAAAGGTGACGTGCCGTGAAACATATAATTTCTGACTTACAGGATCATAGCAATGATATCCTTTTTTTCCAACACTATACCCCAAAAACACACATATAGCTGATTTTGGCCCCAGTTTATTTCGTTCAACATGAGGACAAAGAACATAGCAAGTATATCCAAAAACTCGTAATGCAGAATAATTCGGTAGGTGACCATACAATTTCTCAAACGGAGACATCCCTGAAGTCAATGCAATAGAAATACGATTAATCACATATACAATAGTTAGGATTGCTTCTCCCCAAAAAATACTAGGAACCTCTGTAGATAAGAGTAAAGAGCATGTTATCTCAACAATATGGCGGTGTTTCCTTTCTGCAACACTGTTCTGCTCAGGAGTGTTAGTACAAAATGACTGGTGTACGGTACCATTAGAGGCAAGTAACTGAGTGAAATCATTAGAGGTATATTTTCCCCCTAAGTCACACTTGAAGCACTTTATCACAGTTGAATGTTGTGTTTTAACAAGGTCTCTCAAGTTACTGTAAATGCCAAAGAAATCAGATCTGTGTTTCATAAGATTCACCCAGATATAATGAGTAAAGTCATCTATAAACAAAACATAATAGGTCAAGCCAGCCTTAGTAGATATTGGCGATGGGCCCCACACATCAGAATGAATAATATCAAAAGGAGCAACAGAATAAGACACACTTTTATGAAACGTTAAAGCTGAGAATTTTGCTAGTTTACAATCACTATAATTAGAATTGTTACAGAATTGTTGATCCAAGTGATAACCTTGGAGTTGGCAGTTTCCCATGAGTCTACCAACAATGCAAAATCCGCAGCCTTATCATCTTTAGGTTTGACTTTAACCCCAGTGACATAACCCTACATATTCTTTCCACGAAGAAAATTCTTCATGACATAACTCCAATATGCATAATTTTTACCATCTAATTGAGCATTAATGGACTGGAGAGAATCATCTTTTCCAGTCATATTGTCAAAAGAGAAGTAAACACAGCAAGACACGAACAATTCCAAAACAAAAATTAAACTACCTTAGGTCGAACCGATCTAAACAAACAGCAACACCACCAATTGAGAACTCAACAGAAGCAGCAAATCAAAAAAACCCTAGTTCAAAAACCCTAGCAAATAAAAAAAAATAAAATCAAGGTACTATATTTATTTGTGAATTTATTTATATTTTTTTCATATTTTTCCTATTTTTTATTAATCAATTACTCATTTCTGGATTTACCGAAAAAAAATTAAACAAAATTATTGAAATTGTTGAATTTAAGGTTACTATATTTATTTGTGAATATTTGGCGTAAATTTTATGTTTTTTTTCATATTTTTCTTATTTCTTATTAATAAATTACTCATTTTCGGGATTTGTCGAAAAAATTAAATTTTTTTTTTTGTTGAAATTGCTGAATTTAAGGTTACTATATTTATTTGTGAAATTTTGCCGGCATTTTTATATATTTTTCATATTTTGAATTAATCAATTAGTCATTTTCGGGATTTATCAAAAACAAAAAATTTAAAAAAATTATTGAAATTGTTGAATTTAAGTTTACTATATTTATTTGTGAATTTTTGGCGTTAATTTTATATTTTTTTTCATATTTTTCCTATTTTTTATTAGTCAATTACTCATTTTTGGGATTTACCGAAAAATTAAAAAATTTAATTTTTTTTTTTTTGAAAATGGGTCGGGTGGTTTATTTAAAAGGGGGTTGATTTATGGGTTGGATTATGTCTTTATGGGTCTGAATTTTTTAAGGGCATAATTGATCCCTTTCCATTTTCATATAAGGGGGAACCCATCGGTGGCCCCCTAAACTTGGCACAAACTTTCACTTAGACACTTCAACTAAGCTTTGTTCATTTTAGACACCTCATGTTGCATCTTGTTGTGTCATTTTGACACTTTTTATATTTTCAAAATCACATTTTAAGTGCGTACATCAGACGCGTCTTATATGGAAAAATAAACGAATTGATATGTGACACGTGGAAATTTTATTTTATTTTTTAAAAACTCAATTTTACTTTCTTTTTTTCTTTCTTCCGGATCCCAAACCCCATGCCCCCACCTCTTTTCTTCTTCTTGCGCCTCCTTCCCCTTCATCTATTCTTCTCCATCAAAAAGGCAAGAACATAGGTTAATTTACAAAGTAAAATACGTTTTGGAGAATAAGGGAAATCATACCAGATCGAAAAGTTTTTATATGACATTTAAAAGAAGATGATTTATTGTGCTATTTCGATTGGGATTTACAATGAAGGATATGTAAAATAAATTTCTTTTTTTTTTCATTGGAGGTTGTTCTTTATTTCTTTTGTATCCCTTGAAATCAATTTAATTTTCACTAAAGAAAGTAAGAATGTAAATCGGTTTTTGTCATTTGAAAGAAGTTGATTTCTTTTTTTGTTCCCTTGAAATCGATTTTGTTTTTGAATATGAATCATGATGCAAATTCGATTTTCAAAGAAGATGGAAGAATCAAAGAGTGTAACCTAGTAAAATATTGTAGAATTTTTTAAAAAAGTTGTATAGTGATGGAGAATGGTAGAAGGTGGAGAAGATGGAAGGGAGAAAGCAAGGAAGAAGAAGGAGAAGAAAATATTTACAAAAAAAGTCTTTGACGCGCTCAAAATTCGTGTAGCACACGTATTATGCTTAGTCAGCAAAAAGTGTCAAAATGACATAACGAGACGCGACATGAGGTGTCTAAAATGAACAAAGCTTAGTTGAAGTGTCTAAGTGAAAGTTTGTGCCAAGTTTAGTGGGCCATCGATGGGTTACTGCCATGTGGTAAGGTCAAAATGACATGGCAATTCCATGTGGTATTTAAAGAAATGGAAAATGAGCTGGATAGGTCCAGCAGACCAACTAACGCCCATAAGGGCATATCTATGCAAAAAGTTGGACGGCGATGGCATGAGTGAGCCAAACTTTAAACGATGGGTATATCTAGATTTTTTCGAATAGTTTAGGGGCATATTTGACCCTTTTCCCTAATAATAATAATAATAAATGATAGAAACATATATAACACGTATTTGTGGTGCATTGTCGTTCTTTTCTCTTGTTGTATTGTGATCACGGCAGAGCTAGTAAGGGCCTGAGGATTCATCCGAATCTTCTTCGATGAAAATTTATGTTGTTTATATCTATTTAAAATATTGAACCCTCTTCAATTTCTTCATATGTTTACTCAATCATACTTTGAACCTCATTAATGAAAATTTTAGAATCTCTTATGTTTGTGGCTAATTAATACTATTGTAGTATTATATTGTCAAAATGCATGACTCAATACTTATTTAGTAAGTAGCTAGGTTGAAAATCATGAGACACATGCATGTTGAAAATTCAACTGCACAATTAATGAGATGTTAGTGATGGTTGAATTGAATAAAAACAATATTAATAGTCATATATTTTTAAGCAGCCTTCCATGCTTGAATTTGATAGATTCTTATTTTGGAATAATATAAAAAATACTACTAGTAAAGGTATTTATCTCTCAATGTTGAATTAAACTATTCAAA
This sequence comes from Solanum bulbocastanum, assembly GCA_037074985.1. Classification (NCBI taxonomy): domain Eukaryota; kingdom Viridiplantae; phylum Streptophyta; class Magnoliopsida; order Solanales; family Solanaceae; genus Solanum; species Solanum bulbocastanum. The sequence goes on along the minus strand of CM073606.1, from coordinate 43,834,580 downwards.
TTCTTACCTACTAGTTGAAATTAAGAATACCTTACCAATTAAAGGGAGTACATTTGTATTATTCTTTTCTTCTCTACTTTTTTTTCCAAAATGATTTTAGTAACGTGGCCTTGAGGAAATCATCCATAGTGAGATAATTCAACATATGCAATAAGTAAATACTCTCTCTGTTTCAATATAAGTTACAAATTAGTCTCACTTTTTATTTTTATTTTTTAATAACTGTGATGTTCAAGTCAATCTTTGTATATCTTAATTAATTCTATAGAGTATCTGTTATCTCACACCATCAACAGGTTCATATAACTCTGCACATTATGGCTAGGACAGATGAGAGGAATTACATAGTATTTTTTGTCTCCGCTAGAATTTAAACCTAAGACATCACGACTCCCAACCACTTCATTGACCAAGAATGCCATCTAACTTCTTTGTATTTGAAAATCATGACACGATGTTATATTCAGTAAGAAATAATTATTTGGGATAATTTACTTATTCCACAAATGGAATAGTATATAAGTTATGAAGAATAAGTTGATTGAATATGAAAGCTAAACTAATAAGAAAGATTTTTTAATCAAAAAATCTTAAATATGTCATGTCTAACATTAAAATTGGATAATTACTAAGTATTAAATAAGTATTTTTCACAAAAACAAGTTAAAAAAAGCAAAATAAGAGATATAAATTGAAAAGAGGAAAATAAAATTTAACCAAGCAAATAGCAACGAGAAAAACAAAGTTCCTACTTCCTTCGTCCAAAAGTCAAATCCATTTTTTGCCTACGGTGTAATTAATCAAATCGCAGTCTCAATCCAAGACTAGTCGGAGTAAATTTATGAATCCTCTATCGAGTAATTATTTTAGAACTTATTTATTTTTATTATGATTAAGATATTTGATTTAATTGTAAGTATTAATGATTAAAATATTATTTTTAAATTTGAATATTAAATAATTGGGATTATTTACTTTTTAATATTTGAATATACATAATTTATTTATTTTTATACATAATAAATATATGATCCAACTAAAAATAATAAATATTTATCTTCGTTAGTGATAGTAACGGTGGTTTGTGATAGTGGTGATAATTGGTACTATAGTGCAGATGATTGGTGTTGTAGTAACTGGCATGCAGAGGCTAACCAGAATTTGAACACGATGGGTGCACCACTAACGTCTAATTCATGTTAGTTAAAGCATGCCACTCAATATCGATTCGTGTGATAATTTTATTAAATAGAGAAATATAAAACTAATGTAATTTGAATTAAATGACTTTAATAGATAAAATTTGCTGAAGTGTTGATTTTGAACTTCAATTAAAACCATGAGGTCTCAAGTTTGAAATTACCACCCCCTTGTTTTATCTAATATTTTTAAGGTTCTCATACGAAAATGATAAATAACGAGTGGCACAACATTTAAACCAGTGCACCCAATTAGTTTTAGTGTCTTAGAGTGTCTGATGAAATATATCTCATATCCCAAGTTATATATACATATATATACATAATTTTTCTCGAAGTTAACGGGTGCACATGCACACTCAAATAGATATGTGAGTCCGCCTCTGTTGATGTGATGGTGGTGATTGATAGCGATAGCGGCGGCGGCGGCGGCGGTGGTGATAATTTGCTGGTAAAGTTAGTTGATGTTAGTAGTTAACGACGTTGATAATAGTGACAAAAGGATTTGTGGTGATTGACGATGTTATTGGTGCTAGTCGACAACGGTGCTAGTTGTGATGGTGAAGATGGTTGGTAGTAGGGATTGATCACTATTGTGGTAGTGGTTGATAGTGATAGTGCTATGCAGTGGCGTACGCAGGATTTTTTCTAAGCGGTATCACCATTAAAGGGACAAGAATGGCTCAAGAAGAAAATTAATGAAGGTTTTGCTTTATGCCTCCAAAAATTTGAGGTCCCATTAACAGTGAATTTTATAAAAAAATATTTTTCTTAAAAATATAAAATTTTGATTAACTTTTTTTTGAAAAAAATAAAAAATTGTCTACTCTTTTAATTAGATAATATATTTAAATTTTAAATCAAATCATTCACATATTCATATTATTAAATAAAGTTTTATACGATATTATTCAACATGAAATTGTATCGCAAATAAATCATTATAATCTTTAAAAAAAATATGAAAAAAGGAACATTGGACCTTGTTGGAATGGACCTTGTTGAAGATATGATCTCCTTATTGCATCATGATCATTTGGATGATAATTTCGAATAGATAGTCTTTCCATCAATCGGCAATGAACTTAAATCAATTCCTTCACTTTGTAGATATTTTTTTTTTGACTCATTAGCTTGTTCTTCCAAGTCTGTTGAAGCTTGAGTCGTTAAAATTGGCTTTGAACGATTGTATTTTTTTTTAGAATAATACTTCTCTATTAAATTTAGACTTATATGATGTAATCGCACATTAGTAATTAAGGATCAAATAATAGAGGATTGCAGACAATTTTAATCAATGAATTCTAAATTTATTTTATTGTAACAAGCAAATAATAAAAAATAAAATTATTATTATGAACAAATAAAAATAAAAATTCAAGCACATAATAAAAAAAATAGCAAAAAAATACTAACATGATGTGGAAATTCGAGATACCAAATAACAATGATTGATGAACAATATCAGAGAGAAAATTGAACAAACTCACAAGTCAGAAGCATACAAATACAAGGATCTAATGAGTCAACACTATTTTTATTTAACTATAATTCTAATTGATAAAGGACTCAAATATTTTGAGTTTTATTTTAATTCTAAAAATAAAAAAATAAATTAGATTTTGAATGAATTAGAGTAGGTCGGTAGGTTTTTAATGAAGGGACCTATTGTTTTGAATTTAAAACAAAAATTTAAGAAAAGAAAAAAATAAAACGTGAAAAAAAAAAAAAAAAAAACATGAATAAAAATGGAGTAAAACGAAACACCCCTAAATGGGGGATCGAACTCAAGACCTTGAGCCATATATGCGGCGCCTTTGCCATCTAAGCTAGAGCATTCTGACATAAGTAGGGTCCTTTCAACTGTTTTAACGCTTACTTTTTTATTTTTTTTTATATACGTATATTCCGTAAAAAAATTTGACGAAGCCGTGTCACGTGACACACCTTAGGTATAGGTAAATCCGCCTCTGGTGCGATGATAGTGGTAGCAGATATAATTATAATGATGGAAGTGATAGATGTGTAGTGACTGACAATAATAATGGACAATAATGGTGATTGTGAAAATAAAACTGCGGAAGTGCTTAGTGGTTGGCAAAAATGATAATAATGATTATGATAGTAGAGGTCGTTAATGGGGATGGTTGTCTACATAATCAGGGGCAGCTCAAAGTAATTAGAGGTCTAAAGCAAAATTTCAATTAGAAGCCTAAAATCTAAAGAAACTTCATATATATTTATTTAAAACTCTCAGATGGTAACCACCTTTCACTTCCAACCCGAAGGTTGTGAGTTCGAGTCAACATTGGAGCAAAAGGGGTGGAAGAGCTCCTAGGAAGGGTAAAAAAGAAAAAAAAATTATTTTTCTAACTTTTATATTTCAATTGGAGGCCTAAAATCTAAACTTTATATGTATTTATTTAAAAATTATTTTTCTAACTCTTTAGATGTAAATTTTTGCTTAAAATTTCTTTATAGATGATTTCTTCAAAAATTTTATTATTATTATTAGTTTTAGGTAAGATTTTATCAATTCAACATTAGAAAACACTCTTTTACTAGGGCAATTACTATATGAATTGTTAACATAATTCTTAGTAATAAGTTGACAAACTTAAAATAAAAAACAAGAGTTAAAATCAAAGAATTTGATTCAAGAAGTTGATAACTTGGTATATCCTACTTTAATATGTTGCATTGCTTGAAAATTTAAGAAGAAATAAAAAAATTGTAATTTACTTTGTTCAACACTTTTCGACTATTGATTCATATTTTTGACAGACTATTACTCTACCTTATCAAAGATTTGGATAAAAATAGTTCAAACAGATAAATAATATGAGTGTTAGCAAAAAATAATTGATTTTTACTATTTGAATGGGTTAAGGAGAACAAAATAATATAATTTTATGTAAAAAAAATCAACAAAATAATTATTTTTGGTAAGAATTGGTGGCCCCCCAAAATTGGTGGCCTAAGTCATATGCCTCAAATTTTGTATGCAAGAGCCGCCCCTATACATAATAAAGGTGAAAATTATCCGCACGAAAATAACTCTTAATAATATTACAACTTTATTCAATCTCTTGATAATTAACTATGTCTTATTTAGATTAAATAAATACTTAAACTTTAATGTAAATAAATTCATTTAAAATGAATGGAAAATACATGTAAAAATTAATTAAAATTTTAGTCTGTCAGCCTGTAAAAGAAAAATTAAAAAGAAGCATGCACGTTAAACTGAAATTACCTAATAGTGGATATTTGTGTGAAAAAAATACTAGCCGAATATTGATTAACTGGAGCGATCAAAATCGGGTGTCCCATAAAATTCCTACTTATTTTTCTTTAACCCTTCCTAGGAGCTCCCACCCCCTTTTACTCCCTTGATGACTCGAACTCGCAACCTTCGGGTGGAAAGTGAGGGGTGCTTACCATCCGAGCAACTCCCTCTCGTCACCCATAAAATTCCTACTACATGAAGCAAATTGGGGAAATATAGCAAATATTCCATAAAACAAAATAGTAATTATAAACAACAAACATATATCCCCTTACATTCATACTCCACTAAATAATTACACTATATACCCCAATTAATTTCACTTAACTAATACTAAATCAGTATATATACTGTATTGATATCATTAAGGTTGATAATTTTGTTTAACTGATACTAATCAATATATATATGTTGTATTGGTATCATTAAGACAAACAATATATATATATATACACACACACATATACTATATTGGTATCATTAAGGTTTCTTGTTCAAACATTACTCGTTAGTCAATATTATATACTCTTATAGTATCATTGCCTAATGAGTAATTTTTTAACAAGAAACCTTAATGATATAATAAAAATATATTTACACTCTTATAGTATCATTGGCTAATGAGTAATTTATGAACAAGAAACCTAAACGGAAAAGGATCAAAATTGTCCCTGAACTATGCGAAATAGACCACTTATACCCTCCGTTACATTTTAGGATAAAAAAATGCCCCTGCCGTTATCCTAAGAGACCACAATTACCTTTAAGACTTAACATAAATGATTTGGCGAGCCACATGGCACTAATTCCGCCACATAGGCTTGCCAACTAGGATGCCCACTAAAAATTTTGACCCAATTAATAATTCAACCCTAACCCATTTTTGTTAGACCCATCCCACTCAAATTAGGACGGAAGCATCATCTTTTTCACTAATTAATTCACCCCATCTGCAACATCTCGATTACTTACAAGACTGCTGGACTTTGAGCAATTCTGTCATAAAGTAAATTCATCTCATTTCACAAAATTACTGCGGAAGGTTTTGAAATCTGACATCTCTCTATACCACAAAGACTGGGTTGTTGCCTGTCTTGTGAAGCTCAGCTATCTTTCACGTCCAAATTTTGATGTATAACAGACAGCCATAAGATTCCGCTTTAGCCTTGAAACCAATCTCGATGATTGTGAGGAAGCAAAAGAATTTAGCAAAAGCAAAAATATCTAATTAGAATCGTGGTGTATCTAGTTATCAGAGTAGTGTCCATTCTACTGTATATAAGCTCGTCTAAGTCCAATATTAGATGAACAAAATAAACAATAGTATTGCATCTTTGTAGCAAGAAATCGACCCATTTTTGATACATCTTTGCATTTTTGCAGCAAGAATCTCTAGAATATCGTAATAGCCAAGAATGTCCAATTTTAGATTTGAATTTGTTAATTTGTGACCCAAATTTGATATATGTAGCCATGACTATTGATGTCAAATATTTTAGAGGATCAGTAGCAGCAATTCGCTCTGTTCTCAAGTATTCATCTTGCCCAGAAAATGTTTATTTTTATTTTGTGGATTCGAAGAATAAGGATTTTCAAGACCTGAGAAAGATGGTGAAGTCCATATTTCCATTTCTGAGTTTCAACATTTATAGCTTTAATGAATATCGAGTGAAGAAAAAATTTTCCTCTATGGGGTGAATTGAATAGTGAAAACGATTGAGGTGAAAAACATGATGTTTCCTCCTAATTTGAATGGGCCGGATCTAGCAAAAATGGGTTAGAGTTGAATTATTAATTGGGATATCCTAGTTGGCAAGCCTATGTGGTGGAATTAGTGCCATGTGGCTTGCCAAATCACTTATGTTAAGTCTTAAGGGTAATTGTGGTCTCTTAGGATAACGGCAAAGGCATTTTTTATCCTAAAATGTAATGGAGGGTACAAGTGGTATATTTCACATAGTTCAGGGGCAATTTTGATCCTTTTTCGAAACTTTACTGATACCACAACAATATACATATACTCTTATAGTATTATTGACTAACGAGTAAAATCTGAACAAGAAACCTTAATGATACCAATACAATATATATATATATATATATATACTGATTTAGTAATTTAGTATTAGTTAAGCGAAAATTATCAGCCAATGAATATAGCGTATGAGCTGTAATTTTTTTCGAGAGAAGGAGTATTTCTTGAATGACTTTGATTTGGGTATGAGCATGTAATTATTTGAAAAAATTACTTAGATGAGTACCTTTTAATAAATAATTATTGATTTTAGCGATACTTTTTATTTATTACCATTTATAGCAATACTATGATAAATCTGTAATATGTATTAAAAGTGAATTATGTATGCAATATATATGTGTTATAACTATTTTAAAATATACTATGCTTGTTTGGTAAAAAATTGACACATTGTATTAAAATGTGTGATAAATGTATTATCCATCAATAAAATTTGTATTATATATGTTTGATAAATTGTTCTCTGTAATATGTATTAAAAATGTGTTACAAATGTATTAAAATTGATCAAGTAAAAAAATGTTATTGCCATAAATGATAAATATTTTCTTAATATAGTATATTCATGTAAGTTTTTCTAATTATTTTGAGTTTTTTTGACCATTATGTAGTTTTCCAAGATATTTCTTTAAAATCAATTTGGTTAAGACCCAATCTTAGAAGAAAGGAAATATGAAATTATAATGATACAACTTTCTAAAGAGGTATATATCTTAAAAAAAAAAAAAAAAAAAGAACTACTTTATGAAAATTACATAAATATAATTTTGTTCAGAAATTCAACTTTTTTAATTATATTAGGCATAATATATAAATATGCTTTTTAATTTGATATTAGTTGATAATTATATCCTTCAACTTTGAGTGTACATAAATAAGCACTTAAACTTGTATAGAGTTGAATTTTTTTTAAAAATGGAGATATTAAAGAAGATGACTACTGAATGTCATTTCTTTTAGGCTTAGTTTGCTAAACAAAATATTTGGTTAAAAGCATGCTAATTTTGTCTAGGACTGTATATACGTATTGTCCTATCAAATGAGAGAATTACAACACCGAACACTTTATCCGACTAGCTTATAAAATATGTATAAAGTAGAATATACATCTAATATACATAATTATACACAATCAGTACTAAAAAGTGTATATTTTATATATATTTCAGCTATATTGATAAACTAGATGGTTGAAATATATATAATTATATTGATAAAATAAGAAAAAAAAATTTAGCTACTATGCCTAAATAAAATTTTATATTATTAAACATAGGTATAGCTTTTTCTTATTTATCAGACATAACAAAATTTTACAATATATAGAAGATTAAAGAGAAAACTCCTCTGGAACACTATTGTGCAAAAGCGCTCAAATTCCGCCTAAACAAAGCATAGAACAAAGTTTCACTAGCCACCCAACGCACGACTAGGAATGAAACTCTATCGACAGTGTCTACAAGTCCAAAAATTGACAAACTTTGGAGAATCCACAAGATTTGAGTTACTAATAAAAATCTCAAATTCACCTTACGATTGAATTGAACTATATTCTTATTAAATTGAACACGATCTCAGTCCTTATTTGTCATTAGTATATCTTTCTTCTTCATGTGATATTTATTTTCTTCAAAACTTCATAGTAAGGACATCGAGTATCACATTCTAATCTGTCTTTGCCTAGCAAGATACGTCTAGGTCTTCCTCCGCTTGCCTATCTCAGTAGGAAATTGGAACATTCTAACCATCGATTTACCTTAAATGAATTTCATTTTGAGTGAGTGATTTAAAAAAATAACTGGAACGTCAAAGAAATTTTAAATCTAAAATTTAGGGCAATTTTGTCACGATTTGAGTCTGCACCCCAACCGAGACATGGTACCTGAAACCATGAGTGGTCCCCGGCTAACCCTTGACATACATATCAAAGCATAGCATAAAGAACTAAGCGGAAGCTAAAATGCATGACTGGATAATAGAATTTAGAAAAATAATTCATGAAACCGCATTTCTATTGTCTGAAATTAGCCTCTACTAGTTCGATTGAAAACATAAGTCTACCAGAATATGACCCCCAGCTACCTCAAAACCAAAGACAACATGAAGAAAAGTCTATTCACTTATATTAATGGAGTACCCAAATGAGGAGGGCTCACCAAGTGCTATTGGAAATGCTGCAACCATACTAGCCACGAATCTGAGTACGAACGCCGGAATCTACATCATAAAAGGATGCAACGCAAAAAAAAGTATGGATCAGTTATTCCATGTACTGAATATGTAAGGGCACCAACATACTCATATAAAGTAACATAAGGAAGAAAATGGAATAATGTTCTAAAAAGTGGAGTCATAATCGTAATAAAGGCATTGGAAAGAAGCAATTGAAACCCATGCATAAATATCCCTTTTAAGACCTTTTTCAAAAGTATATACATAAAACCAAGTTTAAATCAGTAGCCTTGCATAATCATAACGTAAAATAACATACTTAATATAGCTCAAATGAAGTTAAGGGAATATCATAAAAGATGCATAAATTGGGGAGTTTCTTATAACCGACATACACCATGTAAGCTCATGATGTCTGCCACACCCCTTTTCAGACCCGAGGCGGAAAGGTTTTTCTATTTTAAGTGACGGTATTGATTAGGAATTATTTTTGTTTTTTTCATAATCACCACTTGGAATTGAGTTATGGTGTTTCAAGTCACCTTTTTTGAATCCCTAATCAAAAGGAAATGACTCTTTATTTTGGTCTGCGAACTAGAAATTTGGATAAGGAATTCAGTTGACCGAGGGGAAGGTCCCGTGGTTCTAGCACGGTCGCTTTATTGACTTATACCTGAATTAAATTATTATTTTTCTGGATAAATTATGTTGCAGGCAATGATTTGCTTATTTTATTTTTTTTATTGTTGAATTTAATTAGTCTTAAATCGGATGCACAACTGCATTCTCAATTTTTGACATACAATAGTTTAAAAGCATAATGCATCACCTAATATTCTCTGTCTACAAATTTTAGTATAAATTCAATGAAAGTTAACTATTGAAAATAATTTGACCAAGGTGTGTCACCACATCTTTGAATTTCTTTTAGTGTCTCAAAAAGATGCGCCAACCGCATTCTTTATAGAAACAAATACATTTAACGTACCTAAAAGTTTGTCTAAACATTAAAAGAAATATTTGTTCCTTGTAAAGAAAATCAAATAAAGTAAAATAAATCTAGACTTCTAGGATACAATATAAAATATTTTTGATTATTTTTATATCTTTTTACTTTTTATTATTCTTATAGTTGACGGCAAAATTAAACATACACTTTCTAATACACAAAACAATAAAAAACTGTTAAAATAATCTAATTTGTGTTTGATAAAATAAAACAACAATATATTTTTTAGCCTAACATTTCCTATTTTATTATTATTGACATCTAAATCAAGACAAGAACAACGCCATGACCTATTTATTTTTAAGAGATCACAACTAAAGAATTAAAAAAAAAATAAAAAAAATCACCAAATAAAGCTACTTTCATTTGTTTTAAAAAAAGATTTCACACTTAACACATTCTTCATTTCAATCAAATTATGAATAAAACTAAAGTGTAACAAAATTTAACATATAATTACATCAAATTCCATAAAATAAATTAAAGATTTAAGGCAAAGTTATACCTCAAATGAAGAAAATAAGTATCGCTAAACCTTGATTGAAGCTCGATTAAAACGCTCATAAATTTCTTTTTTGGTGTGGATGTTGGGTATGTTTTTTTCTCTTCTCGTATGTTGCTGGATGTAGTGTCTATAGGATGTGTGTTTTTTTTTCGTTAGTGTAATGTGCTTTTCTTTTTTGTGTGTTATGCGTGGATGTGTTTTTTTTGTTGCTGTTTTTTCTTTTTCTTTTGGCGTGTGTTTTTGTTGTGTTTTTCTTTTCTTTTTCTCTCTGTGTTGTGCGTCTGTTTTGCTTTGTTGCTGATTTTTTCTCTGCCTGTGTGTTGTGTGTAGTAGTAGTAGTATGTATATAAGTTGAGTTGCTGATGGGTAGTGGTGTCGTGTGAGTGGGGGTAGTATAGGGGTGAGTGTGAGAGAGTTGTGGGATATGGACGGGTAAGTGGGGTGAGGATAATGGGTGTTTTTATAAATTAAATATACGGTGCTGCGATATAAAGTTTCATCATGGAAAGGAGATCCTTCAAAACTTGAGAGAGAATTTAGAGGAAGAAGCAGCCGGTGTGAAATATGATTGCAGCCATCCATTTGTGCTTTCCGCAACAAATCAGTAGCATATCGATATTGCGATAGATGCAAACAGTAGGGGTCCATGATGCTTCAATCCCCAAAAAATAAGAGAGGCGACCAAGGTCTCTCACGGCGAAGTGTGACTTCAAGCGAGTAATAAGAGAGCCAACAAGAGAAGAACTGGAGCCTAGAACCAGAAGGTCATCGACATACACCAAACAGAATGATTTATCACTTTTGGAGGAAAAATGAAATAACGAACAATCAGTTTTTGAGCCAGTAAAACCATAAGAAATCAAGGCATCTGTTAAACATTTATTCCATATACGTGGGGCTTGTTTAAGCCCAAAAAGGGAATGCTTGAACAAGCAAACATGCTTAGGGCGATCCGGATCAACAAACCCAGGAGGTTGAGCCATATATACTACTTCATCAAGGGTACCGTGAAGGAAAGCATTAGATATATCCAACTGAGTAATATGCCAATTGTTCGAGACTGCCAAAGAAAGAAGTAGGCGAATGATGGCAGGTGTCACGCCTTGAGCCTACACCTTGGACGTGGCCGACACTCGAGAACCATTGCTAGCCCCAAGCGAACCCTATGCCTGACTTACTTACTCAGCAGAAGACTTTACTCAAGATAAATACTTTTAAAACAAGTAAACTGAACTATTCAAAATATAACTTAGAATGTATTATAATAACATTCACTGCCAAAGTGACAACTCAAGTCTCAACTTAACTGAAAAGGAAAAGTGAAGACTCATGAACTAACATCACTAACTCTGTCTATGAAGCCTCTAAACACCTGAGATGGAAGTCGGCACAAGACCCACGATATCCTAAAGAGCAAAAATACTGAAAGCAATAAAAGGATCCTCCGAAAAGCTAGGAGGCTCACCAACTGACTCTGAGTGCTCAACTGGATCAACGAGGCGCTGGATGTTGATCCTGGTAACCTGCGTCTGCATTATAATAAGATGCAGGCCAACTGACATTAGTACATTGAATGTACGAGTATGCGAGTTGTAAAGCTAAACACAACTTAAGCTTGAAAAGAATCTGGAAGAAACACTTACCTTGCCTTTACTCAACTCCGGAATAACTCAACTCAAAATGGAGTGTAAACCAACAATAATAGTGCAATTTATACAAAGCATTTAAAACAGTAGAAAACAACTTAGTTCGTTAAAGAAAATGCAATAACAAACTCAACTTTACTCATATAACAAAGTAATATAGTTTCTGTGGGAGATTCTCTAACCAACAACCACCACTATGAGCCTAAGTGGTGATACATTGTCTTGCCCACGCTGCCAGAACTTTCCTATACTTTGCCGTCATATAGAACACTTAACTTAGTGGATCCACTAGCTTATGCTAAAAGCATCTTAAGGAGTCATCTAAAAAGTATGATCCTTTACGGTGGTTTATGGAGACTTGAGTTAATATGAACTCGCATCCCCATATTGGTGCTCAATACTACTCCCAAAGTATACTTAGCTCATATGTTTTAAAGACAAATTTCTTTCTTTGGTTTGAGATAATTACTCATAACTTAACCTAAAAGCTCTCTTGGAATCGCTGTTCCCTTTTCTTGCTCAAATGTGAAAACATTTATAAACTCTTTGGGAATACTTAGTTCCCTTATAGATTTTTGAGAAATGAATACAACTCTTCACCCTTTGCTTAACTTGAAACTTAAGTCTTAAAACAAAGTTAAAACGTTTGTTAAAGACTTTTGAAAACTATAAAAACTTAGCTTGACTTGCTTCTTAGCTTCTAGACTTGACTCTTAACTTCTCTTGACTTTTATCCTAACTTTCCTTGAATTGGATTATGGATTCAAGGTTCATGATCTCATGTTTATGGATGATTTCATGATGTTTAGATGTACCTTAGAGTGTTGGAATCAACTAGAAAACATAGGTACATTGCTAAGGAACATGTACGAACAAGTGGAGAACGAATGGGAAGAACTAGCGTCCCTAGCGCTCTGAGAGGCGCCGGGTCTCAATATTCACAGAACAAGTTGGGGTGCTCTGGCTGGCGTGTCGCCCCAAAGCCCCACATTCAGAGACTGTTTTGGGGCGCACTGAGAGGCGCGGTGCCCAAGCCCCTTCCCCATAAAATCCCAAATTTTCTTCTTGGTTTTTCAACTTTAAACCCTTTAATTTCACTTAGTTCTTTCCCCAAACACTTAGAATCATTTATACTCTCAATATATGATAGATCAAACCAAAATTACACCAGGAAAAGATGAATCAAAGCGCAAGAAACTTCAACAACACAACCCATAAGAATTCAAACGAAACCTTCAACAATGTTCATCAAGAACTCAATTTCTAAATTTTCAAAGACTTAAATTCATTGAATTGAATCATGGTTGGTGCGTGGGTGAACTAATCGAACACTATGTGATCTCACATACCTTTTAGGGATCACCCCCGATGAAATCCACAAGTAATCCTTGACGAAATCGACGAATCTTGAACGTTCTTCTCCTTTCTCCTCTTTTCTCATCTTCTCGAAGCCCTAGCGTGAAATTCACTTTTTTAAAAATTGACTAAAATATGACTTTACCCCAATTAAACTCCTAAAAATGAATTAGAATAATTAGGTAAGGAAAAGACTAGATTACCCTTCCAAAATCCGGATTAGACTTTCTTTAATCCAACAGCCCAACTTCCAAAGGGCATAACTTACTCATACGAACTCAAATCGTGCAAACTCGGCGGCATTGGAAAGAGCATTCCAAGAGCTTTCCAACCATATCTGGAAATACACCTAACTCATACTGAGCTAGGAGTTATGACCGTTTGAAGTTGACCAAAACTCAACTTATTCTAACTTAACAAAATTTCTAGATTTTCATTTTTTCAAAAAATGACTATTTCCAATTATTGACTTCTTCCTAGTTATTTCAAATTGCGAGATGTTACAATATCTCCCCCTTGGGAACATTCATCCTCGAATGAGATTGCTCTTACTAGGCTAAGGGTGTAACATCAAATTTAAACACCCAATAAGCAAATGCAAACAAACAACATGCTCACTCAAAATTTAAAGAGTACTAATAAGAGAATTAGTACCTTGGTTTGCATTTTCTCCGGACTCAAACAGATATGGATATCTCTTCTTCATATCCTCCTCAGCTTCCCAATTAGCTTATTCAACAAATTGGTTCCTCCAAAGGACTTTGACTGATGCTACCTCTTTTGTTCTCAACTTGCGAACTTGGCGATCTAGAGTCTGAACATGAATCTCCTCATAAGATAGGATATCCTTGATCCTAATACTTTCAGTTGGTATGATCAATGAAGGATCGCCCATGCACTTCTTCAACATAGAGATGTGAAACACCGAATGAACCACTGCTAACTCTTGGGGTAGCTCCAACTCATAAGCTATATTGCCAATCCTCTTAGATATTCGATAAGGTCCAATATACCGAGGACTAAGTTTACCCTTCTTACCAATCCTCATAACACTCTTCATGGGTGAGACTTTTTGATATACCCAATCATCCACTTCAAACTCTAACTCCCTCTTCCTAATATCAGTGTAGGATTTTTGACGACTCTGTGCCATTTTCAACCTCTCTTGAATCACTTTCACCTTCTCCATAGCTTGATGACCTAAATTTGGTCTTATCAACCCTGTTTCACCAACTTCAAACCATCCAATAGGAAATCTGCATCTTCTCCCATAAAGAGCTTCATATGGAGCCATTTGAATGGTAGAGTGGTAACTATTGTTGTAGGCAAACTCAATGAGAGGTAGGTGAACATCCCAATTGCCTTTGAAATCTATCACGCACGCCCTCAACATATCCTTCTGAATGGTGCGCTCTGCTTGCCCATCAGTCTGAGGATGAAATGCGGTACTCAAGTTCACCTTTGAACCCAAACCCTTTTTAAAAGATTTCCAGAACTATACAGTAAATCATGCACCCCTATCTGAAATAATAGAGACTCGAAACCCCATGAAGTATTACCACCTCTTGAATATAAAGCTTAGTATAATCTTCTGCTGAGTGGGTAGTCTTTACCAACAAAAAGTGGGCTGATTTTGTCATTCTATTGACAATCACTCAAATTGAATCATGTTGCCTGCGAGACCTTGGTAACCCTGTGATGAAGTCCATATTAATCATCTCCCACTTTCATTATAGAAGTTTTATATTCGGAGCCAACCCACTGGGCCTTTGGTTCTCTACTTTAACTTGTTGGCAATTTGGACACTTAGCAACAAATTCTGCAATGCCCTTCTTCATACTATTCCACTAATACACCTCTTTCAAATCACGATACATCTTTGTGGAACGTGGATGAATGGAATATCTGGAGCAATGGGCCTCCTCCAGGATCCTCTCTTGGAGTCCATCCACTATTGGTACACACAATCTACCTTCATATCTCACTACGCCATCTCTCTCTTGTTCAAAAGCTAACATTTTTTGCTTATAAACATTTGCCTTCAATTCAAGAAAAATAGGATCTTGGTCTTGCTTTCCTTTTACTTCTGACACTAATGATGATTTAGCCCCATTCATCACCACTACTCCTCCTTCTGTGAAATCCATAAGTCTGACTCTCAGGCGTTCAAGTCTATGCACATCTTTTGCTAACTCTCTCTTTTCTTCCTCAACATGCGCGGTACTACCCATAGACAACCTGCTTAAGGCATCACCAACAACATTAGCCTTACCTAGGTAGTAAAGAATACTCATGTCATAATCCTTAAGTAATTCTAACCACCTCCTCTGTCTGAGATTAAACTCTTTCTGAGTGAACACATATTGAAGACTCTTGTGATCAGTGAATACATCAACATGAACACCATACAAATAATGACGCCATATCTTCAAAGTAAATACTACGACTGCCAACTTTAAGTCATGGGTTGGGTAATTCTGCTCATGAACTTTCAAGTGTCTGGAGGCATAAGCTATAACCTTGCCATTTTGCATTAATACACAACCCAAACAAACTCTAGATGCATCACAATACACCACAAAGCATTATGTACCTTCTGGTAAGGTCAATATTGGGGCAGTAGTTAATCTCTTTTTCAATTCCTGAAATCTTTTCTCACAAGCTTCAGACCATTGAAATTTAACTGTCTTCTAAGTCAATTTGGTCAAAGGGGACGAAATAAACGAGAATACCTCTACGAACCTTTTATAATATCCAGCCAAACCCAAGAAACACCTAATATCAGCTAGAGATGTGGGTCTAAGCCAACTCTGCACTGCCTCTATCTTCTAAGTATCAACTCTAATTCCATCACCGGAAACTATGTGGCCCAAGAATGCCACTGACTCAAGACAAAACTCACATTTCAAGAACTTAGTATACAACTCCTTATCTTTCAAAGTCTGAAGAATTATCCTGAGACGGCTAGCATGATCTTCTTCATTCCTTGAATAGATTAGTATGTCATCAATGAAAACGATAACAAACATATCTAAATAAGGTTTCAAAACTCTATTCATAAGGTCCATGAATGCTGCAGGTGCATTAGTTAAACCTTAATGACCATAACGGGTCCTGAATGCTGTCTTAGGAATATCACACTCCCTTACTTTCAAATGATGGTAGCTAGATCTGAGTTCAATCTTCAATAAACAAGAAGCACCCTGAAGTTTATCGAAAAGATCATCAATTCTCGGAAGAGGATACTTGTTCTTAATGGTAACCTTATTCAATTGGTGGTAATCTATACATATCATAAGGGAACCATCTTTCTTTCTCACAAATAAGACCGGAGCGCCCCCAAGGTGAGACACTTGGTCAAATAAACCATTTATCTACAAGGTCTTTCAACTGTTCTTTTAACTCTTTCAACTCTGCTAGTGCCATCTTATGTGGAGGAATAGAGATAGGACAGGCATATGGAAGAATATCTATACCGAAGTCTATCTCTCTCTCAGGAAGGACTCCAGGTAGATCATCTGGAAAGACTTCTGGAAACTCTTTTACTATAGAAACTGACTGGATAGGAGGTATCTCAACACTAGATTCATTAACCCAGACTAACTGATAAACACACCTTTTAGAAACTAATTTCCTTGCCTTAAGGTACGAAATGAAACGACCATTAGGCGTTGCTGAACTACTTTTCCACTCTAAGACTGGCTCATTTGGAAACTGGAACTTGACAACTCAAGTTCTACAATCAACTGAGGCATAATAGGCATGAAGCCAGTCCATACCAAGAATGACATCAAAATCTACCATGTCTAAGTCAATTAAATCAGCCATGGTAATCTTGTGATTAACGAAAATGGGACAATCATGATAGACTCACTCTGCTAGAATAAACTAACAAACATGTGTAGAAACACTGAATGGTTCACTAAGTTGCTCAGGAATAGTATCAAAATTCATAGCAACATATGGAGTTGCAAAAGATAAACTCTCTCCTGGGTTTAGTAAAGCATAAACAGTAAAGTCAAAGACTTGAATCATACCAGTGACAACATCTGGAGAGTTCTCTTACCCTTAGCAATTAGTGATCGCATAAAGGCGGTTTGATCCTCCGCCGGTACCGAAAGTAGCTCCTCTAGGTTCTGCCCTGTCTGGTGGAGCAACTAATGAAAATTGGGCCTTATTGCCCTGGTTTTCACTACCTTGCCTGTTCTTTGGACACTCTTTCATGAAGTGTCCTCTTGCCCACACTTGAAACAACATGTTTGGCCATCACGATACTTACCTGGGTGGATCCTACCACACTTAGCACATGCAGGAGCCTAATTGCCTCCTTGTGCCACACTACCATGAGACTGTGCAAGTCTAGCTTTGAAGTTCTGCAAATTCTGGCAATTATACTAGCCTTTATTTCTGGGTACAAGTGCACTAACATATGATGGAGCGGGTCCCTTTTGCTTTTGCTGAAAGGACGAATGATTCACATTACCTTTCTGTTGCCCGGAATCATCCTTATCTTAGCTTTCTTATTTTTAAATTCCTCCCTATCCCTCAGCTTCTCTTCCACAACCTGCTGCACATAGACAATCAACCTTAATATATCCATGTCCCCAATTAACATAGCTGCCCTGCCCTCTTTGCTTGATAGGGACAATCCAGGAATAAACAGACTCATCCTACTCCTCATATCCGCAACCATCTCCGAAGCATAACAAGACAAATAGGTGAATTTCAACCCATATTCATGAACACTTAGAGAGTCCTGCTTAAGTGTGAGGAACTCATGCACCTTGGCCTCTTTCAATTCTCGGGGAAAGAAACGCCCCAAAAAGGCCTCCTCAAAAGAGGCCCAACTCGTAAGTGGTGCATCCTTAGCTCTACCCCTTTTCCACTGGTCGAACCAAGTCCTAGAGACATTCTTCAGTTGATATGCAGCTAGCTCAACTCTCTCAGTATCAGCAACATGCATCACATCAAACACCTTTTTTAGTTCATCAACAAAGTTCTCTGGATCCTCAGAAGTGCTTGAACCAATGAAACTTTGAGGGTTCATCCTCAAGAAATCATGAATCCTTGAAGTGTTAGCCTCTTCTTGTCGAGCTACTATTCTTTGCCCAACCTGATTAGTCACAACTTTATTTAACATCCTTATGGTTTCTCTAAACTCAACATTGGTAACATCCCCTTGGGGTTGCACTCTAGGTGCATTCGGTAACTCTTGCTCCTCAATATTACGCCTAGTAAGGTGACCTCTGACAGCTATTCGTGGAGGCATGATTATCTCAAAACATGCGCAAGAACGAATTAGAAGGAAAATTTTTAGAGATCAAACTCTAACACACGAAATGAGAGTTAAAAAAGTGAGAAATTTTCCTAAGTGTTGCAACCTCCTAATTATAGATGTGGCGCGCTTCACACCGATAACTAGGACTCTACAGACACGGCTTCATAGACTCCTTAGGAATCTTGAACTCTATGCTCTAATACTAAGTTTGTCAAGCCTCGAGCCTACACTATGGACGTGGCCGGCACTCGAGAATCATTGCTGGCCTCAAGCGAACCCTTGGCCTGTCTTACTTACTCAGTGAAAGACTTTACTTAAGATAAATATTTTTGAAACAAGTAAACTGAACTATTCAAAATATAACTTAGAATGTATTATAATAATATTCACTGCCAAAGTGGCAACTTAAGTCTCAACTTAACTGAAAAGCAAAAGTAAAGACTTATGAACTAACATCACTAACTCTGTCTATGAAGCCTCTAAACAACTGAGATGGACATCGGAACAGACCCATGACATCCTAATGAACAAATATACTGAAAGCAATAAAAGGATCCTCCGGAAAGATAAGAGGCTCACCAACTGACTCTAAGTGCTAAACTGGATCAACGAGGTGCTGAATGCTGATCCTAGTTACCTGTGTCTGCATCATAATAAGATGCAGGCCAACTAGCATTAGTACATTGAATATACGATTATGCAAGTTGGAATGTTATACATAACTTAAGCGTGAAAAAAATCTGGAAAAAACTCTTACCTTACCTTTACTCAACTCTGAAATAACTCAACTCAAAATGCAGTGTAAAATAACAATAATAGTGCAATTTATACAAAGCATTTAAAACAATAGAAAACAACTTAGTTCGTTAAAGAAAATGCAATAACAAACTCAACTTTACTAATATAACAAAGTAATATAGTTTCTGTGGGAGATTCTCTAACCGACAACCACCACTATGAGCCTAAGTGGTGATACATTGTCTTGCCCACGCTGCCAAAACTTTCCTATACTTTGCCTTCATATAGAACACTTAACTTAGTGGATCCACTAGCTTATGCTAAAAGCATCTTAAGGAGTCATCTCAAAAGTATGATCCTTTACGGTGGTTTATGGAGACTTGAGTTAATATGAACTCGCATCCCCATATTGGTGCTCAATACTACTCCCAAAGTATACTTAGCTCATATGTTTTAAAGAAAAATTTCTTTCTTTGGTTTGAGATAATTACTCATAACTTAACCTAAAAGCTCTCTTGGAATCGCTGTTCCCTTTTCTTGCTCAAATGTGAAAACATTTATAAACTCTTTGGGAATACTTAGTTCCCTTATAGATTTTTGAGACATGAACACAACTCTTTACTCTTTGCTTAACTTGAAACTTAAGTCTTAAAACAAAGTTAAAACGTTTGTTAAAGACTTTTGAAAACTTTAAAAACTTTGCTTGATTTGCTTCATAGCTTCTAGACTTGACTCTTAACTTCTCTTGACTTTTATCCTAACTTTCCTTGAATTGGATTATGGATTCAAGGTTCATGATATCATGTTTATGGATGATTTCATGATGTTTAGATGTACCTTAAAGTGTTGGAATCAACTAGAAAACATAAGTACATTGCTAAGGAACATGTACGAACAGGTGGGGAACGAATGGGGAGAACTGGCGTTCCTGACGCTCTGAGAGGCGCCGAGTCTCAATATTCACAGAACAAATTAGGGCGCTCTGCCTGGCGCGTCGCCCCAGAGCCCTACATTCCGAGACTGTGTTGGGGCGCGCTGAGAGGCACGGCGCCCCAGCCCTTTCCCCTAAAAATCCCAAATTTTCTTCTTGGTTTTTCAACTTTAAACCCTTTAATTTCACTTAGTTCTTTCCCCAAACACTTAGAATCATTTATACTCTCAATATATGATAGATCAAACCAAATTACACCAGGAAAAGATGAATCAAAGCGCAAGAAACTTCAACAACACAACCCATTAGAATTCAAATGAAACCTTCAACAATGTTTATCAAGAACTCAGTTTCTAAACTTTCAAAGACTTAAATTCGCTGAATTGAATCATGGTTGGTGCGTGGGTGAACTAACTCAATGCTATGTTATCTCACATATCTTTTAGGGATCACCCCCGACAAAATCCACAAGTTATCCTTGACGAAATCGACGAATCTTGAACGTTCTTCTCTTTTCTCCTTTTCTCCAAGCCCTAGCGTGAAATTCACTTTTCTAAAATAGACTAAAATATGACTTTACCCCAATTAAAACTCCTAAAAACGAATTATAATAATTAGGTACGGAAAAGACTAAATTACCCTTCCAAAATCCGAATTAGACTTTCCTTAATCCAATAGCCCAACTTTCAAAGGGCATAACTTACTCATACGAACTCAGAATCGCGCTAACTCGATGGCTTTGGAAACATAATTCCAAGATATTTCAACCATATCTGAAAATACACGTAACTCATCCTGAGCTAGGAGTTATGACCCTTTAAAGTTGACCAAAACTCAACTTATTCTAACTTAACAAAATTTCCAGATTTTCATTCTTTCAAAAAATGACTATTTCCAATTATTGGCTTCTTCCTAGTTATTTCAAATTGCGGGATGTTACAACAAGTTTCACTACCGAACTAAAAGTATCAACATAGTCCACACACGATCTTTGATGATACCCTTTCGCAACAAGTCGAACCTTGTAACGATCAACAGACCCATCAGACTTAACCTTTGCTTTAAACACCCATTTACTCCCAATAATATTTTGAGACGGAGAAGGTAGAACTAATTGCCAAGTCCCATTTTGTATAAGAGAATTGTGTTCCTCATGCATTGCCCTACGCAAATGCGCGTACTTTGTAGCTTGAGAGTAACACGACGGCTCAACAATATTAGTTGACATAGCTAAGTACGAGGTGGGCCGCTTTGGTTTTAGTGAACCTATTTGTGATCTAGTAGTCATTGGATGAAACTTAGATGAAGAGCATGGAAATCTGTTAGGATGATGGACATTGCTCAATGGACCAGATTATTAAAAAACAACCCCTTAGTCTCCATCTGCAGTAGGCAATGTATTGGAAAGAATTTCTGGAGATAGAGAAGATGCATCTATAGGCATAACATGTGATTGTAAAGGGGACTGAGGTGTTGCTACAACACACTGTTTAGAGCATTGCGATTTAGAAGTGGAGGTGGAATTATTTAGTATTGTGGTATTGGGTGTTGCAGGAGAAGGACTAGACAAGTTCAATGAGAAAGAAATAAACACAACTGATTGTGGAATTGATGAAGGTATCTCTGGACAGTGAGCGGGGCAACATTGGTTGATATAGCAAGCACCGTAGCATTTTCCTGAACAGCAAAGGGAAAAATAGTTTCGTCAAAAACAACATGATGGGAAACAAAAAATTTAGAGGAAGAAGGATCAAAACACTTATAACCTTTGTGAATTTTCCTATACCCCAAAAACACACATCGCTTAGAATGAGGAGATAATTTATCTTTCGTATAAGGGCAAAGCCAAGGAAAACAAAGACAACCAAACACACACAAGAAGGAGTAATCAAGATCAAAATTAAATAGGATGTGAAAGGGAGGCTGATTATTTAGACGGGGAGTTAGTAATCGATTTATGATATAAATAGCAATATCAAAAACATTTGTCCAAAATTTGGAAGGAACATTTGCATGTGTTAATAAGGCACGACCTATCTCAATAATATGTCGATGCTTACGTTCTACACAACTATTTTGTTCTGGGGTATAAGGACGAGAAGAACATTGTGTAATACCATTGTCTCTTAAATAAGAAGTTAATGCTTGAAACTCACCTCCCCAATCTGCTTGAAAGCTCTTAACCGGACGACCAAAGTATTTTTCCACAATTTTTTGAAATTGAATAAAAATGGAAAGAACTTCAGACTTTAACTTAAGAAAATAGGTCCATGTGTATTTGCTATAATGATCAAAGAAAATCACATAATATTTGTATCCATCATTCGAAATAACAGGTGCTGGGCCCCAAACATCCGAACAAATCAAATCTAAAGGGCCTGTGGCCTGAAAACTAGAATCAACAAAAGGAATTTTATGACTCTTGCTAACAGCACAAGTTGGACACAAACTAGAAAACCCACAACTAGATGAAATAATTGTACTAGAAGGCAACGCCTGATGAAAGTAGAAAATGCATTAGCCAAGCGCGCATGCCAAACACCAAGTGAAGCAGCATATGAAGCTAGTGAAGAAACTAACTTCCATATCGGAAGGGAATATAGACTTCCCTCATTCGGTCCTTTGTGAAGAACTACCTTCGTTGCCAAGTCCTTAATAAAAAAATAGTGAGGAAAAAATTCAATTGAGACTTGGTTAGAATTAGTAAAAGAACTGATGGATAATAAATTTTGGGTAGCAGTAGGAACATGAAGAAGACTATCAAGAATATAATACTTATCAAAAATAAATAAAGATCCTTTACCAATATGCGAGATTGGAAATTTGGAACCATTACCTAGATTAACTTCTTCAGGACCATGATATTTTGAGTGAATAGCAAGGTTTTCAAGATCAAATGTCAGATGATGCGTGGTGCCACTATCTATCAACCGATTTTGTGTTGATTTGGAAGATGTACTTTCTAGATTTGAGGAGGGACGGCTAGATACCCGATTTCCATTCATAGTCCTAGGTGACAGAAAAACTCGTGCAATATAGCCCTTTCTTGCGCAATTATGGCAGACAATTCCAGAATAATCAGTGGAAGGTGGTGGATTTCCTGAATAAGTTCCCGAAAGAGTTGCAGGGGCATAATGCTGACTTTGAGATTGATGTAAGATTCCATGGCTAGCAGAGCGTCCACGACCCCAACTAGTACGCCCTTTGCCTTGTCCACGACGTGTAGAGAATGAACTTTGTGTGTACTGTGTTATTGGGCAATAACATTACTGGCATCTTCACGTTTTAATTATCTTTCTTCATTCAACAACATACCATTAAGTGCATCAAAGGTGATGTCTTCATGACGTGATTCAAGCGACCTTGTAAAGGGGCGATAAGCAGAACCTAATTCGGTAAGAACAAACTCTATTAAATCATCATTAATGATCGGGTGCTGCAAGGCAGCCAACTTATCAGCAATAACTTTTGCCCCTTTCACGTAACTTTCAATAGTTGCATTATCACAACGCAAGTTGTGTTATTGTGCCTTATTTTCACGAATCAATGGTTTAGATCCACTAGCATAAGCTGCAACAAGTTTGTCCCAAGCTGCACGAGTTGTTTCTGCTTCGACCAATTGAGGGAGAATACTTTCTGAAACTGAAGCGACTATCCAACTAAAGACGAGTTGATCTTGACATACCCAAACCTTATATGCAAGATTTGGTTTATCACCATCCAAAATAAGAGTGCGCAACGGACCGGAATGGAACCACCGGACCGGACCGGACCGTAACGGTTTGACTGGTTTGTTGACCGGTACCGGAATGCACCGGACCGGAATTACCGGGACTAATACTCGGTTCCGTCCCATCCCACTATATACCGGAATGGAACGGGATGGGATAAACGGAACGACACATCTTGCTATTTCAAAAAATGATAAAAAAAATTTTTAGTTATTTTGATTTTTTGAATTACGAAAATATGAATTGTTTTTTTAATTTTTCTAAGTTTAAACTTTAAATTTATAGTTTTGAAATTTATAATGTAATTTTAGTTTTTACTTAAGTTTATTTTAAAGATATATATATATATATTTTAATTTTTACCTATTAAGTTTAATAAAGTTTTTTTAAAAATTTTTTTAGCTTAGTTTTCAAATTTCAAGATTTGAATCTTTTGAAGTTTATAAGTTCTTACTTGTTAAGTTGTTAATATGTTATAACTTATAAGTTATATTTATAACTTGTAATTTAAATAACTTAAGTTTGTAATTTAAAAAATAAAATAAAATAAGGATAAAACAATGACACAAATGCAAATTTAAAAAATATCAATCCAATTTATTTAAATTTGTATTACAAATTACAATTATAATTTATAACTATTAGTAGAGTGCATACTTTACGCAGCCACCTTCTAGGAAGGGTTCTGTTTCAACTAAGCCTCAAATATAATACTAATAGTTGTATAGTCCCGTAAAGCCTTTCTCTAACTCAGCTATAGATTGACCGTAATCAACTACTAGTCTTGGTAAAGCTCGTTGATGATCTTGAAGTTCCATGCCATCGTCACTACCACATCCAATGGCTGAATCTATGAAAAGTTCATACTGACTATCTAACTTTGGAAGTCCTTGATTTCTACGCTCAGCATTTATCCAATCTCTAAAAAGCACCGATATCTCCAAACTGTCTTCTGCTAACGAATATCTGTAGTCTCCAATTTGAAATCTTGCCGCGCTAAAAGCTGCCTCTGAAGCTACTGATGATCCTTGAATTGCAAGCACATCCTTCACCATCCTACTAAGTTTTGGAAATTGAGTTCCACGAGCCCTCCACCAGTTCAGTAGTTGTGGTATACCTTCCTCGTTTGTAATATTATCTGAACCCTGTTCAAAATATTTAACAAATTCACATTTATTAGAAGAGTCAAGACCAAGTTTATGTTTCACTCTACCATGGGCACCTACTCGTGGCATAGACATTTTAGGATTTTCAACATTATCTAAGGAACAATATTTATCATACATTTCTTTAGCAAGTAGTTTTATACTATTTTGACATGTTACCAAATCAGGTTGTTCTTCTGGTTTAATATCTAAATTTTGATAAATGCATTCAACTAAAGCTTTTGCACCATATTCTTTATATTCAGGGTTGAAAAGAATTGCAGTTAAATAAATTTGAGGGATAGGAAAAAAATATTTCTTAAATTTTGTAATCATAACTTCAATAGCATTAGCAAATAATTCATTTGTTTTATATTCAGAAAAGAGAGATGAAATCTCACATATATGTATTAAAATTTCGGAAATAGTAGGATAATACATTCCAGAAAAAATTTTAGTAGCATCATAAAATGATTTCAAAAATATTCTAAGTTCATTTACTTCATCCCAATCACTATCATTAAGTTTTAATTCAGGATAAGCATTATGACTATTAAATTGCATAGTAATAGGTTCTCTATATGTATAAGCAACTTCAAGCATATCATAAAAGGAATTCCATCTAGTTTTTACATGTTTAGGAACTTTTCTAAACGGAAGTTTACATGCATTACAAAGCTCTTTAAATTGGTTAATTCTACTACTACTATGCATATGAAAAATATAAAAACAAGCATTATCAACTTTATCACAATCATTTTCAAATAATTTCACACCATCACTAACAACCAAATTTAATATATGTACAGCACATCTAACATGAAAAACATATTTACTAATAGGACAAATTCTATGTTCTAGCATATTAATAGCATTTAAATTAGCAGAAACATTATCTAAAGTAATACTAATGACTTTATCACAAAGACCGAAAAAATCTAAAATTTCCAACACAGTAGTAGCAATATACATTCCAGTTTTTTTCTGTTGACAAATTTTATAACCGATAATTCTTTTTTGTAAATTCCAATTATAATCAATCCAATGAGCACTAACAGTTAAATAATCAAAACCATTAGGACTACGACCCATATCAGTGGTAATAGCAACTCTACAATCCATTATTTCAAAATAGGCACGCAAAAATTGACAATGTTTTTCTTGAAATTCAAAAATATCTCTTTTTACCATGCTTCTTGATAAACCTTCAAAACTAGGATTATATGTATCACGAATATATGCAATAAAACCCGGATGTTCTCCAAAACTAAAAGGTAAACCACAAACAACAACCATTTTTGCAAAATTTTCACGATCACGATCCTTATTATATGTTCGATGTGTAAGAGGACCACTTGGGTTCGAAGTATTTAATTCACCTTGAACCATATTTGACCCTCTAGCCGATGCTCCAATGCTAGAATTTTCACAAACATTAATAGAAGATAAATATGCAAACCACTCTTTACTATGTTTTTGCATCAAATGCTTTTTTAATCCCCCCGTTGAACCTCCACTCCCACCAGATGTATATTTAAAATGTTGTTTACAAAGATTACATATACTAAAAGTTTTTTCTTCATTCAAATAACAAAATTTCCACACATTTGATTTTAAAGTACGTTGTACCTTGGTTTTACCTCTAGTTGGAACAATAGGGAGACGACTAATTTCAACCGGAGGATTGTCCTCCTGAGGTGGAACTTCAGTACTATTGAGGTCGGAACTAGTCGGTGTATCATTTAAATTTTCTTCATCAATTTCTACTTCTTCATTTTCTTGATAATTACCATAATGTCTTTCATAAACCTCTTCGGGAATTATAGGACTATCTGAATTAATTTCTACAGGACCGGGACAAGAAAAACTAGTTTCATTCACATGAGTAAATTCATCAGTATTCATTCTAACAAGAGGAAATTTAGGTTTAGAAGAACTAGAACCATTCTTATTTTTTGTAAACATATTTTTTACTCCGTGTACAATACCTTTTTAGAGAGTGGAACGAAGTTACCAAATGTATGTGTAAATAACAAATGATTATAAAATTGATGTCGAAACTCGAAACTTCAAGTTTGAAGAAGATTCCTACTCCAAAATTCACCAATTGATTATTGAAATCTTCAAAATTACAAAATAATATGATTGAAATTTGAAATTTGAATATTGAAAGTCTGAAACTTTGAGAAAGATTGAGAATTGAGAGAAATTGATGATTGCTAATTATTAAATATTGTAAATATGTAAATTGTAATTAAAAATATAAAGAGAGGGAGTATATATAGCTTTTAGAAATTGTGATTTGTGAATTTGTGAGTTGTGATTATATGTTAGGAATTGAAAAATATAGCCGTTTGTTATTTCCGTTGGGGTCTTGGGGATGGGACAGGTTGGTCAGGGCAGGGGGTAGGGGCAGCGGGCAGGGGGGTAGGGGACTAGGGGGCAGCAGCTTTTCTGAAAAGCTGCTACATGGGACAATGGGAGTTGGACTGTTGGACTGCACGCCTATATATATATATATATATATATATATATATATTATTTTCAATATATAAGTTATAATATAAAATATAAATTAATTAATCGGAACTGGATCGGAACAGGACCGGAATCGAAATAAACTGGGATAAATCGGTACCGGGACACGGGTATCAAATCATGATACCGTTCCGTCCTGTGTACGAATTCACGGTGTCCCGTTCCGTCCCAAGACTACCTGACCGAAATGAACCGGAATGGTACCGAAACGGTATCGGACCGGTACCAGTCCAACCCGGTCCGGTGCCCAGCCTTAATCCAAAATATGTGGTGGTGTTGGTTCACAACTATCCATATAATGGTTAAGACCACAACCGCAAATCATTGGAAGAAATTGTGTCTTCTAAAGCAAAAAATTTGTTGACGTAAGCTTTACTGGCAACTGGTGAGTGAGATTAGGTGTAGGATAATAGTTTCCCATGGCATTCGTTGAAACAACTAAAGTTGCCAGGGTAGAAGAGTTCTCTATATTATCTCCCATTCGAATGGTCGTTAAACCACAAAAGGCTTAGGTACCATGGAAGAGATGTTCATTCATCCATAAAATATGTACAACAATATGAATATATAGGTAGACTAGACTTAGAGACCAATAAGAACTAGGTAGCACAGATTGAGGAGAAATAGTCTCCTAAGACATCACAACTTAGTCACCCTTTTACATAGTTTAGATATAATAGGGATCTATCTAAGCCTATCTGTTACACATATAGGGATCATGATCTTAAATTAAATATATGAAAAGTTGAAATTAAAAAGTTTCTAAAAAGGAAAAAATACATTCTTTTTTAAAAGTAGTAAAACAAAACAAAAACAAAAAAAATGGAACAAACAAATTGAAAAAGAGGAAGAATAATTTAAGCAAACCATGAAAGTAGAAGAAAAAAAATAGAACAAACAAATTGAAATGGGACTTAGATTTGTTATGTGCTCTCTTTAATGGAGTTGATATGGAGGCTGCTAGACAAATCCCGTTGAATATTAGGCCTCAAAGAGATAGTTGGATGTGGAAATTGGATAACAAAGGATTATACTCTTTCAAAAGTGGGTATCGTCTCCTTTATAATCAAAACATAGCACCCAACTTGCAAGACCAACAACTTTGGAAATTCATCTGGAGCATATCATTACCCCCTAAGGTGCTTACCTTTATATGGAGAGCTTTGAGAAATATTTTACCTACATGTGAGAGCCTTTCCAAGAAAAAATGTGAAGCTAGTTCAATTTGCCCTCGATGTTTGCAAGCGTCGGAAACTGTGAAATATTGCTTGGTAGATTGTAACACTCCGAAAATTTCTAAGTTTAGACTCGAACCATTCTTCCTTTACTTGTAGGGTCATATCGGGTGATTCTTAAATTGCCCATATGTGTAAAGGTAAATTCATTACTGTGGGAATGATTTTATGTATGAATTAATGTCACTAAAATGATCCCCTAACACAAAGTTTAGTTGAAAGTTTCCTTACCGATTAAGGTTTGATGTAAGATTCTATTTGAGTCAACTTCAAACGACCAGATCTCTTAGAGTATAAAGAGTTATGTGGACCAAAACCTATCTAATTAAAGGTATTTGAATCTTCTTTCCAACTCCATCAATTTCGCGTCAATCCAATTTATGAGCAAAAGGTTATGCCCATTTTAGTAACCTGATACAGTGATGTGACGAATTAGCCAATGGGAAAACATTAAAAAGGGTCCTTTTTGTCCTTTTACCTCTAAGAAAACCCTAAACTAATTTCTTGATGAATTAAATATTCAAAACAATCATATTTTCATCTCTTAATCCATCATTCCCTTCTCTCTCAAATCCTAAAGCAAAATCCTAAGGAAAAATAAAAGTAGAAGACTCCATTCAAGATTCTTTCCATCTTTTTCAAGATTCTTCTTCAAGGTGAGTCTTTCTCCAAGAATTCCATTCTTTCCAACTCAAATTCTTCGGTACAAGTATGAATCACTAATGAAAATCATAATTTTTGTCCATAGAGATTTCAAGAAACCAATTCAAGAATCTCAAGAAAGATTTTCTTGGTTGTTCTCCTTGAAGTTAGGGTTTCAAGGCTTCTAATCAAGTTTTTCATCAAGATTCTTCAAGATTATTCAAGAACCTTGTTCTTCCATGTATGTAAGACTATCATAGTGTTGGACTAGTTCGTCCTCATGCCCTACATCTACTTTCAGATCAGTAAAAGAGTAATCTAGGATTATTTCCCTAGATTTGAGTATTCTTGAGATAAGTTGATTTTGAGTTCTTGAGTTCATATTTCTTTTTGAAATTCTACTCCTAATTATTGAATTGCTATATTTTATGCGTTAACATTCTTGAGTTGAGTTGTTCATGTCAATAATTCCGCATGAACCTATGAATTGAGTTATAAATATTGAGAAGCTTTTTAGAGCCAATACTTGAGTTTTAAACTAAGTTTTTTAGGAAGTAAAGATGAATTTTGAGAAAGATTTGTGTTAAAGAGTTTCTATATGGTTATTGAGGTCCTCAAGTTGAGTCGTTCATGCCCATAATTCCGCATGAACCCTACGAATTGAGTTATAAGTCTTGAGAGTCTTTGAAAGTCAATCATTGTGTTTCAAACTAAGTTTTAAGAAAAAGTTTAAAGGTTCTATTTCATAAATACTTAAGAGTTTCTAATGTTATTTTATTCATATACACATGTATATATGTTAATTATTGGACTTGAAAGATGAGTTCATAAGTGCATGAAAGATGAGTTCATAAGTGCATGTTTTCAAGAAGCTAAATACGTCTCATGTTTTGAAAAGTATTTCAAGTAATGTAAGAAGTCCTTTCTTTATAATGGGTGAATTGAGTACAAAGTTATATTAATTATTTTGGGAGCAGTATTGAGCACCAAGTTGGGTTAGAGTATTTTATGATTCGAAAGTCTCATAGAACTACGTAGCTAGCATAGGATAAGATACCATTGATTCTTCATGCGACTCTTCACTGCCTCTGAGAAGGCCAATTAGATGGATCCATAGTCACGATATCATCCTATACTTCGTCAAAGTATAGGATGACCCTGACAACGAGAAGCGAAATGTTGTATCATTGCTAGGCTCATGGTAATGGTTGTTGGTTAAAGAAACTCCCCACAAGTAAAGTATATTATTTTCATGTTGCTTTCATTGTATATTTTATTGTAAAGCTTAAATGATTTTCACTTCATGTTCATGTATTGATTCGTTGAGTTGCTTTCAACCATTCAGTTCAGTTATTTGTTTACTCAACTATATTACATACTCGTATATTTCATGTACTGATGTTATTCGACCTGCATTCTTTTATGATGCAGCTATAGGTGTTCATGATTATCAACAGATACTTCATTGAGATCACTATATACTCCAGTTAAGTTTGGTGAGCCTCCTTGTATTCCAAAGGACTTCACAGTTACTTTCTAGTTAATTCCTCTGTCCCAATTTATGTGACTTACTTTCCTTTTTAGTTAGTCCCAAAAAGAATGAAATATTTATACATTAAGTAACAATTTTGGTATAAAATGTCTATTTTACCCTTAATGAAATTATTTACAGCCACACAAATTTCTATCATTCATTTTGGACTACAAGTTTTAAAAGTCTTCCTTTCTTTATTAAACTCCATGTCGAGTCAAACTACCTCATATAAAATGGGACGGAGGGAGTAGTAGTTTTGAGGTGTCATGGGTCTTGTCCCGACATCCTTTCTTAATAGTAGAGGCTTCATAGATAAACAGTTTTGGAGAGTCTTTCAGTTTCAGATATTTTATTTAAAACTTATGTTTCATACTAAGTATATTCAGCAATGTTTTGAGATTTAGTAAATTATTTTTAAACACATCTTTTAATTTGATGCTTATGTATGTTTGAGGTAGTATTCCGCTTGTAATCAGTCAGGATGAGGATTCGCTGGGGGACCAGCAATGGTTCTCGAGTATCGGACACGTCCAGGGTGTAGGCTCGGGTCGTGACATAGATTATCAATTTGCAAAACAATGTTGGATTCAATCAAAATTTGGTTGGCATGATGTACTAGGAGATTTTGTGGCGTGGTTTGAAGATCAAAGAAAGCACAATGCAAAAAATAAAAATAGAGGAAGCAACCATGATTTTGTGGAGCTTATGGAAAGGCAGAAATAATTTATGTTGGAATAATAAACGAAATGTGCCCGCTGCCACTTTGTACAGTGCGAAGAAGGAGCAGGAGGAATGGAGGAGAGCCAATTTTGAAGGCGAGATGACTGTTGCTGCTACAAAAATGATAACTAAATGAGAGCGACATCTGCTTGACACAATAACACGTACCGATGCCTCTTACGATATCAATACTAGTTTGGCAGGGATATGCATGGTGCTACGTGATCACTTGGGTCAACTTATTGCTGGGAAAACTTTATTTTTTGGCTGTGTGGCTAACGCGTTGTTGGCCGAGATCATAGGGGTGTGTGAGGTTCTTAGTTGGCTAAAGGACCGGTTCAGTAGAACAAGATTAGTTGTGGAAACTGATAATTTACTTGTGAAGCAAGCTCTGGAAGAAAACTTGGTGAATTACTCTTATTTTGATTCCTTAGTTTTTTATTATAAAACTCTTATCAAGGAGTTACCTTTTCACTCTTTGTCGACTGTTAAGAAATTAGTGAATCAGGTTGCTCATTGTCTTGCTAGAGCATCTATTTCTATGCCTGGTTCGATGGAGTGGGATACTAGCGCTCTATCTCGCATTACTGTTGTACTCATTTTTGATTTGAATAATACATGATGAAAGAGCCATTTCAAAAAAAAAAAAAAAAAACTCTATTAGTGACTAAATTAACAAATAATCCAGTAGTATATCCGCTGTAACTTAGCAAAGTACTTTCTTTTGGTAATACCATCCCACTTCTTTGCTATGGCAAGATTAATGATCTGTTTGATCATGAGAATTAATCTCTGTTTTAGGATTTTTATTTTATTTTAATATAAAATCACTATTTGATCATGAAATTTTCAAATATGACTTGAAGTTAAACAGTTTTTCCAGTTATGTATTAGCATTATTTTAGGAATTGATTGAGAAAAAAAGGGACGATTATATTACATTTCTTCATCTATGGAAAGTAAGTATTTTTTTTGCTACTTTTGACATGTCAATGTTTAGGCATGATACATAAACGTGTCCTTTAACTTGACCTCATCTTGCATTTATGTCCTTCAATTTTGAATGTGCATAAGTAGACATTTAAACTTGTATAAAGTGTAATAAGTAAACACACACGTCTTACGTGACATAATACACATAGGACGTCATGTAGGATGGAGAATTGCCATGTAGGATGCCACATAGGACATGCATCGGTGCATGTCTACTTGTTCAATTATATACAACTTTAAATGTCTACTTGTGCACACCCAAAATTGGAGGACATAGACTATAGATGTCAATTGAGACCAAGTTAAAAGGATATTTTTATATATTATGCCCAATGTAACATTGTTTAGTTAATTAAAGTTCTCAAATTGTTATTAGTTTGGACCTACATTCCACATGTTTATCAAAGAAAAGGCCACACACAACTTGTGTGAGACTTAAAAGGAGAGGTTCACTATGATGGGGGTACTTTTTTTTCCCGAGAAAATATTTCCCCCCAACAGAATGATGTATTAATTCTGGTTGAATAAAATTTTTATTGGATTGAAATGAATTGAACTAATGAATGAATGGGTCAATAACTCGCTCAAATTTAAACGGATTGGACGAATTGAGTTTCATTTTGCCAGCCAGCCCTGATACAATATAAACATAGGGGCACCAAGGACCATTACCTCCCTATTATGTCATCACTAAATTAGTCACTAACTAGTTCACAATTCTACTTAATTTGGTTAATAAACCCTAAGATATTAAAACAAGAAGTAGATGAAATGAAAGTAACAATCATCAATTAAGAAGAAGATAAAATAAAAGTGATAAATTGAGGAAGAAAAGGCCAATATTATTTAGAAAAATATTGAGAACTTCTATATGAAGTATTTGGCCCTCCTATGCATAATGATGAGAAGCGCACATTATCTCTTATTTACGTTTTCTAATTTCTAAAATGTCAGACAAGTTATATTCAATAGAATGTTTGTGGGAGTGATAATTAAACTATCCATCCCAAGTTTTACCTGGCCTGCACGTTCCTCCTCTAGCTGGTATTGAAACAACCACAATAATAAACTCAGTGTAATTTCACAATATAAGATTTGAAAATAACAGAATATTTTTTTCTCTAGGATTTGTAATTAGTCCTATGTGGCATAATACATGTAAGACACTATATAGGACACAAATTGTCATATAGAATGTTATGTAGAACATGTGTGTTGATTTGTTCAATTTTATACAAATTTAAGTGTCTACTTGTACGTGCACACCCAAAATTAAAAGTGTCTACTTGTACGTGCACACCCAAAATTAAAAGTGTCTACTTGTACGTGCACACCCAAAATTAAAGGACATAAAGTAAAATAAGACCAAATTAAAGGACACTTATTAGTCAAGCACGCTAGTTGCAATAAAAGAACAACGCTAATTGCGCTGTCACGTATGTATTATGGTTTGTAATATTCCATTGATCTCTTTATGCCTAGGAAGGCCAACAACTTTGAACAAATTAAGAAGCACAAGATTGAACTCTCAAAATTTAGGATAATTTAATTATTTGGTTGGCTCTTCACATCTTCAATGAGCTAGCTGCTGTGTTGCATAGAAAATGACAGTGAATACAAAATTCACAAATTTACAGGTCAAATCACATTGAATGTTGACAACTATTTTTTTTGTCTTCAAACTTAGGAAATATTTTTTTGGACAGCCGTTGCTAATTAGACTATCCTATCTTCGTTGATTTTAATTTCATTTATAGATAACAAAGAAAGGATAATATATATTTGGTAGCCACTCATACATGTATCGCAAACCACGTAGTATAATTTCATGAAGAGTGTTTGAATACTGCGTGAATCAAGCGTATCTTGAATTATACTCGTGATATGAATTCTCATGCAATCTGAGATATATAGAAAATTCAATATCAGAATCCAATCACGATTCCTCAAAATTCGTGTCATTGCTGCTTTTTAGAGATAAATTAGTGATTGGACATGATTTGATTTGTCAATTTTCTTTGCATCTCCTCTTTATTGAATATTTATTTTATTGAAGTGTTTGTAGTGGTAAAAAATTCATGTCCACCCTTGACCATGCATATCCAGTGGCGGAGCTATATATACATTTGACGGGTATCAATCGATATTCCTTTGTGAGAAAATTACACTAACGTGCTTAGACAAATATATGTTATACATTGTTTGACTTCAATACAATCTAACTTCTTTATATTTTAACATATCTTAATCAAAATTCTGACTCCGTACATGTGGAAGATGAGTTAATTGCGAAAATTGGAGACCGCATATCTAGAGGGGGGGAGTAATTAATGGATTTGGCTCCCCTCCATTACCCTTTCCCTCCATTTCATCAAGTACACATCTAGATGAAAGACATGTGTACTATTTAATTGTTAAAGGTCAAGATTATGTTGCATTAACTAGTATCATAACCATAGTTGAGAAATAAGTTTTGAACAAATAATTTCTTAACGTTGATAAGAAAAATATTCCTACAAATCTTAGAACCGTTTGATTTCATTTTATATTTCTATATTCAAATATTAATATTGTACATTATTTAATTGCTTCCTATGCTAGCAAATTTATTCTTGAAATATTAGGTTGAGAAGTAAAAAATGCATAATTAGGCAACTGTGAAAGTATTAGAATTACAAATGTGAGATATTAGGTTGAAATAGAAATCATATAATAAAAATGGGATGTAAAAAATGCATAATTAGAATTACAAATGTGAAAGTATCAAAAAAATAAAATCTTTTAAAAAATAAAATAAAATAAAACATCAATTTAAAGGCAAAATATTTTGTAAGACTACTGTTAGGCTAAACAAACTAAACGTTGTTATCCATTTTAATATTTAAATATAAAATAAAATTAATGATATAAATATATGGATAGTGGATACCAAAAATTGAGAATAATTAATTATTCTTACTAAATTTGGAGAGATTTTTTTTCAAAACTTATTCATTTAACTATGATTATGATATTAGTTAATGCAATATAATTTTGATTTTTAATAATTAAATAATATACATGTTTTTTATCTAAATGTGTATTTGACGTAATAGAAAAAAATGGTAATGGAGTGGAGCCAAATCTATAATTAATTGATGATAAGTAGGTTGATTGACACGTATATGCTATTTGGATTCTTCCTAAAAGAAACAAAACTGGCTAGCTACCCTGCACTTTCCGTACTCGCAATCCTAGTCTTTTTCTTCTTCTCTCTTTTTGTCCGACTTGTGCGAGTCTAAATATCATCCCATTCCTATTTAAATTGCAGTAGGTAGGTATATGACCAAAGCGAATTGTTCGAATTATAACCTTCATTTACTTTTAACTCGAAAGTTGTGAGTGAGTTTGAGTCACTAGAAAAATTATTACTTATAATATTGATGGGTTAAGATGCAAATCATTATAGTTGATCGTTCTTCAAAATTTCAGTCACTTTTATACATATGCACTCATGGCTAAAAATTATAAGTTGCACAAACTAACTGTCCAGAAAATGAAGAGGAAAGAGGAAGACAACACAATTCAATAATGCCTACTCAATTTCAATTTTTCAATTATGATATAGTTTAGAAAAACTTATTTTCTTTTTCAAAGTGAAAAATCTTGTTTGCTCAAAAGAAAAAATGATTTTTTTAAAGTCAGGTATACGTTCCAGACTCAACTTAAATTTCAAATATTTGTTTTCCCCAAACTCTAATTATTCCTTTAAAATATTACATTATTTATATCCAAACACCCGCTAAATTTCAAATATCCCTACATAAAACCTTCATTAATGGTTAGATATTTTCAAACTATTTGCCTTTTCAAATTCACAGTATATAAATCTTTCTACTTCCCAACTCCCAAAGTACGACTGAACTCTCTCTCACTCACACAAACTCCAATGGGTTTCCACATCCTTTCTACTTCTCCGGCCAGAAAATGGCTTGGCTTCGTCGCCGCCGTCTGGGTCCAAGCCATCTCCGGTAACAATTACACTTTCTCTAACTACTCCGACGCTCTTAAATCCCTCATGTCCCTCACACAGCTCCAGCTTAACAACCTCTCCGTCGCTAAAGACGTCGGAAAAGCCTTCGGCATCTTCGCCGGCATAGCTTCCGACCGATTACCTACTCCTGCCATTCTCCTCATTGGTTCAATAGAAGGCTTTATTGGCTATGGCGTTCAGTGGCTTGTTGTTAGTGGTCGAATTCAACCACTCCCGTACTGGGTCATGTGTATTTTCTTGTGTATGGGTGGGAACAGTACGACTTGGATGAATACTGCCATTTTAGTTACTTGTATTCGTAATTTTAGGAAAAATAGAGGCCCTGTTTCGGGAATTTTGAAAGGGTATGTCGGTTTAAGTACAGCTATATTTACTGACATTTGCTCTGCTCTATTTGCAAATGACCCTTCATCTTTCTTACTTTTACTTGCTGTAATCCCTTTTGTTGTTTGTTTCACGGCAGTTTTATTTCTCCGTGAAATTCCACCTTCTTCTACCTCTGCTGAAGAGCAAGATGAAGTTAAATATTTTGGCATCATAAATGCTGTCGCAGTTTGTATCGCTGTTTATTTATTAGCATTCGACATTTCAGGCCCTCATGGCACTGTTTCTTCGCAATTATTTGCTGCTATATTACTGATTTTACTGGCATCGCCTCTGTTCATTCCCATGTATCTAATGACGAAGAGTTTTATCCGTTCCAATTCGGTGAATCTTGATTTTGAAGGTAACAATATTGCAACTGTGCCTCTTTTGGCTGGACAAATTGTGGAGAAAGAGGATGTTGGAGTTGTGGTGAAGAAGGAAGTGGCGACGGTGCCAATGATTGGAGAAGATCACACAATATTTGAGGCGATGAGGACTGTGGATTTTTGGATATTGTTTTTCTCGTTCCTTTGTGGGGTTGGAACAGGTTTGGCAGTGATGAATAACTTGGGGCAAATGGGATTGGCTATGGGTTACGTGGATGTGTCCATTTTGGTGTCATTCACAAGCATTTGGGGATTTTTCGGGCGCATTCTTTCCGGATCTGCCTCTGAATACTTTATCAAGTAAGTTAACTGAAAATAATATTTTGTTTGTTTAGTTTTGACTTTGCATATAATTTGAGACTTTTGAATCTCATGATATTAAACTAAAAGTATGTACATGCTATATGGAAAGTGAAATTAAAAAGTTGTCCTACAATTAAAAAAAAAAAGATATTTTTTTTAAACCCGCATGGAAAATGAAATTAAAAAGTTGTCCTAAAAAAAAAAAAAAAAAAAAGATATTTTTTTAAAACCTGCATGGAAAGTGAAATTAAAAAATTGTCCTAAAACAAAAAAAAAAAAGATATTTTTTTAAAACCCGCTAAAGAGAAATTAGGACAAAATAAATTGAAATCGAAGGAGTACTTTAACAGTTAAATTGTTCACTAGGGGTGTACATAGATCGGTTTGGTTTGGTTTTTCATTAAAAAAACCTAAACCAATTATGTCGGTTTATTAAATCTAAAAACCAAATCAAACCACGCAAAGTCGGTTTTTTCAGTTTCGGTTTTAGTCGGTTTTTTTTGGTTTTTCGGTTTTTTACAACTATACGGTGTTTGAAAAAGAAATCAAATATATTTTCACTTATCTGTGTGATAAGTTAAACTTAAGAAATGTTAAATGAATAGAAATTTTTGTAAACACGGCAAATTCACATGAGTACAAAATATTTTTTTTGAAATATAAACGTTCATTATGTTAAATTAATAAAATTAAAGGATACAGTCAAACTGAATACAAAACGAAATATTTACAAAGTAAATTGTTAACATTGAATTTGAAAAACTATAATAATATAATTGTAACTTTGGATTTTAATACAAAATAAAATATTTACAAATTTTACAAGCCCAAATTTGAAATAAAATATATAAACATTGAAAACTATAAACTAACTAAAAATATATTAACAAAGTAGATTATAAATAAAAATTTTTTATCTATGAATAAAATAATATTATATATATAATATTTACAAAATCTTACAAGCCCAAATTTAAAATAAAGTATATAAACATTTTAAACTATAAAATAACTAAAAATATATTAACAAAGTAGATTATAAATAATATTTTTATCTATAAATAAAATAAAATTATATATATAATATTTATAAGATTTACAAGCCCAAATTTGAAATAAAATATATAAACATTGAAAACTATAAACTAACTAAAAATATATTAACAAAGTAGATTATAAATAATATTTTTTATCTATAAATAAAATTATATATATATATATATAAAATATTTACGAGATTTTACAAGCCTAAATTTGAAATAAAATATATAAACATTGAAAACTATAAACTAACTAAAAATATATTAACAAAGTAATTTATAAATAATATTTTTTATCTATAAATAAAATAAAATTATATATATATATATATATATATATATATATATATATATATTATGTCGGTTTGGTTTGGGTTTGGTTTGACTTTTTTCTTTTAATACCAAACCAAATCAAGAGTGGTCGGTTTTTTTTCAACCGCCAAACCAACCAAATCAAACCACAAATCAGTTTTTTTTTTTCGGTTTGATTTGGTTCGTTTGTTCGGTTTGACTTTACGGTTTGACTTGTACACTCATACTGTTCACCTATACAGCTCGTTTTGTTGGTAGATTAAATACTAATTTTATCTGTTTCATTGGATATGGAGATTAAGAAGAAAACTTTTGATACTAATGAGAGTGCATGCCATTAACGTTGATGAGGGGTTTAAAGTGAATTTTTTTTCTAAATATAGAAAAATGTCTCTATTTTTTTCTTGGAAC
The DNA here is from genome assembly GCA_037074985.1 of Solanum bulbocastanum. NCBI lineage: Eukaryota > Viridiplantae > Streptophyta > Magnoliopsida > Solanales > Solanaceae > Solanum > Solanum bulbocastanum. The sequence goes on along the minus strand of CM073606.1, from coordinate 43,795,030 downwards.
AAACTGAACTAATTAAGGAAATAGTGTAAAGTAAAACTAAAATTTCTGCTGTCAATATTGTTTTTCTCGGTGTATTTTTAGTTCACTTTTTTGAAAGTATTTATTCTTACTCATTTATGCATGAGATAGAACTCATTTAGAGTAATTTAATCAAATATCTTTTATGATTAATTTTATTGAATAATATTTATGATAGGCATGATAAAACTTTAAACATAGAGCCGTTTTATCTTTGTGGTAGGCAGAGGGGAGCTAGGAGTTAGCGAGGGGTTCAATTGAATTTCTTCGCTGAAAAGTATATCACGGCAATAGGGCAAAACAAATTCTCTTAATTGTGCATAAACTGTTGAATTCCCTTGACACAAAAAGTGATAGTGTTGGTGGTGACAAATGCGATTCAAAAATTGTGTTAAAAGATCATAAGTTTTCAAATCTTAAGCATGATGTTCCTGTTTTTGTTTTTGGAATCCTCTTGTATATTTTTTTGATCCGCCACTGATGATAGTTAAACAGTAACATTTAAAAGATGGGTCATACAAATTTGCTGATTCGTTTATGTGCTTTATATATGTCATTGGCTCTCTCTGCTAAATGTTAGTGCTATGTTTAATAGACATCTTGGAACCCAGTGTCGTCAACAAGATTAACAATGATTAGAAAAGAAGATTAAATAAAGATCTATGGGTAATTTGTTTCTTGTTACCTCTTAATTGTATATGTGGCATTCGTTTACTGAACTTAGTTTCTGTGTTTGAAGGAAAGCTGCAATACCAAGGCCTGTATGGAATGCAGCTTCACAAATTCTAATGGCTATTGGATATATCCTAATGGCCATGGCTATGCCAGGATCACTATACATTGGCTCTATTGTCGTAGGAATTTGCTATGGAGTTCGTCTTGCTGTCACTGTTCCTACTGCCTCTGAACTCTTTGGTCTCAAGTACTATGGTCTCATCTACAATGTCCTTATCCTCAACCTTCCCCTCGGGTCATTTCTCTTTTCTGGTTTGCTTGCTGGTTTACTATATGATGCTCAGGCAACAAAGACAGCGAGTGGTGGCAACACATGTATAGGTGCTCATTGTTACAGGCTTGTGTTCATAGTTATGGCTATAGCATGTATCATTGGATTTGGATTAGATGTCTTGTTATCGATCAGAACCAGGAGCTTATATTCAAAGATTTATGCAAGCAGGAAATCAAAGAAGTCTGCTGTTTTAGCTTAATTGGTCTGGTTCTTTACAGTGCGAGGTCAAGTGAGAAGGATGGAGGGGAAAATGTATCCTGCTGATATGATATTCTGTTGCTGGCTTGTGCAAACTGGCAAAGTCACGGTGTTTGATTAGCTTGAATTTGTTGTCTGCCTGCATATTGCATGAGTTAATATAGTTTTATGTGATCGTAGAGATGTATATATTAAGCATTGTTTCTTGCCACGTTTAAATGGAAGGCATTACAAATACCATCTGGGATGATCAAATGACTTGTTATCTCCATGAGTAAATTTTTAACTTGTTCCGTGGGCATTAGCAATGGATGTCAATGGCTGGATCATTTTGGAGACTCGAATCCTCCATAAGAGCCATTCTTGATACTGTAGGGCTCCTCATTTTACTGATGGAATTGGACATCAGTGACAAGTTTAACAAGGGAGCACAAGTTAGCTATCTCCAAAGTTCAGTATTGTTCAAACAAATGAAGATTGCTCATATGTTTTTATGGTTAACTACGATGACGAAATTTCGGAGACAGAATTTCACTTTTCCTGGTGGCGAGTCTCAACATTACATTTTACAATTTAGCTGTATATTTGTAACTATACTTTTAAGACTTGTGGTCTAAAATAAGTCATAAATGTTTGTATAATACTTTTTTCTCTATGCTCTTAATCTTCAATGATCCTACACAATTTAAAAAGGCATAATACATACATTGGACCTTAAACTTGGCTTCAAATTTTAAATTTGACCTCCAACTTTCATAGTGCACAAATAGACACTTTAACTATCTAATTTTTTAATAAATAAACACGTGAGTCCTAGCGGGCAAAACGTGTGATGTGCACTTATTTTGTACGTGTTAGGAGTAATTTTCAAGGCCCACAACAGTAAAAAAATGCTGAAATGACAACTCTACCCTTAATGAATCCATTTTATATATATCTTTATATTTCCAAATCAAAATCTCATTTTTTTTCCTTCTCTTTCAAACCAAGATTTTTTCCTCTCTTTAAAACGATTTCTGCTCATATTTATTGGAAATGGCTTCTCTCATTGTGGAAAAAGTGCTATAATGAAGATTTCTTGGTCAGCAAACAATCCAGGTCGTTGGTTTCTTGGATGTGAAGATGTTCGGGTATGGTTCCATTTAAGACATCTTTGTTTTTTTTGTTTAAATTTTAGTTCTCAGTATTCAATTTTGATAGTGAATTTGTTCTTCTTAAACAGGTTGGATGCAAGTTTTTTAGGTAGTGTGAACTTGAATATACTGAACACACTAGAATTGCTATTTCAGGATTACAAAAGAGGATAAAAAAACATGATGAAGAAAAGGAAAAGATTAGCAGGAATTAATTTTGATTCTTGTATATAAATTAAAATTAATGTTGATTTTTTTTTAGTTCTAAAATCGACGTGTAAAATATTTAATTAGTTGGCAGCCATTGAGTGACTCACTATTACACGTTGGAGCGTTTGCATCTCACACTCTTTGGCTACAAAAATCGCGTGTTTATTTATTTAAAAGTTGGATAGTTAAAGTGTCTGTTTGTGCACTATGAAAGTTGGAGGTCAAAGTTAAAATTTGAAGCCAAGTTTAGAGTCTAATATATGTATTATGCCATTTAAAAAACACGACAACACCTACCACAATCTAAGAGAAAATAATCAATTTTTTTGTCTATAAACCACGCCAAGAAACAAACTATTATAATATAAATGCCCACAATATTATAAGATCAATGTTGGATAGAGTTTAGCTAATATTAACACACCAATGATTTCATAGATCACAGTGATCACGATGCAGTCGACTTATCAATAATCTGTAGTAAACAAAACAAATCCATATTCAATGCCTTGGTCTTAATTTTTACATTTTTCCATCCGAAATTTAATCAAAAATGGACCAACAAGAAAGTTTTAAAACCATCTGATAACCTTAAAAGTGAGTGGTACTGTCTCCAACCTTTTTCTATGTTTTCTTTGACTATAGTTGTGTGTTGAACGTTGTTGAGAGTGTATTAGTGGGCTGGGTCAGTGAATGTAAAGGTGGGTTTGGGCTACTGAAAATAGAATTGGTTTGGGCTGTTGGAATTGAATAAAATTGGTTTCAAATTAGAGTGAAATAATGAGTTTAAAATTGAGGTAAGGAGTGGTTAAAATTGCAATTACAAAATGGTCAAATGGGAAGCAATTGTAACCAATTGAAGTTTAAAACTTATTCAACTTGAATTTAATTGGTGAATTCGGCTAAAATTTAAATAAGACGAGTTAATATAAATTAATTAATGGGCTTCTTAATCTAATCGAAATAAAATAATTAACTTAATTATAAACTAATTAACTCAAGAGATAAACCAACTTAAAACTAAATTAATTTAATAAAATATTTAACTAAATATAAAATCTTCTTGAGATGATAAATTGGGTGGCAACAACGTGCATCCAGTGCACCACACGAACATCTCGTGCACTGCACGTGCATCTCATGTGCTGCACGTGTATTTGATGCACCACGCACATCTTGTGGAAATTAATAAAAGTATTTTAAATTCAACAAGTGGTATGTAAAATTTGTACTAGAAACGAAGCAATGGATGATTACTGAGTGTCTTTGTTTATCATTACAAACAATTATTGCCAGGTCCCATCATATTACAATCACAATTTATTTATAGCTGAGGCATATGTTGCAAGAGAATACAACAAAACAAGTGATGAAACTGTTACATAGTATCAACTAAGAGTCCGATTCCAAAAGACCGCTGATTGCCACAATCGAGATTGTTACCAGGATTGACTCCAAGAATTTTGAAATATCTATTGTAAAATCTAATTCGATCTTAGACCATATTATCATTCTCATGACCACATTCCAGGCCGTCATTGATGATGTTTAGTGATGACACCGAATCCAGGGAGGTGATTAGCTGTTTGGTTAGCATTGGATGGTTGCCATCTTCCAATGATGACATCATGACAAGAAGACTTTGGTGATTGAGGGGTCATCCAGCTGATTTGAATGAGATGGCTGAATCTATGGCTATTAAATCAGGATTGTTTAAAAGGTCCACTCAAATGGCTTTTCCACATTGCCCATAACTATAGTTGCTATGTTGTTTAATGTAAAAAAAATACACATAATTAGACCCTACAAGTTCATCAAATTTTACCATAGGACAAATAAACTTATCTAGCTTACTGTGAAATTTGAATTGGGCCTCGTCCGAAATATTTCCTTCCAGGTGCACAAGGCCATTGACTACTTGGTGTACAGTAGTCGTCCGGGCTACCCTGTTCTCTAAGGAAGCAGTAACCCCATGCATATGGTCCATCTAGTGCGGTTAGCCATCCTTCTAACCAGGTTTAATTCAACAAATTTTACCAATTTCTAGGTTCACAATAAAATTATAATTGTTCAATCTATATATTGAATTCATTAAATTTAAATTGACATATATACCATTAGTTTCATGGGAGGTTTGGGCAAAGAAAGCAACAATTTCCCTTTTACGGGCATGGTATACCAGTGGTGCCAAAGCTATGAAAAGACTTAGCAGCAGTGATAAAGGCATTATAACTATAAAAATTATTCTTTCCTTGACAAACATTATCGTTGCAATGATTAAGCATCTGGTCAAACATGGAATTTGAGATGACACCGCCAAGGTCCCCAGTAGGACCAGGGTTGTCACGACACTAGCTCTGGCAATTGTCGGGAGCACAATGGGCATCAGTATAACCACACCAGCAATAAAATCTTTTTGAGATGATTTTTGAATATTCATAAAATGTATTAACTATATATATTTTTTGAGATGATTTTTGAATATTCATAAAATGTACTAACTATATATACTTAATTTATATAAAACATATATGTTATTTAAAAATTGTTAAAGAATGACAAAAATTACTTTAAAATATTTTAGAAAATATTTTGAATTTTATAAAGTCAATTATTTCAAATCGTGTGAAACTAAAGAAGCTCAACGATTAATATATATTGTGGAGTGGCAACAATGTGCACCACACGTACATCTCGTGCACTGCACGAGATGTACCATTTTAAACCTTTTTGTGAAGTGGTAATGAGTTGAGAACTCTAAACCAGTGTTTTGAAAGGTGGGGCATGAGGCGAGGCGTTTTACTTAGTATAGGACGAGGCGTACGCCTCGAGATGTGGGGCGTAAGCCCTATGGATTTTTAAATTTTTAATTTACAATATAGTATAATAATACAAAATTATAAAAATACATCAAAGTTTGAAATAATTACAAACACGATTAATGAAACTCATAGAAAATAAAACTTCTAACATGATTATACATGTATAAACTATCTAATATCTTGACTTTTTAATAATAAAAGAATCATTATTTCTAAAAATATATTTTTTTGACCATACCATACAATTCACTCCCTAAAGGAAAATAATCAATAAAACTTACTAATATTATAATAAAACCATCACTCCATCATTAATAAAAATAAGGGAAAAAGGACAAATATACCCCCAAATTATCATACATGGTGCGTCTATACCGTTCGTTATATTTTCGGGTTGTGTATGCCCTTACCGTCAATATTTTGGAACGTATATATCCTTAAAATAAACGGAGGGACACGTGTCATGATCTTAATGGTCTATCCAAAGATTGGTTGGACCATTAAGATCATGACACGTGTCCCTCCGTTTATTTTAAGGGTATATACGTTCCAAAATATTGACGGTAAGGGCATACACAACCCGAAAGTATAACGAAGGGTATAGACGCACCATTTATGATAATTCAGGGGTATATTTGTCCTTTTTCCCTAAAAATAAAATTACTTTTAAATAGCTAAACAAAATATGATAACTTTGGGATTTATGACAAAAAAAAAAAAAAAAAGACCAATGATAAGTGAAAAAGTAAAATTTCGTTACATATTTTTAAAAGAAATGTTACATAATGTATAATCACCTTCACAATGTTATCAAATAGTAAAGATGTGATACTACAACTTGTTATTTGAGTTACTCTCAATCATCTTATCTCTATTAGATTAAAAAATTATGAAGTATCATTCATTTATTCAAGAATTATGAGGGTGAACAAATATTTTAACGTATAATTTGTCTAAGATCTGTTAGGCGAGCCCCGATATTGGGCATTAGGCGTGCTTTGCCGTATAGTCGGGCGTTTAGGGCGTAAGTCTTATAGAACTAAGCCCCCACTTGAGTCTCGGGGCGTTTTGCTAGAGTCCTACCCTAGGACGATCCCCGAGACGAGTCTGAATAGAGTCTTTTAAAACTACACTAACATGTTTCTTTGATTATAAATTAAGACAAATGATGGGTATGAATAATGTCAAGCTGTAATTTGCGTAAAATTGTAATTAGTATGTTCTATTTAATTGCTTTAATTGGTTTAAGCTATATTTTCTTATCTTATATTTCATTGATTCAATCTGACTAAAGTAGTTATATTGGCCTAAATCGATTCGAAGTCTACTCAATTAATTAGAGTACGGTTGATTGTTGTAAGTTAAGAAAGAAGTGAATGAGAGAACTATAGTCGTGGTCCTAATGAGGCTACAATCATGTTATTAGAACTTCATTTATAGTTGATCCAGGTAAGAGAATACGATAAAATAGGTATGAAATTGTTACATAGAATCAGCGAAGAGTCAACTATTTATACGATCTATATATTAGTCTTTTTGTTCATTTATATTTATTCAGTGTTTTTAAAAAGAAAAAATGCATAAATACCCCTCTAAACTTGGCTTACTTAAGCACTTAAACTACACGGGCGCTTAAATACTTCCTTAACATCTTTCAAGTGATTTTTTTTCCATCCTGAGACTATAACACCACTCTCACCTGCCGCATCGTAGCCACGTAAGCGCCACATCATAACCATGTAAGCACCACATCATTAATTTTTTTTTTTACTTATTCACTTTTTTTTCTTTTAACACTTTTTAAAATCTTTTAAAGGTCTAAGAGGTGACAAATTATTGTGCTTTTTTATATACATATAAAAAGAAGGTATTTATTTTGTCTTGTTCATTTTTAACCTTTTTGTTTTATTTGTTTTGTCTTTTTCCATTTTAAACCTTTTTGTGAAGTGGTAATGAGTTGAGAACTCTAAACCACTGTTTTAAAATGCAGAGCGTGAGGTGAGGCGTTTTACTTAGTATAGGACGAGGCGTACGCCTCGATACGTGGGTATTTATTTGACCTCATGCGAGAGTGTCGACTCAACGCTTATAAAAATAAGGCACATGCCTTAGGCCCCCAATTTTAGGGGGCCTCAATTTTTTACCAACAATAAATTATGTGTTAACTTTTAATAAAAAAAATTAATAATTTATGATAAATGTATCTTTTTGATAAAAAAAATCATATTATTTTATTCTCCTTAACCTCAATCAGATAGAAGAAATCAAGAAAACATTATTTTGTCTTCTTACATTCTTTTCGCTAATACTCACATTATTATTTTTTAATCCCCTTTTATACTCTATCATAAGTTAGAATAATAATCTGTCAAAAATATAAACCAATAGTAAAAATGTGTTGAATAAAGTGATTTGTCTAGATTGACTTATTTTATGTGTTTTAAAACAAAAAAAAAGTTTATAAGCAATTTTGTCAACTTAATACTTATAGAATAATGTTAACAATTCATATAATAATTGCCTCATTTTAAAAATTTTAGACCTCTAATTGAAATTTCACTTTAGGCTTCCAAATGTGTTGAGCCGCCCCTATATATATATATATATATATATATATCCTGAGATACATATGTAATTGGACGCACAAAAATATGGTAAGATACGTAATATTTCAATCTAGAGTATATCTAAATAAATAACTCCTAAACTAGTGGGGATTAATGTAAGTTTCTCAATATTTTATAGCGTAAAGCCGACCCAAGATAAATGGGGTTATCACAAAATGGCTCAAATATATCAGTCAAATTCAAATGGAGGCCTTAAATTTTATTTTATTTTAATGAAGTGTATTATGGTCTATTTGTTTAGTCTTTCTTAAGACTAGGGTTGGACATAAAATACTGATAATCGAATTATCGAATCGAATCAAAATTTTTGGTGGCAACAACGTGCATCCAGTGTGAAACTAAAGAAGCTCAACAATTAATATATATTGTGGAGGGTCAAAATTAGGTGGCAACAACTAGCATCCAGTGCACCACACGTACATCTTCTGCACTGTACGTCCATCTGATGCACCACACGTACATCTCGTGCGCTGTACATGTATCTGATGCACCACACATGCATCTCGTAGAAATTAATAAAAGTATTTTAAATTCAACAAGTGGTACGTAAAATCTGTACCAGAAATGAAACAGTGGATGATTTCTGACATGTAGAGCATTATGTCTTGTTTCCTTTCATTTCTTAACACTATATGTTGTACTTGTTTCTCTCTATTTCTTGACATGCAAAGCATTATGTCTACTGCTTTTGTTGAATTGCATTTTAGCTTAATGTTAGGTTTTGGCTAAGTTTTTTTCCTTAATTACCCTATTTCGTTCAGTGGTTGATGCATTGGTTTCGTGAGATGAATTGCTTTCACTCTATAAGATAGAAAATATGTTTGTCTCTTTTGAGAAAAAAAAGGAATATGCGTGACTACTTTTTTTCTATTGAAAATAAAAGTGAAAGCTTATTGTAATAAAATTAGGTCAAACTGTCATACAAAATGAGATGTTCATTGAGAAATTCTTTCATAAATAATTTCCTGGTAGGAGAATTTCCAAAGATATTTTAGTGCTACTCACAGCCCAACAGTGGCTAAAATTTACTACGACTAATAATACGTAGAACTATGACTATAAGCTCTTAACATAACTTTCAGCCCAAATGGATGCTTATGAGAGACAATCCATTTGGTATGATTTTTTGAACAGTTCCTTTCCAATGTAACGTTGTTTGTATCACCAGTTCCCTTGTACTTGTACCACCTAACACATATGATGAACAGATAAGATTAAGGATTCCCAATGCTGTAATCAAGAAATAGAAGTAATACAATGTTGCCTTTTTAAGATCTTGCGGTAGACCGTTTGCCTTTTCGGTTGAGTGATGCACTATGGAGATGAGAAAACTATTCACAGGAAGCAGCTACTCTCAAGAATAAGAAACATCCTTCTATGCTTCTCATGTTTTCTGGGAACTGGTTGTAGTAGAATTGTGATTGCCCTGCGCTGTAGAAAGCCTCAGTGAGTCTTGATAAGGATAGCCGAGGAATGAACCAAAGAGCAAACATCGTGGAAACCAGATCACCAACCTCTGATAAGAAATATAAGTATTTTCCTTAGATTCTCAATAAAAGCGGATGTACGAGAAGCTACAACAGTTAGGAATATTCTAAAACCCATTCTATGAAGTAAGGTTATGTCACCACCTTTACCAGTGATTCTTCGTAGCAATGGAACTACGAATTGATCATATATCCTTATCCATAAAATCTCACTTAACATTGAGACAATCATGTAACTCGCACCTGGAATTTAGAATTTGGTGCTGCGAAAATGTCTTTGTGAATGAAGGGCTTTCATATTGGAAACTTGTATTTCTCATTCACAAACCCATTTTTGTTCCTCTCTCTTTGTTTTGATGAAAGCCTCAGTGGGGACTGAAATCGTGACTATGTGTTCATGCTTTGGAAGACCACATATTCCTGTTGCATTATTGCAATGTGGTATACAATCATTGCAGACCAAATAGGAATGACCCTTACATTTAGTTTCTTTCACTTGCTGCATACTCCATAACTTCCACGGATTGACCGTTGATCTATCTAATTTCATTCTTATGTTGTTTCTATTGCGGGCTTATCAAGAAACCTTATAGCACAGTAATTTAATATCACTATATAGACATAAAAAAAATCTTATTATTAAAGGTTAAGCTAATGTGGCTTTTGTAATACTAGTATATATGACACAGTAATTTAGTACATTAACCATTACCATAAAATATATTTTAGGCTAAGGTAGTATAACTTTATTACTCTCTTCTGATTGATGATGTACAAAGTTTATTAATGCCAAACTCAACTTTTAACTTTTAGCACTTTAATAGAGACAAAGTTTAACAACCAAGGACTAAAGATTAGCCCATACCTAATGAACTGTGCAATATACTAGCAGGTGGCATGTACAATATATTCAAAACATATTATATGGACAATGACACTTTCAAAAGCAAGCAAGAGATTGAATCAAACAAGTTAATTTGATAATATAATTAAAATTAATACCAAATTTATAATAGATTATGAACATCAATTACCTGAATTGATGAGTGTATAGAAGCTTTGAATTGATGGAGTTCATGGAGTGTAATTGAACAGAGATTCTAAGGTATGCTGTGGCAAATTTAGCCTTCTTTTCTTGATAGAAACCACAGTTGACACCCAATTTTGGACCTCCACATTATAGATTAATCATCAAGCTCAACGGATTTCCCCCAAACCAGTTCTAGATTTTATGTTATTTAAGGCCCTCGTCACCTTCATTAAAAGGAGTTTTTTTTTAGTTTTAAAGGAGGGAGACAGAGAGTTTGTCTTAGATATGGGTTTTAGGCGGAATTCTCGACCAAAGAGAGGTTCTGAGAATTGAGATTTTAACACCAAAAAGCACACAAAAAATTCTCACGGATTCCTCTTCTAAAGTAGAGGATTTTCAGTTTCTTTTCCTCTAATTCCGAGCTATTTTGCTCGCCGGAGTTCATTCAAATCAGTTAGGGTGGTGAGAGTTCTTCGTGGTTAAGCTCGTCCTCCCGATCTCGCTACTCCGAGAAAGGTAAAATCTCTCCCCTCTTTCGCATTTGTTAAGCTTTTAAATATTATGTGATGAACCCAGGGCTCTGGATGAGGCCTTTACTTAAAAGAGCTTCAGCCCCAACTGATCTACCATCTCCGTGGACGCTATGTTATCCAAACTCCCAGCATCAATGATTATCTTTGCACTGGCCAATTCCGACATAGATTTTGAATACAACCTTCCGTCTTCTCCTCCTTTCTGCTGACAGTGGCTCACGTTGCCACACAATCTAACGACAGTGAAACTGTCTCCTCTCCTAAGCTTGAGAACCCCCGCTATGTTTCTGACCTGAACTTACCTTTAGAGCTTCCCGGGCTCTAGGCTCGACAACGTTCACTCTTCCATCTTCAGCTGGTCTATTCTGCACCCCCAGTTTGTGGAGCCTCTTTATCCCCATTTTTGTTCTCCCTTATGTTGTTTGAAGTATTCATGGATGAACTCTTGCTATTCATATCATTTTAAAGGCGTGTGTCATGATTGGTTTATTTTTTAGAACTCAAAATTGAAAAATATGAAAATTATTTAAATAATGTTTGTGTTTAAATGATATTATTATTGATTGAGTTTTGAGTCATAGCTATTCATTTTTGTTATCGTATGGTTTATAAGAATCATCTCTATCTGTAGTATTCTTTTCCTAAGCCCTACATGATATATTTGTTTAGAATGTTTAAGTTTCAAAAGGTAGCATGAATGTTTTTTTTTCAATTACCATCTTAATATTGTTCATTTTTAGAACAAAAATGTGTGTTAGAATAGTCTTATCGTTTGTGTTAGAATAGTCTTATCATTTGCTAATGTGATTTTATTTTTCTTTGTTTGTAGCACCTGCAAATGAGTTCATTGACATTTTGAGTGGGGATGAAACCCAACTTGCATTCTCCTTTATCGAGTCAGTATTAACCTTATTCGATGAAAGGGATGCTGATATTTACACAAGGGAAGCAGATATATAGGGAATAGAAGCGGAATTACAAGTTCCGGAAATTCAAAAATGAGTTGTATACATGTTATATACAGCGGTATATGGATGATATACAGGTCCAGAAATGAAAATACAGATTTCAAGGGTCGGAATGGACTATAAACATTCGGTATACGGCTCGATATACAGAAAAATGGATCAAGACGCGATCCATATACAGAAGTATACACTTGGTGTATACACAAGATTTCAAGTGCAAAACTGAGCCAAAGCCCAAAAATTCAGCAACTTTTGGGCATATATGTCTGGGCAGCAGTAGGCACAAAATGCCGAATTTCTCTTTTACTCTCAAATTATTTAATTGTGATTATTTATTGTTTGTTGTTTATTATCTCTAACTTTAGAATTATTAATTTCCCAAAAGATGAACTATATTCTATTAGTAAAACCTTTTTATCAACTCGTGTACTTTATTTGAAAATCTTTAGTCAAAACTTTTTATTTATTATTTAATTAATTAAAAATAGTGTTAATACTTTAATTAACCAAATTGGTTTAAATTATTATTTTAAAATGATTCAATAATTTCTAATTAATTAGATTTTTTACAAGATCCTAATGACATGCATTTTAATTCAAACGTTTCATTTTAGGTCTCTTTATCTAAAAATAAAATAAAATAAAATGTGTCATTTATTTAATTATTTTCTCAAAGTTAATAAAATATTGTAAATTATTATTTTTTATGTTAAATCATCTTTTCAAAAAATAGTCAAATATTTAATTTAAGTCGTAGGATAATCGCTTGTTAGCGGACGCTTCAAATGCCTTAAAACCCTTCTTGAAGCGTAAATAAGAATCTCTTACCCATTTTCTCTAAATTTATAAAGATTCAATCTATTAGAGTCTTTTAAAATTAAATTTTCTTAATTTCTTTAAAAAATTAAGTTGCGATTCTTTTCTAAGTATTTTTCTAAAATTGTTTTATACTTGGAACATTTCAAAAGTGATGCTAAAGATAGTAAAATTACGGCATGACAAAAATGGCAACTCCGCTGGGGATTTAGGTTCTAAACCATAACAGACTTAGGTTAATATTTAAGATTTTTGCATTTGCTTATTCCATTCAGTTGTCTACTTTATTTGAATTGCCTAATGTTTTATATTTTCGTGCTTATGTGATATAAATTGCTTATTTGTTATTGTTTATCTAAAAATGTTTTATTTGTTAATGCTTTGTATAAATTATATATTTGTTATTGCTTTATAAACTGTCATTTTGTTCATACTTCCTCCAATTCTGAAAAATTCACACAATCACACGTATACGCGAGGTGCACTTTGCGCACCCGCAAATTTCTTTCAAAACTCCAAAATTTTGGAGAGTTGGCATATGCGAGGGGTGTCCAGATCTTTTTCCGTGTATCCGCATAGCTTTCTCATTCGAGTAGTCCACTCGAGAACCTTGTGTCTAGTAAACCCACTCTTAGTTTACCAGCATAGAGCGAAACCAAATCTCTTTTAGCGCATTGAACTAAGATGACTCAACACCCACGGCGTGTTGGGCCCATTAGAAAGACCACTTTGAGTTCAAAATGGCCCACGGCCTAAACGAGCGTTCATACTTATGTGATTAAATTTGAAGGATATATACGTTGTTTGAAAAATCATTGTCCCCTGGGGTAAGAGGTAGATTATAGCTTATTCTAGTTGAAGAAAGAGATTTACAAGCTACTAGTCCATCCAAAGCAGTTAGTACCCAGAGACGATAAGAAGCTCAAGAGCGAAAAACCTTTCATGGAGGCATAGTTTAGGATTGTGCCCCTGTGTGAGACTGATTATTTATATCCATTTTCCCTATTATGTATCTCATTCAGTTTATTCATAAAATTTTTATAAAATTGGGTTTCGGGACAATAGAATATTTCAAATGACGTTATACATCTTTAAATCGTAGGCCCACCCTTGGCATAAAAAGGTCACATGTCTGTTTAGAACGCACAATAATTGTTTGTGTTATAACTGCTAATGTGAATATATTGTTTTATTTGAAGATGCTCTTGCCTACTTTTCTTGAAAATTTTCTAGAACCTCTCAAGCACAAATATCAAGTCACTATCAAAAGTACATCCAAACACTCTTTGAGTCTTTTAGTTTCTCAAAAAATAATATAATTTGAAACTTGACTTTCAAATCTTTACTCTTCCATCTCAGAAAAAGGTTTAATCCTCTATCTCAACTCGAAATGAGATTCAAACAGGTCGAACTATGTAGGACCTGAATTCTCCTCCGTGAGATACATAGGAAGTCTTTCAAGACTCAGTCCCTATTTTTGAGAAATTCTATTTTTTTTCCAACGCTCGCGAGAAGATTAGAGTTCTATCTCATCGAAAATCAGAAGTATAAAAGAACCTTAGCTCCACGAAAGTTGACTTCTCTGATTTATTAATCTCAAATCAAATAGAAAAATTCCTGTCTATCTAGTCATTTTTCTATATATGTGGGCTAGTTTATCTTCAAGTAAAACAACTCTTATGTGTGTTTTGTCAGATACTCGAAACTGATATGTTTTGAGAAAATGGCATAATATCCATACTTCACGAGGTCTAAAGATCCCAAAGATTCCTTCTCTGAGCAAAGTTTGTCAAAAGGCAAAGGAAAAGTGATTGAAAATGTTGAGAACACTTATTTGACCAAAATCACTGTGAATGACCCTATCATCGCTGAACAAAACAAGTTGATTGCTCAATTGTTCCAACAAATTACTGAAGTGAGGGCTGAAATGGATAAGACTCGAGATTATAAAAATTTGGCTATCATTACCAACACTCCTACTCCAAACAAAGAAATGCTTCCACTCCATTTTCCTACTTCAAATCCAACATCTAAACATTTTTCAAACAATCCTTCTACCACTACGATTCCAAAACACCCCATTATTGACCTAACCATCCTTATCCTGCAACATGCTAGCTCCTCACACCGAAAGCTACCTAATCCTCAAAATCCAAATACCAACAATCTCCAAAATTTCCTCCCGTCCATTAAATTCCTTCTCAAATTTTTCAAAACTCACCTAGCACTCAATGCATACCTTTAAAAACTGCATTTCATATTCCAATATCGTCAAAATCATACCTTTCCTTTACCACACATTTTGAACTCGATCGTTATGAGAAGAAGGAAGTAGAATGGGAGGTCATAAAAGGAAATACTGAGCAATGCATCAGAGAGGAAGTTGTGAACGCACTAAAGGGCTTTCAATACACCCCAAACATTGTGGGATTGAATTATAAATATTTCTGTATTCATCCACATTTGGACCTTCCGGAAAGTTTTAAAGTGCCGAAATTTGAAACTTTTAGTGGAGAAAATCCTTTTGCACATTTGAGGGCTTATTGCAACCAATTTGCGTGAGTTGGAAAATATGAGGATTTGTTAATGCGGCTCTTTAGTCGAAGCCTGAAAGGAGAAGCTTTTGAATGGTATATTTCTCAAGAAATAAAGCAATGGACAAGCTGGAACGCTTTGGCTAAAGACTTCATTGAAAGGTTTGGTTACAATGTGGAATTCATTTCTGATCGATACTCTTTGGAGAGAATCAAACAGAAGTCTTATGAAAGTTATCAAGAATATGCCTATTGTTGGAGAAGAGAAGTTGCAAGGGTTAGGCTTCCCATGACCGAGAAAGAAATTATTGAAGTCTTTGTGCATATTCAAGAGCCGGAGTACTACAATAGGATGTTTCTCATTTCAAGAAAGGAGTTCAGTAAGATAGTAAAAATTGGTGAAGCTATTGAAAACGGTCTCAAGACCGAAAAAAGCATATAAATGGCTTTCAAAGATGAATCCTCAAAACCATTGAGAAGGAGGGAGGATGTTTCCACTATCTCATTTGAATCGAGTCAAAAATCAAAGAGACATGTTGGTCATAATGTTTGAAAGCCTTTACTATCCAAAACCTACCATTTAGCTCCGCAAAATCCTTACACCGTCTCTTATGTCCAATCAAATTACCAAGCTCCACCACCAAATTATTCAAATTACCAAGCTCCACTACCAAATTATCCAAATTACAAAGCTCCACCACCCAATTATCCAAATTACCAAGCTCCACTGTCATATTACCCAATTGTTCAACCAAATTACCCAAATGTTTCTCATAGCTATCAAACTCCACAATATCCAAATGTCCAAACACCATCACATACTGGCCAAAATCCTCCAATTTATCATCAAGTTCCTCCACCTCCACGAAATAATTACAATTTTCCTCGTCCAAAATTTGAGAAGAAACAACCTCAAGTCTTTACTCCTTTGGTTGAAAGTCGAACTCAGCTTTTTGAGAGATTGAAAGCAGTCGGTCTGATACAAACAATTGATCCAAAAAATATCAATGTCAATTCCAGACATTATAGGTCCGATCTTCATTGCGCTTACCATTCAGGAGGTACCGGACATACCACTGAGGATTGCATCAACTAGAAGCATAAAATTCAAGACTTGATTAATCAAAGAATTGTCACTCTTCAAACTGTCATATCCAATGTCAATAGCAATTCACTCCCGAATCATGGAGTGTCTACCATTAACATGGTCGAGGTCAAAGAAAATTGGTGTATGGATAAAGCTGTAATCTCAACCAACCTTGATAGCCTTGAGAAGTTGTATCTTCCTTGAGCATAGTTGAGAAACTCAACTTTGCAATCATGACACCCCATCAAGTTTTTGCTTTAGTGCAAAAAAATAGTCAGAACCTGAAGGAGGTTAATCATGTTTCACCAAAGTCTTTGCCTCATTTGTATCATTGTTTTCTGGTAAAGGAATATGCCAATAATAAAGGCCTTGAAGAAGGAATTGAGGATCTTTTTTAAGAAGGTGACATTGTGCTGGAGGAATTGATCGAGACACCTGGCATACGAGACACCGAGCCAATAAAGCAAGTGTTTAATTGGACTTCTGCTCCGCACTTGATCCCTCCCTCATCTTGATAGACACAGATGAATTTTATGACATTCCTAAAATCGGTGGTAGTATGAATGAGGCCCAGAACCGACCAAAGTTCAAATTTTCTTATTTTCAATGAAAGCCTCTTCTATTGCAAAAATTTATTCCACTTGCTTTAATTTTTCTATCTAACAACATTTGTGTTTGTTTTAGTAAAAATAATTTTAAATCTATCAATATTGTGTCATGCCACAAGCTGAATGAACAGATGAGGTAGAGGATGATGTGTTTTAATATTATGATAAGAAGATTATGATATATGAATACATTGCTAAAGAATTGAAAAAACTCGAGAATTAGGACAAGTCAAATCTGGATGACACAGAAGCTGAATCTAGAAAAGGATGATTATGTCAAAAATTCCAGAATCAGGGTCCATCTGGCAAAGGCTCAGAAAAAGAAAACTCAATAGCTTACTTATGCAATAAGTCTATACATTTATTTGATGACATGTCGTGGTTGAGCATAGTCAATTATCTCACTAAGTGACCAATTGACTCAGATGATATCAAGATCTACTGTATTTGGAGATTCAAAATTTCTTCTATTTCTTTCCCTGTAAATCACATTATTTTCTTGTTATTATCTTATGATTATCTCTTATAACGAACTACGACTGACCTGAATTCTAAATGAGATACGTAGACGGTCTATGTCGTCCTCGGTCACCCCTTTATCCATTTTCAACATTTCCCTTTGTATTTGAACTGCGTTCGACCTCAATTCTCAAGAATGAGATACATAGGCGGCCTATGTCGACCTCGTTCATTTCCTTATCAAAATTTCTTATTTTTGTTAATCCTCGAGAGGGGAATTACGTTTGACCTGACTTTTGCGTCAACGGAATACGTAGGTGCCATAACGGTTTGATTATATCTCCCGTAAGATTTCTATTTTCCTTTACAATAGAAATAGGGACAGAATTTTTGAGGGGGTTTCAAAAATTCTACAAGTCATATATCAACAGTTCAAGATACACTGAGACATCTAATCAGGAGAAAATTTTTTAGAGGAACTCAAAAAATTCTCAAGAAGAAGATCTCCAACAAGTCAAGACTTAAGATATATTGTGAGTTGCAACTTGGACATAATTTTTGAGGGGGTCTCAAAAATTCGACAAGTCATATATCAACTGTTCGAGATACGTTGAGACATATAATCGAGAATTTTTTTTTAGAGGGACTCAAAAATTTTCAAGAAGAAGATCTCCGATAAGTAAAGACTAAAGTCACATTGAGAATTGCAACTGGAATAGAATTTTTGAGAAGATATCAAAAATTCCATGAGACATCTATTAATAACTTAAGATATTCCAATACATCTAACTGGACATAATTTTTTAGGATTGACTCAAAAATTTCTTCACAGTAGAAGTTTGTAGTTAATTTTGAATATTTCGAGCATGATTAGAAGTTTAAAGCTAACTTCAAATGATCTCTGGCATCATTAAAGTTCATACCAACTTCAGCAATCTTTGACACCATTGGATTTCAGAGTCAATTTCAAATCTTCCCAATCATAGTAGATTTCGAGAGGACTATGTCAGAAATTTGTCAAGTTTCAAGGAACTTTTGAATTCTCCAGAACAAGCTATTGGCACATCAAAAGTTTGAACCACAGACGTTCATTTAAGCTATGTATGACATGATATTTGACAGTGACTTTTTTCAAGTTGATTCTCGAAAAGTTCCTTCTCCTTAAAGATTTTTTAATATGTCAAATGTTTTGTATAAATTCATCTTATGTCTATCGAGAAGCAAGAGACCAGAGTGATCCACTGAAGATAGCAAAATAATGAGCAAGCAATTGAAGAAATCAACAGAGATCAGCTTGTTTAAAAACTAACAATTTTTCTATGGATGCAGGTCTATAAGATTGCCTCAAGATCATCATATTCCTTGATTCCACGAATATGGAGAATTCAAGAGGGCGAGTACTTTTCTATGGATGCAGAGAAGTCATTGAAGTTCTTTAAAAGAAAAGCAATTCAAAATACGAGCAACAACACCTTGTTTAAATCTCCAACAAAGCAGGAGTTGAATTAAACACAAGATGTTCAAAATAGGAACAAGTGAAAGCATCACTCTCAACATGTACAAGTATCTACAAAGATACCAAATTACATTTTTTCAACATCAAGAACGTTTGAAGAATATTCACAAATCCCGTCGATATCAGACACACGGCAATGTGAACCACCCAGAGGGGCATCGTCTTTATCACGCAAAGAGTTATTCATGTCGTATTATCAAAGGAGTTAATACCATTGCCAAGAGGGCCATAATATTCAAATCGTCAGAGGGCCATCATATTCAAATCGTCGAGAGGTCCATCATATTTAATCGCCGAGAGGGCCATCATACTCAGACCGCTAATAGGGCCATCATATTCAAATGTCGAGAGTGCCATTACATATTCCAATTGTCGAGAGGGACATCATATTAAAGCCACCAAGAGGGCCATTGCATGTTCGAACGCCAAGAGGGCCATCATTTTCAAACCGCAGAGAGGGGCAGTACATATTCAAACCGTCAAATGGGCCATCATAGTCCAACAGCCAAGAAGGCTATTGTATCTTCAAACGTCGAAAGGGCCATCATCTTCAAACGCCGAAAGGGCCATTGTATCTTTAAACTCCAAGAGGGCCATTGTATCTTCAAACGCCGAGAAGGCCATCATCTACAACCGCCGAGAGGACCATAGAACTTTCAAACGATGAAAGGGCCATCATCTACAAAAGCCGAGAGGCCTATTGCATTTTCCATTGCCGAAAGAGCCATTGCATATTCAAACCGCCAAGAGGGCCATCATATTCAAACTGCCAAGAGGGCCATCATATTCAGAACATCGAGAGGGCCATTACATATTCAAATTATCGAGAGCGTCATCATATTCCAACCGCTACGAGGGTCATTAATCCTTGAAACGCCGAAAGGGCCATCATCTTCAAACGCTGAGAAGGCCATTGCATCTTCAAATGCCAATAGGGCCATTGCATCTTCAAACGCCGAGAGGGACATCATCTATAGCCACCAAGAGGGTCATAGTATTTTCAAGCGTTAAGAGGGCCATCATCTACAAAAGTCGAGAAGGTCATTGCATCTTTTATTGCCAAGAATATCATTGCATATTCAATTCACCGAGGGGGTCATCCATCTTATATTATCAAAGGTGATAATATCATTGCTGAATGGATCAACATCATCATGTCGGTAGATCATCGTCATCGCACCAATCAAACTTCGACAACATCATCCTACCATTGGATCAATATTATCTGCTAATGGATCATCAATGTAGCAACATCATCTTATCAATCGAACATCAACATCTTCATTATCAATGTAGCAACATCATCCTATTAATGAAGTATCATCATCAATAATATTGCATTATCGAGAAAGTGATCATCATTGTAGCATCATATCAAATTCATCATCTACTGCGTCAAAATCGACAGAGGCTGACGTCAGAACATTTAGAGAAAAGAAATGTGTAAAATACGGTAAAACATAAGACTTTTCTATTTAAATTACAGTTTCTACCAACAAGTTTATTTCAGTCTTTGCCGAGAGCTTCCAACAGGATGAATTCTCAAATCAAACCACAGGTGCGGACAACATCAAAAAGGATGCAGCACAACGTGGAACTGTTTCTTAGCAGCAAACTGGGACATAGTTAGAAGAGGAATATCCCAACTCTTAGGGCGTGAGCTAAGGAGCAACTTCCACCACAATTAAACCACACCTCTATCAAAAGGCATGTGGGGTTTTATTTGCGTTTATCTATTTCAATTTTGCATCTGGGAAACTTTTCACTCTTATCGGATGCAACTTTCCAATTTGAGTGACAATACACCAAGAGCTTTGGAAATTATGTCCGTGTAATTTCTTAATTATAGGTGTGAAGTGCACCACATTCATGGCTAAGGGGTTGCAAGCCTCTTTTTCATACTTGATTTACTTGTCACTCCTCCAGAACCAAAATTTATCTTACATAATAGATTTCCTTTTCAACCAATCAAGTCAAACTACAAATAGCCTGATTCCTAAGGTCTAAGGATATGTAGGCGGGCTCAATATTGAAAACTCAATTGTATTCCGACATCCTATCTCAAATCTTATTCTCGAGAATTCTGGTCTCTTCATAATTTGATACTAGGATAACTTTCAAATTCTTTCATAATCGTGTGTTAAATCAAGTGTATCGAACTACAAATGGCCAGAATTTTCAAATAGACTGAGATTTTTAGGAAACTCAATTTTGGGATTCTATCATAATTCCTAAAGTTCGTACCAAAATTCCTTTCCTCAAGATGAATATGTGGTCGGTTAAAATTGGATTCATCAATTTCATTTGACTCGAACTACTTTCATAAATCCAAGTCAAATGAGGCACAGCTGTTGACACCGAATTTTGAACCTCCACACTATAGATTAATTATAGAGCTCAACGGATTCCCCCAAACCAGTTCTAGATTTTTTTTTTATTTAAGGCCCTCGTCCCGTTTGTTAAAAGGAGGAGCTTTTTTTTAGTTTTAAAGGAGGGAGACATATAGTTTGTCTTAGAGATGGATTTTAGGTGGAATTCTCAACCTAAGAGGGTTCTAAGAATTGAGATTTTAACCCCAAAAAGCATACAAAAAATTCTCACGAATTCCTCTTCTAAAGTGGAGGAATTGTCATTTTCTTTTCCTCTAATTCAGAGTTATTTTGCTCGCCGGAGTTCATTCGAATAGGTTAGGGTGGTGGGAGTTCTTCATGGTCAAGCTAGTCCTCCTAGTTTCGCTGCTCCGTGAAAGGTAATATCTCTCCCCTCTTTTGTGTTTTTTAAGCTTTTAAATATTATCTGATGAACCTAGTTTTGTGGAGCCTCTTTATCTCCATTTTTGTTCTCCCTTATGTTGTTTGAAGTATTCATGGCTGAACTCTTGATATTCATATCATTTTAAAGACATGTGTCATGATTGGTTTAATTTTTAGAACTCAAAATTGATAAATGTGAAAATTATTTAAATAATGTTGGTGTTCAAATGATATTATTATTGATTGAGTTTTGAGTCATAGCTATTCATTTTTGTTATCGCATGGTTTATAAGAATCATCTCTATATGTATTATTTTTTTCCTAAGCCCTACATGATATATTTGTTTAGAATGTTTAAGTTTCAAAAGGTAGCATGAATGTTTATTTTTTCAATTACCATCTTAATATTGTTCATTTTTAGAACAAAAAAGTGTGTTAGAATAGTCTTATCGTTTGCTAACGTGATTTTATTTTTCTTTGTTTGTGGCACCTGCAAATGATGTCACATAAACTCTTTCTATCATTGACATTTTGAGTGGGGATGAAACCCAACTTGTGTTCTCCTTTATCGAGTCAGCATTAACCTTATTCGATGAAAGGGATGCTGATATTTACGCAAGGGAAGCAACTATATAGGGAATAGAAGCGGAATTATAAGTTTTGGAAATTCAAAAATGAGTCGTATACATGTTATATACAGCGGTATGCGGGTAATATATAGGTCCAAAAATGGAAATACAGATTTCAGGGGTCGAAATGGACTATAAACATTTGGTATATGGCTCGATATACAGAAAAATGGATCAAGATATGATCAATATACAACAGTATACACTTGGTGTATAGACAGGATTTCAAGGGCAAAATTAGGCCAAAGCCTAAAATTTCAGCAGCTTTTGGACCTATATTTCTGTGCAACAGTAGGCCCAAAAGGCCCAATTTCTCTTTTACTCTCAAATTATTTAATCGTGATTATTTATTTTTTGTTGTTTATTAACTCTAACTTTAGAATTATTGATTCCCCAAAAGATGAACTATAGTGTAGCAACTTGTTTGGTCGTTTTGAGTACTAAAGCTTTTTATTTCATAAAATACTTTCCAATAGATTCTAAATTGGTATTTTGGACTATTCGTAACTAAAATTATAGAATTAATGGGTAGTTTTAATAATTTATTTAGTTGGTGGTTAAAGAAAATAACATTAAAATTAATAGTGGGTCACTTTTACTACTTTTGTAATTGGTTAGGTATACAATTAGGGTAATAAAAGTTAAATCAAATGAAAGGAAGGTTATTGTAATTTCTATCCCAATACAACTTATGTGTGGCGGAAACTATTGTGCGAGAGAAATCAACTTTGACATCAGAATTTGATAAAAACTTCTCGAGGTAATATATAATTAAGCTTCAATATTACTTTTCACATATTAATGGTTGGAGGAGGGGAATTATATTATTTTAATATTATGATGAGAATTATGATTATTATAATGTTATTTGTTAGAAAAGAAGGAGGCAAATTGAAGTTCCTCTCCGCACCCACGTGATGGTTAATTGGAAAATTGAGGCCAAACATTATGACCTGTAAGAGAGTAAGATGGGTTAATCAACTTTGATATTTATATGTTAAAATTGGGAATATTGGGTTCTAGGTGTTTTAATTGTGTTATATTTTGTTTTGGTTTTCTGTGGTTGAGGCTACTGGTGCCTGGCGGTAGAACTCAACTTTAATTTTCATTCTTTCTATAGTTATCTTATTATAAATTAAGTTTTAATATATTGAGATAGGTACTTAAATTTTAGGTGTATCGAATTATTTAAATTTCATTAAAGTTATGCTAATTAGATGAATTAAGACCTACCCTTAGGTTTGAACTTTTGGAAATTGTTAATAGAATTAGGTGAGTTCTTGGGTTTAGGCTAGACATAGAATAATATGAGTGCTTATAGTCTCGTTGACTTACAAATTATGCACTTGATAGATTGGAAAGGTTCGGAAGCATTGAGGAAAGGAAAAGCATTGGAAAAGTAGTTTGTTTGACTTCGGTTCTTCGGTGGAGGTAGGTTATGGTTTATTCTATTTGATAGACAGACTCATAATAGTGATTTATATGCATTGAATGATATTGTGAAGTTCTCTATGCACTTGAGTGTGTGATTGTGTAGCTTGGTTGTGTGGTTTGTGATTGGTCTGAAATCCTGAGACCGTGGAATTTATAATCTTGAACCCTCTCTATCGAAGTGATGCCATGAATAAGGAAGGCATGATGAAATATTGCTAATGAATTAAAAATGATGATAATAAGTGATAAATTAATGATATTATTGGATCGAAATGTCACGTTCTGATACGATATAATTGGATCGGAGTGTCACATACCGACACGGTATTATTAGATCAGAGTGTCACGTTTCGACAAGGTATAATTGGATCGTAATTTTATGTTTCGACACGGTAACATTAAAGGAAAAAGATGCTGAATTAACTTAATGTACTCAATCTCAAAGAACTCATTTCCCAAATGAGCGTGGTACGGAGGCATGAGTCCCCATATGTGTGCTTTATATTGTGATTGACTGCGTACTTACTTTAGTATTGTTATCACTGGTTCATGTAGTTTGTTGCTTGCCACCTACTAAGTGTCATAGTTGATTTTATTATATTATTCATTGTATATTAGTTTTTATTTTGTGTTAGCCGATGATACCTACTCAGTACGTGTTCCTTGTACTGAGCCCTACTTGTGTTTTCTTTGTTTTCTTTTTGTGGAGTGCAGCGAGTGTACTAGTGACTTCGACTCGCCCTCGGCTCTAGCCAGTCTCCAGCACATCAGGTTCCAGGGTGAGCTATTCATTCTAGCTCGTGTTGGATTCTCTTAGTCATGGCATGATGTCCTTAGTTTTTGGACATTAACTTTTTATTCATTTATTTTGGTGTCTTTAATACTCTTAGACTTAGTTTTTGAATATTAGATGTCCTTGATGTGATGACTTTCAGGTTTTGGGGATAATGTGTAATAGACATTAGAGGTTGATTTGAGTGGTTACTTTAATAAGTTTTGAGCTTCCGCATTATGGTTTGTATTTTGTAAGTTTAACAAGTAATATTTATTGGGGTTTGGATTCATTGGTTTGTCCACCTAGGAGGTTAAGTCTGAATGTCAGTCATGACTCGTTTTGGGTCGTCACAAACTTGGTATCAGAGCTTTATGTTTAGTGATCTCATCTCACAAGGACAGGTATAGAAGAGTCTTGCGAAACAGTACGGGGACGCCTTTACTTTTCCTCGAGAGACTATAGGACTTTAGGAAAAACTCATTTCCTTCTTTCTTTCATGCTACTACTTGAATCCAATTGGTATCTAGGTGATACAAATTGTATTTGACCTTGTTCACTCTATTTCACATATGGTTAGTACTAGAGTAGTAGAATTGGAAACACCAACGCCAGCAAGAGAGGATGCGTCCTTAGAAATAGATATGTTTCCTCGATTCACTATAGGCATGTAATAACTAGTGACTAAGATGATCCTTTTATTAAGTTCTTAAAGTTGAAACCCCCATTCTTTATGGGTATTGAATATGAAGATGCTTATGATTTCCTTGTTGATTGTCATGAGTTTTTTCATAAGATGGATATGGTAGAGTGATTGGGCGTTGAGTTTTTGACATACTAATTTTGGGGAGATGTGAAAACGTGGTGGTGGTCTCGTGTTAAGTCCTACCAGTAATGACACTACCTATAACTTGTACAATATTTTCTAGCTTTTCGAGGAGAATTATATACCCCAGACTTGGAATAGGAAGTAGAGGGGGTAAAGCTAGATGACTTTGACAATGTGATAACATTCAAGAAGTTTTGTAAGGAACGGCTAGATAATGAACACTATTACTTTGGAAAATACAGTTAGTAAAGTTATCATAACATATATGGGTTGCTTAGCGAATGATGAAATTATGTTGAGGCAATTGAGGCTAGAACTTCTATTATGGTTTCATAAATTGAGTGTATATCAAAAAGGGTCATGATACGACTACTACAATAATATCGATGCTTACTTGGTTAAAAATATGATGTGTGTTAGTTTTGTTATCTACTTGATCTAAGAATGAATTTAATAATGTTTTGGATCTATTCAATGGATAGAAATGTGTTAGCTATTAATGTACGATCTTGTCGACAGGTATGATGTGTTCTAGTGATAGATCTAACGAACTTTCACGATGTGGTACTAATGGTATATGGAAACTAATACATCGATTGACAAGTATGAATACTTACTACTTAAGGAGTTATCAGTTGTATGACATGTTTAGATAATGATAATCGGTGTTGCATTCACATTTGAGAAACCAACTAGTTTGTTACTACAGACGCTTGGGTTAAGCTTTATTTTTAAGAAAGATTTTAGTGGTGGATCTTTGGTACGGTATTAATGCATTTAGGTTATGAAGTGTATCTTGAGGATTCTAAAGGAGGACTGGTGATTTTACCTTAAAATCCAAATGAGTAGATTGATATCGAAATGACAAGCTTATGGGTAAGGAAAGTTCCGGTGAGTATACCTAGGCGAAGGCAATTGAAGAGTTTAGTAAGAAAGCGTGTATAAAATTAGGTTAATCCTTTGTATTTGGTTGATGTAACTGAGTTGAAGTATCATGTCAATGAAAAAATTGATTGTCTATTGATGTCAAGGGCTAACAAAGCATAATGATAGTAAGAGTTCGTAATGGATAGTGATTGGGATGCAACTATATGATAAGGATTGTTGGTTAAATAAACTTGCTATGGTAACAATGACTTATGAGTATATAAGGTTGTGACTTTCTTCTATTTGGTGAGTAGCGTGGTTATGTGGAAAGTTTTAGGAGATGCTGGGATACCTCTCGAATAGAGTTTAAGGAGCTAGAGTCATAATGAAAAAAATAATGTGGGATGTAGTGTAGCCTTCAGAAAGCGGTGAGAACAAGAATAGTTTCTCTAATTGCAAGGGCTAAAGAGGTATCTTCAAGAGGTTGAGAATTAGGTGCAGAGACGTGTGGTTTAATATATTTTACTATAGTTATGGTAATAGTGTCACGTGTTCATCAGATCGGTTAAAAACTTTTGGATAAGACTTCAGAAATGAGTGTACATATATTTAGCTCAAGTGAGATGATATGTTCTTTTGTGATTTTGAGTTTGGTAATGAGTATGGTTGGATTTTTAGTGAAGGATATGATAAGATCTATGAAGAGGCGATCAATAATAAGCTAAGATACATGAATTCCTAAAAATCTTCAAGGTATGAGCTAATGTTAATAGATAAGAGGATTGAGTTACACGGTTGAATTTACAATTCAATTATTTTTAATTATACGTCTACATTTATGGTGATATGTTTTGTCAAGATATGGATTGGTAAGATAAGAAATGATTGATTGCATCTGTATTGAGCATGTGAAAGAACTTATGCATGTTTTGGATTATAAAGTCTGTTACTTTTGATTGTTAAAGGACTAAAGAAGGGTTTTCCTCAGAGTTTTGATTTAGAGTGTGAAGTAAAGCGTCATAGGTGGTTGGTAAAAGGATGAGATCAGTAAGCGAGCTAGAGAAACAAGAGTTTGATATATCGAAGGGTCGAGACATTTAGAATTTTGCACCATGAAAAGAATTTGAGAAAAGTGACGGAATAAGATCTCTTGTATAAACCCTTAGGGTGTAGTTGAAGGTTGTATTGATTTTTGCCTATGAGTTTAGATATGACTGTGAGATGTGAACTAGTTCGGTACAGACTTACTAGGAGTTTATCATTGATTTTTATACAGATTGAGTTTTGGTTTGGGTGACAAACAGTGAGGTATGGAAAATTTAGAGTTTTACGTGGGCTAAGATTGCTCAAATTATGATAGATGACTTAAGATGATGTACAAGGTGAGATATAATTCTACATGGTTATTAAGAATTTAGAGTTGGCTTAATACTACTATATTGATGGGACTGCATAGAATGTTATGACATGTTACATAGACATTTAATGGTGAATAGAGGTTATGAGATTATAGCATACAGAATAATTTGAGTGACCAAGAATTTCCCCAAGTGTTGGCATGAGGTATGTGATGGTTTAGAATGGTAGCTAAAACATGGTATGTGGAAGTGGTGTGAAGTTGACTTTGGGTGTGATTTAATAGCTTTATCTCGATGGAAAGGTGCTATCAAATTTGAAAATAGTGCTATTAGCCTTGTTTGGGACTCGTATTTGTCATGAAATGCTTAAATAGAAAGAGAGATTGCCATAGTTGAACATGTATTTGATAAGAATACTTTGATACTAATAATGGTTTGGGAGTAAGGTAGATGATTGATGTGGTTATGAAGTTTTGTTAGTATTCAGAATATTGACTTCAGTGGATGTGTGATTCGATAAACCAAGTATATGTGCAATTATAATAGGGACTAAATTGGTGATTGTGGGTAGCTAGAAAATCAAAGAGATAGAGTCAGATGAATGAAAATGTTTGATATGGGCACTATGGAAGGAGTATCTAGAGTTATTCGACCTTGGCTATGTACATTCTTATGTGATCAACTACTTCATTTTGGGCGTGGTTTAGAGTATGATTCACTTTCTACGTCCGTGTGTGTTTTTGCTTCTATGGGTGAGTTCCTAGTAGTGGATCGGGTGTACCGATTTTGTGATTGTCCTCCTGGTAGGGTGGCATCCTTGGTTAGACTTGTTCATTCCAGTTATGGAAGATTTGGTGTTGTTTAGGATAGTTGAAGTATACTAGTGATTAAATAGTTGAAGTATACTAGTGATTAAACATGCACAACTTTGCTTATGAGAATTTATAGGAGAGTTACCATGAAAATTTACAGTTGTTCGATAGACTTAAGATTTATCTCATCATCATGTTTTGTCTATGTGTGATTGAATGTGAGGACCATTGGGTCTAGTTTTTTCATTCTTAAGGTTTGTCTATAATAGCTACTAATCTAGCATTTCAACAGTGTTGTTAGAGGTTCTGTATGCTTGGGTGTATCACTCGATGGTGGGTACTTGATCATTTCTATCTTTAGATCAAATGAGATCGATTTTCCTTGATGATTACTTGATGTCTAAAGATCGTATTTTTATAGCTTAAGCTCGAGGAAATATTATATTGTGAGGATGTAATCTTGATAAGATCTATGATGGTTTGTGCATTATGAGTGTGTGGTAGCTGGTTCAGGTTCACTTCTCATTGTAGCCAATATTGATTAAGGATTTTATCATGGTTATGTTAGAAAAGATTTGTCCCGATAGTTGTGTCAAAGTCTTTGAGAACATGTTGCAGACATGTGTAAGATTAACTTTGGTGGTTATTGGGAATAGTTTTGTTGTTAGGTGAGTTCACATACAATAATTGTTATCATTCGAGTATTAAAATGACCCCATTTGAGGCACTGTGAGGGAGGAGGTATAGATCTCCAATTGGTTAGTTTGATGCTTTTGAGATGAAAGCTTGGGTACTAATATTTTGAAGAATCGTTGAGATATGTACCCTTTCTTACCTTCGCCATCTTTTGATCGTTCAAGGACGAACGATGGGTAAATTGGTATCTAATGTAACGACCCGTTTGGTCGTTTTGAGTACTAGAGCTTTTTATTTCATAAAATACTTTCCGATAGATTCTAAATTGGTATGTTGGACTATTCGTAACTGCAATTATAGAATTAATGGGTACTTTTAATAATTTATTTAGTTGGTGGTTAATAAAAATAACATTAAAATTAATAGTGGATCACTTTTACTAATTTTATAATTAGTTAGGTATACAATTAGGGTAATAAAAGTTAAATCAAATGAAAGGAAGGTTATTGTTATTTCTATCCCAATACAACTTATGTGCAGCGGAAACTATTGTGCGAGAGAACTCAACTTTCACGTCGTCAGAATTTGATAAAAACTTCTCGAGGTAATGCATAATTAAGCTTCAATATTACTTTTCACATATTAATGGTTGGAGGAGGGGAATTATATTATTTTAATATTATGATGAGAATTACGATTATTATAATGTTATTTGTTAGAAAAGAAAGAGGTGAATTGAAATTCCTCTCTGCACCCACGCGATGGTTAACTGGAAATTGAGGCCAAACATTATGACCAGTAAGAGAGTAAGATGGGTTAATCAACTTTCATATTTATATGTTAAAATTGGTAATATTGGGTTCTAGTCAGGGGCGGCTCAAACCCGTTGGTGGCCTAAGGCCAAAATCAAATTAGAGGCCTTAAAAAAAAATTATAAATGTTTTTATTTTAAATCTATTTTTCTAGCTCTTTGAGATGCAAAGTTGTTAATAATTTTTGTGTAGTCAATCTCTTCTAATAATTCTTTTTCAATCGATAATATAGCCAAACCACTTAATCTTTCTTGAGACATTGTTGATCTTAAATAAGATTTTATTATTTTTAATTTTAAAAAACTTCTTTCGGCTGAGGCGACTGTTACAGAAATTGTTATCATTATTCTGTAAGCAATGTAAGCATTTGGAAAAGAATCAAGTCTTTTTATTTGATTGAGTATCTCAATTAGAGTATTGTCTTCTACTTTTATGATTTCCCTTAACATTTTTAATTCAGAAAATAAGTCTAAACCGTCAATATCAGAGTGAATATTATGTTTTAAGGAACATTCAAGATTAAGACAATATTTTTTTAAATTCTCATCAGCTAATGATCTCAATTTTTTCCCACTAAATAGACAATATTTGTATCAACAATATTCCATTGACTAGGATCATAGATATTTTTAGGAGTATGATTATTTAATTCATTTATAAGTTCTTGATTTTCTTGGGAATCTACATCCGACTTTTCACTAATTTCCTCTCCTTCTTCTTCTTTTTGGTTTATATCATTATCTAACTCAACTTCAACTAAGTTAGGGACTTGTTCTTCTAAAGAGCATTCCCCTACCTTTTTTTTATTTAATTTTAACATTGTTTTCCAAAAATTTATCAAGAGCACCTTTTTGAGATTTTATCAAGTTATCGACTTTTCTTTTTCTTTTAAGTTTTGAATGACCGGATTCATATTTTCTAGTTGACATAATAAAATCTAACAAATATTTTAAACACTATTTACAATATCAAATAAAAAATATAATAAACATAAGACACAAAACAAAAATAATATTAGAAATTAGAATGAAATTACTGAATTCAAAAGCTATGAAGACTTGATTTCCAAAAATGAATCAGGTTGCTGTCTGCTGCAATATAGTTTTCTCCAAATTTAAAATATAAACTATCAATAGAACAAGTAAATTTTTAAGCTTTGAATAAGAGAGAGATGTAAGATTAGAAAAGAGAAAGTGAGAAGAAATAGAAGGGATAAGGATAGAATATATAAAATAAAATTAGAAAAAAAAATAAGGTAAAAAAAAAAAGATAACTTGTACATTAAAAAAAAAGTACACAACTTTTTATTGGAAAGTTAAAAAGTCATAGTCATATCTATAGACTATCGCTTCATTGTCTTAGTTCTAATAATTTTTTTTTTTTTCAAATTTAATCCTTCCTAATTAACTAAAAAAATGGGGCATTTGAATTTATTGTCCTAGTTCTAATATTTTTTTCTTTTTTTAATTTAATCCTACCTAATTAACTAAAAAATGGGGCCCCCTAAAATTGGGGGCCTAAGGCCAAGGTCTTTTTTTTTATAACTAACCAGCCGCCCCTGGTTCTAGTTGTTTTAATTGTGTTATATTTTGTTTTGGTTTTCTGTGGTTGAGGCTACTGGTGCCTGGCGGTAGAACTCAACTGTAATTATCATTCTTTCTATAGTTATCTTATTATAAATTAAGTTTTAATATATTGATATAGGTACTTAAATTTTAGGTGTATCGAATTATTTAAATTTCATTAAAGTTATGCTAATTGGAGGAATTAAGACCTACCCTTAGGTTTGAACTTTAGGAAATTGATAATAGAATTAGGTGAGTTCTTGGGTTTAAGCTAGACATAGAATAAAATAAGTGCTTATAGTCTCGTTGACTTACAAATTATGCACTTGATAGATTGGAAAGGTTCGGAAGCATTGAGGAAAGGAAAAGCATTGGAGAAGTAGTTTGTTTGACTTCGGTTCTTCGGTGGAGATAGGTTATGGTTTATTCTATTTGATAGATAGACTCTTAATAGTGATTTATATGCATTGAATGATATTATGAAGTTCTCTATGTACTTGATTGTGTTACTGTGTAGCTTGGTTGTGTGGTTTGTGATTGGTCTGAAATCCTGAGACCGTGCAAGTTATAATCTTGAACCCTCTCTATCGAAGTGATGTCTTAAATAATGAAAGCTTGATAAATATTGTTAATGAATAAAAAAGTGGTGATAATAAATGATAAATTAATGATATTATTGGATCGGAGTGTCACATTCCGACACGATATAATTGGATCGGGTGTCATATTCTGACATGGTATTATTGGAACGGAGTGTCATGTTCCGACAGGATATAATTGGATTGGAATGTCAAGTTCCGACTCGATAACATTAAAGGAAAAAGATATTGAATTAACTTAATGTACTCAATCTCAAAGAACC
The DNA here is from genome assembly GCA_037074985.1 of Solanum bulbocastanum. Classification (NCBI taxonomy): domain Eukaryota; kingdom Viridiplantae; phylum Streptophyta; class Magnoliopsida; order Solanales; family Solanaceae; genus Solanum; species Solanum bulbocastanum. Next base: position 43,762,646 of record CM073606.1, on the reverse strand, counting down.
CATTTCCCAAATGAGCATGGTGTGGAGGCATGAATCCCCAAATGTGTGCTTAATATTGTGATTGATTGCGTTCTTACTTTAGTATTGTTGTCACTAGTTCATGTTGTTTGTTGCTTGTCACGTGATAAGTGTCATAGTTGATTTTACTGTATTATTCATTGTATATTAGTTTCTATTTTGGGCGCCGATGATACCTATTTAATACGTGTTCCTTGTACTGAGCCCACTTGTATTTTTCTTTGTTTTCTTTTTGTGGAGTGCAGCGAGTGTACTAGTGACTTCGACTCGCCCTCAGCTCTAGCCAATCTCTAGCACATAAGGTTCCAGGGTGAGCTATTCATTCTAGCTTGTGTTGGATTCTCTTGGTCATGGCATGATGTCCTTAGTTTTTGGACATAAACTATTTTATTCATTTATTTTGGCGTCTTTAATACTCTTAGACTTAGTATTTGAAAATTAGATGTCCTTGATGTTATAACTTTTAGGTTTTGGGGATAATGTGTAATAGACTTTAGAGGTTGATTTGATTGGTTACTTTAATAAGTTTTGAGCTTCCGCATTATGGTTTGTATTTTGTAAGTTTAACAAGTAATATATATTGGGGTTTGGATTCATTGGTTCGCCCACCTCAAAGGTTAAGTGTGAGTGTCACTCATGACTCGTTTTATGTTGTGACATGTATTCTCTATGTTAGTAAAACCTTTTTATCAACTCGTGTACTTTATTTGAAAATCTGTAGTCAAAACTTTTAATTTATTATTCAATTAATTTAAAATAGTTTTCATACTTTAATTAACCAAATTGATTTAAATTATTATTTTAAAATGATTCAATAATTTCTAATTAGTTAGATTTTTGACATGATCTTCATCACATGTATTTTAATTCAAATGTTTAATTTTAGGTCTCTTTCTCTAAAAATAAAGTAAAATAAAATGTGTCATTTATTTAATTATTTTCTCAAAGTTAATAAAATATTATTTTTTATGTTAAATCATCTTTCCAAAAAATAATCAAATATTTAATCTAAGTCATAGGATAACCGCATGTTAGCAGACGCTTCAAATGCCTTAAAAACCTTCTTGAAGAGTAAATAAGAACATCTTACCCATTTTCTCTAAATTTATAAAGATTTAATCTGTTAGAGTCTTTTTGAATTAAGTTTTCTAAATTTCTTTAAAAAATTAAGTTGTGACTCTTTTCTAAGTATTTTTCTAAAATTGTTTTATACTTAGAACATTTCAAAAGTGATTTTGCTAAAGATAGTAAAATTACAGCATGACAGAAATGGCGACTCCGCTTGGGATATAGGTTCTAAACCATAACAGACTTAGGTTAATATTTAAGATTTTTGCATTTGCTTATTCCATTCAGTTGTCTACTTTATTTGAATTGCCTAATGTTTTATATTTTCATGCTTATGTGATATAAATTGCTTATTTGTTATTGTATCTAAAAATGTTTTATTTGTTATTTCTTTATATAAATTGTATATTTGTTATTGCTATATAAACTATCATTTTGTTCATACTTCATCCAATTTTGGAAAATTCACACAATCACACGTATACGCGAGGTGCGCTTTGCGCACTCGCAAATTTCTTTCAAAACTCCAAAATTTAGGAGATTTGGCATATGCGGGGGTGTTCGGATCTTTTTCCGTGTATCCGCATAGCTTTCTCATTCGAGTAGTCCACTCAAGAACCTTGTGTCTAGTAAACCCACTCTTAGTTTATCTAGCGTAGAGCAAAATGGCCCACGGCCTAAACAAACGTTTATACTTATGTGTTTAAATTTGAAGGATGAAAACTTTGTTTGAAAAATCATTGTCCCATGGGGTAAGAGGTAGATTATAGCTTATTCTAGTTGAATAAATAGCTTTACAAGCTACTAGTCCTTCCAAAGGCGTTGGCACCCAGAGACGACAAGAAGCTCAAGAGCGAAAAACCTTCCATAGAGGCATAGTATTGTGCTCCTATGTGAGACTGATTATTTATATCCATTTTCCTTATTATGTATCTCATTCAATTTATTCATAAAATTTGTATAAAATTGGGTTTCTGGACAATAGAATATTTCAAATGACGTTATACATCTTTCAAATCATAGGTCCGCCCTTGGCATAAAAAGGTCACGTATCTGTTTAGAGTGTACAATAAATATTTATGTGTTATAACTGATTATGTGAATATTGTGTTTTATTTGAAGATGTTATAGCCAACTTTTCTTGGAAATTTTCTAGAACCTCTCAAGCACAGATATCAAGTCACTATCTCAGAAAAAGGTTAACCCTCTATCTCAACTCGAAAAGAGATTCAAACAGGTCAAACTACATAGAACCTAAATTCTCCTTCACGAGATACGTAGGATATCTTTCAAGACTCGGTCCCCATTTTTGAGAAATTCTATTTTTTTCCAACCCTCGTGAGAAGATTAGAGTTCCATCTCATCAAAAATCAAAAGTATAAAAGAACCTCGGCTCCACGAAAGTTGATTTCTCTGATTTATTAATCTCAAATCAAATAGGCAAATTCTTGTCTATCTAGTCATTTTTCTATATCTGTGGGCTAGTTTATCTTCAAGTAAAACAACTCTTATGTGTGTGCAGTCATGTGTGTGATAGTTTGTATTATTTATCATCTATACAAACTAACACATTTGTCTTTTGAGCTATTTTTCTTTGTCAGGTAGTCGAAACTGATCTGTTTTGAGAAAATGGCAGAACATCCATACTTCACGAGGTCAAAAGATCCCAAAGATTCCTTCTCTAACCAAAGTTTGTCAAAAGGCAAAGGAAAAGGGGTTGAAAATGTTGAGAACACTAATTTGACCAGAATCACTGTGAATGACCCTATCATCGCTGAACAGAACAAGTTGATCCCATAATTGTTCCAATAAATTGCTAAAATGAGGGCTAAAATGGATAAGACTCAAGATTTGACAAATTTGGATATCATTACCAACACTCCTACTCCAAACAATGAAAGGCTTCCACTCTATTTTCTTACTTCAAATCCAGCATCCGAATATTTTTCAAACAATCCTTCCACTGTACAATTCCAAAACACCCCATTATCAACCAAACCACCCTTATCATGCTAGCTCCTCACAACAAAAGCTACCTAATCCTCAAAATCCAAATACTGACAATCTCCAAAAAAATTCCTTTTGTCCATCAAATTCATACTCAAATTGTTCAAAACTCACCTAGCACTCAATGCATACCTTTAAAAACTGCTTTTCATATTCTAATATCATCAAAGTCATACCCTCCCTTTACCACACATTTTGAACTTGATCATTATAAAAAGAAGGAAGAGGAGTGGGAGGTCATAAAAGGAAATACTGAGCAATGCATCAAAGAGGAAGTTGTGAACGCACTAAAGGGCATTCAATACACCCTAAACATTGTGGGATTGAATTATGAAGATTTGTGCATTCATCTACATTTGGACCTTTCAGAAGGTTTTAAAGTACCAAAACTTGAACCTTTTAGTGGAGTTGTAAATCTTTTTTACTCATTTGAGGGCTTATTGCAACCAATTTGCGGAAGTTGGAAAAGATGAGGCTTTGTTAATGCGGCTCTTTAGTCGAAACTTGAAAGGAGAAGCTTTTGAATGGTATATTTCTTAAGAAATAAAACAATGGCCAAGTTGGAACACTTTGGCTAAAGACTTCATTGAAAGGTTTGGTTGCAATATGGAATTCATTTCTGATCGATACTCTTTAGAGAGAATCAACAGAAGTCTTATGAAAGATATCGAGAATAGTCCTACCGTTGAAGAAGAGATGCTGCAAGGATTAGCCCTCCCATGACCGAAAAAGAAATTATTGAAGTCTTCATGCACATTCAAGAGTCGGAGTACTACAATAATATGGTTCTCATTTCAGAAAGGGAGTTCAGTGAGATAGTCAAAATTGGTGAAGTTATTGAAGACGGTCTCAAGACCAGAAAAATCATATGAATGACTTTCCAAGATGAATCTTCAAGACCATTGAGGAGGAAAAGGGAGGATGTTTCCTCTATGTCATTTGAATCAGGCCAAAAATCAAAGAAACATGTTGGTCACAATGTTCGATAGCCTTTACCATCCAAAACCTACCCTTTAGCTCCGCAAAATCCTTACCCTGTCTCTTATGTCCAATCAAATTACCAAGCTCCACCACCAAATTATTCAAATTACCAAGTTCCACCACCAAATTATCCAAATTACGAAGCTCTACCACCAAATTATCCAAGTTACCAAGCTCCACCACACAATTATCCAAATTACCAAGCTTCACTGCCATATTACCCAATTGTTCAACCAAATTACCCAAACGCTTCTCATAGCTATCAAACTCCACAATAACCAAATGTCCAAGCACCATCACATACTCGCCAAAATCTTCTAATTTATCATCAAGTACTTCCACCTCCACGAAATAATTACAATCTTCCTTGTCCAAAACTTGAGAAGAAACTACCTCGAGTCTTTACGCCTTTGGTTGAAAGTCGGACACAGCTTTTTGAGAGATTGAAAGTAGCCGGTCTATACAAGTAATTGATCCAAAAAATGTCAATGTCAATTCCAGATATTACAGGGCCGTTCTTCATTGTGCTTACCATTCAGGAGGTGCCAAACATACCACTGAAGATTGCATTAACTTGAAGCATAAAATTCAAAACTTGATTAATCAAAGAATTGTCACTCTTCAAGCTGTCATATCTGATGTCAATAGCGATTCACTCCCGAATCATGGAGGGTCTACCATTAACATGGTCGAGGTCGAAGAAAATTGGTGTATGAATAAAGATGTATTCTCAACCAACCTTGATAGCCTTGAGAAAGTTGCATCTTCCTTGAGCATAGTTGAGAAAGTCAACTTTGCTAACATGACACCCCATCAAGCTTTTGCTTTAGTGCAAAAAAATGGTCTGAACCTAAAGGAGGTTAATAATGTTTCACCAAAGCCTTTGCCTCATTTGTATCATTATTTTATGGTAAAGGAATATGCCAATAATGACGGTCTTGAATAAGGAATTGGGGATCTTTTTGAAGAAGGTGACAATGTGTTGGAGGAATTGATCGAGACGCCGAGCCAATAGAGCAAGTGCTTAATTGGACTTCCACTCCGCTCTTGATCTTTCACTCATCTTGATAGACACAAATGAATTTAATGTCATTCCTAAAATCGGTGGTAGTCCGAATAAGACCTGAAACCAACATTTCATGTCATTTTGCCTAATTAAGTTTTAATTTCCCTCGTAATGTTTTAAAAAAGCAAATGGCCCATGGTCAGGGCCAAACTTCAAATTTTCTTATTTTCAATGAAAGCCTCTTCTATTGCGAAAATTTATTCCACTTGCTTTAATTTTTCTATCTAACAATCTATGTGTTTGTATTAGTAAAAATAATTTTAAATCTGTCAATATTGTGTCATGCCACAAGCTGAATGAACAGACGAGGTAGAGGACGATATGTTCTAAGAGTACGATAAGAAGATCATAATATGTGAATACACTTCCAAAGAATTGAAACAACTCGAGAATTAGGATAACGCAAATATGGATGACACAAAAGTTGAATCTAGAAAAGGATAATTGTGTCAAAAATGCCAGAATCATGGTCCATCTGACAGAAGCTCAGAAAAAGAGAACTCAATAGCTTACTTATACAATACTTCGATACATTTTTTTGATGACATGCTGTGGTTGAGCACAGTTAGTTATCTCACAAAGTGACCAATCGACTCAGGTGCTATCAAGAGCTACTATATTTGGAGATTCATAGTTTCTTCTATTTCTTTCCCGGTAAATCCCATTATTTACTTGTAATTATCTTATAATTATCTATTGTAACGAACTACATCTGACCTGAATTCTAAAGAATGAGATACATAGGCGATCTATGTCAGCCTCGGTCACCCCTTTATCGATTTTCAACATTTCCCCTCGTATTTGAATTACGTTCAACCTGAATTCTCAAGAATGAGATATGTAGGAGGCCTATGTCGGCCTCATTCATTTCCTTATCAAAATTTCTTATTTTTGTTAATCCTCGAGAGAGGAACTACGTTTGACCTGATTCCTGCGTCAACAGGATACATAGACGCTATAAATGTTTGGTCATATCACCCATAAGATTTCTATTTTACTTTACAATAGAAATCAGGACAGAATTTTTTAGAGGGAATAAAAAATTATCGAGAAGAGGATCCCTCTAACAAACCAAGACTTAAGATACATTTGCAACTAAGACAAAATTTTTGAGCGGATCTCAAAAATTCTACAAATCATTTATCAACAATTCGAGATACAGAGAGACATCTAATCAGGACAAAATATTTTAGAGGGACTCAAAAAATTCTCAAGAAGAAGATCTCCAACTAGTTAAGACTTAAGATATATTGTGAGTTGCAAATGAGACAGAATTTTTGAGGGGGTCTCAAAAATTCTACAAGTCATATATCAACTGTTCGAGATACGTTGAGACATCTAATCGAGAAATTTTTTTCAGAGGGACTCAAAAATTCTCAAGAAGAAGATCTCCGACAAGTAAAGACTAAAGTCACAATGAGAATTACAACTGGGATAGAATTTTTGCAAAGATATCAAAAATTCCATGAGACATCTATCAATAGCTTAAGATATTCCAAGACATATAACTGGGACAAAATTTTTGAGGATGGCCTCAAAAATTTCTTCAAAGCATCACTAGAAGTTTGTAGTTAATTTTGAACATTTCGAGCATGATTAGAATTTTAAAGCTAAGTTCAAATGATCTCTGGCATCGTTAAAGTTCATAGCCAACTTCAGTAATTTTCGACACCGTTGGATTTCAGAGTCAACTGCAAAACTTCCCAATCATAGTAAATTTCGGGAAGACCATGTCAAAAATTTCTCAAGCTTCAAGGAACTTTTGAATTCTTCAGAACAAGCTATTGTACACGTCAAAATTTTGAACCATGGACGTTCATTTAAGTTATAAATGACATGACATTTAACAGTGACTTTTTTTAAAGTTGATTCACGAAAATTTCCTTTTCCTTAAAGATTTTTTAATATGTCAAATGTTTCGTATAAATTCATCTTATGTCAATCGAGAAGCAAGAGATCAGAGTGATCCACTGAAGATAGAAAGACAAGGAGCAAGCAATTGAAGAAATCAACACAGATCAGTTTGTTTAAAAACTAACAATTTTTCTATAGATGCTGGTCTATAAGATTGTCTCAAGATCATCATATTCCTCGATTCCACGAATATGGAGAATTCAAGCCCGAAATTGACTACTTTTCTTTGGATGCAGAAAAGTCAATGAAGTTCTTTAAAAGAAAAACAGCAGTTCAGAATACGAGCAACAACACCTCGTTCACATCCCCAACAAAGCAGGAGTCAAATTAAACATAAGATGTTCAAAAATACGAACAAGTGAAAACATCACTCTCAACATGTATAAGCATATACAAAATTATCAAATTACATTTTTTCAGCATCAAGAACATTTGAAGAATATTCACAAATCCCGTCAATATCAGACACATGGCAATGTGAACCACCCAGAGGGACATCGTCTTTATCACGCAGAGAGTCATTCATGTCATATTAACAAAGGAGTTAATACCATTGCCAAGAGGGCCATAATATTCAAATCGCTGAGAGGGCCATCATATTCAAACCGCCAAGAGGGCCATCATATTCAACCACCGAGAGGGCCATCACATTCAGCCCGCTAATAAGGCCATCATATTCAAACGCCGAGAGTGCCATTACATATTCAAACTACCGAGAGGGTCATCATGTTCAAACCGCCAAGAAGGCCATTGCATATTCAAACATCGAGAGGGCCATCATATTCAAATCGCCAAGAGGGCCATTGTATATTCAAACCGCCAAGAGGGCCATTGCATCTTCAAACGCCGAAAGGGCCATCATCTTCAAATGCTGAGAGGGTCATTGCATCTTCAAATGCCAAGAGGGCCATTGCACTTTCAAACGCAGAAAGAGCCATCATCTACAACCGCCGAGAGGGCCATAGAATTTTCAAACGCCAAGAGGGCCATTATCTATAAAAAGCCAAGAGGGCCATTGTATTTTCCATTGCTGAGAGAGCCATTGCATATTCAAACCTCCAAGAGGGCCATCATATTCAGACCACCAAAAGGGCCATCATATTCAAAACGCCAAGAGGGCCATTACATATTCTAATTGTAGAGAGGGCCATCATATTCCAACCGCCAAGAAGGTCGTTTGCATCTTCAAACGCCGAGAGGGACATCATCTACAACCGCTAAGAGGGCCATAGAATTGTCAAACGCCGAAAGGGCCATCATCTACAAAAGTTGAGAGGTCCATTGCATCTTTTATTGCCAAGAGGGCCATTGCATATTCAAATAATCGAGAGGGTTATCCGTATTATATTATTAAAGGTGATAATATCATTGATGAATGGATCAACATCACTCTACCGATAGATCATCATCATCGCACCAATTAAGCTTCGACAACATCATCCTACCATTGAATCAACATCATCCTGTTAATGGATCATCAATGTAGCAACATCATCTTATCAATCGAGCATCAACATCTTCATCATCAATGTAGCAACATTATCCTATCAATGAAGTATCATCATCAACAATACTGCATTATCGAGAAAGTCATCATCATTGTAGCATCATATCAAATTCATCATCTACTGAGTCAAAACCGACGGAGGCTGACGTCAGAACATTTAGAGAAAAGAAATGTGTCGAATATGGTAAAACATAATAGTTTTCTATTTAAATTACAGTTTCTACTAACAAGTTTATTTCAGACTTTGTCGAGAGCATCCAAGAGGAAGGATTCTCAAATCAAACCACAGGTACGAGCGACATCAAAAAGGATGCAGCACAACATGGAACTTTTTCTTAGCAGCGAATTGGGACATAGTCCGAAGAGGAATATCAAACTCTTAGGACACGAGCTGAGGAGCAACTTCCACCACAATCAAACCACACCTCTATCAGAAGGCATGTGTGTTTTTCTTTGCGTTTATCGATTTCAATTTTGCATCCGAGAAACTTTTCACTCTCACCAGAGGCAACATTCCAATATGAGTGACAATACACCAAGATCTTTGGAAATTATGTCAGTGTAAGTTCTTAATTATGGATGTGAAGTGCACCACATTCATGACTAAGAGGTTGCAAGCCTCTTTTTCAAACTCGACTTACTTGCCACTCCTCTAGAACAAAAGGTTATCTTACATAATAGATTTATTTTTCAACTGATTAAGTCGAACTACAAACAGTCTAATTCTTAAGGTCTAAGGATAGGTATGCGGGCTCAATATTGAAAACTCAGCTATATTCCGACATCCTATCTCAAATCTTATTCTCGAGAATTCTGGTCTCTTCATAATTCAATACCGGGATAGCTTTCAAATTCTTTCATAATCGTGCGTTAAATCAAGTGTATCGAACTATAAGTGACCTGAATTCTCATATAGCCTGAGATATGTAGGTAACCCGATTTCGGGGTTCGACTATAATTCCTAAAGTTCATACCAAAATCCGTTTCCTAAAGATAAATATGTGGTCGGTCAAAATTGAATTCATCAGTTTCATTTGACTCGAATTACTTTCATCAATCCACGTCAAACGAGGGACAGTTGTTGACACCCAATTTTAGACCTCCACATTATATATTAATCATCGAGCTCAACGGATTTCACCTAAACAAATTCTAGATTTTCTGTTATTTAAGGCCCTCGTCCCCTTCGTTAAAAGGAGTTTTTTTTTTTGTTTTAAAAGGGAGACAGAGAGTTTGTCTTAGAGATGGGTTAAGGCAGAATTCTCGACCAAAGAGAGGATCTGTGAATTGAGATTTTAACCCCAAAAGCACACAAAAAATTCTCACAGATTCCTCTTCTAAAATAGAGGAATTTTCAGTTTCTTTTCCTCTAATTCGGAGCTATTTCGCTCGCCGGAGTTCATTCGAATCGGTTAGGGTGGTGGGAGTTCTTCGTGGTCAAGCTCGTCCTCCCGGTCTCGGTGCTCCGAGAAAGGTAATATATCTCCCTTCATTCGCGTTTGTTAAGCTTTTAAATATTATGTGACGAACCCAATTTTGTGCAACCTCTTTATCTCCATTTTTGTTCTCCCTTATGTTGTTTGAAGTATTCATGGATGAACTCTTGCTATTCATATCATTTTAAAGGCATGTGTCATGATTGGTTTATTTTTTAGAACTAAAAATTAATAAATGTGAAAATTATTTAAATAATGTTGGTGTTCAAATGATATTATTATTGATTGAGTTTTGAGTCATAGCTATTTAGTTTTGTTATCGTATGATTTATAAGAATCATCTCTATATGTAGTATTCTTTTCCTAAGCCCTACATGATATATTTGTTTAGAATGTTTAAGTTTCAAAAGGTAGCATGAATGTTTTTTTTTCAATTACCATCTTAATATTGTTCATTTTTAGAACAAAAATGTGTGTTAGAATAGTCTTATCGTTCGCTAATGTGATTTTATTTTTCTGTGTTTGTGGCACCTGCAAATGAGTTCACATGGACTCTTTCTATAATTGACATTTTCAGTGGGGATGAAACCCAACTTGCGTTCTCCTTTATCGAGTCAGCATTAACCTTATTCGATGAAAGGGATGTTGATATTTACGCAAGGGAAACAAATATATAGGGAATAGAAGTGGAATTACAAGTTTCGGAAATTCAAAAATGAGTTGTATACATGTTATATACAACGGTATAAGGATGATGTACAGGTCCAAAAACGGAAATATAGATTTTAGGGGTCGTAATGGACTACAAACATTTGGTATACGGCTCGATACACAGAAAATTGGATCAAGACGCGATCCGTATACAACAATATACACTTGTTGTATACACATGATTTCAAGGGCAAAATTGGGCCAAAGCCCAAAAAATCAGCATCTTTTGGGCCTATATTCTGGGCAGCAGTAGGCCCAAAAGGCCCAATTTCTCTTTTACTCTCAAATTATTTAATTGTGATTATTTATTGTTTGTTGTTTATTGACTCTAACTTTAGAATTATTAATTCCCCAAAAGATGAACTATATTCTTTATGTTAGTAAAACCTTTTTATCAATTTGTGTACTTTATTTGAAAATCTTTAGTGAAAACTTTTTATTTATTATTTAATTAATTTAAAATAGTGTTCATACTTTAATTAACCAAATTGGTTTAAATTATTATTTTAAAATGATTCAATAATTTCTAATTAATTAGATTTTTGACAAGATCCTAATCACATGCATTTTAATTCAAATGTTTCATTTTAGGTCTCTTTCTCAAAAAATAAAATAAAATGTGTCATTTATTTAATTATTTTCTCAAAGTTAATAAAAAATTGTAAATTATTATTGTTTATGTTAAATCATCTTTCCAAAAAATAGTCAAATATTTAATCTAAGACGTAGGATAATTGCATGTTAGTGGGCGCTTCAAATGCCTTAAAAACCTTCTGGAAGCATAAATAAGAACCTCTTACCTATTTTTTCTAAATTTATAAAGATTCAATCTGTTAGAGTCTTTTTAAATTAAGTTTTCTTAATTTCTTTAAAAAATTAAGTTGCGATTCTTTTCTAAGTATTTTTCTAAAATTGTTTTATACATAGAACATTTCAAAAGTGATTTTGCTAAAGATAGTAAAATTACGGCATAACAACCACAAGGACATGTGCTAGACTAATCAAGATGCCCCCCTCTGATTTGACTTTGACATAAATTCACGTGCGCCCAAAGAAGAGGAAACATGAAATCAATATGGAAGTTTGGAGGAATGGTCAATTCTATGGACCAACTTATGTTGGATTGTGTGTAAACGAGCACATACACCATTTGGAAAAATGCTAAGGTAAAATAGTACCAGTTGAAGAAACTAAAGATTTATGTTATGGAATTGAATTGGTCAGCACCAAAGGCTAAGTTACATGGTCTAATCTTGCTTGCTCCTATAATCTCTAGTCCAAATCCACTCAACAAGAACGTCATTTGACACCCTGTTGGGCCTATGTAGATATTAATATCTTTGGATTCGTAGTGAGGAAGATGTAAGTTCTTGAATACTGTTGTTAATGTTATCACCAACAACACCTTCAAAAAAAGCAGCAAAAAAATTGCATTAATATTTTATTTTGAACTATAGTGGAAGGAATTAATTTCCCCTATGAGATCGATTTTAGGCCACTATAGCGAGATATGAGGTTGCTTTGGGCTGATAGCAGGGTTGACTGCTATGATGGGATTGGGGACCGATTGGCCCGCTATAGAAAAAATGCAGAAAAATTAAGACAATGGATAAGACTACAATTGATGCAGAAAAACTAGGACACTCACCCTAATAATTGATGTTTAGTATTATGCCTTGAAAAATATTTTAGGGAATAAGTAATTAATGTTAAAAAAAAATTATGAAAACAAATCATTTTTTCTTTATATGTTAAAAATGACAAGTAAAAAAAATTCATTTTTAAAAACAATGAATAAATAAAAATGAACAAAGGGAGTATATATAGATAGTATAAATAGTTGATTCTTAGTCGATTCTAGTAACATAATTGTAGTCTCATTAGGACCACGACTGTAGTTCTCTCATTCACTTCTTTCTTATCTTACAACAATCAACAATCTTATTGTAACTCACTCTAATTAATTAAGTGGGCTTTGAATCGATTTAGGCCAATATAATTACGTTAGGCGGATTGAATCAATGAAATAAAAGATAAGAGAATATAACTTAAACCAATTAAGACAATTAAATAGAACATTCTAATTACAATTTTACTCAAATTAAAGCTTGACATTATTCATACCCATCATTTGTCCTAATTTATAATCACATGTTAATATAGTTTAGAGTTCTCAACTCATTACCACTTCAAAAAAATGTTTAAATGGAAAAGACAAAATAAATAAGACAAAAAGGTTAAAAATGAACCACACAAAATAAATACCATCTTTTTATATAGATAAAAAAAAAAAAAAACAATTTGTTACCTCTTTAGACCTTTAAAATAATTTTTTAGAAAAAAAATAAATCATATTTTCAAATTAGATGAACCACGCGAATTTCATGTTTTGATGTAAAAGGAGTTTATTTCGACTTTATTTTTTCCTCATATGCCTTGCTTCTGATAGTGCATAATTCATGACTATTTGGTCTTAATTCACTACTGCTCCTTGTATAAACCTTGGAAAATTATTAATTCTTTTTTTTTTTTTTATATATATATGTTTTGTTTGCATATGAACCTGATGTGGAGGAGTCCAATGTGGACTCTTATTCCCTTATTGCATTTTTGATGGGTTGAAAAACCCAACGTCCTCTCATTGAGTCTGTCTCGGAATCCAAAGGAAAGAAAGTAAGCTGAAATACAAGTCTTGGATGCAGAAAACACAGATTTAATGGAAGGTATACATCAGATACGAGCTGACATACATCTACTATACACATATTGTATACACTAATATACGTGGACCAAACCCCAAAATGCAGCAGCAAAAAGGCCCAAAAATCAGTCCAGGCAAACAGAGAAAAAAAAATATATTATATGAGAGGCACACCTATTGTCAGTTGTGTGAGACTTTCTTTGGCTGTCAAATGTTGCCTTACTATTTCATTTTTCTTTCGTCTTTTCACTTTTCTCATTCATTTTAAACTTTTCCTTTTACTTTCTCTTTTCCTCCTCTATGCGTTGCATTATTTATTGAAATCATAAATAATTTTTGAGACTTGTCAAAAATGTCAAATATGTCAATTTTATTTTTATATATTATTTATTTGAGGAAAAATTAAAGTGAATGTGGCAACAAAAATTCAATTTAATTTTTGAATGAAATTGAAGGTAGTGAAATTACAAATAATAAAATTGTAAAATTTTGCGTATTAATTTTATAAAATTCAAACTTTTAATTTTTTGTAATTATCTTTAAAATGATATATAAGGGATATGAGAATTTAGATATTTTGTGGAGTTATTCGTTTTTGTGTTTGTTTATAATAGATTACACATTGATTTTTTAGTGTAATTTTTTTCATCATATTGGTTTAACCATTTTTTTAAAAAATCACTTTTTTCTATTCATGTGTTTCAAATGCCTTAAAACCCTACTCAAAGTGTAAATGAGAACCTCGAACCCTTTTCTCTATTTTTTTAGACTTAATTCTGTTAAAATCTTTAAAATCAAGTGTTCTTAATTCCTTTAAAAAATTAAGTGACGATTCTTTTTAAAAATTGAATTTTCTCTTAAAGTTGAATTGATTTGTGAAAACTTTGTTTATTTTTTATCATAACACACCTGTAGCACACTGGATGCACGTGTAGTGCACTAGAGCACGTGCAACACACAAGATGCACATGCGACACACTAGATTCACGTGTGGTGCACCAGATGCAAGTGTGGTGCATTGGATGCACGTGCAGTGCACGAGATGCACTCGTGGCGTATCAGATGCACGTGCAGCGCACGAGATGCATGTGTGGTGTATCATATGCACGCACAACGCACAAGATGCACGTGTGGCACATTGATTGCACGTGCGGTGCACAAGATATAATGACGCACCGGATGCATGTGCAGCGCACCGAATGCACGTGTAGCGCATGAGATGCATATATGACCCACATAACATTAATAGCATTATTTAAGAAGCTACATCCTCTTCTCTTGAATCAAAGGATATCAACATTTGCATAGAACCAACAGTGTGGAAATTAACATTCTTGTTGAGTGGATTGGGATAGTGGTCATAGGAGTAGCTAGGATTAAGCCAAGAATTCTGCAATATCTCTTGTAAAATCCAATTCGATCCTGGACCTTGTTATCATTCCCATGACCACATTCCAAGCCACCATTGATGATGTTAGTGATGATATCGAATCCAGGGAGGCGATTAGCTGCTTTGTCAGCATTGGATGGTTGCCATCTTCTAGTGACGACATCATGACAAGAAGGCTTTGGTGATTGAGGGGTCATCCAGAGCCAGATGGTTGATTTGAATGAGATGACTGAATATGTGGCTATTAAATCAGGATTGTTTAAAAGGTTGGCCCATAGTTGTAGTTGTTATGTTATTTAATGTCAAAAATACATGTAATTAGACCCTACAAGTTCATCAAATTTTACCATAGGACAAATAAACTTATCTAGCTTACTGCAAAATTTGAATTGGACCTCGTCTGAAATATTTCCTTCCAAGTGCACAAGGCCATTGACTACTTGGTGTACAGTAGTCGCCCGGGCTACCTTGTTCTCTAAGGAAGCAGTAACCCCATGCATAATCGTCCATCCTCCTAATAAGGTTTAATTCAACAAAATTTACCATTTTTTAGGTTCACAATAAAATTATAATTGTTCGATCTAAATATTGAATTCATTAAATTTAAATTGATATATATAATAGTAGTTTAATGGGAGGTTTGGGCAAAGAAAGCAGCAATTTCCCTTTTACGGGCAGTGGTATCACCAGTGGTGCCAAAGCAAGGAAAAGACTTAGCAGCAGTGATAAAGGCATTATAACTATAGAAATTATTCATTCCTTGACAAGCATTATCATTGCGATGATTAAGCCTCTGATCAAACATGGAATTTGAGATGACACCACCAAGGTCCCCAGTAGGTCCGGGGCTGTCACGACACTGGCTCTGGCAATTGTCGGGAGCACAATGGGCATTAGTATAACCACACCAGCCATAAAATCTTTTTGAGATGATTTTTAAATATTCATAAAATGTACTAACTATATATACTTTTTGAGATGATTTTTGAATATTCATAAAATGTACTAACTATATATACTTAATTTATATAAAACATATATGTTATTTAAAAATTGTTAAAGAATGACAAAAATTACTTTAAAATATTTTGGAAAATATTGTGAATTTTATAAACTTAATTATTTCAAATCGTGTGAAACTAAAGAAGCTCATCGATTAATATATATTGTGGAGTCCACCACACGTACATCTCGTGCACTGCTCGTGCATCTAATGCACCACACGTGCATCTCGTGTGCTGCACGTGTATCCGATGCACCACACGTGCATCTCGTGGAAATTAATAAAAGTATTTTAAATTCAACAAGTGGTACGTAAAATTTGTACCAGAAACGAAGCAATGGATGATTACTGACATGTAGAGCATTATGTCTTGTTTCCTTCCATTTCTTGACATGCAAAGCATTATGTCTACTGCTTTTATTTGGATTGCATTTTAGCTTAATGTTAGGTTTTGACTAAGTTTTTTCCTTAATTAACCTATTTCGTTCAGTGGTTGATGCATTATGTCTACTGCTTTTGTCACTTCTTTCTTAACTTACAACAATCAACAATCTTATTGTAACTCACTCTAATTAATTAAGTGGGCTTTGAATCGATTTAGGCCAATATAATTAATTTGGTCGAATTGAATCAATGAAATAAAAGATAAAAGAATATTGCTTAAACAAATTAAGACAATTAAATAGAACATACTAATTACAATTTTACTCAAATTAAAGCTTGGCATTATTCATACCCATCATTTATCCTAATTCATAATCACATGTTAATATAGTTTAGAGTTCTCAACTCATTACCACTTCACAAAAATGTTTAAAATGGAAAAGACAAAAAGGTTAAAAATGAACTAGACAAAATAAATACCTTCTTTATATATATATATATATATATATATATATAAAAGCACAACAATTTGTTACTTCTTTATACCTTTAAAATAATTTTTTAGAAAAAAATAAATAATATTTTCAAATAAGATGAACCACGCGAATTTCATATTAAAAATTAGACTTAGTAATGAATAAATTTTCTTAAATAAATTTATAGATATAAATATAAATCTAATAAGAGACCATAACAGAGACCAAAATTAAAGACCTTAAATAGAAACTTAAATTGGGAGCAATGTAATAGATGTTTTGGTGTAAATGGTTATAAGAGTTTATTTTAACTTTAATTTTTCCTCATATGCCTTGCTTCTGATAGTGCATAATTCATGACTATTTGGTCTTAATTCGCTACTGCTCCTTGTATAAACCTTGGAAAATTATTAATTCTTTTTTCTATATGTTTTGTTTTCATATGAACCTGATGTGGAGGAGTCCAATGTGGACTCTTATTCCCTAATTGCATTTCTGATGGGTTGACAAACCCAACGTCCTCCCATTGAGTCTGTCTCGTGATTCAAAGGATAGAAAGGAAGCTGAAATACAAGTCTTGGATGCATGTCAGCTCGTATCTCATGTATACCTTCCATTAAATCTGTGTTTTCTGCATCCAACCTAGCCCATATTTGGACGGAATCGGAGTCGTAAAGGTGTAGGGAAATTTGGTAACAATCGGGTGATTTATTTATGATTTTGATTACATGAGTAGTTAGATAACTCGTTAAGGAATCCGTAAGACTTTACAGAATTAAATTCGGACGAGTAGAACTCCTGGAGTCGATCTTAGAGTGAAGGGTATTTTCTGAACGTCATTGATTAGAGGTGTGTTGTGAAATGAGGGTCTTGGATTTATTAAAATAGCTCACTGTTTCGTGCAAGCCACTTTGGCGGGGATTTTGGTCGCTCTGGCGGTGCCGCTGTAGCGGAGTGGTGGTCGCTGTGGAGGGCCAGACGAGACTTAAAGTCATAAATAAATCCCAAAAATGTTTTACTCTACACTTTTCGACTTTGAGAGCTAAGAAACGACCCCATACGAATTTTTGACCATTTTTCACTATTCTTGAGGCAAAAGGTAAGATTTTAACTCCCCGAATCCATTTATCGATTCGTAGAATGTAATCTAATGGGTAAATATCGATGGGGGAGGGTGTTAATCTAGAATCTATGGTGGAAATAGCCCTAAATTGGATAATTGGGATCATGGGTTGATCTAAGGTTTGTTAGAATTGTTTGTAATCCGGGAAATTAGTGATTGTTTATTGATTCCCGTATTATATTGATTGTTTTTAGACCAAGAACAAGCGGAACGAATCTGGAAAGGGAAGGATCAAGTTTCTTAGGGTTTCGAGCTTGTTTCGAAGTAGGTGATGGTTGTGATTCTATGATTGTGTGATGTATGTTTGTTCTTGCTTCATTATGATACTTGTATGTATATGAATGTTGCATTATTGATCACACTTGTTGTAAATGAGTTAGAGGAATGATGAATGTCATGAATCATGACTTAAATGTCTAGTCTTGAGAATATGCTTGTGATTGTGATTGTGGTATGTTGAATTGATCGGTTGTAACGTTCTGGCATAACTATGGGATCAATTGCCATGTTCTGGCATAAGTATTGAATCGGGTACCATGTTTCGGTATGCTAACCGTTTGGGTTTAGGTTCCATGAGAGGACCAATGACTTGTCATAATTGTGTATTTTAAGAAATATGAAGTTGTTCGCTGTTCATAAAAGTTGATAATATTGTATATGTTCGATACATGCATGTGTTATAGTGTTGTAATGACTTGCTTATGTTACACTTAGTGGGATAGCCGCGTGATCCTATTAGTACACTATGGTTGTATACTGATACTGCACTTGCTCTTATTTTTGTTGAGTACAGGGTATTTTTCGGTGGCTATTGACAGACCTCGCTTAGAAGATCAGTGATTGTCGTTCGAATTCAAGGGTGAGCTAATTCTTCCAGGCTGTCATAAGTTCTCCTTTTGTCTATACCCATTTTTTGGACTTAAACAGTTCTGTTAATTATTAGTACATTAGTTGGGGTTGTATCCCTTCTTGTTTAGACTTGGTTCATTGTTAGATGTTTTGGTACATTGACTTTTAGGTTCTAGGCATTACTTCCGCAATGTTAGTTTATTATTGTTAGACTTTTGTTAGATTTTATGGGAACTCTATTTCTTTCCCTAGTATTTAACTTGTTTATGTAACTTAAATACTTTAGTTGCTTGTTTTGGGTTGTAGTAGTGGTTCCCCCACCGGAAGGTTAGTGTGGGTGCCAATCACGACGGTCTGGGTCGTCACAAAGTTGGTACCAGAGCCTAGATTCGTTGATCTCGATGTACCAAAACAAGTCTAGTAGAGTCTCGTAGAACGGTACGGGGACGCCTTTACCTTTCTTCGAGAGGCTATAGGACTTTAGGAAATCTCTCTGTTTTCTCTTGCCTCCTTTCGTGCTATAACTTGATTTCAATTAGTATCTGTCGATTCAAATTGGTATATAACCTCCTTAACTCTTATGTCCGCAGATGGTTAATACTAGATACAACAGCATCAGACCCGTAGCTCACGTCAATGCTCCAGCTGAGGAATCTGCAGCGAGAGGTCGCGGTCAAGGCAGGGGTAGAGGAAGAGCTAGGGTTAGAGGCCGAGGCAGAGTAGCGCATGTCCAAATAAAACTTCAATATCGCATGTCCAAACAAAACTTTAATTTCATCTCATGATTCCATATAATGATACCATATCGCATGGCCAAACGGATCCTTAGTCTAACATAAAATATAATCAAATAATACGAGAAATCGGCCTAAATCCTATGTTATCCAAAATATTGGATCTTTAGCAATTTTTGTTATATCTTCGTGTATGGGGGCTTTGTTCACTTTATGCTTCTTGCGTCTGTTATTGGGTTTATAACCCACTATATTATATTTGCTTTCTTCAACCTGTCATTCAGCTCCTTTCATCTGAACAAGATTGACGCTGGCTCGCTAAAGGCACGTTGGGCTTATCCCTACGACTTAATAAGCAGAGATTGATTTGCACTCATACAAACGCCAATAATACTTATACCAAAATATAACTAAGATTGATTAGAAAATGTTTTGACCAAAAATGTAAGTTTGAACTTCAACATCATGCTTCAAGAATGATAATATTCAGCTATATTTGAGGCTAAAACGACAAGCCTCGTATCAATCTTAAGGCTAGACATTGAACTTATTTAAGGATAGATACATGATCTTCTAAGAAACAAGGAAATCCACAAGTAATAAGTATACTCACAAAATGAAAACTTCAAAATGTAATGTAATAATTCCTAAGATTTAAGATTCTAAAACAAAGGCTTTGTTAGCTGGAAATTGAACTTGGGCTGAATGAGTGGAAGAGTGGGCTCAGGTCTTTGTTAGCTGGAAATTGAACTTGGGCTGGTTGATTGTGAATGAAAGTTGGGCTGAAAATTGGCCCAACTTTCATTCCATTTAAGGGAAAATTAGCAATTAAGTCATAACACCTAACATAATTAGTCAAAATAACAGCACTTTAAAATATTGATTTAAAATGTCAAAATGGCAATATTTTGAAAAATAATATGAATTCAGATTTTAGTATTTAAAATTAATTTTTTTTATGAAAACAGTCCTATATTGGACCAAATTCTAAACCTATAACTGTTTAAAAAGAAAAAAAAAATTAAACCAATACCCATTATCCTTCCTTCTTCACCTTTCACGATTCTACCCCTTTTTTCACGTTTCCAGATTCTCTTTCTTCAAGCTGCTCACAAATTGTTCATCAAAATACATATTTTAATTCAAGAAATTTTCTCTATTATTAAACGTAATCTCTTGATTAATTCAAGTAGATTTCTTGATTGGCAAGGTAATTTCCATTACTTATTTATATTTATTTTGATTTGTTGTTTAAAATCACCGATTATGGTGTATATTTTGGATTTTATATATTATGGATTTCCAGTTGAATTTTACGAGTTTTATGTGATTTTGTTTAGATATTCATCAAATATTTATGATTTTCAATTTCTTTCAATTTTTTTTGCGATTTTCTTTAAATTTTTCATATTTTGTAGAATCTAGAAATTCATATATATGTTTATTTTGTTTAATATTTAATACATCTTAATATTTGATAATATCGATTTTTATGCAATTTTGTTTACATATTCATGTAAAATTTATGTATTTTAGAATTTTAGTCGATTAAACAATTTTTTTTCATTCTTTTCTAATTTCGTTTTAATCTTTCAAATTTATTAGAATCTACAAATTCATTCATATGTTTATTTTTTTTTTATTTTTAATAAATTTATATTTGCTTTTAGGGTTTTAGATTTGGGGAAAACATCCGTCTGTCTACAATGTCTAAATCAACAGATTATTTCTGTATTCATTCTATCTATATACCAACAAGTTTTACATTTATTGTTTTAACATTGTATTTCAATCTCAATTAGTATACCAACATGTTTGTATTTCCCTCTTAATTTGTATTCATCCTAACTGTATGCTAACAATTTTGTATTTTATTGGGTATTCATTCTGTATTTCAATCTCAATTTATATGTGAACAAGTTTGTATTTCTCTTTTGTTTTGTATTCAATCTAATTCTATACCAACAAGTTTTGTATTTTATATGTCTACTTTGCCTTTCAAAGTCACATTGTATTTCAAATGAAGAGAGTATTTAATTTTTTTTTGTATTCACAACTTTATATTCAATCTCGCTTTGTATTTATAACTTTGTATTGTCATCTCACTTTTGTATTCATATATTGTTGTATTCAACATATAGTTCATGATCGATTAGTTACATTAACTTAATGGGATACAAATTATTCTATGCATTCAAATAGAAAAAAACAGCTACTAAACTAAAAAAAAAATAATTTCATTCATTATACATCATAATTTGTATACAAAACATCCAAAAAAAGCTATAAATCCCAATGCATACAAATATTTCACTGATTCAATCAGAAAAAAAGCCAAATCCATCTCCTTCCCCCTAAAGTTGTCCGCATAATTCATTTAAACACCTCAACTAAGGCTTTTGCCCTATTGGGGTAAATTTTTAATGAAGAAGTAATGAATCAGATTCACAAAGTACTAGGGCCAGTAAGACATCAAGATGAATGAGATAAGGCCTGGTGGATGTTCAGTAGTTCAGCCAAATTCACTGTTAAATATGTTTGGAAGGCATTAAGAAGGAAAAGTCCAAATCAAGTGGTGGGGAAATACATATGGCAGAAAGAACTTCCTTTTAAAATTTCATTTTTCATGTGGAGGTTGTGGAAAAAGAGAATTCCTATTGGAGAAGTACTAGTGAAAATCAAAGTTGTAGATGAAATGAATTGTGGTTGTTGCAATAGTAATCACTAAGAATCTTCTGAACATTTATTTGTTCAATGTCCTGATATTGGAAAACTATGGATAATGTTTGCAGGGGTTGTTGGTATTGAATGTCCTGTAGTGCAAATGAATCGAATCCTTTATACTTGGTGGAAGTTTGAGTGTGCCCCTAAACTCAAACCTTTGATTGTTGTTGTACTAGTATTATTAGCTGGCAATTGTGAAAAAAAAAGGAACAAAATAAGAAATGGAGGCAGGATGCATTTTTTTTAAAATGGTGGGGGAAATTAACAAAAACTTATCATTGTTGGCTAAGGTTTATACCCTTGGTTAGCAGAATACATGGCCTTTAATGGTCCAATTTTTCGAAGATTACAAGCCATTGATCTCTTGCAAGGTAATGATATGGACATGCCCAGGCTTTAAATGTATTTCTCATGGAGGATTAGATGCAATAACAGGCAGCTTTTATAGTGCTTTCTATATTAGGGATGTTGAAGGGAAGTTTGTGTATGCTGAGACAAGAAACATTGGGAGGGAATCAATTCTTGTTGCGGAAATGAAAGCCTTAAAATTTGGTCTAGAGTATTGCTTTACTCATAATGTTGTACCTATAGTGTTGGAAATAGACTCTTTAGTCTGTAAAAAGATTTTAGATGGAGATTGGGAAAACCCATGGGTTGTTTTAGTAGATATAACATACATAAGAAGGATGTTGGCAGAAAATGGTATACAATTCAAACACATATACGTGATTTTTTTTTATTAACATAATTTTTAGTTTTGCAGGTACACATGTGAAATCATTTAATTCATTGATAGAGATACCAAATATGGAATGACAATGCTATAACTTGAAAAATTAGGGATACCAAACATAAAAGTAAAGAAATGTCCAAATAGCAGGGGGAATCAAAAGAAAAACAACAACAACAACACAGTTATGCAGATACAATCAACTGATGAAATGTTACCTCAGTCTGCGAATCATGGCAGACAATCGTAAGGTACCAAATTGGAGTATTAAAATAGTGGTATTAGCTCTATGGAGCTCAGCTTGTTAGGGACGAAGAAATGGATACCTACCGATAAGTAAATTGCATAAGGAATCAACACAACAAAACAACAAATCAGATCTACAATGACAACCAATTGAAGGTAATTATACCTTAATCTGAGAATCAATTTTGGCAATGGATAGGTTTCAAATCGGAGTCTTTAAACAACGGCATTAGCTTCTATGGAGCTCAACATGTTAGGGATGAAGAAATGGATACTACCTATGGTCATTTTTGTAGTTACTAAGATTGATTAGTATTTGTGATAGATTTATGCATGCCATCGGTGACATGGAACCCCTGATCTAGTGGTTGAAGAAGTCTTCATTGATTATGAATTCATGGTGTTCGTAGGACTTGTGAACGCCTAAGATGGATCTCTACTCGACCACGTGATTGTGTTTTCAACATCGACTTAGCTTGTAGGTCTATCCTATGACGATTTCCCAAAGTTGTTAGAGTTGCTACAATGGCTACACTTTCTATTTTTGTTTTGTTGATTGTTTTTGTTTAGTTTTTAGTAATTGCTTTTTTAAAATATGGGCTTGGGTCGCTTTTGGACTCAAGTCATGTAATTTTTGGCTAGATTTCTCAATAAATGGGCTCGACCCATTCCTATGGATTAAAAAAAAATTATTGTTGTAGGTGAAAAGTTGAGTAATTGAATGTGAAGATTTTTTTGAGATATTAAAAATAAAATAGTTAAATAATGAAGGAAAATTGTCAACAAAGGAGAAAAAAGATAAATATGAATGGAGGTCATAGAGAGGTGTCACATCACCTTTTATATGTTGCTCCTTTATATAGATATATAGATTTAAGTTTTAGAGGTAATTTAAATTAGCTAATTATAAATAACTGATAAGTTATAAGCGCTAAATTAGTTGATTATAAATAGATGATTAGTTATAAGTGTTGAAGTTTTTGTTAAGCTTGGTAGCTGATTAGGGATATGCAGATTTTAGTAACGTAAGAATTAGTTACAAGATAATTTATGTATTATTTTATGCAAGTATTAGTTATTTATGGATTAGTTACTCGATTTTTTTTTATCTTACATAAAATATAAATAGATTTCCTCATAATTGAAACATATATTAGTTATCTAAGTTTCTAAATTGCAACTCAAACACCGTATTAATTTTATACAAAAATAATTTACCTCCTAACTAGCAATCAAACATGATATTACTTATGCGGAATTTAATACATACATAACTCACCTTCAAACCAACTACCAAACAACCCCCAAAGTGTTAAAACGTTTTTATTGCTGAAATTGATCTTATAAATAAATAGTTTATGTATTTATTTAAATAGAAAGGTTGAAAATGCTAATAAACTAGGAATATTTTAAAGTTGTTATAAAATAAAGTATTAGAAATTAAATAACAAAGAAATGGAGAGAAAGAGCAATAATGTTTTTCTTCCAATCTTTCAATTCATGACTTCATAAGATAAGTGGAATATATATAAGGTAGGAGTGTGCTTGTAATCCTTCAAAGTCATGACAGAAATATCTTAAAGTCATGCTTAAATCCCTTAAAGTCATGAAGTGTGGATTTTTCACATGGCATCCACATTTCATTATTTACAATACTCCCCCTTGGATATCCATGCACAAAATAAAATCTAGAAGAAGAAAAGAGAGTGTACATAGTTATTCTTAATATGCATTGTTTGCTGCCTCGTTAAAAGCCTAATCAAGAAAAAACTCAATGGGACAAAAATCTTGATTAAGGGAAAAAAAAGTACAACACGTATTTACTCTCTCTGATGAAAACATCATTTAATATCTCGAAGACGACGCATTCCAATTTTGTATCTCAATTTCTCAAAGGCTGAAGTTGGCAATGCCTTAGTAAACATATCTGCTAAATTATCACTTGACCGAACTTATTGAACATCTATATCACCCTTCTTTTGAAGATCATGAGTGAAATTTTTTTTTGGTGAAATGTGTTTTTTCTATCTCCTATAATGTATCCCCCCTTTAGTTGACCTATACATGCAACATTGTCTTCGTGCAATATTGTTGGAACATCTCTTTTCAAAGAAAGGCCACATGTTTCTTGAATGTGTTGAGTTATTGATCTCAACCAAAATGCATTCTCGACGTGCTTCATGAATAGCTATTAGCTCTGTATGATTTGAAAAAGTGGCAACCATAGTTTGTTTTGTTGAACGCCATGTTATAGTTGTACCACCACATGTAAATAAATAGCTAGTTTGCAATCGACCTTTATGGGAATCAGACAAATAACTTGCATCTGTATAACCAATCAATTGTGACTTGGATTCATTTGAATAAAACAATCTCATATCAACGGTCCCTCGAAGGTATCTAAATATATGCTTAATTCCATTCCAATGTCTTCATGATGGAGAAGAACTAAACCTTGCTAACAAGCTTACCGAGAAAGCTATATCTGGTCTAGAATTATTAGAAAGATACATTAATGCACCAATTGCACTAAGATATGGTGTTTCAGCACCAACAAGTTCTCCTTCATTTTCATGAGGTCGGAATGAAACTTTTTTAATATCAAGAGATCTCACAACCATCGGACAACTCAATGGATGTGGTTTATCCATGCAAAATCTCTTTAATATATTCTCAATATATGTTGATTGATGAACAAATATATCATTTTCAAAATGTTCAATTTGTAGTCCAAGACAAAATTTTATCTTTTCGAGGTATTTAATTTTAAATTCATTTTTCAGACATTTTACTGCCTTTGAAAGCTCCTCAGGAGTTCCAATGATATTCAAATCATCAACATATACAACTATTATGACAAATTCAGATCTAGATCTTTTTATGAAGATACAAGGACAAATTGGATCATTTTTAAATCCTTCTTTTAGCAAATATTCGCTAAGGCGATTATACCATATTCACCCTGACTGTTTCAATACGTATAAGAATTTCTGAAGCTTTATTGAATAAGTTTCTCGAGAATCATTGTATGCTTCAAGCACTTTGAATCCTTCAGGAGTTTTCATAAAAATACCATGATCCAATCAGCCATATAAATACGCAGTGACCACGTCCATTAGGTGTATTTCAAGATTTTCATAAATAGCCAAGTTCATTAGATACCTGAAGGTAATTGCATCTACCATAGGAGAATATGTTTCTACATAGTCCTTGAGCCACAAGTCATGCTTTATATCTTACGACTTCACATTTTTCATTTCGTTTTCACACAAAAACTCATTTTTACCCCACTGGCTTGATACCTCAAGTGTTCGGATTATTGATTAGAAAACTTCACGTTTTTCAAGTGAAGTCAATTCTACTTGAATTGTGTCCTTCCATTTTGGCCAATCTATATTCATCGACAAATTTTGGTTCAAGATCCTCATCTTGTTGCATTATTTCAATAGCAACATTATAAGCAAAAATGTTATCAACCACAACATCATTTTTAATCCACATTTTTTTTGTAGAGACATAGCTTATTGAGATCTCTTCATTCTCATTATTTTTTTAGATATCTTAACATTTTTTGTTGTCTTATCATTTGTTATGTCTTGAGGCTCTCTTTGAGCACTCGCTTTCATATTATGATCATTTTCTTCTTTTCTTTTTCGAGGATTTTTATCCTTAGAACTTATTGGTCTACCAAGTTTCAGACGTGGTCTAGACTCATGTGCGTTAACAGTTTGTTCTATCGGAATATCAACTCGAACTGGAGCATTTGCAGCTGCAACATGAGATTTAGTAACCCTTGAAAGGTTAGTAAATGCATCTGGCAGTTGATTTGCAATATTTTGCAAATAAATCATCTTTTGAACCTCTTGTTCACATTGATTTATTCGAGGATCTAAATGAGATAATGATATTGCATTCCAATCTATCTCATTTTCCAATTGCTAATTTGTTTCTCCCATAATGTTGGGTATTCAGATTCATCAAAATGACAACCAACAAATCCTTCTGTAAATAAATCACCACTCATAGACTCCAAATATTTTATAATAGAAGGAGATTCATACCTAACATATATTCCCAGCCTTTTTTTTGGACCCATCTTTGTGCGTTGCAGTGGAGCAATTGGAACATATACCTCACATCCAAAAATTTTAAGATGGGAAATATTTGGCTCATTTCCAAAAGCTAACTATAATAGGGAGAAATCATGAAAACTGGTTGGCATTATGCGCACAAGTGCTGCTGCATGCAAAATAGCATACCCCTATACCGAAAGAGGAAGTTTTGTCCTTATTAGTAATGGTCTAGCTATCAACTGAAGATGTTTAATTAATGATTCTGCTAGACCATTTTGAGTATGAACATGAGCAACCGGATGTTCAACTATTATTTCAATGGACATACAATAATTATTAAAGGATTGAGATGTAAATTCACCAACATTATCAAGACGAATTTTCTTTATAATCTGGAAATTGTGCTCTCAACGTTATAATTTGAGCCAACAACCTCGCAAAAATCATGTTGCGAGTTGATAATAAGCACACATGTGACCATCTTGTAAATGCATCTATCAATACCATATAATATTTAAATGGTCCACATGAATAGTGAATTTTCCCACATATATAAACATATATACGTTCTAGAAATGTAGGGTATTCAATCCTAACCTTAGTTGTTGATGGTTTGATAAAAAGTTTCCATTTGGAACAAGCAGAATTCTTTAGGTTGAAGAATTTTTTGACTCTTCAAAGTGTGCCCATGTGAATTCTCAATAATTTTACGCATCATATTATAATCGGGATGACCCAATCTGTAATGACCCTCCTGGTCATTTTTGTATCTTGCCTTCTGTGTGTCGTTTAGAGCATTCCTGTAGCGACCCCAAGTCATCTATGACTTGCTGGGACTGACAATTCGGTCACCTGGTCGTTCATTTGGTTTTGGTGCGAGTTTTAGTGTTTTAGAGTTTATGAATCTTCAACGATCATTTTCGATCAAAAGTTCAAGAAGACGACCTCAAAATAGAATTCTGACGGTTTCATCAGCTCCAAAAGGGTCATTTTAGACTAGTAACATGGTCGGCATGACTCTCAAGATTTTCAGTGTGAGTCGGTGCGATTAGGCATTTTAGCCCTTAAAATTTGGCCTAAGGTTGACTTTGGTCAACATTCTTGGAAAACGCACTCGAATGAAAATTTTGTCAGCGCGGTTAGCTCTGAAATATTGAGCTTGGTCTAGAACAACCTTTCGTTCAACTCCCGAGGCCTCCTGACTCATTTTGAGCCCCTCGGTGGATTATGGTTAAAATGACTCTTGAAAGTGAGACCCACTTTTTATCGAGATGACCTTTGATGGAAATTTTGACTGTGTTATTGAGTCCGAAATATCAAAATTGGTTTGGTTACAAATCTCGTTTGCGTGCACGGGGTTCCGAACGAGTTTGGAGTGCCCCATCGGAGTTTGTTTTTAGTGCTGAAAATCTAGTGCTTTATGCAGAAATTCAGCAACTTTTCTAAACTTCAAAGCGGCTTAACTCTCTCATTTCTAGTCCAAATTTAGTGATCCAAAGATTCATCTTGTGGGGTTTTTTGCAAGGAACGCATTGGTGCAGTTAGATTTCATATTCAAAGCTTCGTTGGAGATAAAAAGTTGTGTTTTAGTTGCTGTCATAGCCATTTTCGGGCTTAATTTTTGGGAAATTTTAGAAGCTGATTTCTTGGTTATTTTAGGTCAGATTTCATTGATTCATGAGGCTATCTTGAGTGGTTTATTGAGGAGAACATTGTGGTGGTGTCAGATTTTGTTGTAGACCTCTCATTTCTGGTGAATCTACTGATTCAGTTGTTGTCCCATTTCAAGTTCTTGAGAAAATTTAAATTTTTGGTTGCTTGTTGATATTATGATGTTCCCGAGCCCCGAATTGTGGTCCATTTTGGGACATGAGCTTGGAAAACTGATTGGGACCTACTTTTGGGATTAATTTCGAAATTTCCAATGCGGGTCCCACTTTCCCCGTTTTGACCCCGAAATTGGTCTGCCTCCGTTTCTTGCGATTTTAGTGTCTAAACAATCATAATAACGTTGTGACTTTATATTTGATAGTGTGTCAGCATTTCAAGTCCTTTCGAGAGGGGAAGGCTCCGGAGAATTGACTTTTGGAGCGCGCGTGGTCGGTCTACAGGTAGGCTACGATTTTCCCTCGCTTTGATTGAGCTTGAGAGTGTGAATGCATGTTGCTTAGTTGGGATTTAGGTTGGTAGTTATTGAATAATTCGTAGGTGTTTAGAATTCATGTTTCGATCTCTTTCGAGATTTATCGGTTAACAGTGAGCATGCTTGGTGTTTCAAATTGACCCTCATTGCAGTGTGGAATATTTGTATGCTTAATTATTGTTTATTTGCAACATGTTGGGCCTTAGTTTAGGTTTTACTAGGGCTTACCTTAGAAATTCATGATTCATAATCGATAAATCCCTATAGACTGGTGTAGCAGACTGGAATCTGATAGTTTGGACCTTAGCTAGGCGATACGCTTACTCCGATGATAGTTATCCTTATTTTCCCCGATATTGCAGCTTTACGAGTTATGTGGGCGACACTGGTTTTGATTCGCGATTTAAAGTTGGTTTTCATTCGGTTCCAAGGACCTGCATTGATTGGCTAAGTGTGGACAGTGTTCCACGGACATTTTGAGCATGGATCGATTTGGATTTTTTTAGCAACAACAGTGGCACCTTTGTCAGGCATTCGGAATCGAGCTCCAGTCTCGACTTCATTGGTATTCTCATAGAGCATCTGGTTCTAGGTCCGACATCTATCGCCCAGATACTTATATAGAACATCTGATTCGAGGTCCGGCCTCTATCGCCTAAATACTTATATAGAGCATCCGATTTGAGGTCCGACTTCTATCGCCTAGATACTTATATAAAGCATCCGATACGAGGTTCGGCCTATATCACCAAGATACTTATATAGAGCATCCGAATCGAGGTCCGACCACTATCGCCTAGATATACAAAACATTCGGTTCGAGGTCCTGCCTCTATCGCCTAGATACTTATACAGAGCATCCGGTTAGAGGTCCGACCTCAATTACTTGATACTTATGATTGGTTACTTGGGTACTTCTAGTGAGCATTCGATTCGAGGTCCGGCCTTCGTACTGTCAGATTCTACTATTTGGGGTTCAGGTTCTGGTTCGATGTTCTTTGTTCTTGGGTTCTCATATGCAATTCTCTTTAGCTATAGTTTTTCTATGTACTCGTCGGGCTTATGAGGGTCCGTTCAGGTTTTTAACTTAACTTGCGCACGAGTGTACCTTCTGGGCTTATGGGGGTCCTGTTAGGTGTAGTAAGCTTATAGATTACTTTAGTTAGTTCTTTCTACACTCGTGTGCATTCCATTGTTACTTAGTTTTCTGTTCTTGACCTCTGTTTGTGTTATTCCTTCTTTTCATATTGCATTTACTTTTCAAGTTTAGTCGGCCTATGATGCCTACTGGGTACCTGTTATTTTGGTATTCATGCTACGCTCTGCATCTGTTTCGTGATGCAAGTCTGAGCACCAGTGGCCAGCGTTAATCCAGCTTAGAGTAGTCTGATTTGGAGACGGGGTGAGCACACGGCGTTCTGTACTATTTTCAGTCTCCATCTATATATATAGACTTGTCTTTCGCCTTTCGAGACAATCGAATCTCTATGGTCCACTTTTGGGACTTGTACTCATTTTGTTAGTAGCTTTGTACTAGTGACTTCCAGGTTTTGGGAGGGATCTTTATTTGTATATATGTTTTGGTTTGCGTTAACCTGTTTTGTTGTTATATTAAAATTTGCGTACTCTTGTTTAGTTTCTGCCCTCAAACCCATTACTTGTTATTCCAGGTTACGGGTTGGCTTACCTACTAGTGGGTTTATAGTAGGTGCCATCATGGCTTGAAAAATCGGGTCATTACAAGTTGGTATCAGAGTCCAAGTTCACCGGTCTCACTTGTACGGAGCTAACATCTAGTAGAGTCTTGCGGATCGGTGCGGAGACATCCGTAACTTATCTTCGGGAGACTACAGGATGTCTTTAGAAAGATTTCCTCTTTTGTTTCACTTTCGTGCAACGTTTGTCTTATTGGTTCCTTAAAATCTCACTTATTTCACTCTATCGCAGGATGGCTCGCACGCGAGGAGGCGCGACCGAAAATGATGCACCCGGGCCTGCAGACGGAGCCCCAACTTGGGGTGGACGTCGACCCCGAGGTCGAGCACCGGCCCGAGATGAAAAGAAGGAGCCCCAAGCAACTTAAGTACCTTCACAGCCAGTGAGGCTGGACCAGTCCAGCCACCACCTGCACCAGCTGCAGCTCCTGAGCTTCATGCCTTGCTGACTCAGATATTAGCAACTATTGGGGAGATGCGTCAGACACCAGCATCAGCTTCCGCTCCAGCGCCACAGGGTCAGCCTACCGCAGCGGCGCCAGATGTTCAGCCGCCACCAGTTCAAGTGGCCGCCCAGCCAGACTGAAAGAGTAGGGAGATGCCACTGTGCGACCAGAAGATGCTTGGGGTATTCCAGAGGTTGGCACCACCGATATTCTCAAGGGCGATTGGGGAAGACGCCCACGAGTTCCAGCTCACTTGCCAAGAGTAGCTACAGTCATTAGGCCTCTTGGAGTCGAGAGAAACCGACTTCACCACTCACCAGTTTCGTAGGCCAGCCAGGCAGTGGTGGCGCTCGTATCGAGAGTCTAGGCCAGTTGGATCGCCTCCTATATCTTGGAGTGAGTTCTCAGAGGCTTTCTTGGCCCGATTCATGCCACGGAGAGTCAAGGATAGGCTTCATAATCATTTATCCAGATTGTAGCAGGGCCCTATGACTATCTCAGAGCACGAGATGAGGTTTCATGAGTTGTCTCGACATGCTACCATGATTCTGCCCACGAAAGAGGAGAGAGTTTGTTGTTTTATACATGGGTTGTGGTACCGTCTGAGGGTCGACATAGAGCATTTGGTTTTGGCCGGCTGTTCATTTCTTGATATGGTCGATCATGCTCGATCCATAAAGCATATTCATCTTAAGGCCCAAGGGGGCAGCGATAAGAGGGCACTCTACCAAGGCAGCTACAGCGGGTCCCAGACTAGGGAAAGGGACTTCTATGATAGGCCCCGCCAGAGGTTCCAGTAGGGTCAGTCTAGTCGGCCTATTCAGGCGGCATTACCTGCTTCTG
Source organism: Solanum bulbocastanum (assembly GCA_037074985.1). NCBI lineage: Eukaryota > Viridiplantae > Streptophyta > Magnoliopsida > Solanales > Solanaceae > Solanum > Solanum bulbocastanum. The sequence continues at coordinate 43,730,358 of CM073606.1, read as the reverse complement.
AGGGAGGCCAGCATCAGCAGGGTGGTCCTAGTACGGGTCATAGTTCGAGGAGATCAGATTCTCTCCCTTTATACCGCGGTTGGATTACTACAGGGCATTCAACTTCGAGGTGTTATGATTGTGGTGCTCTTAACCATTGGTCCAGAGAATGCCCCCAGCGAGGGCGAGGGGTGATTGTACCAGCTCCCCTTGCACCTAGACCGATTTCAGTAGTACCCTCTCCAGCTAGAGGTAGTGGTCAGGACTAGGGCCGTCGGGATAGTCGACAGGGTACTAGAGGTGGAGCTCGGGGAGGCAGGTCAGGTGGTAGATCAGACGCAACGAGCAGAGGTGCTCAGGGCCATTTCTACGCTACCCCGGCAAGGGCGGCGGCTGAGGCATTTGATGATATCATCACAGGTATGCTTTTATTATGCCATCAGCCTGCTGCAGTATTATTTGATCCGAGATCCACATTCTCGTATGTATCTGTTTATTTTGCCCCCCGATTGGGTATGAGGTCTGAGTCTTTGGCAGAGCAGGTTCATGTTTCGACCTCGGTGGGTGAGTCCTTAGTAGTGGATCAGGCATTGCGATCTTGCTTAGTGACTATCCAGGGTTACGATACTAGAGTTGATCTTATTCTGCTAGATATGGTTGACTTTGATGTGATTCTGGGCATGGACTGGTTATTCCCCTACCATGCGGTCTTAGATTGCTATGTTAAGACCGTTACTTTAGCTCTGCCTGGCATTCCCCCAGTGTTGTGGCAGGGTGCTCAAAGTCGCACAACGATGGGGATCATCTCTTTTATGCTGGTTAGACGGTTGGTTGCTTCTGGGTGTTTAGCTTATTTGGCCCTTGTAAGAGATGTGAGTAGGGAGGGCCCTTCAATTGACTCAGTTCCTGTGGTTAGAGAGTTTCCAGATGTGTTCCCGACAGACTTACCTGGCCTACCCCCAGAGCGTGACATTGATTTTGCCATAGATTTGGAGCCTGACACCTGTCCTATTTCTATTCCGCCTTACCGGATGGCTCCTGCAGAGCTCAGGGAGCTCAGTGTTCAGTTAGAGGACCTCTTAGGTAAGGGGTTCATCCGTCCGAATGTGTCGCCTTGGGGTGCTCCTATTTTGTTTGTGAAGAAGAAGAATGGGACTATAAGGATGTGCATTGACTACAGGCAGCTGAATAAGGTTACGGTGAAGAACCGCTACCCCATGCCTCGTATTGATGATTTGTTTGACCAGCTTCAGGGTGCCGCGGTGTTTTCTAAGATTGATTTGAGGTTCGGGTACCATCAGCTGAGGATTAGGGCAGCGGACATCCCTAAGACCGCATTCAAGACTCGTTACGACCACTATGAGTTTCTTGTGATATCTTTTGGGTTGACTAATGCCCCTGCCGTCTTCATGGACTTGATGACACCTGTGTTCAGGCCATCCCTTGATTCATTTGTTATCGTCTTTATTGATGACATATTGGTATACTCGCGGAATCGGAGTGAGCATGAGCAGCATTTGAGGATAGTGCTCCAGACTTTGAGAGATCATCGGCTTTATGCCAAGTTCTCAAAGTGCGAGTTTTGGCTTGAGTCTGTAGCATTCTTCGAGCACGTGGTGTCCAAAGAGGGTATTAGGGTTGATCCGGCGAAGTTTAAGGCTATTCGTGATTGGGATAGGCCCACTTCTGCTACTGAGGTTCGTAGCTTCGTTGGGTTAGCAAGTTACTATAGGCGCTTTGTTGAGGGATTTTCTACTATTGCAGCCCCTTTGACCCGGTTGACTCTTGTTGATGTTCCCTTTGTTTGGTCAGAGGAGTGTAAGGCGAGGTTTTTGAGGCTCAAGGAGTTATTAACCATCCCGCTCCTATATTGACTCTTCCATTTGAGGGCGAGGGCTTCACGGTTTATTATGATGCATCCGGCGTTAGTTTGGGTTATGTATTGATGCAGCAGGGCCGGGTTATTACTTATGCGTCGAGGCAGCTTAAGATTCATGAGCGCAACTACCCCACTCATGACTTGGAGTTGGCGGAGATAGTTTTCGTGCTTAAGATTTGAAGGCACTACTTATATGGAGTTCGATGTGAGATCTATACTGATCATAAGAGTCTTCAATACATTATGAGCCAGAGGGACCTTAATTCAAGGTAGCGTCGTTGGATTGAGCTCCTGAAGAACTACGACCTCTCTACTCTCTATCATCTAGGCAAGGCGAGTGTGGTAGCGGACGCCTTGAGCCGAAAGGTGGTGAGTATAGGTAGTCGAGCCTTCTTATCTGTTGAGGAGCGACCCTTAGCTTTGGACGTTCAGTTCTTAGCTAATAGCATGGTTCGATTGGATATCTCAGATTATAGGCGCGTTTTGGACTATATGGGAGTTTAGTCTTCTATGCTTGATAGGATCCGTGGTTGCCAGTTTGAGGATGAGGCCTTAGTGGTCCTTAGAGATCGAGTGTTAGTGGGTGATGGTGGTTAGGCTACCTTAGATCCTGATGGGGTGTTGAGATTCGCCGGCCGCATCTGTGTTCCGAGAGTTGAAAACTTGATACAGTTGACACTTTCTGAGGCATATGAGTCTAGATACTCTATCTATCTGGGCACAGCAAAGATGTATCGTGATTTGAGGCAGCATTACTGGTGGAGTGGCATGAGGAAAGATATTGCTGACTTTGTTTCCCGTTGTTTGTGTTGCCAGCAGGTAAAGGCCGAGCATTTGAGGCCTGGTGGTGAGTTCAAGAGATTACCCATTTCGGAGTGGAAATGGGAGCATATCACTATGGACTTCATTGTGGTATTGCCTCGGACTTCTAGAGGTGCTGACAGCATTTGGGTCATCATGGATCGATTGACCAAGTCAGCACACTTCCTTCCTATTCATACTACTTTTAATACCGAGAGGTTGGCTCGTATCTACATTAGAGAGGTGGTTTGAATTCATGGGGTGCCGACTTCTATTATATCAGATTGGGGTTCTCAGTTCACGTCTAGCTTTTGAAGGACCTTTCAAGATGAGTTGGGCACTCGGGTTGACCTTAGCACAGCTTTTCACCCGCAGACGGATGGCCAGACGGAGCGTACTATTCAGGTCTTTGAGGATATGTTGCGGGCCTGTGTCAGGGGGATCAGTTCTTGCCTTTGGCGGAGTTTGCGTACAACAACAACTACCATTCTAGCATTCAGATGGCCCCTTTCGAGGCCTTGTATGGTAGGCATTGTCGCTCTCCGGTGGGCTGGTTTGAGTCTACAGAGCCTAGGCCGCGGGGTACAGATTTGATTCAAGAGGCTTTAGACCAGGTGAGAGTGATTCAGGATAGACTCAGGACTGCTCAGAGTAGGCACCAGAGTTATGCGGATCAGATGCATCGACCTTTGAGATTCTCTGTTAGTGATCAGGTATTCATCCGCGTGTCGCCTATGAAGGGCGTTATGAGATTTGGGAGGCGGGGCAAGCTTAGCCCCAGGTACATTGGGCCTTTTGAGATACTCCAAACAGTTGGAGAGGTTGCTTATGAGTTGGCCTTACCTCCAGCATTTTCATCCATCCACCCGATTTTCCATATCTCGATGTTACGCCGGTATGTTCTTGATGAGTCTCATGTGCTCCAGTATGATGCAGTCGAGTTGGATGACCGTTTGACATTTGTAGAGGAGCCAGTTGCCATCCTAGCCAGAGATGTGACACTACTAGAAAAACAGTGAATACCGACCTAAAAATTACCGACCTCAAATGGAGGTCGATATTTTTAAAAAGAATAAAAAATTAAAAAAACTTTAATGAATTACAATAATAGCCGACCTCTTGATGTCGGTATTAATAAAATAAATAAATAACAATATTTTATTTTTTTCTCAATTAAATATAAAAAAAAATTGAGAAATATTTTGATTTAATTTTATTGAAATTGCCTTCCGGATGACGGTTTTGCCTAAAATAAAATACAAAACATATTATAATACCGACTTTCGAAAGTCGGTAAAATTAAATAATATGTAATTAAATTAATTTTCATTAAAATATTTATATAGTGACTTTCATAAAATTAATAAATTAATATTTTCAATTAACTTTAAATAAATCGTCTTCCGGATGACAGTTTAAATAAATTAAAAAATAAATTAATATAAATTACCGACCTCATGAGGTCGGTATTTTTGTTTCATCCAAATATTTTCATAAAAGCGACATCCAGAGATCGGTTTGTTTAAAATGTTTCTATGAATCATAATTTTATTAGCATAATACTAAATTTTCATTTTACACCTACAATTAATTGTTTAAAAAAGTTTAACAATTTTGTATACTTTTATAAATAAAAAGTTAGAATACGTGGAATAAACTAAAAACATCAATAATCCATATTTAGAGTATGCAACTACGTGATATGAAAATCGTATACAAGTAGCCGGTTTTTATGCAAAATAAAGCAGGAAAACAAAATACCGACCTCTGGAGGTCGGAATTTTTCCCGAAAAATAAATAAATAACAATATTTTTTTCTCTCAATTAAATATATAAAAAAAATTAAGAAATATTTTGATTTAATTTTATTTAAACGATTTTGCGTAAAATTAAAAATAAAATTACTGACCTCAGGAGGTCAGAATTTAAAAAATATAAAAATAAAAATACCGATCTCCGGAGTTCGAAATTTAAAAAATATAAAAATAAAATTACCGACCTCCGGAGGTCAGAATTTCAAAAATACAAAAATAAAAATACCGACCTCCGGAGTTTGGAATTTAAAAAATACAAAATTAAAATTACCGACCTCCAGAGGTCAAAATTTTAAAAATAAAAAAATAAAATTACCGACCTCCAGAGGTCAGAATTTAAAAAATACAAAAATAAAATTACCGACCTCCGGAGGTCAGAATTTTAAAAATACAAAAATCAAAATACCGACCTCTGGTAGTCGGAATTTTTCCCGAAAAAAATGAATTACAATAAAACCGACCTCTTGATGTCGGTATTAAATAAAATAAATAAATAACAATATTTTGTTTTTCTCTCAATTAAATATATAAAAAAATTGAGAAATATTTTGATTTAATTTTATTTAAATCGTCTTTCGGAGGACGGTTTTGCATAAAATAAAAAACAAAAAAAATTATAATACCGACTTACGGAATTCGGTAAAATTAAATAGTATGTAATTAAATTAATTTTCATTAAAATATTAATATAGTGGCTTCTAGAAAATGAATAAATTAATATTTTCAATTAACTTTAAATAAATTGTCTCCGAATGACGGTTTTAAATAAGTTAAAAAATAAATTAATATAAAATACAGACCTCATGAGGTTAGTATTTTTATTTCATCTAATTACTTTTAATAAAAGCGACATTCGGAGGTCGGTTTGTTTAAAATGTTCCTATAAATCATAATTTTGCTAGCATAATACTAAATTTTCATTTTACACCTACAATTAATTGTTTAAAAAAGTGTAACAATCCTGTATACTTTTATAAATAAAAAGTTAGAATTCGTGGAATAAATAAATAAAAAATCTATAATCCATATTTAGAGTATGAAACTACGTTGATATGAATTAAGAGATAATTATACTTATATTTATAGAGTAATGTATAAATTCTATCAGTCTGTTGTTAAATGATGAACTTAAAATATTATGTCATGATATACATGGTGAAGAGCTAATTAACATATAATATAATCTATTCAAGTATGAAATGCAATATAATATTATTATATTCGTTCGATCTTGAATGGATGTCAAGTGTAGTGATAATATCGTAGTCAATGATGACATGTAAAGGATAATTCATCGGAGTATGAAATACGCATATTAATTATATATACTCCTTGAGTAGTTTAACAAATCAAGTCTTATATATATATATATATATATATATACATATCACTACTAGAATTTTGGTCTACAACAACAGTTTCATATGCGTTGCAATAGGACCTAAAACAGTTGTCATATCGCTACGGCAACCGTTTTGCAACCGTCTCATCTGCTCGCGTTACTATAGCTCATTTGTAACAGTTAATTGTCACGGTTCCTGAAAGCGTTGCTATAGGAACCTTTATTGCAACGGTTTCCCGTCCATCTATAGGTACTATAGTATTACAACAGTTGTAACGGTTTATAACTGTTGCATTAGAGGATGTGGTAACTGTTAGCAACAGTTGCGATAGAGTATGTTGCAATAGATTGTTCTTATGGCAACACTTTTTTAAATATTATGGCAACGATTTTAACTGATATTGCAACATTTTTATTTTCTATTGCAACCAATCTATATGAATCTACAATTTTTCCCAACATGTTGTAATAGTTCAGGTTTCTTGAGCATTATATATATATATATATATCAACAACAATTTATAAAAAATTCTCTAAATCAAATCACGTAAGAAAACGACTAATTATATATAGCCGATTCACATATATAATTCGAAATATCCTAGTCATCACAATATCCATAAAGGTAATATATATATATATACACACACACACACACCCCAAAACACAAGTTTTCAATAGTTTGCACAAGTTCCATACTAATAGAAATTAAAACAAAATACTGTAGCTTAATAAAAGTTTCAAAATGTCAAGAAGCAAAAGAGTTGAGCTAATTAAAGCAATAGGTTTCTACATCTTTCAATCAATTAGATCAAGTAATAAGGTCTTCATCACTGCTTTCATCATCCCCTTGGTTATCTTCTCCACCTATAAAAGACCAGAAAAATAAAAGTTTATTGAGAGCAAATGTTGAAGAAAGATAGTTCAGATTTACATAATTAAATCATTTGTCTCGGTCTACTGATCCACATCTGTGTAAGTGAAATAATCTAACATTTCATTTGCTCAATCAACTGTGCATAAAGAATAAAGGTAACTAGTACTATGCATTTCTGCAATAGTTAATCGAAACAGTAACAACTGCAAATGAAATTTTACATTTCTGCATCTATTAACTACAACACATTATTACATGAAAAACAGAATGAATAGCAAAACAAAAATGAGATTCAAGTAAATAACAGAGCTAGTAGTTAATAACAAAAAAAGTTCCATGTCACTGCTACTAATCAGGGGTCAAAAACAAAATTGAACTTCTTGAGAAAAGGATTCAGCTACATAAATTCTTGAGAAAAGGATTCAGCTACATAAATTTGAAACAAAAAACAACATATCAGTTCAATCATGTTCAAGGCTTATTAATCTGTCAAATCCTTTTAAGGCTGGTGGAGAAACAATCAAACAATTTTTGATAGTGAGATGCTTCAATTGCAAACAATTGAATACCGATGAAGATAATTTGGCATTATACAGATGTTCAAGAACAAGGTGTTGAATGCCATTCCTTGAGAGGAAAAATATCAAGTTGTCAATCACTGGGCAGGGTTTCAGACCATAATGAATAGAGAAGGTAAACTTAGTAATTGGTCAGGGTCAAAAGGTGATAGATAATATTGGTAAACTGAAAAAAAAATGACACTCAAATATAGCAACACTAGCAGTGTACCAAATCAGTATACCACAATATCTCAAAAAACCAATTTTCAAGGGAAGGAGTTTTAACAACAAAATAGGAAGGGACAGAACCTTCAGACTTTATTCAAACCCTTCTAATTCACCATAACTAGTCAAATTCAAGCCATGGAAGTTATAAATCAAATGCACACACCAAGCACACAAGTTGTAAGTATCCAAAACTTCATCCACACTCCACTACATATAGGAAAGGACAATCCATTTGGCCAAGCCAAAGTCGCAGAATGGTGAAAACTCAAATACATGGTTTTTCAGATCTACCAAGTCCAGCGAGGATGATCCTTAATTTAAACTAACAACAAGTTACTAATCTTCGCATAAAGACCAACAGAGCAGCGTAGATACACACACAAATTATCTATAAACTAGAACTTACAACAACAGTTCAGCTGTGTCAGCAATAGGCCAGCCCTTTAGTGCTAACTATTTATCGTTCCCAACTATCCAACAATTTCACTAACAATAAGAGCCACAATAATTTCACAATTTAAGATGGCACACTAATGAGAGAACAATGATTCAAAGACTAATGTTTTCACAGCCAAAGCATTTGGAAAAGGAAAAGAAGAGTCCAAGGTTCTGATACTCAAACAGGGTCCTGATCGAGATAAATCTATACACAAAAAGTGAGTAGAAAACTCAACATTCAACTGGAACAGCTATAATTAAAGATGGATGAAAGAATTAAGTGAAGAATAAACGACATACCTTGATGGTTTTTGCTAGAAGATGGACGATTCAACGGTTGCATAGCTTCTTGTGGTGACTGAGCACCAACTGATGCTAACTTGGCAGCATTCAATTGAAGTCCAGGGTACATAAGATTAAGTCGTCCAATAATATCATTTGTAACTTCTTGGTGTATGGTCACTTTTTGTTGTTCTAATTTTTCCGCCATCCTTTGATGCATCCTCTCTTCCAATTCCTCAATTTTTTTTCCATCCTCTCATCATTAGCACTTAAATAAGGTTCAGAAAGCGCTTTTCTTTTCAAAGTACTTTTGGTAACTCCTCGTCCAAACAATCTCAGGGACCCTGGGTGTTTAGGTCCCATGACTATTGTAAAAGTATCAAATGATTCATTGTCGTCTTCATTCTGTCGACTTTGCATTTTCTCCATTTCAGCCTACAAATCAAATTCAAATAAATAAAATCAAGTATTTAAGAACAAATAAAGGACCTTAACAACATTATACAATTTTACTAATTGTATCTTTGTTGGAGTCCTTGTATACTCGACCAGGTTTTCTTGATCCTGTAGCCACAAAGAGTTCTTTAGCTGACAGCTTATCAGGTCTTTCCTTCTCTTTTTCCCAATTACATAAAGTTGGTATTAAAGATCTTTTATGACAACAAATTCATATTTAATGATTAATAGGAGAACATACCAAATTATTGCGTATCACAGCAAAACTTGTTTTACCAGCAGTATGTGGATTCATCCATTTTTTTCGATTTTTGGTATTTCTTTCACTCATTTCCTATAAATAAACGAGTCAGTAAATTCTATGTAAATTAAAAATGAATCAAAAACAGAAAAATGAATCAATCATAACATAAAATATAAATCTAACCTTGAATTTTTCAGAGTCCCAATATTTGAGAAGATCCTTAAAATCAGATTCTGAAACATCTTTGGGCTTATTTGCCATTCGAAGATCATCATTATCATATGATTTATAATGTTTCTCATACAAGTCATTCTTATACTTTCTCCGAGCATTTTTAATTCCATCCAAAACCCATTTTTTTGCACTATCAAGAATATCATATTTCTCCTACAATTTGTTCTTTATATTAGTAAAAAGTATGAAAAGTTTATATCTGAAATTAGAAATGCAGGAACTCAAACCTGGGTATAATCCCACAAATCTTTTTTTGTGTCCATATTCTTCCAATTATGAATATTAAGAGGACAAAGCATCGCATTCCTTGCCAAGGTTCCAGGAAAACTCCCCAACTCTGTTACAACGGCATTAGTAGGACCAATGGGTTGATTGTACCTATTCAATACGACCAACTTACGCTCTTGTCGCCCATGTACACTTTGCATTACTGTAGCACCTCTTTTCTTTTTTTGAGTCACAGGGCCTATAATAATACGAAGCAAAGTTAAACAATATATCAACAATGTTAACTAATTTTACAATTCCAATACATTAAAATATTTAGAAGTGAATTTATATGTTTTTACCTAGTTCTCCTGATAGGTCATTTTCTTCCGAATTCTGTGTCTCTTGTTGCACTTGGTCTTGTATATCGTGTGCCTCTACAGTAGGAGATTCTCTTGGCACATGTTGCAATTGTTTCTTTGAAACTTGTGCTACTACAGTGGAAGAATTCATAGGTGCTTGTTGCACTTGTTCCTACACAACTTGTGCTTTTAAAGTGGAAAAACTCGGAGGCACATGTTGCTGTGATTTCTGCATAGATCTTGTTTTTAGAGTGGAACGACTCTGACGCATTTGATCCTTTTTAGACTGTGCTTTCAAAGTATAAGAATTCTGAGGCATTTGTCGCAATTCTTCTTGTAAAGTTTGTGCTACAAGAGTAGAGGAATTTCGCGGCAGAATAGATTGAACATTCTCTTTTGATCTCAGCGAAGAAACCCTTTTGTAAGCCATAGATGTAAGTGTTCTAGCTTGCACATATTGTTTTCCTTTTCCTTTGTTGCTTTGTTTTCAAGTCTCCTCCTTCCTCATGATTATCGAATCTGTCAAAACGATATATATGAATAAGAATTAGATTTTTTTAAACACAATATAAGGTACATGTATTTCTAAGAAACAAATCAGAATATAAATTTAAGAAAAAGAATAAAAGAAACATGTATTTCTAAGGAAAGGACATTTATCACTCACTCAAAATAAAATAAAACGATGATAAATATATATTTACAAGTCATTCAGAAATTATTTATTTAATCATCCGCATCCATCCAATCCCAATCAGTATCATCAAAGTCATCCTCCTCTTCCGAGGTTCCCATAGTTGTATCCTCTGAAAATTGAGCATCAGATGGCATATCAACAACATCAACAAGAATATCTTCTCTTGACCATCTCATGTCAACATCGGATAATCTATCTGAGGTACCAATGTCTTCACTTAGCTCTCTCCAAAATGTATCTCCAATACTAGGACAATTTTCTTCCTCCAAGTCATACAAATCAATAGGCACTTTATTCCTTGCATAATAAACATCCTTCTCGATTGGATCCGCCACATAAAATACTTGATGCACTTGAGACACCAACACAAAAGGGTCATCCGTACTTCTTGATTTGTTGAAGTACACACGAGTTAACCCATATTCGTCTATTTCATTATGAAACCAATCACATCTAAACAATACAACACTAAAACAATTGTAATAATCAACCTCAATGATATCTTGAATAGCCCCATCAATATCATCATGGTTGTGTGAAAGTGGTGTATTTCGTGAGGAAAGTCTCTCCCCGTGAAAAATCCATTTGTTGTATCCATCCACAAATCCATTTACAATCAAGTGATCCTCCACCACATTCTTATAATGCCAATAACGATTGATGCATGTTTTTCAAGGGCATAATATTTCATTTCCTTTAGAAGCTTGTTGAAATGCCTTATCAAGAAAATCATTCACTCCACTAATATATTTATCACTGCATCATCTGAGACTCATCCAACTTCTATCTAAATTATCCATTGATATCTATGCGACACAAAAAGATAAAAAGAATCAAATTTATGATAAACTATGAAATAAAAAGACAATAATGTTTTACACATGAACAAACACATCTCAAAATGTACATGGAGAATACGTAGTTTAAAACTAATAGCAATCACAATTCAATTTACAACAAGCATTTCATAGTTTTTCATAATATATGAAACAAATATCAAAGTTCCCTTTATCATTGGAAATATATACAAAACATTGATCTACATGACCTGCCAAGAAGTAACTTTAACAAGTTTATCATGCTTTCAAATTTATGTTATTAAAGACTTATGGACATTGAAGAAATGGAAAATGGTCGCTGGATTCACATGAAGTTTGCTCATATATATTCTAACACACCAATAAATCACCTTGAGGATTCAATTCTTTTCAAAAAAGTAGCCCTACTAATTTTCTTTTTGATAGGAAATCAAGGCAAAACAGTCTTTAAAAGTGATAAAACAGATTTTTAAGGCAAATAATATTGATCTAGAATTTTACAAAGTTTCAGATTTTCATGTCAAAAAGTCTAATACCAACCAACAGTGAATTTAAGTTTTTCCATTTTCAGCTAATGTATCTCTTGTTTCCTGTTTCTCTAATGTAACTCTTCAACAATAATGAAAGTGAAATTTCTCACATCCTAGCTACTCAAGCGAGAGGTGAAATCAAGGAAGACATCATCAATGCAAAGGTAATCAAAATCGATTGAATAACTCATGGAACAACAATTCCGACATCAATAGCAAGAGAAATATTGTCTAGAGTAATCAATTTCACCATAAATACCAACAAAACTTTAAATCCACAGTAGCTAAAACTTAATGGGAAAAACCCACAATCAGAAACAAAAAAAAGACATCAAATACACTAACTACACCTCAACGATTAAAGGAAAAAGAAGAGATTCAAGAAGAAAACCTCAACAGCTCAAACTTGAAGTTTCTTCAGCTATAACCTCAAAGATGTTAGAACAGAACCTTCAGCTGTTGAAGAAAAAAACAGCAAGATTTCTCAAATTTCATAAGCAAACCTTCAGCCCTCCATTTCCTTTGATTTCACAACAGTTTCTAGAGAGAAATGGGTTTACGATTGAAGAAAAAAAATGGTTTAAGTTTGCCCTAAAATTACAGACAAGAAGAACTTACCATAAGATTCAAATCCCTGCAAAACTCCATAAGCTTGCCCTGAAATTGTGTTCTCCTTGTTGAAAAATATGTCCAAGAGAAGATGGTAACAGCGTATGGTCTTCTGCTTGTTGAAGAGATGAGAAATGTCTTTAGAAAATGTTTGTATCAATATTCTGATAGAAAGAAAAATAAATTACATTTAAAAAATTGTTGGCATGGGAAACAATGTTCAATGTTGATGCAACATCTATCAACAATGTTCAATACTTTTTCCAAAAAAAAATCTCTACTGCTTTTTTTTTTTTATAATAAATCAAGGCAGAACAGTCTTCAAAAGTGATTTTTAGATTTTTTCTTTTAACTAATGCTACAAGCCTACAACAATCATAAAAAGTAAGGAAATCATGGGTCTATGTTGGTCAATTTGTAGGTTTAAGCTTAAAAATACAGAACCTGAATCAAGAGCTAGTAACATGGTGGACGCGAGGGTGGGGGGTAGGGGGATGGCAGTCTGGCAGAATTACAGTTATACTATTCCAAGCTGCACACTTCAGGATGTTTAAATGACAAGTTAAATCATTTGACATGAGAAAGCCAAACACTAAGCTATAACTTTTTTAAAGTATAGATATTATAAGTTGCAATTTTGGTACTCAAATCAGTGTTTCATCTATTCTTAGTCCACAAATTATTCTTGTCCCCAGTTTTACTTCCAGTTTGCATGAAAAAGAAAAAGAATCACAGCCAATCACCTTAAAAAATACATGATTCCGTTAGAAATCCTTGATAGTTTCCATTTTTATTCATACTTCCTCCCTTTTCATTTGTTTGATAAGATAAGGGAACAGATCAGTAAATGGAGAATTAAACAACTAACCTCAAAAAATGCTTTGCGCTACATCAGACTTCATCATAGACTTGTGGCAATCACAGGACAACTATAGTTTGACTGACTTCTATCTAGCCTAGTTAAGTGTTGATCTTCCTAACAGAATATGAAAGAATCCATCAAGCTAGCCATTCTCCAGCAAAAAAACACGGGTTTTGTCCATTTCATTGTAAAGTTTAGCTCTAATAGGAACTGCCGCCTATATCTTTTTCTCCCTTCCTTTGTTGTCTTTGCTAACTCAATTTTATCAGCTTACAGATCATATACACTCTCATTATATGCAAATGTGTGTATGCAAGTAAACTGATCAGAAATGAAGACAGCCATAAAGGTAATCCTCTTGAGCTAATTTCACAAACTCAACAATATCCGTGATAATACAAGAATCCAATCCACAATGATTCACCTCTAATGCACCTATGATCACATATGCACTTGAAAACCTTCAAATCTAAAAATTTCTACATATCTGTGCCACCACAAACTTTGAGTTACTTATACAACACAGAGTACCACTAACAAAAAACCTAATTTGCAATTGAAACACAAAAAGAATCAAAAACTTATTCAACAAACTAAATACGAACCTAGAAATCCCTCAATTTCACGGTATACACGGATTTGATAGACCTAAAATAATGTCAAACAATAGCACTTTTGATAATTTCATGGAGCAAAAAGAAGAGGCACTTCAATAATTAGAAGAAATCAGTAAAGGAGAAAAGAGGAAAATCAGAAGTATGATGATGATATCCAAGAAATTATCCACCCATGGAACTTTACAACAGCTTATATACATCGATAAACCAAAAAGAATCCAACTGAGAAATGCGAAAAAAAATGGGGAACACTTGCAAGTTACAGCCATGGCTATAGCTCAAGCAACTATGGTAGACTCGGCCGGAGGTAGAAAGTGCTGGCCGAAGTAGATGGTGCAGTACTCTAGATGGTGATGATTGGCAGTGAAGATCACTTTTCGAACTAGTAGCAAATTTTAGTTTATTCCATTTTCATGTTAATTTATCTCTTGTTTCCTGTTGCTCTAACATAAATTTTCAACAATAATGAAAGTGAATTTTTGACATCCTACTCAAGTGAGAGGTGAAATCAATGAAGACGTCATCAATACAAGGGTATTCAAACCCGATTGAATAACTCATGGACAAGAAATACAACATCAATGTCAAGTTAAATATGGTCTAGAGCAGTCAATTTTACCATAACTCCAACAAAACATTAAACCCACAATAGCTACAACTTAATGGAAAAAAACCCACAATCAGAGAAGTACATCAAATACACTAACCACACCCAAAGATTAAAGACAAAAGAAGAGATTCAAGAAGAAAACCTCAAAAGCTCAAACTTGTAGTTTCTTCAGCTATAACCTCAAAGATTGAAGAAGAGAACTTCCAGCAGTTGAATAAGAAAACCTCCATTTCCTTAGATGTTACAAGAAAACCGACAACCCTCCATTTCATTAGATTTCACAAGAGGTATAAAGAGAGAAATGGGTTTAGATTTGAAGAAAAAAATGGGTCTATGTTTGCCCTAAAATGGCAGACATGAAGAACTTACCATAAGATTAATATCCCTGCAAAGCTCCACAACTTCTGTGTTCCATCGATCTACTTTGTGTGTTGCTTCTGCTAAGATCCACAAATGGATGAAAAATTGGGTCAAAGAGATGAAGAGTGACACAACTTCGGTGTTTAGCTTGAAGAGAGGGGAAATGAGCTTAGGAAATGTTGCCTCGTTTGTATCGATATCTGATAAAGAGAAAAGTAAATTGTATTTACAAAATTAATTAAAAATAATGTATAATGAAAAGCATTTGGCGGGTTCAGCCAAAATAAGAGAGGGAAATTATGGAGGGAATTAATAACCGTTCTAATAGAAAAATATTCGCATTAAATGTTGCCATATATGACTTTATGGCAACGATTACCGTAACCGTTACCATATGTCGGTCTATTGCAACGGTTTTAACACAATGGCAACGGATTTATTACTTAGCCGTAGCAATAATATCAAATCCTTTTGGCAACGGCTCAAACCGTTGCAATATACCCTCTATAGTAACAGTTTCTCAAACGTTGCTACAAAATCCGTTGCCATAGGCCTAATTTCTAGTAGTGTGTATATATATATATTAGTGGTTTAGATATGAAGTACATTATCAATTAAAGAAATACCGATAATCAATTAATTCAAGGAGATTTATATATATTAAATTTGATATTTATAAACTTTAATTTGTTGATCGATAAAATTAAATTTATTAAATTAAACTTCTGTTGATGTGTAGTTAAATTAATTTATATATATATATATATATATATATATATATATATATATATATCTATATATATGTATATGTATATATGTATATATAATTTTAATTTATAAATGTAATTTTAATTAATAAAAATCAATCTCAAGAGATGCGTTTATATTAAAATAAATTAATAACTACCGAACTTAAGAGGTCGATATATTTAAATTATTATTTTATTTAAATAATATCGACATCCCGTGGTCGGTAAATTAAACATTTCTCTTAAAAAAGAATGATAGTATCAAAACCTTAAGTCATCTCTCACTCAATTCTCAGTCCTCACTCACCCCAACCCAGTCCCATCTTTGCCCATCCCCACCCATCCCTACGCCACGCCACGCCACACTACACCACCAAGCTCGAAAAAATGAATTACAATAAAAACCGACCTCTTGATGTCGGTATTAAATAAATAAATAAATAAAAATATTTTATTTTTTCTCAATTAAATATTAAAAACAAAATTGAGAAATATTTTGAATTAAGTTTATTTAAATCGTCTTTCGGAGGACGGTTTTGTGTAAAATAAAAAAATAAAAAATTATAATATGGACTTCCGAAAGTCGGTAAAATTAAATAGTATGTAATTATATTAATTTTCATTAAAATATTTAGATAGTGACTTCCAGAAAAATTAATAAATTAATATTTTCTTTAAATAAATCATCCTCCGAATGACAATTTTATATAAGTTAAAATATAAATTAATATAAAATACCGACCTTCCGATGTCAATACTATTTAATTAACATGATTACTTTTTATTTATCTTAAAATTTAATGTGATACCGACCTCATGAAGTCGGTATTTTTTATTAAATCTAATTACTTTTAATAAAAGCGACATTCGGAGGTCGGTTTTATGAATTACGTTGATTAATTATATACTCCTCGAATAGTTTGACAAATCAAGTCTTATATATTAGTGGTAATGTACAAATTCTATCAATCCGTTGTCAAATCATGAACTTAAAATCTCATGTAATGATGTAGAGGTGAAGAGCTAACATATAATTCATTCGAGTATGAAATGTGAGATAATATTCATAGAAATGTTATGATAACAATTAATTATAAAATTTATATTTATATAATTAGTTGTTTAATTATTTGTATGTATAACCTTCAATGTCTTATTTCGTTTTATGAAATAGACAATAGAACGTCGTAAATTACTGTACAAAGCAAGTTCTATCAACATAATTACGTTCGATCTTGAATGGATGTCAAGTTTAGTGATCATATCGTAGGCAATGACATGTAAAAGATAATTCATTGAAGTATGAAATATGTTGATTAATTATATACTCCCTGAGTAGTTGAACAAATGAAGTCTTATATATTAGTGGTTTAGATATGAAATACATTATTAATTAAAGAAATACCGATTATCAATTCAAGGAGATTTATATATTAAATTTGATATTGATAAATTATCAATAAAATTAAATTTATATAATTAGAAGGTATATAATTTAGATTTATAAAAATTAAATTGATCAATAAAATTAAATTTATTAAATTAAACTTTTGTTGATGTGTAGTTAAATTAAATTAAATATATATAATATACATATATAGTTTTAATTAATAAAATCGGCCTCAGATCAAGAGGTGAGTTTATATTAAAACAAATTATTAAATGCTGACCTTAAGAGGTCAGCATATTTAAATTAAATATTAATTTAAATAATATCGACTTCACGATGTCGGTATTTATTCAATATTTTTAAATATTAGAATTATTTTAAAAGATACCAACATTTCATAGTCGGTAAATTAACACTTCTTTTTAAAAAAGAATTTCAAAACCCTTAAAAGTCATTTTTTTCAATCCAAGCTCTCTCACTCCTCTCTCACGTTGTCCACCCATCCCCGAGACCCCGACCGCCCTAACCCCCACATATCCCCGACCAGCGCAGCAGCAGGAGGTGGCACCACCATCCCGACCGGTGCGCCGCCTCATCAGCAGCAACGCATAGGCGGCAGAAGCAGAGGCAGCTCGCACCGGCGCCGCCTCCATCTCGACCGGCGCCGCCTCCATCTCGACCGGCGCCGCCTCCATCTCGACCGGTGCCGCCTCCATCCCGACCCACTGCCTCTCCTTTAATTCAAGGTTAGGGTTTCATAATATTATTTTTAATTTCTTTCAATTTGATTGTTGAATTTGTTAATTAGTGTATTGAATTAGTTTTTTTTATTGATTGTTAGTTAATTAGTAAGTGAATGATTTAGGGTTTTTGATTCTTAGTTTGAATTAGGGATTATTTGATTGTTAGTTTGTGTTTGTTGATTGTGAATTGAAAATTTTAATGTTATGGTTAGTTTGAATTAGGGTATCTTAGGATTTGTTTGAAATTTGGTATTTTTTGAGTTA
Source organism: Solanum bulbocastanum (assembly GCA_037074985.1). NCBI lineage: Eukaryota > Viridiplantae > Streptophyta > Magnoliopsida > Solanales > Solanaceae > Solanum > Solanum bulbocastanum. The sequence goes on along the minus strand of CM073606.1, from coordinate 43,712,406 downwards.
ATTAGTTTGATTTTGGAATTGTAAAATTAGATTGAATTAGGGTATTTAAGGAGTTGTTTGAATTTGGGTATTATTTGAGTTAGTTTGAATTATTATTGAGATTTTAGGACTAATAGTTTGAATTTGGGATTAGGAATAGCTAGCTAGTTTGAATTTAGGATTTTAGCACTATTTAGATTTTGGGATTTTAGGACTAGTTTGAATTTGTGATTTTTAAGCCTAGTTTGAATTTTGAATTTAGGACTAGTTTGAGTTATTATTGAGATTTTAGGACTACTAATAGTTTGAATTTGGGATTTTTGCACTATAGTTTGGTTTATGAATTTTAGGAGTACTTCCAATTTGTGATTTTAAGACTAGTTTGAATTTGGAATTTAGGACTAATAGTTTGAATTATATTTGATATTTTAGGCTAATTAATAGTTTGAATTTGGGACACTAGCTAGCTAGTTTGAATTTGGAATTTTAGAGATTTGAATTAAAACTTAATTAGAACTTATAATTAATATAACTTGAATTTACTATAAATTGAACTTAATTAAGAATATGAACTTGAAATTAGAACTTGAACTTGGAACTAATTAGCCTGAATATATAACTAATTAAGTTTAGAAATTAAATATGAACTTGAATTGAAACTTGAACTTATTATATATATATATATATATATTTAACTAATTTAAGAACTTTTCGTGCCATGTATTAACTAATAATTATTGAATATTTTTCTAGTGTTGAAAGAGTTGATTTTGCCGGCTAGGCAACTAAGGAAGCTCAACATAAAAAAAAGTTGATACAAGTTCATCAAAGTAGAAGATAAGGTTTGGTGTTTCTAAATTTATAAAGTTCAAGTACAATTTCTTTTTATAATGTGTTTGTGTCCTTCTAGTATTGATACTTAGTTTAAATTTTGTGATAATTTGTTTGTGTCCATCGAATGTTTGTTTAGCATAAATACCAACACTAGCTGATCTTATTGATGACAAAATTGATTTTTTTGCAAGATCAATTTGTGTCCATCTAGTGTTGACACTTAACTTTAATTTAATGTGTTTGTTTAGCATAAGTACCAACACTAGTTGATCCTATTGATGACAAAATTGATTTTCTTGCAAGATAGATTTGTGTCCATCTAGTGTTGACACTTAACTTTAATTTAATGTGTTTGTTAAGCATAAGTACCAACACTAGTTGATCCTATTGATGACAAAATTGATTTTCTTGCAAGATCGATTTGTGTCCATCTAGTGTTGACACTTAACTTTAATTTAATGTGTTTGTTAAGCATAAGTACCAACACTAGTTGATCCTATTGATGACAAAATTGATTTTCTTGCAAGATCGATTTGTGTCCATCTAGTGTTGAAACTTAACTTTAATTTAATGTGTTTGTTAAGCATAAGTACCAACACTAGTTGATCCTATTGATGACAAAATTGATTTTCTTGCAAGATCGATTTGTGTCCATCTAGTGTTGACACTTAACTTTAATTTAATGTGCTTGTTAAGCATAAGTACCAACACTAGTTGATCCTATTGATGACAAAATTGATTTTCTTGCAAGATCGATTTGTGTCCATCTAGTGTTGGCACTTAACTTTAATTTAATGTGTTTGTTAAGCATAAGTACCAACACTAGTTGATCCTATTGATGACAAAATTGATTTTCTTGCAAGATCGATTTGTGTCCATCTAGTGTTGACACTTAACTTTAATTTAATGTGTTTGTTAAGCATAAGTACCAACACTAGTTGATCCTATTGATGACAAAATTGATTTTCTTGCAAGATCGATTTGTGTCCATCTAGTGTTGAAACTTAACTTTAATTTAATGTGCTTGTTAAGCATAAGTACCAACACTAGTTGATAATGTTGTTAAAGTTAAAAAGTTGTTAAGTTATTTAAATAAGTGAAAATAAATAATGTCATTTAGTTGGTCGATTTAGTTGTTGGAATTAAGTCAAAACTAAAATAGTTAAAGTTAAGTTGTTTAAATTAGTTATAATAAATAATGTGGTTTAGTTAGTGAATTTAGTTGTTGGAATTAAGTCAAAACTAATGTAGTTAAGTTAAAAAGTTGTTAAGTAGTTCAATAAATTAAAATAAATAATGTCGTTTAGTTGGTCGATTTGGTTGTTGGAATTAAGTCAAAATTAAACTAGTTAAAGTTAAGTTGTTTAAATTAGTTCTAATAAATAATGTGGTTTAGTTAATGAATTTAGTTGTTGGAATTAAGTCAAAACTAATGTAGTTAAGTTGTTTCAATAAGTTAAAATAAATAATGTCGTTTAGTTGGTCGATTTAGTTATTGGAATTAAGTCAAAACTAAACTAGTTAAAGTTAAGTTGTTTAAATTAGGTATAATAAATAATGTGGTTTAGTTAGTAAATTTAGTTGTTGGAATTAAGTCAAAACTAATGTAGTTAAGTTAAAAAATTGTTAAGTTGTTTAAATTAGTTATAATAAATAATGTGGTTAGTTAGTGAATTTAATTGTTGGAATTAAGTCAAAACTAATGTTGTTAAAGTTAAAGAGTTGTTAAGATGTTTAAATAAGTGAAAATAAATAATGTCGTCTAGTTGGTTGATTTAGTTGTTGGAATTAAGTCAAAACTAAACTAGTTAAAGTTAAGTTGCTTAAATTAGTTATAATAAATGATGTGGTTTAGTTAGTGAATTTAGTTGTTGGAATTAAGTCAAAACTAATGTAGTTAAGTTAAAAAGTTGTTAAGTTGTTTCAATAAGTGAAAATAAATAATGTCGTTTAGTTGATCGATTTAGTTGTTGGAATTAAGTCAAAACTAAACTAGTTAGAGTTAAGTTGTTTAAATTAGTTATAATAAATAATGTGGTTTGTTAGTGAATTTTGTTGTTGGAATTAAGTCAAAACTAATGTAGTTAAGTGAAAAAGTTGTTAAGTTGTTTCAATAAGTTAAAATATATAATGTCATTTAGTTGGTCGATTTAATTGTTGGATTAAGTCAAAACTAAACTAGTTAAAGTTAAGTTGTTTAAATTAGTTATAATAAATAATGTAGTTTGTTAGTGAATTAAGTTGTTGTAATTAAGTCAAAACTAATGTTGTTAAAGGTAAAAAATTGTTAAGTTGTTTAAATAAGTGAAAATAAATAATGTCGTGTAGTTGGTCAATTTAGTTGTTGAATTAAGTCAAAACTAAAGTAGTTAAAGTTAAGTTGTTTAAATTAGTTATAATAAATAATGTGATTTACTTAGTGAATTTAACTGTTGGAATTAAGTCAAAACTAATGTAGTTATGTTAAAAAGTTGTTAAGTTGTTTAAATTAGTTATAATAAATAATGTGGTTTGTTAGTGAGTTTAGGTTTTAGAATTAAGTCAAAACTAATGTTGTTAAAGTTAAAAAGTTGTTAAGTTGTTTCAATAGGTGAAAATAAGTAGTGTCGTTTAGCTGGTCGATTTAGTTGTTGGAATTAAGTCAAAACTAAATTAGTTAAAGTTTGTTTAAATTAGTTATAATAAATAATGTGGTTTAGTTAGTGAATTTAGTTGTTGGAATTAAGTCAAAACTAATGTAGTTAAGTTAAAAAGTTGTTAATTTGTTTCAATAAGTGAAAATAAATAATGTCGTTTAGTTGGTTGATTTAGTTGTTGGAATTATGTCAAAACTAAATTAGTTAAAGTTAAGTTTTTTAAATTAGTTATAATAAATAATGTGGTTTAGTTAGTGAATTAGTTGTTGTAATTAAGTCAAAACTAAACTAGTTATGGTAAAAAGTTGTTAAGTTGTTTCTATAAGTTAAAATATATATTGTCGTTTAGTTGGTCGATATAATTGTTTGAATTAAATCAAAACTAAACTAGTTAAAGTTAAATTATTTAAATTAGTTATAATAAATAATGTGGTTTAGATAGTGAATTTAGTTGTTGTAATTAAGTGAAAACTAATGTAGTTAAGATAAAAAGTTGTTAAGTTGTTTAAATTAGTTATAATAAATAATGTGGTTTAGTTAGTGAATTTAGTTGTTGGAATTAAGTTAAAACTAAACTAGTTAAAGTTAAGTTGTTTAAATTAGTGATAGTAAATAATGTGGTTTAGTTAGCGAATTTAGTTGTTGGAATTAAGTCGTTGGAATTAAGTCAAAACTAATGTTGTTAAGTTAAAGAGTTGTTAAATTGTTTCAATAAATTAAAATAAATAATGTCGTTTAGTTAGTCGATTTAGTTGTTGAAATTAAGTGAAAACTAATGTTGTTAAAGTGAAAAAATTGTTAAGTTGTTTAAATAAGTGAAAATCAATAATGTTGTTTAGTTGATCGATTTAGTTGTTGAAATTAAGTCAAAACTAAACTAGTTAAAGTTAAGTTGTTTAAATTAGTTATAATAAATAATGTGGTTTAGTTAGTGTATTTAGTTGTTGGAATTAAGTCAAAATTAATGTAGTTAAGTTAAAAAGTTGTTAAGTTGTTTCGATAAGTTAAAATAAATAATGTTGTTTAGTTGGTCGATTTAATTGTTGGAATTAAGTGAAAACTACATTAGTTAAAGTTACGTTGTTTAAATTAGCTATAATAAATAATGTGGTTTGTTAGTGAATTTAGTTGTTAGAATTAAGTCAAAACTAATTTTGTTAAATTTAAAAAGTTGTTAAGTTGTTTAAATAAGTGAAAATAAATAATGTCGTTTATTGGTCAATTTAGTTGTTGGAATTAAGTCAAAACTAAACTAGTTAAAGTTAAGTTGTTTAAATTAGTTATAATAAATAATGTGGTTTAGTTAATGAATTTAGTTGTTGGAATTAAGTCAAAACTAATGTAGTTAAAAAGTTGTTAAGTTGTTTCAATAAGTTAAAATGAATAATGTCGTTTAGTTGGTCAATTTAGTTATTGGAATTAAGTCAAAACTAAACTAGTTAATGTTAAGTTGTTTAAATTAGTTATAATAAATAATGTGGTTTAGTTAGTGAATTTAGTTGCTGGAATTAAGTCAAAACTAATGTAGTTAAGTTAAAAAGTTTTAAAGTTGTTTCAATAAGTGAAAATAAATAATGTCGTTTAGTTGGTCGATTTAGTTGTTGGAATTAAGTCAAAACTATACTAGTTAGAGTTAAGTTGTTTAAATTAGTTATAATAAATAACGTGGTTTGTTATTGAATTTAGTTGTTGGAATTAAGTCAAAACTAATGTAGTTAAGTTAAAAAGTTGTTAAGTTGTTTAAATAAGTGAAAATAAATAATGTCGTTTAGTTGGTCGATTTAGTTGTTGGAATTAAGTAAAAACTAAATTAGTTAAAGTTAAGTTGTTTAAATTAGTTATAATAAATAATGTAGTTTAGTTAGTGAATTTAGTTGTTGAAATTAAGTCAAAACTAAGCTAGCTAAAGTTAAGTTGTTTAAATTAGTGATAGTAAATAATGTGGTTTAGTTAGTGAATTGAATTGTTGGAATTAAGTCAACTATTGTAGTTAAGTTAAAAAGTTGTTAAGTTGTTTCAATAAGTGAAAATAAATAATGTCGTTTAGCTGGTCGATTTAGTTGTTGGAATTAAGTGAAAACTAAACTAGTTAAAGTTAAGTTGTTTAAATTAGTTATAATAAATAATGTGGTTTAGTTAGTGAATTTAGTTGTTGGAGTTATGTCAAAACTAATGTAGTTTAGTTTAAAAGTTGTTTAGTTGTTTTAACTAGTTAAAATATATAATGTCGTTTAGTTGGTCGATTTAATTGTTGGAATTAAGTGAAAACTAAACTAGTTAAAGTTAAGTTGTTTAAATTAGTTATAACAAATAATGTGGTTTGTTAGTGAATTATGTTGTTGAAATTAAGTCAAAACTAATGTTGTTAAAGTTAAAAAGTTGTTAAGTTGTTTAAATAAGTGAAAATAGATAATGTCGTGTAGTTGGTCGATTTAGTTGTTGGAATTGAGTCAAAACTAAACTAGTTAAAGTTAAGTTGTTTAAATTAGTTGTAATAAATAATGTGATTTATTTAGTGAATTTAGTTGTTGGAATTAAGTCAAAACTAACGTAGTTATGTTAAAAAGTTATTAAGTTGTTTCTATAAGTCAAAATAAATAATGCCGTTTAGTTGGTCGATTAGTTGTTGGAATTAAGTCAAAACTAAACTTGTTAAAGTTAAGTTGTTTAAATTAGTTATAATAAATAATGTGGTTTAGTTAGTGAATTTAGTTGTTGGAATTAAGTCAAAACTAATGTAGTTAAGTTATAAAATTGTTAAGTTGTTGAAATTAGTTATAATGAATAATGTGGTTTGTTAGTGAATTTAGTTGTTGGAATTAAGTGAAAACTAATGTTGTTAAAGTTAAAAAGTTTTTATGTTGTTTAAATAAGTGAAAATAAATAGTGTCGTTTAGTTGGTCGATTCAGTTGTTGGAATTAAGTCAAAATTAAACTAGTTAAAGTTAAGTTGTTTAAATTAGTTATAATAAATAATGTGGTTTAGTTAATGAATTTAGTTGTTGGAATTAAGTCAAAACTAATGTAGTTAAGTTATAAAGTTGTTAAGTTGTTTCAGTAAGTGAAAATAAATAATGTCGTTTAGTTGATCGATTTAGTTGTTGGAATTAAGTCAAAACTAAACTAATCAGAGTTAAGTTGTTTAAATTAGTTATAATAAATAATGTGGTTTGTTATTGAATTTAATTGTTGGAATTAAGTCAAAACTAATGTAGTTAAGTTAAAAAGTTGTTAAGTTGTTTCAATAAGTTAAAATATATAATGTCGTTTAGTTGGTCGATTTAATTGTTGGTTTAAGTCAAAACTAAACTAGTTAAAGTTAAGTTGTTTAAATTAGTTATAGTAAATAATGTGGTTTGTTAGTGAATTAAGTTGTTGGAATTAAGTAAAAACTAATGTTGTTAAAGGTAAAAAAATTGTTAAGTTGTTTAAATAAATGAAAATAAATAAGGTCATGTAGTTGGTCGATTTAGTTGTTGGAATTAAGTCAAAACTAAATTAGTAAAAGTTAAGTTGTTTAAATTAGTTATAATAAATAATGTCGTTTACTTAGTGAATTTAGTTGTTGAAATTAAGTCAAAACTATTGTAGTTAAGTTAAAAAGCTGTTAAGCTTTTTCAATAAGTTAAAATAAATAATGTCGTTTAGTTGGTCGATTTAGTTATTGGAATTAAGTTAAAACTAAACTAGTTAAAATTAAGTTGTTTAAATTAGTTATAATAATTAATGTGGTTTAGTTAGTGAATTTAGTTGTTGGAATTAAGTCAAAATTAATGTCGTTAAAGTTAAAAAGTTGTTAAGTTGTTTAAATAAGTGAAAATAAATAATGCCGTTTAGCTGGTCGATTTAGTTGTTGGAATTAAGTCAAAACTAAATAGTTAAAGTTAAGTTATTTAAATTAGTTATAATAAATAATGTGGTTTAGTTAGTGAATTTAGTTGTTGGAATTAAGTCAAAACTAATGTAGTTAAGTTAAAAAGTTGTTAAGTTGTTTCAATAAGTGAAAATAAATAATGTCGTTTAGTTGGTCAATTTTGTTGTTGGAATTAAGTGAAAACTAAACTAGTTAGAGTTAAGTTGTTTAAATTAGTTATAATAAATAATGTCGTTTAGTTAGTGTATTTGGTTGTTGTAATTAAGTCAAAACTAATGTAGTTAAGTTAAAAAGTTGTTAAGTTGTTTCGATAAGTTAAAATAAATAATGTCGTTTAGTTGGTCGATTTAGTTGTTGGAATTAAGTCAAAACTACACTAGTTAAAGTGAAGTTGTTTAAATTAGCTATAATAAATAATGTGGTTTGTTAGTGAATTTAGTTGTTGGAATTAGGTCAAAACTAATGTTGTTAAAGTTAAAAAGTTGTTAAGTTGTTTAAATAAGTGAAAATAAATAATGTCGTTTAGTTGGTCGATTTAATTGTTGGAATTAAGTCAAAACTAAAGTAGTTAAAGTTAAGTTGTTTAAATTAGTTATAATAAATAATGTGGTTTAGTTAGTGAATTTAGTTGTTGGAATTAAGTCAAAACTAATGTAGTTAAGTTATAAAGTTGTTAAGTTGTTTCAATAAGTTAAAATATATAGTGTCGTTTAGTTGGTCTATTTGGTTGTTGGAATTAAGTCAAAACTAATGTTTTTAAAGTTGAAAAGTTGTTAAATTGTTTCAATAAGTGAAAATAAATAATGTCGTTTAGTTGGTCGATTTAGTTGTTGGAATTAAGTCAAAACTAAACTAGTTAAAGTTAAGTTGTTTAAATAAGTTAACATAAATAATGTCGTTTAGTCGGTGGATTTAGTTGTCGGAATCAAGTCAAAACTAATGTTGTTAAAGTTAAAAATTTAAGTTGTTTCAATAAGTTAAAATAAATATGTCTAAACTAGTTAGACTTAGAAAATTGTTAAGTTGTTTAAATAAGTTCAAATGTTATTTAGCTGTTGGAATCAAAATTATCATTATTGTTTGTGTAGAGGGATCCTGATCGTAGTTGGATGTATAATAGAAACAATCCTGGTTGAATCAGGAAATATTCTTCCTCCATGTCCGGCCAGCAGTGATGAATTTGATTAAGAGGGTGATTAGAATGATAAGTCTGATAAGGAGAGTGATCAGGGTGATGAGGAGTAGTTGTATTTATTTGACATTTTAGACTTCTAGATTTTGGAATTGTTTGATTGTATTTTGGTTTATTTTGAAGTTAGATGAAGTTTATTTTGAAATAGTTTAATGTATATATTGAAAATATTGTGTTGTTTTGGTTGGATGAAGTTTATTTGAAATTCTTTGGGTTGTTTTGGTATAAATATGCAGGTGAACAATTAAAATTGTAGTAATTTGTTGCCAGTTTTATAGGAAAAAACCGACCTCTGGAGGTCGGAATTTTAAAAATAAAAAAATAAAAATACCGACCTTTGGAAGCCGGAATTCCAAAACTAAAAAATAAAAATACCGACCTCGGGAGGATAGAATTACAAAACTAAAAAATAAACATACCGACCTTCGGAGGTTGAAATTTAAAAGATAAAAAAATAAAATTACTAACCTCCGGAGGTCGGAATTTCAAAAATACAAAAATAAAAATACGAACCTCCGGAGGTCAGAATTTCAAAAATAGAAAAAAAACAATACTGACCTCCGGAGGTCGGAATTTAAAAAATACAAAAATAAAATTACCGACCTTTGGAGGTCGGAATTTAAAAGATACAAAAATAAAAATACCAACCTCTGGAGGTCGAAATTTCAAAAATACGAAAATAAAAATATCGACCTTCAGAGGTCAGAATGTTAAAAATAAAAAAATAAGAATACCGACCTCCGGAGGTCAGAATCTCAAAAATGAAAAATAAAAATACCGACATCCAGAGGTCGTAATTTAAAAATTAAGATTATATAAAAAATTAACAAATGCCAACATCCGGATGTCGGTATTACAAAATATGAGAAATAACAAAACTGACATCAAGAAGTCGGAAAATAAAATGATGAATTTTCTGACTTAAAATAAAAATTGACCTCGAGAGGTCAGTAAATATCGACCTCCGGAGGTCGGTATTGAATAGCGACCAATCATTTTCCAACCTAAGCTGGGATGTTGGTTTTAGGTCGGAATTATAGGGAATATCGACCTCCGGAGGTCGGTATTTGTAGGTCAGTATTCACTGTTTTTTAGTAGTGTGAGGAGATTGCGCTCGAGTGCCATTCCTGTTGTTAAGATCCGTTGGAGGCATCGTCCAGTCGAGGAGACTACCAGGGAGACCGAGCAGGAGATGCGAGAGCAGTTTCCCGACTTGTTTGAGCCCTCAGGTATATCCTTATCCTTTATTTCGCGGTCGAAAGTCCTTTTTAGTAGTGGATATTGTAATGACCCTCCTGGTCATTTTTGTATCTTGCCTTCTGTGTGTTGTTTAGAGCGTTCCTGTAGTGACCCCAAGTCATTTATGACTTGCTGGGACTGACTGTTCGGTCACCTGGTTGTTTGTTTGGTTTTGGTGCGAGTTTTAGTATTTTGGAGCTTATGAATCTTCAACGATCATTTTCGATCAAAAGTTCAAGAAGACGACCTCAAAATAGAATTCTGACGGTTCCATCAGCTCCGAAAGGGTCATTTTACGCTAGTAGCATGGTCGGCATGACTCCCGAAGTTTTCAATGTGAGTCGGTGCGATTAGACGTTTTAGCCATTGAAATTTGGCCTAAGGTTGACTTTGGTCAACATTCTTGAAAAACGCGCTTGGATGAAAATTTCGTCAGCGCGGTTAGCTCCGAAATGTTGAGTTTGGTCTAGAACAACCTTTCGTTCGACTCCCGAGGCCTCCGGACTCATTCCGAGCCCCTCGGTGGATTATGGTTAAAATGACTCTTGAAAGTGGGACCCACTTTTTATTGATATGACTTCTGATGGAAATTTTGACTGTGCCATTGAGTCCAGAATATCGAATTTGGTATGGTTGCATATCTCGTTTGCGTGCATGGGATTCCGAACGAGTTCGGAGTGCCCCATCGGAGTATTTTTTAGTGCTGAAAATCTGGTTTATGCAGAAATTCAGCAACTTTTCTAAACTTTAAAGGGGCTTAACTCTCTCATTTCTAGTCCAAATTTAGTTGATCCAAAGGTTCATCTTGTGGGGTTTTTCGCAAGGAACGTGTTGGTGTGGTTAGATTTCGTATTCAAAGCTTCGTTAGAGGTAAAAAGTTGTGTTTTAGCTGCTGTCATAGCCATTTTCGGGCTCAATTTTTGGGAAATTTTAGAAGCTGATTTCTTGGTCATTTTAGGTCCGATTTCAGTGATTCTTGAGGCTATCTTGAGTGTTTTTTCGAGGAGAACGTTGTGGTGGTGTCGGATTTCGCTGTAGACCTCTCGTTTCTGGTAAATCTACTGATTCAGCTGCTGTCCCATTTCTAGTTCTTGAGAAAATTCGGATTTTTGGTTGCTTGTTGATATTGTGATGTTCCCGAGCCCCGAATTGTGGTCCATTTTGGGACATGCGCTTGGGGAACTAATTGGGACCTACTTTTGGGATTAATTTCGGAATTTCCGGCGCGGGTCCCATTTTTCCCGTTTTGACCCTGAAATTGGTCCGTCTCCGTTTCTTGCGATTTTAGTGTCTAAACGACCGTAATAACGTTATGACTCTATTTTTGATAGTGTGTCAGCATTTCAAGTCCGTTCGAAAGGGGAAGGCTCCGGAGAAGTGACTTTTGGAGCACGCGTGGTCGGCCTACAGGTAGGCTACGGTTTTCCTTCTCTTAGATTGAGCTTGAGAGTGTGAATGCATGTTGATTTGTTGGGATTTGGGTTGATAGTTATTGAATAATGCATAGGTGTTTAGAATTCATGTTTCGATCTCTTTCGGGATTTATTGGTTAACAGTGAGCATGCTTGGTGTTTCAAATTGACCCTCCTTGTTGTGTGGAGTATTTGTATGCTTAATTACTGTTTATTTGCAGCATGTTGGGCTTTAGTTTAGGTTTGAATAGGGCTTGCCTTAGAAATTTATGATTCAGAATCGATAGGCCTTAGTTTTGCCCCGACGTTGCTCGGCCGGCTTAGATCCCTGTAGACTAGTGTAGCAGACTGGAGTATGATAGTTTGGACCTTAGCTAGGCGATACGCTTACTCCGACGATAGTTATCCTTATTTTCCCCGATATTGCGGCTTCACGAGTTACGTTGGCGACACTGGTTCTGATTCGCGATTTGAAGTTGGTTTTCATTCGGTTCCAAGGACTTGCATTGATTGGCTAAGTGTGAACAGTGTTCCACGGACATTTTGAGCATGGAACGATTTGGATTTTTTCAGCAACGACAGTGGCACCTTTGTCGGGCATTCGAATTCGAGCTCCGGTCTTGACCTCATTGGTATTCTCATAGAGCATCCGGTTCGAGGTCCGGCCTCTATCGCCCAGATACTTATATAGAACATCTGGTTCGAGGTTCGGCCTCTATCGCCTAGCTACTTATATAGAGCATCCGGTTTGAGGTCCGGCTTCTATCGCCTAGATACTTTTATAGAGCATCCGGTTAGAGGTCCGACCTATATCGCCCAGATATTTATATAGAACATCCTGTTTAAGGTCTGACCTCTATCGCCTAGATACTTATATAGAGCATTCAGTTCGAGGTTCGGCCTCTATCGCCTAGATACTTATACAGAGCATCCGATTAGAGGTCCGGCCTCAGTTACTTGATACTTGTGATTGGTTATTTGGGTACTTGTAGTGAGCATCCGATTCGAAGTTCGGCCTTCGTATTGTTAGATTCTACTATTTGGGGTTGAGGTTCTGGTTCGATATTCTTTGTTCTTGGGTTCTCATATGCCATTCTCTTTAGTTATAGTTTTTCTGTGTACTCGTCGGGCTTGTTGGGGTCCGTTCGGGTTTTTAATTTAACTTGCGCACGAGTGTACCTTCTGGGCTTATGGGGGTCCAGTTAGGTGTAGTTAGCTTATAGATTACTTTAGTTAGTTTTTTCTACACTCGTGTGCATTCCATTGTTACTTAGTTTTCTGTTCTTGACCTCTGTTTGTGTTGTTCCTTTTTTCATATTGCATTTACCTTTCAAGTTTAGTCGGCCTATGATGCCTACTGGGTACCTGCTATTTTGGTACTCATGATACGCTCTGCATCTGTTTCGTGATGCAAGTCCGAGCACCAGTGGTCAGCGTTGATCCAGCTTAGAGTAGTCTGATTCGGAGACGGGGTGAGCACACGACTTTCTATACTATTTTCAGTCTCCATCTATATATATAGACTTGTCTTTTGCCTTTCGAGACAGTCGAATCTCTGTGGTCCACTTTTGGGACTTGTACTCTTTTTGTTAGTAGCTTTGTACTAGTGACTTCTAGGTTTTGGGAGGGATCTTTATTTGTATATATGTTTTGGTTTGCGTTAGCCTGCTTTGTTGTTATATTAAAATTTGCCTACTCTTGTTTAGTTTCTGCCCTCAGACCCATTACTTGTTGCGGGTTACGGGTTGGCTTACCTACTGGTGGGTTTATAGTAGGTGCCATCATGGCCTGAGAAATCGTGTCGTGACACAATCGTTCATGCCGAATGATGAAATCACCATGACATGTGACTCAACCACATTAATACTTGTGTGGTACAACCCAGAAGAAAGTGCAGATAATTTTTCATGCACAAATCTTTTACCCTCTTTTATTGTAGTAGTATAAAGGTATTTTAGCAGTCTCAATATGATAGTTATTTTGGCAAATAACCTTGAAACTTAACAATGTTTCTTTGAGACTTACTATACTACAAAGCATTATTAATGGCCAATATTGTTCCCCTAGGTAGTAATAATAATGCTCTCCCAAAGCCTTCAATTATTTTTATACTATCAGATATTGTATTAACATTGACCCATTTCATAATTAAATGAGAGAATTTTTTTTCCTCTTAATATAGTGTGAGTTGTAGCACTATCCAAAAGACACATATCTCCATTACTCATCTTGGATCCAATTGAAGACGGATAAATTTTATTTATCTTCATAAAATAAAAATACATCATAAGAGATAAGATAACTAGCAACATTTCAAGAAAACTTAAGTCTTTATATTATTTTATTTTTAAATTTTAAAATAAAAGCAACATAAAAAAATGATAATCAAAAGCACATAAAAACAACAACATATTGTACATCATAAAATAACATCAAACATCAGTTACGATCTCCAAAGAAGTATTCAACCTTCAAATGAGTAATATCCTTGAGGTTAATAAAATCATCATTCTTCAAAGCCACATTTGCTTCAATATTAACATTGTACATTTGTGAAGGTCTTTCCTCAACATTATTTTCAAATGTCAAGTGTGATTCCACCCGAGCATTATAAGAAGATGTACCACCTCTATTCGCCTTTCTTTTAGCAGAATTTTGATAAAGCCTGACAAAATGCTCAGGCGTCCGACATTCATTCTTCCAATGGCCTTTCATGCCACAACAATGACATTTGCCTCTTAAAGAATTACTTTGAGAACCCATATTGTTCTCTCTTTTATAATGACTACTACCACAATGATTATTATTTTGTTTTCTGTCATTGTCACGTCCACGTACATTATTATGGCCCCAACTTTTTTTTTGTCTTCTTTCAGACTGGCCATGTGCTTCTACCACATTTACTTCCAATAATGAAGCAGTTCCAGTGGGACGGGCTTTATGATTTTTCAACAAAAGGGTATTATGTTGCTTAGCCACAAAAAGGCATGTGATCAAATCATAATACTTTTTAAATCCCCTTTCATGGTATTGTTGATGTAATACCAAATTTGAGGAATGAAAAGTAGTAAGAGTCTTTTCCAACATGTCCTCATCTGTTATATTTCGCCACATAATTTTAATTGGGAAGTTATTTTATAAACAATAGAATTATATTCACATACAGTTTTAAAGTCTTGTAATCGTAAGTATATCCATTCATAACGAGCCATTGGCAATACTGTTGCCTTAAGGTGGTCATACCTTTCCTTTAAACTAGTCCACAATTCAAGTGGATCTTTCACTATCAAATATTCGGCCTTTAATCCTTTATCCAAATGATGACGAAGAAAAATTATAGCCTTCGCTTTGTCCTGACTCGATGCTGCATTACCTCAATAATGGTGGTGCCAATACCTTTAGCATCTAGGTGATTTTAGCATAGAGTACCCATGATAGATAATTTTTGCCAGAAATATCAAGTGCCACGAACTCCAATTTTGACAAATTATCTTGATGAAAACTATCATAAAAATAGTCAAATTAGATTAAAATAATAAACTTTTAACCATTGAAAATTAAGAATATCATATGTAGTATTCTTTAATAAGAAATTGTATTTTCTTTAATTAATAAAATTTACTACCATCTTATATTATTTAGAGAACATAAAAACTGAAAATATTCTAATGTATACTTGTTCTTAGAATATGAAAAGGAAAATAGTTATAGCACCGAAACATACCTTATAAGAGACTTTGTGCTGATAACGTGTTATAAAATTAGTCTTATAAATTAAATAACAAAGAAATGGAGTGAAAGAACAATAATGGTTTTCTTCCAATCTTTCAATTCATGTGTACACCTTCATAAGAAAAGTGGAATATATATAAGGTAGGAGTGTGTTTGTAATCCTTTAAAGTCATGAAGGAAATCTTTTAATGTCATGCTTAAATTCCTTAAAGTCGTGAAGTATGAATTTGCTACATGACATCTGCATTTTATTATTTACAACAAAAGTACAATAAATATAGGACAAAACAAAAAAATTGAGAAAAATGTGATCACACTAAATACATATCGTTGACATTTAGACATTGTTATTAGCATTAAAATTATTTTCTTTACAATGGTGAATAATTTTCTTGACGTGGCAGGCGGTAGTTGTGGTTTGACTCGGTGTCCACTAGGCGCTGTAGATTTGAGTTGGCATATATAAAAAGAGAAAAGAAAGGAGAGAGTAGTGGATTGAAATTGAAGCATGATGTTAGGAAACAAGCAAGTTGTGTTGAAGAATTATGTTGAAGGGTATCCAAAAGAGAGTGATTTTGAGTTACGAAGTTCAATGATAAGTAGCCATATTCCACAAGGATCAAAGGGTTTGTTTGTCAAGAATCTTTACTTGGCTTGTGACCCTTATATGCGCCACAGGATGTCTCGTCATGAATCCGACGATGTTCCTTTACTTGCCTCATTCAATCCTGGTTCTGTAAGTCCATTTTTCATTCCTCATCTTACTTGTCAATGGTGCACAATTTCAGTGATAGGCCGCATTTCAATTTTAGGTCATTATTGGACTTGGTGTGGCAAAAGTTATTAAATCAGCAGATGCAGATTTTGAGGAGGGGGATTATATCTGGGGGATGACTGCTTGGGAAGACTATACTTTGATTCTTAATACTAATGGACTTTTCAACATCAAATATACAGATGTGCCTCTCTCGTACTATGCTGGAATTTTAGGTATCAATTTCCTAATTACTCCCCACTCCCTTGCTTCCTGCTTATGCTCATTCAAACAATTACTCATCAGTTACTTTGACTTGACACCAATTTTAATAAACAAAGAAACACTTTTGGTTTAAAATGAGTCATACATATTTGTGTCGTTAGAAAATCATTTATGAGCATTTTAAAGTTATATTATTACTAATTATAGAAATGTGTCATTATTTGAGACGAGGGCCGTGGCACAGCCAAGAGTTTCAATAAGGGGTTTAAAATCTGAAAAAATAGACACACGAAGTAGCCGAAGGGGGTTCGACATCAACTATATATACCTAAAAAATTCTTTTAACCATGTATAAATAATATAATTTTTCACCGAAGTGGGTTAGAATGAACCCCCTCCTTGTAAGGTGGCTCCGCCACTGACTGAGGGAGTACTTCACTTCAAAATCTACTGTTTATTAGCTCAATTGAAAATTTCAGATTGGGTTTTATGAAAATAGAATGGACAAATTGCTGATTGTTCTTTCTGAAAAATACACGTGAAAAAATGAACTTACAGGTATGCCAGGACTTGCAGCCTATATTGGTTTTAATAATCTATGCTCTGCTAAGGAAGGGGATGTAGTTTATGTCTCATCTGCAGCAGGAGGCGTTGGTCAGCTTGTTGGACAATTTGCGAAAATGAAAGGTTGCTATGTCATTGGCAGTGCTAGTACTGATGAAAAGGTAATATTTAACTTTTGCTTTTATATGGAAGTGCCCATCAGTAATGATGTGTTTTGCAGGTACATCTTTTAAAATCACAACTTGGCTTCGATGATGCTTTTAACTACAAACAAGGAAATGATCTTGCCGGAGCCTTGAAAAGGTTCGTACTGCTGTGATTTCTTTATGGCCCAAGAATATCTGCATTATTTGTTCTTTTGACACAGAGACACATATAATAAGCTTAGATTAGATCTCATTTATAGACAAATATTGAATTTAATTATCAAGTATTATGAGTCTGAAAGTAGTAGGTTTTCATGTCAAATTTTCTTTAATGAAAGAAATACTGTTAATGTTCTCTTGAGTTTTTCCCTTGTATATTTAGGAAACCCATTATCCCTATTGGTTTAGAAAACCCATAGTCCTAATAGATTTGGGAAAGATATATATTGTCTTTGTAGGATTGAGAAGATCTTTCTCTTATCGGTTTGAGACTACTTGAAATTATGAACAAGGCAAAATAGATTGTGACCCCCCTAAACTTGTCAAGTTTTATCTGGTGTACATCCAAACTTTGCGTTAGCTTAATTATCCCCCTCAACTTGGTAATTTGATAGCCACAACTCCCTAAATGCTGACAACCCATGGATGTGTGACACACGCGTTGCCATATGGATTTTTTTGTCCATGTGCCTTTTGCTTTTAGAATAATTTCATTTTTACCCTTTAAAGTTCACTAATTATTTAAATCATCTTTTAGGGTCAATTCTGTAGAAAAAAATAGGACAACAATATTTTGACTATGATTTTTTTGTTTGACTAAAGATAATGATATTCTAATCAAGGTTCAGGAAAGAAGAAATATTCAGTTAGAAAGAATAATCATCACATCTAAACAAGAAATAAATAAAATTTCAACCGAAAAATACCTGTTTCAACTTCCTCTATGTATTTGCATGAAAAAGTACATTTTTTCCTTTTTGTAGAAAATACCTGTTTCAACTTCGTTATTTTGGCTAGACATTATCTTAATAGGGCTAAAATAAAGAAAGTTCCAACTAAGTTTTGTGAATTTGGGTCCAGAAAAAGAAAAGAAATATGTAGGTGAAACAAATAATCATTGTATCAGAAAAAGAATAAAAAACACATTTAGAATAAAATATGCATTGTATATAAAGAATAATATATAGAGAAATACAATTGAAAAAAAAAATCATTATATTGACTATGTGGCAATTAAATAGTTGAAATACCCTCTTGGAAGCTGATTTTTTTCAAATATTCTTCCCTTTTCATGCGCCTTAAAGAGAGTGGATTCACACTCTTCGCCACATCAACGTCTAGGAAGGTCGTGACTATAAAATTATCAACTTCAAGGGGCTAACTAGGCCAACGTAAAGTTTAGGTGTGCACCAAATAAAACTAAATCTATTCTGCCTATATAAAAGGGTTGTAGTTGCGGATTCATATGATTGTACCCTTCTATTTTTCATAATGAAAAACTCTCTACTTCTTCCTCGGGGATTAGGCTTAGCGAAACCTTATTAAATTTTTGTGTTATTTTTCTTTTTTATTTGTTGTGTGTGCGTTTGTGCGCCAGTTAACCCATGATATTTCTGAACAATAGCAAGGGTTAAAATGACTTCATCTTCTTTAACGAAGTATGAAGTAGAGAAATTCAATGGTGGATCTAGTTTCAATCTATGGAAGATTAGAATGAGACTGTCTTTAGTGTTACAAGGGTTATGAAAGACAATTAAAGAGGTTTTTCTAAAGAGATAAAAGAGCCAGAGAAGACAGACTTTAAAAGGAGGACTTTGAGTGCGATCTTCTTGAGCATTATATATAGTTTTCTTTGGGAAGTTGTTGAACAAAAATTTACCGCAATGACATGGAAGAAGTAGGAAGATATATATTCTAAGAAATTGTTGATAAATCATCTCTACCTGACAAGGAAGTTGTACAAATGTAGATTGGTTTAAACTCACCTTGATGAGTTTAATTTAATCATAGTGGACCTGAAGAACATAGATATCAAAAATAGAGAGTGAGGATCAGGCCTTTATCGTGTTATGTTTCTTACCATCATTTTATGATACATTTGTTGATACGCTATACAAGAAAGGCAGTATTTCACTAGA
Source organism: Solanum bulbocastanum (assembly GCA_037074985.1). Lineage (NCBI taxonomy): Eukaryota > Viridiplantae > Streptophyta > Magnoliopsida > Solanales > Solanaceae > Solanum > Solanum bulbocastanum. Next base: position 43,693,681 of record CM073606.1, on the reverse strand, counting down.
TAAAGTTAGTAATGCACTAAAATCTATAGAGTTTTATGAAGAGCTTTCTGGATAACAGGACTGAGGGTGAGGGTATTATGAGTAGGGGAAGAACTTAGTAGGAAAAGACCATATTGAAGTTTAGAGCAAGGAAGCAGAACTAGTATGAGTGCGCGGAGCAGAGTCACTATAGAAGAGATTTTCCTAAGCTTAAGGATAAAATAGGGAAGTAGAAAGTTGACAACTCTGCAAATATTGTTGACACTAGAATCAATTCTGATAACAATGACTATATAAAGGGAAGTTTGCATTGTGAGGTTTAGTCATAGGCATAGTTTCTTGGTTCTTGATTCTGGTGCAACTTATTATATGTGTCCACACAAGAAATGATTTGCAACTTACAAGCAAACGAATGAGCCTGTCTACATAGGCGATGATACTCCATTAGCGGAAGAGGAGATAGGTATTTGAGAATGTTCGATGATATTATCAGAAACATTGAGTGTTGATATGTTCCTCGAATGAAGAATAGTTCGATTCTCTCTCCACTTTGGATGATTAGAGATATAACTTTCATTGAGATAATGGGACACTCTGTGTGTGTAAAGGGTCCATAGTACTCATTAAGAGTAAGCTACATTTTAGATAGTATTATCTTCAAGCCAGTATACTTGAAGGGGAAGCAAATGTAGCTTCTCAAAAGAGTGATTTGAATTAGTCAGGGGAAGCAAATAGCAAATGTAGCTTCCCAAAAGAGTGATCTGAATCAGTCATAGTTGTGCCAATTGCACATGGTCGTATACGTGACAAGCAACTTTCTTTGTTGAGCAAGCGAAATTTGTTGGGTGGCTACAAAAATCAAGCTTTGAATTTTTTTAAGCATTGTATGTTTGTAAGCAAGCAGGGTGAAGTTCAACAAGAAGGCAAAAAACAAGACCAAAGATAAGTTAGACCATATACATTCAGACTTATGGGGTCCAAACAAAGTTCCCTCAAAATGTGGTGCCACATATTTTATGTTTTTGATTGACAGTTGCTCAAGAATTGTATGAGTGTATTTTCTGAAAGAAAAAAATGAGGCATTTCTAACATTTGTTAAATGGAAGACGATGGTTGAGAGACGGACAAAGGAAAGTGAAGCATCTTCGGACCAACAATGGGTTGGAATTTTACAACTCAGTATAGGGGCATAATGCGATACCACACTTGTGTTAGAACTACACAACAAAATGGTGTTGAAGAACATACGAACAAATTACCTTGTAATAGGGCATGAAGCGCGCTTTCACATTTGTGTTAGCAAGTACTTTTGGGCTGAAACAATCAATACAACTTGTTATTTTGTCAACAGATCTCCATCCACAACAATTGAGTTCAAAACTCCTTTTAAGGTATGGATCGATTTGCATTATTCAAATTTGAGAATATTTGGTTGTCCTGTTTATCTTCATATGATGGATGACTAAACTTGAGCCGCGAGCAAAAACGTGTATATTTCTAAGGTATGCAACTGGAGTGAAAGGTTATAGATTGTGGTGCATAGATCGGAAGACTCCAAGGTTAATGGTCAGTAGGTATGTGACATGTAATAAATCTATCTCACTAACAGTTAGAGGAGAAAGGCAATAGTAGAAACAGATTGTGGTGTCTGTGACCGTGTAAAGCTAAAAGTTGAATTTCCACTAGCTCAACTCAGAAGTTCAGGAGCGGAGGAAATGGAGGAGGTGCAAAACCTTAATCAAGATGATAATGTTGATACACCTATACAACAACAACCGAATAACATTGCAACATGCAGCGAGAAGAGAGTGATCAAACGACTGAAAAGGTTTGCGAATGTAGTTGATGAAAATCCTTTTAGATATGCAAATCTTGTGGAATTTGCTTTGTCAGTTGCATAGACCATTGACATGCTTGAGTCTACTAGCTATAATAAGCTATTTGCCTATTTCTAATTCAAAAGAAGATAAGTGGGTAGTGGGTTGGTGCTATGGGCGTAGAGATTGAGTCTCTTCACAAGAATCAAACATGGAAGTTTGATTCATTGCCAAAGGGACATAGGTAGTAGATGGCAAAGGGGTTTGTGATGCGAAGAAAGTGTGTACACATGATAATCCGACTGATATGATGACACTACTAACAAGTTTAGGCATTGCCTACTTGACTGGTGTGTGCAGTACTTAGTAGAGCCCTTTCGAGGGATAAGGGTAAGATAGAGAGATGGTGTTCCTGTTGATAAAGAGAATTCAAGTCAAGGGAAATATTAGTTGATGATGTATTGAATTTTTCCCTTGTATATCTAGAAATTCATAATTCCTATTGGTTCAGGAAATACATTATCCTAATAGATTTGGAAAAGAAAAACATATTGCTCTTGTAGGTTGAGTAAACCTTTCCCTTGTAGATTTGGGATGCATATATAAGGGTTGTAGTTGGGGATTCATAATCGTACATCTTTTTTCTTTAATAGTGGAATCTACTTCTGTCTCGAGGATTGGGCTTAGCCTAACCTTGTTAAATTCTTGTGTTATTTTTCTTCTTTATTTGCTTTGTGTGTGATTGTGTTAGTTAAGCTATGATATTTCCGTAACAAAAACTCTTCACAACATTACTTTTCTGTGGAATAATTTTTTTCTGTCTGCAAAAAGGCATTTACTAGAGCGTATTGACAAATGCTGAAATTAATTATTGAATTTTATGATTCAGAAACATGTACTTTTTTATGTTAAATTTGGTTAGGTTGAGAAAAAAATTATTTTTCTGTGGAGTGACATATTTCTTCATCTATCTCTCACTGCAAAATGAAGGACTTTCCAGTCTTCAGAGCGCATTGATAAATGTTTAAATTTATTATCAAATTTTATGAGTCTGAAACATGTAATTTAGTAGTCTGTGGAATGATGTGCTTCTCTAACTGTCTTTGCAAAATGAAGGTATTTCCCCAAGGGTATTGACGTTTACTTTGAGAATGTTGGAGGAAATATGCTGGATGAGGTGCTTTTGCACATGAACCTCTATGGTAGGATTGCAGTTTCTGGGATGATCTCTCAGTACAATTTAAAGAAACCAGATGGTATCCACAATTTGTTTTGTCTCATCTCAAAGAGATTACAAATGGAAGGTTTTTCTGAGTTTGACTTCCGGCACAAGGTTCCAGAGTACCTCGAGTTTGCTATTCAGCTTATAAGAGAGAAAAAACTGCTTTATGTAGAAGACATTGCTGAGGGTTTAGAAAATGCCGCATCAGCTTTTGTTGGTATTTATCATGGGCGAAATATTGGAAAGCAAATCATTCAAGTTTCAACTGACTGAGAACTTGAAGAATTTGGGTGACAACAAAAAAATATTGTGTTTCAAAGCAATATGCTGAGGATATTGATTTAGTCCTCCTTTTGAGTAAACTGTTATATTATTTATTTTTTGTGGTGAAACCGTTGCAGAGTTTCAAAATAGACAATAATGTGTATTTTTGTAATTTAGAAGTACAAAAGTAACTATGAAAATAACTGCTTAAAGGCTAAGATTGACTAGGATTTAGGTTTGTCTCCCATGTAATAATTGATTGAAAGATCATATGACACAAAGCCTTTTAGTCAAGAAAACAGTCTTGGTCTAAAATTGTATGTTGTATGCTTGTAAAATAGTAGATAACTCAGCTGGGAGTCTGATGGTTAAAGTGACCATTTTGAAACTGAAATGACTTCTCTAATATAAGAGTATTCCTCCAGTTGTATTTGCACAGTTGACAGTCCACCTTTGTTGAAAAGTAGTAGTAATAGTATATTTTTGTTTCTGTCTTTATGGTGAGAAAGTGCAGTGGTGGCTGTGGATTATAGAAAGTGCTTGTCCAATAAAAATATTAAAGCATAATCGATAAAACAATTATTTTTATTCATATAGGTCTTTATTTTGTTCTTGTATAAACTTATCCAAAAACAGAATAGACAAAAACCTAAAAGTTTTTCATGTTTAATAGTAATCCAAAAGTTCCTTCACTTAGGGGAATAGAGATCTGAAGAGAGTCTAAGTTCCAAGATCACAGGAACAGGAAACTTTGGATGTGTTGTGAGCCCATAGTGCTCTTCCACACTTATGCTTTCTGTATTCATACCTTGAGGTAATTTCCAGTTGAATCCATGCAACATGTTGGCTAAAGTTGCTCGGATAACCTTAAGTCCCAGACTATAGCCAGGGCACCTCCTTCTCCCCAAGCCAAATGGCAAGAAGGAAAAGTTATGTCCATTCATGTCAATGTCCTTTTCTAGGAACCTCTCTGGGAGAAACTCTTCTGCTCTATCCCAGTACTTGGGGTCCCTTCCAATGGTCCAAACATTCACCAAAACGGTCGTTCCTTTCTCTACGTTAAAACCAGCCACATTACAATCTTCAATAGCACAATGTGGTGCTAGCATAGTTCCAAGAGAATGTAACCTTAGTGTTTCCTTGAGAATTGCTTCAATGTACGATAGCTGTGAACAATCTCTCTCTTCTACCTATCTCTCCTTTCCGACAACCTGGTCAAGCTCTTGGATTGCCTTGTCAATAACCCTTGGATGTCTAAGAAGTTCTTGAAAAGCCCATTGCACTGCTGCTGTCAAGCTATCTGTTCCTCCAGTTAGTAGATCCTGCCAAAGTTTATTTATTAAGGTTAGAAGTTTGTCTAAAACAAGAGAAAATCTTGACTCAAAAGAAATTAACCTGCATTAATCCTTTGACACAATCATCTGTGAGTTTGACTTCCAAAGTAGGGTCTTGAGCCATCTGCAACAAGACATCCACCATGTCCTTTGGGACAAATGCATTCTTCTTAGCCCTGTGGTCATCTAGCACAATGTTGTGGAACTTATCAAAACTTCTTTTCAAAGCCTTTATTTGTTTCACATACCCTTGCAGGTCTAAGAAATTGAGCCATGGAATCCAGTCTCCAATGTTAAAAGCACCATTAAGTAAAAACCATTGGTCTACTAGGTGCTGCAAATCTTCCACCCTAACAGTTGATTCACTAAAGTACTTGTTGCTCAAAACCATCCTTGTCATGCTGCAGAGGCTAAATCGTGACAAATGGTCTTTCAGAAAAAATGGCTTCCTAGCAAGAGAATTTTGCTGGGAAATAAAGGTCTACCTTTCTTCAACACGAATGTACTCGAACGTGTCTAGCCTTTTTGGCGTAAATATCTCGTTCAGGTAAATTCGTCGTGCTTGGCGCCAATAGGGACCATACGGTGCCCATGTCATGTCATAATAATTATAGCTTGTATACTTTCCACCAGCTAACAGAAGACACGGGAGGCGAAATTTGCTTCATGTATTTTTAGAAACTGTTTTGCCATTTCAGCAGATGATGTACCTATTAAACACTTATATGGTTCAAAACTTGTGTCTATTAAGCACAAAATGTTGATGTGGCAAAATAAGTGTATCTCACTGCCTAGTAGCACGTGAATATTTCCCAACTTTTTTTATAAATTTTTGTTTTAGAATAAACTTTACTTTTTTGTCCTAATGATTGGCATGCATCAAGTAAAATAACTAAATTTTTTTTTTTATTTAAAATAATGTTTTTAACCCAAAAAGAAAGCAACCCCACCCCACACCTGTAGGCTATACCAATGATCTTCTTCTTCACCCCATTTTAAGCTTTTTAAACTCTCTTTTTTTCTCATCGTTTTTATTTTTCACTCTTTATAAAACGACATTGAATTTGTTAATCGAATTTGCAAGAATTTGCAACAAGAAAAAAAAGGGACATCGAAATTATAAAAGCAACCTCTATCCATCCTTATTTCCGATCACTTCGATCAACAAACATTACCAACCATTTATTTAAAATGATATCAGCAAATTTGATAGAATTCATTTGAATCCGTTTGATTTCTCTTCATTATCGATTTTGAAATAAATTATCAACATCGATTTATTTTTCACAAAAAATCTCAACAGTCACTCCATTAATCTATCATGCTTCATAATTTATTGCACTATTTACATGAGACTTGATTTCAATAGCCCATAGTTTATTACAAGAAAAAAAAAATTAATCTTTTCAAAGAAATAGAAAATGACAAGTAACAGAGGATGAAGAAGAAGATAAGGCAAATGATTAGGTGGGTGGATTTGGGGGAGCAGGTGGGGGAGATTTTCTTTTTCCTTCTTTTTGTTGTCGCCGGAGAAATCGGGATTTGTAGTTGGAATCAGGATGGCGGGTGAAGGGAAGAAGAAGAAAGGTGCGTGGGTGGGTGGGTTTGTGTGGGGATGGGGGTTTTTCTTTTTTCTCCTTTTTGCTAATTAATTTTTTGGGATTATTAATGGTTGGAGTTTTTATTTTTTTTTTAAAAAAATTGAATATTCATTAGATTGGGGCCATGTGCCACATGCTGCAGTTTTATTGGTTACTTTTTAAAGATAGTGTGCGTGAATTACACACGCAACATTTTAAAAGCTTACTATCATTTTGTGTTCAATATATAAGTACATATTTGTTAATATTAGAGTGTCTAATATGTACTAACCTTAGTTGAAGTGTTTAAATGAATTATGCGGACAACTTTAGGGGGCCGGTGACTTTGGCCAAAAAAAAAACACTCTTATACTCGACATATACGAATATCTCATTTAGACAAACAAAAAAATTTTAAAAAAATACTTGATTGTTTTTCGATTGTTCACTGGATGCGACAAATTTATAGTTATCAATTTTGAAAATTTCTGTTTAAAAAATATGTCGTATTCAACTTGAAGAAGCTTTGAAAGTTATCAAATGAATGATTCGGAAGACAAACTAAATTATATTAATTTTTTTTTATGTTCTTAAGAAGAAAGCAAAAAAACTCTCAACGGAAAGATGTCTATTTATGCTCTTTTCAAAACGTAACTGATTTGTATTTAAAATCTTTTTTACCTTTTTTGAATCTTTTTGTTCCGTGATTTTCTCTGTTCTGTTATTAATTATTTGTATTCTTTCAAATTAATCAAAATAAAATAAATGCATAACTAATCCCTTAACAAACTAAAATAATGACATTTTTAATAAATAATGAAATTGCTGCTAAGGAGTCCACTAAAAGCTAAAATATTGTTGTTTTGAAAATTTTCCCCAAAAAGAAGTGAACGTTAAGATAGGAGATGACTAATTGAGATAATTCAATGCATTTGGCAACTAACTTAAATAAGACGAATTAATATTAATTAATTAACGAGCATTCTTAATCTTAATGAAATAAAATAATTAGCTTAATTGTAAGCCAATTAATTTAGAAATATAAACTATTATATAGCTAAATTAATTAACCGAATATTTAATTAAAACAAAATCTTTTTGAGAGGATTTTCATATATTCATAAAATATACATAATTATGTAAAACATATATATTATTCAAAAATTATAAAAGTGACAAACTATTTAAAATAACTTGCAAACTTTTTTTTTTTATTAAATTTTCTAAAACTAATTATTTTAAATCTTTTGAAATTGAAGAAGCTCGATGATTAATCTATATTGTGGTGGTCCAAAATTGGATATCAACAATTTTCACAAAATATATATCTTCTTTTTTCAATTTATGTATTACAAATGAAATTTTAAAAATCAATTATTGATTATTGTGATTTGTAGTATTTTTAAGATAATACTTACGTAACATATGTTAATTTCTTTTATCTCAATTTATGTGAAATAAATGAAATTTTGAAAGTCAATTAAATATTTTGATATTACACGTTTTATTATTATTATTATTATTATTATTATTATTATTTATAATATTTTTTATGAAATTTTAAATATATAAAATATTAGAAAAATAAAACAAATAAATAAAAATGGAGAATTTTCAAAAATATTAGCACATAATAAACTTTTAAAAAAAGGTTTAAGAAAAGGAGATGATGGGCCAACAAAATCAACATTTTCAACATGATTGAAAAATTACATGATGGATTTTAGTGTCTTTTCTTAAAAAAATGATATTTTTATAAAAGTGTGAGGTACAATTTAAAGCAAGAATACCTAATTGATTCTGATTAAAGTAATTATACGAGCCTAAATAAGCTCACTTGATTAATTAGTGTGAGTTTGAGAGACGTTTGATAGATGTATTTCCAAATTTGTTGTCAAGTGAAAAAAGGAAATGAGAGAACTATAGTCGTGGTTCTTTTTTTTTTTTTTTTCCGTAGAACGGAGGAATTTTATTTATGATAATTAAGGATCATCCATACAAAGAGGAACTAATCTATATGAAATAGTTCCATCTGCATCTCTTTCAAGAGTTTTAGTAGTAAAGGAAGGATATGCTACAAAAACATTTAGTTTGTTTTTTTAACATAATTGGATCCTTGGAATTCCCTCCGTGGTTTGCTAGAGTATCAGCTAGTCATTTTGATGCCATCTGCGACATTCCAAGAAACAACCGGTAAGATTTATGAAGACTTTTCCATATGTAGGAGTAGCATTTGTAGTGGGAGGTGGAAGTGCGCCTGTTGGTTATAATAAGTCTACAATCACATTATTAAGACGATTTTGCTTATGCTGAAGAAATATCATTCTCTTTGTATCAATTTAAATGCCTTAATTTTTTTTACAAGAAAATAAAAATATAATACTAAGTTTATGATTAGAAAAAAAATATATTCTCTCTATATCAATTTGAAGTGTTACTTTATAAAAAAATTTTAAGGGTCTAAAGAGGTGATGAATTGTTATGTTTTTATAAAAGAGGACGTATTTATTTTGTCTTGTTCATTTTTAACCTTTATGTCTTATTTGTTGTCCTTTTAATTTGAAATATTTTGTGAAGAGGTAATGAGTTGAGGACTCTAAACTATACTAACATGTTTCTTTGATTATAAAATAGGACAAATGATGGATGTGAATAATGTCAAGTTTTGTCTGAAATTGTAATTAATATGTTCTATTTTATTGCTTTAATTGGTTTCAGATATATTCTATTATTGTTTTATTTTATTGATTTAGACTAAAGTAATTATATGGGCCTAAATTGATTTAAAGCACACTTGATTAATTAGTGTGAGTTTGAGAGACAGTTATCATATGTATTTCAAAATCTGTTGTTAAGTTAAAAAAAAAAAAAGAGTAAATGAGAGAACTAAAATAGTGTCCTAAATCAGACTACAATCACATTATTAAAATTTTATTTTATAGTTGATCCTTGTGTTGCGAGAGGATACAACAAAACAAATGATGAAGTTGTTACATAGTTATGGCTAAGAGTCAGCTGTCAAAATGCATTTGGTTATTTTATAGTTGATCCTTGTGTTGCGAGAGGATACAACAAAACAAATGATGAAGTTGTTACATAGTTATGACTAAGAGTCAGCTGCCAAAATGCATTTGGTTGCCGCAATCAAGATTGTCTCTGGGCTAACTCCAACAATTTTGCAATATCTTCTGCAAAATCCAATTCTATCATGTACCATGTTGTCATTACCACAACCACATTCTAGGCTACCATTGATGATATTTGTAATAACACTTTTTCTAAATAGGCGACTGGCTGCTCGGTCACCGGCGGATGGTTTGGTGATTGAGGGGTTCATCTAGAATCATATAGCTAACTTGAATGAGATGACTGAGTTTGTGGCCACTAAATTAAAATTATTTAAAAGGTACGCTCCGATGACTTTGCCACATGGACCCTAGTTGTAGTTGATGTGTTTATTAATGTCAAAGTACACGTAATTAGACACTACAAAGTCAAATCATAAAAGTTGTATTTCAATAATTTCCACCTTTTGATGATGACAAATCAATAACAACTTCATAAGTCTTTGGTAATCACTACTTTTCCATGTTTTAAAGCTCTATCTATAAATAAGTATCATATAAATCTCCTTTCAAAAAAAAAAAAAAAAAGACATATAATTGAGTCTTTTTCGATAGCCTTGTCTAATCATATACATAAAAAAAAACATACTTAAAATGAACCATATAGAGTTAAAAACATATCATAAAATTTTCGTAGTTTGAAAGGTTCTTATAACCGACATACGTCATTTGAGCTCATAACACCCAACTAATAATCTTAGTTGGATTGTTTGCCATATTCCTTGTCAGAGTATATAACCATATCTTATATGTGGATGCACTAATCTAAGCCTCTCAAAGCCAAAAGGTCAATCGACAAAGCAGTTAAACATAATCTTATGTTGACGCATAGTTCCAACACTTAAGTTTTCTATACACACTTCCTCTTAGTACTAAATAGTCCTTTCAAAACAACATGTATTCATATAATGTTCATAGGTATAAAACTTCTTATCAGCTTGAATATATATGAGACTAAGCTCAAAAATCGTATTAAAATAATACATATATTTAGGTTGTAATTCATATCTTACTTGCTTTCATGCTTGAAAACCATAAGAGTTTGAATGACCATAAAAATGATGCAAAATTAGTACCATAAGATTATTTCAAAAACAAAGTGAAGCAATGAAAATGTAGCTTATTTAAGAAAAATCATAATTTCATAAAAAAAAAAAATCTAGCTTTACTTCTAAGAATCTTGTGAAATTCTTGAGAAACAAAATACTTTAGGCATGAGATTGAAGGGATACTTTCATTGAAGTCTTACATATCTAAGAGAAGGAAGTTCGAAAAAAAGAACTTATTTGGAAGCCTTGAAACTCTACCTTTTGTCTTCCTTGTGGTTTCTTTTCGAGTTGGAAAGTTAAGAGTGTAGAAATAAAATAAAACTGAGTACTTGATAGAATATATTCCCTTAATAGAATTTAAAATGTCATTGACTTAGACTTAGGAAGAATGGGAAAAGATCAAAACAACCTCAAGTAAAAAGTTGTCAAAAACCTTCCACGAGATCATCTACGGTATGTGGTTTGATCTACGGGCCGTAGATCCTATCCGTGGAAGCCAAACTGAAATTTTAAGTCTCAAAAGTTTATTCTACAGGCTCAAATTACAACATTTTGATGGCTTTACGATTTGGTCTGTGCAAATCAAACCAAAAAATGACTTTCAGAAGTGTAATGAACCAGTCGGTCATTTTGGAAAGCTTTGTGAATTTACAATTTTACCCTCTCTTGATTAACCCCGAGTCTTTTATGATTGAATTTCAAAAAGTTGGTTTTGAACTTTGAGTTAAAAGTTGAGAATTTGGTAAATTTGTGCTTTTGAAAGGCTAAGTTGCTTAAAAGTGGTTTTTGGTGTCTTTTGAAGTTTCGAGTGTCGAAATGGAATTCCGTCGATTCTATCAGTCCCACATGAAAAATCTAATCTATGAAAATTTTCAATTTCTGATTCAGAATCTTTTTGAGGATTTGAGGTCCTAAATTGTAAAATTATGGAATTTTAGTATTTGGGTCGACTTTTTCAACATTCAGGGTTTGGATGCTTAGATCAGAATTCTAAGAGTTTTGTTGGATTCGGAGGATGATTTTAGGCCTAGGTGAGAACTTGATTGATTTTTGAGAGGTCTCGAGCTTGTTTTAGCCTTTTTAATGAGCTAGTTTATTGTTATTTTCATGAATATTAGGTCAAAGAGACCTTGAATTCGTATTTTGACAATTCTATTGAGTCTGAAATGTCGAGTATAATTGATTTACACATGTGGTTTGTGTGTATGGTGTTCCGAATGAATCCTGAGGATCTTTTCGATGTTTTGAAAGTTGGTTGAGTTGTTCGTGTCTACTGGCCTCGCATTTGCGAAGGCCAGTCACTTAAGCGACCTTCGCAGAAGCAAGATCTTCTTCGCTTAAGCGAGCTTCCCAAAAGCGAAGAGGGCTTCACTTTTGCGAGAGCCGCGTTTTTAGCAGGTTCACTTATGCAAAACCCTTGGTCGCATTTGCTAGACTTGGGAGGGTTTTTGTTATGCCATTTCGGGGTTTAAACCCCCATTTCATCATTTTTGAGCTAGGGAAATCCTTGGTGGCAAATTTTGAATGGATTTTCTGTGCTAAATCATTTGGGTGCTTCTATACTCCTAAACCTTCATTTCCCTTTGATTATTTATGGGTTTTAACATCAAAATATAAGATATTGATTGGTGAAAGATGAGGTTTTTCAAGATCTCAAGTTCAGCTAAAATGGAGATTTTGAAGTAGTTTTAAGTTCTTTTTCGAAATGCTTTTTCCTAATGAACTGCTAAAGCCTTGAGTAATATTTTCAAGTATTAAATTTTGATTTCAAACCTTAATTTTGGAATTGGTTTTGGAGTTGATTGACCCATTTCCTATGAAATTGATGTGGGAAGTGTTATTTCCGGAAAGTGATTGTGAATGATTGCTTGTCTATAGATTGTGTTGCTTTGGAAGTGAATCGGAAGAAGAAGACTCAATTATTGGAGTATTTTTGGTTGATTTAAGGTTAGTGATCTCCTAAATTCCAAGTAACGCTTCTAATTTAATAAATAATCTTTTTCTCAAAGCATCATTTTAATTAGAAAAAAATAGGCATATCACAAATTTGTTCAAATATTTTTATATATACCCCAAGAGAATTAGATCAATATTTAATTCACATTACATGAAAAAATATGTGACAAAAAAAATAACAGGACGGGTTGATTATGTATATATCCTCGTGTGGTGCTTCCTTCCTAACATCATTAATTAACAAGTTATTAATGGGACATAAACTCAACTAAGAAACTCAACTATTGTTTCTCTCCTTAAAAAAAATAATGATGATAATTAAGGAAGCCTGTACAGAAGCAGTAAAATGAAAATTATCTTAGTTCAATTAATGCATTAATTACTCTTGGCTTACGTTGCAAATTTAACATTAAAATTAAATCGTATTTATGCATAAATTTTATAGAAATTGTTGAGAGTTGTTGAACAAACCGTTAAACAATATGTTGACGTTAATGTGGAGAAAAAGTCCATTATTTTGGACCTTTTTTTTGTTCCTCTTCTTTGCTACCTCTTCCCTCGCTAAGCACCGTGGTATTTTGTTTGTCCTTTTCTTGTTTTGATATGTTTTTCACATTTTGAATTCATCACTTATTTTTCTATTTTTCTATTTTTCTTTCAGTCGGGAATGTTTATGATCATTCGGCTTGGACAGAGGTATCAAAGTCCAAATAAGTTGAAATCAACTATGTACATGAATCATCAGTGATCATATTTTTTCATTTAAATTTATCTCAAACTATATTTAAAAAAAGTACTATAATAGATATTATGTATATTTCTAAGAAGTTATAATGCAAAAAAAAAAATATTCTTTACATGAATTATGATATTAAAATTTAATCATGTCTTGATTTGTTGATAGTGTCAAGCACAGCCAGTGGCACAACTTTACAATGGAGGAATATTAAGAAATAAATTTCCTATATATCAACCGGTCAAAGATATCAATGGAGACATGGTTGATTCACCTACTTTATCCTTGGAAAATCTCTCTCAAGGATCAATTTATTCCTTCTCTAGTTAAGTTTCATATATATCGATCAGTATTATTATTATTATTATTACTCTCATCGTTATTGTGTTGTTTGTATGATCTTATTATAGTTTTGTTGCTAACATATTACTCCCTCCGTATCATTTTTTTAGTTTATTTCAAAAGAATGTTATACTTCTTTGTTTAGGAACAATTTTCTCCCTTTCTTCGTCCACTTTTATTTGTCAACTTTAACATATTACTGAAAAGAAAATACAATTGTTATTTACCCTCAACATAATTATTCATTCACAAATCATTTTTCAAGTCCATTGAAACTAAACATCATTAACTACTATACGTTTTTCTTCATTTATTATTTCTTTAGGACAAATGAAGTTAATTGTGGACAATTAAAAGTGAATAGAGAAGGTTAACTTATTTAAAGTCGTACAAATATTATGACTTGTTTTAACCCATCTGTTTTGATTTATTTTTTCTTAAGCTTTATACCTTCTCAAACACTATCATATAAATTAAGACAAAGAAAGAGTGTCTGAACCTAAATTTAAATTCAAGAAAAAAAATATAGGTACTATGTGGTGTGACAAATTGGTATTTGCACAGGTTGGGTGAGAGTGAAAAATGTAAATTCTGCTTTAGTAACAGCTACAGTAAAGCCAGACAATAAATATGCAAAATGTATAGGAAGTGTTATAGCCAAGAAAGGATGTTGGTCTTTTCTCAAAGGTGGTTTCCTTTGGGATTCAACTTCCAATTCTTCTGAGATAGATTTTCAGGTATTTATTTATATTAAGTCATATTTTTACCTTGTCATACATCTTCCAAGCGAAAAATTGTGTATTTTTTTTTATCTTTTGCAGAGTTCAGATCGGACTAAAAAATTCGTGGAGATAGAGATTATTAATTATTCCTTACAGCCATTCACTGAGAGAGAATGGAAATTAAATCAATTTGAAGGGATAAAAAGGGCAAGAACTAAGCACAACATTTATAACTTACTTGACTCAATTAAGTTATAGGAGTAGTAATTATGTATCTGTATTTCAGGAAAGGAAGCGCGGTGTTACAATACATGTTGTTGATAAAAATGGATTAAGGGTGGCAGGAGCAGCAGTTAAATTAAGCCAAATCTCAACGGATTTTCCAATTGGAACTATGATATCGAGAACCATTCTGGGAAATTTGCCTTATCAGGTCTGTTTTTTCCTTTTATTTCTTGAGTGACATTTGAAATGAGGTCTATTTATTGTTGGAAAAATTTGTTACATTAATGCTATTTCAGGAATGGTTCCTCAAGCGATTCAAAGCAACAGTTTTTGAAAATGAGCTCAAGTGGTACAAGACAGAGCCACTACCTGGGCAATTTAACTATACTGTAGTGGATGAGATGATGAAATTCGTCCGAAAAAACAAACTTATAGCCAGAGGACATAACATGTTTTGGGACGACCCTGTGTATGTACAAGATTGGTTGGAAAACATGACGGCTCCTCAACTACAAAGAGCGATGAAATCTAGAATTAAAAGTGTGATGAGTAAATATAGAAATGAGTTTTTTCACTGGGATGTGAACAATGAACTCCTCCACTTTGATTTTTATGAGAAAAAACTAGGACCTAAAGCTACTTTGGATATGTTCAAGAGTATGCAGCGCGAAGATCCACTAGCAACTCTCTTTCTCAATGAATACAACATTGTTGAACGTTGTGACTCGAAAGCCAATGTGGACAGGTACATTGATACGTTCAAGGAACTCAAGAAGGGCGGAGTAAAAGTGGCTGGTATTGGGCTAGAGAGTCATTTTTCTGCACCAAACCCCGCTTTCATGAGAGCTGTTCTTGATAAATTGGCAACCTTAAAGCTTCCTATTTGGCTCACAGAAGTGGACGTTAGCAGTATGTATGGACTGGAAGAACAAGCTGTATTCCTCGAGCAAATTTTGCGAGAGGCATTCTCATATCCAAGTGTGAATGGGATCATGCTTTGGACAGCTCGTAGCCCAGGAGGTTGCTACCAAACGTGCCTTACAGATGAGAAATTCCAAAACTTGCCAACAGGGGATGTTATTGACCAACTTTTACTAAACGAATGGACAACGGGGACTAAACGTGGCAAAACAAATGAGTTTGGTACCTACAATTTTCGAGGTTTCTTAGGCGAATTCAAGGTTTCAATCCTTTACAATCGCACAATCGTTAATTCTACCTTCTCACTAGGCCATGGTGTCGATACTAAGCACATTACCATTCATGTTTAGCCCAATCTAGTCAAAATATAATGTACCTCTCAATAAATTGAACAAGAATTATTTCACTTTTTATGTACTACTATTTGTATGCTTAAACAAACTAGATTTAACTCATGCTCTTCTCAAAATCTTGATTTTTATCCCATTTAAAATTTTGAGTATAGAGATTATGTTTCAAATTAATTTTCACAAAGTATACACTCTCAAATCACATCTTTGGTTTCATTTGGTTTTGCCTCACATTTGCTTAACCCCATGTCACTTTAATTCACCTTATATTCAGAGGAAAAAACGAGCGACTAGTTATCGTTTTACTCTTGGTACTAGTTGGCTTAAAGCTATAATTATTTATCATGACGAAAATAATATAACCACAATTTTATCATTACGAATTGTCAATTATTGTGACTTATAGCAATTTTTACGTAGTTTTCAAATATATAAATTTTATATTAAAAAACATGAAGATTTCATACTCAAATTCACAATCAAATGTAAATTGTTTGACTCTCAAAGTTCAAATTGTGTCACATAAATTAAAATAGGGAAAATCGTATGAAATAACAAAATATTAATTCAAAATAAATGTTATAACCATAGTTTCATTTAATTCTAATCCGATCTGTAGCAAACACTTTGTCATTTGCCTCTCTCCCCAGAAATCTCGCTCACCACTCTCCAGAAATCTCGCTCGCCACTCTCCCTCGTCTCTCTTACTCTATACAAACACAAATGTATAAATTGCGTTTGTGTTTGTATAAAGCGAGAGAAAACTATATATACCACTATAAATACATATATTTTCATCCTATACACTTATAAATATACAAATACAGATCTTCCCCTACCAAATCTATTTTGCCTTTCTCTCTTTCTCGCTTTATACAAACACAAATTATATAAATTACAATGTATAATTTGTGTTGTATAAAGAGAGAGAGAGAGAGAGAGAGATTTGATATACAAATGTTTTATTTCGATTCAATTGTATACAAATTCAAATTTTATGCAGATATACAAACACAAGCATTGATACATATACATAGTAGTTACGTATATACAATTATCCAACCGATAGACATATACAATCGCTGCACTTTTATACAAATAAGATGCTGCATGCGATTTATACAAATCTGATGTTCCATAGCAAACATTGCTATTGAGCACAAATAGCAAAATTGTAGGTATAGAGTGCTAATATGATTTTTATGTTTGTTAAACCTAAAATTGTAGCTATAGAGCGCTAATATATTGAGGAAGATACACTTATATACATGCATTTTTGCTACCAAATGCACTAAAATAGGGAGAGAGACGAGCGAAAATGGGGAGGGAGGCAAGCGAGATTCGTATATATCTCAGATACATGCAAATTACACTAGATATATGTATATTTGCATGTATATGAGATACCAGATACATGCGAGAACGGCGAGCGAGAGTTGTTATGTAATCCCAAATACATGCGAATCCATTTGGATACAATGTATCTAGAACAAATTTGACCCTATGCATCATGAGATACATGTATTTAGACATATCTGAATGTATCTAGTTGCACAAACATATGGTAAGATACATAATTTTGCAAACTAAAATATATCTGAGTAATTAACTCGTAAACTAGTGGGATTTATGTAAGTTCCCCTATATCTTATAGCATCAAGTCAACCCTAGATGAATGGGGTTGTCACAGGATGGCTCAAACATATCATTGTCCTAAAGCCAAATTCAAATTGAGGCCTTAAATTTTAATTTTTTTAATGAAGTGTATCATAGTCAATTTGCTTAATCCTTTTTGAGATGTAATATTCTAAATTTGTCAAACTTCTAATAATTATTTCCTCATATATAAAATAAAAAATTATTTTCTTACAAATAATACTCAGTATTTTATTAAAAAAATATTTATTACATATTATTTCTTAAAAAATATATGAACGCCTCAAATTAGGAGATTTAAGGCTATTGGGTTGGGCCGTTAATGTTGAAGCAAGTGCATACTGCTGAATTAGGCCATCGCGTGATCAATGATCATTAACACACAATTAGTAACTTTAATTTTAGTGGAGATAGAATAAGTGACAATTTTCATGTGCATTCATATGCTAAATAATTTTTTTACATATAATTTGTTAAATCATCAATATGAATATTATTATTAGATATAGAACTTAGATAAATATTTTTTTCTATTGACATATATTAAAAAGAGACAAAACAAAAATAAATATATTACTTATTTATGGCGTGACTCTATAATATATTTTTTTTCTCATTTTCTTGTTTTCTTTTTTAAAAAAGTTTGTTTCCTTCTTACTAAAATGTAAAAAATTAATGATTGCAATAATGATGTCAATTAAAATGCCCTATATAATTTTACTACATCTGAATAAGGTAAGCATTCATATATTGTTTGCATTGTGAATTTCAAAAGGCAAAGAAATAATTAAGATTTTCTATTTTACTCTAAATCATAGCACATGCATGAATATATATTAAAAACAATTCTATTTTACTCAAAATCATAGCACATGCATGATTATATATTAAAAAGTTTCTATTTTGTTCAAAATCATAGCACATGATTATATACGATTATTCTTGATTATTGTGAGAATTAGAGACGTAGAGGACGAGTCCCTACGTACTATTTACGTGTCCAACGTGCCACATGCCATGTGTCCAAGTAAATTGTTGGAGTACTTTTCATCTTATGGTGTCATAGAAAAGGGTCCATTTGGTTTCGATAAGGAAACAGGAAAATAAGAGGCAACGCGATTTTCGTGTACAGAACACTTGTAGGTGCAAAAAAAGCAATTTATGAACCTAACAAGTGTGTTGATGGACACAATTTGACTTGTGAAATGGCCATTCCAAAGACAATAATGAAAAATCCACGTGTTGATCCTAATTTAGATTTCGATTTTGGACCCGGTCAACATGACCATTACAATAATGAAAGATCAAGGTTCAATGGTTGTAGCTCGAGGTCAGAAGTGTCACAAGTTGGTACTCAGTATACCCCTTATCAGGGCAATGGGCAAATGTATGCACATAAATGTGATTGCAGACTGGGCCTCAATCACATGGGATCTGGGCTTTATTCTAACATGGACCAGGCAGATTATAGCATTTGGGCCTCAGAATTTCCAAGGCACAGGCCATTATGGTTAATTTGATGGTTCATCTCTTTAGCCCTATCAATTCCATATGGAAGTTAATTATCAAGAAGTTACATTCACTTACAAGCCCAACTTTTTTTCCCTCACCTTATGCAAGCTATATATGAATGAAGTAGGTTTATTTAACTAATAAAGTGTACTTGCTAGGTAGTTTCCTTTTAGCAAGTTGGAAAGTATCTTGATTATGAAGTGTTACTAATGTTTTAAGTTTTTAATTAGCATCTTGTTGCTCCAAACCGTCTCAAATATTTGTAACTTTTTATTTCATGAGATTCAAACTATGACAAAATATCTAATGTAATCTCACAAGTGAGGTCTAGAGAGAGAGAGAGTAAGGTGTACACAGATCTTATTCTTACCTTGTGGATAGAGAAAATGTTTCCAATAGACCATTGACTCAAAAATAATGTTATCGAAGTAGGATTGCACATATATAACATATAGAAACAAAACAACAATATCAATTGAATAATTTAATATAACATGTCACTTTGAACGAGGTGACAAGCCAACGTGTCTCTTTAAAGGCTGACAACCCAACTTAAACTTTAACGTGTCACTTAGAGGGAGGTGATAACCCAACATGTCTCTTTAAACGCGGACGACCTAACTTGAAGGTAATATGTAACTTGAAGGGAGGTGACAACCCAACGTGTCTATTGAAAGGCAGACAACCCAATTTGGACTTAACATGTCACTTGAAGGGAGGTGACAACCCAACGTGTCTATTGAAAGATAGACGACCCAATTTGAACTTAACATGTCACGTTGAACGAGGTGACAACATAACCCAACATGTCTCTTTGAAAGGCGGACGACCCAATTTTGAACTTAACATGTCACTTTGAATGAGAAGACAATCCAACGTGTCTCTTTGAAAGGCGGATGACCTAATTTGAACTTAACGTGTCACTTGAAGGGAGGCGACAAGCCAACGTGTCCTTTGAAAGGCAGGCGACCCAATCCTAAGCTTAACGTGCTATTTGAAGGGAGATGTCAACCCAATCTTGAACTTAATATGTCACTTGAAGTGATGTGACAACCTATCATGTCTCTTTGAAAGGCAAACGACTCAATTTGAATATAACATGTCGCTTTGAACGAGGTAACAATCCAATGTGTCTCTTTGAAAGGCGGACGACCCAATTTGAATGAGGCTTTCAATTTTAATTTATTTTTTCGAATGAAGTGTATTATAGTCAATTTGTTTAGTCTTTCTTAAGACATAGTATTCTAAATTAGTAAAGCCTCTAATAATTCATTCCTCTTATACTAAAAGTCTATCTTTTTCTTACAAATAATACTCAATATTTTAAAAAATATATTTAAAACATATAAGATACGCTGAGGATAACAGATTGATGACTCTGAGCTTTTACCAACAGAGTCCTTTGGCACCTATTTCTTAAAAAAAATAAAATATGAAGCCCCTCAAATTAGGAGATTTAAGGCTAATGACTAATGAGGTTTGGGTTGGGCCGTTAATGTTGAAGCAAATCATGTGCATACGGATCATTAACACATAATCAGTAACTCTGACTTTAGTGGAACTAGAATAGGGAAAATTATATATAATAGCAAACTATTAATTCAAATTAAATGTTATAGCTATAATTTACTTTATTTCCAATTCGCAGCTACTGTTTCATATAATTTGCTATAGCAATTTCTCCGAGCGAAAGGACAAGAAAGTGGCTGCTTCTTCGGCTGCTGTTACAAAACTGGCGGGATTCAGAAATAGAGTATACAAGAAAATGGCGTCTGCTTCAGGCATATAGCTGTATATAAAAAAAGAAAATTTATTTTTTTTCATAAATTTTCAAATACACATACAGATTCAACTAATACAAATTTTTATTTATATACATATTACACATATATACATATACATACACGAGCTCGAAAATTAGCAAACTTAGTGGCGTTGGAAAGAGGATTCCAAAGCCTTTCATTTGATATCTTATGAGTCACCTAACTCATCATGTACTAAAAGTTATAATCATTTGGAGTTGACCCAAAACTCATAACTTATGCCTAATTTGCAAAATTTTAGATTTTTGCTATTTTCAATCTAGTTCTTTCTCTATTTTTAGCACTTTCAAATACCGAGGTGTTACGGAAGAAGAGAAACTTGAATTCAATAGAAAAAAGAAACTTACTTGAAATCCACAAATGAGTGACTCAATATGAAATCAAGACAAAGGAGTCTCAAATCAACAATGAGAATCACTCATCAAACTAACCTACACTAAGCTAGCTTAAACTAACAAGATTTTACTCTTAAACTATACTCTTGATAGAGTTTCTTCATTCAACATTCAAAATCTTTATAATTTAAGTCTTCCAAAATGAAAAGGACTACTATTTATTCTAATAAAATAAAGAAGACACTTTCTTTACAATTTTACCATTAAATGAGACAAAACTCCCACCATAAGTTGTTGGATATCATCATCGTCTTCACACATGAAACATTAACTAAATTCATGCAACTAGACTATTCTAAGTGGCACAACAAAAGTAATATCAATACAAACATATGTACTAGTAGGCATCATTGGTCAAACCGAGCCTACCTTATAATATTACGTGAAACATGCAATATGGAAGTTACACCACTCCACTTCTCTATTTGCATATTTTCATCACCCCAAAGTATGATACCCATAAACTAGTATACTTTGATCCCAACCTCCTACCTCATTTCCGTTGTCAACTCAACCATTAAACATTCAATTATCTTGCCACTCTAAGCTTCCCAAGCTTACCCTTTATGCCACTTTAAGCTTTAAGCTTACCCTTTATGCGACTCTAAGGCTTCTCAAGCCTACACGTGAAGTCACCCTAAGGCTTACCAAGCATACCTATGATGTCACCCTAGCTATAAGTGACAAAGTTGTGGTTCCATTGAAGACATTAATTAGAGTAAAAGTTGTTTCTAGTTTTGGTTGAAACCTATTGCGAGATAAATCAATAGGCTTGAAAGTGCACCAATAGCTCCAAGTTTCTCAAACACCTTATTTCCTGAAAACAACATACCGAACAATTTGAGTGCATGTACTAGCTGATTAAACAAAGGTACTAAATAAAAATGCAAATCCTTAACCTATGGTGAAAATGCAAATCCTTCAATATTATAATCTCTAATATTACATACTTCCTCATCATTCATAGCTTCGATATTATAATTACTCATTTTTGGACTCTCTCCCTTTACTATTTTACTCCTAAGGAAGATGAAATAGAACTTTGTTTCTCCTCATCTTTAATTTTTTCTTCTAACATGTGTCATGCGTGCATCTCATGCACGCACGTGGATCTCATATGCAACACATGCATCATGAATTTGGAATGAAAGCGCAACTTTTTAAAATTAAAATGCACAAAGGATACTTCTTTTTTTTATTTAATCAAGACGGACAAATCGCTCATAGCTAAGCTACTTGTCTTTAATTTAACTGATGGTCAAACGACTATTTATCCAATGAATTTTAAATTCACACTATAACGTGCACCATGTGTTCATGTTGTGCACCATGTGTGCATCTCATGCACCATGTGTGCATCTCGTGCGTCACACATGCATTCTATGTAAATTAATAAAAGTATTTTAAATTCAACGAACGGTAGTGTATATCATCAATACCCGAAACAAAACAGTGGATGAAAATCCTAATACTTTGTAATGAACAAAGCAAATATCAGAGAGGATAGCTCCAATCAAAGTTGCAAAGTCAGTGGTTCCATTGAAGACATTTTTCAGAGTAGCAGCCGATATGTGCTTCAGGTTGAAAATGTTGCGAGATGAATCAACATGTTAAAAAGTGCACTAATAGCTTCAAGTTACTCAAATATCTCATTTCATCAAATATCTCATTTCATGAAAACAACATACAAAACAATTTGACCATACACACAAAGGTACTAGGAAAAAACAGTACTTAAACAAATATATCTGCACCTTTACTGTCCATTTTCTTTAGGCAATCGACCTTTCCCATGAATTGTTGCTTATGGACCAGCTAATGTTGGATTGCACGTAAACGACAAGTGCCACATACACCATTTGGAAAAATGCTAAGATGAAATAGTACCAGTTGAAGAAACTATAGATTTCACCATACTCTATTTTGGAATTAAATTTGTCAACTCCAAAGGCTAAGTAATATGTCTTAATCCCACTTTCTCCTATGATCACTAGCCCAAATCCACTCAACAAGAACGTCATTTTCCACCTTGTTGGTCCTATGCATATGTTGATATCTTTGGATTCAAAGTGAAGATGATATAGCTTCTTGAATACTGTTGTTAATGTTATCATCAACAACCCCTTCAAAAAAGCAGCCAAAAAACAACTGAATTAATATTACATTTCAATATCAATTTTTTACTTCAAAATATCAACAAGTGGTATGCATAATCTATTCCAGAAAAAAAATAATGATTGCAAATTCTAATGTCTTGTAACGACCAAAGTAACTATTCAACAGGATAGCTTTAACCAAACAAAGTGGAGAAGTTGGTGGTTCCGTGGAAGACATTGATCAGTGTAGCAGCTGAAATGTGCTTCGTGTTGAATATTATTTTCAGATAAATCAACAGGTTGAAATTTAAACCGATAGCTCCAAGTTTCTTAAATGTTTCATTATTTCTTGAAAACAATATAGGAAACAGTTTGGTCATGTGGTAGCTAATTATACAAAGATATTAGAGAAAAAGGTAAAATCTTTACCCATGATAAATGACATGACTTTCAGTTCTCTGTTGTTTATCTATGGCTCTTCTTCAGTATCATTCATCACTTCACTCCCATCACTATTCATTTTTTCACTCATATCACTATTTATTTAATCGAGACGGACTAATCGCTCATAGGTGAACTACTTGTCTTTAATTTAACTGATGGTCAAACAACTATTTATCCAATGAATTTTAAATTCACACTATAACGTGCACCATGTGTGCATCTCGTGCACCACACGTGCATTCTATGTAAATTAATAAAAGTATTTTAAATTCGACAAACGATAGTATATATCATCAATACTAGAAACAAAACAGTGGATGAAAATCCCAATATTTTGTAATGACCAAAGCAAATATCAGAGAGGATAGCTCCAACAAAAGTTGCAAAGTCAGTGATTCCATTGAAGACATTTTTCAGAGTAGCAGCTGATATGTGCTTCAGGTTGAAAATGAAGTGAGATGAATCAACATTTTAGAAAGTACACTAATAGCTTCAAGTTACTAAAATATCTCATTTCATGAAAATAACATACTAAACAATTTGATCATATACAGAAAGGTTCTAGGAAAAACAGTAATTAAACAAAGATATCCGCACCTTTACTATCCATTTTCTTTAGGTAATCAACCTTTTCCATGAATTGTTACCTATGGACCAGCTAATGTTGGATTGCACGTAAACGAAAAGTGTCACATACACCATTTGGAAAAATGCTAAGGTGAAATAGTACAAGTTGAAGAACCTATAGATTTTACAGACTATATTTTGCAATCAAATTGGTCAGCTCCAAAGGTGAAGTAACATGTCTTAATCCCACTTGCTCCTATGATCACTAGCCCAAATCCACTCAACAAAAACGTCATTTGCCACCCTGTTGGTCCTATGCAGATGTTGATATCTTTGAATTCGTAGTGAAGATGAAATAGCTTCTTGAATACTGTTGTTAATGGTATCAGCAACAACCCCTTCAAAAAAGCAGCAAAAAAACAACTGAATTAGTATTTCATTCCAACATCAATTTTTTACTTCAAAATTTCAACAAGTGGTATGCATAATCTGTTCCAGAAACAAATCAATGGTTGTAAATTCTAATGTCTTGTAATGACCTAAGTAAGTATCCAACATGATAGCTTCAACCAAAGTGGAGAAGTTGGTGGTTCCGTGGAAGACATTGATCAGTGTAGCAGCTGAATGTGCTTCGTGTTGAGTATTATTTTCAGATAAATCAATAGGTTGAAATTTAAATTGATAGCTCCAAGTTTCTTAAATGTTTCATTATTTCTTGAAAACAACATAGGAAACAATTTGGTCATGTGGTAGCTAATTATACAAAGATATTAGAAAAAAAGGTAAAAACTTTACCCATGATAAATGGCATGACTTTCAGTCCTCTGTTGTTTATCAATGGCTCTTCTTCAGTATCCTTCATTACTTCACTCCTATCACTATTCATTTTTTCACTTTCTCTCTTCCACTTGATTTACAACAGAAAAGTGTGGAAACTATTTATAGATAAAAATGGTTTGACAGAGAGATAATTTAGTTGCATACATTAAAAAAATATTTTTCTTAGTCTAAGCTAGTATAACTTAATAATTCTCTTCTCATTGACGGTGCAAAAATTTTGGTAATGCCAAATGCATGTGTTAAATTTTAGCATATCAATAGAGGCAAAATTTAACAATCAAGAACAAAAGAGTAGCAAATACTCTTGCTTGAATCAAAGATAATGTAACACCCCAAAAATTTCTAAGTTAAGACTCGAACCATTCTTCATTTAGTTGTAGGGTCATATCGGGTGATTCTTAAATTTCCCATATGTGTAAAGGTAAATTCTTAAGTGTGAGAATGATTTTGGATATCAATTAAGGTCACTAGAAACTCCTAACATAAAGTAGAATTGAAAGTTTCCTTACCAATAAGTTTTGATTTAAGATTCTACTTGGGTCAACTTCAAACGACCACATCTCTTAGAATATAAAGAGTTATGTGGACCATAACCTATCAAATTAAAGGTATTTGAATCTTCATTCCAACGCCGCCAATTTCAAAATAATCCAAGGTTTTAGTAAAAAGTTATGACCATTTTAGTAATCTGATACAGTGTTGTAACGAATTAGCCGACGAGAAAACATTAAAAAGGGTCCTTTTTGTCTTTTTACCTCTAAAAAAACCCTAAAAAAAATTTCTTGAATAATTAAAGACCCAAAAAATCAGATTTTCATCTCTTAATTAATCATTCTCTTCTCTCTCAAACCCTAAAGCAAAATCCTAAGAAAGAATCAAAGTAGAAGACTCCATTCAAGATTCTTTCAATCTTTTTCAAGATTCTTCTTTAAGGTAAGTCTTTCTCCAAGAATTCCATTCTTTCCAACTCAAATTCCTTCATACAATTATGAATCACTAATAAAAGTCATAATTCTTGGCCATAGAGATTTCAAGAAACGAATATAAGAATCTCAAGAAAGGTTTTCTTAATTGTTTACCATCAAGCTAGGGTTTCAAGTATTGAGTTTCTATATTTTATTGAGATCCTTGAGTTGATTTGTTCATGTCTATAATTCAGGATGAACCTATTTTGAGTTATAAATCTTGAGAAGTTTTTCAAGTTAACACTTGAGTTTTAAACTGAGTTTTGAGAAAGTAAAGATGAGTTTTGAGAAAGAGTTTTAAACCATGATTAGTATGCCAGTCGAGTATGCCATCAATGTTTAAGTAGTATGGTATCTAATTATGTCATCAAATTTTAAGCAGTATGGTATCTAGTTATGCCATCAATATTTAAGCAGTATGGTATCTAGATATACCATTAATATTTATGCAATATGACTTTTTGAGTCATCAATGATCATATTAAAATACGATTTTGATATGTTTTTGAGAAAGGGTTTTTGAGTATGAATTGAGTAAGAGTATAAGGGGACTATGTACTCTCAGAGGTATCAATTTTTATATTAACAAAAGAGAAACTGAGATTTCTAAATAAGTTATGAGTTCAAAAGATATTTCAAGATCAGTTAACTCTTTTAAGAGGGTAATTTGAGCAATTATCTCAAACCAGAGGAACAATTATGTTTTTAAACATATGAGCATGCGTATATATATTATTGGGAGCTAGTAGTATTGAGCACCAATATGGGGACGATTTCAGACAACTCAAAGTCCTCATAAACCATGTATGCCAACATGGGTAAATGGTCATACTTTTTAGATGATTCCTTATTGATTTTTAAGCATAGCCTAGTGGATCCACTTAGTTGAGGTGTTCTATACCCCGGCAAGGTATAGGACAGTTCTAGCAGCATAGGTGAGACGTTGTATCATTACGTTGCTTATAGTGATGGTTGTCAGTTAGAGAATCTCTCAAATAGAATTAAAGTGTATTTTTATATACCACTTATTACATTGAGTTCAGAGATGAGAAAGTATCTTGTAAAGCTTTATATGATTTAACTTCGTTATTTCTTTACATTCAACTTGAGTTCATTGTTATTTATTACAGTCATTTCTTTCAGTATTTGTTATTCAGCTATATTACATACTTATACATTCAATGTACTGATGTAATTCGACCTGCATCTTTTAATGATGTAGATACAGGTTATTAAGATCCTCAACAAGAGTCTGTTGAGATCACTTCATCCTCTCACTTGCTTATAAGTGAGACCTTCTTACTTTTGGAGTACTCCAGTTTTATGAATTGCTAGTAGCAGTTCTTTTGAGAAGTCGTGGGTCTTGTCCTGATACTTGTTTATATATAGTAGAGGTTTCATAGATAGACAGGTTTGGAGAGTCTTTTAGTTCCATATGTTTATTTAAAACTTATGTTTCATACTCAATATATTCAGTCCAACATTTCTTTCAATTTGATGCTTATGTATGCTTGAGTTAGTCTTCCACTTGCAGTCAACCAGGATGGAGGTTCGCTTGGAGACCAGTAATAGTTCTCAAGTGCCGGCTATGTTCAGGGTGTAGGCTCGTGTCGTGACAAACTTAGTATAAGAGTACATAGTTCAAGTGTCCTAGGGTGTCTATGAAGTCGTGTCAAGTAGGATCATATTCATGGTTGTGAAGTTTTGTAGAAAATAACGTTTTTAGGGTTTTTTCCCGATTTAAGTCGCGACTGTCCTGCCACAGCGGCCTTGCCCTGGCAGGATTAATCCTGCCCCGGCGGCTTGCACGGAGATAGAAAGTCAGAATTTGAGTTCTAAACTTCCATTTCACAACACACATTCGACCCTTGACATTCAAAAACTACCTTTTCACGCTAGAATCAATTTCGAGAGTTCTACTAGCCCGAATTCAATTTCATAAAGCCGTACGGGCTCCTTAACGTCTTACCTATCTAATCATGTGATAAAATTCATAATTAAGTCCCCCATTCATTACTAGAGTTCCCTAGACCTCACCTAAGTCAGATTTCGTCCAAATCTGACCTAGGCTAGAAATTTCCAAGTCATTACTCAAAAGTTTTCTGGCCCAAATTCTTTTCCCATTAACTTTTCCATAACAACGTGAACAGATCGTTACAAAAATTATCATACATTTCAAGTACGCTTATTTATTTACTTATTTCTTTTATCGCTTGATAAATATATTACTATTAATTTTGTAATATACATGTTATAGACGTATATAAATTGCATACCTTGTATTTTACTCTTTTTTCTTGAATTAATGAAACTCACTTATCACTAATTTTAAAGAAAAAATAAATGAATAAATTTTCCTAATTATTTTTCCTAAATTGAGTTTAAGGACTATATATCTTCGGATAGGCTTTGAGGGATACTTAATAGCTTCCCCTCGAGTAACCAAAACCATTACTTAGAATCTCACTGATTTTTCGCAAATCAAACAGAGTTTGCATTAACATATTTAAAAAATGGGTTTTCTAATCTTTTTTCTTAAAATTAGGTGGCGACTCTAAACAGTTTCAAAATCAGAGTAACAATCATATTATGTTGTGAACTGTTTTGGCTAGTTCGAAATAGGGTGCGACAATGATAAAAAAACATTAAAATCTCAATTTTTCTTCTCTTTGTCATTTTTTCCTTCTCCATCTTTTTGAAATGGCATTTGCTAAATTCATGAATTATAATAGGATAGTTGTTTGTTTATGTGGGACTCCTCCGAATTCTAAAAAATTCTTGGATATATGACAATTTTGGGCGTAGATTTCTCGCTTGTAGGCACTATGGATATGTATTGTTTCGTAATTTTTTTCCCTTTTAATTTCATATTATGTAAAAGTTTTCAACTTTCAGTTTATGGAATGCAATCCTTATTTCTAAATTCTTATAGCCAGGCGAATGTTTTGATTTTGGGTCTATTGAAGAAGACCAACAAACAAAAAAAATAGTTGAAGTGTAGAAGGATGTTAAAACTAATTTTGTGTATAAGTCTGATATGTAATGTGATATTGTTCTTTTATTTATTGTGTCGTTGAAAATTTTTTAGTGAAGGTGACTGTTAGACTCTTATTGACATTAATTAATACTCCACGGTGCTTTCTTTATTTCTAGTGAAGAAACTGGGTGTAGTAGTTAGATTTCTTAGGCCTCAGTTAGGCTAAGACCCTGCTCAAATATGTTCCTACTTGCTTTCTTTTTTATTCTTCCTTTTGATCCCAACAAAGTCTTGTAGTCTCATAAAATTCTCTGAAATAGTCTAATCATGCTGAACATAACCATTATCACCCCTTAATTGAGTGACTGATTGCATCAATCTCTTCCTTTTTATCAATGAGAAGAAGTATCTAGTACTATCATCTCCAAGTCTTGTTTCCTCTTGCTGCAATGTTCTATCTAATGGTCAAATATGAAGCTGAGTTGCACCAATTTCAGTTTATTCCTATCATTATTCACTTATTCAAATATATTGTGAAAATGTTGTCTATGAAGATTACTTAGCTTGTGCTTCAATATTTTTAGTTTCCGCACCACACTATACATAGAATAGCCTTTAACAAGACTCTCACATACATCCTCCACGTTTTGAAAGAAAGAGCTGTGAGAACTCCAGATATTACAATATTTGAAAGCATTCTTTTGCTTACTCTCTATCTGCAGTAATTTCACCAAAATGAGGCAGTAACCACTGACCACTAACCGCCTTGGGCAGAACATGACTATGCATTTCAAGCATGGTGTCCAACCACTCCCCATTGACAAAATGCAATCTATTTTTTAAAATTCTTTGGTCTTGCCTATTATTTCATGTTTATTTTTTCATTTTTCAATTTAGGCATGCATCTGATAACAGAGCTTGAAAACGTTATCTTTATGTAGGTTCAAATTTATAGTTGTCAATTAAAAGAAGTTTTTTGGTAATGAATTTTGACATTTTATGTTTTCCTCATCCATACTTGTGACTGTGAGACGTTATTTTGATGAATCTGATCTTGATACAACTTCTGGGTATAGAATATGATTAATTTGTCCAGTAGTTCCTATGGATACATCACCATTCAAGTTATGTCAATGTGATATTGCATGTCTGAAGTCACATTATAAGTAGTCCCCTGACCTGCTCCATACTTTCCAGATCCTGTAGATCCCTTCTTTTTGTACCTAAAATCGGAGGGATACCCAACAATCTTGAAACAATTCTCTTTCTTATGGCCTCTGATTTTACAAAATTCACAATAAAAATGCTAAATTCTTTTTAACTTTTTGTTTCCTCCTTGGTATCCATTGTAATGTACACATTGAGAGCCATTCGACTTTGTGACATAGAACCTTCAAATTGACTAATTCCACTCATCGGATAATCCCTAGAATACCAACATTAACAACCATATTTTTCTGGCTTTCATCACTCACTATCATTGAATAAGCTTGATTAACTGTTGGTGTTAGGCTCATATACCTAAACACCATAGAGAAATTTTTGTTAGCTGAAAGGAGATAATCGGTATACCACTAACATCAGAGGAATTAAGAAACAAAAGATGATTATAGTCCATTCAAAGAAATTGACTCTCAGCCTGTGACTGTGCTCCAACACCCGTTATACCAGATTCATTTGGGACTCCACCATTAGCTTGATCACTGAATTATTCATCCTTCTTGAATATCCAAGAAAGTGTCGCAGAAGCAATTTGATACTGATTCAGTTTACAATTTCTGTGACCTGTGATTCACTTTAATTTGAGAGATTGAATTAAGAAGATGCATTGCAAAACTTTGTATTAAAGCTCTGATACCATGTTGTTATTCATGAATTGATACAGAATTCCTTGAGAAGAGAAGTTAAGAGGAAGAAGAGGAATTAGAGAGATTAGAAACTAGTAAAATGATCGAAGAATTATATTCAATCTAATCTCAAATACATGGTGTGTGATCTTTTAATAATGAATCACAACTGACTCATTTACACAGTACTAGCTGACTAATTCACTTAATAACTAATTAACAAATTAACCACTTCTTAACAGCTAGATAGAAGTAAGTATTAAGTTGCCCTGTCTATATTGATATATTAGGTGACCTCAACATTAACCCCGAAACTCACCCAAACCCCTTAGGATGCAATGCAAACCACTCCTAAAATACACGTAGAACCTGTTTGAACACCCAAAACATTGATTTGTGGTCAACCTTTTTTCCTAAAATCAACTAGAAATTGATTCAATTAAACCCACCTCGAGTCCCATGCAAATTATCAAGTAAGTCATAAATCATCTTTCTGACCTAATGAAATTGTCAAAGCCTAATTCCGAGCTAGTTAACACAAAATATTGACTTTGATCAAGCTTCACATTCCCCAACTTCCCAAAATATAATTTATTCTTTGAAATGCATTTGATCACCGCAGAAATTGTATCACCTATCCCCACAAATCATAAATAACATAATAAGGTTATGAAAAAGGTCGGACTAGGGAAAAGAAGTTTCAAAACACAAAACGGACTTCTTGGTGGTTACAATATTATAGTTATATTTTATCAAATATATTAAGTATATACTTTAAGAGAATTAGATAAATATTAGTTTGGATTTTCTTATTTAGAGTTGAAGTTTAGCTTGTAGATGGAGTTGAAGTTTACTAGCTAAAGTAAGTCATTTTAAGAAATTTACTTAAATAAATATGTGGCAAATGATTATGAGAGGAGTTAATTGTTCCTAAGCTAACTACACCATCTCAGGAAGGAAATAAGATATAACATACTCCCTCCGTCCTTTTATATGTCATCCCTCTCTATAAATAACGGGACCACAATATTTGTCATTTTATAAAATTTTATGCATATATTACCATATTTTGCCTATTATACCTTGATAGTGTAGTTAATTAATCTTGAAAATGTATTCATCATTTATTATAAAGTTGACTTAAGAAAACATTAATTAAGAGTAGAAGGGTAAAGTTACAAATATGATATATAAAAAGGGACGGAGGGAGTAATGTTT
Source organism: Solanum bulbocastanum (assembly GCA_037074985.1). Classification (NCBI taxonomy): domain Eukaryota; kingdom Viridiplantae; phylum Streptophyta; class Magnoliopsida; order Solanales; family Solanaceae; genus Solanum; species Solanum bulbocastanum. The sequence continues at coordinate 43,661,719 of CM073606.1, read as the reverse complement.
GTATCCTTATTTGGTTCTTCCTCCCTAACATCATTAACTAACAAGTTATTAATGAGACTTGAATACAAGTGAGAGAACAAACTATTGTTTCTCACTTTAAAATAATGACGCTAATTAATTAAGGAAGCATGTATCGAAGTAGGAAAAAATAAGTTATCTTGGTTTAATTAATGCATTAATTAATTTTAGTTTACGTGGCAAATTTAACATGAAAACAAAAAACGTATTTATAGCTAACTTTATAGGAACTATCGAGAGGTGTTGAACAAATAGTGTAAGAATATGTTGATGTTAATGTGGGAAATGAGTCCACTATTTTGGACCCTTTTTTCTTTCCTCTTCTTTGCTACCTCTTCTCACACTCACACTAAAGGTTTTTTTCCCCAATATTTACAGTATTAATTTTGAACCTACTATTAGATAGAAAAAAAAATAGACGTTATAATTTCATTTTTTTTTATTGCAGCTAAGCTAGTATATGATCCTTCGGCATGGACAGAGGTACTTTCACAATTCTAATTTATACAACAATAATTACGTCTGAATTTCAAATAAGTTGACATTAATTATATGAATGTTTAGTGATCTGTTTATTCATTTAAATCTATCTCAATTTATACACAGTGTCAAGCGAAGCTAGAGATGGCACTTTATAATGGAGGAATACTAAGAAACAAACTTCATGTATATAACCTGATTGATGATATTAATGGGGACAAGGTTTATTCACCTACTTTTTCCTTGGAAAATTTTTCTCCGGCCTCAATTTATTCCTTCTCCAGTTAAGTTTCTTCTTAGTATTTACTACTCGTGCGATAAACAATCAATATAAAAAAAACTAATTGTAGAATATGGTATTCATAGCTTGTTTATACAAAATCACATCAAAACTAATTTCTTTGTATAATATAATGTCCTTATATATACTATACGATTTATTTTTAACAAAATTGGTATTTGTACAGGCTGGGTGAGAGTGAAAAATGTAGATTCCGCGCTGGTAACAGCTAAATTGAAGCTAGACAATCAATATCCAAAAAGTATAGGAAGTGTTGTAGCCAAGAAAGGATGTTGGTCTTTTCTCAAAGGTGGTTTCCTTTGGAGTGGACCTTACAGATACATTTGACGGTATATTAAATATCTCTCAAGTGTTTTTCTTCGTCTTACATGATTCATTTTCTTGAAAGAAAATTTTCATTTTTTGCAGAATTCAGATGTATCACAAAGAAACGTGGAAATAGAGATTATTAACTATTCCTTACAGCCGTTTACAGAAAATCAATTTGAGGGGATAAAAACGGCAAGAACTAAGCACTATATGACTCGATTAAGTTATGACATAAAATTTAGTTATATTTCCGGAAAGAAAACGAGCTGTTACGATCCATGTTGTAGATGAAAATGGAAGCAGTCAAAATAGATCAAATCTCAACGGATTTTCCATTTGGAACTATGATAGCAAGTACCATTGTGGGAAATTTGTCTTATCAGGTCTGTCTTTTTCTTTCATTTCTTAAAGACTAAGTAGATATTTATTAAAATTATTATTTCTCATATTATGGAGAATAATGTTATTTCAGGAATGGTTGGTCAAGCGATTCAAAGCAACAGTGACCTCAAGTGGTACAAGACAGAGCCACTGCCTGGGGTATTCAACTATACCATAGTGGATCAGATGATGCAACTGAAGAAACTTTTAGTTAGAGGACACACCATGTTCTGGGGAAACCCAACGATGATACAATATTGGGTCGAAAACATGACAGTTCGTCAGCTACAAAAAGCGATGGATGGAAGAATTAAAAGTGCAATGAGCTTTTTCACTGGGATATAATCAATGAACTCCTCCATTTCAATTTTTATGAGAAAAAACTCGGTCCAAATGCTACCTTGGATATGTTCAAGAAAGTTCACCGCCTGTTTCTCACATTGTTGAAAATTGTGACCCGAGAATCAACGTGGACATGTACATTGAAAAGTTCATAAAGGCCGGGTTAAAGTGGCTGGCATTGGACTACAAAGTTATTTTAGCGCGGTGAACCCTGCTTTCATGAGAGCTGTTCTTGATAAGTTGGCAACTTTAAAACTTCCCATTTGGCTCACGGAAGTTGATGTTAGCAATATGTATAAACAGGAAGAACAGGCCGTATACTTGGAGCAAATTTTAAGAGAGGCGTTCTCTCATCCAAGTGTGAATGGGATCATGCTTTGGTCAGCTCTTGGCAGAGGAGGTTGCTATCAAATGTGCCTTACAGACGACAAATTCCAAAACTTGCCAACAGGGGATCTTATTGATCAGCTTTTACTTAAAGAATGGAAAACTGGAACAAAACGTGGCGAAACAAATGAGTTAGGTTCCTACAATTTTCGAGGTTTCTTAGGGGAATACAACGTTACAGTCATTTACAATCGTAGTATCACACATTCTTACTTCTCATTAGGACGTGGTGTCGAGACTAAGCACATTACAGTTCATGTCTAAATATAATGTATCTCTTAAATACTAAACAAGAATAAGACTAATTAGTATATGCTTCAACAAACTAGATTGATCCTGGTATTGTTGCAAATTTTGAGATTACCATCTATAGAGGTTATATTTCAAATTAATTTTCACATACAGTATATTTGACTTTGATCCCCACACTCAAATCACATCTTTGGTTTCATTTGATTTTGCCTTACATATTTGCATAACCTCATGTCACCTTATAGACAGAGGAAAAAGATTAAGGATTTAAAGGATGTGGTAGAACATAATATAGTCAATGTGAGACACAAATGTTAGGTTAACACTTGTGTGAATTTCTTTTTATTTCGATTGAATCGTGTGAGGTTATTTCCCTATGTACTCTATACTTTTTTTTCTATAGTGGATTGTTCATCTCTTCTTGTGGATTAAGTCGATAAACTGAAGCAGATTAAATTATTATGTCTCTTTTGTTATATTTCTCGTTTGTCTTCTTAAGGTAAAGAAATAAGTTGTATTTGCTATTAAAACTATGATTTTGTGTTTTAATACTTTGTCTAAATGAACAAAATTATTCAGGCGCTCGAATTAATCTTGCTCAATTTTGAAGACATTAGGTTGCTAATCATTACTTATGAATAGTTTCATTGATGGTGTAGGAAACAATTCATTTTGTGTGCATGAAAAGAAAAGTGGCATACACTTTTGGTGATTCATAATAAAGGTTAAATAAAGTAAATGGACAAAAGCGACACCCCATCATACAACTTTAATCATTTGTAAACATTTTTCATGCAGTTTGTGCCAAATGATCTTATAAGTCCATAAAATATTAGAATCCTATGAAAAGATGTACATCAACCAGGTGATATTTTGGAAACAAAGTAGATCATCTTTATCATTGAAAGTGGATATTGATCTAATTTGAACCATGCTAGGTGATAACATATTCATTCCATTTTAATATTCAGCATCATTGTGAGTGATTATTATGTTGCCCTGGTATACATTAATATCATACTCATACCTGATATTTAGATGTCGTATTCTTGTTGAAACTAATTGGTTCTTAATCACCTTACTTATCCACCTTTTTCTTGAACATGAATCACCATCCTTAAAATCCTAAATATTGTTTAAATTTTTAGTTGATTTCTTAGACAGTCACTCAATTAATAGTTATTATTTCATAAAGCCACTTTCTTTATTGAAAAAAAGTTTGTAATCAAGAAAAAAGTGACTCTCTAAGATCATAATGACTGTATTTGAGTAACCATCTAAAGCTATATTAAGTTATAATTTGGTAGTACATAAATTAATTGACATGTTGAAATTCAACAACTCAAATGTTTATGCTTTATGTGGTAAACAATCAACTTAAGTTTTCTATACTTGTTCACTACTCATATAAGCTAGATGAGTTAAGTAGAATTGAAGGAATCATTCAATGTGCTTTATAAAATTCCATTGATCTTTTTCTTTTGATGAAAAGAGTCTAAATTTTACAGCTAAAACATTTCATTATTCCGACTTGATCATGTTCAATCATCTGTTTTCATGTTGGTCTTCGGTTTTAATTCCTTCTAGAATTCACCAACCGGACAGTATGATGTATACTCCCCTGTTTCAGAATGATAAAACAAGTCATTGATGTTTGTTAGACTATAAATCACTTTATTAAAAATAAAAATAACACGTATAAATTTAAATTATTTTCAAATAAAAAAATATGATATTCATTTTCTGGATTCAATAAAAATTGGAACGATATAAATTTAAGTGTGAAATGTCTGTTGTAAAGATGAAAGCTTCAATCGGTCTAAGAATTGGCGGGGTAATTTATTCGATATGTATTCACTAAGGAGATTCAATGCATAAAACAATCAAATATACAATGAAAGTTAATTGAGAATTCAATATTAGTTTAGATTCACCCATATTAAAGCTGATAAAAAGTAATAAATATATTTTAAAAAAATAATTGAGACGAGCGCAAATTGCAAACAAACCAACAGAGAAGTAGTCAAAGGGGACAAAGCCATCAGGGAATGTTTCTGGTCCCATGAGAATATATGTCTTGTCTGCAAAGCGTGACATAACATAAGGATTGAAATGCCAAAATATTCTTTTTCCTTATCTTTAAACATTAGTATTTATGAGTCCGCTCCACAAAGGATGTTTTCATAGTTATTTTCCTTAATAATTCCATTGACAGCTTTTTTGGTTTCATAATCGATAATTACCATGAGGGATAATTTATGTTAAATAAATCCAATCTCATCATGTATAACTATCATAACATGAAGGATAATCAATGAGTACTCTAGGTCACACCATTTAAATTTAAAAGATCTATGCAAGAAGCAGAAAATAAAGAATAAAAAAAGGTATAGCATTTGCACTTCAAAAAAAAAAACAAATACTAATAAAACATGAAAAAGTAGTAAATTAAAATAAATACTACAAATAAAACATGAAAAAGTAGTAAATTAAAATAAATACTACAAATAAAACATGAAAAAGTACCTTAGTACATTAAACTGTTTTTTCTTTTTCTTTTTGTTGGTGTGAATTTTCTTTTGTCTTGTATTGGTTCTGTTAACTTTTCGTATCATTTATCTGACATCTCGTATTGCAATTTGGTTGGAGGACTTGATCTTTAATTTTGTGAGCATATTTAGTTCACATCAATAACTTTTTAGACTTTTTTCATGCTTCATTTTCTTATAAGATCATAGCCCTTTTTTCCTTTTCTTATTATTTGGTTGAGAAGGTTTCGAGTTTCGTTCGATCCCTAAGCTTTTTACGGATCGGGCTCCTTGTTGGGAAAGGCAAGCACAATGTGCAAGACAGATCAATAGTGGAAGAAAATCCAAGTCAAAATTTTCTCTTCTATTTGAACCAAAGAGAAGACAAAATAAGGCAAGAATAAAACAGTTTGAGGCAACAAACTAATCAACCAAGCAAACAAAGAAATCAACACACGAGACACCAAATTTAACGTGGAAAACCTCTTTGGTGTGAAGAGTAAAAAACACAAGGCCAAAGTTCCGCTATAATCAACAAGAGTTACAAAAATGTTCTCCAAAATGATCACCAAAGTGCCAAACAATGATCAACACAACTACAAGATAACACCAAAAAACTAAAGAAGTAAAAGAAGCAACAACACCAAATCCACAGCTACTGTTCACGAGCTAAAATTTGGAGCCACAGGACTCCAAATCACCCTCTCTCAGTTCCTAATCAAATATCACGTTGAAAGGAACAAGCTATCCAAAAATCAACTCAATTGAACAAGAAACGAAGCGGGAATCGAGATTTAAAATTGGTTGCTAGGGCTTGTGCGAAAATCTGCACTTTCTCACTTTTCTCTCTATATGACTGCTCTCAAACTCTTGTGATATATATCAAATAAGACCTAAAAGAAAGTCTTACATATGCACCATAATATTAGGTTTATGGGCAAAAGTGGGCTAGTCAAGAATGGGCCAAATTTATCCACAATGGAAATGAAGAAAGACCTAAAACCTTGGACTTTTATTTATCCACATAGGAAGGGAAAAAGGCCTAAAACTCAACAATTCTCCCCCCATCGACTATGTGGAGGAAACCACCATTCCCGCGATCATGCAACAATCTTCAAACTTCCCTCTTGACAAAACTTTAGTCATCATGTTGGAACCATTATCATTGATATGAATCTTTTTCAAGCTCAAGCAACTTAGAATTCAACATATCTCAAATCCGATGATACCTCACATCAATGTGTTTAGACCGACCATGAAATGTAGAATTTTTGTCAAGATGAATAGCACTTTGACTGTCGCAATAAAGCACATACCTCTCATGAGCACAACCAAGTTCCCCCAAGAATCTCTTCATCCAGATCACTTTTTTGCAAGCTTCAACAGCCGCAATAAGCTCAACCTTCGTAGTGGATAAAGCAACACATTTTTACAACCTAGATTGCCAAGACACATCTCCCCCTACAAAAGTAATCAAGTAGCCTAAAGTAGACTTACGAGTATCAACATCACCGGTCATGTCTGAATTAGTATAACCACAAAGAATAGGATTTCATGTACCAACACACAAACTCAGACTAGAAGTGCCATAAAGATATCTCATAATCCACTTTACAGCATTCCAATGCTCTCTTCCCGGATAAGAAAGAAAACGGCTAACAATACCAACAGCATGAGCAATATCTGGTCTTGTACACACCATTGCATACATCAAATTACCAACAGCTAAAGCATAAGGAACTTTCTTCATATCTTCCTTCTCACCATCACTGGAAGGACAATGTCTAGTACTCAATTTGAAGTGCATAGCTAAAGGTGTACTCACAACCGTAATTTTGACTCATAAAAGAACCAAACTTCATGTACCATTGCCTGAGAGCTTATTTTAGACCACACAGGCTCTTCTTCAATTTACAAACATAATTCTTTTTTCCCTTGACTTCAAAGCCTTCCAGCTGCTCTATATAAATTTGTTCATCCAAGTCACCATGAAGAAAAGCAGTTTTAACATCCATCTGTTCAACCTCCAAGTCCAGACTTACAGCCAAGCCTAGAACCACAGGGATAGATGACATCTTCACAACTAGAGAAAATATATCATCAAAATCGATTCTCCTTTTCTAGTTAAAACTAATCTAGCCTTGTACCGTGGAATCGGGTTACCATCTTCATGTTTCACCCTAAAAACCCACCTATTTTTCAAAGTTTTTCGATCTTTAGGCAGCATAACCAAATCAAAGGTATGATTATCATATAGAGACTGCATTTCATCCTCCATAGCATCAAACCACATTTCTTTTTCTTCACTTCCCGTGGCCTTATCAATACTCTCTGGTTCTCCCCCATTAGTCAAGAGTACATACTCATTGGGAGAATAACGAGAGAATTTTTCTCTAGTAGATCTTCTGAGAGAACCCTCGGGAGCATCAATAACAGTTGGTTGTTGACCAACTACATTGTCTTACACAGGAGCATCAACGGCATACTGGTCATTCTGAGTATGATCGTCATCTTCAATATCAACTTGAAGATTTTCACCAGGTGGAATTGTCAAAGGAACTGGATTAATATCAACTAGGCTCTCAATGTTCTGAGAATCATATTTCTCATCTTTGTCAAGATCTTTAATTGTTTCGTCTTCAAAGAACACAACATCACGGCTTCTAATAAGTTTCTTCTCAACTGGATCAAAGAAACGATAGTCAAATTTCATTTTGATCATAGCCATCAAAGATACATTGCTTATTTTTAACATCCAACTTTGACCTCTCATCCTTAGGAACATGCATAAAGGTTTTACACCCAAAAACTTTAAGATGAACATAAGAAACATTCTTACCAGACCAAACTCTGCCAGGAACATCATTATTCAAAGCAACAATAGAAGATAAATTGATAACATAGGCAGCAGTATAAGTGCTTCTGCCAAAAAGGAATCTGGAAGCGTAGCATTTAAAAGCATACATCTAATCCTCTCAACAAGAGTTCTATTCATCCTCTCCACCAAATCATTTAGCTGAGGAGTCTTCGGAGAAGTTTCTGATGTCGAATACCTTGCTCTCTGCAATATCTATCAAATGATTAATATACTCACCACCATTATCAGAACGTATGCATTTCAATTTCTTCCCTGTCTGTCTCTCAACCAAGCCTAAAAAACTTTGAACACATCAAGTACATGATTCTTGGACTTCAAAGAGAATACCTAGAGTTTGTGCGGATGATCATCAATAAAAGTCATAAAGTAACGTACACCACCATGAGACTTTACCTTATATAAAAGGACCACACAAATCAGAATGTACCAACTCCAGCAAATCAAGTTTTCTTGAAGGCGGATGACTCTGAAAAGAAACTATTTTCTGTTTACCGGCTAAGCAATGAACACACATGTTTAACTTTGCATATTTCACTCCAGAAAGCAAATTCTTCTAAGCCAAATTGTTCATCCCCTTCTCGCCCATATGACTCAGTCTTCTATGTCATAACAAATACGAAGTGTCATTCTTCACCACATTTACTGAGCCTCTGAAAATGGAGCCCTGAAAAACATACAAGTTAGACAACTTGTCACCACGGGCTACCACCATCGAACCTCTTGTAAGCGTCCTTTGGCCAACACCAAGGGTATTAACATAACCCTCATCATCAAGGTATCCAATAGAAATCAAATTCAAGCAAACATCTGGAGCATGCTTGACATTATTGAGAACTAGTTTGGAACCATTATTACTTTCCAAACAAATAGTCCCAATACCAAGAACCGCAACCTCATGATTATTGCCCATTTTTAACATTCTAAAATTACCTAGAGTATAAGAAGAAAATAATTCCTTCCTCGGAGTGACATGAGAAGTAGCACCAGAATCTAAAAATCATCTAGACTCATCGCAAACAAGATTAACAACATTATCATCACAAGAAATAAAAAGGTCATCGTTAGCAACAACCGCAACACCATCTTTAGTATCGCCTTCTTTATTTTGTTGATTCATATCTCTCTTGTACTTGAAACAATATTTTTTGATATACACATTCTTATGGTAATAGTCACATGTAACATTCTTAAATCTAGACTTTGATTTTCTTCTACTTTTATCTCTGTCATTCTGACCTCTGAACTTGATTCTCCCCCTGTCTTAGGTAACCAAAACATCGGAGTGTGAAGTAGAAGAAGATGAGACTTGAGATCTTCTTCTCATATCTTCATTCAAGACACCACTCTTAGCATATTTCATGGTCACAACACCATTGGGAGTCGAATTAGTCAAAGAAACTCGAAGAGTTTCAAAAGAGTCTGACAATGTATTAAGAAGCCATAGTGCTTGAATTTCTTTATTGAATTTTACACCCATTCCAGACAGCTGGTCAAGAACACCCTGAAAATTATTAATATGATCAGAAATAGGAGTGCTCTGTTTATACCTGAAATTCATCATTGTTTCAACAAAAACAATTTGTTATTGTAGTCTTCAAAGCATATAGTGTCTCGAGCTTGTCCCATAAACTTCTGGCATGTGTCTCATTCATACTATGATTTCAAACATTATCTTCAACCCATTTTATAATATAACCATAAACTTGTAAGTGCTCAAATTCTCAATCCTCATCATTCATAGATTCAGGTTTATTAAAAGCAAACACAGGTAGATGCATTTTCTTGACAAATAAAAGATCTTTTATCTTGTCTTTCCAAGTATAATAATTACTACCATTCAAACAAATCATATTGCTCATATTTGACTCCATCATTTAAAATAGATAATCAACAACAACCAATGCTCTGATACCACTTTGTTGAGAAAGGCAAGCACAAAATAAATGTGCACGATAGAACTATAGCGGAAGAAAATTTAATTCAAAACTTTCTCTTCTATTTGAACCAAGAGAAGACAAATAATGAAAGAATAAAACAGTTTGGGGCAGCAAGCTACTCAACCAAGCAAGCAAAGTAAATCAACACATGAGAAACTAAGTTTAACGTGGAAAACCTCTTCGGTGTGAAGAGTAAAAACCACAAGGCCAAAGCTCCACTATAACCAACAAGAGTTATAAAAGTGTTCTCCAAAATGGCCACCAACAAAGTGCCAAACAATGAGCAACACAACTACAAGATAGCACCAAAAACTAGAGAAGTAGAAGAAGCAAAAACACCAAACCTGCAGCTACTATTCACGAGCTAAAATCTAGAGCTACAGGACTCCAAATCACCCTCTCTCAGTTCCTAATCAAAGATTAAGTTGAAAGAACAAGCTGTCCAAAAATCAGCTCAATCGAACAAAAAAAAATGAAAATCGCGACTTGAAATTGGTTGCTAGGGCTTGTGCGAAAATTTAAACTTTCTCACTTTTCTCTCTACATAGCTGCTCTGAAACTCTTGTGATGTTTATCAAATAAGACCTAAAAGAAAGCCTTACATCTGCACCATAATATTGGTCTTATAGGCAAAAGTGGACTAAATTTATCCACAGAGGAAAGGAACGACGACCCAAGACCTTGGACGTTATTTAGGAAAAATTACTTAACTACACACCATTTATTATCATATTTTCTTATTTTCAAAAGATATCAAAAATCTCTTCTTTTCCTCGCATCATCCCCTTTTCCGGATACATTAATTTGAAATCTCATACCCATGATTTTCCTTACTTTTTTTTCATGCCACAAATCTCTTCATAATTACATCAATTAATCTATTTTTGAATTTCAAATCTTTTCTATTTTCAATTAATGATTTCAAATTATTCAAGAGGTAGATTTCTTTCCATCACATCAATTTCTGATTTCTTTTATTATTATTTTTTAATTTTTTCATCTTAAAACATAAAAATAAAATTACCTCCGCCCCTGCCCCTATTGAAATCTTATTGAACTTTTGCAATATTAATTAATCATATTGTCGTTGAAAATTTTTCTTGAAAAACATTTATTTTATTTAAATGTATCTACTGATGAAAAACGTCCAAAAAAAAGAAGAAAAATGTTGGATCTGCCAATACACGGCCATCACTATCAAAGATACAGATTTTTAATGTATCTCGTTTATTTTGATCTTAAATTAGTCTTTGTTAGTGCTATCATTAATTTGATACATCACTGCGACAATAACATTTATTTTATGCAATGTATCATGTTTATATTTAAGGTATTGATACATAACTCTAATGTTGTTGAATCTTCGATTAGTGTTTATTATGTTCGATATAAATGTACTTGATACATAAATTTTGTGTTATGTATCACACACACAAAAAAGAAGCTAATTTGAAACAATTACATGTATAATGTATTTTTTTAAATTTTAAATTATAGTATTTCTCAAACAAAATAATATACATAAATAATAATGTATCATGGACTAATTTTTTAGTTATGATAGGTAAATTCAAATTTATACTAAATATATCTGATACATAACAATTATCAAACAATAATGTATCGATCTCAACCTAAAATCTTATGGGCAACACTTTCTTATTTAATGTATCTAGTATAAATACAACACGTATTAATTTAAATTGAAAGGATCTTTGTGATGTATCTTCTCAAAATTTTTGATAATTTTGAATCAAAATTGAAAGGATCTTCAATGAACTAGGATAATAATTTTGAAACTCAAAATTTTCAACAATTCTGAATCAAAATTGAAAGGATCTTCAATGAACTGAGAAAAGAATTATGAATCTCAATTTTTTCGACAATCTTGAATCAAAATCGAAAAGATATTCGATGAACTTGAACATTCACAAAAGAAATCGTTTGTCCAACAACAATTCCATCACTTTTGTATCCTTCATAACTCACCTAACTTATCCAAAATTTCAACAAAAGTTTTTATGAAACGGAGAGAATGATGAACAAGAAGAAGAAATTTAATTTTTGAATTTTTTGGTTAGTTACACTATATGATTGAATTCTTGACAATAATTTGGAATGGAATAGCGCAATTTATGGGATTTTAATTTGATTTTTCCTTTTTTTTTCCCCCTTAATTAGTGCAACAAATTGATACTAATCTTAATTTGATTTTTCAGCTTTTTTTTTCCTTAATAAGTGCAACAGATTGATACATAATGTATCAACAATAATGTATCCGGATCCTTAATTATGTATCTGAAATGCCTAAAAAATATGGGATTTGTGTAATTAGAAAAATAATAGGGATAAAAAATAATTTAAGTTTTACACTATGGAATTTATGTAAGTAATACTTTTATTTATTCACATAAAAAGGGAAAAAGGCCTAAAACCAACACTCCTCTGTTCTTTCTCTATTTTTCCTAAATTCTTGCTTAGATTAAAGACACATGGTATAAGTTAAAACTAATGGGTATTTATGTAAGTAATATTTTTATTTATCCACATAAAAAGGGAAAAAGGCCTAAAACCAGCACTCCTCTGTTCTTTCTCTATTTTTCCTAAATTCATGCTTAGATTAAAGACACGTGGTATAAGTTAAAACTAATGGGTATGATGCGATTGACTAAACTGAGAATCAACCATCCAATTCGTCCGTTTACTGAACGTGATTTATTCCTCCTACAATAATGAACAAGAGTAGACAATAAACAGAATACATGAGACATTTAATTAACCATGACGAAAAAAAGTTATTGACCCAAGTGATTTTCTATTTTTGATCGAAAAGCAAGTTAAGTCAATTAACAGAAGGATTGGATACGGAGAGGTTGAAGTAGGATAGAGTAATATGTCACAAGTCTCCTTCCGGATAACTCAATTGGTTTAGAGGGTGATAATTTTCATACCGATGAGTCGGGATCCATCCTCCCCTCAATGTCTTTTGAGTCGAGTTTGTCGCATAAGACTTGTCCAGTATAATTCAGCTAATGCGCACAAATTCTCACCATAGAATCCTTAAATTGTGACAAAAATTATAACAATTACGGTGGTTCGAGAAAAAATAAAAGTTATGTCACAAGTACCTTTAAACAATGATCTCGGGTTTCATTATTGCCATTCCAGCGTGGTTCGGGTCCCTCTATCACAACCTATATTGTATCACTATTTTATTTTATTTTATTTTTTGAATCCTTATTACTTGATCATGTGACCAAAGGAACATGATTTACCAACTTTCAACGAGTATCCAAGTTTCCCAGATCCTTTTGGTCGACCCTACATCAAAAATGATCATTAACGGCAATTAATTAATGATAATAGCTTAATTATTGCTAAATATATACTTTTAGGGGTAATTAGCACTCTTTGTATGTTCCTAAAGTCTTTAGCGGGATTGATTCTAATGGCACTTAACTAATGCTGGTAAAGACTTTAACACTCTTTATTAATGTATATATTTATTGCCGCTAAAAGTTATTTTTGTTGTATTGTGAACAAATATGCCACTATTGATTAATATGGTTGAAATTAATAATGTAGAATGTAGAAGAGAGCAATTGACCCGTGTGATTCTCCCGCCAACGCCTTCTCAATGAAGTTTGTCATAAAAAAGAGTAATTGACGTGTATGATTATTCATTCAATAATATTTTCTCAATCGAATTCGTCGTATTCAGTTTATAACCTCTTGCCAGCTAGCTATTACACAAAACCAAAATTTATTCGATGCACATCTAAAAAATACCAACTTCTATGAGGTTCAATAAAAAAGAGAGAGAGTAATTGAAAAGGTGAATTATCGAGTTTGTCAAGGGCTTCTCTCAAAGCCATGTGAAAAAAAACAGCTTTTATTATCTTCTTGGTATAAAGCGACCACGCCCCTTTGCTTTGCAATCATTTGGTCTACTTTCCTACAATTTTCATCTATATTCTCTCCTTTTTGTAGAAACAAAAATTATTCACTAAACATGAATTATAATAACTTTAAAAAAAATGAGTTAAACATGCTAGAATTATATTCACTAATAGTATATATATTTAATAATTGCTAATACTCCGTTGCTAATAATCTCTCAAATAGCATCATTACACATTATTACAACGGACAAAAATAAAATTAAGGAGGACATCAAGTGATTATAGCAATATGAACTAAAGAAAGTATAAGATATGTTAGTTTAGTCGTCCAAATTATTGTTATACATATTTATATCGTAGTATTGTAGGGGCAGAGCTAGAAGTTTAGATATAGATTCAATCAAACTAGTAGGCTTTTGTTTAAATACTATATTTATGTAAAAAATTTATTAAATGTGTATAAATATAGTACTCTCTCTGTCTCAGTTTATGTGATACCATTTTCTTTTTGATTAGTTCCAAAAAGAATGTTACATTTCCTCATATGATAAGTATTTAAATGTACAATTTCTATTTTACCTTTGTTGGTCCCACTTAATCTTAAAAATAGTACTCCAATACATTTATGAGGAGAAAGAAAAGTGAGTTTACTTTTTAATATAACTATTTTTTGAAAAAGGCAATTTGATAAACATTTCAAAGTCTTCATTTATTTTTTAAACTTCGTGCTCAATTAAATATTATCACATAAAATAAGATGAAGAAAGTACTAATTTAGAACTCAAGCCATTTAAAAATTTATAATTTTGATTCAACCACTCGCCAGATTTTTGATATGGGAAGAAGAGAAACCTGCTCGTGTGGACGAGGCATTCACGCTGGCATATTATATAAGGTTTTGTACAAAATGGACAAAAGTGCTCATGTTTAAATCTAAGGAACAATTGTGTTTGTTTTTATAACGGAATGATTTTATTTAATAATTATAATAAGGTTTAACTATTAACTAATCTAAACAATGTAGTTTCCTTAGCATTTCTTATTAGTGCGGAAGATATAAATAAAGGAGATACTTCAAAAACAAAAGGTTGTCTATTATTCATATTTGGATTAGTAGATTTCCTTCTATATTTTGCTAATAGGTCTCGAAATCAAAATCTAATCAAATACAAAATGAAATATTTCTATTTTTATTTACTTTTAATTACTATTTTTATCGGACCACTTTATTTGTCACACTTCTTATCTCCACACCCCTTTAGAAACTATATATTTTGACTATTATATTTTTATTTATTATTTTAACCATTAAAATGTTAAATATCTCTTTAATGAATATTTTCTCTTTAATAAATAAAAAAAGAGTTAATTTAAGCAATAATAGTACATTGTAGTATGTGTATTTGTTCTTCATTTTGATTTTCTATGTTAAATTTGTCAATATTTATACTTTCAAGAATAATATACTTAATTATATTTTTTTTATTTTTTAAAACTAATATAGACCATTTAATTTTAATGATGACAACAAGCTGTAAAGTGATTAGAGAGTAGGTACTTTTACTTCAATTTATACATTTAAAATTGTAAATTAATATAACTAGAAAAATTTTAATTCTAGTTAGTCAAACATATCGAGATTGATAAGAACGATCGGTGAAACATATTAATTTAATTATATTATTCTTTTATAGGAGAAAATATAATTACAAAAGATCTCAATAAGATTATTTTTTTCTATTTACTGAATATAAAAAAATCAAAGAAAAAGAGATTGAATCTTCTTTTGGAATTAAAAAAAAAAAAAAAAAAGGAAAAAGAAAATTAGCACCCCTCCCTCCCCACAAAAAAAAATCCCAAAAGAAAAAAAGAAATAAGAGACATTTGCTAATACATTCACTTGTCTGAATATAAATATAACATGGATTTGTGAGACATAACCACACTAGGCTTCCTTTCAAGCTCATATTTAAAGGGGCCTCCTCTCATTCATGTTACCACACTCCAAAATCCAGTTTTTGGTTTGCTAATTTGACTGCAGGAGATAACAGAGTATATATTAACAGAGTATATATACATATTTTCATAGTAATATCAAAAAAGAATTGAGAGGAATTAAATAGGAATATATAGCAAGAAGATATGGCATTATCTTCTAATGACAAAGTAGTAGAGACAGTAATTGTTGGAAATTATGTAGAAATGGAGACTGAAGGTAAGCCTATTGACGTTAAGTCCAAAATATCCAATTTTTTCTGGCATGGTGGCTCTACTTATGATGCTTGGTTTAGCTGTGCCTCTAATCAGGTACTACAAAATTTGTCTGTTGCTAATTCCTGTTTTTATAGTTGTGTATTTGATTACTTATATTTTTCCTTTGTCAATTGTCAGGTAGCTCAAGTTCTATTGACGCTACCATACTCATTTTCTCAATTGGGAATGATTTCTGGGATTTCATTTCAGCTTTTCTATGGTTTATTGGGTAGTTGGACTGCTTATCTTATTAGCATCCTCTATATTGAGTATAGAACCAGAAAAGAAAGAGAAAAAGTCGATTTCCGCAATCATGTTATTCAGGTAATTCATTTCTTCATTGGCTATTTTCATAGATATTTTGATTGAATTAGTGAAAAAAAAAAAAACAATAGTAATGTTTTCATATGGAAAAATTAGCAAGTTTCACTATTTCATTGAGAATCTGTTTCTAGTAATGATTCGAAGTTGCAGGAAACTGAAAATTATTTAGATTTTAATATTCATTAGTTTATTTAATTTTTTTATTTAAATAGAAAATCATCCAAAAAAAATAATTCATATTCTTAACTTTTCTTATAGTGGTTCGAAGTTCTTGATGGGCTGCTAGGGAAGCATTGGAGGAATGTGGGTTTGGCATTTAATTGCACTTTTCTACTGTTTGGATCAGTTATTCAACTCATTGCTTGTGCAAGGTTCCTAAATTAATTTGCAACTCTAGTTTTTGATTTTTTTTTTGGCTTCCGAATTGTATAATACTTTCTTCGTTTTGATTTATTTGTCTGATTTTAAATTGCAGTAACATATATTACATAAATGATAATTTGGACAAGAGGACATGGACTTATATCTTTGGTGCTTGTTGTGCCACAACTGTCTTCATTCCTTCTTTCCACAATTATAGAATTTGGTCTTTTCTTGGCTTATTGATGACCACTTTTACTGCTTGGTACCTTACAGTTGCATCACTACTTCATGGCCAGGTACCTACTCATTCCTCATTAATCCACTTGTAACTTACAACAATCTTTTCTTACAATGTATACATATGTACATATAATAAGATCAAATTCGTTATAAAATTTACTGACTCTAAATTTTGTATTCAACTCCCAATATGTTGTATACATAGGGGTGGAGCTACATTGATGGTTACGAGTTCACTAGAATCAATAACTGTGGTTCAAATCATATATTTGTTATCACTTGTGAGTTGTGACATGTGAATACAAAGTTTGAAGATTCTAGTCTAAGTAAACCTTTAATCATAACAGTATGTGGGGGTTGGATATATATATTTAATAATTTAATTATGTATTATTAATTATGGCATTTTATTCTAATTTCTTGTAATTAATAACAAAATACGATTACAGGTGGAGGGGGTGAAGCACTCAGGACCAACCAAATTGGTGCTATATTTCACAGGAGCCACAAACATTCTCTATACATTTGGGGGACATGCTGTTACTGTGTAAGACTACAAACAACATTTTTATTTGGTAGTACGTCTTTTTAACGTTTTAATATCTTAATTTATACTCTCTCTGTCCCTAATTACTTGTTCACTTTTTCTTTTATAGTTGTCCCTAATTACTTGTTCATTTTGACAAATCAAGAAAGATCAATTTTGTTTTGCCTATTATACCCTCAATTAAATGGCTAATTACTTTGAAAAATGTAAATTTTTTCATCTACTTCATAATTAATATGAGTAAATGGTAAACTCACTATATCATTAATTATTTTTTTAATATGTGTGTCAATTTA
The DNA here is from genome assembly GCA_037074985.1 of Solanum bulbocastanum. NCBI lineage: Eukaryota > Viridiplantae > Streptophyta > Magnoliopsida > Solanales > Solanaceae > Solanum > Solanum bulbocastanum. The sequence continues at coordinate 43,643,981 of CM073606.1, read as the reverse complement.
AAAGTTGAAAGGTAATTAGGGACACATGGAATATGTTCTAAAAAATGTAGAAAAATACAAATTACTTTAACGTTATTGTTATTATGTTGAAAGTGACTTCACCTTAACATGCTCCGACATATTCTGAGAAGTAAATATCCAATTTGTCGATAAAAGTTTTAATCTTACCATTTACGACACCATGTCCAATCATTATCAGAACGCTACATTATTTTGTATAGTTTTTTTTTTTTTTTTTAATTTCTCACTCAGTGTTCAGTATCCGCATTAGAATTTAAATATCTCAGATTCATGTTGTGTAGGGCCTCATTCGGGGAAAAGCACTCACTATCAAGAATTTTTTCCATACCCAAAGACTCGGGTCAATACATGTCCACATCCGGGGTCGTTTGGTGTGAGGGATAAGAAGAAATAGTCATGGGATAAAAAAATAGTCTTGGGATAATATTTTGGGTTCTTGTTTGGTTGTCATGTATGAGATAATTTATCTCATCATTCATATCATAGTGATGAGATAAGTTATCACATATACATGTTGAAATAACTTATCTCAGAATAACTAATCTTAAGATAATTAATTATGGGATAACCAGCCCAACCAAACGATAGTGTATAGTTGTTTTGTTGTGTGTTCACATTTCATTCTAATATTCAGCATCTCTTTTTTTTCAATGAAAAGGAATGAGAAGCAAAAAAGTCACACTTCTTACCCTTTTCAAGTAGAAAAGCAACAATGAATTTTTTTTTAAAAAAATGTTGGAAAGCTGCAATTCTTTTTCCAATTACTTTTGCTTTTCCTGCACAATTAATCAATGAGAATGCAAGAGGAAATGATGAAAAAAAACAAACATAATTACCAGCTGGAACCAGAAATTGGAAAAATCTTTTTAGCCGGAAAATTTGGCCAAAATGATATTTTATCTATATTATTTTACCTTTTTAAATCATTTTTATCCTTTTAAATTTAATATATTTTAACTAAAAATGAAAAAAAGATCAGTTTATTTTAAAATAAAAAAATATTATAGTTTTTTAAATTTTTTGGTCAAATTCTAGCCAATTTTTCTGGCCATTTAGCACTTCCTGAATTAACTAAAAGCAAAGGATTTTAGTTTTCTATTAATTATTTAAAATTGAATTAATTACCAACTTAATTAATTGAACTGCAGAGAGGTAATGCATGCAATGTGGAAACCACAAAAGTTCAAGGCAATATATTTATGGGCAACAGTGTATGTGTTGACACTAACACTTCCATCAGCAGCAGCAGTGTATTGGGCATTTGGTGATTTGCTACTTGATCACTCCAATGCCTTCTCTCTTCTCCCTAGAACACCCTTAAGAGACATGGCTGTCATCCTCATGCTCATCCATCAGGTATATACACCACCCTTCTCCGACACTACTGTATACTGTATAGTCGTTCATCAAAATAATAGTCAGCAAATATTTTATTTTCATATTATTATACAATATACATGAAATATACTTCATTTGTCCATATTTATGTGACAGTTAAATTTTAAGAGTCAAACTTCTTTATTTTGATTGTGCATTTGGATATATAATCGATAAGTTTTTTGAAAAATAATTTACATACTTAGAAACTATAATTTACACGGTTTGTTGTGTATTATTGCAGTTTATAACATTTGGATTTGCTTGTACTCCCTTATATTTTGTGTGGGAGAAGGCCATAGGGATGCATGATTGTAACAGCTTGTGCAAAAGGGCAGCAGCAAGGTTGCCTGTGGTTATTCCTATATGGTTTTTAGCAATAATTTTCCCATTCTTTGGGCCAATAAATTCAACAGTTGGATCACTTCTAGTTAGCTTCACTGTTTACATTATCCCTGCTCTTGCTCACATGTTCACCTTCAAATCTGCTGCTGCTAGAGAGGTATATATTAATTCTTTCATATAAAAAAACATTATTAATCCCTTAAATCTGATTATATTAAACTTTACAAAGTAAAAATGTAATATAAATATGTATACATATAATATTCATAATTAGTGTATAGAGATGTATACATCGGCCATAATTGTAAATCAATTTAGCTGAACAGTACATATTGATAAGTTTTTCAATAATCTACTTATATATGAAAAATGAGATTGATGTCGTTTCTTCGACTCCAAACTTAAAACTGAGTAGTACTATGATGAGTGACCCCGATCTTGATGTCACTCCCATTAATGTGACACTTGTTGAATCCTCAATTATTTGTTTAAACTATGCTTCTTGTTGTGATTCATCATCAATCTAATACTAATTATTACACATATTGTTATGGCAGAATGCAGTAGAACAACCCCCAAGATTTGTTGGAAGATGGGCAGGCACATTCACAATCAATATATTTGTAGTTGTTTGGGTATTCATTATTGGCTTTGGATTTGGTGGTTGGGCTAGCATGCTCAATTTCATTCATCAAATTGACACATTTGGTCTATTCACCAAATGTTACCAATGTCCATCTCCGAAACAATTCCCCATCCCACCTCCGCCTTACGCCACCGCTCCACAGCCTGCTCCGGCCAACTTTAAATAACTAAGCCTTGTTGGCTTTACTTTTTTTTTTTTTTTTTTTTGTAACCTTTCCCAGGGAAATTTTTATTTTTAGCTAGGTTGAGATATTGATTGGAAGTTGTAATGGAGAATGCCACAAAATTTGCAATTCCCTCATTCTCTTTATGATAATTGTTGACCTTCTCTTATGCCATTTCTCTTTTATTCTCTAAAAGAGGTTTACTTTTATCGGTTTCCACATGACACTTGATTACTTTTTAGCAAATGTCACTAAGTTTGTTGTTTAGTGGTTATTTCAATTAGTAATATTAAAAAAAATATACATATAGATATTCTTACAAACAACCAGAAATGAAATGAAAAAAAGCTTGAACTTGCAATAATTAAAAAATTTATAACTTATTTGATGCTAAATTGCACTAACTTAGCATTACTACATGAAATCTTATAGGGTGTGTTTGGTAGGAAGGGAAAATGATTTTCAATTTTCTCATTTTTGGTTGGGTAAAATGTTTTGAAAAATGTTTTTCAAATCAATTTATTTTCCTCATATTCAAGGAACATGACTTTCCTTCAAAACTTAAGGAAAACATTTTCCAAAACTTGCCTCCAACTTCAAATTACAATTTTTTTGTTGAAAAATAAATTTAAAGCTTATTTTTAAAAAATATTTTTCAACTTTAATTTTTTTATTTTTTTACCCACCCTCACCCCGACCCCCCTCCCACTACCGGCCCCCCCCTAAAAAAATTTAGAGTTTGTTTTTAAGAAATATTTCCAATTTCAAATTTTTTATTTTTTACCCTGACCAGCCCCACTACCAGCCCCCGCCCCCCCCCCGCCCCCCCCAAAAAAAATAATTAAAGTTTGTTTTTAAAATATATTTCTAATTTCAAATTTTACCTTTTCACCCTCACCCCATCCCTACGCCTGACACTCCCCCCTCTCCCCCCCCCCCCCCCACAAAAAAAATTAAGTTTGTTTGATCCAAATTTTTAAAAAATATTTTTAATTTCAAATATTTATTTTTTTACCCCATCTCACCCCTATCCCCTCTCCCCCCCCCGGCAGCCCCACTCCCCCCTCCCCAAAAAGAATTAAGTTTATTTTTAAAAAATATTTTCAATTTCAATTCAAAAATTATTTTCTACTTTATAGTTAAAAAAAAATAATATTTTGTCAGAAATAATTTTCATTCATAAATCAAACACTAAAAAAAAAATTTCAAAAATATTTTTCACTCAACAATCAAATATGAGAAAATAAATTAAAATTCTATTTATTTTCTAGGAAAACATTTTCGTTCGTACCAAACACACCCATAGTCTTGAAATTTGTTCTCCTGCTAATTGTGAGCTATCAACTTTTGCTTCAACTATTCAGTATAGTCGCCAAAATATCCTTTGCATTTCCAGTTGATCAGTTTTTATTAGTGAACCTCAGATATCTGCGCCTCGGCCTAAATATTTTATTAATTATATTTATCATTTGTTTTTTCAATTATAATTTATTGTATTTATAGTAATATAAAAAACAGTTTTTTATAACTAGAAATGAACTGAATTTTATTTTATTTTTGAATTAGCAATAGTAATTAGGAATTCTATAACTAAAATGAAGCTAGATCGATTCCATCAACTTGGTATTACAACATCAACACGAAACCGTATTAACTAATTTTGGAGGTGGAGATTGTTTAAGTCAAATAAAAAAGATCACTCATTCATTTTATCCTCAATTTGAGACTCTTCACATCCCACTCCATTCTCAAGGTTGGACATTGGAGAGTGAACAAATTTAATATTGGGGTCCGACACTGAAATTTTCAAATTAGAATGGATCATGCTTGATAATTATGTGATTAAACATTTGCGGGTTTGTACAATTCGCGGGTACATTTGTATAATTGAGCTATTTTGTCACGATCTAGATTGTCGTGATTGACACCCACACTAACCCTCCGGTGGGAGAACCATTACTACAATCCAAATCTAACAACTTAACCAAATACTACGCATTTAAAGATACAGAAGCAGGTTTAAATGATAATAAAAATGGAGTCCCCATAAACTCCGAAGGTTTAAACAATTAACTAACCAAACTAATGCGGAAATTCAACCCCTAGAACCTAAAAGCCAATGTACCAAAACTCTGCTAACGACAAGTCTAAGAACAAGGGGTACAACCCCAAAGCTAAACAAAACACCTTAAACAAATAGTCTAAGTCCAAAAAGGGTGGACTTAAACAAGAAAGATTCATGACAGCCTGAAAGAACTAGCTCATCTTTGAATCCGATCACGCTCAATAGTCACTTAGCTGAGGTCTATCACATTAACAAATTGAACACCTACACATCCTTTCATATAATGCCTCAATGAAGTCATTTCAATACTCGAGTGATAAATATTGTTGTATGTAAACTTAACTACAACAAAAGTGATTTCCAACAACCATCTAAGTTGATCGTACACACATCTACAACATGTTATCAAGGACCTTGACACGATTATCCAGACGAATCCTTAACACTTAAGCATGATAAAATTTTAAGTCAATACTTGCTACAAATAAAAGTGAACCTGAATCAACCAAACACACACTCATAATACCCAAACAATCATAGTACTTAACAATATCTCCATTCCACAACATAAATTCCCATGAGCTTAAGTTATAAAAATTTTGATCTTTAGAAATCTAATACTCATCGAGGGATATGTCCAAGCATACAACCCCTCCAACAACACTATCAAAATGCTAGATTTAGTAATTGTAAATTACCTCTTAAGAATAGTAGAATTAGACCCAAAGATCCCCATATTCAACCACACATAATCAATACATGACCTCGATGACTAGAGGAATATTAAGATTGTCGGACAACCACAAATACGCATGGTAGTTCTTATATAAATTCTCATAAGCAAGGTGGTACATGTAGAACCACTAAAATACTTTAACAACTCCAAGACAACACCAATTATGTCATTCAAAATAACCAATTCTTCTCAATTTTTCCTCTCAACCAAGAGAACATCGTAGGATTTGGTACCCCTGATCCACCATTAGGGATCCACCCACAAAAGTGAAAACACACTAGAGCATAGCTAGTGAATCATACTCACAATACTAACAACCATCATACACACTATGACCATTTACCTTATTATAAACCAACACTTTTAAAAATAAAACCTTTCTTAGGTACTTAACAATCAATAATAGTAAACTTACGACTCACCCTATATGTAAGTCCTTTCAAATGCTCAATATCGGATATTGTTGATCATTCCTCACCTTGCCAATTCATACCTTGAAAAAATACATCACCACGAATGTAGACTCACAATGAAAAATCTGAATTGTAATTTCCACCAAATAACACAATTCCCTTCTCTATCAATATTAGCTTGTACCTCGAAGATTTTTTTGAGTTCATGGATCTTCGCTTTGATCGCATCTCCATTGATCTTACAATATCTTTTCACTCAAATTCCATCGTACTCATTACTAAACTCAAAAACAAAACCCAAGCACTTATCATCACCCTCGAGCTAATGTTTGTCCACTCCTTTCTCAAGTCTTTTCCAATAGTTTTTAACCAATCTAAAGGACTTGTGACACTATTACCATAGTCATAACAAAACAAATGAAATCATGCGTCTCTAAACCCAATTATCTACCCCTATGAAGATATCTCTTCAGCCTTTCCAATTAAATAAAATATTCTTGCTCTAGCCTCTCTCTAAATGTTATACTACATCCCTCTATTTTTCTTTATTACGACTCTAGCTCTTTTAAATTCGATTTGAGTGATGTTCCACCATCTCTTAAAACTTTCCGTACAACCATGTTATTCATCAAATATTAGAAACCACAATCTTAGATACTCGCAAGTCATAATTACAACACTAAATTTTCTTAGCCACAATCTTATTATGTAGTTGCATCCCGTCACAATCTACCAGAACTCTTATTACCATTATGCTCAGTTAGCCCTAACTATCGCTACAAGTCAACATTTTCATCAACATAACACCTCAAACTCAGGTATACTTATCAAATTCAAAGGACTAACCCTATTTTTATACGCACTTTCTTATAGCTTAAGATAAAAACACCAGTCCTCATATTACCCCTCCTTCTTCTTAATAAACAAGACAGGAGAACCCCACTTAAAAACACTAGGACAAATGAACCCTTTATCAGGAAGCTCTTGGATTTGAGCCTTAAGCTCTCTAAATTCTACTGGAGTCATACAATACGAAGGGATGAAAATGAGGTGAGTGCCAGTTTCCAAGTCAATGTAGAAATCTATATCTCTTTCCGGAGGCATATCAGGCAAATCCGTAGGAAAAGCTTCCTTAAACTCGGGCACCACATGAACAGACTCAATAGAGGGAGACTCAACCTCAACATCCCAAACATGAGCCAAATAAGTCAAACAATCCTACCCTACCAGTTTCCTAGCCCGAATAGAGGATATGATCTTAGCTAGCTTAGGCTTATACACCCCTTCCAACTCTAATCTTTCCTTACCAGGGATCTCTAGAGTTACCGACTTAGTATTACAATTAAGTATGGTATAATAGGGGGACAACCAAGTCATGTCTAAGATTATACCAAGTAAGGCATGTTCAGCTTAACCAAATCAACCCAAATCTAAAAATCCATAAACACAACAGGACAACCCGATATACATAGGTGACTATGACTGACTCTTCAACTGGGTTTAAACATAGATGGGGGCATCAAGTATATCAAAAATCATATCAAATCCCAAGGCAATGGAACTGATACGTACGAATAAGTAAAACCCAGATTATACAAAACAATAGTCATTCGGGAATAGACAAGAGTAGCACTAGTGACCAGTGCATCACACACCTCAAAACTCGATATTGCCCAGAAAAACATAAAACTGAATCATGTCCTCTTGACGAGCAACCTCCTTGCCTGACTGCACTACTCCTCTACCTGCATTACCATTTCTCTGGCCTCCACAGTCTCGCTAATTTCCTCCTCATATGCCCAGGTTCTCCACAATTTTAACACACCTTATAACTTATATTCGATTGTTGAACCCTGAATTAGATTGCAGGGGTTAGTTCGGGTACGATTCGAGGTCCATAATTATGACTAGGAAAAACAAAAAAGACAATTTGAGGTTTTACGTCGCCTCATCCCGCTCTAGCAGGAAAATTTCCACACTGGCAGCCTCGTCTTGGCGGGAATAATCCCACCCCAGCGACCATAACGGAAACAGAACCCCTACCAATAATTTTTCTGGGTTCTTTTCTTTTCTAAATTCCACAAAGGTTCCTAGCTTTACTTAGCAATTTTAGAATAATCCTCATAACTAGGATAATCATTGTCTACCCCCAATCAATCCCACGATACACGAACCAATTCATTCTTATTAATTCAGCACCACAACCCACATATCCCTAGGATACACCCAGACAGTCACACGATCCTTAGTCAAGATCTTTCTTTCACAATGAATTTCATGATACTCAAGTATTTACAACTTGCATAACTTCAACGACCAGGCTAACATATTGTACATATCAAAGTTCAGACACACATTTATTGTGCACATAATCACCTCGTCATATTCAAGCAATTACTACTTCACATTCACAGTTAATTCAGATAACCAGAAGCACGCATTTAAAGTTTTCAAAATACAATTTACAGATAAGTCCAAATTATTAATTAATTATTTCGCTCCATGGATGACCATTCCTGATCATCCATGCATTCACACTACCCCTAGGTCCAGATACCAATTGGAACCTTCTCAGTTCCAATTAACTTGCTTATGGTCCCTCAATCGTGACCACAACGTCTAGTTCAATTCGTTGAAATTCCAATTGGAATCGAGAAATACTAATTGGACTCAACTCATACCACAAGCGACAATAGTAGCTAGCGAGCCTCACCAAACTACTAATTTCAATCATAGAACTTGGTCGAACCCAATTCTTAAATGCCTCAATAGTCACCTAGCTGAGGTCTATCAATAGCCACCTGAAGATGCTCTGTACTCAATAAAGAAAGAGCAAGTGCAGTATCAGTGCACAACCACAGTGTACTGGCAAAATCACGCGGCTATCCCATTAAGTATAACATACATTAGTCAATACAACAATATAATCACATGCACATATCGAACATGTATAATATTATCAACATATATGAACAATGAACAACTTCGCGATTTGCACATATCACAGTTATATCAATTTATAGCAACATACCGTCTTTCAATATCAATCATAATTAGATATGAACGAACTCATTACAAGTAGATACACAACACAATTCAATGGTTCTGTCATGGAACCCAATTCAATGATCCTCTCATGGAACCCACACCTAAATAGTTAGCATATCGAAACGTGGTACCCAATCTAAGTTAGTATGCCGGAACGTGGTAGCCGATCCCATATTTATGCTTGAACGTGACAACCGATCCCATGTTTATGTCGAAATGTGGCAACCGATCCCATATTTATGCCGAAATGTGGCACGATCCATTCAACAAATCACAATCACAATCATAATGTATATTACCACAATCATACAATAAGAGGTGATTCATGACATACAATTATTCAATTATCCTCATTTACGATTAGGGTGATCAACAATGCAACATTCACATACATGCATGTATCATAATGAAGCAAGAACAAACATACATCACACAATCATAGAATCACAACCATCACCTACCTCGAAACAAGCTTGAAACCCTAAGAAACTTGATCCTTCCCTTTTCGGATTTGTTTCCTTGTTCTTGGTCTACAAACAATCATAATAACACAGGAATCAATAAACAATCACTAAATACCTGAATTACTAACAATTTTATGAACCCTAGATCAAACCCATGATCCCAATTATCCAAATTAGGGTTGTTTCCACCGTATAATCTATAACAAAACCCTCCCCCATCAATATTCACCAATTATATTACGTTCTACGGATCAAATAAAGGGTTTGGGGAGTGAAACACTTACCTTTACCCTCAAGAATGGTGAAAAACGAGTAGGAGTTGCCTGGGGTTCTCTCCTTAACTCTAAAAATCAAAAAGTGCATAATGAGGTCGTTTAGGAATTTATTAACGATCTTAAGTCGCGTCGAGCCCGCCAGAGTGGCCCTCATCCGGCTGTAGCAACCCAGCCAGAGTAGCGAATTCCAGTGCCAAAGCGGCTAGAACAAAACAGAGAGCTATTTTGAGAATTTCAAAATCCTCATTTCACAACACACCTCTAACTAACGACACTCAGAAAATACCCTTAGTGCTAAGATCGATTTCGGGAGTTCTACTCACCCGAACTCAATCCGTAAAGTCGTACGGGATCCTTAATGTCTTAACTATCCACTCATGTAATCAAATTCATTATTAAATCACCCAATTGTTATCATATTTTCCTACACCTTAATGACTCCAATTTCGTCCAAATCTAGACTAGATTGGGAAATTCCAAGTTACTACGAAAAAGTTTTATGACCCCAATTATTTGCCTATTGGCTTTTTCCTAACGACGAAATCAGGTTGTTACATATTTTTGTATAAACTCAAAACAACAAATTTATACAAACACAAACATCTAGACTTTAAACAGTTTACAAATTATATTACATAAAATTACATTATACAAAAGTTATACAAATTCCAAATAATACAAACGTACAAATTATACAAACTCGAAACCCCAACCCACATAATTATCATTAAATATTAATCGCAAGTGATAATTAACTAAAACTATAATTATGATAACTAATTAACTAATATATATTTGCTCAACCACATAATTTCTCCTCTATAATTTCTACTACATAGATGGATGAATACCACTAGGCATACATTAAGATTTAATCACTAAAAGTAGATTCTATTGCACTACTTCTTTCTACTAAAATATATACGTACAATAGAAAATGTGAAGGAAGACCGTCAATGTGGGATGACATTTGTCAAGAGTTATTGGGTGGGTCATAATTAAGGGCATGAGTATAAAATAATGAATTTTTAATATAATATGAGTTGTTAAATGAATGTAAAACATAAGTGCAAATCTAAATGCATGTCTACTAGAAAAATCAAACATCAAGTGAAAAATCATAAAAGTATGTATAAATATTTTTTTGGTTATTTGATACTCCATCTGTCAATGATTTTTGTGGTACAACTTCAAATTTTAAGAGTAAATCCTTGTTAATTTAACCGTGAAATTTGATATAAAATTTCTTATTTTTTTTAAAAAATAGAACTATATATTTAATAATTATATAATAATTAAATATAACAAAAGAATAATTAACTTCTTTTTTTGGTCAAAGAAGAAAAAATTAATGTAATTTGCCATAATAGTAGTATGGCAAAAAGTAATGAATGAAAACGGACATTATTTAATTATTTATCAAATAAAATCTTGAAGAAAGTAAAAAAAAAACATTTAATATAATGCCAGAAATGGAATTAATTTTTTTTTGGTCAAAGAAGAAAAATTAATATAATTTGCCACAATAGTATTATGGCAGAACTAATCAATGAAAAGAAACATTATTTAATTATTTATTAAATAAAATCTTGAAGAAAGTAAAAAACATTTAATATAATGTCAAAAATGGAATTAATTTTTTTTTGGGGTCAAAGAAGAAAAATTAATTTAATTTGCCATAATAGTAATATGACAAAAAGTAATGAATGAAAAGAGACATTATTTAATTATTTATCAAATAAAATCTTGAAGAAAGTAAAAAACATCTAATATAATATCAAAAATGGACTTAGTTTTCTTTTTGGGTCAAAGAAGAAAAATTAATATAATTTGCCATTATAATAGTATGGCAAAAAGTAATGAATGAAAAGAGACATTATTTAATTGTTTAATAAATAAAATATTGAAGAAAGTAAAAAAACATTTAATGGAATATCTGGTCATATAGGATCCCAGGTGTAACTCATCAATATAAATAAGAGCCACTGCAGTGTTGAAAGCCCACAGTTGTGAGAACAGCAAGAGAGTAAAAAAGAGTCTAATAGTTTTTGCCTTGTTTTTAGGGATTTTCTGTGAGCTGTAGCTATGGCGTCCGAGAGTAATCAGGTGCAAAGGAAAAAGGGAACTGTTAAATGGTTTAGCGACCAGAAAGGATTTGGTTTTGTTACTCCAGATGATGGTGGACCGGAGCTATTCGTTCACCAGTCAGGGATCAGATCTGAGGGGTTCCGCAGCTTGGCAGACGGTGAAGCTGTGGAATTTGAGGTTGAATCTGGTAACGATGGTCGTTCTAAGGCTGTCGATGTTACCGGCCCAGATGGTGCTCCTGTTAAAGGAGGATCTCGTGACGGTGGTGGCGATCGCTATGGTGGCGGTGCTGGTGGTGGATATGGAGGAGGAGGCGGGAGGTATGGTGGAGGTGATGGTGGTTACGGCGGCGGTGGTAGGTATGGAGGTGATGGGGGTTATGGCGGCGGGAGGTATGGTGGAGGCGATGGAGGAGGAGCAGGATGCTATAAATGCGGGGAAGAAGGGCATTTCGCTAGAGAATGTACCCAGGGAGGTGGCTATGGCAGCGGCGGAGGCGGTGCTGGAAGATATGGTGGTAGCGGCGGTGGAGGCGGAGGCGGCGGAGGCTGCTTCAAATGTGGGGAAGAAGGGCATTTTGCTCGTGAATGCACCAACAGCAGCAACCGCTGAAGATTGATGGTGTGAAGGGTGTGATGTTGCACTCTTTTTATTTATGTTATTTTAAATTTTGAATTTTGTTGAAAGGGATAAACCATTTACTATTTTTGAATGATGATGAATCATGATAATTAGTATTTGGTTCACTCCGTTGTTATTGCTTATGTTTATTAGGTTAGTAGTACTTTTGTTTTGAATATTTTGACAATGTAGCTTACTCTTCATGTATACTACATGCTTTGAAATATTATGATCAATGATAGAGTGATAAATGTGTGGTGCCATTTTTAAGATTATAGATGTAAAGTATTTAACTAATGATCTATGAATTTCTTTTTTTCTTCAAGAAGGAAGAGTATGTATTTGAGTGTGGTTTATGTGACGATGATTTTTTTTGTAAGTTTAAGTGAAACTGATGGGAAATTTGGCCAATTCTGTGGTAGATTTGAGTCTAAATTTGGACTAGATTAACATATCTAATGAATGGTTTAAGGTTTGGTTTATTGTAATATAGTGTCATGAGAAGTCCGTGTGGGGGAGTGATGTATTCTATGGGTAGTTGTGATTTATAGTTCCAAGACTCTGTTGTCTTACATCCCCCTAGGCTACTTTTCCTTCTTAGTAGTCATAGTTTTTTTAAGGTTTTTTATCTATAAATAGTGGTGTCTTTTTCTTTGGACAGTACTCCCTCCGTTTTATTTTATATCTTATTTCTTTTTATAAATAATTGATTTATAATATTTTTTTATTTTATAAAATTAATGCATAAATTATTATATTGTTCATTTTTTATCCTTATGAATTATTAACCTTAAAAATATACATCTGATCAATTTTGAAAGCTAAGCAAATGATTCATGTTTATTAGTTAAATTAATTCATATTTATTAATTGAAAATTTGAGCTTTGATAAAATTAAATTAAAGGTAGAAGGGTAAAGTCATTATTTCTTAATGCAAGTGTAATGTAAAAATGTGACATATAAAATGAGACGGAGGGAGTACTCCTTATGTTCCCAATTACTTGTTCATTTTTTCTTTTATAGTTGTCCTTAATTATTTGTCCGTTTTGACAAATCAATAAGGGACAAAATAATTTTATCTATTATATCCTCAATTAATTACTTTGAAAAAGATACAATTTCTTAAAAGTCTTAAATTTTTAATTTATCCACTTCATAATCAATAGGAGGAAATGGTAAATTATTATGTCAATAATTGCTTTTTTAATAAGTGTGTTAATTCAAAAATGGACAAGTAATTAGGGACAGATGAAATATCTTAACAAAAAGATGAAAAGAGCATCAATAATCTTGACAAATAATTACACAAGTTTTTGTACTATTTTAATGTAACCCAAAAACGAAAATTTTTCATAAACACTTAAATATATACATACTCTTCCATCAATTTATATGATCTCTTTTTATTCTTGAAATCAAGCAATGTAAAACTTAATTAATATTTTAAATATATTTTTATTTTTTATATTAAGAACTACGACATATAATGTTTGTTCATAAATAATTCCACTGAGTTGCAATTCAACCAAAAATATTATAAGTTGCAATTCTTATCATGTTAGCATATGAAGAAAAAAAAACATTTTATAGTTTGAATTTCAAGAAAAAAAGAATCGAATAAATTGATGGAGAGAGTGAAATAACTATTTATGTTTATCCTAAAACTAAAAAAAATTAATTTTTTATGATATTAAGTGCACACATCTTAATTTAACTTTTTTAAGTGTGTAATTATTTGACTTCAAATTTAAATTAATATCAATATATTTATCTCTATTTGATTTTTGACAAATGAATATTATGAACTATAAAAAAATAAGGAAAACAAATATTAATTTTACGAAATAATGAAATGCTAATTTTAATATATTACTATTATTTTTTCACTTTGATCTTGTTATTGTATTATTTTAAATTTATGTAATGAAATATATTTAAATTAAAAAATAATAATATAAAATACTTCATATTAAAGAGGGGTAAATAGAAGGTCGGGTGGAGGAGTCAGGAAAGAAAGGGAGAGGTTGAAAAGACATGTACCTACAAAATGTATTTTTTTTTCTATTTAAAAATCTCTCATACAACTATTACATGATATACCTCATTCACTATAAAAGTTTTCGTAGTTTTAAATAAATTGTCTTATAAATAATATTCTATCACTCTTATAACATGTAAAAAATTAAAATTAAATTTAAACCCATATAAAATCACATATACCTGCAAACCGCCTCATCCCACATTAATTTTTTAAAAACTCACTTTAATCCGCTCCGCATAACCTTAAATTTGCTCCGCTCTACCCTATATAGCCTTAAACCCACCATGCCCCACATCTACTCCACTCGATTGTCATCCCTATCTACAGTTGTTATGGAAAAAACCTTTCTCAATTCAACCGTAGTCGTGCTTCCTTAGAAAAAATTTTCACCAAGAGCATACTGCAAATTTCCTTCTTTGATATCCCTTGAATATCAGATGATTCAAATACAATAGTAAGTTCTCCATTAATTATATTTCAACAAATTTCAATTAAAATACCTTACCAGATGTGCCAGGGGTTGATTTGAGTAATGTTGCATATAATCCTTGTTAAAACACTTTGTGGCTTTGTACTCCCTCCATTTCAAATTAATTAAATTGAAGTGTTTCAAACCCTTTAAGATAAGAAGATTTAAGAAATAAATTAGGTATAACTTTTTATTTTTACCCTTATTAATTATTGTCAAATTGATAATTAATACTAATTCCAATACTAACTAATGAAGGGTAAAATTGGAAGAACATTTTAAAAGTAGTCTTGAAAATTAAACAATTAAGTTAATTTAAAAAATAAAAAATGTTTCAATAATTCAATTAATTTGAAATAAAGGGAGTAATGATATTTCGTGATTAATAAGAAAGTTTAGTAACCCCAAAAAGAATAAGGTTACTAAACTTATATATATATATATATATAATCCTAGGCCTGTCTATGTAGCAGCCTTAGAATTTAGAAATTTACTTTTAATATTTTCTTTCATACTTTTAGGCTTTTTATTCCTTTTTTTTATTTTTACCTTTAAACTTGTTTCTTCAACTTTTGCATTCCTTCAGACGGTTGTATTGGAAAAGTCACAATCTTCAATATGAAAAAGATGCTTTTTGTTAATGTATTTTATATTATAATATAAATAAATATAGAATATGTACTAAATTGGGTGTTTGAAGTTTAAAAATGTGAGGGACCCGCTATTTATAGTCAACAATGATAGTATGAACATATGTTTGTTGTGTTTTATCATAAAATGCACAACCCTTCTCAAAAGTCACAATTCTTCAGAAAGGTCACCACTCATCCAAAAAGTGACAACTCTTAGAAAAGTTACAACCTTTCAAAAAAATTAGAATTCTTTGAAAAAGTCACAGCCATTCTGAAAAGTTGAAACCCTTTGAAAAGACCATAACTCATCAGAGAAATCACACTTTTTGAAAAAGTTATAACTTTCACTATGAAAAGATACATGCTTTTGATATATTTTTATAATATAAATATTTAAATAAATATAATATTGAATAAAATATAAAAGATATACTAAATTGAATGTTTTAAGTTGAAGATATTATTGTAATTTAATATTCAAATCAGAGAGTTCATGCTTTTAAAGTGGTATATATATAAAAAGAGATATGTTATCGTACATTTTTCACGTATTTCTTCTTAACCTTTTACATTCTTTATTCATAAAAGTTGAAATGTTTCAATGGTTACTTTTCTATTCTTTGTTAATGGTTAATATAGGCAAAAGTTAGAGAGTCTTATAACTACTGTTACTTGTAGCTATTCTTGATTCTCTAATTACTTGTAATTGTTTTTATTTTTTATGTTTTTGCTATTCTTCTTTATTAAGTTATTTTTATTGTCAAAAATAATTTATTCCAAAATATTTTCAATTTTTAAAATATGATTTACATTTTGTTTAAAGAACTTAATTAGATCTTTTTATGAGTTACTAACTCTAAAATAATAATGAAACACACATTTGAGAATAAGAGGAGCTTATATCTTTCATTAAATTTATAATGATATAATTAAAATCAGCTTGAATGGTTCATTGTCGATTCAAAATTCAAACTCGAGGAATGAAATGTTGAAGAATGATTCAAAACATTGACTGGGTAATAGGACCGAATAAATTGTTAGGTAGTTTCATGAAATGAGTTCTTTTGTTTTGATTTGATTTGTTAGGCAGTTCCATTATTTTCTCAAGTCAGTTATCATAGCTAATAATGTGGAGTAGTGGGACCGAGATTTTTGATTTTTTTGTTTCTTCCTTAGTCTATATAAGTGGACATATGATGCTATCAGTCAATGTGTGTTCACAATAAAATAAAGAAAAGTTAACAACTTTATTTTTCTTTCTTTTTGTCTTCTCTACGTTTTGTTTTTTTCAACATGAAATACAACCAAAGAGGAAATCATTGTCTCAAAATAGATCAAAACTTGTGGTAACAAATTAGGATTGTTTCCACCATAGAATCTACAACATAACAGTAACAAATGGTTTTTTCCAAGAAAAGGGAAACAACAAACAATGAGACGTGATTTGTTAAATGTGCACTAAAGTTTCTTATACTAAATTTGAACTGTACTGCTTTTACTGTATTTTAATTTTTATCTAGCTAAAACTTCTTGATTCTTGTCCATCTGATGTTGTTATCCATGATAATAATGACATATAGCTGTCTTTTTTCTTCTTTTTTTCCTAGAAGATTAATCTGTATCTGGAAAGATTGGCAGTCGACTTGAAATTGGCTTTGGGCTACAATCAGTATCATGACTCGGTAAGAAATTCTTATCCTCTTTATGTTTCTTATTACAATGTCATTTGTTTATTACTCTTTTAATATCCTTTTGACATTTTTGTTTTAAGATCCATATATATGATAGCCACTAGTTGAGGATAAGTTTTTAGACTTGTTAGAGAACTTTTAATATTATTACGGAAAAGAGCCATAAAAATACCTTTAACATATGGAAAATGGTTCACAAATATTCTCCTTTCACATTTTGGTCTAAAAATACCCTCAACCTTTATTTTTGGTGGAAGGATTGGTATGTGAAGACTACAATCTCGATTTGGAATAATCAAACACCCATCTTGATCTCCAAGTTGAATTCACTAGGCATAGTTTTTACCCATATTATTGATATGTTTGTAAAGTATTGGTAATGCATAATTGAATATATATTTGAAGTCTTAATATCGACGTTTGACTATTAAGGTTTGCTCAAGATGTGTCCAAGTATTGGATGGATTTACCGAGATATGGCAAGGAGTATATTAATGGTGTTCGATGTTTCCTGGACTTTGCTTACACTGTTGGAGATCCTCAAGGCGAAGAAATCCAATGTCCTTGTGCAAAGTGTTGTAATATCCGTTGGTATAGAAGGAATGTAATATATGATCATCTAATATGCTACGGATTTGTTGAAGGTTATACAAGATGGATTAATATGGGGAATGAGATGTTGTGATGAAGATTGATAGTGACAAAGATGATGAAGTCAACTCAAATGTCAACATTGATGGTAAATCAGTGACAGCAAGTTATCTAAAAGTAGATGAAGAAATCAGCAAATTCAAACGGCAATATGCTGCGGATGTTGCTTCTTTAAGAAGTGACATACAAAAATTAAATGAGGAAGTATGAGAATTACGTCATATTATGAGTGTATTGGTGCAAAACAACCCTGTATTGGACGTTCTGGATGTGGCTGAGTACTCTGGATCTAACCTACTTTCTCAGGCTGATGTAAATAGCGCAAGGGGCTTGAGAGGCCAAAATCTTTCACATTCCTCTAAATCAACTCATTAGCCATGAAAAGGTATTTTGCACTATTTAATATTTCGCTCATTACCATAGTTTCACTATTGGTAAGCTTTAGCTATGCAAAATTGAGATACAATTGGTGAATCATTATACTTATATGTTAATTGTTGTACAACTGATTAACTAGTGTAGCTACAAAGTGGCTGGATAGAAGTGTCCAAAGTATTCTCATTACCTTTGAATCAATAGAACTTGGAAGACTGCTAAATTGAAATGCATAAGAGGAAAGAGTTATGATGGGTCACCAATCGTTGTTAGCATAGCTGAGGCTAAACACACATTTGAGTTTTTATGTGCACACCTCTGTCTCTGAGACTATATTGGGGATGACGGTTAAGAGTTTCTTTCATATGATATATCCTGTCCTTGCATACTCAATTGGTCTTCCTATCTCTCTTGTCATTTTCTTTTCCCTCACTATCATCATTCATGACAGTTTAGAATAATCTTCTTCTAGACCATAGATGCATCTTTTTAACAAAAGCTTGAATCCAAATACATATATACAAGAATTAAAAATTCATAAGTTTGCACACATTTTTTACTAACTGAGACAGTACTTGGAGCTTAACAAAACCCGAGACCATGATAAACGAATACACAAACCAAACGTGCAAGTGATAATTCACGTATTCTTATTTACAGATATAAAAGGACTAGAGAATCAAACAAGCTACCTATGGCACAACAACTACCTCTTCAGCAACAAGTAGGACACGTTGCTTTCTGACCAAACTATGTACATAATTAAAATTCCTGAAAGACATATTTATACTGGTATTTAGACCGGTAAACATTTGTTCAGATTCAAAGCTTCCCTTCGATCCTTGCATTTGTTAGACCAATGCACGCATCCACAAAATCTTCATCTATGAAGTCTGATGAAAATATTTGTAATCGATCACCATAACCTCGAGAAATACATTCCATTATGAACAACCTTGCATATGGATGAATCCGTTCAGTCACTGGTTTCACCCACAGGACTGGATTATCCGCCTGTGGTGTCACCGTGTTCTCCACTCTGTAAAAGAATTTCCGGGATGTTACTGGTGGTTGCTCGCTCAAATACTTCATGTTGCTTTCAAATTTCTTTTCAGGTAAGTCAGTGTCTATCCAGTTATCTTTTAGGTAACACGAACTCCATAAAGGACTTCCTTGTCTAGGTTTAGGTGATTTTCCTGGTTTCCAAATGCATATAATTCGTTTTGGCAATAGCTCTGCAATAGTCTTGTTGAAAACATTGTCATCTTGGTGGATGAGAAACTCCCCTAGCTCAGCCTCCAAATACTTGTCGAAATCAGGTGGATCATCATGGCCAAACTCTGTACGGATTTCCAGGATTATTATCTCTGAATGTGTTTCCGATAGGAACTTCTTGACATCGTTGATAACAACATCAACATGGTAGCTAAGAAGGATGCCATGACATACATGTCGATCTTCTTGAACACGAATGTCAAGAACACGAACACCAGTTACCAGTTGTTGGTAAATCGACAAAGATTGGCATTGTGCAAAAGGGCGAGAAATGAATGGGATTCCAATCTCATTAGTTGCAGAATCATGTGTACCTACAAAGGTAAAGACATGAAACATTGATATGAAATATCAAATTATGAATCATAAATTTATAAAATTTAAATTTTGAATCTGCTTTTTGCGTACCTGGCCAAACGATCTGATTCACATGAAGTTTTTCAGGGGCAAGTGTTGACATCCAATTTTTTCTGTCCTGTACATGATAATCATAGCCAGGAAAATTGCATCCATTTTGCTCCTTGAGATCACACAAGTTTTTCTTTTGAGTATCGATAGCTTTTCGTCTTTCGACTTGTTTAGACACCTCGGCACCCATTTTTAGAATAATTTCTCAAGAAGAAGAAGAAGCAATAAAGCACTTCCTCTTCTTCTAGATTTTCTTTCTTTCCTCTCTGTTTCTATACACTGAAAAGATGAGTTTTTCTGCCTCTTAATATATGCAATTATGCATTCTAGTAAGCCTTAATACATAACCAACCCACTTATGGATATTTCATTTAGACCGCAGAATTATGTGTTCATTCAATTAAACACCTCAATTTCTAATAAAGTGTTCAAATTAGATATTTTTAGTGAAAAAAATAATAATTATTTTTTAATGTGTTTCATTCGTCTAGTAGATAGTTATGTTAATCACATAAAATATGTCATTTTCTTTAGTTATACGCAATCACCTCAATAAGCTATAGAACCCAAAGGCAAACATGCCATCATTATGAACATTTTTTACTTAAGATTGATGTGCATAAGTGGTTAGGATGCCTATTTAATTGACGAATGAAAATAACTCAATTTTTTTTTTATTTACAAAATTTAAATTGAAAATGTCTAATTGAAATACTTTATTAAGATTTGAGGTGTTTAATTAAAATAAGATTTAATTCGAGTGTATAAATAAAATATTCTCATAAATTTAAAGGCTCATTATGTATTAAGCTTTTTAAATATATACACTTGTGATGTAAAGAACTTTCTTCAATTATTCACTTCCTTTTAGATATTTCTTGTTCCAACATAATTGTGTCAACATATAATATCCATTATCCAATATATTTTGTGGTTGTAGCGTTGTGGGGTACAAGTAGACTTTCTCGTTTGTCACTTGTTTAGGTGATAATGGTGGGGTCCCTTTGCTTGAATTATTGGTAGAGAGTCATAATCGCTATTTAATTTATCATGTGGCTATAGACTATAGTCATCCTTATTTTATTTGGTTGACTATTCTTCAAGAATACAACTTTAAAATCTTGGTTATATAAGGACAGTTGAGTTGAGGTACAATAAGTGCACTACTTGAAGAACATATACATATTAGTGAATTTGATTATTGAATCAGAAAAAAAGGGAAATTTTCAAAAATATATAGTTCAATATGACACATTATGTAAAAGCATATAAAAAGCGTATACATAAATATAAACTAAATTTGAGGTGCCATGGTTATAAGATTACTCCAATCCATCTTTAATCAAAGGTCTTAATTTTGAGGCACAATTCAAATTTAGTCGTAGTGCGGGCAGAGGTGAAACAAAATAATGCTAGCCGCCTGCAGCTTGCGTCGTGCAGATTGATGTAATGCATATTTTTAAAAATACTCACAAATCACAATACAACACTCCTAAAAGTCAACTAACTTACATGAGTTACAACCTTCTCTATATTTTACCCTCTGAATACATTAATCTTTTCTTTCTTTAGACTTTTTTCAACAACCAACATCTACTTACCATATATATATATATATACTCTATCCTTTGTATATGCAATGTATTCATTATAGACAAAGGAAAAAGAGATGGAAAAGACATGCCTAGTTATATTGATTTGTTTTATTCTTATGTCAATGGCTCAAGGTGTTGTATTAGGACCCAAAGCTGTAGAAAAATGGTTCAAGAAGCTTCCTCATGCAAAGCAAAAGGTAACTAAGTTTCATTTCTATTTTCACGACATAACTAGTGGGAAAAATCCAACGGCAGTTCCAATAATCAAGTCCAAATCCCCAACTTTCTTTGGGTATGTTGCAATGATTGACGACCCACTAACAGTTGGACCGGAGATCAACTCGACTATAGTGGGTCGAGCCCAAGGGATTTATGGTGGAGCCGGTCAAAAGGAGGCTGCCCTTCTCATGACCCTCAACTTTGTGTTCACAACTGGCAAGTATAATGGTAGCACGTTGAGTGTACTTGGCAGAAACCCGGCATTTCATAAGTATCGTGAGATGCCGATAGTTGGTGGTTCTGGAGTTTTTCGATTGGCTCAGGGAATCGCCACTGCCAAAACCTATTGGATGAATGCTACCGATGCTATTGTTGAGTACAATGTTATAGTCCTGCATTATGACATTTGATGTGCTTTGTTTTTTTAATTTTCATTTGTAATTTCATTTGAATAAGTCAAGCAAGATAAAACAATTGCTAAGCAAATTAGGGTCATCATAAATGGGAACTCTAATTTTAGATATACTTTTCAAAACTATATATAAATACTATTAAGTCATGATACTAATAATTTTATTGAAGGGAAATTTTCAAAAATATATAGTTCAATATAAATTATTACGTCACATAATATAATATATCAATTTTATTTTAAAAAGTATTTACCCATAAATATAAACTAAATCGTATAACAAACTTAAAATACAGGTTAAACCATGTAAATATTTTCCTAGAAGACATAGAACATAATCGTTCCATTAAAAAGGATATATTAGTTGCACTAGTTTAACATTACATTAATTGTCTGGAACATGGGTTGCAATAGTAAGTGCACATTAATGTATTGGTAACCAAAATAATATTATCCACTTGGATTGTGGTGTAGGGATGAAATTACTCCACATTTCATTAGAAGTTTTGATTTTAAGTCGTATGCATGATTCAGATTTAATTTAGACGAAGCTTCAATACAAACACCTAAGTGGGACAAAAAAAAAACACCAAAATTATACTTTAGCATTTTGCCGCCTGCAACGTGCATAGTGGAGATTAATGTAATGCGTATATTTTTAAAATACATTAATCTTTTCTATCTTTTGACATTTTCAACAACCAACATCTACAATAATATATTTTCTCATGTCCTTGCATATTCAATTCATTCATTATCAACAAAAGTAGAAATTAAGAGATGGAAAAAACATGCCTACTTGTATTGCTTTGCTTTATTCTTATGCCAATAACTCAAGGGGTTGAATTTGGACCCAAAGCTGTTGAAAAATGGTTCAAGAAGCTTCCTCATGCAAAGCAAAAGGTAACTAAATTTCGTTTCTATTTTCACGACATAGTTAGTGGGAAAAATCCAACTTCAGTTCAAATAGCCCAATCCAACATGACTACCAAATCGCTAACTTACTTTGGGTATGTTGCAATGGCGGACGACCCACTAACAGTTGGACCAGAGCCCAATTCAACAATAGTGGGCCGAGCCCAAGGGATTTATTATTCAGCTGATCAAAATGAGGATGCCCTTCTCATGACTCTCAACTTTGTGTTTACAACTGGCAAGTATAAAGGTAGCACGTTGAGTTTACTTGGTCGGAACCCTGTATTTGACCAGTATCGTGAGATGCCAATTGTTAGTGGCAGGGCCGACTCAACAACATTGGGGATCTAAAGCGAAACTTAAGAGGGGGGCCCTAATATTATTTTTTTTTCATCATATATACTTTTATTTAAAATTTACTTTTCAAGCTATTTCAGATGCGAAGTCATTAGGTAATGTTTTATAAACAATTTGTTTTAATAATTCCTTTTCAAATGATAATATAGCTAAATCATTTGATCTCTCTTAAGACATTGTTGATCTTAAAGAAGATTTAATCAATTTTAATTTCAAAAAAACTTATTTCGATTGAGGCAACGGTAACATGAACTGTTAACATTTTTCTATAAGCAATATGTGTATATGGAAAAGAATCAAATCTTTTTATTTGATTGAGTATTTTCATTAGATCATTATCTTCTACTTGTATTATTTCCCTTAACACTTTTATTCAAAAAATAAATCTAAACCATCAATATCAGAATAACTATTACGTGTTAAAGAAAATTCAAGGTTAAGACAATATTTTTTAAATTCTCAACATCTAATGATCTCAATATTTTTCCACTAAAGAAGAAACTAAAAATATTTTCATATGCTTCAATTGGTTCAAATATATTTTGAAGTGAAAAAGTAGTTTGATCTACTCTACATATATAAAGCAATCAACTCTAAAAGATTCTTCAAGGGACTTTGTAATTTCACTATTCATATTTTCATCAAATTGTTTTTTACGAAATTCAAGTTTATTTTCATCTCATATGCAATTTCAAATCATAACACTCATAGTACATCTAAAGTTTTTTAAAAATAACATATATAAGTAATTGTTTTTTAAAAAAAAATGAGGCCCCTAAAAATTATGAAACCCCAAGCGATGACTTTAGTGGCCTAGAGGTTAAGACGACCCTGATTGGTGGTTTTGGAGTTGTTCGTTTGGCTCAGGGAATTGCCACGGCGAAGACGTATTGGGTCAATACGACCAATGGGGATGCTATTGTTGAGTATAATGTTATAGTCCTGCATTATGATATTTAATTTGAAGTACTATGTTAATTATGAAATTATGGGGAATAAGCTTTTGTATTCTTCTTCATCAGAACTTCTTAAAGATGGTAGTCCGCTTCTAGTTACATATTTACAACTAATCAAACTAAAAGAAATATATTATAAATTACTGTCACGATCCAAATTTACATGTCGTAATGACACCTATGTTCCCAACCAATAGGTAAGTCAACCTCATAATTTAAACAATAAGTAAATATCTCCAACACTAAGTTCTTCATAAATACGAAATGCGGAAAGCTAACATACCACCCCAAGAATTTCGTGTCATAAGTACAAGAGCTTCTAAAATACGATGCAAGTCTGAAACTAAAATGACAAATCCAAGCATAAGAGATATCATGTCTGAATACTAAAATAACAAAATAAATAAAAGATGGAGGGAGGTGTGGGCCACGGAACAGCCAAGCAGCTCACCACAACTCCAAGATACTCCAAGCTCGGACTCAAAAAGCTCCACGAGATGTGCTCGTACTCGGAATCGAATCTGCACCACAAAAGAGTGCAACAACTGTAGTATGAGTACGAAACCACGTGTACCTAGTACATCTCATAGATCGACAACAAAGAAGTAGTGACCGGAGTTTATAAAAAAAAATCAGTCCTTTACTTATACTAGTTTATACTATACTTACCAGTCAAGTTTCATCAAATAAGGATAATCAAACTTCACGTAATGTACAACCACCAATGAAACACATAAACAACAATAATAAATGATGTAATGATATGCAATGCAATGTGACACCATGAAATGATATGCCTCAGATGTCAAGTACTCTCTCAACCGTATATACATGATACTCCTCGAAACTACATCGAGAGTTCATAACCCATGGGGGACTCACGAGGTCCATATACCGACACGGACAATCTCCAAGTGTTTGTGCGACGATCTCAACACACTATCACTAAATTTAACAATTTTCACACGGATGATCTCCATGTGCCCAAATTATAATCTTAATATCTCACCATCCCAACACGGACGATCTGCATGTGCCCAACTTATACGCAATCTCATGTCAGTGCATGTGCATAATGTGATATCAATGAAAATGGACGATGATACATCTCAATCAAATATCAATATGATATGTAATCACCTCAGCTATCACAAGTATACGGGTTCAATAAAGAACACAATCACACAGAATAAATCAAGTCAATAATATATCAGCTAATGCCCATATGCTTTGGCATTCTCGGACTTCAATCCGCATTCTATAGTAATAAAATTTCCCTTTATAACACCGGTACTCGTACCAATGCCCGCCACACCATTGGTATGAGACCTCCATTTTTCGCCGTTACCCATTGTCTATTTCATTTTTAATCCTTAATTAGAAAAAAAGGTCCTTCAATGAAGTCTGAAAGTCTTAACATACCTTGAATGTCGAAACACGCGTCACGAATCCTCAAGATTTTGCCTTTCCCTTTCGTAAAGCTTCCGAACGTTCCCAATCTATCAATTATGCATAATTCGTAAGCAATTGAGTCTATAGACACTCATATTATTATATGTCTAACATAGACACACAAACTCACTCATAATTCAATTCAAGCTCCTAATCTTGATATAATTTATATTTCAAGAATCATATTTGCTAAATTTCAAGCCTAGGATTAAGCCTCAATCTCTACAAATATCCTAATTTACTAATATTGATATAAAATAGTGCACCTAACATCTAATGATCGCAAGGAAATTCAACAGAAACCAAAATAAATTTCCACAAAAAAAAAAAAGACGTTATACTTTTTACAGCACAACATTCTAGTTTCCTTCCAATATAGTCATTAATAAGGATCCTAATTATTACCTATAGATTCCCTTCCACCCTAATAACTCCAGAAAAGGCATGCAGCCTTTCAATTTTCCAATTTGAAATCATCTTTTATTTCCTAATACTAATCTAATTGCTAACAATATAATACTAATAATTAACCATCACACTTCTTATCACGCCATTCTCATTTAGTCTAACTAATATAAATTACTAATAATGTTATTAAATTATAATATGCCATATCACTGTAAGGGTATTCATCATTCAACAAGAAATTGGATACAAAATTGATAATCTATACAAACTTGTACCTGACGTTTTTACTTTGTCATGCGGCGTCGCCCTTCCCCCTCTCTCTGTTCTCTATCTGAAGGTCAAGTTATTAGACGCACTAATTTAGTTCAATACATGGGCCAAATGTAAAAGGTATTAAAAAAAAGGAAAATGGTATGAAATAGCAAACTATTAATTCAATTTAAATGTTATAGCCATAATTTATTTTATTTATAATTTGCAGCAAACATCCCATTTTTTTACCATCTGATTCGGTATATAATTAGTCATTTTCGGTATACAATTAGTCATTTTATACATTTCGGTATAAAATGTATAAAATGCATTTGTGTTTGTATAAAGCGAGAGAAAATGGTATATACAAATACAAATACATATATTTTCGTTCTATACACTTATAATTATATAAATACATATATTATTATATAAATTACAATGTATAAATCAATTTATATAAAACTGAACAATTTGTATAAAATTGGATGTATCTAGCGAATAATACAAATCAAAAGCTCCATAACAAACATAAAATTTGCTATGGAGCGCAATTATACAAACTATAGTTATAACATATAAATATGATTTTTATGTTTGTTATATGTGAAAGTTGCCCATAAAAGAATTATAGACTTGGCCCACTAACTATTAACTATATTAATTATTTAATAAAACTTTCATCAACTAGATACTCGTAGTTACCGAATATTTCAAAATTTCCATTTAAATTTTACGAAAAAAATCAAAGTAGCTCTAGTTTTCAAAATGACCTAGCGGATTGTTACAATTACATATATCTAATTAAACTTTCATTTATAGTATCCATTGGTTCGGGTGAATAAGTGATGATATGACTATCAACATTTAAAATTCACAGAAGAATGTACTATTATATTATTCTTTCGTGTAAAATAATTAGTTATCCAAAACTTTGTTTAAGTATTATCAATACTATTTTATGATAATATGTACTGTCTAACTCGGCATACGCAGAGAAACTAATATATATAAAGTGAGTTACGTATGTGAAGATCATGAATTTCAAATAATTCAAATTATTAAATATATACAAATTAAAAAGGAAAACACATTACAAAAGATGATCAGAGAGAGTATGTTTTCTTTATTGAATTATCGTTTTACTTTCTTGGAAAAAGTATTTCTTCACCCTGAAATATGATATTTTGGATGTTACAATATTGTAATGTGTCAAGCTGAACGATGTAATTAGTTAGTTGGATTTGTTAAGTTTGTTAATTAGTTTTAAAAGACAGTTTCTAATTAATTCTAGTTAGTTAGAGAACTGTATATAAATAGTAGTACACCTTGTGTAAAGAAGTAAGTCAGTTAATACAATTTTTTCACTGTTTCATTCATCCTTTCCTTCATCTCTCAATTACTCTCTCAATTGCCTTAACAATGGCAAGGTAGCTATCACTCAACATGGTATCAGAGACACCAATGCCCTAGCTGCTTGAGAGAGTTTTTTCCCTTTCCGCATCATTCAAATTGGAAGAGCAGTGGAATACCGACATCAGAGACAATCAGAAACTATGGTGGATGCAATTGGATCATCGGAGGTGCAGGAGAACTCCAATCGAGACCAGATTGACAAATTCACTGACATTCATCCAAGGAATCCTTTATATCTTCATCCGTCTGATACTTCAAGTAGCATTTTAATCCCTCAACAGCTTACTGGTATTGAAAATTATACTGGATGGAGTAATTCTATGAGAATAGCATTGTTAGCTAAGAATAAAATTGGATTCATTGATGGTACTTGTTGTAAACATCACTACAAAGGAGATTTGAATCATGAATGGAAGAGATGTAATGCGTTTGTGTTATTGTGGATCACCAATTCTATTTTGAAAGAGTTAGCGAATGGTCTAATGTTTTCATCAAATGCTCATAATGTTTGGAGGGATTTGAAAGAGAGATTTGATAAACGTAATCTCACTAGAATATACTAGGTTCATCGCGAAATTAGTACAATGAGTCAAGGCACTTTTACAGTTTCTAAGTATTATTCCAAATTGAGAAATCTTTGGGATGAGTATGTATCGTTGGTTCCTTTACCTACTTGTGAATGTGAAAAATACAAGGTATATGCTAAACATATGGAAAAACAAAAACTCGTGCAATTCCTAATAGGACTAAATGATAATTTTGCCCAATCAAGGAGTCAGATTCTTATGACTGTTCCCAGTCCCAGTTTAAATCAAGCTTATAACCTGATAATGCAGGATGAGAGCCAAAGAGTGCAATTTAGTTTGATATCCAATTGTGTTGTACCTGTACATAAGCTGAATCTTTTTGATTCTACTACTACTGCTACTGCTTTAGCTTCCTTACAGAACAATAAGTTCAAGCAAGAAACAGAGGAATTGTATTGTGACTATTGTTATTTGAGAAATCATACAAATGCCAACTGTTATAGGTTAATTGGTTATCCTCCAAACTATAAGTTTAAAAAATAAAAGAGGAGTGGATGATAAGAACTACAGAGGTCAAAATTCTGGGAATGATAGAATACATAGTTCTGAGAATAATAGGAGACCTCAAGCAAACTCTGTAAACTGTGCTGAAAATGATCATGAAATAGGGAAACAACTTGGTGTTCCTGACATTTCTTCATTCCCGACTGCACCAAATTTCACTCATAAACAGTACAATCATATACTGAAAATGATTGATAAGGACTCGTCTTCTCAGAATGTTGCTGCTAATATGACAGGTATAGCTCATGAACCTTCCTCTACATTCAGTACATTCAATGCTTGTTTTTCTACAGGTCATGATACAGTTCCTTGGGTTGTGGATACTGGAGCAACTCACCACATGGTTTCTAGCTTGGATGCCCTTTTTAGCCCAAATCTAGTTTCATATATGTCCAGCAATGTCCATTTACCAAATGGTCAAACCACTGTTGTTATTCACATAGATTCTGCCATACTGTTTGACACCAATGATCTGCATAATGCCTTATATCTTCCTAATTTTTCTTACAATCTTCTCTCAATCTCTAAATTCACTAAAGAACTAAATTGTTGTGTTTGTTTCTATCCCAATTTCTGTCTTTTCCAGGACCTTTGCAATGGCAAGGTGATGAGGATTGGTAAGGAAGAAAGAGGTCTCTACATACTTTCATCTACCTAGAAGCCATCACTTGCCACTATTGTTTTATCACCTACCACTACTGATTCATCACCTGTTGCTACTGTTTTCTAGTCTTCTACTTCATCACCTGTTGCTACTGTTTTCTAGTCTTCTGCTTCATCTGCACTCACTCCACCTGATATATCTCTTTGGCATCTCAGACTTGGGCATTCTCCTGCCGCTGTACTCAAGAGAATTGATTTTTTGAAGCCTCACCTACAAAGTAGTATTTTTCATTCTTGTTCTATATGTCCTCTTGCGAGGCAAACTGGATTTCCTTTTCCTCATAGTGTTAAAAAAATTGTATCTCCTTTTGAACTCCTTCACATGGATGTTTGGGGACCTTATAAACAATGTACTTATAATGGTCATAGATTTTTTCTTACCATTGTTGATGACTATTCAAGAATACTTGAATTTTCTTGTTGAGATTTAAAAGTGAGGTTGTGAATTTCATTACAACTTTTTTAAATCTCATTAAAACTCAATTCTCAGCTTTTGTCAAAACTGTTAAATCAGACAATGGTCTTGAATTTGTTAACAAACAATGTAATTCTCTTTTCTCTTCCATTGGCATAATTCATCAAACTTCTTGCATACATACCTCCCAACAAAATGGTATTGCTGAACGAAAGCACAGACACCTTCTTGAAATAGCTAAAGCCATTAGGCTTCAGGCCCATGTACCTCTAAAATTCTGGGGAGAGTGTGTACTCACAGCTACATTTCTTATAAATAGACTTCCTTCTTATGTTCTCGGTGGAAAATCTCCCTATGAACTGTTTCACAAACAGACTCTTAAATTCAATCATTTAAGAGTTTTTGGTTGCTTGTGTTATGCTATCAAACCTGTCATTCCTGATAAATTTTCTCCTAAGGCTATTCCTTCTGTATTCATGGGTTATTCTGACACACAAAAAGGATACAAGTTGTATGACATTGCCTCTGACATTTTTTTTGTAAGTAGCTATGTTACCTTCAGATAAACTGTCTTCCCTTTTAAACATCCCAAACACACCTTCTTGGGCTCTATTCCTCCTTCTCATACTTCTTCTTTTCCATCATCTTCAGGTGGTTTTCCACACCTTGCCGATGATACTTTCCCTGCTCCACCACCCTCCACATCAGTCACTCCTGACTTCTCATCTTCTACTCTTGTAGTTTCACATGATATGCCTACATCTGTTCCTCCACATTTTACATCCAGTTCTTCTTCATCACCACATAATTCCCTAGTTATTCCACCCTCCAAAAAGTCTTCTAGAACAGTTAGGCCTCCCATTTGGCATACTGATTATGTCACCACCTCTAAAACTCCTCATTTTGTCTCTAATTTTCTAAACTACACTTCCATACATCCACGTTATTATGCTTACCTTTACACTTTTTCTTCTTCCATGTCTGAACCCTCCTCTTTTGACCAAGCTGCCTAATATAGTAGCTGGATCCAGGCTATGCAACTTGAAATTCAGGCTCTCAATGACAACCACACCTGGGAGATTGTTGATTTACCTGCAGGTAAAACTCCCATTGGATGTAGGTGGGTGTACAAGATCAAGTACAAGGCTGATGGTAATATTGAGAGACTCAAAGTCAGGCTTGTGGCTAAGGGGTTTACACAGCAAGAAGGTTTGGATTATCATGATACTTTCTCTCCTATTGTTAAAATGGTAACCGTGAGATGTGTTATTGCCTTAGCTGCTTAGTTCAATTGGACTCTTTATCAAATAGATGCTTACAATGTCTTTCTTCAGGGGCACTTGTTTGAGGAAGTTTACATGACTTTACCACCTGGTTTTGACAGTCAGGGGGCGAATAAAGTGTGTAGACTGCTTAAATCATTATATGGTTTGAAACAGGCCAGCAGGCAATGAAATCTAAAGTTTACCACTGCACTTACACAGTCAGGTTTTACTCAAAGCAAACTTGATTATTCCTTGTTCACAAAGAAGGATACAACCGGTGGCATGGTTATCATTCTTGTATATGTAGATAATCTTTTAATTACAGGAAATAATGAGGTGTTGATTCAGGAAGCTAAAGACATTCTACATCATAATTTCAAAACGAAGGACTTAGGAGAATTGAGGTATTTTCTTGGGCTTGAATTTGCAATATCTAAGAGTGGTATATTAATGAGTCAGAGAAGATATGCTTTAGAGTTTGTGGCACAATGTGGTTTAGCTGGTGGCAAAGTAACCACAACTCCACTTGAACAAAATCAGAAACTTACAGGTCTTGAATATGACAACCAATTCAATCTCACTAATGATGATGAGCTAGATGACAGAAGAATATATCAGAGGTTAATTGGGAGACTTTTGTATTTGGCCATGACAAGGCCTGATATTTTTTTTGCTGTCCAGCACTTGAGCCAATTTATGCATGCTCCTAAGAAGTCACACTATGATGCAACATTACATGTGGTAAGATATATCAAAAGACAACCTGATTTGGGATTACTAATAAGCAGCAAGAAGACAGGAAAGATTAATGCTTTTTGTGATGTAGACTGGGCATCTTGTCTATTGTCAAGAAGGTCAGTAACAGGCTTTGGAATCAAGTTTGGAGAATCACTAATTTCATGGAGATCAAAAAAACAAAGTACAGTCTCCAGAAGTTCAGCAGAAGCTGAATACAGAAGTATGGCAACAACTGTAGCAGAGCTGGTTTGGTTACAAGGTTTATTACAGGAACTTGGGGCATCAGTTGAGCTGCCAATGGAGTTGCACTGTCATAATAAAGCAGCAATGCAAATTGCTTCCAATCCCATGTATCATGAGTGAACAAAACACATAGAGATAGATTGCCACTTTATCAGGAAAAGGTTACAAGACGGTATGGTGAAGACAAAGTACATAGCAAGCAGAGATCAGATAGCAGATATCTTCATCAAAGCATTAGGAAAACATCTGCATAGTGATATGTTGTTCAAGTTGGGAATGTTAGATATATTCCACCATCCAACTTGAGGGAAGCTGACGATGTAATTAGTTAGTTGGATTTGTTAAGTTTATTAATTAGTTTTAAAAGATAGTTTCTAATTAATTCTAGTTAGTTAGAGAACTGTATATAAATAGTAGTACATCTTGTGTAAAGAAGTAAGTCGGTTAATACAATTCTTTCACTGTTTCATTCATCCTTTCCTTCATCTCTCAATTACTCTCTCAATTGCCTTAACAATGGGAAGGTAGTTATCACTCAACTTAATGGAACTTTAGAGTTGACTATTGAAATTTACTTTTAAATAGTAACGGTGTATAATAGATCATCATGATAATTTAAACATGTAACTGATTTTTTAAAACAGATTCAAAAGAAAATTTATGTCTTCCCCTTTTATAAAACTTATTTATGTCTCAAATACCCAACGAGCCAAATGTCATAATCTGCTCATGTCAAACCTTGAGTTACTGTTTAAGCAATTGGAAGTGCATTTGTATCCAGAGAGTAAATCTGAGTATTAATTCTTTTGGCTTTTCTTTGAACATTATGTTCCATACATAATTGTCCAAGTCTATTATTTAAAAATGAAATTCTTTGTCCAAGAGTATCTTTTTCTTTCTGTAATTGTTCTATTTCTTGAGCTTTTTGTTTTTTCAAGAATTCTTCTATTAGTTTTTCATCCAAACTACCTTTTTGATAAGAACTTTTTCTTGCAAATTTTTCTGCCAAGAGTTCATTTATATATTTTTGACTTAATTGTTTGTCAATTTTTCCTGTTTTTTCTATTATATTTGTTATTTTTCCAGGAAGATTTTCTCTAATTGATTTTATTTCTATTTCTAATAATTTTAGCTCAGAGCTATTTGTTTATGACTTTCTAATAAGTCATGCAGTAAATCTATGGCTTCTTTTAAGCTCATTCTGAAAAATAGTAATCAGATGTATCCATTCCTTCTGAATATCCGAATACTATATAATCCTAACAATGTAAAGATCCCGTGACAATGATTTTTGATTAATCAAATATATATGAATAAATTGAAAAATAGTTTCCTCCATTCTGAACATATTTCAAGTCTCAATTTTGTGGGACACTCTCTTTATAATCGGTTCCAAAAAAAAAAAAAAAAAAAATTATTTTATATTATCAATTTCAAAAAGTTATTTTTTTATTCTTATAATCTCTTTGTCCAGTCAAATAACAACAATGTATCCTTTTCACACATGGAGTCTAAAGAATATAGAGATATACGTATGCATATTGTATCCCTATTTTTGCGAGAAAGAAAAATTATTTCTGATAGATCCTCAACTTAGAAAGAATAATTATTCATAGAAGGGTTATAAGAAGAAAATCAAATAACAACAAAATATCATGACACTAAATAAAAATGAAGCAACAAAAACAAAAGACATACCGTAAATTACTAATTAATATTTATCATAGTAATAAATTTAACTGTGATTAAATAATAATATTAATAATAATAATAATAATAATAATAATAATAATATGTAATCTGATTATATAAATATTTTTGACACTATTAAAGCATAGAAGTTAAACTCAAAATGAAATTATATGACCAACGAATCCCCTAGAACTTGGTCAATGGAGTTCTAGATCCATCAGTGGGTGTCCCTCTTTCTGTAGTCAAAGTTATGCTTCTGCTCACCCAAGTCACGTTATGCAATTATAAAAGATTATTCCACAAGCATGTTAAATCAAAAAAGTACTCTTAACTTTTTCTAGCAGAAGTCAATTGACAATATTAACCCTACGAGAAAGTAGGACTACTTTTTTATCTCCCGAATAAATTTTTCCCTTTAATTATAAGTGTTGGGTTCAAGTCTTTTTTTTTTGTTTTGCAAAATATATATATTTTTTATTTTTTATATGAGAAAAATTACAATTTATAATATTTTTATATAATTTTAGTTAAATAAAAATATACGTATAGAATATATGCAAATCTGAAAATATGCCTCTTAGTGAGTAGTTAGTCAATGAGTTCTAGAACTTCATGAGGAACAGGTGTAACCATTTGTGGAAATCATGAAGTCAAAAGTCATTGTTAGAAATTAGGAATACTTTTTTATTCCTAGAATAAATCAGGAAGTTATGTAAATAATTAACATGTTTAATTAGTTCATCGTGAATATCGATATATTCCTTATTTTCAATTAATTTGTTTATTTTTTTAGTAACTTTTTAATCGTAACTATCTACCTGGCATGTCTAAGTTACACGATTACAAATATTTTAGTATATTCTACGTATCTTTTAGTTTAAAACTGAAAAAAAAAATTATTTTTAAAATTTGTGACAAATTAAAACTAGACAATCAAATTGAAGATTTGAAGCGGAGGAATATATAGTGAGTTGTTGCAGCTGTATGAGATTATTATAGCAATATTGTCTGTAACAACCTAACGCACTGTATACGATACTTTATAATATGTAGACTTGTTGTCTTTCAATGTGAGGCGCATTATAATACTTGGCCATAAAGAAAGTGTGAATACTAAAATATGAACATTAAAACAATAGTGGAGGTCACAATTATGAGTTACGAGAGAACTTTTGCAAAAGTAAAATCACCTTTTCGAGTTCCATTTTTCACTTTTAAAACATTTGACAATTAGGTGCGCAAAAATTATCGTTGAAGGCTCTAAGAAGTTATATTTGCGGACTATTAATACTATCTGAGAAAATAATACTTTCTTCATCTCAATTTATGTGACATCATTTGACTTGATATAAAATTTAAGAAAGAAAAGAAATCGTTTGACTTGATATCAAGTTTTAAAAAAAATAAAGACTTATGAAATTTGTAATTTGAAATAAACTTTAGACATTTGTGTGATGTAGATCATTTTATTAATGATAAAAGGTGAATTTTAAAGTTAAGTTATTTTGAATTATAAAAAAAAAGTGACATTACTAACCAACTAACTTGACCAAAAAAAGTAGAAATTGTTGTCACAACTATATTTGTTTCTCGCATCATCATGAAACTTTTCTACTCAACATTGCTATCAAATTACACGAATATTAGAATGGGAAACGAAAAAAGAACGTACATATGAAAAAAAAAAGGAAAAGAAATCAAAATAAATTAGCAATTCAATCGTCCCAAACATATAATCTTAACTCAATAATGCGAAACTACAACATTATACTCAACAATAGCATCACCATTCTTGCTTAAAATATGTGTTTTCGCGGTTGCAACACCACGTGCTAGCCTGAAAACACCAGAACCACCAACAATTGGCATCTCTCGATATTCATTCAAAACGGTGTTACGTCCAAGGAGACTAAGTGTACTACCATTATATTTCCCATGAGTAAACACAAAATTCAAACTCATCAACAAACTAAATTCTTCAAGAGAAGCTGCACCAACAATTCCTTGAGCTCGACCAATAGTTGTTGAATTAATTTCTGGTCCCGTTGTCAGTCGATCGTCTAATATTGCTAGCAAGCCAAACGTCGTTGGCGAATGAGACGTAGAATTAGCCTGGGCAATTGGTATTGCCGTTGGATTTCTACCAGCAACTATATCGTGAAAATAGAAATGAAGTTTGGTTATTTTTGGTTTTGCATGGGAAAGTTTTTGGAACCAATTTTCAACTGCTTTAGGACCTTGTGCAATATTGCATTGAGCTACTGGAATTGATGATAATATGACAATAGCAATAGAGCAATACAATAAAATTGAGTTTAGCTTTGCCATGTTTTGGTTTTCTGTTTTTGATTTCTCCAAAATTTATGTATTGTAAGTAAATATTTATAGAAAGAGGGAAAGGATGACTTTAGAAGAAAAGAATAATGTGATGATTTAGGTGGGAGTCGTTGGACGCCAATGCTGATTATTTTATTCGCATCCATACTTTCCTTGAAACAACGTAACTTCAACGTCCTAATCAGGTGTGTACGTAATCTGGTTGGTTCAGATTTTTCAAATATCAAATCAAATTATTTGTGTAAATTTTTTAAATTTATAAACCAAACTAAACTAATAAAATTCGGATTTTTTTGGGTTTTTCAACCTCGGGTTGGTTTGGGTTTTTCAAATACCAAACCAAACCAAACCATTGCGTCGAATTTTTAAATTTATAAATCAAATCAAACTAATAAGCCTCGGATTTTTTCAGATTTTTGAATTTTTTCGATAAAGTTTGCATACAAACATATAATTAACTTGTGCTCCAAATATTTCTTTAGTCCAACCAAAATACAATTATATAAGGTGTTTATTAAGAAAATAACACAAAATATGAGATGAGTACTGATGACCATAAAGTATTCAATAAAAAATAATAATGAAATCATCATATAAAATAAATATTGCAAAGTCATAATGAAAATGATCATAATTTAAAAGTACTAAATCATGTTAAAATAAATTTAATAAGTATTAGTTACACTACTAAATATTTAAGAGAATTAAAATTAAATTATGTATTTTAATTGTCTAAACCAATGTAAAACTAAAGAACAAATATTCAATATTATTGTCATTTTTAGTGTTGAATTATTTTTCTTTCTGCATTAGTATTAATTTGATTTTGATTTAAATTTTATTATAATTATCAACATCTATGAACTATAATCTTTATTGGACCATTCCGAATTCTAAGTTTTAAACTTGGAATAATATATCAAAAAGATAAAAACTATGAAATAGTATAAGAAATATTTTAAAATTATATCAAAGTAAATATTTTTATGTTATAAAATAAAATTTTAAAATTACATATTTAATGTCGGGTTGGTTTTCTTTAGTTAAAACCAAACCAATCCAAATATAGTCGATTTTTTTTCCAATACCAAATCAAGTCAAATCAAACCACTAGTCGGATTTTTTTCAGT
The DNA here is from genome assembly GCA_037074985.1 of Solanum bulbocastanum. NCBI lineage: Eukaryota > Viridiplantae > Streptophyta > Magnoliopsida > Solanales > Solanaceae > Solanum > Solanum bulbocastanum. Next base: position 43,606,620 of record CM073606.1, on the reverse strand, counting down.
TTGATTCGATTTACGATTTAGTTCGGTTTTCGATTTGGTTTTATAGACCCCTAATCCTAATAAACAAATGTTTTTTTAAAAAAAAAAAAACTAGTTTATATTTTGGGTTAAGAAAATATTTTTTGATAATAATTGGTTGGTAAGCAAACAATATACTATTTCGGAAAAACATGTATTACTGAATGACAAAGTTAGGAAAATAAAATTATATTTTGACAACATTTTGAAGTATAAAGAATTTGATAATCATGTCCAAGTGTTTGAGTACATTAATAAATCGGAGAAGGGATGGATTTATTCCCAAACTTTAATAAATGGTACGTATATGCCCTCGGTTATACTTTTCGTCCACATAAGCCCCTGCCGTTCAATTATAGGTACACATATACACCTCTCACTAACGGACCCCTAATTTCTTACACGTGTCTTAATTCTATTGAACTACCCGTTTGACCCCTTTTTTTTAACCCATAACCCAACTATCCGCCTCATAACCTAATACCCACCTAATTTCCTCTAAAAAGAATCCTAATTAATACACCCAAATTAATAAAAATTACATTCTTATATGGGAAGAACATTTACAAGTCTCGAAATATGTGTACCTATAATTGGGCTTATTCGGCATCTGTCCGTCAAACCTCCCATCACCATCATTTCCACTGGCAATTGGCTTGTAGCTCCCACCACCACTGCCTCCACCAATTGAAGTAACTTTTCCACTTGTTTTAAAAGCAATCCTATTTGAAAAACGTTTTCTATGGTCCTTAAACAAGCATGATACAATAAAATCTCCTGTCGGTCACCTACTTATTGCTGTCCATCGCATTCCCATGTGAGGAACAATTAGTAACTTCATTGCTTTTTGTAATGATCTAACCCGTCGTTAGGTAGGAGAAATAAAAATTCAAAAAATTCTGGGCCGCTGTTTGCCAAAGCGGGGTAGTTGTCGCTAGGATGGCGGCGCCAGCGCGGGATAAGTTGGTGCCAGAGTGGGATAGGTGAGGCAAAACGTAAATTATGAGAAATCCTAATTTCTTAATCTTCCTAAAATACCTAAATAAGTCATAAAACACCCTAAAAACCTCAGAAAAGCTGCTCTAAACTTGGGAAGGAAGGAGAAGGAGATTTCTAGCGTGAGGATGGTGAGATCTTGCGGATTCTTGGCCAAATTCACCGTCACGAAGCCCGGAAAACAAGAATCAAAGACCAAAACTCCGTGCAGCTGCTTGGCGCCTAGGTAGGCTAGGTTTTATAAATTGAGTAGTTTAAATTTGTGTTTACTGCATAATATATGTGAATCAATGGTAGGATTTATGCGTAGGCTTTCGTGCACAGAATGATTATTGATTTAAACCCTAGAAGGAAGCCTTAGAAGATGAATTAGGGCTGAGTATGGTCGAATTAGGGTTGCATGATGTGTACTGATGAAAAATCCATTGTAGGTGGTGGTTGTGATTCTATGTTTGTGTGATGTACGTTTGTTCTTACTTCATTATGATATATGTGTGTACATGAATGTTGCATTATTGATCACACTTGTCGTAAGGAGATAAATGAATGATGGTTACCATGAAATCATGACTTAAATGTATGATGTTATGTATGCACTTGTGATTGCGATTGTTGTGTGTTGAATGGATTGGTTGCCACGTTTCGACATAACTAAATTGGATCGGTTGCCACGTTCTGGCATAATTATGGGATCGATTGCCATGTTCTGACATAATCATTGGATCAGATACCACGTTTCGGTATGCTAATTGTTTTGGGTTTGGGTTTGGGTTTGGGTCCCATGAGAGGATCAATGACTTGTCATAATTGTGTATTTTGAGGAAATGTGAAGTCGTTCATTGTTGGTACATGTTGATGATATTGTATATGTTCGATAGGTGCATATAATTATATGGTGGTGTTGACTTATATATGTTGCACTTAGTGGTAAAGGTTATGACGGCGTGTATTTGATTGTTTGTGTGTCATAATGGTGGAAAGTAGAGGTAGTGTATGTGATGAAATATGCGTAGGTGGACTTCACCTTGGAGGAAGAGATTTGGGTTTAGTGGTAAGGAAGTTTGATGTAGTGTACTATGTGACCATGATTGAGTAGTGTGACGAGGGAGTAAGGGTACAAAGTGAGCGGATAGTTGCAATGTTTGTGGGAGTAATTAGGGAATTGCTAAAGTGTCAGAACGAGTAGGCTATGGTCAAGTACCTAGTAGGTAGGTTGATTGAGAAAGATGTTAGTAGTCGTAGTACTAGTGTATATTGGGGGTATTTTAATAGAAGGTGAAGGTGGAGAAGCGAGTGGTTTATTTCATGATCTTACTAGTTGGTTTCTTATATTATGTGGTGGGCGTTGGATTGATCAATGATGCCTATCAGTACGTGTGTTTGTACTGATACTACTCTTGCTATGTCTTTTAACATAGTCTGGTTACAGGATCGGTGAGGTTTCATTAGGTGAAGACGAAGAAAATTTCCAGTAGCTTCTATTCTTCCTTCTGCATGGTGGGAGCTGTGTCTTTTAATTATCATGTCCAGTTGTACTCTTAGTAGCTCTTGTACCTGCTTAGACTAGATTCTTGGGAGTGTTAATTACTTCCCAAGTCTTAATTCGAAATTGTTTTAAAGGTTTTTAATAAAAATTTTCGTTACTATGTTATTTCCGTTTATTTAATTTTCCGCATGTTTTAAGTTGTTGGGATATGAGGGTTCTCCTACTTAATGGTAGTATGTAGGTGCCCGCACGGCCTGGTGGGTTGGGTCGTGACACTTTTACCAAAGGTGTCTGAGATCTTATATAGTAGGGTTATATTTTTAAAAAATATTAAAATATAGATATGCGAATTCACATTCGGAGTATCACATAATGCGATAATGATTGGGTGCACCTATCTACGTGAGGTTAAAAATTTGAATTTTATATTTATCCTGTTTTATTTTTCTTTCTAAAATTAGATAACACTTCTCTAAGTGTTAATTAGTAGAACTTTTCGCATTTTAAGTATACTTATATAAAAATCAACGGAAAAGGCTCAAAAATAACCCTAAACTATCAGAAATAGCTCACATTTACCCTTAAACTATATTCTGACTAAAAATTACCCTTCCTGTCAAAGTATTGGGTCATACTTACCCTTCTAATTAACAGAAGTATGTTAAGTGTCACGTGGACGCCACATGGACACCACATGAATGCCATATAAGCGCCAAACATTTCCCACTTCCATGTAGACTAATAAGATCTCTAATATCTAATTTTCCTCTCATTTCTCTTAAGATACGATTTCACCCATTTCCCCTAATTTTCGCGGCTAGGGTAAGAAATGATTTCATAGATTTCTTCATTTCGCAGCTGGGTTTCGAAGTTGATTTTGCGGCTGGGCTCTGAACACCGGGTGGGAAATCAAATAAAATTGAAAATTAAGTTAGTAATCAATATAAGAAGTCAATACTTGAAATTTTTTTTTTAGCAAATAATACTTAAACAAATATTTCTTATATAAAAATTCTATTATATATATATATATATAGCTGAAATTACATCTCTTTTCCATTCAAGAGTTCTTATGCGTTTCCACGCCCCTTTGACACTCCGAAAAATGGACAAATTCCTTTTCTTAGGAACACATACAAGATTTGTCACTATACAAAAAGCATAATGGTAACCTTACCATTGACTACTTCATTTATGAATTTCATAATAATAGAAATACATGTCCTACCGAGACAAAATTTGGAACTTGCATCCTCTTGCCTAGCGCGCAGATAAAGATTTACCTCAGTGAAATTATTCAGATCGGCGTAAGAGTCCAACTATATTGCCAGAATTCATGTTGTATATTTGAAAGAGGCTGTCATCCTTGCTTCTCTCATGGTACACTAGTCCTCTTCCCACAAAGCCACTTTTCTCCTAGATCCATGGAGATAAACTATTTGATTGATGTCAACAGTTTATCATGGAAGAAAGGACTCACTAAGTCAGGATAACTAACTAATGCTAATCTAATATAATAAAAAATACTAATATAATAGAAAAAAATTGTCTTTTCTGCATATATGGTGGAATATTTTATGAGATTATTTTTTCTCATCTTCTCTATCATCTATATAGGATAGTACTTCACTATTTTATTATAAATAGTGAAAGAAAATACTCTCACAATTAGCTAATACTTTTGAGATAGAAATTAATCCCACTTTTATTAAAAAAAGTTATTATCTTTATCCCACCAAATAAACGATTAACTAAAATATTATTTATTTTAAACTATATATTTTTTTATTTTAAAATATAAAAATATTAAGGAGCATAATAAGTTACTGTAGTACTTCACCTAAGCTATGAAATTCAAAAGACACAGACACTATCGACGTATTCAAGAAAATACAAAAAGGAGCATAAAATCGCCGGACAAATATGCCTCACGTCTCGAAAGAACATAAGAACATAATATGATGATATATAATTACATAAAGATTGATTTATATTTTACACATATTAAATAAGAAATTTAATAATTTTAATTGATTGACTATTTAAATTTTCATATAGTAGATATCTTATTATTCATCGTGTATTTTTTCTTTCTTATATTTTCAATATAATTAAAAAAAATATATGTACGTAAAAGGGATGTATATGATATAAAAAGTAATTTCCCACCATAAATTTTTTCTCTATTTGTAGGTGCTGCTGAAATTTATTTCCCAAAACCCTTTAAATGGAATGTGAAGCCTCCAATGTTCCATCAAATTCGAATATGACAATTCCTATTTTGCCAGCAGAACTCATTGGTGAAATTCTCTGGAGGCTTCCGGTGAAATCCCTCTTGAAATTCAGGTCTATTTCTAAATATTGGCTTTCTTTAACCTCTGACCCTGAATTTATAAAGAACCATCTGAATTTATCTGCTAATAATAACAAGGAAGACTCCCACCATATACTTATTTTGAATGTTGCTGTAGAGAAATGGAATTATAAAGAATGTCCTATTAAATCTTTATTTTATGACTCTGTTACTGAGGCTGTTGAATTGGATTTTCCCATTGAAAACGGCATTCATGGGCTAGAGTTAAGGGTTCTTGCAATGGATTGGTTTATCTTGCCGATAATTACTTAGAGTATTCTCTTTTATGGAACCCAACTACTAGAAAGCACAACAATTTGCCTTTTTTTAGACCTAGAGTGAGAAGTCCCGGGCCCATATTTGGTTTTGGATATGATGAGCTCCATGATGATTATTGATTATAATTATAGTATTTTCAGTAGAGATGACATTGAGGTAAAATTATATAGTCTAAAGAGTGATTCTTGGACTAATGTTGATTATTGTGATGAGGACACATTCTTTGTCAAAAAAAGTTATGGTTATTGCGGGGAGACATTAATTGATAATGGTTCTTTTGTGGACGGGAAGCTTCATTGGAGTACTTCTTCTCAACTGCTTTCAAATTCTGTTTGTTATTTATGCGCATGTGAAGGATCTCTTTAAACTATATTGCTTCTGGACTAGGTTTGTTTGTCTATTTGCTGCTTAATCGTTAGATGGTGCAATGTAGTAGTCTATTACATGCTTCTTCATACACTTTATCTTACATGAATACAAAGGGGTTGTTATAAAAGGTGTAAGGTTCTGGTAGGTTCTGTTTGGCAACTAGAACATAAAGCTCTAACCGAGCAAAGGGATTTGTTGTAATTAGTTTGAATGGAGAGAAGCAAAAATAAGTCATGTAGGACAAACTTCCTCACAACTGAAACCACATTCAGACCTTTAAAATTTATTTCACGTTGTGCTTGAAGAGACTTTTAGGCTTCAACCCGAGATAGAAGGGTTCGTTCTGAGATATGCATCCTGTTTTAGAAATAAAAGGAAATGTTTCAATTTTGAACAAGTTATAAGCATTGCGTGATTTCCACTTGACTGTCTGGGTTTAATCATTATGATGGCATCGGAATGAACGTAAAGAAGTTGTTTGGGAAAAACCAGTTGCTAAATGTTTGTTCTTTTATTCATTATGTGTCATATGTAAAAGAAGCAAGACTTCAATTTGGATTAGCTAATTTCAAATACTCCTAGGAGAATGAGAATTTTCACCTAGAATACTCCATTGTTTATATGTGAACTTGACAGTAGTACAAATTTCAAATCCATTTGTTGTGAACCACATATTTGCTAACGTAAAGAATCAATCAACAATAGAATATAGAAAAGCTGGAATTCATTGGAATGCGCACTGAATGTTTTGATGTTAATCATGAGAGTGACTCTTACACTTTATGCTTGCAAATGAATTTCTAATAATTGAGTCTACAAGGAGCTTGGACAGATTGTCGAGTATTTATTTCTTAGACTGATATAGTTTTTCTTTGCTTATTCCATTTGTGGATAAATCATTTCTGGCAGTCTAGTTATTTCTTGTGTCGAGTTCATATGACAACAAAAGTGTGAGAACTTGAAATCTATTCAAAATCGTTATGGAAAGATTTGATGTTAACCATGTGTGTCCCAACATCACATTAGTTATGCCTGAAAATGATGTATTATTTCTTGCTAGTGTATGGATTTCAAATTAGTTGAACCCAGAAGGTGTGTGTGGGTAGATTGTTAAGTATATCTCTCCATTAGGTCGATATCATTTTTCATTGCCTATTTTAGAAGTACTAGGTAACTCTGTCCATCAAGATTAGGACAAATGGAAGAAATCATATAGTGTTTTTGTGGTCTATGTTGGGATTTGAACATGAGACCTCATGGTTCTCAACTCACTTCAAGTGACCTCATTGGTCACTAGGCCATACCCTTGGATGCCGTGTATATATTGTTTCTGTAGGTCAAGTTGTTTTTTGAGTCGAGTTTATTATGTTTTCTATGTCACTGCTCTTCTGTTAGCTTTTCATAATTATATTCTCCCGCATTATAGAGAACCATATGTGACTAGGTTTCTATACTGTTTGGTATACTTACGAAGATTTCAACAGCATTAATAGAATAACTTACCTTATAAAAGAAAAAACATATTTCGGCATAATAGATAATCACGCCTATTCAGGAACAAATTGCTATGTATCATCAACCTGAACAATCTTCTTTAGTTTCTAATTTATTCAGATTTCGGAATCCTAGGGAGTTTGAAGATATGGTTTCGTGGTAACAATAGTCTCCATGAAAGAGGCGGTTTTGTAGTGATTCACTTTTCATGTATGAATCAGTCAAATTGCATTTCATGGACAAGTGACTAGCTATTCTATGTCTCTGCTATAAGCGAGAGAAATCTGCGACCCAAAAAATAAAAGGTGTGCAATTCAGTAGGCCAAAGTGATATTTTAATCTCTTCGTTTATCTCTGCTGGCAGTGAGACAGAGCTATAGTCCATTAGAAACTGAGTCTTTATGCACCAAATTAATATCAGTACAGGTGGTTTTGATGCTAGTAGTATCTGCTGCTAAACTTTTACAACACCAAAAAAAGGCTTTAGATACCGTGTGGAAATTTGGTGCTCAATACCTTTCACTAAAGGACTCTGTTTAAGTTGAGTGTATCACAGACGATGCATTACGTTACTACTCCCTCTGTCCCAATTTATATGACTTTACTTTTTTTTCTTTAGTTAGTCCCAAAAAGAATGACACATTTTATATATAAAGTAACAATTGTACCCTAAAATGTCTATTTTACCCTTAATGAAATGATTTACAGCCACATAAATTTCTATCATTCAATTTAGACCACAAGTTTTATAAGTCTTCCTTCCTTTTTTAAACTTCGTGTCGAGTCAAAGTACCTCACATAAAATGGGACGGAGGGAGTAATTAGTATAAGGAGCCGGGGCTTTCTGAATTTAGCGAGGGGGATATCAGATATGTACTTAGTTTTTCAACTCTCAAGCCTGAACTGACTTTTCTTTGCTTTGAACTTGTTTTGCAGATTAGATGTCGAAAAGGTTGTGAATGACAAAACCACAAGAGTTTGGAAAAGAAAGAGTTGGCTATGTTCTCAATCAGCTTATCTTTTGCTTGTCTAACTGCATTTGCCACATTGTTGTATTTGATGATGCGCTAACATTTACTTATCTAGTTTCTCCATTCTTGAGTTGGATACTACTTTCTTAGAGGAATTACTGTAAGGGAAGTGGCTGCGTGTTGGTCTAGTAGATTTTTTAAGCATATAAATTGTTCTTTTGAGAAAGATTCGTCTGGGGTGGCAATTGGGAGGGTTCGGTTAAATTTGGGCGGGTCAAAATGGGTCAAGACAATAAATGGGTCAAGATCAAACCCATCCCAAATTTGTTTGGATCAAAATGGGTTGGGTCAAACGGGTCATAACCGAACCTGTCCAATTTTTACTAAGTTTTAATATTACCTAATAAAATTTTTTTTTTTCTTTATTATAACTATATATTATAACATCTAATATAAAAAAAAAGTTTTTTTTTTTAAAATATTTTAACAAGGTTTCTTAAAAATCAATTGGGGTTACATATCAATCCAATTTTTAATGAATTTGTGTTGAACTAACAATTTACATATCAATAACTCTTACAATTTATTTAGTTGCAACTCGATTGTTTTGATGTTAAGCTTTTTCTTCCTTTCTTTCGAAGGATTCTCTGTCCCTTCCGTTTGATAACAGAGGCGTATCCAGATTTTTAACATGATAAGTGCATTTTTACGAGAAGATGGATTTAAGACATAAATTTAATCGGTTTGACACTTTAGATTCTTATCACTAAAAATCGTTAAACTTATAAAATTATAGGTCCAAAATTAGTTCTTATCTATCCAACCAATTTGAAAACTTTTATTCAAGCAAACTTCGAAAATATTACAAAAGAGATAAAATCTTAGAAAGAGAAAGAGGGGTTTCGGATACCTGCCCCTTTACTAAAACTTACATCCTCTTATATAGAGGAAAAATAAAACATAATGAATAAAAAGATGGCCCACAATCTTTACAATGGCCAATAGCAAAGAGATAAGGCCGACAAATACATGTGGCCTTCTCCACTACTTTTATGTGGCCGACATAACTTTCGGTGTCCACTAATCTTTATCAAAGATTCTTTTCTTTTTTATTAAAGTCTTTTGTCGTATTACCATTTGGTCTATCTTCACATCTTTTCTTTGCCTTTGAATGAGTACAAATCATCCCATGCATAAAGAATTTATGAATTTTATGAAATCTAAACAGAGTCAGGATAGAAGGGACTTGTACAATATAATCTACAGGAGATATATAAGAAGAATTGGATCTAGTAATTTTTGAAGACATACTATATATATATATATATATATATATATATTTATTTATTTATTTATTTATTTTAATTTTTTTTTTTTGCGAATATCATCCAGTATTTCTAGTTTAATATGCACATTTGGTTTAATTCTATAAAATAAATACAATGCTAATTTTTTTTTAGGAATTTCCAATGTGACAAGCTTGAAAGTTTTGAAAGATTAAAGCTATATATATAAAGTGCTACCAATTACCACTTAGAGAGATGTTACCTAATTTTAGAAAGAAAAATACAACAAGATAGATGTAAGAGTCAAATTTCTAACCTCACTTGGAGAGGTGCACCCAATCATCATTTCATTATTTAATATGTCTAGTGTGGGTTCACACATCTATATTTAAATATTTTTTTAAAAAAATATAAGACTACTATATATGATTTTAGGAGGAAAGCATGGGTTCACGTGAACCCTGTGCATGTGCATACACCTCTGATTGAAAAAAGACAAACTAGACTTTCAATGTAGATTTCCACATCATGATTGCCTCCATGGTTAGTAAGATTTGATATCTGAATGAGTCATCTTTTGAATTGTATATCCTAAATTTTGATCGAACCAAAAACAACATTTCACCAGTGTCATGAAAAGGAGTGGATGCAAGTCATATTGGTCATTTGAATCGATGGTGAACAACTTTATCCAAAGATTCATTAATTTCATACTCTTTCATAACCCAAACATCTAAATGAGTTTCACTTTGATCACTTGTCAACATTCCCATAGACAATTCATTCTCTCCTACTTCATAGGAAGGCTTCTCCATCTTATATCATTTCTCATTAGCTAAATCAAAAAAAATGATGTTCCTGCCCATATGCCAATGAAGCATCCCATCCACAAACAAGCCTGGAACATAGCTTAATGTCAAGTTATCAAGTTTTTTCGATAAATAATGTCTCCGTACAATAATCAACTACAGTCCAAAAATCACTTTTTAGACTCTATACCTCAATGTCATTTGACTCGTCATTAATATAATTATAAAAAATATCAACTACTTTATAATTATCATCAAGCTCATATATTTCAAAATATATATAAAATTTTTGAATTCCATCCGTGTCGTATAAATAAAGATAAAAAAATAATAACATATATTGAGTCCCTGTTGACACGAACTCCTATATCTAGTTTTATAATAAACTTACAATATATGTTTTATAATAAACTTACAATATATGGTAATGAACAATTTGATGTCGACTTTGATAATTTTAAAAAATGAAGTCTTATAGAGTTTTCAAGAATTGACTAATTTCTTGTACAGAGTGGATTGAATAATTTTTCACTTCAAATTAAACTTAAATTTTTCTGAATATCAATGTATGAAATTATTTTACCATCTACTAACTATTACAAGATTGACATAATTATTAGAATTTATAAACAAAAATATTTATTTTAAGGGACATGTTTCTTAAAAGCATATTATCTACATCATAGTTATCACTACATTAAATTACCAAGGATTAACGGTAAGAATGCTTCATAAGCCATGCATTTTCGATATTTTAGTTATGAAAATTCTGATTTAATTTGTCCTTCAATCATCACCGTTTTGATAAAAAAGTTCTTGCTGTGCTTGTTGTATATGTATAATTTGTTTTGTTCTCTTTTAACGTACCATTAGTGATTTTTCTTGTGATATAAAGCAAGTTGGGGTGAACCATATGTACACTAAAAATGAACATTAAAATCAATAGTTCGGGTCCTATTTTGAGAGCACTTTTAATTCGGAAAAGTAAAAATTGAAGAATCAACTTTTTGGAGTTAGATATTTGACTTCGAAAATAATTGACAAAAAAGTTACACTCCGAGTTTACGTGCTCAAGCATGACATGAGACGATTGATTTTTCAGGTCATTTATAATTTTAATTTTTAAATCTTATATCATTTTTATTAGACACTTTTATTTTTATATCTAAAAGATTTGAAAAAGTTTCTTTTCATCTATTTATTTTATAAGTGATTAAAAGATCTTAATTTCTCTTTCAAAAATCTTGTTTCTTTTTTTCCTTTTTTAAAATTTTTGTGTCAAGTCAAATAATGCTACATAAATTGAAACAAAGAATGCAAAATCTTCGGTCCAAGTATTAGAACTGTATAGTAAATTGGTCACCTACTTATTGCTGTCCATCGCATTCCCATGTGAGGAACAATATTAATGACTTCTTTGCTTTTACTTCTACATAAACTTTATGTTTGTTTAGTCTAAATGATGAAATATTTTTATTGCACAATTCATTTTAGTTCGTCTTTAGACAATGACAATTTATTTCAACTGTATGTGTATCTTTTTGGACAGATATATTGAAAAAATCTTGGGCGAATAATTTTTTTTGTTTAAATGGAATTCTAAACATGACTTTTTAAAAATAAATTTAACCTGAAAATATGACCTAGAAAAATAATGAATTTAGTAAAATTAAGTTTATATATTATTTAGAAATGTCACATAGAAATATTATTCATATGACAACGTGTGCATCACACCTTCTTGAACCTGTTCCAAGTAATCAAATAAATTAAAAATAATATTCAAAGTAATTTTTATTTTTCAATCGTTAAAAATATTTCTTCATAGAAACAACTTCTCGACCAAGATTTAATATAACAAGAAAGTGGATGTCATCCCATTTAATTTGGTTAGTTAGCTAGGTGGTCAATTTTACTTCTTTGCAAGAAATAAAACAAACATTAAAATAATAAGAAAGACATAAAGTATTTGTTATTGACGCATCTTTTGAAGATATCTTTATATTTTTCAATACCATTATAGTTATTGAGGGACGTAGGCAATCGATCGGTATAATATTGGCGTGCAAAATTAAGGTGTTACAAATCCGCAAAGTTATGATGACCAGCCAACTAAACTACTAAGATTCTTCAGTTAATTGCAACTTCTTTTTTTTTTTTTTTATATATGTTTATCAACTTTTTGTCCATTTACCAATACATAGCTTAACTTAGAATTTTAATTTATTTTATATAATCTCAATGTATTGAGTATAAAACTATTTACATTATTCAAAACAGTAAACATGTCCAAGAAAGTTGGCAATATGTACAATCCTAAACATCTTTAAGTGTCTTATTTCATTGTTCAAAACACATACATCTTAATCCTTAACACAAAGTAGAGAAACTATATATAGGAAATATTGCAAATGAACACCAACAAGCAAAGCTTCAAATAATTAAATTAATGTGAGTAATGCAGGACCATAACGTTATACTCAACAATAGCATCCCCACTAGTCATATTGATCCAATAGGTTTTCGCGGTGGCGATTCCCTGAGCCAATCGAAAAACTCCAGAACCACCAACGATAGGCATCTCACGATACTTGTGAAATACTGGGTTACGACCAAGAACACTCAGCGTGCTACCATTGTACTTGCCAGTTGTGAACACAAAGTTGAGGGTCATGAGAAGACCAGACTCATTTTGATCAGCTGCACCATAAATCCCTTGGGCTCGACCCACTATAGTCGAGTTGGGCTCTGGTCCAACTGTTAGTGGGTCGTCTGCCATTGCAACAAACCCAAAGAAAGTTGGGGATTTGGTAGTCATGTTGGCCTGGGCTATTTGAACTGCAGTTGGATTTTTCCCACTAACTATGTCATGAAAATAGAAATGAAATTTGGTTACCTTTTGCTTTGCATGAGGAAGTTTCTTGAACCATTTTTCAACAGCTTTGGGTCCTAATTCAACACCTTGAGCCATTGGCATGACCATAACAACTACGAAGCAAAACAATAAAACTAACATTGTTTTTCCCATCTCTTAATTTTTCCAAGTCTTAACTATTTGAGAAAGAGTTCAATAAGTTGTAAATATAAAGATACGAGTATTAGTATTTATATGTGGTGTGTGAATGAGGAGTTGGTTGTTAAAAAATTAAAAATATTTAGTTCCTTTTCATTCAGACTAGTAGAATATATAAGTTGTTAGGGTGCATGTGTATGGTACGAAAAGAAAATATTTTCTTCGAAAATAAGTGAATTTCTTATTTTATTCCATAGATGTTATATGTAAGCTAGCTAGTAAATAATGGAGTCCACACTGCCTAACAAAATCTTTTTCGTACGTATTCAAGGAGATTTGAATACAAAATCTCTGATTAGATAAAGTACTTACCACTCCACCACAACCCTCGTACGTGAAAAATATATATCCTATACAGCTCAGGTATATATGTATTGTCTGGAAACTCTACATAATTAATATGCATTACACTAATCTGCACGTTCCAGAAAGAGGTTACTTAATTTCAGTTAGGATGATTAGTTTGACATTGATGATTGAACCACGTTGTGTATACAACGTGACAACAACTTTTTATTTTTCGACATCAACATTATTTCATCTCTGTCTTCTAATTTATATAGCCTACTCTTGAATTTTAAGATTCAAATAATTTTTTTTTATAATAATTTATTGTAGTCTTATAAATATCTTGATCGTTAATTATTGTTACTTATAGTACTTTTTAAATAATTTTTAAAAATGTAAATTTTAATTAAAAAAACTTAATGATTTCATGCCCGATTTCACTAATCAAATTAAAATGTTTGATTCTCTAAATTTGAACTATGCCACATAAATTGAGACACAGAAAGTATTATATTTTTTCTCTTAAAAAGGTTGGTGTGTTATTTATTTATTTACTTAAATCGACCTCATGAGGCAGACTTGTTTATTTTTTTAAAATAATTATATTAATTATACCGACCTCATGAGGTTAATTTATAGTATAAATTAATATCTTTAATAGCAATATACCATTTTTTTTTTTCAGAAATAAAACCTCCTCATGTGGTCATCAGTGGTTTACCCCCCAAAAAAAAAATTTGGCACTAAAATATTTGTTTTTCCCATCTGCCCAATTGCCAATTTAATTTAATTCAATAAGTAGACAATATAATCAGTTAAATCAAGCTCAAAGCTATCAACAATCCATCAAACTACAACAAACACATGTACTAAATCCTCCATTTCACACTACATCAAATTCAATTTCAAACTATTTTAAAGTTGAATGAAAAAGATGTACAAGTCTTGATAAGTTATAAAATTCTATTTCAGACTACAATATTTACATATATTCACAAAAAACTTAATAATTCACACAAATCACCATAAAACATTTAATTCCTAGCCTGCGAAGTTTCAATTATTTGGCTAGATAGCTCAACGACATTCTACCCCATGACCTATAGAGTCCGCCCTATCCATCGACAAATTATCCTTTATTATTATTATGTCTTATCTAATCATCTCTCCTCAATATACTCAATACTATCTCTATCTTTCTCACACCTTCTCGCTAGAGACTTTGTGTATCTCCTCTTCATATATCCAAACTATCTCAACCTCGTTATCCTCATCTTGTCCACCACAAAGGCAACTCTCCTTGTATCAAATATAGTCATTCTTAATCTTATCTTAATGCAGATCATAAAAATAATCTGAACATTAATATTTCTCTATCACAAATATATATAGCAGGGTCAAAATTTAAACATTTTGGGTTCTAAATTCTAAAATAGCAATATAAGTGGTAATAACTAAATTTAATATTTGTACTGCAAATATAAAATTTAAACTAAAGCTACTAAATTCTATCAATTGTAACCTTTTGCTAGGAAAAGCTACGATAGTTTCATAGTGGTTACCCAAACATTATTTCTTTGTTAAAAAATTATATTGTGTATAGATCAAATCTTACTTTATGTTAGTATGTTACAGAAGCTTATTGCGTGACTATACAAAACATATATTAATTATAGTCAATACTTAATATCATTAGAATAATAGTATCATACTTAAAGAAAAATGATTAAAAAATAATTTTATCTAAAGCAAAATCTTGTAATAAAGGGAAAAAAATTTCATCAAACATTTTTAATAGATAGAAATATCCTTATAACTTCCAAAACATGGTCAAAGGTCTTATTTCAATGATCAAAAAGTCAAAACACGTCTTTATCCTTCCAACAATATAGATAAACTATAGGAAATACATATTACAAATGACCACCAACAATTATCCAATTAAATTAATTACTATTCGTAATGCAGTACCATAATATGATACTCAACCACAGCATCTCCACTAGTCGTATTGAACCAACAAGTATTCGCAGTCGCAATTCCTTGAGCCAATCGAAAAACCCCTGAATCACCAATGATAGGCATTTCACGATACTGGTGAAATAAAGGGTTCCGACCAAGCATACTCAACGTGCTATCATTATACTCACCACTTTTAAAAAAAAAAAATTTTTTTTTAGAGTTAAATTGTAAGAATTTTAATTAATATTTTATGATATTTTTTTTCATCATATTGATATGCAAAAAAAATTACAATTTAATAGTACTTTTCGTATAGTTTTTGAATATCTAACTTTTTTTTGTTTAAAATATCAAATTAATGCAATCTAATTAAATTTTAAAAATTAGTCAAACTGACTTTCGAAAAGCACATCATGTGGATAAAGAAAGTATCTCATTTTTTTTTTTTTTGATAAATACTAAATAAATTCATGAAATAAACTGAATTCAATGGCTTATTGGTCTTAATTGTACTGTCTTCCTTCCTTTTTATATGCCACCTTTTTAGATTGCACTTGCAGCAAAAAATTAAGTAATTTTATCCTTCTTCCCTTATTTAATATTTTCTTAAATGAACTTTTCAATAAATGATGAATATGCTAGATTTCAAAATTTAAAATGTATTGGGATGACTATTTAAATTTTTGAGTTTATTTTTGAAGACAAATGTTTTTCATCAATAATTGATCTAAAATTTTAAAAATATTGTTAAAGTTTCAACTTTCGAGATTATTTTTATTTTTTCTCCAACTTTTATTTTTAATTTATTTGTTGAGATTTCTTTTTCAAAATATGATTTTATAGCATAGTGAATGGAGAGAGTAATTAATCAATGTATGAAGTACTCCAATGAATATTAATTACTTATTAGTTTTTCTAAGTTGGTCAAAGTATATATTATCAAGACTAATTAACTACTCTATCAAGGGTATAATAGGAAGAATATGGTAATTTATTCATTGATTTTATGAAATGACAAATATTATGAACCAACTATTTATAGAAACAAATGACATATAAAAAGGAACGGAGGGAGTAATTAATACTACTTCCTCCATACCTAATTACTTGTCAATTTTTCCTTTTTTAGTTGTCCCTAATTACTTAGCTTGTCTATTTTGACAAATCAAGAAGGGACAAAATATTTTAACCTATTATACCCTCAATTAATTACTTTGAAAAAGGTAGAACTTCTTAAAAATCTAAAATTTTTAATTTATCTACTTCATAATAACTTGAGTAAAATAATAAACTCACTATGCCAATAATTATTTTCTTAACAGGTGTGTCAATTCAAAAGTGGACAAATAATTAAAGACAAAGGAGTATTAATTACTTTTTTAATTACATATTAAGTGAATTTTTGGTTTTTTAATGGTTCAAAATAATTGAATTGTTCAACGTTCCAAATAAATGTTTCATTTTTTTTCAATATTTGTCATTTCCTTTAATGAAGTTTTATATTTTCTAGGAGATAAATGCACTACTTATAAAATTATATTTACTCCTTGATTTGTCAATCTTTACTTGTCCACTATACTATTTTAGGATGTCCATCAATACTTGTCTAGTTTATAAAATCAATGAATATTTTTATCGTTTTGTGTCTATTAACCCCTACTATTAAATACTATTCATTTTTCAATATTTAAATGACTTATATTTAAGGAAAAAAGGACAAATATACCCCTGAACTATTGGAAATGGTATGCAAATACCCTCCGTCATACTTTTGGGACATCGGTGCCCCTGCCTTCCAAAAACTAGAGCATATATGTCTTTCACTCTAACGAAAGACTAAACAGGGACACATGACACAATCTTATCCGTCGATCCGATATTTAATAAATATCGGATTGGTGGATAAGATTATGACACATGTATATCCGTTAGTATAAAGGGTATATATATTTTAGTTTTTGGATGACAGGGGCACCAATGCCCCAAAAATATGACGGAGGGTATCTGCATACCATTTACGATAGTTTGAGGATATATTTATCCTTTTCCCCTATATTTAATAAGGGTGATTTGAAAAAATTACCTTATCATTTACTTCTTTTTAATTCGTGTGTCAAATCAATAGTGAACCACTATTATTGGACAAATGAAGTATGATATTACAAATGGACAATATTGAAAAATATTATTTAAATTATGTCCTTAAATTTTTTCTTAATAGGTGTATATTACCTCACAAATTGAGGAACACTTTTGTTAATAATATAAACTTCACTAAATTTAAGAATTGATAGTCATACAAATTTAATTATGATAAAAAGATTTCATATTTCTAAAATGAATAAGTTAAATGACTTTCAATTTTCATGGTGCAATTTTCATATTTCAAAAACGGTACAATATCTTACAAGTTATAAATTTCAAACTTGTATGAATAAATAAGGGATAATGGTCTGAAAAATATTCTAATTTTGGTCGGATTTGATGTTGTGATACTAAACTTTCATGAGGATCTATTAACTTCCTAGTCTATTTATTACCGTATTTTTTACTCCTTGAACTATTTAATAGTGTATTTTAAAGGTATATAAGTGCCTACGTGGACACATTACTATTTATAATTTTGCATTATTTTTTATGTCCACGTGGGCAAATATATATGTTTAAAATACGGTATTAAATAGTCTAGGGAGGTAATAGGTCCTCATGAAAGTTTAGTATCACAACAACAAATTCGACCAAAGTTGAAGTATTTTTCAGATCCTTATCCCTAGAAACGAATTAACCTGTGAAAAGTTATTTTGTTTTTATTAATATTTTTTGTTTCTTCAAAATGAATATATGAACAGGTTGTTAAAATGTAACCATATTATATAAAATTATATCTTAAAAATAAAAAATACTGTACACATTTATGATAACTTGTCAATTTTATTATGGTAATAACGGTCTTTTATAATCTCTTTCATTTTTTATATAAGTATTTTATATCCTTGAGAAAGTTGTGTAAATATTTTATTATTATTCAAAGAGTTTTTTCTCCTATTTAACATCCTTACAAAATTCCATTTAATCCTTTTTTGTTTGTTTCTACCAAGCCGGTGAATATTTTTATCACCCAAGCATAAACGTTAAATTTATTATAAAAAGAAAAAAACGTATTCTTACAAAATCGATCATAAGTAAAATAAGCTGGAGATTAATCTCTACATTATAGAGAAAAAAAATATATTTCTATCAAGCAAATTTTGTTTTAACCGTCCACATTTTTTATAGCCTTATTTGTAGTTAAAAAGCATTAAAAAGAAAATTTCATAGTTATTTTTTTAATTATTATTTTTAATTTAATCTTCAGAGTTATAGTACTCGATAGACTTCAAGAACTTTTCTTGCATTTTAAAGAATTGAAAAGATACTTCTTAAGATTTGAGTTTTTCAAAATAAGCAATATGAAATGTTAAAGTAGTACTAATTATGATTTTATTCTTACAAGTCTCCTATATTTTATTTAATCTTAATTTCTCTTAAATTATTTATTACATTAATTTTATTTTATTTTTTAAAATTTTAAATTCTCTAAAATAAGAAATCTTATACAAATTAGATATAGAAAAAACTTTTGATGGTTGACAATAGCCGTGGTGTATCTAGTATTAGCAGAAATAGTTGTATAATAAGTGCCAATAGCAAATGTATGAAATACCCGCATGTATCCTGCAACTAATTCCGTATGAAGCCACCTGGTTTGTAGTGATACTATTATATAAATTAATATAAATATCTCTATTAACAAAAAATAAAAAATAAAAAATAAAAAGCTTTTGATCAACCTAAGTAGGTTTTCATGGTTAACCACCTAAAATAATGGTGTTGGGTAATGGGTAATAGATGGATAAAGTGAATTTATTTTACCTTAGTATGGAAAAAATAAATATTTTTGGTATTATTTCCATGATTATAGTATAGTTTATAGTTATAGTATTTTCATAAGAGATAAATATTTAATTTCACAACAAACATTTCATCATAAAATTTATTTATAATGAAAATATTATTTTAAGTTAATAAAATATTTTCCACTTGTTACAATATAATACTTTGATTCCTGTTATTAAAAATCTAATTATCTGATATAAAGATTAAGTAAAATTATTCAAGTTTTATAGAATAGCAGGCAGAGTTCTAGTATAAAAAACTGGGAAAAGAAAATTAACTTAAAACTTAAAACTTAAAAAGAAACTTTACTATATTCCCTTAACTCTTAAGTATGACCATAAAAAGAAATAAAAAACTTCTTGAAAATATATTTTGATTTGCTTGAATTGAGGGTCTTTCGAAAATAATTTCTCTACCTCAAAGATGTAGTGATAAGACTTGTGTCCGTTCAACCTTCTTCAAACTCCACATTGTAGAATTTTACACTAATTTTTTCCTAAGACCCACAAACACTATTGAGTTATGAAACTATATCTGAAAAAGAAAATTCTGAAATCATCTCATTAATTAAAGAAGGAAATTCTTGATTTGAAAATTAAACTCGACTGGATACATATATATTATGTGAGAGGAGAAACAAAAAGGAAAGTAGAAAACTTGGAAGAACATTATTTATATGTTTTTAGCAATTACATACAGGGACTTCTCTTTTTTTTTTTAAGCCAGAAAGAAAAGGTATAATGGATTAACCTAATTCTCAGCTCCATAGGCTTTTTGGTTTCCATCCGAGCTAGGTTCGATACTCACATTAGATTTTGAATAAATTTAAATTCACACATTGCAAATTTATTTATGAGGTGAAGTTCCAATAAGATTCTTTCCATTTCTAGAGACTCGACTAAACGCGAACTTGAACACAAGACGGATGATTAAATACTAGCAATAAAGTATTATAACTCAATAACTAGTAATACTAGCAATAAAGTACTCCAACTCAAAAACTAGCAATATTACTTGGTAATCTTAGTAGTTCAGTTATTTGGCTATCTAAATTTTTACCTTATTAGTGAGAATTCGATTCCCCACCTAGCAAAATTACAGCCTAATAAGGCTCAAGAGTCAAGACAGATAGAAAATTTTGTTGAAGGCAACAATATCACACTCAAAGCTCAAAGTTTGACTAGCCACAAAGTTAGAAAAAAAAAAGACATTTGAAACACTCGAAACCTCGCATTAACCTTATATTAATAACCTTCAAAGTTACCTACGTTGCTAGTGAGAAATAGTAAATACCCGTGAAATTAGTTAAGTTGTGCAAGTTGTTCGAACATCACGATTTTAAAAAAATAATCTTATTTATAATGAAAAGGATTCTTTCAAACTAATAAAATGTTTTCCACTTGTTACTATAATATTTTGATTCCGATTGCCAAAAATCTAATTGTCTGATATAAGATTAAAAAAATGAGAAAATATATAATTAATAGATTGAGGAGAGGCATCTAAGGAAATAAAATAAATGACAATAATGAAAAAAAGTTATAGTCATTAAAAATATATTTCTTATAAGATTTATAGTCAAAAAATTATAAAAATCTAAAAAAAAAGATAAATAGTAATGTTGCCTAATAGATATGCCACATCATTTTTTCATTATCCAACTTTATTATTAGGAAAAATTACTTATATACACAACTTAAGTTTTCTTATTCTCCATTTTTCCCTACCTTTTTTAAATATTTCAAAAATCTTTTTTTTTTAATCCCAATTCTTAAAACTTTCGGATACATAAGTGAAGCCCACGTTTACCCACTTCATTCTCAACTCCTTTTTTTTTAAAAAAAAAATTCATGTATCATATACAATATAGAGTGGTCATGTATCAAAATTGTTCTAGTGAATGTTAGTTGTATTCATCTACTTTAATATCTCAGATCATCAAAGGATTTTCAATCCCTGCTGGGTTGCCATGGCATCTTGTAGACGACAATTACATTCCGGTTAATTGTGATGTACAGTTTCATTGGGTGTTGGCTGTTGTTGAACTGAAATAAAGGTTAATACGTGTATGACTCTGCATTAGGCTAAAAGAAAAAAGTACATGCTAGCGAGATAAAAAAAAATTGTCGATAATGCTACCTTCTTACCTTCTCTATAGTGGATTCTTTGAAAAAACATAGAGAACAAACTGATCAAAACTTGATGCATATAAGGACAAAGAAACTGGTACACTTTTGAAGTCATAACATCCATTCAATGTTGAATTTGTCGAAGATATTATGCAACAAAGAAGTGATAACCTGTAAGTATTGTATCTTCTTGTTTTGATTCATATGTGTAATTTTTTTTTATAATTTATATTTTGCATTGTTTGTAGAAACATTGGGTTATATGTAGCTACATTTGCGGAGTTCTTGAGCGACTAAATCAATATTCCCCAAGATGGTTTCCTTCTAGAGTATCTATGCAATAGATATGCATCACTGTTGTAGAGATATGGTATCGACAAAGCCAATGATGGATACGTCAGCGAAAATAATGATTCACCAAAGTTTAAGGGTCAATCCACACCACCACTCGAAGAAAATTTGATTCACATAGAGTAGTAATTAAGTATCTATGCATAGACATTTTTTTTTTATGTTTTTAAGACAATTTCACTTAAGCTATAGAGTGTTTCTCTAAAAACTTATTCATATTATATATAGTTGTAACTTTTCTTTTTCAATTTTTGTTCTTCTTCAAATCGCTGATAAATATGAAAGATGCATTACCTTTTAGTCTTGTTTTGGCACAACATGTTTTTGATTATGAAGATATTGATTGGGCTAAATATAGATCTAAAAAACTTCACGATCCTTTTGTAATGACGAAGGCAAATATTGAAAAGTTGAAGAAGGATGTCCCTTCATCTTTGAAACTAGAGGTTGTTAAACCCCCCCAATAAGAGGGGTCGAAATTTTGTTCCTGCAATTTCTCGACCATCCTTACCTCAATATGTTTTAGATACACTATATCTAGTTTTAATAAGTATATGATACAAACATTTTGTAGCATGTTTAATGAGTATCATGTTAAATGTTGTATCACTAAAAAATTATCTTATTTAACATGTTTCAGATACATTATATCTAGTTTTAATAAGTATTTGATAAAATCATCGTATGTCATGTTCATTAAGCATCACGTTTAATTGTGTATTAGTCAAAAATTATTTGCAATATGTATCAAATACATTGTATTCAGTTAAATAAGTATTTAATACAAACATCTGGTGTCATGTTTAATAAGTTTATGCTCAATCATAAATGTACACAAGATTGAAAATATTAACATGTCAATTTATGTATCAGAATTCATCATCTAATAGTAAATTATAGTGTATATTAATATAAAAATGGAAAATCTAAAAATCGAATTGATCTTTAATCTAAACTTAATGTATCTAAAACATAACAGTAATCCAAAAAAGATTTTATCAATCATTTTTCGGAAAGAAAGTACAAGTTCTTCGATTATGACCTTCTTGCCCACAACGTCCACAACAATTTGTGTTTGTACTTAGTTTTTCATGTGGATTTTTTCCCTTCTTTTCCTTGGTCGTCCAGGCATCCTATTGTACCTATATGGTAAGACAATTTCTTCCAAAACAAATTTTGGAACTAACCAATCGTCCTTATCCAACATTGAAATCATTGAAACTTCATATGTGTTTGCTAGATTTGTAGTAATCAGAGCAGTAGGGATGTATATCTGTAAAAAAAAAATTCTAACAGAGGCCTTCAATTTTCACGAACAATCATCCGATAAACACACTAATACATGATTGCAATTTCAATAGATACATTAATACATAGCTGCAATTTCAATAGATACATTATAAAAGTTATTGTTTCATGTATCATTAAAAAAGCAGAGAAGAATAATTAAATACACATGCTAAATTGGATAATATATACATTATAAATGTATTCTCTTCATTGCTGATACATTAAAAAAATAAAAAAATTCACATATTGATAATTTTAAAAAATATAAATTCACAGCACGCTCACTCTAACTGTATGAAGTTGTATCCAATAATTCACATGTATAAAACTACAAGTGTATCATTTTTGTTTTCATTAATGTATCATTTACATATATATCCTTTTACAAATTCAAAGATCAAAAAAATTTTTCACATGCATCTGATACTTTATATAAACAACAAAATAACTCACAGATATGCAAACCCATTACATGCTAGTCTAATTAGTATTGTATCAAACTCTAATCATTAATGTATCATGTCTTATATATCAATATATAAATTCAAAAATAAAAAAATAAATCAATGACAAAAATGGATAGTGAATACATTAAAAATTGAAAGTAATTCAATTATTGATACATTTAAAATTCAGAAAATCACATGTACATGATACATGAAATTAAGTATGCACTAGCTATAATTGTATCAAGTTCTATCCAATTATTCACATATATCAAGCTAGAATTGTATCTATTTTTGTAGTCAGTAATGTATTATGGGACAAATTATTTTGTCTAGTTGAAATTTCACATGTATCAAAGAACAATTGTGTGTGCACAAGGTACTTCGTCTAGTTGAAATCTCCCACAATTACATATTTTTCGCTCAAGGCTAACAATGATCTTCTTCCAAGAATAACATTGTATCAAGATTTTATGTATCAAAAAAAAAAAAAAATACTAATTCAATGTACTTATTTCAATACCTGAAGCATTGAATAATCACAGCTGCAAATCCATATTTCCAGACAATACAAGGCAAACTCTACAGAAAGATGAATAGCCTCCACAACTACAAGTTCAACTCGTTCAACTGTGATAATATCAAATAAGTTGCGTGCATAAAACCTCTACTAATTATATTAAATTAATAAACCTGCAACTTATGGATAAAGATAATATCAAAGGAAGAGAATAGATTTTTTAATGTATCTATTATTCATTTAGATATAGAAATACCTGGGTACCGCTTTTTCCAACTTTGACACAAAAAATTTCATTAGATGTAACATAAAAACGATGTATCTCTTCAGCCATTTTGTTTGTTGTATCAATGACAGATTTGAGATTCACAAAAGAAATCGTTTGTCCAACAACTATTCCATCACTATTGTATCGTTCATAATTCAGACCGCTCAACCAAATTTCTGAATATCTCAACAAAATCGATTTATGAATCTATTATGATTTGAGATAGATGGAGGAGAAGAAAATTTGAAGTTTGAATTCTCTGAATCTGTTACTGATTGGAATAGATTGATATCAATCTGTTTTGCACGATTCGTGGAATCTATTTTGCGTGATTCGTGGGGACTGATAATTAATTATACGTTTAGACTCCTTTTTAAGCACAACAACAAGTTGTTTTATGTATCAGACGTTATGTATTTGACTGAATATAATGTATCTGGATGCTACAATTTTTAAGGGATTTTTGTAAAATAGAAAAGAATAGGGATATGATGTAATTTAAGTTTTACACTATGAGATTTATGTAAGTTATACTTATGATTATACTAGATAATATAGTCCGTGCTAGCACGGGGCCAATATATGTTACTTTCTCTGTCCACATAGTTGTCTACTGTACCAAAAAATAGTTGTCCAATAATATTTGTCCAATTTAGAAAATCAAGAGATAATTTATCTTTTTGTGTTTATTTTACCCTTACTATTAAATATTAGTTATCATCTAACGCATCTCTCAAAGTATTAAATTTAATAAAGTCAAAGGATAATATAGTAATATTACTCTAATTATTTGTTGTTTCTTAGGGAGTGTGTCAAGTCAGTAGTGGACAACTATTGTTAGACAGAGGGAGTATTTATTTTGTCTCAATTTATGTGATATAAATAAAATGTTGAAAATCAATTAATTTTTTTTTATGATTTGTACATATTTTAAGTTATTATAATTTATAACACTTTTAACATAATTTTTAGATAATATATGTTACTCCTATTCAATTTATGTGGCATCGATAGAATTTCAAAAGTTATCAAATTTTGATGTCTTTTATATATTTTTAATAGATAGTTATTATGATTTATAATACTTTTACGTTATTTTTAAATAAGATGTGTTATTTCATCTATTTCAATTTTGTGACACTGATAGAATTTTTCATTTAATCAAATTGCACAATAATAGAAATCCAAGTGACATACAAGCAGGGCCCACAGGTTTAATTGACTTCACGTGTCTTACAAAAGGATGAATTGACAAAAGTAACCCCAGATTGAATATTAATTCCTAACAACAGACATGCTGGCGGAGAGGTGGTATCTTATTCTCGTTAGTGCCCGTGCTAGCACAGACTCAATATTTGTTACTTTTTTATTCTCATTTTATGTGATATAGATAAAATTTAGAGAGTTAATTAAATTTTAATATAATTTTTAAGTATTTTAAGTTGTTAATTATTATAATTTATAGTTTTTACGCAATTTTTAAATAATATATGTTACTTACCTTGTCCCAATATATGTATCACAAATGGAATTTCAAGAGTCATTATGTTGTTAATAATTGAAATTTGAGATTTACAATACTTTTTATGTAGTTTCCAAATTAAATAATACATGTTACTTCTTTTATCCCATTTTATGTGATACAAATAGATTAATTTTATGTATCAATCGATTTTTTTTTATAAAGAATCAATTTTTTATATGTTTGTTAAAAAATATTTTAAGTTGTCAATTATCATGATTTATATTTTTTTACGTATTTTTTAAATATATAAAAGAATTAAAAAAATAAAATAAATAAATTAAAATGAAAATTTTTTTTTGCAAATATATATGTAAGTGTGAACCACACAGGTGAAAGCAGGCATGTTGACTTTCACCTGTGTGGTTATCCACACTTATATAAGTAAATAGATTGTAGATATTGTTTTTTTTTTCACTTTTACCCTCACTTTAATAAATTTGGAGAGAGAAAATAATTAAGATCAAATAATAAACATAAGTTTGTCAAATTAATTTTTTAGTTGATATTTACGTCTAAATATCAAACCTGACATCCTTTGGAAAGATGCCTGTACATGTCAGGATGCCTGTACATATCAGGTATTTGTTGTCTCTAAAATACATTACATTAATCAACGTGACAACTGACAACAGTAGGTAATCATTTCTTTAGGAAAATTATTTGTTATCATTATGATCTAATATACGATTAGATTAATTTCATGCTAAAAGCATTAAAATTTTACTCAAAAGATGAAATACATTAACTCAAAGTGAAGTATTCCGAACTAAAATGAAGTCAAGACTTGCCTTGATATTGTTATGCTCTCAAAAAGTGTAAAAATAAGAAGTACGTAAAAGAGGAAAACAATTGCTGGAAAACTCCTTACTATCCTTCATAACTTCGGATTTGGCTCCTGTCCAGTGCCTTTTCCATCCAGTTGGTCCAGTCCCCCTTTAATCTGCTGCCATTTGTCACATAATGATCTAAGGGTCAATAATTATTTAACCAAAACAACCTCTTAAACTATGGTTAAGCTACAATATCTTTTTTAATTTCTTTTTGTTCCATTAATGACATGTATATAGGAGAGGATCTTTTTGATCAAATCACTGCTCTGTTTTCTTTTTTTCACGTTCTTTCCAAAAATTAATTAATTTCCATCACAAACCCAATTTCTTTCAAACTAAAAACTCCATTATTTTCATATTATTTAATAACTATTCCCAGATTTCTCTATACATTCAACTTCTTAACAAAATTGAAGTGCATTACAATGGCCACAAGAAATTCCTACAGCTAAATAATATTATTGTTCTTGTTTCTCGCTATCAGACGGTTAAGAGAGAGTAAGAGATTTCTTCGATTATTATATAGGTGTTCATTAATACGAGATGAAAAACTATATAGTAACTTAGTTTTACTCAATTAACCAAGAACAGGAAATTATTGTTTCCTCCA
Source organism: Solanum bulbocastanum (assembly GCA_037074985.1). Lineage (NCBI taxonomy): Eukaryota > Viridiplantae > Streptophyta > Magnoliopsida > Solanales > Solanaceae > Solanum > Solanum bulbocastanum. The sequence goes on along the minus strand of CM073606.1, from coordinate 43,579,331 downwards.
TTATTGTTTCTCAACTACTAAGTGCAAATAGCTTCTGCCCATTTACTTTCACTCTTTATCACTTTTTAAGGCCTAAGCAATACAAGCCAAAATGCACCAAAAGAAATCACTTTTGACAATCAAACAAGCAACACAACAAACTTACATTAAATTGTAGATCGTAATTAAAAAAATTCAAGCCAAATACACCAAAGAACTCTCAGTTATTGCCTCAACGAACAATAACCAAACCTCAATTAAATTATCAATTGTCAATATGATGACGATAAACTTCCACTAGATTGTTCCAAAAAAATAAATAACTGGTGGGAAAACAAATTTCAACAACCACGAGTGGGTTATGGCCTTGACGCCAAAAAATGGAAAGAAAAAACTTAATTCACAAATGCGAAAGTCAATTGCACACTGGAATAAAATCTATGAAAGAAAATAACAATGCCAAAGAAGTATACATCTCAACTTTGAGATCATGATTATCATCACTTAAATCACCATCATCATGTAACCTCTGCTTTGATGAAGGTACCGCAATCAATGTTGAGAATACTTGTTAAAATTTGGAAATGAAACGTCCTGCAATTAATATATTATGTGGTGAATAACATCACTTATTAGAAATATACATATATATGCAAAGTATTAAAAATTATGTTCACTAACTCTTAAGAGTTGAGTCAAACTTTCATTAGATGAATATCCTTGAGACAACTGAGAAGGACACAATGGACGAAAGCTTCCTTCTGTCACGTCCTATAATTTAAAACATAACATAAGTTTCACATTATTAGAATAAACAAGAAATAAATGAGATGTCGTGAGATACCATAGCATTTGATGTATCTAATAAAGGTGTATAAGGGACTTGAAAATGTGGAAGGTGATCTAACTGCTGATCAGTTTGGCATTGAAGAGATTTTGGCAATGAAGTCCTACTTTTCTTCTTGGACTTTTCCGTGAAACTCTTTGGCCGAGTATTAGAACGACGAGTTGGTTCCTTTCTTTTTAATCCAGTCACCTTTGTAAAATTTGTATTGTCAATAAATACTATTTCACTGGGCTCATTTTGAGTTGTATTGCTTGGAGCTGACTTATCAGGTGATTCCTTTCTCTTCTTTATATCTTTTAGATTCGCAATCATCTCATTCGCACCATTTACAACCAATTCATATCCTTCTTTAGATTCTGAAGCTTCACTTGAAATTTGGACAAAAGTATGGCATAAATGCCTATACCTTGCAGTAACTTCAACTTTTGGATCAATGTCTTTTTCTTCTAGGATGGCATCCATCTCGTTTATATTTGTAACATCTTTTGTCCACCTCTTTAGTATATATTGTATGGGAATCCTATCCTTTATATTCAATGTGTCCAGGATCTTTAAAGCATGCCTACATAGTATACCCAAATATTCAAATAATTTACAGCTGCAAGAAACTTGAGTTATTGATCTCTTAACAGTCACGACATGCTCCTTAACACTTTCAAGCGTGCTAACATTATAGGTACATAACTCTCCTTCATTATAGGAGTCATTTACTGAAATCAGTAATGACCTTTCCCATTCACTTTGGAACATGTCAAATATTGTTGGGGTGTATACTTCCCTAGCATGAATCAATAAAGGAAGTTTAACCTTCAAAATAGGTATGCTTTGAGTCATGTCAAAATTAGACTTCTTCTCATTGTTGCGCTTATCATCGACTGATCTTTCAAAATGCTTAAAAAATTGAACAATATCTAAATCTGATTTCAAATATCCTCTTAAAGATCCATTAAAACTCTCACTTAATTGTGTGCTTCGCATACCTGCTGAGAATGTATTTCTTCCGTATGTCATAGACCATTTCTCTCTTATAGCAAATGTGGTTTTCAACCAGCTGTTATCCGCAAGATCATATTTGTCAAGCATTTCCTGCCATGCACTTAAGAAATCCTCTTCATACTCATAATCATAAAGCAATTTGCTAAAATCTTTTGGAAATGATGTATTATCTCTAAAAATATGACTAAGATGTTTAAATGCATTCTTTTCCAAGTGCCATACACAAAGGCGATGATACGTCTGTGGCATTACTAATGAGATAGCAGAAGATATAGCAGGATCTTGATCGGTAAAAAATGTTTGTGGTTTATCTGCAGACATAATCCTAAAGAATTTATTAAAAAGCCATTCAAATGATTCAGTTGATTCTTCATATAAAAGGGCTGCACCAAATATAACCATTTCCCTATGATTATTCAAACCAACAAACAATGCCAAAGGTCGATACTCTTTATTTGTTCTATATGTTGTATCAAAGGAAACAACATCTCCATAAATCTTATAATCTCTAATCATCTTTCCATCGGCCCAGAATACATTAGTTATCAAACCATCATCATCTAATTGTAAAGAATACCGAAAAGCAAGATCTTCAAGTATTCTTTTCTCAAAATAGTCTACCAAACTACGAGCCACTCCATGTTTCAAGCTTTCTTTTCTTTTATCTCGAAGATAATTCTTTAGATCTCTCTTTGTGTAACCTAAAAAAGATTCTCCTCCAACTTGACGAGCAACATAATCAAATGAAGCTTTAGGACGTATTCCTGAGTCATCTAATAAGTCAATTTCATATGCTTGAGCAACTTTTATCTTTCTTTGTGAGGGTAACAAATGAGCCAAAGAAGGAGAAACAAGAGGATGATTATGTTTCTCTTCAAATGAAGTGATGCGAAACATTTCATTTAATTGACGATTAATAATAATATGAGCTAAGCACCCCGTTCTAGTTTCCTGCCTATGTTTTTGAACCACCATATCTCGTTTGATTTTGTTTCTATACCCTTCTTTATAACATGTAAACTTTCTTGAAGTCACATACCCTTGGGCTTTGTTTTTGTTAGCATATTCTTTCCTTATGCTAAAACCAATTGCCCTAGCGTATTCATTGTAGTAATCATATGCATGCTCATCCGAATCGAATTCCATTCCAAGTTTTATGGACAAATTACATTCACTTTGAGACTCACTAGATCCAATCTCCATAAATCTAAAATACAAAAAGTATATATAAGATAAATAATCGATAATCTTAAAGCTAAAGAGAAATGCAATCTTAAATTTAAGAAAATTGATTATAAAACCAATTTGAATAATATATTACAAAACATATATGGGGGGAATAATACGTGAGATGAGACTATACATGATTCTAATTTCAAGGAATGAATAGAAAGAAAACTTAGGCATCATCTTTTGTATATACTTGGCGGGAATTTTTTGGCTGACAAGAAACATGGAGTGAACCCAACTTAGAAAAATATGTAGAATAATATACAAAAACTCTTATTAGTTCACAACAACAAAAATCAGAGTAGAGTAAATAACTGAAATACATAGTAGGAGCTTTGAAGTCACTTTCAAAACTAGGCTAATTTCAGAGGGCATATGATATTAGTGATTTTCGACAACTTCAATTCAATTGATTTTGCAAGTCTACATGGCTGAACACTTGAACTTCACATACATAGCACAAACAAACATAATTCTAACATGTTATTCTTATTTCTTACATATCCCAACCTATCTAATAAATCTCAACTAGAATTTTTCTACCATCATATTTACCTTACCTTAACTAAAAGTAACACACATTATAGCCATACAACTCCTCTCCATCCCATCAAAGACACAAAAATCAAAGGTTATAATTTCAATCCCACCAATTATCAAGCTTGTTATTGTTTCTTTTAAGAATGCTTTATCATGTTCTTTTAGTGTTAACTATGGCTTCTTCAATTTTGGGAATAACCTTTCTACCTTTTTAGATAAGTGTAAGATTTGCGTACACGCTATTATTCACATACCCTACTTATGAGATTACACTAAATATGTTGTTAATTTTCGACAACTTCAAAGTGACATGCTACTTTGATATTCCAACAACTTCAAGTTGTAACTTCACAGGCACCATTGTTAGAAAATGTTTGTGAACTTTATTAAATTTATGTTGTGTGCTTAAGAATATTAAATACTCACATTTTCGAAATTTCATTTTTACATAACATACCCATAAGATCTAACTCAGACATTTTATCGAACACATTGCGTACACTTTTTCACACTGAAAGTTGCAACTACAAGAAGAGCGTAAGAACAACGAATAACAAACCTTCTTTTGTGTTGTCTCTTCTTGTCGAGAAAAAAATATGTTCACCAACTGATTTTTCTTGATCTTTTTGATCTTCTATTGTTGTCACTAGTAAATGATTTAATCTTCTCTGTTTGTTGAGTCTTGTATCTTTCTCTCTTGAACATATATTGTCCATGGTAATCAAATCTTTTTTCCAACAAAAGATAATTGCCTCAACAAATTTTTCGGATTCAAGAATTAGCAGAAAAAATTTCAGCGACCCTCTCGGATTTCTTTTCTATCTTGAGAATTCAGCAGTAAGTCAAAAAGATATTGTAGCTTAACCATGGTTTAAGAGGTTGTTTTGGTTAAATAATTATTGACCCTTAGATCATTATGTGACAAATGGCAGCAGATTAAAGGGGGACTGGACCAACTGGATGGAAAAGGCACTGGACAGGAGCCAAATCCCATAACTTCAAACCTATATATAGGCAGACACTTAAAATAGTTCCACAAAAATAGGGCACATATCAGTTCATAAAACAACTTACTCCTAAAAAATAGAACACATGACGACATAACACATGACTCCATTAGTTCCTAGGAGGAACGAATTTGTCATCATCGGAAAAAAATTGATGTTATCTTAATTTTGATGATTGACAAATCGATTGAGAAACTTGGTACCATCGATGTTACTGACAAATCGAGAGGAACCTTTGAGTATGGAGTGGAGGTTAATTTTCACATAACTATCGTGTGTTCTTTACTTATAGTTATTGTTTTCATTTACTTACTGTTCTTAGTTGTTGTATTCAGTCAAGGACTTGATCCCTTGGCTCGTGGTAAATTCATACAAGTCATCAGTTTGAAATATGTACGTGCGAATATTCAAAACATCACCAAAGGACTTATTTCATTGATCAAAACACATATTTATATCCTTTAACACAAAATAGAGAAACTATAGTAGTTACAAATGAACACCAACAAACAAAGATTCAAATTAAATTAATGTGAGTAATGTTGGACCATAACATTATACTCAACAACAGCATCCCCACTGGTCGTATTGAACCAATACGTCTTCGCGGTAGCGATTCCCTGAGCCAGTCGGAAAACGCCAGAACCACCAACGATTGGCATCTCACGATACTGGTTAAATACTGGGTTCCGACCAAGTACACTCAACGTGCTACCATTATACTTGCCAGTTGTGAACACAATGTTGTAGGTCATGAGAAGGCCAGCCTCATTTTGATCAGCTGAACCATAAATCCCTTGAGCTCGACCTACTATTGTCGAGTTGGGCTCTGGCCCAACTGTCAGCGGGTCATCTATCATTGCAACAGAACCGAAGAAAGTTGGGGATTTAGCAGTCATATTGGATTGTGCTATTGTAATTGCAGTTGGATTTTTTCCACTAACTATGTCGTGAAAATAGAAATGAAATTTAGTTACCTTTTGCTTTGCATGAGGAAGCTTATCGAACCATTTTTCAACAGCGTTGGGACCTAATTCAACACCTTGAGCCATAACAACTATGAAGCAAAGCAATACAACTAGACTTGTTTTTTCCATCTCTAATCTCTTAATTTCTAATATTTGTGATATGAGTATTTATATGGAGTGTGTGAGTAGAGGTTGGTTGCGTTAATTTAAAAAAAAATATTTAGTTCCTTTTCATCCAGAGTAGATATATAAGTTGTTAATAAGTTAGTAATTTACTAAATTATAAATTCCGATTTAGTCACCACGTTCTAACCATAGCTATTTAATTTCTAGACCACTTGCACATAACATGACAAGTGACAACATGTAATCATTTCTCTAGAAATTAAACACGCACTTAGGACAATTTGAGAATTTTTGTTTCAGAAAAATGTTGGCAAACTCTTGTAATTGATCCTATATATATATATATATATTCGAATTTTAATTTGCTTTTATTATTCCTATATACTTACTGCATTTTAATTTGTTTATCATATTATCCCTTTTAGTTCATTTTAATAAGAATGTTTCTCTACTTTTGTTATATTCAACATATTTTTAGTGTTTAATCACAAGATTTTTTTTTTTTTATGTTAAATCAAAATCAAACAAACGAATTGAAACAGATAGAAAGTGTGTATTATGTACAATTGTGAGCTTTCTTGTTGGAATTACATCTCTAGCTAGATTTATGAACATTCTATAACGTTTTTCTGAAGACATAATTAGGGGATATCATGAATAAGTTTTAGCGACGAGATTGTATTTAGCAACGAAAAGCCTTGCGACTTTTGTGCTTTTAGGACTTGTTAGCCATCTATTTTTTACCCCTCCTTAATAGTTTCTATCTTTGTAACTCGAATTTATAATCTTCAGATTAAAATGAGGGATTCTTACCATCCGAGCAATTTCCTCTTGTCACTTTAGCCACCTTAAAATCCCATTTCTTGTATTGAATTCCAAATAAAAAAAAATATATGAAAATGGGAGTGAGTTTTGAATTTCTGTTACTTGAAGTGAAATGATGTAAACAACTTTTTGGTATTTTCTAAATTTCTGAATATTTCGAAATTCAACTTTTGAAAAATTTTACGGTCAAATATATTTTTCGAAGTTCAACTTTGAGAAAAAGGAAAAAATTTTCATGGCCACACACTCTAGAGTTTAGACCATCGGTGGGTTAATGGTAACAACCACAAGCAGATTTCCCGTTGAATTTCTTCCAATTGAAAATTAAACATAAAAACATGGAAGATAATAAAATAGAATCGAAAGGACCAGGAAAGAGCTAAAATATTAAACTCATTATAATTATGAGCCTAGATTCTCTTTCAATTGCTCTTTTTCTTTATTGTGGTGTATATTATTAGTGTATTTGGTTCGGTAACTGGTAAGCGCACGTCTAATGAGGTTTACATGTTTGATCAAGGGGTTATTATTTGTTAGCATTTGTGTTGTAGGCTATTACACAGTCTAGGGTTTACTCAGTGCGAATAAAATAGTGCTCATCCAAATGGCAAAGGCTATGACAGAGATTATAGTAATTGTGAGTTATCCTAAATTCCAAAAAAAAAAAAAAAACATGAATGTGTTTGATTGTATTTATTATTTTCTTTCTAAAGTGTAATCAATAAAATAGAACAAGTAATAAATCAAGGATATAAAAATAAATATTGCATAAAGAATATCATACACTTATTTTTTTTTTTAAATGACCTGGAGAATTCAAACCCTGTACCTAAATAGAGGAAGATGATAGCGCACCAACTCAGATGTCATAATCGTCAATAGATTATTATTTTTAACGATATACAATTTCAAGAATCTTTCTTAAAATTTATCTGAATCATACATATACATCTTTGTTGTGATTTGAGATAGGCGGAATTATCTGAGAGACCCCTGTACTTGGCTCCGTTTGTAAGCTGAACCCTCCTACTTATCAATTTGTCAACGAAACCCCTAAACTCATTAGAACACAATATTTTAAACCCTTTTTTCATCTGACTAGGGTGCGTGAATTACAATTGCTTACACGTGGAATTTCATGTCATTTTTTAATGACATGTAAGAAATGAGATGTTAAAAATTTAAAAAAATTCAATTAAGCCACTTTTGTAATTTCTGAAAATTTTAGATAAGCATTTTTTTTTTAAAAAAACTAAATAAATACAAATAAGCATGTTCTTCATATTTATTCCAAATTGAACACTAAATTCATGTCAAATAGATGAAATTTTTCCCCATTTGATTTGAAAATCAAATACAAGTTCACCACAAATCCAACTAATCCAAATCACAATTTCAAATTAATTTCACAAATTCACAAGACCCATTTATTATTTTTCAAACTTTCTCTAACTTATCAATGGAGTTTTAATTTTTCGATATCCACCATTATCCTTTGTGTTAATCCATACTTAGACCTCTTTTTTGAAGCCTAATAAAACAAATAATAATCTCAATACTTTAGACTAAAAAACTAAAATTTAAAAGGGTTAAGAGAGCGGCAGATCTTAAGTGGTTAGGGTTGGCAGCTGATTTGTAGTGAAAAAGAAGTGTGGGTTTAGAAGGAAGTGGATGAAGGAGAGAATGAAGAGGAGGAGTGGATGTGGTGGATGAAATTCTAAGAAGAAGAAGAGCGAGGGGGCTAGGGACGGAGGAGAGAGGGGTGGGGGTGGGGTGGGAGAGGGATGGTTGAGGAAGATGAGTTTTTTATTTTATTTTTAAAATTGATTATTGTTATTATTATTTAAATATTTTTAATGTAAAATACCTTACTTACTCGTTGTCAAACGCGTGTAATCACGTATTTTTCTACCTCAGCATTATCAATACCACATAAGTTCGGTCAATGGTAAAAGAGTTTAAAATATTATGTTATGATGAATTTAGGGGTTCAGTTGATAAATTGATAAGTAGGAGGGTCCAACTTACAAATGGAGCCAAGTATAGGGGTCTCCCAAGTCATTCCATATTATGTTTACTATACTATATTGATTTGCTGGAGAAAAAAAATCATTTCGAGGATATTATTGACACACTAGAATTACCCTTTTATTTAATTGTTACATATATGATGATAGTCTGCACAACCTAGTAATTTACTAACTTAAATTTTTTTCATAAGTGTGAAATAAGTTGTCTAACGTGTTCCAACAAAGTAGTAAGAACAGTAAGTAAAAACACAACATTTTACGTGAAAAAACCTGACTCAAAAAGGTGTAAAAAATCACGACCTGTGATCCTACCTGATTTAACTCCAACCTCACTAAATCACTGAGCCTCAACACACAATAAATTATACGCCTATGTAACCAAAGGAATTACGAACTATAATTCCCAAACTTCAACACAAACCTCCCAAGATATGTGTTCCCAAGTCTTCGAGTTATCCCAACTTGAAAACAACACTCCTAATCTAATTTATAACATATTGAATTAAAGATTCATCAATACTATGACTTAATAAAAACCTCTTAGTACATAAACTCTATAATAGGACTTGGTTCTTCAATATGTTCCTTCAGCCAGCTGGTAGCACTTGTGAAGTCAATTTTTCAATTGTCATTTTAGCTCTATAAGTGCACAAATATTCTACATGAGTTCACCTCTATTTAAGCACAATTCTTCATAGAGTTATTGTTCACATCAAACTCTTCATTGACTTGAACTCTCTTGACTTAGAGTTCTACTTCAAGGAAGACTCCTTCTTCAATTTAAACTCCTTGCTTCTTTAAACCCCTTCAAATCAAATCCATTGATTCTTTTGTATTGTTGTTGAACTCCAAATTACATGCATGAAATAATAATTAGTTGATAGAACCATAACAAATTACATGCATGAAATAATAATTAGTTGATAGAACCATATCTCGGATATGAGAAAGAAGACACCCCTTTATGGTTACTTATAAGTTGTCACGTGAAAACCATGCAGGTGGATTTTTCATATATATATATATATATATATATATATATATAGATATATGTCACGTGAATTAACTTAACCATAAAGATAAAGGATTAAATTAATCAATGGATTAAATTTTTCAGAAGTTTGATTTAATTGATTGGTGTCGGTAATTTTAACATGGGGAGTTAAATAAGTTGTATCGGTAAAAATTTGAAATTAAATAGAGGAGTGCAGCTACAAATTTTTAGTGGTACAATTTGTGATTTATTATGCTATGGTTAATTCATGTTTTTACGAATTAAATATTATAATTAGAAGCCTCTGATAATAAATTTGCTATCCCTATTATGCCTGATTAATTGATCGAGTTCGAAAAAGAAAAGGAATGTTAGTATTTTTTTTCAGTTTAGGAATAAATCAGTTTTTACTTTTATTGGTTTAAAAAAAGAAAAACTTTTTATTTCCTAAAAAGAAGAAAGAGGAAAATACTGGGTCACTTTGTTTCCTTAGAAGAGGAAAGAAGCAAATATTATTGTTAATGGTTATTAATGATGTATAATAACTATTGAATACACTTAATAGTGTTCAATAATTATATATTAATGACTATTGATGGTGTTTAATGATTGTTGAATATCCTTGATATTTAATGACTGTCTAAATAGACTTAATGGTATTTAGTGGTTGTTGATAGCTATTGATCATGGCTGTTGGATAGCCTTAACGGTGTCAAAATACACTTGATGATATTTATTGGTTGTTGATGACTATTGATCATGCTTTTTGGATACACTTAATGGTGTCTGAATACACTTAAAGGTATTTAATGACTGTTAATGACTATTAATTATGACTAGAAACATTTCATCTTTCAAACATTTTCTCTCTGCTGAAAAGTATAAATAAGGGTGGTGTTGTGTTCTCAAGGAAATATCATTCTTTTTTTAAAAGTTTTCTTGCCCACACAAAACTTGATTGAGAGAGTTGGTCAGGAATTAGTAGAAGACTGCAATCCTGGAGTCTCAGTTCTTGAATGAGTTGTGTGAAAGTTTCAAAGGTTAGAGTTTCACAAGTTATTCAGTTTACATTAGTACACTATTATGTATGTTCATGATCTTGAATAATGTTTCCGTTGTGCATATTCTAACATGTATAACATTTTGTGTTTCTAGAAATCTATGAATTTTCTAGAAATATGGTTAATTTGTTTCTTAAATTAGTGCACTTCTAATTTTAAATAAAAATACAATTCACATTCACACAAAGACATATTTTTTTTTAAAAAAACAATCAAGGGTGTGTTTGGTAGATGATATTAGGCCAAAAATACACATTTTTCATTCCTTATTTCGCAATATAATACTTTTAATTATTTTCTCAAATACTTATTATATTAATTTATCTTAATATTATATTTTTATAATATAACAATAAAATAATGTGAAGATGAAGAGATTCAAGCAAAAATGAATTTAAAGAAAGGAGAAAGAAGAGGGAGACAAAATGATTGTCCCCCAAGTGATAGCAACAAGCCAAAGTTACCAGCCTTTTATGTGATTGGAAAATTGGTTGTCCGCAGCGCGGTTGCGCTATCCGGCCTGCGTTAAGTCAATTTTGAAATCTTATTTTCTTAAAAAAAATTATTTTGAATTTGATCATTTTATTTGAAATTTTCCTACATTTATACATAATTTATAAACATATTTTCAAAGGAAGGTTTGACCTAAAGAGAAAGTGATAAGTCCCACCTGGATGGTCTAATGCAATGCTCGAGGAAATATATGCCTTGAAAGAAAACCACACTTGAGATTTAGTGGATTTTACCTGAAGGGTAGAAATCAGTGGGGGTCTTTACCGTTAAAGTTAATCCTAATGGCTTTGTGGCAAGACTTGTGGCTAAAGGATATGGTCTGACTTACGGGGTGGATTATTTAGACACCTTCTCTCTGGTTGCCAAACTCACTTCTATCCACCTGTTTATTTCTCTAGTTGCTTTCGAGAATTGACCTTTACATCAATTGGATATCAAGAATGCATTCCTTCATGATGATCATCAAGAGGAAGTGTGTGTGGAGAACCCACCCAATTTTGTTGCTCAGGGGAGTATGGGAAAGTCTGTAATTTGAAGAAATCTTTGTATGGCTTGAAACAGAGCCCCCGAGCCTAGTTTGAAAAGTTTAGTGAGGTGGTTCAAGAATTTGGTTTGAAATTGAGTAAATGTGATCACTCAGTCTTCTATCAATAATCTAGCATTGTCGTCCTTGTTGTATATGTTAATGACACTGTCATCACAGAAAGTGATTATGCATGGATCTTATCCCTCAAGTCTTTCTTGCTTACTAGATTTCATACGAAGGTCTTGGTTTAGTTAAAATATTTTCTAGGAGTAGAAGTAAATCGAAGCAAGAATGAAATTTTTATATCTCAGAGATAGTATATTCTTGACCTACTTGCAGAAACTGAAATGTTAGTAGCCAAAACCCAGCAAAAAGACCCCAATGATTCCCAATGTGCTTCTTACAAAATATGATGGTGATTCTTTTGATGATCCAGAGAGATATAGAAGGATAGTTGGGAAGTTAAACTACCTCATTGTGACTCGTTTGGATATTGCATTTGGTGTAAGTATTGTGAGCCAATTTAAGTTCGCACCTACGGTCAAACATTGGGCATCTTTGGAACAAATTCTATATTACTTGAAAGGAGTACCTGGACTCGGGTTATTATATAATAATCATGGACATACTAGTGTTGAGTGTTTCGTAGATCCTGATTGGACTGGTTCCAAAATTGATAGAAGATCTACTACAGGCTAGTGTGTCATAGTTGGAGGAAACTTAATATCATGGAGGAGCAAGAAGCAAAATGTTGTATCTCGATCCAGTGCTGAATTCGAGTACAGAGCTATGTCACAGTCCTCATGGGAGATTCTGTGGATACATAAACTTTTAATTGAAATTGGATTGAAACATCATACACTAGCACAACTTTGGTGTGATAATCAAGTTATTTTTCATATTGCCTCAAATCCGGTGTATCATGAAAGAGCCAAACATATTGAGGTTGGTTGTCATTTCACTCGGGAGATTCAAGAAAACTTAATTTTCACTGGCTATGTTAAGACCGGAGAGCAACTAGCTGATTTGTTCACAAAGGCGCTGAATGGAGCTCGAGTTAACTATCTATGTAACAAGTTGTGCATGATCAATATCTATGATCCAGCTTGAAGGGGAGTGTTACAGAATATTATAGATTGTAAATATATTTCTTGCCTCACATAGCTTGCTAAATCTTAGAAGAGCTGTGTAGGATATTTACTTACCTTTGATAGAATCTTTAATGATTGTAGATATACATGTACTTCTGAACATAGTGAAATACGAGTTCTTCCATTCCCATATTTTAAATAACATTATGGTATAGAGTGACTTAGGACAGTATTAGTACTGTACTTAATTTGCTAAACTCATTGTTTTGTGTGACGAAATCACAAGATAAGTATCCCCGTAAACCTTGGAGTTGTTATTATCAAGCTATAATACACTCTTTCTTGTTTAAGCAGGGCTAACCATTTTAATGTGCTGTTACTCTGCGTGAGCTCTTAGTTAGGATAGTTTGAGAATTGAAAAAAGTACATCTTCTTTGTGCTAAAATTAGTAGGGGAAATCCTGATTAGTTGGGGAAAATGAATTGTTCTAAATTATAGAGGATGAAAGGAAAGAAAGCCGAAGAGCAGAGAGATACAACGAAGGAGCGCGAGCAGCGCATTCACATGGACACGGTCAAAGCTCCTTCTGTGCTCGACAAAGTCAAGGTTTCACAAAAGCAGGCAGAGGAAAATCCCATGGAGGAATGAACATTTTGCTTCCCATATTCTATATTTTCAAACTAAAAACATTAAATCAGTTCATGCTTATTTTTGCAGTATGTATAACGTTTTGATTACATTGACATGCTAAGAGCTTTCCTTTACCTTCGGAATAGTAATGGTTTGGCAACTTAGTCTTGTGTGTATTGATCAACAACTACGTTGTTTTGTGGCAGTTTAGTTTCTACTATTGGCACTTGTGTTTATGCATCTTGTGCAAATTATTCAAACCCACAAAAGCCAACAAATTCTAGTATAAGAGAACTCACAAATTGAAGGAAATGATAGAATCTCACGTTGGAGTGGCACTTCATATAAGTATTTAACTTGTATAAACTGGCAATGGAAACAAGTCTTACATTATCTCTGTATTTTACTGGCAATTAGTACACGATATAGTTAGATTTTATTACAAGTTACTTTAATTTGATCAGTCAAATAATAGTTGTAGGCAACTAATGATTACACAAATCAAAGAGTAATTGTAGGCAAATCAAAGAGGAATTTTAAACAATGACTTCACTTTTAGTCTTAAGTTCATACCTCAAAACAGTCTTTTCGTTATTTTTTTCTCCACATAACTTTGGTCCAAGACAATAATTTATGAATTGCATCTTTCTGCGTTTGTCCAAATTTTCAGAAAAAGCTGAAATTATTAAAGAATTTCAACTGTAATTACTACTAAGAAAGAAGAGTGTCAGAACTAGGACTTCTCTTCTACTTTAATACCATGTTATAAAATTGTTGTTTAATCAAAATCAATCCGAATACGTAATTAAGGAAATTACTGATTGGCAAAACTAGTTGGGTTCACGTAAATCCATGGATTATAATATCAATATGCCTCTGCTTGTTACGTCCATCATGAGCATCTTACGCTACAGGGGTGCTAGGGCTTGATTGATAAGATATCAAAGGGGACTGACAAAACGTGATAGGCTATTACTCTAGGCTCATGCCGTTTCTTCAAGATCCGCCCCTTCTTTCAAAAATCAACAAACAACAGTATAGGTATTAGGTCATGTTCGAACTAACATGGACTATACCTAGCTATCTTTGGATTCATAGACATCAGCAGCTTCTGCCATCACCCCAAAATCATGGTTCACCCTTCCGAGTCATCAGCAGCTTCAGATTTGTCGCCATCATTAACTTCAGATTTGTCGCCAACAGTAGCTTCAGATTCGTCACTTTCGGTAGTGCCTTCACTAGCATTTTGTTCCTGGGAGCAGAGAATAGTAAGATTTCCAATTGAAAATACTGTAAAAGGAAGTTGGTTCAATTGACAAACATACATAAGTATCTGAATATTGCTATTGCTATGAAGTTATGACAGAAAGAGAGCACTAGAGTTAATTAGTTATACAATTTGTGGCACAAGACGAACCTTTGAATTGAACATCTGTTGTATCCATTCATTCAGATCATCTACTTCCACCCTGTCATCGTAGTTCACCCATTCAAGACTCGGTGTACTCACAGATACTCCCTGTTGGACAAACGTCTTCATTTCAGGGCAGTCTTCAATTTTCACTTCTCTGAGAAATGGAAATTCAAGAGCACACTTTGTCAGAAAGAAATGCCCCAGCTTAGGCAGTCCTTCAAGCTTCAGCTCTTTCAACAGGGGAAATAAGGGCTCATTAGTCATGATTTCTTCTCCTTGTTGTTCCTCTTCTGTGATCACTTCTTCCATTGACACACAATTTTCTATGAATAGTGTTCGTAAATTCCGAGCACCTCTGGTCACTGATGGAGACATCAAGTTTCTCAATTTTCTACAATTCTTTACTTCCAATTTTTCAAGTTTGCCGAAGTAGGCAGTTGGAAGTTGGTGAGAGCATAGAGCACTTATGTTAGAACTATTGATGTCTAGCTCTTTCAGGTTGAGACAAGAAACCTGCAAACGTTCAAGTATCAAACTTGGAGCTGGGTAACCCATCTAATCCGTCCATAATTTTATAGGTTGGACTCAAGATAATTTGGATTGAGTTCAAACTCAATTCATTCAAGCCTTAATATATTTCAAATTGAGGTTATAAAGTTAAATAACGATATGTTAAAAGTTATTGAAATTAAACAGGTTAAATTGGGTGGGTCATAAGACAATCTGATTTATAGCCCATTTGAGCTCAACCCATATGACCCAAAGTAAACTTGAGGGGTCATTAGCCTTAAGTTTGTTCTTATTTTTCTCTTCTTTTTCCATATCTATTAATTTTCACACTACAAAAATGAAATAAGATCAAGAAATTCAAATAATGATAAACAAATAGATCTATATAAGAGAAATATTTAAAAACTTAAATTAGCCCTCTGAATAACAACTGAAAATGTAAGCTGGTTTCATGAGAAGAACCAAACCTTTTCATGAAAAAGAGGATTTGAGTTAGTGAATGCGTTGTTGGCTGTTGGCCAGAAATTTTTAAACTTAGGTAACTCCTCGAAGATCATTTTCCGTAACTGAGGGAACTCAATGGCCTCAACAGTGTCACTGCAAAAGTAAGTCAGGCATTTCAGATATTCAAGCTCCAACTCATATAAATTGGGGAACTTGATTATTTCATGTCTCCTCCTAGAGATCTGCAATAAATGTGTCACTAAATCACATGTAGAGAGGTGGAGACATTTCACATTCTGAAGTTTATTCAATTGCAACTCAGTCAGCACATTATTAGAGCCCTCTCCGGTTGAATCTATGAATTCACTCTCCTTCAACAGGTGGCAGATCCAATTACCCAATGGTCTGGTCTCCGTGACCTCTAAAGTAATATTCCTGTCGTAATCATCCATGATTGGAGTCCAAATGTCAGTCACTATAAGATTGTACCGTGTCAACTTGGAGGAAAGGCTCAAGTTACTGTAGATAACGTCTTCGGCACATTCACTTAATGTCAGTGCGGTCAATCTCGATAAGGATTCCAGTTCTCTCAAGGTGGAGTAACTACAACATCTTACTACAAACATATGTAGTTCCTCCAATTGAACTAGCCTTGCTAAGACACCTGCTGAAATCCTTTCAATTATTTTATCCTGCAACTCCAACATAATTAGATTGGTTAATTTTCCAATCTCCACTGGCACCTCCTCTAACTGAGAATCTCTTATGCTGAGAATTTCTAAAGTGACAAGTTCCCCAATAATGGATATGTCATTCAACCTTAGATTACTCAGACACAACGTCCTCAAACTTGACAACCTCTGAATGGATGCTGGCAAAGGAAGAATGAAGTGCCTATATCCACTCAGGCTGAAGACACTGAGTTTATCCATTCCATCAAAAAAATCGTCCTGTAATTTGAATGAATCTTTAAAACGGAGTTTCAACATTAAAAGCATCAGTTTTGGGCAAAATATTGGTCTAGGATCCTCATCAAATTTATTTGCAACTATTGACATGTGACTGAAATGCTCATAAGAAGTTCTTCTTGGGAACTCTTCCGAGTTAACATGGTGACTTACCATAAAATTATGCTCTCCCTCAGACGCAATACTTATAGCCACATCACGGACCACATCATGCATTTTGACATAGTTTTTGTCTGAACCTTGGGCTAACAAGAAACAATCTTTCAATGTTTCTAACAGAAGACAGACCGTATTTCTTGCATGTTCTAACTTTCCGATTTCTGAAAAGATGCAAAGCCCCCTTCCGTATCTTAGTAATTCTTCGGGACAGATATCACTATCTTCCTCGAACAAGGAACAAAGCAAAAAGAGGTTCTTGGCTTCATTACTTTCCAAGAAATCATAGCTTAGCCTTAGAGGTTTATACAACTCTTTGGGCACTTCAGGAATAATTCTTGTTTCTGCACTTCGTAATTGTTCAAGGGCACAGTCCCACGAAGGCTTGGTTTTAAGCTTTTTTAGTGCTCCTGCAACTGTAATAATTGCAAGTGGCAGCCCCTTGCATTCTTTGGCAACCTCTTTTGCAATGTCAAGTAGAGAAGGATTGTCGACAAAATTACCGACTTTCTGCTTGAAAAGGATCCAAGCTTCCTCTTCAGATAACATTCCAACTTCCATGATCTTTTGAGCTCCCATTGCTTCACAAACAGATCGGAAATGAGTTGTGAATATCACTTTGCATTGATGTTTGTGGTTGCTTCCACTTGGAATTCCAAGTCTCTTTAGATCAAGAGCCTTCCAAACATCATCCAAGATTATAAGGATGCGGCTGTTCTGATCCATTAACCTTGTACACAGCCGGTCTCCACGACTCAACATATCATCCTCTTCTAATGTTAATCCGACTCCTCTTGCGATCTCACCCTGAATTCCTTTAGGGTCTGGTTGTTGACTGACAATTACCATGACAACATCATTGAACATCCTTTCTTGTTTCGCCTTTAGTCTGATTTTGTCAGCCAGTGTTGTCTTACCAACACCACCCATACCACATATTCCAATCATAGTGACCCCGTCATCTTTCAAAGCTGCCATGACCTCATCCTCTTGTAATTTTCTAGAGTCAAACACCTCACCTTTGTTACTAAGTATTGCCTCACATTGCACTGGACGATCAAAGGAGAAGGCATTTGGATTGGTGCCTTCAATTTGAAGTTGAATCAACTCCAGTGTAATTTTCTTAGCTCTCCTGCTCACGGAGTAACGTGACTTCAAGTTTGGACACCAACCATAAAAGCAACCTCTTTCAACCTCTGCTCTACCTTGCCTTACAACTTCCACATGTTCAGTAGTGGTATCAACACTAGTTAACCAAGCTTCACCATTGTGTGAAATGCGTTGTAAGTTTCTCCAGGCAACTTCCGCTCTTTCCTGCACTTCACTTTTGATATTATTCAGCTTCTCACATTCTTTATCCATACATCTGATGTTGCTCTTGTAGTAAACTAAATACCCAATCCCTCGCGCAACTGGCTGCATCAAGCAGTCCGTTACCCTTTCCACAAAAATAGATAAGAATTCCATATCTGATTAATTAATTAATTCTTCACTATGTTTCTTAGTTACAAGGAAGAAAATTAAAGGTAGAATGAAAATAAGTTGAGAGTGAGGAAGTTGAAAGTTGATAACTGAAGAGGAGGTGCTATCATTGGAATTTTTGGTAAAATAGTAAGTACTCGTTTTTTTGATATATGAGAATGCAAGCAGGAATAATAGT
Source organism: Solanum bulbocastanum (assembly GCA_037074985.1). Classification (NCBI taxonomy): domain Eukaryota; kingdom Viridiplantae; phylum Streptophyta; class Magnoliopsida; order Solanales; family Solanaceae; genus Solanum; species Solanum bulbocastanum. The sequence continues at coordinate 43,560,816 of CM073606.1, read as the reverse complement.
AGTGGGGTCAAAATGAGAGCATTATTAAAGTGGAGTGTTTATTAGATAACATTTCAAAATGGTGGACACAGAAAAGTAGAAATAAAAGGAAAAGTGTAATATTTGCTTTTGGAATTTTCTCTGCAATTTATTAAAGTGGAATCATGTTATGTATTAGGAAACCTCCTTTATTACTAGTTCAGCTGCTAGTTTTCTATTAAATGAAAGCTTAACAAAGAGAGCAATGATGGAGAATTTGTTTTATGACAATGAAAACTAAAAAAGTAGTGGGCTCAAAATGACAGCATTATTAAAGTGGTAGTGTTTGATTAGATAACATTTCAAAAAATCTGATTCCATATGGCAGTCAAAGAAATGTAGAATAAAAGTAAAAGTCTATGTTTGCTTTTAAAATTTTCTCTCCAATTGATTGAGTCATGTTGAAGCCCCTGTTCTCAACTATTGAAGCGAAAACAATTTTTTGCTAATTTTCAAATTCTCGGAAATTTCAAAATTCAACTTGAAGTTTCATGGTCAAACGTATTTTCCGAAGTTGAACTCGAACAAAAGTGAAAAAATTTCATGGCCTAAACAGCCCCTATTCTCACTTTTCTGTGCTTTCCTTCCTCTATTTTTTACCCTTTGTCAGTTGTTGGTATCGTTTTTATGGAAAATAATATTAGTATATCTCTAACTCGGAGGTAGAGGTAAAGCTTGTGTACACTATACCCTCTTTAGATTCCACCGTGTGGACTACACTGGATATGTTATTGATTTCAACTAGATTTATCCTCAATAATTGTAATATAGAAATAATTTTACAATCTTCTTCACGTGTCAGAATATCATATTCAACAATAGCCAATTTGTAAAGCACCCAATATAATTTAGGTGTTTAATCAAAAGATAAATACTTTTTCTAAGTGGTAGTCCCTTTTAACCTGTTGTTAATTGGACTTGGGTCCCAAATCAACCTTTGTGAGCTGCATTCCAGTTCTATTGCTTCTTCTCCGCCCGATAAATAACTGGTTGTGTGACATTGGGCTAAAGTTTATTCATAACACAAAAGCTATTTGGTTTACCTGAACTTGAAACGAGTACTTTTTACTTTCCTAGCTTCCGATTCATGTACAAGACTCTAGCTTCTGCCAGCACTAGTGTCTTCATACTGAGAGCAGAGAGTAGAAGTGTGTTATACTTATGCATAAAGTTGACCAAAAGATCAAGGCGGAGGGCACATCATAATTACAAAATAGATATGTTTTCACGTTGGGTCTAGTTGTTAAAATGACATAAGCATTATTTTCCCTAACAATAAATAAAAGTGAAGACTCAGGTACAAACAATTAAACTGAATAGTTCTAAAATTTCATACATATAACTCAATTTTTCAAGAACTGAAACCAACATAAGTCAAATTCAAAACTAATTTGAATTTGTACGATACTTTATAATTTTTTGTTGGTTCTATTTATTATAACAATCCTAATAGCTCCTACTGTTTCTTCTCTCATGGAAGATGAGGGTGGAGATTCATATATGTACACCATTGAACTACCGTATAAGATTGGTGGGTGTTTGAACCAGAGATAAACTATGTTAGTGGACAAATAGCTTATTATGACTATTGCAAGGGAGAAGAAAATTCTATATGAGGCAGTGTATAAAAAGGTTGTAAGTCAATGATAGAAAAATAAAATTTTGATCTAAGTTTGGACCTTATTTTGAGACAGGTATAAGACATTTATCAATTGATTTAGATATATATAACTTTTTATGAAATTCCTGAGAATAAAGAGATGGAGATATTTGTCGAGCACACAAATGAGGATCAATGGAACTATGATGCGGTTCATTATGAGGGTGGCCCAATACTACATGATGAAGAAGGCTTTGTAGATGTGGATGTAATCAAGAAAAGTGATGAGAGTGATTCGACAACTGAAGAATGTGAGTTATTTCATGATTTTGATTATTCCTTAGAAGAAGCTGACATGATTTTTGATAAATCCATCAATTCTATCGTAGAGTGGGTTAGTGTTACTCGAAAAAGTAGATATAATCTAGTCAAAGAAAAAAATGTTGAGCATGGAGTTACCTCAAATATGTTGGCTATATTTCCAAGTGACACTCAAGAAGATGACTTTGCTACATCAGAGGAGAAATTGATGAGTTTACATGGAGATTCTGACAATGAAAATCGTAAAAGATCCATTGTTTTCAATCCAACTAAGGATTTGAAGGATTCAAAATTTAGGTTTGCTCTTCATATGATTTTCCGTAATAGCAAATAATTCAAATGGACAGTTGAGGTACATGTTGTGATCCAAAAAAAGGATATCAGATCTTAAAAGAGTGAAAGTACAAGGTCTAGGGCAACTTGTAAGGTCTCAAGCGGTAAATGGTTCATATTCGCATCAAAGACTAATCAAGATGAGTCTTTCATGATCAAGACAATAGATCATGACCAATCCTGTGGCAATCAAAGAGATAACAAGTCTATTGACTCTGGATCTTTAGCTAAGAAGTATGTAGAAGATTTTAAAATTAATCCAAATTGGGGTGTGAAAGAATTTCAAGCTTATGTGATGAGGACTCATAATTGTACAATTTCATGAAATCAAAGCTTATATGGCATTAGATCTAATTACAAAGACTAAGGAAGAGCAATTTGTGATGTTGTGGGATTATTGTGCTGAGCTAAGGGGGGAGTAATCTAGGGACTATTGCATTCGCCATAATGGAAAGTGAACTGAAGAAAATATGGAGTTGGTTTTTTTACCCTTCTTAACGAGGATCTAGGCATTTCACAAAATCCTTTTGCTTGGACTTTCATTTTTGATAAGCAAAAATGCTTAATTCTAGCATTTGATGATACAATGCCACATGTTGCACATAGATTTTGTGTGAGACACCTGCACACCAATTTCAAGACCAAAGATTTTGGTGGACAAACATTGAAAGATGTCCTATGAAAAGCTGCCAAAGCAACTATAGAAGCTGAATTCTATAAACATATGGAAGAAATGGAAAAATTAGATTCAAAAGCCCCTAGATGGTTCATTAATAAGCCCCCCATTAACTGGTCAAAGGCTTTTTTCTCTTCCTTTCAAAGTGTGATGTGTTATTAAATAATTTGTGTGAGTCATTCAATAGTGTACTTCTACATGTAAGAGACATAATGATTGAATCAATTAGAATCTACATGATGTACGAACTTCGAAAGAACATAGATAAAATGATGAAGTATTGTCAGAGCTAGAGAAAAATAAGGTTAAAGCTGCTGAATGTATTGCAACTAAATTTGATCAATTTTACTGTCAGATTGAGGACATCCATTGTAGACTATTCTCTGTTGGTCTTAAGGAAAAAATATGTTCTTGTAGAATATGAGAATTAACAGGAATACCTTGTAGTCATGTTATTGTAGCTATATGGGTTAAAAAAGATGAACTTGAAATGTATGTTCAGAAATGCAATATAGTTAAGCTACTATGAAGAGTTATAACCCATCTATATTGCCAATTGTCAACTTTGATCAATGGCCTAAGACAGGGATAGAACCACCGTTGCCACTCATATATAAGGCACAACCAGGTAGATCCAAAAAACTAAAGAAGAGAAAAATTGGTGAGACAACGCAAAAAGAATCAAATTCTAGAAAGCTTACCTTGTTAAAAGCATCAAGAAAAGGCAGAAAAAAGAAATGTGAATCATGTAGAAACTTAGGACGTAATAGTAGAAAATGCCCTGTTCTTATGGAAAGAAACCAATATGAAGCTTTACATCAACAAATCCATCAGCAAGTCGAAAGGAATATAATGCTCTTCTACACCTAGTAATGCATCATAAGTAAGTAATCACATAAACTGGTTCTCCTCATCAACAATAATAGTACTAAAATGTAATTCTATTGTAGGTTTCAAGAATTATTATTAAGAATGTGGCATCAAGACAATTCAGTTTCTCATTTGTGATAGATCAAAATGTAATTATCTTTCTTATTGTCTACTTATGTTGTATCATGTATGTATTGGACCTTACTAGCTAGCTTATTATTATTTTTTTTGTACATTGTAGATCGATCAACTTAATCAGACAAAGGTACCTCAAGAACAATTGAAGAGTTCTGCATTATTCCAGAGAAGGTACAAGACCACTCATCATCGAGAAAGTGAAAAAGCGGTATGTCTCAGTGTCAAGATTACAAGAAACACTTTCTCAAAATAATAAGAGAGTAAGAAGTGATCCGGGAGCTCAGAAGAAAATTGTCCCTTAAATAAGAAGTGACAGAAACTCAATGACATTACAGATATAAATTCACATGAGTAAGATTAAAAGGAATATTAGTTCGCCCTTTTGTGGATGAACTACCTTTAAAGTTGGTGTGATATTATTTTGAATGAATTGCGAGTTAACCGGGATTAGGGGTGTATATGGCTGAGTTGGTTCGGGTTTTTCAAATATCAATTCAAACCATTTGTGTCGAATTTTTAAATCTATAACCCAAAACAAACCAATAGAACTTGGGTTTTTCAACTTCTTTTTTGGATTTTTTCGGGTTTTACGGATTTTCGGGTTTTTTCGGTAAAGTATTCATACAAACATATAATTTACTTGTACTTTAAATATTTCTTTAGTCCTATGTGCCAAAATACAACTATCTAAGGTGTTTCTTAAGAAAATAACACAAAATATTATATGAGTAATTATACTAAAATATCCAACAAAAAAATAATAATAATGAAATCGCGTAAAACAAATATTGCAAATTAACAAGTCATAATGAAAATGATCATAATGTAAAAGTACTAAATCAAGCTAAACTAAGCTTAATAAGTATTAGTTACATGACTAAATATTAAATGAAATTAAAAATAGATTATGTATTTGAATAAACCAATGTAAAACCATAAAACAAATATGCAATATTATTGTCATTCTTAGTGTTGAAATGATTTTCTCTTTGCATTAGTATTAATTTGATTTTGATTTAAGCTTTATTATAATTACCAACATCTGTGAACTATAATCTTTATTGAACCATTTAGAATTCTAAGTTTCCAACTTGAAATAATAATATATTAAAAGATAAAAACTAGGAAAAGTATAAGAAATATTTAAAAATTATATCAATATAAATATTTTTATGTTTTAAAATTAAATTTTAAAATTATATATATAATGTCGGGTTGGTTTGGTCTCGGGTTGGTATTTTTAGGTTAAAACCAAACCAACCCAACCCAAATATAGTCGGATTTTTTTTTTAATACCAAACCAAGTCAAACCAACCACTAGTCGGGTTGTTTTTTTTAGATTTGACTCAATTTACGGTTTGGTTCGGTTTTCGATTCGGTTTTGTATATCCCTAACGGGGATGATGGGGCTAAGGGATGTTAGTTATAATTCGCCCATAAATGGGCGAGCTGTCTGTTTTGCTGTGTGTTTTCACAGAGGGTCCCTTTTGATGTTTAAGATTCAAAAAGTGTCTGTTTTGATGTCGGACTCCTCACCTAGTCTCAGATATACTCATTCCTAATTTTATCTTATTGTTTATCATAAAAATAATCTACTACATTATATCTCTATCACAAATATATAAAGGCATAGTCAAAATTTAAACTTTCTAGATTTTAAATTCTAAAATAGTAATATAAGTGTTAATAACTAAATTCTAAATTTAATATTTTTAATAAAAAAAGTTATGAAAATTTAAATCAAAGCTACTAATTCTGTGGAACGATCACTACATAAAAAATGACCTTTAGCGACAATTAATTAATGACAATAGCTCAATAGCAGTTATATATGTATTTTTAGCGGCAATTAACACTTTTTGTATATGTCCGTAAAGCCTTTAGCGACGTTAAATCTAATGACACTTAACTAATGCCGGTAAAGACTAGCACATTTTATTAATGTGTCTATTTATTCCGCTTATTTGTTCACTGATCGCTTAAAAATCATTTAGTTAGTTGCCTCCATGCTTTTAATGCCAGCTTTCACTTTCAGATCATTACGATATTTTTTTGTTTTATCGACCTTTTGTTTTCATTATAATTTCCCGTACATAGCTTATTGTAGGTTTTAAACTAATTGTAAACCAAAAAAAGTTCACAGGCTATACAACTATTTTAATTATTCAATACCGTAAAATGTCCGATCCAAGAAAATTTGCAATTCGTACGTGCAGTCAAAACACGTCTTTATCCTAAAGACAAAATAAAGAAACTATAGTAAATATTAGAAATGACACCAACAAGCAAAGCTTCAAATTAAATTAATGTGAGTAATGTAGGACCATGACATTATACTCAAAAACAGCATCCCCACTGGTCAAATTTAACCAACAAGTCTTCGCGGTGGTGATTCCCTGAGCCAATCGGAAAATTCCAAAATTACCAACGATTGGCATCTCACAATACTGGTGAAATGCTGGATTCCGGCCAAGTACACTCAACGTGCTACCATTATACTTTCTAGTTATGTCGTGAAAATAGAAAAATGAATTTTTAGTTACCTTTTGCCTTGCATGAGGAAGCTTCTTTTTATATGGAGTGTGTGAGTAGCTAGATCGAGGAGGGATTTTATTGATACAAAATTATTGAAAATATTATAGAAAATATTTTATCATGAACACTTGTAGGGAATTCTCATAGCTTGAGGTGTGTCAAAAGTAGACAATATCATTAAAGATATTTCACCCATTGTAAATGCATTTCCTAAAATTCAACAAACTTTTCTAGTATAAAACTAGAAACCAGCGCACCAATAGAATATGAAAGAAAGAACTTGAGTCCATCTCCACCTCCCAAAAGAAAAGGAGTTGAGATTATATAATTAAGGGAAAGATCAATAGCAAATTGATGGCTTCAACATCAGCCAACCAACGTTCCTTTTGTAGCCATAATGATTTTTTTTTTGTTTTCCACCTGGTGTCGGAAAGCCCACATTGGAACTTCGACTAAATTCGGATCGCACTCTGCAGGGCCCATTCGGGGGTGACTCTCCCAATAGAATTTTCTCCATACCCAGGGCTCGAACCCGAAACCTTTGGTTAAGGGTAAAGCACTCCCACCAGTACACCACAACCCATGTTGGTAGCCATAATGATTATTCAGTAATTGAGAAGTTAATGTGCTATTCAATATCATCAAATAATATCATCAATAGACAAGATAAAATGGCAAAAGGACATTAAGACAAAATAATGGATTATTCCACAGCCTTAACGAAAGAATGTTATGTCAACGGTATAATATAATAAAGAATCATATAATGAATAACTATGGCTCTAATCAATTTGAATAATAAAGTACATTTGAGAGATGTTGAAAGCATGAATTTCGACTCCTTTTTTTTTTTTTTTTTTGAGATATCAAGATCATTTTTTTTCAACAAAAACAAAGTTCAGTACCTTTGTTAGATCATTTTTGATAGTCCTTTTAAGATATTAACTCTTAAATTATTCAATACAGAGTAAACATGTCTGATCCAAGAAAGTTTGCAATTCGTACGTGCAATCAAAACACGTCGTTATCCTTAAGTCAAAATAAAGAAACTACAGTAAATATTACAAATGAACACCAAGAAGCAAAGCTTCAAATAATTAAATTAATGTGAGTAGTGCAGGACCATAACATTATACTCAACAACAGCATCCCCACTGGTCAAATTGAACCAATAAGTCTTTGCAGTAGCGATTCCCTGAGCCAGCCGAAAAACTCCAGAACCACCAACAATTGGCATCTCACGATACTGGTGAAATACAGGGTTCCGACCAAGTACACTCAACGTACTCCCATTATACTTTCCAGTTGTGAACACAAAGTTGAGAGTCATGAGAAGGGCACCCTCATTTTGATCAGCTGAACCATAAATCCCTTGGGCTCGACCCACTATTGTCGAGTTGGGCTCTGGTCCAACTGTCAATGGGTCGTCCATCATTGCAACAAACCCAAAGGAAGTTGGGGATTTGGCAGTCATGTTGGATTGGGCTATTTGAACTGCAGTTGGATTTTTCCCACTAACTATATCGTGAAAATAGAAATGCAACTTAGTTACCTTTTGCTTTGCATGAGGAAGCTTCTTGAACCATTTTTCAACAGCTTTGGGACCTAATTCAACACCTTGAGCCATTGGCATGACCATAATAATAACTATGAAGCAAAGCAATAGAACTAGCCGTGTTTTTTCCATCTCTCAATTTCTCCTTGTCTTGAGAAAGAATGTATTAATTGTATACAAAGATATGAATATTTATAATGAATGTGCGAGTAGAGGACCCGAGCATTAATAATATTAAATTTATAAGACCAAATAATAAATTTAATTTAATCAAATTATTGTTTTCAGTTGATATTTTCTTAAGAAACGTATAAATTCAAACATGACAAATGATGCCTATACAGCTCAGGTATTTGTTGGGTCTCTAAAACGCATTACATTATTTTGCACGTTCGAGGCGCGCTATTTGATTTCTCCTATAATTTGGATTAGTTTGACCTTGAACAACTTGCACACATGACACAACGTGACAACAATATTTTATGTTTATATATTATATTACGTTTTAGAGATAAGACATAAGTACCCCTTAGACTATGAGCGAAATCTCAAAGACACACCTAAACTTAACGAAGGTCCCTATTACCACCCCTCCCCCCGAACTCATTTTTTTCATTTTTTTTGTGCACCTTTTGTGCTGACGTGGCACCTTCAACAACCCAAGTTGGTTGTGTTTGTACTAGGGGTGTGCATTCAGTTTTTCGGTTTTTGGTTTTGAAGAAGTGTAACACAATTTGAACCAAAATAAATTTGGTTTGGTTTGATTTTTCTCTTTTTGGTTTGGTTTTTTCGGTTTGAATATACTTTTTAATATAAAACACAAGTAGAAAGTAAATCACAATACTTAAAAGTATATCAATTATAGATGTCCAAACATTAAAAAAAAAAAAAAAAAAAAAAAAAAACTAAATCATAATGAAAATAACTAAAATGGGACAAAAGTGGTTACCTCCAACTTAATTCTAAACATATATATATAATTTGGTTTTTTTGGTTTTTTGGTTTTCATTTTTCTAAATCCGAAACCAAACCAAAAAACCAAACAAAATAAATTATAAATCCAAAACCAAACCAAAAATCCAAAAAACCAATCCAAATTAGAATTCGGTTTGATTTGGTTTGGTTTTTGGGTTTAATCCAAATAGTGCACACCCCTAGTTTGTACATACTCGCCCACCACGTGTGTAAATTATTAATTTTTTTATTTTTTGAATTAAATTTTTTTCTTAATTGTTTTTAAAAAATGAATTTTTAATTTTTAAAAAATATTCTTATTTTCTTTATCTTGTATTTAAATTAAGTTAATACACATTTTTTACCTTGTATCGAAACTTTTTTTTTTTTAACTACATTCATTGTTTTTTCTCTTTTATTTTTCTATTGATTTATTTTCATTGTCTTTCGTTTTGATTTGATTTGAAATTTAATGTCACAACCTGTGCCTACACCCTGGACGTGGCCGGCACTCGAGAACCATTGTTGGTCCCTAAGCAAACCCTCATCCTGGTTGACTACAAGTGGAAGACTAACTCAAGCATACAAAAGCTTAAAACTAAATTACAATGCAAAGAATTTCTCAAAATGAATAACTTAGAATATAATAAAATATTCAACTAGCCAAAAATAGACAACTTAAGTCTTTAAAACATTTTAACAAAATAAATGATACATATTTCTCAACTATACTGACTATCTATGAAGCCTCTAAATGACAAAGATGAAAGTCGGGACAAGACCCACGACATCCTAAGTAAATTGAAAAGTAAATGAAAGTACAAGTGGAACCCTCCGGAAGCAAGGAGGCTCACTATAGCTAACTCGAACTCCATGTGGTATCAACAAAGCTCTTGTTGATGATCCTGAATACCTGAATCTGCATCATGAAAAGATGCAGGCCAAATGATTCAGTACGTAGAATGTACGAGCATGTAGGGGGGATTCTAGAGTATAACATAAGCTTGAACTTGATAAAAGGAAACATACTTACCTCTTTTCAAACTTACTCAACTTAGAAGTACTCAAGGATAAGATACTCAACTCATAAATAAGGTTCTCAACTCGGTGAAACTCAACTCGAAATACTCAACTCATGATGATCAAGGATAAAACAATAGTAAAAGATGCAATATATATGGAAAGCTGTAAAACTGTAGATAGCAACTCAATGTATTGAAAAATACAATAATACTTAGTGTTTATATAAAAATACAATATAACTCTGTGGGAGTTTCTCTAACCGGCAACCACCACTATGAGCCTAAGTGATGATACAACATCTTGCCCACGCTGCCAGAACTGTCCTATACTTTACCGTCATATAGAACGCCTTAACTAAGTGGATCCACTAGTCTATGCTAAAAAGCACTAAGGAATCATTTAAAAAGTATGATCCTTTTCAACCCATGATTGCTATATAGTTTATGGAGACTTGAGTTATTATGAACTCGCGTCCCCATATCGGTGCTCAATACTACTCCCAAAACATACTTAGCTTATTGTTTAAAAACAAAACTCTTTCTTTGGTTTGAGGTAATTACTCAAAACTTAGGTTAAAAGCTCTCTTGGAATTAAGTATTTCCTTTCTTGCTCAAATGTGAAAACATTTTTAACTCTGAGAATACTTAGTTTCCGTATAATCTTTGAAGAAATGAACTTTACTCTTACTATTTACTCAACTCAAAGCTTAAGTCTTAAAACAAAGTTAAAACATTTGTAAAAGACTTCTTAAAACATGGTTCATGACGAATTATGGACGTGAACGACTCAATGCAATGTTTTCAATAACCATAGATAGAGTTAAACAGATGGAACTCAAGAACTTCAACAATACTACTCATTTCAAGAATGCTCAACTCAGAGGTTTCATATGGAATTATGAGCATGAACTACTCAACTCAAGGACTTAAAGATACTTCTCATCTCAAGATTGTTCGACTTATAGAGTTCATGCGGAATTATGGGCATGAACAATTCAACTCAAGGACTTCATGGGTGCCATATGATAGTCCCATGATTAGAAATATAATTTCAAAGGGGATTAGGAACTCAATACTCAAGACTTAGAACTTGAAGATACTACTCCTTTCAAAGGTACTCAACTTATGAAGTTTATGCGGAATTTATGGGCATGAATGACTCGACTCAAGGATTAAAATATCAATAAGAAACTCATGTATACGACACTTCTCATTATCATACTTATTTACTCAAATCTTAGTTCAAATCAATAGTTAATCTCAAAGGATTCACACTCAAACTCAAAGACTTTCTTGGACTCTACTCTCAACTCTCTCTTGAATGTGAATTATGAATTCAAGAGTCATGGTTCATGATATGAAGAATATAGGTGATAGTTTAGACTCATGAATACATTCTCCTCACTCTCATGCTCACTTACTTGAGTCTTGAAACAAGTTACTAGAAGTTGTAGAAGACTCTACAAACGGACTCAAAGGGACTTTCTTAGAATGTTCGAAAGAATTCTCAAAACTTAACTCTTAACTCTACCTTGAATTTGAATTATGAATTCAAGGTTGTGATCATGTTATGAATGATTTCTAGGTGTTTAGAAGTAGTTTAGAGTGATTAAAATCAAAGGGAGTGAAGGTACACTTGAAAGGGACTCAAACGGGATAACCGGCGAAAAAAAAGTGGGGGCAGGCGACCCTGGAGAGTTTGGGCGTGGGGCGCCAGCCCCAAACTTCAGAGGCTGCATTGTAGGGCGCCGCCCCAGCCCCTTGGGCGCATCTAGGGTGTGCTTCCCCAGCCTCTCCCCAGGCCAAGTTCGACGAATTTCGCCTTTCATTTTTTGATCCTAAATCGCCTTTAATCGATTTGTTTTCTCAAGTTTTCCTTAGATTCAAGTACACAACCTAAGTACACACTAATCCACTTAAAACAACTCTAAAAAAAATCACTTTCATTTCAAGAAATCATCAAAACCCCAACAAAACAAGATTTAGAATGAACTTCAAGAACACCTATCAAGAACTTAAATCCTTCAACTTTTGAAAGTGAAATTATGCTGAAAATAACATGTTTGGGTGTAGGTTAACAAACCCAATGCTATGGAAGCTTACATACCTCTTAGGGATCAAACCCATGGCGATAATCCGCAACAACTCTCAAGAATTTTGATGAACGCTTTGATCCTTTCTCTTTTCTCTTCTTCTTTCCTATCCTTGAACTCTCAACTAAAACCCCAAGCGTAAATTAGGATTATAAAACTGAACCTAATAGGATATGACCCTTAAAACATTATTAAAAACGAATTAAATTAATTTGGTAGTGAAAAGACCATAATATCCTTCTAAAATCCTATTTTGACTTTTCTTATCTAGATAGCCCAACTTCAAATGAACATATCACCCTCATACGAACTCGAAACTAAGAAAACTCGGTGGTGTTGGAAAGATACTTCAAAGATCTTTCCTACAGTATCTGGTAGCATACCTACAGTGTGATTCCAGATACAGTAGGAAAGATCTTGGAATTATCTTTCCAACGCCATCGAGTTTTCACGATTTCGAGTTCGTATGAGTGAGATATGCCCATTGGAAGTTGGGTTGTTCAATTAAGAAAAGTCTAATCCGGTTTTTTGAAGGGCATTATGGTCTTTTCCATACCCCATGACTTAATTTCATTTTTTTGTAATTAATTGGGGTCTAAACTAATAGGATTCGGTTTATGCTTTTACCATATTGAGTTAGGGTTTAGAGAAGAGAAAAAGAAGAAGAGAAAAGAGGAGAAGGAGCAAGAATCGTCAAGATCTTTAAGAATCGCTTGTGGATTTCATCAAGGGGTGATCCCTACGAGGTATGTGAGACTTTCATAGCGTTGGGTTCGTTCACCCACGTGCCTAACATGTTTAGTTTAGTGAAATTCATTCTAAAAAGGGTTGAAAGTTTGATGTTCTTGATATGTATTCTTGAATTTAATGTCGTTCTTGAATTGGGATGATATTAAGAAGTTTCTAAGATCTTTACGTCAAATTATAGAGTTGTTTGGAGTTATATTCTTAGGTACATTTGTTGGGTATCTGAATCTAAAAAGAATATGGGAAAAAGAATCGAGTTTAGGCGAATTGGGGCTGAAAAATGAAGAAGGGAAATAGTCGGGCGAATCTGGGCACTGGCTCCGCATCGCAGACCTGCTCCTAAGATTTGGGAAAAATTTCTTTGCGTCGCAGAGCGGTCATGGACTATTCTGCCTTAGAAAGTATTTTTGCGATTAAAAATTTAAATACATCTCCGCATCGCGGACTAGTATTATGACAGTGATTTCTTCATCTTTTCTCATGTTTAACTATCTAAAATCACTCCTAAACATCATGAGATCGTTCCTATCACAAATCACAATCCTTGAATTCATAATTCAATTCAAGGAAAGTTAAGAGTCAAGTCAAGGAACATCAAGAGTCAAGTTAAGAGAAGTTCATAAAATTTTCAAAAGTCTTTCACAAATGTTTTAACTTTGTTTTAAGACTTAAGTTTCGAGTTGACTAAAGAGTTATGAGTAAAGTTCATTTCTTCAAAAATTATATGGGAATTAAGTATTCCCAAAAGTTAGAAATGTTTTCACATTTGAGCAAGAAAGGGAACATCGATTCCAAAAGAGCTTTTAAGCTAAGTTTTGAGTAATTATCTCAAACCAAAAAAAGAAGTTTGTTTTAAAAACATATGAGCTAAGTATATTTTTGGGAGTAATATTGAGCACCGATATGGGGACATGGTTTCATAATAACTCAAGTCTCCATAAACCATGTAGCCACAATGGGTAGTAAAGGATCATACTTTTTAGATGATTCCTTAAGTGCTTTTTAGCATAGACTAGTGGATCCACTTAGTTAAGGCGTTCTATATGACGACAAAATATAGGACAGTTCCGGCAGCGTGGGCAAGACGTTGTATCACCACTTACGCTCATAGTGGTGGTTGTCGGTTAGAGAAACTCCTATAGAAAGTTGAGTTTGTTATTGCATTTTCTTTGACGAACTAAGTTGTTTTCTACTGTTTTAAAAGCTTTATATATATTGCATGTGTTTTATTGGTTTATATTGAGTTAAGTTGTTCATAAGTTAAGTAAAGCCAAGGTAAGTGTTCCTTTCAGATTATTTTTAAGCCTATGATATGTTTAGCAATCCAACTCACATACTCGTACATTCAATGTACTAATGCAAGTTGGCCTGGATCGTCTTATGATGCAGATGCCGATAATCAGGATCAGCATCCAGCGCCTCGTTTATCCAGTTGAACACTCATAGTCGGTTGGTGAGCCTCCTTACTTTTCGGAGGGCTGTTTTTTACATTGCTTTCTAGTTTCAGTTGTTAGGATGATCGGGGGTCCTCTTTGTTTTAGAGACTTCATAGACAGATAGTTATAGTTCTTTAGTCTTATTCATTTCAGTTGTATACGTTTAAGACTTGAGTTGCCATTTTGGCTAAGTTATTATTTCTTAAGTTATTGCAAGAGTTATGTTTCTTATGTTTAAGTCTTCCGCTGAGTAATTAAGCCAGGCCAAGGATTCGCTTGGAGCCAATAATGGTTCTCTAGTGCCAGTCTCGCCCAGGGTGTAGGATTGGGGCGTGATAAATTTGGTATCAGAGCACAAAGTTCAAGAGTCCTAGGGAGTATATGAAGTCATGTACGTAGAGTCCTAGTTATCGGTGTGAAGCGCGCCATATCTATAATTAGGAGGATGCAACATTTTAGAAAATTCCTCACTTCTTTCATACTCATTTCGTGCGATAGAGTTTATCTCTATATAGTTTCTTTCTAACTCGTGCTTACGTGTAACCAATTGTTACCTGGACTATGGTCGAGAGTGCCTTCATAGTGTGTCTTTCCTCGTGAGCTAAGAGAAGCAAAGAGATGGTTATTGACATGAGGAGCAGGATGAGTTTATTCGTTGTTAGGTGACTCGTCTGTCAAGTAAGGAAAATAAGGTAGCCATGCTAATAGGTTACATGGGCATAGCAAGATTGATGATCCATGTGCAACAAGTTGAGGAGGACCAATTGAAGGATAAATAAGCGTTTAAGAATAAGAGGGCTAAGACATCAGGGAATGAATTCGGGCAGCAAAACATGCGAACTAGTCTTCTTGCCAATATAAGCAAAAAGGACCTGCTCTATCATCTACTAGTGCACCTGCACCAAGGAACAAATGTGTGTACAATAGTTAGTATTCTTAGAACTTCAGAGCTAGACCTGTGCATTCGCAAGGTAGTAAGGCACAAGGGGGTACTAAGGCTCTTGCATGTGCTAAGTGTAGTAGGAGTCACTCAGGGGTGTGTCGTGATGGCTCCACTAGGTGTTTCAAATGTGGCCAGAATGGTCATTTTATGAAAGAGTGTCCTAAGAAGAGGCAGAGTAATGGTAATAGGGGCAATAGAGCCCAATTTTCATCGTTGCTCCACCAGACAGGGGTTGCATTTAGATGAGCTACTTTCGGTACTGGCGGAGGAGCAAACCGCCTTTCTGCGATCACTAGTCGTAAAGAGCAAGAGAACTCTCCAGATGTTGTCACTGGTATGATCAAAGTCTTTAACTTCGATGTTTACGCTTTGCTAGACCCACGAGCAAGTTTATCTTTTGTAATCCTTTATGTTGCAAATAATTTTGGTGTTCTTCCTGAGAAACTTTGTGAACCCTTTTGTGTTTCTGCACCTGTTAGGAAGTTTATTGTAGCTGAGCGAGTATACCGTGATTGTGCTATTTCGATCAATCACAAAGACACCATGGCTAATTTAATTGAGTTAAACATGGTAGATTTCGACATCATTCTAGGTATAAACTGGCTTCATGCCTGTTATGCCTCCATTGATTAAAGAACTCGAGTTGTTAAGTTCCAAATTCCAAATGAGCCAGTCATAAAGTGGAGTAGTAGTTCAACAGTACCTAAGGGTCGTTTCATTTCATACCTTAAGGCGAGAAAATTATTTTCAAAGGGTTGTATCTATCACTTAGTCCGAGTTAATGACTCTAGTGTTGAGATACCTCTCATTCGGTCAGTTCCAATAGTAAAAGAGTTTCCAAAAGTCTTTCCTAATGATCTACCTGCAGTCCCTCCTAAGAGAGAAATAGACTTCGCATAGACATTCTTCTAGATACTCGTCCTATCTCTATTCTGCCATATAGAATAACACCAACAGAGTTGAAAGAGCTAAAAGAGCAGTTAAAAGATCTTTTATAGAAAGGTTTTATTTGACCAAGTGTCTCACCTTGGTGGGCTCCGGTCTTATTGTGAGAAAGAATGATGGTTCCCTTAGGATATGTATAGATTACCGCCAGTTGAACAAGGTTACCATCAAGAATAAGTAGCCTCTTTAGAGAATTGATGATCTTTTCTATCAGATTCAGGGTACTACTTGTTTCTCCTAGACAGACCTCAGATCTGGCTACCATCAGTTGAAAGTAAGAGAATGTGATATTTCCAAGATAATATTTAAGACCTGCTATGGTCATTATGAGTTTCTGGCCATGTCGTTCGGTTTAACCAATGCACCTGTAGCATTCATGAGCCTTATGAATAGAGTATTCAAACCTTATTTAGATGTGTTTGTTATCGTATTCATTGATGACATACTAATCTATTCAAGGAATGAGGAATATCATGCTATCCATCTCATAATAGTTCTCCAAACTCTAAAGGATAGAGAGTTGTATGCCAAGTTCTCTAAATGTGAGTTTTGGCTTGAGTCTGTGGCATTCTTAGGCCACATAGTTTCTAGTGATGGAATTAGAGTTGATACCCAAAAGATAAGGGCAGTGCATAAATAGCCTAGACCCATATCTCTAATTGCTATTAGGAGTTTCTTGGGTTTGGCTGGATATTATAAAAGGTTCGTAGAGGGGTTCTCATCTATTTCATCCCTTTTGACCAAGTTGACCTAGAAAATAGTGAAGTTTCAATGGTATGAAACTTGTGAGAAAAACTTTCAGGAATTGAAAAAGAGGTTGACTACTGCCCTAGTTTTGACGTTACCAGAAGGTACGCAAAGCTTTATTGTATATTGTGATACGTCTAGAGTTTGTTTGGGATGTGTATTAATGCAGAATGACAATGTTATAGCTTATGCCTCCAGACAGTTGAAAGTTCATAAGAAGAATTACCCAAACCATGACTTAGAGTTGGTTGCTGTAGTATTTTCTTTGAAAATATGGAGCCATTACCTTTATGGTGAGCATGTGCATGTGTTCACCGATCATAAGAGTCTTCAGTATGTGTTTACTCAGAAAGAGATTAATCTCAGACAAAGGAGGTGGTTAGAATTTCTCAAGAATTATGACATGAGTATTCTTTATCACCCAAGTAAGACTAATGTTGTTGCTGATGCTTTAAGCAGGTTATTTATGGGTAGTACCGCCTATTTAGAGGAAGATAAGAAAAAGTTAGCAAAAGAGGTGCATAGATCTGCACGACTAAGAGTTCGACTAATGGATTCCACAGAAGGAGGAGTAGTGGTGATGAATGGGGCTGAATCATCAGTAGTGTCAGAAGTGAAAGAGAAGCAAGATTAAGATCCTTTATTACTTGAATTAAAGGCAAGTGTTCATACGCAAAAAGTGATGGCATTTGAACAAGGGAGAGATGGTGTTTTGATGTATCAAGGTATATTGGGTGATTGATTTCAAGGGTAATTGGGATGATCACCTACCTCTCATTGAGTTTGCGTACAACAATAGTTACCACTCTAGCATTCAGGTGGCTCCTTATGAAGCTCTTTATGGGGGAAGATGTAGATCTCCTATTGAATTGTTTGAAGTTGATGAAGTTGGGTTGATAGGACCAGATTTAGTTCATCAAGCTATGGAGAAGGTGAAAGTGATTCAAGAGAGGTTGAAAGCGACATAGAGTTGCTAGAAATCCTACACTGATGTTAGGAGAAAGAAGTTAGAGTTCGAAGTAGATGGTTGGGTTTACTTGAAAGTTTCACCCATGAAAGGTGTTATGAGATTTGGTAAGAAGGGGAAGCTTAGTCCCCGATATATTAGTCCTTACAGAATATCCAAGAGGATTGACAAGGTAGCTTATGAATCAAAGCTACCACAAGAGTTAGCCGCGGTTCATTTGATATTTCACATCTCCAAGTTGAAGAAGTGCATGGGCGATCCTTCATTGATTATACCAACTGAATGTTTTATTTAAAATATTAGACTAATTAGACGGGTTTTTAAGAGTCGCCACTTAATTTATAAGGAAAATTAAGAAAACTATCTTTTTTTTTCATAAGATTAAAATAGAAATCTAACGAAAATATTAAAAAGGGAGTTGGGGGCTCATATTAGCATTTCGAGAAGGGTTAAAAAGCACCCAAAATGCCCGCCAAAATGCGGTTATCCAATGATTAACTATTTGGCTAAATAGTGTTTAAGAAAATGCGCCTACTTGAATAAATAGAGAAAGGAAAAAGATTTACTTAATTTTAAATATTTAATTCAAAATGGTTATCTTTTAGGGAGTTGATTAGGAAGAACATTTAAATTAGATAAACACACTAGGATGCACGGTCAATTAAATGACAAAAGAGATAATATGTGGGCCCAAGTTTGGTTTCTGTCCCCCTGGCCCGATACTTGGGCCTAATCCTATTTTTGGGCCTTTGGCCCAACACTTGGCACCTATCCTAGAAATCTAATTTTTATTAGGCCTTAGGCCCAATTCCACCTATCCTAGAATCTGATTTTTATTGGGCCTTAGGTCCAATTCCACCTGTCCTACAATCTAACAAGATAATAGCAAATAAGTGGGATAAGGCCCAAAAGTAATAAAATACAACTCCTGAAATTAAGAGTGGGCTTTTGCCCCAATCTTTTCCATTTCTCGATATGTTGCAGATTCTTTCTACTCCGGGAATTGTTCGTTGATTTTAGGGAACCTATTCTTCGATCTTATTTTATTCGATTGACTCGATAAAATAAAATTGGGCCTCCTTGGCCTATTTTGAGATGCATGGGAGGACCCAAGAGTTCATGGTGAACTCAGACAGATTTCACATGTACACAACACAAAAGAAAACCACATCAACATCTATTTTAGCAATAACCATAAATCTCAAATTATCTTCAATGACAGTGAACCAATTAAATAAGGAAATTGCAATGGGTAATGATCACAAATCAGACAAATTTATTGTGAACAAATATATTAGGCTACCAAAGAAATTCTCTAATAGAGACATGCATGTCTTCAAATATAATTATAGCATTCAACCAAAGACCTTAAGATTACTCCTCATCATTAGAGTATCAAACAAGAGATAAGGTTCCAGATAAGAATAAATTGGACCAACTTAACCGATTCTATAATCTGGCATTACATACTAGCATGGCAAGGCTAAAAATATATAAACTGAGATGAATAAATCATGATAAAAAAAAAGTATTCAGACATTTAGCTAACTTATCAGACACGTAGTGTAAGCTAAATATTCATAACAAATTTGAAGCAGATCTGATCGATACCACATAGAAACCAAAGACCATGCATATTTCAATAATAGAACCATGACTTCAATTAACAACTCAACATACTATTTACAGCCAGATCAAACCAATTTAAAGGTATTTTTCAAGAAAAGCTAATGGAAAGCAGTCACTACATGTAACCAGTACTAACCAACAAGTGAAGATAAAGATTTGGTCAAATAAACTCTTTACAGAAAGGTAAAGAGTAATCATTCAAGAACAATGTATGAGAGTATATAATGACCAACTTGCGACACATAGAGAGGATGGTAAGAACACATGATTAACTCAAGCTAAAATGAAAGTCACATTCACATGGAGCTATAGATAATCACATATTATAAAGGTGCCTTTGATCATAAAAATAGATACGGATGAGAGGATAACTAAGATAATAACTGAAATTTCTGGATTTTAGGCAGTTTAAACAACATTAAACAAATCTAGCCATGCTTAGAAGCAAAATAAAGGGAAATATATTCCCAGCTACCTTCTAAAAATTGAAAACGTTGAACAACTAATCAATCAGAGGACAAGCGAAAGGTGTTTCCATTCAAAACTGTACATAAACAGATCTGCTAGCATGATATTTGAAGAGCACAATTCCAAAATACCATATACAATCAAAACGACTAAATACACAACTGCATAATACAATCTATATTCTCCAAACAAGACATGCTGGAAAAAATAGTGCAAATGAGAAAAGAAAAAGAAATAAAAAAAATTGAACAACAATGGATAAAAGGAACTGTTACATCTAATGGAAAATAGATGTAACAACATTTGAACTCCATATTAACTAATCTTATCATTTCGGCTAATACTCGCAAATAAAACAATGACAAAACATAAGAACACACCTTATGCTTCAAAATGACTAAGACATACTCAACTTAAAATCGAACAGTGCATCAGATAAACAAGTTCGAATTAAAAAGGAATGTTACATTTTTTGAGGCAGCAAAACAAGGACGGGACAAGCCAGGAGCCGACATTCACCACGAGACTCGAATACGAACAAACGAACGAATATTCTGGGAAAAATCCCATACTCGAACGAAACTTGAGAAAACTGCCCTGAATATGTTTCTATATATATATTTTAGCTATTTTGGCTTAAGCTACTCTGACTGTTTTTGCTCAAAAAAAAAAAATCCCCCAACCCCTAACAATGGAGGAAGACGAGGTATTTATAGAGCATAACTAGGGTAGCTTTGAATTCGAAATTCAAATTCTCTTTAGAATACGACTGAACGGCCAGAAATTAGTATGTATTCCCAATAGATTCGAATGGAGGATTGTCCGATTCAAAGGGCAAGGACAAAGAAACAAGGAGATGGAGACACTTGGATGATTCGAGAATATTCTCGTACTAACGGATAAGAACAAGAGAAAAGGGACGCGGGCTGCTGGCATTGGACTGCTGGACTCGCAATTCTAGGCTCTTGTTGCTGCAGCTGGATGCGATTTTTGTTTTGGGTTTCGACTGATTTTCCAGCGTGAAGAAGAAACGGGGTCGGTTTGTTGAAAAATCAAAGGCTGAAACGTATGTTGTTTGTATTATATGGGTATGGCCTGATGGGCTTCTTTCTTTATTTCTATAGGAAATGGGCTGGGAATATGATAGGCCAAGAGGATTTGGATTGCAACTCTAGCCAATATAAGTTTAGAACTTAACCAAATTTAATTGGAGAAATCGGCTAAAATTAAATAGGACGAATTAATATAATCAATTAACAAGTTTCTTAATATGAACGAAATAAATAATTAACTTAATTATAAACTAATCAATTTAAATAACTTCAAAAATTAAAACTACTAAACTAAATTAATAAAATATTTATTTTAACAAAGTAGAAATCTTTTGATTTGGTTTTCAAATATTTAGAAAATATACTAATTATATATATAATTATATGAAATATATTTCTTATTTAATATACTATAAAAATAGATGGAAATTACTTAAAATAACCTTGAAACTATTTGAATTATATAAATATAATTATTCTAAATCGTTTGAAAATCAAGAAGCTCGAAAATTATTTATTATCGGGGAGGGTCAAAATTGGGTGTCAACAACTGTCCCTCGTGTTACTCGGATTGATGCAAGAAATTCGAGGAAAATGAAATTGACGAATCCAATTTTGAACTACCATATCTTCAACTTTTGGAAAAGAGATTTGGTACGGACTTTGGGAGTTATGGCCGAACCCCGAAAGTGGGTTTCCTACATGTCTCAGGTAATATGAGAATTCAGGACACTTGTAGTTCGATACGCTTGATTCGACGCACGACTTTGAAAGAATTCAAAAGCTAACCTGATATAGAATTATGAAGAGATTGAAATGCTCGAGAATAATATTATTTAAGAGCACATATTGGAATACAGCCGAGTTTTCAACATTGAGTCCGCCTACATATCCTTAAACATTAGGAATCAGGCTGCTTGTAGTTCGACTCAATCGGTGGAAAAAGAAATCTAGTATGCTAAGATAACCTTTGATTGGGAAGAGTGACAAAATAAGTCGAGTATGAAAAAGAGGCTTGCTGCAATGTCACTCAAATTGGAAACTTACCTTTGATAAAAATCAAAATTTTTCGAATGCAAAACTGGAACTGATAAACCCAAAGAAAAACCCACATGCCTTCTGATAAGGGTGAGGTTTGATTGTGGTGGAAGTCGCTCCTCAGCTCGCGTCCTAAGAGTTTGATATTCCTCTTTGGACTATGTCCTAGTTTGCTGATAAGAAAAAGTTCCACGTTGTACTGCATCTTTTTTGATGTCGTCCGCACTTGTGGTTTGTTTGAGAATTCATCCTCTTAGGATGCTCTAAAAAAATACTGAAATAAACTTGTTAGAAGAAATGAATTGAAAAAAGTGGTAACATCTCTTACGATACTTTTTCAGTTATGCTCTTACACGTTTCTGTGGATACGTCATTGTCTTGGTGTTTTGAAGTTACTCTTTCTTTGAAAGATGTCATATAGGTATGTTCAGTATATGTCTGCACACTCAAAGTAAATAATTAGTAGACACGGTGCCGCTTTAGCTAGCGACTTGAGTCAAAAATAAAGAAAGCTCATTCATATAATAAAATGAGTATATCTTTATGAATACGCATAAACATCATTTTCAACTAGACGAGAAAATAAAAAAGAGTATATCTTTATGAATAGGCATAAACATCATTTTCAACTAGACGAGAAAATAAAAAAGTATTGAGAGTAAAGGATATTAGATATCGCTTTTGAATACCCTGTGTTCATTATAACTCATGATTTGCTGAGGATTTGGAGATGTCATTGCTTGTTTTGTGCAAGGCAAACTCTGATGATCTCTATAGCGAGCCAAATGGCTTGATAATGATCCAACTATAACAAGGTGGATGGCTCGATAATAATCTAACTGTAACGAGGCAGATTCTTGATAATAGTCCGACTGTAACGAGGTGGACGCTCGATAATATTCCAACTGTAACGAGGCGGATGACTCGATAATATTTCAACTATAATGAGGTGGATGGCTCGATAATATTCTATTGTAACGATGTGGATGGCTCGATAATAGTCCAACTGTAACGAGTTGGAGGCTCGATAATATTCTAATTGTAATGAGGTGGATGACTTGATAATATTCCAACTGTAAAGAGATGGATGCTCGATAATATTCCAACTGTAACGAAGTGGATGCTCGATAATATTCCATCTGTAACGAGGTGGATGCTCAATAATACTCCATCTGTAACGAGGTGGAGGCTCAATATTATTTCAATTGTAACGATGTGTATGGCTCTATAATAATCCAACTGTAACGAGGTGGATGCTCGATAATATTCCAATTGTAATGAGCTGGAGGCTTGATAACATTTCAATTGTAATGAGGTGGATGCTCGATAATATTCCAACTGTAATGAGGTGGATGCCCGATAATAGTCCAACTGTAACGAGGTGGATGACTCAATAATATTTCAATTGTAACGAGGTGGATGACTCGATAATACTCCAACATAGTATAAAATAGGAACCTGAAATGGACAAATAAATATGCGAACCACTTATGGGATGGATCACCCAACAAAACTATATACTAAAGTCATTGATCAGCCAATCAAAACATATAATCCACTTATACAGTGGATACCCTAAAAAATTTGAAATCTTGGTCCTGACATTGTCAGGAAACACGTATGCTAAAATTGCTACGTGAAAATCATACTAAAAAAAACTATATTGACGTATATGCACGTCGCGACTGCGATTCTATCTTTAAAGGAAAGAATTAACGAGGTGACTGACTTAATTCTTTCACACGAAGATTAAAGTCACTTCTGCCTTTCTTTACAAACTCAACAAAGTTTGAGTTTGTTGCTGACATCTTCAATTGTTATAAAAAAACATGTACCTATTTGATAACTTCGACTGTCATAAGGATATTGCGATCTCCAACATCTTTTTTGATATAACGGACTTGGTGATTTTCCCTTGCAATACTTCTAAGATAGTGTCACTTTTGATCATCTTCAGATTTGATGTTGATTTCGTAGATGATCCTGACTTTACCAATACTATCACCTGCAAATTTTGACACCAAATATTAGTATCGATGATGAAGTTAAAAATAAAATTAAAGATAAAATGTCAGATTAAGTCATTTGGCTTATCAATATTAGGGTATGGTGAGCCTAATGGTGACTTTGATCGTGACTCGTCACTAGTGATCCACTGACTCGTTGTTTCTTAAATATTTGAAAAAATCTATTAGCATTTGTCTTCAATATTCTTGCAAAATAAAAGGAAACTATTTATAAATCACTTAAGGCAACATAATGAAATGAAGATAAAATGAGATGGAATGTTTTCTAAGTTATGTTGATGAGACCACGATGGATGCAAATGACGCCTTTTGTCACACTTGACACATTTACATTGCCATTTTTTGTGTGCTCGATGTTCCTTCATCTAAAGAAAAACTCTTAGTTTGAAAGATTGATTTGTGTTGGTCTTGTCTTTATGTTCCTTCATGCAATTGGCTTATACGCTCGTCCGTCCTTTGTAAGATAGTCTTGATGGAATTTTTGAGGATCCTCCTCAAAATTTTGTCCCAGTCTAAACTATGAAAAAACTCTTGTAACTTGCTTTGTTAATTCTGAGGTTGCTTATTCTGGAATTTTGAGGTCCCTCCTCAAAATTCTATCCCATTTTGCCTTAATAATAATAAGTACAAGTCTTTTAACAAATGACATTTTTGTGAAATTTTTGAGATGATCTCAAAAATTTTGTCCCACTTGCACATTTCAACATGATTTCCAACTTGATTATCTAGAAAATGCCATTTTGTGGAATTTTGAGATCCACTCAAAAACGTACCCAATTGCATTTTGATCTTGAGTCTTGACTTTTTGAAGAAGTCTATCTTCAAATGAATTTTTGAGATCTTCTCAAAAGTTATGTCCCAGTTTCCATTATAAAGAAAAATGAAAATCTTATGGGCAATATGATCGAGTCGTCGTGGCACTTACGTGTCCCGTTGAGGCAGGAATCAGGTCAAACATAGTTCCAACACTCAAGGATTAACAAAAATAGGAAATTTGATAAGGAAATGACCTAGGCCGACATAGGACGCCTACGTATCTCATTCTTGAGAATTCAGGTCGAACGCAGTTCATTACAATAAAAGGTGTGATAAAATGGAAAGAAAGAGACAAAAAACATTTTCCCAAGAAAGATAACAATAACTTTATATGCAGAATTTTGGCCAATGTTGGGCATACTTCTTTTCAACTTTTGATGACAAATATCTTCAGATGACTCAGTTCAGAAACATCTTACACTTACTCTTAAGCATCCAATATGTTATCCCTTGAGGTGGTTTCCTTAATTTTGATCAAATTGTTGTTGATCATGTTATGAATCTTGTGCTTGAGGGTTGAACAATTTTCTGTGTCGTGTCCAACAGCTCCTGAATGATAAGCACATCTATGGTCAGTCCTATAAAATTTCCTGAAAGGATTGATTGGTCTTCCTTCTATAAGATGGAGCATACCCATTACTTTCAACCTTTCATAAAGTTGAGTTTGAGATTCCCTTAGTGGTGTAGATACCTAAGGAGACTTCCTAAAGTTTGGACGAGAGAATCGTTTCTGATTGACATTGTGGTTTCGATATTTCCCTTGTGGAGTTGACCACATATGGGTAGCTGTGACCATATATACCTCTTCTTCTTTTCCTTTTGATATATCCATATTACTAATTCTAGTAGCTTTTCCATCAACTCGCAATGCTGTATGGCTTGTGACCTTTCCAGTCTTGAAACCATCTTCCAAAGCTTCTCCCACTTTGACGATCTCAATAAATTTTTGTCTCATCATACACAACATTCTTTTATAGTCCTCAGGCTCTTGAGTTTGAATAAACATTTTAGTGATCTCACGTTCAGACATGGGACGTTGAACTCTTGCGGCCTCTTTTCTCCAATGAAGAGCGTAGTCTCGATAATTTTCTGTAGACCTCTGCTTGATCTTCTCCAAGTAGTAGCGATCTGGGGCAAGTTCTACGTTATGTCCAAATCTTTCAGTGAAATCCTTTGTGAGTGCATTCCAACTCGTCCATTGTTTTAATTCTTATGATGTAAGCCACTCCAATACTTCTCCATTTAGACTTCGACTGAAGAGACGCATCAACAATGCTTCATTTTCGCCAACTCCCACGAGTTGATCACAATAAACTTTCAAATGAGTTAGAGGATTTCCAGTTCCATTAAAAGTGACGAACTTTGGCACTTTAAACCCTTTTGGAAGTTCCAAATTCGGATGAATGCATAAATTTTCATAGTTCAGCCCTACCTTTTCTGAAGAGTAGTCAAGTTCTCTTATCACTTTCGTAATCTCTTCCTTCATGATCTGCTTAGTTTTTTCCTCTTTGGCCCTTTACTCTTTCTCCTTCTCTTCATAGTGGTCAAGTTTGGAATAGGCAGTATAGTGAAGGTGTTGTTTGGTGTGGCCTGGAATATCAAAAGTTACTTTTGGAGGTAAGGGTGGAACGTTTGGTGGATTTTGAGTGCCTTGAGTAGGGGTCTGGTTCATAAAAAGGGATGTTTGAGGATTGTTGACATTTAGTCTTTGAAATGGAAGGAATGTTTAAGAGTTGTTAGCATTTAGGCTTTGACATGGAAGGAAGGTTTGGGGGTTGGGATTCAGGCATTGAAGAGGAGGTGGTGCTTGGTATGAAGTGTTGGTCTCATGAAGATTTGGGGTAGTTAAGTTAATAGTTGAGGGATTTTGAGCAGGGTTGGAGGGTGGGTTATTCTGGACATGTTCCAATTTTGACTTTAGAGGAAGAAAGTGGAGTGGAAGCCTTCCATCACCTCTGTTGACATCGATAGTCGAAATAAAAAAATCTTACTTTTTCTGGAGCTCAACCCTCAATTCAGCAATTTGTTTCATCAACTGTGCAATTAACTCATTTTGTTCAACTGTAGGGGCTGAACTATAACAGCTTTAGTCAAGCCAGTATTCTCACTATTCTGAGTCATTTCTTTTTCCTTTCAACAAATTTCTATTGGGGAAGAAATCTTTGAGAACTTTGAATGTTCAACCAATTATTCAACACAAATGAGTTTTCAGTACCTGGCAAAGAAAAATAACTCAAAAGACAAATGTGTTAGTTTGTCGATGATAAATAATACAATATATCACACACATACTGTAAACACATAAGAGTTGCTTCATTTGAAGATAAACTAGCCCATATATATATATATATATATATACAGAGAAATGACTAAATAGAGAGGAATTTGTCTATTTGATTTTGAGCCTATTGAATCAGAAATGTCAACTTGAGTCGAGACAAGGTTGATTGTATCTTTCATTATCGTTTTTTTAATTTTCGATCGATATGAAAATCTAATGTCTTTGCTAGAGTTGGAAAAGAAAAAAAAATTCAAAATGGAGACCGAGCCTAGAAAGGCCGCCTACGTATCTCACGAGGAGAATTAAGGTCCTGCGTAGTTCGACCTTGAATAATTTTTCGATTTGAGATAAAGAGTTAACCCTTTTTTTTTTCTGAAGTAAGATGTGGAAAAAATGAAGTTCGAATTTTGTTGAAAAACTTAAGACTCGAAAAGTATTTGGACGCACTTTTGATAGTGACTTGATATTTGTGTTTAGGGGTTTCTAGAAAAATTCCGAAAAGAGTAGGCTAGAACATCTCCAAATAGAGCAACATAATCACAGAAGCAGTTATAACACATAAACAAATATTGTGCGTTCTAAACATATATGTGATCCTTTTGTGCCAAGGATAGGTCTAACGATTTGAATGATGTATACATCATTTGAAAAACTCCATTGCCTCAAAACTCAAATTTATACAAACTTTATAAGTAAAGTAAATGGGGATACATAGTAGAAAAATGAGATACAAATAATCAGTCCCACGCAGAGGTATAACCCTAAACTATGCCTCCATGGAAGGTCCTTCGATCTTAAACTTCTCGTCATCTCCATATGCCGACGCCTTTAGATGGACTAATAGTTTGTAAAAGCTCTTTCTTCGACTAGAATAATCTATAATCTACTCCATACACCAAGGGACAATGGTTTGTCCAACGACATATACATATTTCAAATTTAAACACATAAATATGATCGTCCGTTTAAGTTGTGGGCCGTTTTGGACTTAAGATGGTCTCTTTAATGGGCCCAACACGCCTTGGGTATTGGGTCATCTTAGTTCAATGCGCTAAAAGGGATTTGGTTTCGTTCTATGCTAGTTGACTAAGAGTTGGTTTGGATAAGACCTAGTTACCCAAATTGGACAAACAGCGGGGTGAAGTATGATAAACGACGTTAGATGACCATAAACCAACTATTCGTTTATCACTTCAAAAGAATTCGCATGCGTTTTTTGAAGGACAGTCGTGGAAAGCCACGTAACCGCCTTATTTCCTAATGTAAACTATTTGCCGTTTGGCGGAATTAATGTCATGACATGCCACAATTTATAATTTACAAGAATCAAAACAAGTAAGCAATTAAACAAATAGCCAAATAAGTTAATCTAAAGTTTATAACTCATTCAAGTCCCCAGAAGAGTCGTCGTTCTGTTTTATTTAAAATATTAGACTAATTAGACGGGGTTTTAAGAGCCGCTACTTAATTTTTAAAGAAAATCAACAAAACTATATTTTTTTTCTTCATAAAAGTAAAACAGAAATCTAATAAAAAAATTAAAAAGGGAGTTTGGGGCTCATATTAGCATTTCGGAAAGGGTTTGAAAGTACCCAAAATGTCTGCTAACACGCGGTTATCCGATGATTAACTATTTGGCTAAACAATTTTTAAGAAAATACGCCTACTTGAATAAATAGAGAAAGTAAAAATATTTACTTAATTATAAATATTTAATTCAAAATGGTTATCTTTTGAGGAATTGATTAGGAAGAACCTTTAAATTAGATAAACACACTAACATGCACGGTCAATTAAATAACAAAAGAGATAATATGTGGGCCCAAGTTCGGTTTGTTCGCCTAGACCGATACTTGGGCCTAATCCTATTTTTGTCCCTTTGGCCCAACACTTGGCACCTATCCTAGATCTTTGATTTTTATTGGGCCTTAGGTCCAATTCCACCTATCCTAGAATTTAACAAGATAATAGCAAATAAGTGGGATTAGGCCCAAAAGTAACAAAATACAACTCCTGAAATTAAGAGTGGACTTTTGGCCCAATCTTTTCAATTTTCTGATTTGCTGCAGATTCTTTCTACTCCGAGACTTGTTCGTCGATTTTAGGAAACCAATTCTTCAATTTTATTTGATCCGGTTGACTCGATAAAAGAAAATTGGGCCTCCTTGACCTATTTCGAGATGCAAGGGAGGACATAGTAGTTCATGGTGAACTCGAACATATTTCACATGCACACAACACAAAAGAAAAACACATCAGCATTTATTTTAGCAATAACCATAAATCTCAAATTATCTCCAATGACAGTGAACCAATTATATAAGGAAATTGCAATGGGTAATGATCACAAATCTGACAAATTTAATGTGAACAAACAAATTAAGCAAGCAAAGAAATTCTCTAACAGGGACATGCATGACTTCAAATATAATTATAGCATTAAACCAAAGACCTTAAGATTACATCATTAGACCATCAAACAAGAGACAAGGTTCCAGATGAGAATAAATCGGACCAACTTAATTTATTTTATAATCTAACATTACATACTAGCATGCCAAGGCTAACAATATATAAATTTAGATGACTAAATCATGATAAAAAAAATGTATTCAGACATTTAGCTAACTTATCAGACACATAGTGTAAGTTGAATATTCAGAACAAATTCGAAGCAGATTTGATCAATACCATATAGAAACCAAAAACCATGCATATTTCAATGATAGATTCATGACTTCAATTAACAACTCAACATACTATTTACAGTCAGATCAAACCAATTTAAAGGTATTTTTCAAGACAAGCTAATGGAAAGCAGTCACTACTTGTAACCAATACTAACCAACAAGTGAAGAAGAAGATTTGGTCAAATAAACTCTTCACAGTAAGGTAAAAAGTAATCATTCAAGAACAATGTACGGGAGTATATAATGACCAACTTACGAAACACATAGAGAGGATGTTAAGATACATGATTAGCTCAAGCCAAAATGAAAGTCACATTCACATGGAGCTATAGAGAATCACATATTATAAAGGTGCCTTTGATAAAAAAATAGATACGGATGAGAGGATAACTAAGATAATAACTGAAATTTTTGAATTTTAGGCAGTTTAAACAACATTAAACAAATTTAGCCATGCTTAGAAACAAAAGGAAGAGAAATATATTCCCAGCTACCTTCTAAAAACCGAATACGTCGAACAACAAATAAATCAGAGGACAAGCGAAAGGTGTTTCTATTCAAAACTAGACATAAACAGATCTGCAAGCAAGCTATTTGAAGAACACAATTCCAAAATACCATGTACGATCAAAACGACTAAATACACAACTGCATAATACAATCTATATTCTCCAAACAAGGCATGCTGGAAAAACAGTGCAAATGAGAAAAGAAAAAAAAAATTTGAACAACAATGGAGAAAAGGAACTGTTACATCTAATGGACAATAGATGTAACAACATTCGAACTCCATATTAACTAATCTCATGATTTCAGCTAATACTCTCAAACAAAACAACGACAAACATAAGAACACTCCTCGAATCAGAGAGGAATGTAACCTTTTTCAAGGTAGCAAAATAAGGACGGGAAGAGCAAGGAGCCGACATTCACCACGAGACTCAAATACGAACAAACAAATGAAAATTTTGGGTAGAATCTCAGACTTGAACGAAACTTGAGAAAACTGATGCAAAATGAAGTAGAAAATGTGATACTCCGATCGAAACTCAATTCTCTCTGCCTTGAATGTGTTTCTATATATATATTTTAGCTATTTTGGCTTAAGCTACTCTGAATGTTTTCGCTCAAACAAAAATCCCCCAAGCCCTAACAATGGAGGAAGATGAGATATTTATAGAGGATAACTAGGGTAGATTGGAATTTGAAATTCAAATTCTCTTCAGGATAAGGCTGAACTGCCTGAAATTAGTATGAATTCCCAACGGATTCAAATGGAGGATCGTCCGATTCAAAGGGCAAGGACTAAGATACAAGGAGATGGAGACACATGGACGATTTGAGAATATTCTCATACGAACGGATAAGAAAGAGAGGATAGGGACGCAGGCTGCTCGCATTGGATTGCTTGACTTGCGATTCTATGCTCTTGTTGCTGCAGTTGGACGCGATTTTTGTTCTGGGTTTCAACTGTTTTTGCAGCGTGAAGAAGAAGCGAGGTCGGTTTGTTGAAAAAAACAAAGGCCGAAACATATGTTGTTTGTATTGTATGGGTATGGGCTGTTGGGTTTTTTTGTTGATTTCTATAGGAAATGGATTGGGAATATGATGGGCCAAGAGGATTTGGATTGCAACTCTAGCCAATTTAAGTTTAGAACTTAACCATTGTCGCACCCCATTTTTCTCAAAATGGGTTTTAGTGCATGACCTAACAACTCTTTTTGGGTTATAGGTGAATGAAGAGTCGCCACCTAACGAGTTAAGGTGCGTTAGGGCACCTATCTAACCTAACTAATTCTAACTTAAGGCCAAAGAACTAGATATCGGGTAAGGGTTCAAATTACCTCGAGGGGAAGGTGTTGTTGAGAAGGTTGCGAGCCCATCTTCTTTCTCTCTCATCACCAAAGCCTGGAATACCCTCCTCGCTCAAATCTGCATGCTCCGCATCCTCCAAAAGCCATACATAATACTCAGGCGTGCAGAAGGGTCTATGTTCTTGAACATCAATAGTCACTACTCTTTCCCACCTTCGCAATATGGTGTCCACTTGTGGTATTTCTGGCCCAAGTCATACCGATAATGGCCCATATGGGATCGCAGAGGTATCATCTGTATTTGTCCAAACTGTCGGAGGACTCGGAGTGGTGTGTATGGTTGTACGCCATTTAAACCAATAAGCTCGATAAAGTAAAGTTTAGTACCCCTTATAATGGCACGACAAGGTTACAACCAGTAATACTTTCATTGAATTTTGGTGGCTGAACGCTCTCTCAAGTACACAAACCAGTCCTCTGTTCTTACAGGGGAAACAAAATATTTCATCCTTAAGGTATGATTGCTGATTTTACCCTCTCTAATAATGTATACCATATTAGCCCTTTGGTAGAAATGCTCAATAGCCTAGAGTTGTAATAGAAAATTACACCCCTCAAAATATATGCTGTCTCTAGTGCACTTGGTCAATGCCCTTATGATTTCTGCCAGTATCATGGGAACTATGGTCTTCCCGCCTCGAGCCAACATTCGAACCACATAACTTAGACTAGTGTGTATTTTCCCCTTTCCATAGGGAAAACTAATGAGTCTAAGAGTGCGACAGCGAATGCATTAAGACGGTATCTTTCTCATTTTGCCGGAGAACAAGCAAATTCACCATGAAAATTTTCATGGCCTTCTTCATCTCCAAAACGTGAATATAAAAACTCTAAAGAAATCCATCCCTCTTTCAGACAAAGTAGACTCGAATTATGACGCATACCCATTTGTTTCAAAAAAGACCTCGGTGTTAGCTTGTGTGGCACAATCATTTCACGTTCTTTATATGGGAGACCAAGAAATCCACCAACCTCTTCAATCGTCGGGGTTAGTTCAAAATCCTTAAATTTGAAAACCAATTTCTCAGGGTCCCAAAATTTCAATATTGCTTTGATCAAATGACGATCTGACTCAACGAAGACTAGAGCAATAAGGCCACCTAGTAGTTTATTTGCCTCTAACCTTCGATTCTTCTCAATATCCCTCGACCAAACCTTTAGAGTAGGGTTTACTTTGACCACCATTTGTATGTTGGAGAAGTGAGGATAGGCCATGACTCTGCAAACAAAACAACAAACAAATTCTAAACTCCATTTTGGCAAATTTGGCTTAATTTAATTATTATGACCACGTTGACACATAAATATGCAATTTGTCTAAAGGGTGTTGGGGCCCTTTAGACGATAAGGTGGCTACTAATTATGCAGATTGACACCAAGGGTCAAACCACCTAGGGCTTATGCAGCATGTATGACCTAATTAGACTTCTAAGAATTGGTTTGATACGGACTAGAGAAAGATTCTATGCGAGAAGGCTCGTGGTTTCCCGGTAGTAAAACTATTCGTTCTATCCACGCATATGCCGACTCTCTATAATTAGGTGTTTAAAGAGGATTGGAGTAGTTGTGAGAGGTGCAAATGCACAACATCACGGTAACAAAATAAAAAAAATGAAGAGGGTCCCAATTGGGGAAGTATGAGCGGAATGACAGTTTATCAAAGCAGTAAACATTTAGCATGTAGTTGAAAAACGGTAACACATAAACAGTTTTAAGAAAAGCGATAAATAAATAAATTCATGCATAAATAAAAGAGGTAAGCATATAAATAAATTAGAGGATTAAACAAATAAAGGAACGGGGTATGGGATTAAGCATGTAAGTAAACAAATAAGGGGAAAAGGAAAGGGTGAAACATGATAAATGCACAATAAATAAGGAAACAAATAGACAAGAAAAATCAATAACATCTTAATATGCTAAATCAAACAAACACTGAAATAACCAAATAAAATAAAACCCCACATGAGCATGAAACACGTAATGGTTTGAACCAATAATCCCCAGCAGAGTCGTCATTCTGTTGTGCCCCGTCTTTCTCAAAACGGGTTTTGGTACACGACCTAACAACTCTTTTTGGGTTTTGGGTGAATGAAGAGTCGCCACCTAACGAGTTTAGGTGTGTTAGGGCACGTATCTAACCTAACTAATTCTAACTTAAGACCAACGAACCAGATATCGGGTAAGGGTTCAAATTACCTCGAGGGGAAGGTGTTAGGCATCCCTCGAGGTCCACAAATGTGGGTCCCGATCGTATCTCATGCGATTATGTGGGGGTTACAAAAAGCAATTAAGGTCACTTCATTTATTTATTTTAATTTAACATGCTTGCTAGGTGGTAACAATAAATTATTTTAGTTAATTGTTTTTTAATTAATCAAACTTACTAGGCGATAACATAACAAATGGATATTAAACAATTAATAAAGAGATAAGCGAGGAGATAGAAATTACATCAATCGATAGGCAATCAATTTTTTTTTTTTTAGCTACCCCAAACAATTGTAATTACAAACACATAAAGTAGGGCTAAAAGGGAAGGGAGACTCTGAAGGACTTTACGGATCAGCACTCGACTTTCATTTTATTCCGATAGGCTTCCGTATAGGGACAGACAAAACCAAGGTTTGTCGCTTAAGCCTGAGTCGATGTCATCATATTCGTAGGACCTAAACTACCCCTACCCCACCACCGCATGCTTTTATCCTAAAAATGTGCCTAGCGCCCCTGCTTAATGTCCAAGAGACATTGGACTACTATTAGGATGGTTTAGACAAAAATAAAATATATAGGCCCACCTAGACACCAAATCAAACATGTTAGACGAGCACTTAGCAAGTAAGGTCTCAAGTTGGCCTCTTAAATTTTAATTAAACAAGTTTTCAAACACAAATAATGGTGAAGGTCTCATGATAAGTGGCATATAAACAAGCGTTACTACAATAATTTTTTTTTATAATTATTAACGCAGATTGATCAAGAATAAGGGCACGTATTTAAAACAAGGGCGAATTTAATTCTAAATATGCTAAACATATGGCAACATCATTATCATAAGCGATTTAGATTTCAATTGATTTTCAAAAAGGGCAGAAAATGTTATTATAAAGCGGATCAATTAGTGTTAAAGGAAGACAGACAGAAAAAAAAATCTTTAGACAGCCTTAATAAAATAAAAAAAATAGTGTCACGCTGGAACAAATCAGTTTATGCATAATTGACTTTATTCGAATACCACATACTGACAACAGTTAGAATTTAAGTGGCGGAGGATATGAATGCGGAAATATCAATGATGGGCAGAACTATTCTTAGCAGGTTTATTTCAGTTATTTAACACGATGAAAGTATGATTCTAACAAGTTGTTTTAATGAGGTTATTAGTTAAGGCTTAAAGACATAATATGTAGGTAAACATGCTGCAATTAATATCCAAACCTGCAGACATACATAAAGCTATAATAATATTCAGAAGCTTACATGCATGATTTTCTAAACCTCACATAATATGCCAAGTAAAAATAAACACTATGATCACGATTTCTATGCTGAAAGTTATTATTGATCTGGTATGTATGATTTCAGATATAATAACTGTTTAAAACCTATGGGCATGATTATTTAAAAAACCCCAAATGATCTAATAAAAACTTTATGAGCGTGAAAACACTGACAATTACAGTAATGCATACATACTGAGAATTTATGACATTAAACGAAACCTATGTGTATGACATTCTGCAATCAATAAAATTTAAACTACCTACATGCTGAAATTCTAGACAGATCACAAATTTAAATTTTATAGACACGTTATCAAATAATTGAAATCAACTAGTTAATGATAACTTCATCGAACATTTAGACGAATTCCAAGAGCCCATTTTATTAACCTACTAAGGGAGGAAAACCAAAACTAACACCTACATTTTCTGTTTAGAGAGATTTATAAATTTTCAAGAAAATTGGTTTCTCTCTTAAATTAATGTTCTTTAAACTAAAGGCAACATTTCTATATAATTTAGGCAAATAATATGAGGATAAAAATGAATCTAGTGTAGTTAATTCTAGACTAAAATCAAACTTCTCTATCTAGGAAATTTGTTTTCCTAGAAATAATGTTTCTCAAAATATTTTGACCAATCAATCATGGAAAAAAATATTTTTCTTTATACCAAATACACTCTTAATGAATTTACTCGAATTGGCCGTAGGGGGCAAAAGGGAAAAGAATGATAATTGATTTAAGCAAAAACAAGCATTCCGCTAATGTTATTTCAAGGTAATCCATTAATCATAATTAATCGATTGACGGATCTCAAAAATGTAGTCTAATACAAATTTGAAAGATCATTAAGCTAAATTAGTCAATTACTAAAATAATGAATTGTTCTAATAGAGTTATGCTGGGATTATTTATCCATTAATCCTTTAGATTATAGCTTCTCTTGTGAAGTTAAAGGAGACTCTTTGCTTTTGATTAATTCAAACTCAAATCTTTTATTGTCCCATTATATTACCCCGTGTTCTAAGTTACCATTTTGATCTTGTGTATGGGTGTCAAATGTGCGAGTTTCACTAAAATTTGACTTAATATCTAAACAAACATACCAACAGCAAGAAGACCACTTATCATCCTTCAGAAAAAACATATGCTTGATACGCTATACTCATTATGAAAAAACAATGAATAATTACACTAGAAAGAAGCCATATATGTACAAACCCCGACTGCAATTAGCCAATTAGAGATTTGCAAGAAAACCATGTCCAGATGTATCCCCGTGTTGCTCAAGAAATCTTGGAAAAATCAAAACCTCTCCCTCTAGCCTTGTGCACATAGGAAGAAATTGCCAGGCAGTTGTGAAGCTCAAGATCAATCAGCTTAAACGAGAAGTCGAGAACCTCATTCCCTCTACTGCACAAATCAAGTATGGGCAGTGATAGAACTTCCAGTTCTGCAATCAACCTCTCAAATTCTTCGTCGAGACACTATATGAGTCTAAGTATTCTGAATCATGCACCAGGATGTAATGTCCATCCTCTATAGCCTTTATGTGTTCCCCATCGTACCATGTTACAGATCCTGCATATACCAATTTAAAATTAGAAGTAGAAAAATAGCAGTGCAAGCAGAAAGAGATAGTACAGACTCCTTTTGGACTTCTAGAGTAGTAGTTTCCAGAGATGCATATCTAGAAAGGAAAAGTTCATTTTCATATTTCAATTTCTCCTATGGTGATATAACATCAGAAGTACGCATGTATGCGTCTGTCAAAAACGTGTTCAAGAGGCTTGGCGATCATCCCAAATGGAATAGCTAGTAAGGATGTCAATATGTCAAATAACATGACACTGTAGAATATATTCTCCCTTGGTGATGATGCACCAAACTTGAAAGGAACGCAACAATAGCAGTAATCACGCCTAGTTCAACATCAGTTTTTTAAAGGAGTGCAACAGAAAGACGCGATGACATCTTGTTGTAGATAATAGGCAAGGTAGCACAGTATCTAGAATGAACATATATTAATGTGGGGATTGGAACTTCCAGTAAACTTTAGTCTTATCCATACCTGGCAAAGGAACTGGTTCCTGCTCTCTAGTGACATGGAGCATGACTGTTCCTGAAAGTACTGTTATAAATCCACATATCGCAGAAACTATGTCGCTGGCACTTTGTCCTGCCCAGTCCTGCAAAGCGAAATGACTATTCATAATACCCTGTACCACATTCATAGAGGACCATAACGAAGAAGAGCTTCAATTGACAGAATACCTTGAACATTATTGCACTTGCGATGATGGTCATTGTGGTGAACATTACATAATATATTGGAGAAACAATTGCAGTGTTGAATGTATCCAGTGCCTATCAAAGGATGTATAGATATCAGAAATGCTTTGTACCACCTTGAATGACCCATAACAATCATGCATGTCATAAACTCCAAAACAAAATTACATATCTTGTGTTAATAGTACACATTTCAAACCAACTAATTTTTTAGTCGTCCAGCAGCAGTCCAAAGGTTTTTCAATCAATTATGCATCCAACAATCAGCTAATTAGGAAAATTTAATACAACAATAGACCAGAATATTGTGCTATATTAGAAAACAGAATTACTTGTTTGAGATATCCAAAATTATGCTGCTCAATCATTAAGCTTTTAAGAAAGACCAACAAGTGACTCAAGGAACTGAACAGTGATACCCTGTTTCTCAACATAGGATGAGAACAGGCATTTCTAGAGGACTCTGCAAGGTGGACATTAAACTATTCATGGGCATCTAATGACGTTCATCAAAAATAAATCTTAAGCTGAATTATATTTCCAAATTACAAAAACCTGAAAGAAACATAAACAAAGTCTGCAGTTCTGAAGACCGTTCTAGCATAGTAGGTATCAATTCTCATTATCAAGCTTACACTTTATCTTTCTGACAAATACTGAGACACACTGAAAAAATTAGCACCAATAGAAGGAGTGTATAAAGAGGAATAGTTACTTTAATATCTAAATCTAAATGAATGATAGAAAATATGCACATAGATCATAGATGTATGATCTAAACTACTCTCGGATATTGGCAAGCAAAGACTTGATAGGTTGATAAGAATACATCAATTAAGAACAAATCAATCACAAACTAGTAGGGGTCGGCTTCTGAAATCCCCTGTATCCATTCCACTCTGTAGATAAAGTATTACCTTATTAAGGTAATTTAGCTGTGTGATGACGCATATCACTGCAACAGAAAGAAAAAACCATGTCGGAGGATAAGCAACTTGACTAATTCCTTCCAAAGTAAGTTTTATTGCAATTCCAACAGCCTTTATGCTGACAATCTGCAAAGAACCATGAAAAAACTACAGCAACCAATCTCTGGACAAGGTAGCAAACTGTTGATATGTGCAAAACGCACCACATCCAGAAACAGTTGTGTCCACATTGCAGCTAAGAATAGTAGCTTAAAAGAAAACAAATTACCGTGAATGAACCCATTAAGGAGCAGATTCCCAAATAAACCAGTATATTTGTCTGCCCATAGCGAGGCTCAAAATGCAAAATCAAAGCTAGCACCATCGATAAAGTTGCAGCTACATATGCCAAAAATGCTGCAGATAAAGGCAGTAACGAAAAAATAAGTAATCACTTTTAGAAGTGCGATGAGGTTTCTCTAACCTATGGCATGATAAACAGAAAAACATCTATGCTAAAGACACAAAATTCAAACCTGGTTGAGTTGCCAAAATCCAGATTTCTTCTAAAGAAGCTGGCATATTCTCCTGAGGTGCATGGATAACAATAACCACTGAGCCCACGATGCACGAAATGCATCCCAGTACACCTAAACTTTGCAATCGTTCTTTCAACAGAAAGTGTGCCAAAATAGCACTATTCAAAAATTCACCAAGATAAGTTTTGTCAACACCACTCATGGTTCATTATTAGAGCTTACAAACAGTGCATAAACTTCAAAAATCATACCTGATAATTATACTCAAAACACCAAGAGGGGTCACCAGAACTGCTGGAGCATAAATATAAGCCACAAAATTGGCCACCTCTCCAACGATCACTACATAATCCAAATCAAAAAATTTCATCAAAATCCAAACCACACAATACCAATAAATTCATTATCCGAAAAGGGGGTTAAGGTATGGAGACAACTCATGATTTACTCACTTGATATCATGCCTGTCCACCAAAGTGGTTCAAGCAAATAAGCATAGCCTCCAACTCCTGCAGTAAATATCAGAATAACTGTTTAAGTGAGCGACCAGAAGTTGGCACAGTATGTGATGAGGACAAAATGATCTTGTATTACAGATTTTAATTAGTTTAGGGTTAGACAAGGATAATGTGGCACTAAAAGACTTCAGAACAACTGAAAATAAGCAAATAAAATATTGCAGTTTTAATTTAAAAAATCAATAGAATTGATATATCAAGAGAACAGAAGAAATTTCAACAGCAATTTCTTAAAAACAAAGCAGAAGACTGAAGTATTTTATATTTCTAAATTCTAACTGTTACCAACTCAATCAAAATAAATAGTAATTACACCCTATATGGACTAAGCTCGTCAAACAAACCCTTCAACCTCAAAATTCTTTAATCGCCTCAGCCATAGCCATATATATAGCCACATAGTAGATAATGTTACAAGATGTTGTACTGGCGCCTTCCAGCAACCAACACAACCGCCAATACAAAATTTATAGCCTGTGAGTGATCCTTTTTATCAAAATCTCTGGCAATAAGAGCCCATAAAACCATCAAAGGTATTAGTATTTCTCCACAACTTCAAACATATATCTAAACTTCCACACGGTTATCCTTTTTTGATGACAGGAGAGCCCGCAACTATAACCCGACTCAATTATAATAGCTCGCAAACCACACAAGAGAGGTAACCCGGCCACCCTTGTGGGTACTTCCACACGGATATTCACAGAACATGGACAAACCATACTAACATTTTTTAAAATTTCCATATGATCATTACATACACTATAGAAACTATAGTGGAATATGGAACCCCCATCATATATATCTTTGCCTCTTCATCTTGCTCATGACTAATCAGTTGATAGTCTTTAGTTTGCAACAACGCATCTGTAAGGGCTTCATAGAATAATTTTTGTATGTGAACAGCTTCCTAACTTATCAACATGACCTCCATGGAAAATTTTCCAAACTAATCTTCAATTAGAATGTCTATCAAATCCTAGGTAGATCTTAAGACGCCATAACTTGAAATTGGCAATCCAATAAATTTCTCAATATAACCTTTGTGTCAAATTGACTCCTAAAAATGAACTCGAGACCACTGTCTAGACACCAGATTGTCAAGATCGAAGTTTCCAAAAAGATTGAAATTCCTTAATAAGCCCTTAACAACAATAACTGAGATAGTAAACTCAATCTTTTTGTGTATAATCCTGCATAATCTCGAATGTTATTGGTTCCGGTATGTAGACCAAATAATAAAATGCAAGCAGAAGTTCTGTAGTAATTTTAGCTTCGATGTAAAGCTAGACAAAACTCTCTTAACTCTGAACCATTTACATTGTGAACAAGGCTTCTATTTAACAATTAGAAAAGGATAAGTCAAATATGCTGATTTGCAATTTAATTGAGATTAAAGATCAACAAACCTGCTCGAGTGCCAGCAGCAGCAGCACGCTTTAGACCTTTCTTCTTCAATATAAAGCTCGTTCCAATAAACAAGCTTGATGATATTGCCAAAATTAGCCCTCTGGTGTTATCCGAAATCACCATCCTCTTCCTTACTTCTTCAGGTATAATAATACGAAATCCTTAAAAAGGATCAGGATAATGACCTGTTTGAATTCAAAATTCCAAAATGTAAGATGAGGACAAATCCAGTTTCCCGCCAAATAGAGTCGAAATCAAAAATCTCAATTATCACCTCAAAAAAGACAAAAGAGGCAGCAAACTGAAGCTAGTAATTGGATACCGATTCGGAACAAAACCAATCATCTATATACAGATCTTTGAGGGGCTAGAAAAGGAGTCGTACATGTATGTATGGGTTTAGGAGAGGGAGATCTGAGAAATTGATAAGAGTCATCAGGGAATGGCAGCTCGGTCTCCCCCTAAATTCGTGGTTGTTTTCGGAAGCTTCGTTTTAACATGGATTCAGTAGAATGATGACGATGGTGATGGAGGGCCACACTGACTTGAAAATGGAGATTAATTGAAGATTTGCTGATCGTGATGTGATGGTTAACCACCATGAAAGACCTGACCAACCAAGCTGCTAAAAACCCAAATTTGTGTTATGAGCTGGGCCACTTGTTCTATTCACATTGTTTGTATTTTTTCTTTTCTTTTTTTTTTTTTTTTTGTTAATTAATCATAGTAGAACAATTATTCTCTACGCGGCTTCAGATTCACATCAGGGCTCAGTCGTTACGAGTATTCTATTACTTCATTATTAATCGGATACTTCAAAAATTAATCTTATTATTTGTTAATACGATTCTTTGTTTTCAAACACATTAATTTCTCTGCATATTTATAACATATTTAGCCAAACTTCTAAAATTAATTTATTTTGAAAACAAAAATATATGTATTTGGCTAGAAAATACTCAGTGTTTGGCCAAATTTACAAACACGTTTAAACTTAACAATTAATGTTTCGCCAAACTTATAAAAAGTTTATGTAAGTGTATTTTTTCTATAAAAATATTTCTTAAAAAGTGTTTTCAGGAAAATGCTACTTGTTTTAGCTTCTGAAAATTAACTTTTGTTTTTCTCCACACACTTATTTTCTCTCTAACAGTTTGGCCAAACAAGTTTAATATTAAGAGAGAGTAAAGGTGAAAATAAATGATTAATTATATCTAAATCTTTTAAATATAAAAAAAATATTTTTAGATTAACTATTTTTAATAAGCATAATAATTAAAATGGATAAAAAGTTGTTTAGCTGATATTTTAAAATCTTGAGAATTGTATTTTATTAGAAGTATATACCAAAAAAATTACCGATAAATAATAGTATAAATTTTAAAAATCACACAGTTTTAATATGAAATTACAATTCCTTAAGAGAGAAATAAGGGATTTTAATATAAATAATTAGGACTAGAAGTAGGATCACGTAACAATTAATTTGAAAAGTTCAACTAATAGAAACCCAAAACTCTTTTGACCTTTTCGGCCAATATGTTCTTATTGTCTTTTGCATTGAACAATTAGTTTCTCCATTAATATTAACCTTTTTAATTAAGATTTTTTAAAAAATAATTAGGAAGTGTATTTGACTTTTATGAGCCACTTGGCACCAATTCATTTTTGGTATTAAAAAGCCAGCCAAGGA
Source organism: Solanum bulbocastanum (assembly GCA_037074985.1). Classification (NCBI taxonomy): domain Eukaryota; kingdom Viridiplantae; phylum Streptophyta; class Magnoliopsida; order Solanales; family Solanaceae; genus Solanum; species Solanum bulbocastanum. The sequence continues at coordinate 43,518,176 of CM073606.1, read as the reverse complement.
AGAAAGACCTTAAAAATCACGTAATAACCACGTGGCTGTCCAAATAAGAAGATTGAAAGCTATCAGAGGCATTTTATAGAATATTTTTAAAAAAATTATTTGGAAAATATTTTTTCTAATAAAACGAGAAGAACTAATTTTCAAAATTTTCCTATTATCATTTTTCAATTGATGCTTTTCTTATATAGTAATATCAAGCATCATCAATCTAAAGAATACTATAGACATTGAAATTTTTTGGACTCTACTAGATATGTTTAATTCGAGTTGAGACTTTACAATGTGTGTTCAATTTCAATTAAAGGCAACATAACCCTAAATTCTTGTTCACGCATATATAAAGGTTACTATATTTTCTTTAAGAGGCATTTCGAATATTTCGCAAATTTATGAAATATTCATGGTAAAATCAAATCATTTTAGTTAAAGAAATATGATAAATCTTATGAAACTCGAATCACAGATAAATCTTATGAAAGAAGAATCAAGAGAGGAACACAATTGTACTCATATTGATTTATCAATAAAATATGTTGCAAACAAATACATTTATGCAATTATAATAATATAAAGAAAAAGTAAAGTTTGAAGTAGAGTTATTATAAAATAAAGATAAAATAAGGTAATGAATAAAATATATAGGATTATCGAGTAGTAATCGCAAGATAAGAAGAAGAAAAAAAGATTACGACACTATTACAATAAATGAATGGAACATGACATGATGTATTTCATCTTTATAATAAGGGAAAAGGCATAAATTTCTCCTGAACTTATATCGTAAAGTCATTTATACGCTTAAACTATTATGATAACCTATTACGCACCTTTACTATTTAAAAGTGAATTTTTAATACCACACTGAGACGTGTAACACCACTCTCGCAGGGTGCGGTGTAATACACTTGCCGCCACATCAACAACATCACCGCCACATCAGCGCTACGTCAGCGCCATGTCAGAAATTATGAATTTTTATAAAAAAAATTCTTTTCTTTTCTTTATTAATTACTTTTCGTTTGTTAACAATATTTTACACTAATTAATCTCTAATTAATTATTAAAATTCTCTAATAATTATACCTTCTTCATCACAAAATCTCACCCACTCCATTTCTTATCTCACAGAAAAAAACCATATCCGGCTATCTTATTTACTATTGATTCTTTGTTCTTCATCGCCGTCATATCACCTTCATCACCATCATCATTTCTAATATAATTTTTTCCTCTTCACCATTTTCAATTTCCACTCTTTTTTTTCAAAATCGCTACCCAGCGCCACCACACTCATAAAGTTGTCATCTTCACCAAATTCAAAAATTGATTAATCTTTTTCACCACTTTCAATTTCCTCATTTTTTTCCACCCATTACCCAGAACCACCATACCCATAAAGCTGTTATTACAACTAAACCCAAAAATTGATTAACAACCAAAACTTCTTTAACAAAGTCAAAAAATAGAAAAGATTGAAACAATCAATCAAAATCACCTAAACATAACTTAAGGATTTATTTATTTAGGTTTATCCGAAATTCTTTTTAGATTCTTACTTTAGTAAAAATTATCACAAAATACAATTATTCACTAACAAATCTATGAGAATTAACCTTATTGCTAATCAAAAAGAAAAGTTGTACTTTGAGATTGTGATGTATAAAGAATGAAGAAGAAAAGATGTGAAAAAGAAGAAGGGAAAAGGCATAAATTGCCCCCTAAACTTGTACCCAAAAGTCACTTACACACTTTAACTAATGGGGCGACATATTACACACCTTAAGTACACAAAAATGTATTTATTTACCCCTTCCGTCACCCAATTTAGGGCGCGTTTCGCTTCATATCCCGTCAACATGCTAATAAAGTCATTTTTTTTTAATAAAAAAAAGCCCAACCCAACGGTTATATTTCCATTCTCTTCTTATAACCCAACCACTCGACCCTAATGAAGAAGAACCCTAAATTTTCACCCAAAAATCTGAAGCCCAAATTGAATTCAAACATAATTCAAAAATTCTTCTTTTGAATCAAAGGTAACTCGTTTTCACTAATATTCGTTCATCTCTTTTCATTTTGATTCATTCCTCTCTTTTTTATTTAGATTTGTTTCTATCTATTTTATAATTTTTTTAAAAATTTTTAATTGTTTGATTCGTTGTAATTCTTATTAAGGTGCTACAATGGCTCGAATAAGCTTAACTAGGCTCTGTTTGCAAGAGGAAGATCATGAATTGGTAGAGGTGAGATGCAAACATGGATTTGTTTTGCCTTTGCTGACCTCTTGGAACCCAAGAAATCCTGGTAGAAGATATTGGGGTTGTCTTTACTAAAGCACGAATCCCTTGAGCGCTTTGGCAGCGGATAGCAGCATGGACAAAGCACTCTGCTGCCGCGAGCAGACGATTCTTATTGCATTCACCAAGATAGTATTGAAAAACAGAAGGGTGACTCAACTTCTCAGCTAGAGTTGGTGGTGGGACCTGTTGGCATAATGCATGTTGGAACATGGGAATTCATAGGGCTAATTTGTTCGGCCAAGCGATCTTTTTGTTCTTTAATCTTGGCCAATTCAAGTTGATCCAAGGCTCTTTCGATCTCGGACTTTTTTAAGAGTTGAATGATTCTTTTTGTTGTTTCAAGAGCCATAAATTGATTCGTTTTGTTTTTTAAGAATGCTAGATCATGCGATTTTTGGCTTCGGAAGGATGACTATATTGATCCAAGATTCAAATTTGTGATTCCCAAGTTGTTGGGAAGAATTCTTGAGCTTGAACATAGTGTTGAATCTTCTCGAAAAGTTGAAACTTCAAATAAGGAAATCAACAAGCCTACTAAGTCAATCAAATATATGGAAAGCAAAATAGATGAACAAGATAGAGTCAAAAATGGACAATTTTGATGATGATTTGAAGAAGATGAAAGCAGTTGAAAAGACATGGAAAAACAAATTGGCCAAGTTCAAGAAAAAGGAGAAACAACTTTGGATTGTTGTGTTGTGTGTTTGTATTTTAGGTGTAACTTTAGTATTTCAAAGAGCATTGTTTCTAAAAGGAGAAGGAGATTTAAGGAAATTGTCATGATCTCTTCTTATACCAAAAATTTGTAATATTTTTGTTGAACTTGTAAGGCTTTTGTGTAATGAAAAGATGTTGGTTGAATTTGTTTGTGTAATGAAGTTGCATTTGTGTAATGAAGAATTTTCAAGGCTTTCCTTATCTTAATTTGTCTCATTTATGTTGGCGAGTATTTGGACATAAACTATACATTTAGTGTCTACAACTATCAACTGTCTAGACTATACGTTTGTGTAGCCACTGCTAAAGTAGTCACTAATTGCCTTTCATAAACATAGAAAGCATCAACTAAAAGAGAAGCAATATTGTTACATAAATACACATCCAAAACTGCATAATCATTAATCAAAATAGAAGTTAATAGCTGTCAAAGCAGATACATAATCAAACACCACAAAGTAAAATGCAGTCACAGCTGCCAATTCATTGTCATAAATATAAGGGAACTAAATAGGAATAAATGCATTGTCTATCAACCAACAAAACATAATGTCTACATTGCATTACCAATAAAAATCTACCAAAACAAGTTAAATTGCATTAGAGATCTCTTGGCTCAAATATGCAGCCTTAGACCTAGTCTTCATTTATTTTCTTTCCCTTATATCTTCAAGTTGGCTTGAGGTCATAGCTTTTTTTTTTTCATTTCACACCACATGTTGGTTTATGCCCAAGATATATGGTGACAACTATTGAAGACTTCACATTTCTAAATATTTCACTAGGTATTTCAGGCTGTTCAAATGAATATAAATAATCTTAAGTTGTGATTAAAGGAAAAAAAATGATATTTAAGTATAGAAATAGGGAACTTACATTAATAATAGTAGCACCACTTTGTGTGTGTAGTACACGCATTCCAACCATTCTTGTTCTGGTAGACACACTACCCAAAAAAAAAAATATTTAGTAAAGAAATTTATTTAAAACTTAAACATGAAGTAAGTAAAGGAAAATATATCACTTTTTATGTTGAACCATTTGGTCTACCCCTTCTTCCAGTTGGAGCATTAGGTGTTGCTCTTAGGCCAACAGTTTATGTTGATGTTGGTGCAACATCAGGTGTTTCTCTTGGGCTAGCAGTCTGTGTTGATGTTGATGCAGCAGCAAGTGTTGCTCTTGGGCTAGAACTTGGTCCAGAAGGAGGTCTTGAACTTGGTCCAGCAACAGGTCTTGAACTTGGTCTAGTAGTAAAGCTTGTGCTAGAAGCAGGTGCACTAAGAGGACACTTTCTTTTATTATGACCCTTGTTATGTCAAGTGTTGCATGACATCTCAATCCCTCTTTTAGATAATTTCCAGTTTTGCTGCTTTCACCTTGCTCTTTCTTCCTTTTCTTGCCAAGCCTTCCTAGCATCTTCCTAACATGAGGTGGTATCACAGAGATGTTTTGTGATTCTGGCCATATTTTCATATTCCTAACTAGCTAAATTAAGTAGTTATATGTCTTCATGTATGTTTATCTATTATTCCAATGAGAGATGTAGTTGATTGGGTCCAATTTTCTATGGTGAAGAGCAGCTATTGCATGAGGACATGGTATGCATTTCAACATCCATGCTCTACAACTACATGTTTACCTTTGAATATCTACAACATGTTTGTATGGTCCATGAAGTACCTCATACCCTGTATCTGAATTCCATTCAATGCTGCATTTAATAAACTTAGTTGTGTTATTTTGTAGAACATTCATTGCCATTGGAGAAATGTCACAGATCCAAGTATTGCAAAACTCTCTTATATGCCTTATTATTTTCATCATTTTCACCCTAATTTCTTCAAGCATTATAATTATAGTCTTATGCCTTGCTGCTAATATCCATGAATTGAAATATTCAACAATGTTATTGTCTACAACATAACATTTTGAGGTAAAATTGAAGTAAAGCTTGTTCCATCTTTCAGGATTATAATACAACAAGTGATCAACTATCTTATGGCCCAACCTTTTCATATAACTAATGTTATCCTTTAACTCAGCCTCAAAAGTAGACCTTGTACATCTCCAGAAGCATTTCTTTCTCTCTATACCTCTCCATCTCTTTGACCAATTAACAAGGATGTGTCTAACACACATTCTATGCTCAACATTTGTCAAATGATCACTTATGGCAATTTCAAGACCCTATAAGAAAATTCAAGACATGAAACGAAGAAACTAAGACATTCATAAATAAATTCAAGACATGAAATAAACAAATAAAAAATAATAAATATTCTAACTTTTTGCATATCTGATATGATTTTGAGATCTATACCATCTCCCAATTGAAGATCTTCCTTTAGAAGAATGATAATCAAGCCTAAGTAAACTTATTTTCAACTTCAACTACTGCCCAAGCTAGTGGCAGCATTTGATTGTTCCCATCTTTACAAACAACAACCAATAATTGACCTTTAGATACTCCCTTTAGAAAACAACCATCCAAACCAATGCACTTCCTACAACCAGCCAAAAAGGACTTCTACATTGCATCAAAACATATGTAGAAGCCTTGAAACATTTTTCTACCATTTTCAAATGTTTCCTCATGAAGCTTGACTACTCATGTACTACCTGGATTAGTTCTTAAAAACTCATCTTTGTAGTCCAAAATCCTCTCAAACTCAAGAACATAGTCACTCATTAGCTCTTGTAATACTTTGTTTCTTGCTCTCCTACACACTGTTCTTCCAACATATAAATCCAATTCTTTTTTAATAAGCCCTTGAAACTCAAAGATTCTAATGTTAGGTTGTTCCTTTATCCTTTCACTATAGTCACTAGATAAAAACTTGTTATTTCAAAGTTTGTTTCTATTAGTAGGATCACATTTGTGAACTGGATTGTATGTCTTTACAACAAAATTATTTGTCCTAGAATCAAAGCTAGAAATAAAACTCAAGGACAACCAACTATACACCTAACCCTTACCCTTGTTGGTTTATTAATATATATTTCAGTTGCAACATGTTTAGCAACAACATATTTAGTAACAGCAGATCTAAACTCATTCACACTTTCAAATACAAGACCCAATTCCCACACTATTTTCTGAGAAGATGCATCAAATACAATTCTATTCACCTTCTTGGCTTAATTCTTTCTCTCTCTCTTTATTGAACCTCTCATTCATCATCAGTGAAAGCATCTGGATTTGTTTCAAAATTGGCATCTTCATCTGAGGGATAATAAGGCTCATCACCAACTAGCTTGCCTTCTAAGTTGTTTCTATTACCACATGTAGATTCATCATACCCAGCATCTGACCCTTTTTATATGTTCCTAACTTGACATGATCTGGGAATGGAGCTCTTTCTCCCATTTTCCTTTTCTTTCTTTTACTCTTTTCCTCCCTAAAACTTCTTAGCTCATCATACACATCACTCCCATTAAATCCCACATTCAATGACTCTCTATCTGAATCGTGTTCATTAGAAGGATGGATAGCGTTAGAAATTAGATCAGAGGTAGGATGGACCGGGTCAAGAGTTGGATCAGTAGAAGGATGGATAGGGGTTGGAGTTTGATGAGTAGGAGGAGGAATATTTGGAGCAGTGAAAGAGTATACTGGAGAAGATATATTTGAATTGGCAGGGGCAGGTATAGGGTTTGAGGCATTTTCTTGGGCCCCATGTGTTGGTTCTAATTCAGCATCAAAAGATGCATTAGACCCACTGTTTTGAGATGCTCCCTCACCTACTCCACTTTCTCCATATTCCAATGAAGATGGGACCAAAACTGGATCAGTAACAAAGTGACACACAAACAGTCCAAAATATCTCCATGACTCAAACATTCAGCAATTAAAGTAATATCATAGTTAGATTTGATTTCTAACATAGCAGTACTTCTAGGAAGTTTCACATACAACACACATTGTCCAGGTTCATACCCCAACTTTTTAGACAATCCCTTCCTTCAAACTAAGATAACTTATCTATATCAACATCTAAAAACTCATAAACTCCTCCACCATGATATGATTTCCCCTTGTATCCCTTTTTTCCAATTTTCATAACACCACCGTGGTAAAATTTCAAAGTAATCAATTCAAAGGACATTTTAACATGAAAATAATGTTAATAGTTGACCCTCAACAACAACGACAAAACACATACAACAAAAAAATTCATACAAACAACAAAGGGGAATCATGCGAATGAAAGACAACATACAGTAAACTTGAAAAAAATTAAAGACGAAATAACCCTAAGCTAACCCTAGAGATGTCTGATGGACCTCAGATATGGAGACGACAACACGCTATGAACGATGAACGCCTAGATTATACCCGCCAAATCCTAGTAACCACCGATTTGCTTCCACCAAACGATAAACGCCTCGATCGACAACACACCAATGTTCTTCAAATATGACAGTGAAAACTTGATTAGATTAGTAAAACTACAAGGATGCTTCAAAAACACTATAAGATCGAAGAAATCTTTAGCTAAAATTAGGATTTACAGACGAAATTTTCGATTAGGTTTTGGTGTTCTTAGAGAAACGAAATTGGTGGGTGAAATTAATGGACTAGGGTAAAATAAAATGAATTTGGGTGAAAAGAAACGAATATGGGTGAAAAGAAACAGGTTTGGGTCAAATGAATCAAGTTGTGGTCTTTTACTACATGGCTTCACTAGGATGCGAGTAGCTCTCACTCTATGTATAATGTCATGGGTTGGGTGACGAAAGGGGTAAATAAATACACTTTGTGTACTTAAGGTGTGTAATAGGTTGCCCTAATAGTAAAAGCGTGTAAATGACTTTTGGGGACAAGTTTAGGGGACAATTTATGCCTGTTCCCAAAAAAGAATAGGTGTGAAGAAGAGATGTGAAAAAGAAGAATAGGTGTGAAAAAGAAGAGGTTTGAAGGAGAGGTGAGGGGGTATGGGTGGGGTGGGGGGGAGGGGGGGTTAAAAGCTGATTTGAATTATTATTTTTATTTTTATTTATAATTGACAAGGTTAGTTTTATTTTCATTTTATTTATTTGTCACGTCAGTTTTAAGGGGTAATAAATTCACTTTTGAATAGTAAAAATGTGTAATAGGTCATCATGATAGTTTAAACGTCTAAGTGACTTTTCGATACAAGTTCAAGGTGAAATTTATGTCTTTTCTCTTATAATCACAATGGATTTGTCAGTATCATACAATAAATTCAAGTAGCCATAAAACACAAAATGTCAGTGATAAATTGACAATTATGATGCTAATAACATACTCCATCTAAAAACTAGGCTTAAGTCATCTGTTGACCCTTAAAATTGTGCACATAATTCATTTAGACACATCAACTAAGACTAGTACCTCTTGAACACTTTAACCTACACAAAATGATAATCAATTGAAAATCAAAATTGTGTGTAGCTCAAGCACAAATACATAGCAATTATACCAATGAAACAATGACACATGGCGGTTGAATTTTAAAAAAATTCTATCTAAATAATCCAAAAGAATTTTAAAAAAATAAAAATTAACTTTTTTAATCAACGCCCTCACCCTCCCGTCTTCTTCTTCTTCTTCGTGTTAAGGTTGTTTCCCCTTCTTGCCGGCGCAAACACACATATAAATCATCGCCCCACTCTTTTATTCCCTTTTCATTGGCAACACCTTCTATCCATTGCCTTCATCTTCTTTCTTTCGATTAATAAACATTTATCACATTTATAAGAACCAATAACAAACTTTTGTCGGAAAAAGAATTGATTCAATTTTCTTTTATCGGAATAAATGGAACTTCGTCCAAATATATGAAACATGAAAAATAGAAAGGAAAAAACAGAAGAATAATTGGAGATGGTGGAATGATGTTGGATGGAAATCGTTGACGCAACATCTTGAAAAGAAGACGTGCTTTTTTTGTTTATTGTTAGTTAATTTTATTTGGTTTCTTTATTAATTAATGTCAAGGGTCAATAAATTAGAAAGTGCACTTTTTACGGGAAAAAGAGAAAGGAAAATGTTATTTGGGTATCTTCACGCGCTCATGGAAAGTGAAGAACATATTTTTTACCACATCAGTATTTTGTGCTTAATAGATACACATTTTAAATATTTTAGGTGTTCAATAGGTGCTAGCTCTACTTAAAGTGTCTAAGCTAATTATGCGAATAACTTTAATGGGTCGCAAATGACTTAAGCCTAAAAACTATTATATCTCAAACTTTGGATTTCAAACGTAACTAATTTTGTTTCATGATTCCAATTAGTTTATTCATCCAACTTATAAAACAATTAATACGCTGCCAATGAGTAATTAAGGTTCACTTAATTTTGCTATTATTATATTAAGCTTATTAAATAAATCTTATAATGTTAAAGTTATTTTACTTAATATTACTAAAGTATGAAATTGTCCGCGCTTGCACGGCTATATGAAATATTTATAAGATAATAATATGTAAAATTTATATTTAGACTAGTGTCAAATATATAAGATAATATTGATTTTTCTCTTCATCTGCTATATGATATGTTTTTTAATTGTTTTTTAAACATATAAAATAGAATTTCTTTTTGCATCTTTTTAAGTGCAAACTATTCATATGTATATAGTAGAACAAAATATTCACCGTGGTGAAGTAAATGGAACAAGAGGTAATATTTTGAAATAACAATGTATTTTATTATGTTGAAAATATTTTGTATGTTTTAATTTCCTCTATCTTTTGTAGGAGTACTAATTTTCTATACAAATTCTAATTTCGTAAAAATAATTGATTTTTTTTATTATGTCTTTGTTATTACATTTGTTTATTACAATTTTTAAACACTAATTAAATATTTATAAGAATTATGAAAAATGAAACATACAAAAGTTATGAATAATATTTAAGATTAGAAGTTAAAAGTAAGACGAAGAGACATGAGTTATAAATAAATTAAATGTACAATATTATTAGACATTAAATACATTAATAATTATGCACTTATTTTATTTGTAAAATAAATAAATGAAAATAAGGGGTGAAAATATAAAAAATGAACAAAAAAATATAATAATCGGTGACTACATAAATATTATAAATACATTTCAAACGCAAAAAAAATAGCAACAAAAATAGATTGTTACATAAGCAAAAAATGGCATCCTGAAATTAATATTTTATTTTTCAATTAATTTTTTCAAGTATAATAAAAATGAAACTCCTAATCAACATGATTTTTTTTGTTGTTAAGATGGGATAATTATATTAATTGCGCTTCATAAAAAAAAGCAGAATACTAAAGGACCGAATGATAAGCATTGACAATACATATAGCTAAATTATTTATACAAACGAAAGTTTAATTCTTTTTAGTAAAAGTAGCTAAGTAACTAATACAAGTCAAGTAAAAAGAAATAGCAAAAATAATCTCTAATATGCTTTTTTTCCCCTGTTCTATTATCTTTCTTTTTAAGTAGATCCGCCGTCATATTTTGCTCCATATGTCAAATTCTTCATCATATGCTATCAATTGAATAAAAAAAATTATATGAATAAATATAATATCATATATCAATTTAAAAATAATTATATTAAAAGAAAGAAGAAATTTAAACTATATGTAATATATGTATATATTGTTTTTTCAATAGTACTAACAACACTAAATAATAATCATCTCTTGAAATCTAACAAATATTATAATCAAATTGTATTATATCCCGAGAATTGACTATTAGAAAGAACAATTACATACTAACAACACATTATTCATTATTACTAAGATATTTTTTTAATCATACTTGCTTAGTGAATGATAATACATACATAAATAAAATATTTAAGAAAGCATGTCCAAGTAAATAAAAATAAAGACTTGAGAATGAAATATATCTTACCTTCATGTACTTCTTTTTTGTTACATGTTTTGTTAATTTACAAAAAATATAATGAAGAAGAGAAATGATAATCTTTGAATGTGAATGAAACTAAATATGAATGTATATAGGCAAAATAGAGGAAATGAAAAAATAAAGACTTGAGAATGAAATGAAATATTTCTTACCTTCATGTACTTCTTTTTGTTACTTGTTAATTCATTCACAATGATGAAGAAGAGAAAGGATAATCTTGAATGTAAATCTTCATGAAACTAAATATGAATTTATAGGCAAAATAAAGGAATGCCATAAGACATTATAAACTTACAAATTTCAGTTTGGAGGTTATGAACAAAAAAAAATTATGGGAGTTATGAATATTATTAAAATTAAAGTAAAAATTAAAGAGGTGTAAGTCATGGATAATAAATCCTTATGAATAAATTAAATGATAAAGAGAAAAATACTTAAAATATAAAATATTATTTTCATTTTATGGTTAGAAGTGAGACAAACAAATAAAATAAGAATGTGAAGAGTTTTTGTTGTAAATGTTCATTCATTAATAAAATATTTAGTTGTAATAAATTAAGTAATTTACTTTTACAATACAATAATTAATTTAAATAAGAAAAAATGTCAAAAAAAAAAAAGAAAGAGAAATAAGATACATGCAAATGGACGTCATAGAGAGGTGCAACATCACTTTGTCTATGTTTCTCCTTTATATATATATATTGTCTATAATCAGAATGTCATTTAATTTTGGTTAGGTATTATAAAAATTCAATCAAAATAAACAAATTTGATTTTTTTTTTATGATTTGATATTGTTTGTGTTCTTTCACCCTTCAATACACTTCATCTTCAGCCCAACCTTCATACCCCTTCCAACCCACACGACACTTAGGAGTTAGGACTCATTTGTTTTCATGAAGATCAAAATATTTGAATCTGAATGTGCATTAGAATATTAAGATATGCATTAAGATTTAGAAGTAATATTAAGATGTTACATTGAGATTTGAATATTAAATAGTTAAATTGTTTGTTTTCTCAACATCAAAATGTATAAAATTCATTTTTTTTTTGTTTTAAAAAAATAATAAAAATAAAATTCAAATTTGACGAATATTCTATTACTTCATTTTTATTAATTAGATACCAAATATTAAACTATTCTTATTATTCATTAATTTCAATTTAATACGACTCTTTTTTTCAAACACATTAATTTCTCTGCATATTTATAATATATTTAGCCAAACTTCTAAAATCAATTTATTTTGAAAAAAATAAATATAGTTGGTTAGAAAGTATTTGTGTTTGCCAAATTTACACAACACTTTTGAACAAATAATTAATGTTTTGCCAAACTTTTAAAACATAATTTTAAGGGTATTTTTCTATAAAATATTTTTCAATAAAGTATTTTCAGGCAAAGGCCACTCTTTTAAGCTTCCAAAAAATAACTTTTGGTTTTTTCTCGAAACACACTTATTTTCTATCAACAGTTTGGCCAAAGACTTAACTTTTGAAAAGAATAAAAAATTGGCCTACAGATTACTATAAGCGAGAGTAAAGGTGAAAATAAATAATTAATTATATCTATTTTAAAAAAAATATAACATTTATTTAGACTAACTATTTTGAATTCAACTATTTATATTTATAATAATACAAGGGAGTAGCTTGTTTGGCTAATATTTTAAAATCTTGAGAATTGTGTTTTATAAGAAGACTATATCAAAAAAATTGGAGATAAATAATTAGGACAAGAAGTAGGATCACGTGAGAATAGTATTTTTTTTGCATTTGAAAAGTTCAACTAATATAAACCCAAAACTCTTTTGCCCTTATGTATATTGGAGTGTTAGTTCCTTGTTGCTAATGATTGTATTTTTGTCAGGTACACTAAACCTTCTATAATTTTTTCATGCAATGAGTTAATTTGATGAATATAACATTTGAGAAAATTATATTATTTTTGATGATTTTAATGTCAAGCACCATTCGTCACTTATAATATTATAAAAGGAAAAAAAAAGAAAATATAATAGAGTTATAAAATTAAATAAGATAAGGTCATGGATAAAATATATAAAATTATTGAATAATAAGTGCAAAATAAGAAGAAAGAAAAAAAGATTACGACACTATCACACTAAATGAATGATAAAATGTCATGTGACAATTATGATGTTAATACCATATATAATAACTATTACTATTATATCTCAAACTTTCAGTTTCAAACGTAACTAATTTTGTTTCATTCCAATTGGTTTCTTAACCCAAATTATAAAACAATTAATATGCTGCAAATGAAAAATTAAGGTTTTAACTTTTATATTTTTATATTAAGATTATTGAATAAAGGAAAAATAATCTGATATACTCCTTAACTTTGTCATTTAGAGCTGACAAAATGGTTCATGCATAACCTTATCGTTATACAAAATGGGTCACATATATCCTTACCGTTACAAAATGAGCTCACATATACTCTTCATTTAATAGAAGTGAAAAAAAAGTGTTAAATTATTATTATTTTTTTGACTACTTTAATTATCATTATTTGAGTTTCTTATTATTTTTTTTCTTTCATTCTTTAGTGTAAAGAAAAAAAATTAAAATTAAATTTTTCGAAGCTATATTGTAATTATTAGTTTTTGTATTTGTAGAAAAAATAAAATGGGGCATCTATAATAAATTTTACAAGTAAATTAGTGAAACATAAATAAATATGACTATCAAAATAATAAATTTAAATCAGTCGTTGAAACAAAAAAATCAAGAAAGAATACGTATGAGGAGGACCAGATATATCTCATATGGATTATATTTTTTCAAAAAAATAATTTAAGAATGTAAATTAAATTTTTTTTTTTTCACTTCCGTTAGAAGAAAATGATATATATAAGTCATTTATATAACAGTAGCGGTATATATGAACCTAACAAGGGTATATCAACTCTAAATAGCAAAATTGAGGGATATATCAAACCTTTTTCCCATGAATAAATCTTATAATGTTAAAGTTATTTTACTTAAATATTACTTTAAACTATTGTTTATAACCAGAATGTCATTTAATTTTACTTATAGGTATTAGTAAAAGTCGATCAAAATAAACAAATTTGATTATTTTTTATGATATAATTTACAAAATTAAAATGATACAATTACAACAATGATAAGAAAAAAACAATATCAAAAAGTGTATTCAGCTGCCGGGATTTGAACTCCGATTCCTAACAATTGGGAATTCCTACAGCGGATTTTCTGTTCACTAATTATGCAAATAATTAAAATATTTAAACCCTTTTTCTAACAGAATAAAATGTAAACTAGTACCTTTTATCTTTTCACGTGGCATGTTTAAGTCCGTAATATTAAATGATATTCTGATATAACTTTATTTTAGGATTATAAAATTACAAAAATCTTCTTTATTTTCTTAAACTTTATATCAAGTCAAATTAGGTAATTCTTTTTTAAACAGAGGGAGTTAAGATGTATTCGGTACAAAGGAAAAGCAACTTGTAATTTTCTCATATTCTATAAATAACAAGAATTACAAAATACTTTCTTTAGGAAAATAAATTCCTTAAAATAAGAAAAATGTACGTAATAAATTTATTTAGTTTATAATAAATTTTATACTTTATCTTACATTCATGTATTGTTATTTATTTATTATTTTACGTATTATTTTGCAGGAAAAAATGGCAAGACATTTGTGGAATGACATTTGTGATTAAACATGTAAGTCTTTGTGTTTATTCAATTCTATAGAAAGTCAGTATTCTGACGTTGATTTTACTATTTTTTTAGTAGTGGGTTTAGAATTTACAAAAATAAGTCAATTTTTAGCTTTTGCACATTCAAAAATGAATGAACACAACTAAATTGAATCACATTCTAGGGTTTATGATTAACAAATACAAGCCAATTTTCCTGCCCCTATTAGGAACAAAGATGAATGCCTTTTTATCTCTATTATTAACACAGAAAGAAATCGATTCGTATTCTAGTATTTAGGGTTTACAAAAACAAGTCATTTTAGCCTCGCACATTCATAAATGAATACTAAATTGATCCACATTCTAGGATTTAGAATTAACAAAACAAGTCGATTTACTCTAATAGAAACAAAGACAAATATGTTTTGTCTCTATTAACACAACAATCGATTCACATTCTAAGGTTTAGGATTTGCAAAATCAAATCGATTTAACCTCGCACATTCCAACAACTAAATCATAACATAAATAATACTAAATCATATTTAAATCAGGAGGTGCTTAAGATCTAATTAATAGGTTTAAGATTAGGATTAATAGAGACATAGGCAAATGTGTTATGTATTCTAGGGTTAAAATAAAGGATTTAATAGAATCTAACTTAAAGTGATGAACAGAAAAAATGGCAGAGATGAGAATTGAGATGAGACAAAAGTCACACCGAATTACAGAGTTTTAGAGACGTTACTCTGGAAATTCATGGTTCAAGGCCTAATACAGAGCTATATAATGTTGCGCCACACTTCACATTTTTTTTTGGGTAAATCACATAAATATGCAATATTAAAAAAAATATTTACCATCTATGACAATATAATTTTTCTAACTAAATATAACAATTTTTTAGGATTAAAAAATTGTACTGTTTATCTTCCTTCACCTCTTTCTATGCCCATTTTCTCTTCCTCCTCTTCTTTTTTTATTCTTCTTCGTCGTCGTCTCTTTCTGTATCATTCTTTCTCTTCCTCCTCCTTTTTTTTTAATTCTTCTTCTTTTTTGAAATTTTCATTTAAATAACTATTTTTAAATCAGTTTTTGCCCATATTTAACTATTTTTACCCAAAAACACGATGAGAAGAGGAATAGAAAAATAAAAAAACTATACAATATCATGTTCTCAAATAGAAATTTCAAATTTTTAAAATTCTAGCAACAAGAGTTCACCATTGATGGTCATTATAAAGCTTCAAATTTTGAATTCCTTATTTGAATATGAATTTGTGATTAGTTTGGATAGGTTGTTCCTACAAATAATTGAAAATGTCGTTTGGAGTTTATATCTCAATTTTAAGAGGGTTTGATTAAGTTTATAATTGATTTTAGGAGAAATATTATATTGAAACTCGAAAAAGGTGAAGTTTATGGAACGGTATCGCGATTGTATTAAAGTTGTATTAGATATGTTTCATAATTGTATTAAAATTGTATTGAAATCACGAACAGTACATTTACAATACATATTACAAACTTCACTCCTTTTTTAGTGATATCAACCAAAATAATTTAAGTAACACACTTGTTATACATTTATAACATATGCACAATACATTTGTAATACATATTGCAAACATCACTCATGTTCTTAGTGATACAAACTAAAATAATTTATAAGACTCATATAATACATGTTTTATTCATGAATAATACAAGTTTAATTCAGTCTATAGATTATTGTCTTGTCTTTCGTTAATTTTCTCTTCTAATTCAACTTTAATATTGTGTAATACACTTTTAATGCAAACTTAATTCATTTTGTAGCTTATTATTTGTTACCATTAGATTATTTGTTTAATTCATTATTGATATAAGTTTAATTCAATCTATAGATCATTGTCTGGTGTTTCATTAGTTACATTTTTTATCCATGCTTAATTCAACTTTAATATTTGTGTAATGCACAAGTTAATTCATTTTGCAGTTTATTGGTTGATTTGTTATGATTGAATTACTTGTTTAATTCATTATTGATACAAGTTTTATTCAGTTTACAAATCACATAATGCTCTTTCGTTTGCTACATTTTGCCTTCATGTTTAATTCGCTTCTAATTCAACTTTAATATGTGTGTAATGCATTTTTTATTCAAGTTTAATTCATTTGGCAGTTTATTATGTTTCTTCATTTGTTACAATAAATTTCTTATCTAATTAATTATTGATACAAATTTTATTCAGTCTACAAATCATTGACTGCACTTTCGTTTGCGATTAGTTTGGATAGGTTGTTCCTACAAATAGTTGAAAATATCGTTTGGAGTTTATATCTCAATTTTAAGAGGATTTGGTTAAGTTTAGAATTGATTTTAGGAAAAATATTGAATTGAAGCTCGAAAAGGATGAAGTTTACGAAACTATATCGCGTTAGTATTAAAGTTGTGTTAGATATGTTTCATAATTGTATTAAAATAATGAACAATACATCCTAAATTTATAATACATATTGCAAACTTCACTCCCTTTTTAATGATATCAGCTAAAATAATTTATGTAACACACTTATAACACATTATAATACATGCACAATATATTTTTAATACATATTGCAAACATCACTCACGTTCTTAGTGATAAAACCAAAAGTAATTTATAAGACACATATAATACATGTTTTATTCATGAATAATACATTTATAATACATACTGCACACTTCACTCATTTCTTACGGATACCAACAAGAATAATTTAGGTAACACAATAATAACACATTTATAAGATATGCACAATACATTTTTAATACATATTGCAACCATCACTCATTTTCTTAGTGATAAAAGCAAAGATAATTTATAAGATACATATGATATAAGTTTTATTCATGACTAATATGAGTTTAATTCAATTTATAGATTGTTGTCTTGTCTTTTGTTAGTTACGTTTTTCATTCATTTTTAATTTTCTCTTCTAATTCAACTTTAATATTGTGTAATACAATTTTAAAGTAATTTAATTTATTTTGCAATTTTTTGATTTATTTGTTACTATTGGATTACTTGTTTAATTCATTATTAATACAAGTTTAATTTACTCTATAGATCATTGTCTGATTTTTCATTAGTTACGTTTTTTTATTCATGCTTAATTCTCTCTTCCAATGCTACTTTAATATTTGTACAATACACATTTAAATACAATCTTAATTCATTTTACAATTTATTGGTTGATTTGTTACGACTCAATTAATTGTTAAATTCATTATTTATACAAATTCATTCAGTTTACAGATCATAGAATGCTTTTTCGTTTGCTATATTTTGCATTCATGTTTAATTCTCTTCTAATTCAACTTTAATATGTGTGTAATATATTTTTCATTCAAGTTTAATTCATTTTACAATTTATTATGTCTCTTCATTTGTTATGATTAAATTATTAATCTAATTAATTAATTATTGATACAAATTTTATTCATTCTACGAATCATTAACTACTCTACGAAAGAAAGTAGAGAGAGAAACAAAAGGGAAAAAAAACAACAGAAAGAGAGAGAGAAAGAGCAGCAAAAGGAAAGCAAGAAAGAAAAAAAAACAAAAAGAAAGTAAGAGAGAAAGAGCAACAAAAAGAAAGGAGCGAGAAAGAGAGAAAAATTAAAAAGCTGAGAAAGAAAAAAGAGAACGAGGCAAGAGAGAGAAAAATCTAATAAAATATATAGTATTGTTATATATTGCTATAAATGATAATAATTAAAGAGTATATCTAAAATAAGTAATTATTTTTTTAAAAAGATCCACTCAAGTAATTACGGCAATTTTTTCTAATACAAAGAGATATTAAATGTTGGGACACACTTCACAGTCTAATAATAAAAAGAAAAAATTGTATGAAATAACTAATTATTAATTCAAATTAAATATTATAGCCATAATTTTCTTTTATTCGTAATTCGCAGCAAACATTCCATGTTTTTTGCCATCCCATTTGTATATCAAAATATACAAATGCAGAACTCATTTGTATACCGAAATATACAAATGCAGAATCCATTTGTATACCAAAATATACAAATGCAGGACCCATTTGTATACCGAAATATACAAATAGACCGAAATATACAAATGCATGATCCATTTGTATGCCGAAATATACAAATATAGGACCCATTTGTATACTGAAATATACAAATAGACCGAAATATACAAATGCAAGACCCATTTGTATACCGAAATATACAAATGCAGGACCCATTTCTATACCAAAATATACAAATAGACCAAAATATACAAATGCAAGACCCATTTGTACACCAAAATATATAAATGCAGGACCCATTTGTATACCGAAATATACAAATAGACTCAGATAAATATTTTTTATGTATATGTATATCGAAATATACAAATTAATAGACATAGAAAACATAAAGTTTTTATAGCTATAGCACACAAATATGTTTTTTATGTTTGCTAAACCTAAAATTTACTCTAATAAAAATAGCTATCCATTTAATTTAAGGAAAAATTACCTATCTACACACCTTTATTTATCATAATTTCTATTATTCCCTACCATTTCAAAATATTACCAAAATCCCTTATTTTACTCCCAAATCCTAACCTCCTGATACATAAATTCATACGACCAAAACTAACGTTTCTCTTCCTTAATTCACTCCATTAATCTCTCCCTAACTTCACTCCCACAATCTTATCAATTAATTCCTTCCTAACAATTTGAAATTCAAAATCACTCTCTCTCCACTCAAATCAATTTCAACTTTTTGAATAGGTAATTTTCGCCGTTTATCCTTGTTTTTTTTTTCATCATCAATTTACTAATGTTAATTCAAGTCTCAGTGGGCACATGTTGGTAGACATATGAAAAAAGTGTGCAGAATATGCTTACCATACTTGACATGTTAACCCATCGTAATATTGTAGTTGATGACATGGTCTAGCCTGATGAGAATGAAACCCAGAAGGGATCAAAATACACAGGGACAATAAGGATCTCAGGAACTTGGTAACCTTTGTTGAAATGATAGATGTTGACTTTGTTGGAGAAGGCAAGATCGAAGAAGGGTGCATCTTTACACTTATCTTTATCAAAGTTATCGATTCTCAATGTATCTTGTTTATTTTGTTTCTTAAACTAACCTTTGTTAGTGGTATGAAAAATCGGATACAATAATGCTACAATAAATTTATGTTTTATGTAGTCCATCAGGTATATATTTATTACATTGATACATAATTCTAATATTGTTGAATATTCGACTAGTGAGTTTCATGTGCAATACTTATATACTTGATACATAAGTAATGCTTAATGTATCATTTACAATATATCAAGTTTTATAATGTATCATCAATATTTTTTAATTTTAAAAGGATATAAAACACTTTACAAGCAATCTTTGCTTCTCTAATGTATTTGATTCTCCGTTCATCCTTGGTTTATACAATGTATCATATTCATATTTAAGATGTTGATACATAACCCTAGTGTTGTTGAATCTTTGATTAGTTTTATTATGTTCAATATAAATGTACTTGATACATAATCATGTTCAATATAAATGTACTTGATACATAAACACTACCTAATGTATCATTTGCATGTATCAAGTTTTTCAATGAATCATCAATCTCATTCAAATTTAAAAGGCTATATAGACCATAACAAATCACTTATGTGTTATGTATCTGCATTCTTTAATATTTGTTCAGTCTTATCCAACTTAGAATGAGATGTATATGTACATATTACCCAATGATAATCTTGATACATAAAAACTCAGACGACATGAAATAATTTGCAAACATTAAAAAATTCAATGATACATTATATGAAATACATTTTTTTTCAATTTTCAATGCAACACATATCTAACAACAAACCAACACATGTCGGCACAATTTTGTAACCATCTTTTAACATGTATTGGGTACATTAGAATTATCAATGATACAACCATTCACAAAAATTCAGTATTGATATATATTAATGTACCATCTATATTTGTCTTGATCAAAACAAGCAATTTACATATCTTAATTGTTACACTATTTATATGTACAATATACATAATAATAACCTGATACAAACGTATCTAATCCGTTCCAATTGTTAATCCATTTATTACATGTCTCATACACAATATATTATGATGATACATTTTTATACAAATCACATCCGGATACAAAATAATGACCACATCATAATCTATAGATACAAAATTACAATACACACAGATCGTTTACCACTAATGTATCGTGACTTACATATTCACATCAAAATGATAAAATAACACTATAACAATGAAACATTAAAAAAACTATATACCAATGGAGGAGAGGGCAGAGGGAATGGTGGAGGAGGTGGTTGAACGGCTGGAGATGGATAAGGAGTTAATACAAAAGATAATTTCTTTGTCGGATAAGAAGCCAATGAAATAATGGCACAAACACCATATGACAAATCACTGTTTTTTCTTATATATCCATATCCCCCACTCTCCGTGATAACCCTATGAATTATTGATTATCCAGTAGTTATCATCTCTTTCGGAACTATATTCCCTGCATATTTTCATAATACAAAAGGACAAAGTGCATGCCATTTTTGGGATTCTTGAAAGAAGAAAGGGAAAAAATGTGTAGAAAAGGAGTAACAGATAAGAGTACCCCCTCTATACAATTGAAAATCAGTAATCGTTCCCTTGATGCTAACATTGACAGGTTGTTGAGCAACAACACAAAGAAGGGCGATTCTTTCTGTGGAACTTTTACGATTTCAAATTGATGGAGAAGATGAAAATCTGAATTTTGAATTTTGTGAAGTTGTTACAGATTGGAATGGATTGATATCAATCAGATCTGCGAGATTTATGGGAAAGAAAATCAATTTATGTTAATATTCCATATTAAGCGAAACAAACAAGTTTTATAATGTATCACAGTTAATGTATCCGAGTGAACTTATGCATCCGAATGGCTGATATTTTAAGGGATTTTTGTAAAATAGAAAAGAGCAGGGATAAGATGTAATTTAGATTTTACACTATTGAATTTATGTAAGTTATACTTAATTTACACATTGGGCCTAAAAATAATTAGGAAAAAAAAATTGAATCAACTTGGGAAACAAACATACAATTAGATTACGGACCAAAGCAAACAACATTAAATAAATTGAATGAACTTAGCGAACAAAAGTAAAAAGAATTAGGGATCTTAGCAAATTTAAAGGCATCCTTGAGTAGATCTAGTATCATAGTTATTTCTTTGTCACTTAGCCCAAACAAACAGTTTATGTGATACTCCATAATTTTAATAAAAACTCAAGTTTTGAGTACTCAAACGGTCATCATCCAAAATGAGTCATGAATGACACTCATACTTAACCTTCTAAGTGGTTATAACCTGCAAATGCAAACTCCAAATTATATTAGCTATTCAATTTATGAAAATATGACTATAGTGTGGAAACTCAAATATTATTAAAGGAAGAGATCATTTGTTCTATGATTGTATATTTGCTTGCAGGTTGTGGAGGAGGCTGCTACAATGGATAAATCAAAACTCCAGCAGTAATGCTATTGTCAGTCAACAATGGATCATAATAAAGACTAAAGGGAAAAATCCCCAAGCACAAGCCCTGAGACTGATTTATGCAGAGTACATATATACACTAGGGAAGGAGAGGAATACAAGAGTTTTTGAGAAGCATGAGACCACAATGGAGAATATAGCCAGAAGAATAGCATGTGTATGTTGTGTTAGAGCAAATAGAGCAGCTAGACTATTCCTAGATAAATGTATTATTTAGAATATATTGTTGTTTTGTTTACTATTTTAATGAGATAGCCAGTAGAGTGTTGCTGGCTTAGCTTTGTACCTACTATTTTGGTGATTAATAAAATCTCTAATTATCAAAATAAAATAAAATAAAATCAACTAGAGTCTACTACATATCACGTCCCAAAATCTAAAACTCATCACATTAAGGACATCTAATCTCAAAATATCATGTTTAAGAGTATCGAAAACATCAAAATAGCTAAATAAAATAGTCTGTGTTTGAAAAATATGGATATCATGCCACAACCAAGGGAATCCAAAACGAGCTAGAAGGAATAGCTTTGAAATCTTATGTGCTGGAGACTGACTAGAGCTAACGACGAGTCGAAGTCGTTGGTACACTTGCTGCACTCCACAAAAAGAAAATGGAGAAAAATACAAGTAAGGATCAGTACAGGACAACATGTACTGAGTAAAATATAATCATGACTCATAATAGAATAACATAAATTCAATTATAGCACTTAGCAAGTGGTAAGCAACAATCAACATGAACAAGTAACTACAACAATGAAGCAAGTACGTAATTAGCCAACAATATCAAGAATATACATGAGGACTTAGGTCTCCACACCACGCTCTTTTGGAAAATGAGTTCTTTGAAATTGAGTATACTAAGTTATTTTGATATGTTTTTTTTTTAATGTTACCGTGTCGGAACGTGATACCCGATTCAATAATATAGTTGATCAATCATTCTTTATCATCATTTTCCATGTTAACAATATTTCATCAAGACTTATTTATTCAAGGCATCACTTTGATAGAGTAAGTTCATGATTATGAATTTTACGGTCTTGGAAATACAGACCAATCACAACAACATATAAATCATCCGAACCACACCAATTAAGTACATAGAAAAATTTACAACATTACTTAATGACTATCAATCACTATTAAAAGTCGCTCTATCACATAGAATAAACCATAACCTACCTCAATCGAAGAACCGAAGTCAAGCAAGCTAATTATTCCTCAATGTTTTTCCTTTGCTCAATGTCTCAGAATGTTTTCAATATATCAAGTATACAATATTCGTAAGGAAACGAATCTGTAGACACTCATATTACTATATTTCTAGCATAGACTAAAAAAACTCACTCAAACCTATAATCAATTTCCTAATTTTTGATGTCAACTAATATCAAGTCTCATATTTCATAAATTTCAAGCCTAGAATTAAGTCTCAATTTTCTCCAAATATCATAAATTTAATGATATTTATATAATATAATATATATGATATTAATTTCATATACCAATATATCAAAATTTGAATCATAATATGATAACTATAATACACAAATTTGGAAAAAGACCCACGCGGTACATTATGGACAATTCACGAAAAACTCAAAGATGAATTAATGTGAAGATTTGGTAGTTAGGAAGATAATTCTTCTTTGGTACAAAAGTCAAGATAGCAACTTTGTAGGAGAAATTTAGGTAAACCATAAAATGGTTTCACAAGGTAAACCTTGACATTTTAACACATTGTGATGTCATGGATGACATCAATAGGAAGAATTCACTCTTATAAATAGGTATCTCTTAATTCATTTGTAACACACATCTCACTTGCCTTCTCATCTTCAAAAATATTTTTTCTTCTTTCTTTCTTGTAGTATTTCACTTGTACTCTTTTGAAGTGAAATAAATATTATTGGTTGTGTCCAAGAATAGGCAAAAGAAAATAAAATTTTACCAAACCTCGTTAATTTCTGGTGTTCCTTTTTATTATTGTCTCATTTACTATTTATTAGCTACATTGAGATATATCAGTTGTGATTTCATCACTCTCTATATATTCGGCTTCCGCAATAATTGATATCAGAGCCAAGGTTTTATTTGAGTATGCTCTGTGGTTGCAGTACAATCTAAATTTCCACATCAGAAAAAAATTTACTTTGGTCCTTACAGTGTTAGCTAGTAAATAGTATTTTGTAGTAAAAATGAGAGACAATAAAAATGAGGACTCCATATCGAATGTCAAAAATACGTCATCATTGGCATCTTCGCTTATGACAAGAATTGTGTCAAATGCGAAATTTGCAGTTGAAATTTTTGACGGGTAAGGACATTTCAAAATGTGGCAAGGCGAGGTCCTTGATGTCCTTTTTCAACAAGGGCTAGATATTGTCATAGAAGAAAAGAAACCAGATAGTGTAGCTGAAGAAGATTGGAAGATTATCAACCGTGTTGCTTGCGGTATCATTCGATCTTACCTTGCAAGAAAACAAAAGTATCCATACACAAAGGAAACATCTGCAAATAAATTATGAAATTCATTGGAGGAGAAATTCTTGAAGAAAAACAGTTAAAATAAACTTTACATGAAAAGAAGATTGTTACGCTTCACTTATATTTTTGGTAGCACAATGAATGATCACATCTCCAGCTTTAATAAGTTGGCGACAGATTTGCGGAATATGGATGTAACTTTTACAGATGGAGATATAACTTTAATGTTGTTAAGTTCACTTCTTGATGAGTTCGAGCACCCTGAAACTACTCTACTTCATGGGAATGATGAAGTGTCTCTCAAAAAAGTTTGTTCAGCCTTATATAGTTATGAACAAAGAAAGAGAAAAAAACAAAAGGGCGGAGAAGCAGAAGCTTTGATTGTGAGAGGTTGTTCTCAAAATCATATGAGAACGAAGAATGGGAGATCCAAGTCAAGATCCAGACTCAGCAAAGATGAATGTGTCTTTTGTCGAAAAAAGGGCACTGAAAGAAAAACTGCCCAAGATTGAAAAGCAAGGCCAAACCAAATAATGGGAAGGCTATCATGGATTCAAATGTGGCTGATTGTGATGAATCTGATTACTCACTAGTTACAACAGATCCATCCAAATCATCTGATATAGTTGATGGATTCAGCTTGTAGCTATCATATATGTCCCAATCGGGACTGGTTTGTTGATTTACAAGAAGGAAAATGTGGAGTTATTCACACCGCAAATAATAATATTTTTACCACATATGGTGTTGGTTCAATCCGATTAAGGAACCATGATAGATTAAGCAAAACATTAACAAATGTTTGATATGTATAGGGGTTTGAAGAAAAATCTCATTTCTGTAGAAGCCCTAGATTCAAAAGGATTCAAAGTCATTGCAGATAATGGTGTAATTAGAATATGCTTCGGTGCACTAGTGGTAATGAAGGCAATTTGAAGAAATAATAACATGTACCACTATCAAGATAGTACAGTTATTGGGACAGCGACAACAATATCCAATGATGACAAGGAGGCAGAAATGACCAAGTTATGGCATATGTACTTGGGAAATGCTGGAGGAAAAGCCTTGAAAACTTTATCAGATCAAGGATTGCTAAAAGGAGTAAAAACTTGCAACTTGGAGTTTTGCGAGCATTGTGTTAAGGGAAAGCAAACAAGGGTTAAATTTGGAACAGTTATCTATAATACTAAAGGTATTTTGGATTATGTTCATTTAGATGTTTGGGGTGATTCCAAACACGTTCATTAGTTGGGAAACACTATTTTGTAACCTTTGTTGATGACTTTTCCTGAAGACGGTAGGTGTATACGATGAAAACTAAAGATGAAGTGTTGGGAATTTTTATCAAATGGAAGGCAATGATAGAGACTTAAACTTGTAGAAAGAATACAAAAATGATCTTTTTCAGAAAATTTGTGAAGAAAATGACATCGTCAAACATTTCACCGTCATAAATACACCACAACAAAATGGAGTGGCAGAACACATCAACTAAACTTTGCTAGAGAAGGTTCGGTGTATGTTGTCCAATGATGACTTGGGCAAAGAATTTTGAGATGAGGCAATAACATATGCATGTCACCTCATTAATCGTCTACCATCTGTTGCTATAGGTGGAAAAACATCATTAGAAAAATGGTATGAAAAACTTGCTGAAGATTATGGTTCTTTATATGTATTTGGCTCAATTGCATATTATCATGTAAGAGAGTAAAAATTAGACCCAAGAGCAAATAAAGCTTTATTTATGGGGATTACTTCTAGAGTCAAAGGATATCGTTTATGGCCAGAGACAAGAAAAATTCTTTTCACCATGGATGTTACCTTTGATGAATCTGCCTTGACAAATAAGGTAACAATTGAAGATGTCAAACAAGCTGATGGTGCTTCAAAGCAGGTGGAGTTCGAGGGAAAAATATTTTTCCCAACATTGGGATAAAACGAGGAAACAACGAAAGATTTTCATCTGAAAGAAAAGCCAGTCGAAGGAGAGGTTCGATCTCAAGAACCTCAACCACGACTTGAATCAATAAAAACCAGCAAGCCAAAAAGGACAATAAGAAAACCTGCTCGACTCATAGATATGGTGGCTTGTGCAGACTCAATTATAGCTAATGACATTCCTACCACTTATAAAAATGCAATTCAAAGTTCAGAAGAAGATAAGTGGAGGATTGATATGGATGAAGAAATGTAGTCCCTTCATCAGAATCATACGTGGAAATTGGCTAATATCCCGGAGGGCAAGAAAGCAATTGGGTGCATATGGATATTTGCAAAGAAAAAAGGATTTCCTAACTAAGAAGATGTTCGCTACAAAGCAAGATTGATGGCCAAAAGATATGCTCAAAAGGAGGGAATTGATTATAATGAGGTATTTACTCCAGTTGTGAAACACTCCTCCATTATAATTTTATTGGTTGTGGTAGCACAGTTGAATTTGAAACTAGTTCAATTGGATATAAAAACTGTATTTTTACATGGAGACTTGGAAGAGAAAATCTACATGACTCAGCCAAAAGGATTCAAAGTTGATGGAAAATAAAATATGGTGTGCAAACTTGAAAAATTGTTGTATGAATTGAAACAATCTTCTAGACAATGGTACAAACGATTTGACAAGTTTATGTTGCAACAAAGGTACATAAGAAGTAAATACGTTCATTGTGTGCATTTGTGCAAGCTTGAAGACGATTCATTTATATATCTTCTCCTATATGTTGATGATATGTTGATAGCTTCAAAAAGTCAAGGAGAAATTGAGAAGCTAAAGATTCAACTAAGAAAGGATATTAAGAGGAATGATTTGGGTGAGGCAAAGAAGATTCTTGGTATGGAGATAAAAAGAGATAGACATTCAAAGAAACTTTATTTATCTCAGAAAGAATACTTGAAGAGAGTATTAAACCGATTTTAGCATGAATGAAAAAACGAAGTCGGCTAGCACTCCACTTGCTCCTCATTTTAAGCTTAGTGATGCTCTTTTGCCAATGAATGAAGTTGCACGAGAATATATGTCAAGAGTACCATACGCGAATGTTGTTGGTAGCTTGATGTATGCAATGGTTTACACAAGCCCAGATATTTCACATGTTATTGGAGTTGTAAGCAGGTACATGCATAATCTTGGAAAGGATCATTGGCAGGCTGTAAAATGGATTCTATGGTATATTCATAATACTATAGATATTGGCTTGGTTTTTGAGCTAAAAGATAGTCAATATCTTATTGGATATTGTGACTCAGATTATGCTGGTGATTTGGACAAACAAAGATCAACTACTAGTTATGTTTTCACTATTGCAAATGCACCAGTTAGTTGGAAGTCTACTTTGCAGTCAACAGTTGCTTTGTCTACCACTGAAGCATAGTATATGGCAATTACAGAGGCTGCGAAAGAGGCAATTTGGCTTCAAGGATTGCTTAGAGAGCTTGGTATTAGACAAGAAGGAATCACAATATTTTGTGACAGTCAAAGTGCTATTCAATTAGCGAAGAACCAAGTTTATCATGCAAGGACGAAGCATATTGACGTCCGATGTGATTTCATACAAGTCATCATCGAAGAAGGTGGAATCATATTGAAGAAAATCCATACTACGGATAATTCTGCCGATATGCTGACAAAAATGGTGACTGCTGTCAAGTTTCACCATTGTTTGAACTTGATCAACATTCTTAAACATTGAAGATTGAGGTTGAAGACACAATCAAAAATTGTTGTTGAGAGAATGTTGAAATTGGAGAATCTTACCAAGGTGGAGATTTGTTAAATTTGACAAGATTCAAAAATGAATTATTGTGAAGATTTGGTAGTTAGGAAGATAATTCTTCTTTGGTACAAAAGTCATAATAACAACTTTGTAGGAGAAATTTAGGCAAACCATAAAATGGTTTCACAAGGTAAACCTTGACATTTTGACACATTGTGATGTCATGAATGACATCAATAGGAAGAATTCACTCCTTTAAATAGGTAGCTTCAAATTCATTTGTAACACACCTCTCACTTGCCTTCTCATCTTCAAAGGCATTTATTCTTCTTTCTCTCTTGTAGTATTTCACTTGTACTCTTTTGGAGTGAAATAAATATTGATTGGTTGTGTCCGAAAAGTAGGCAAAAGAAAACAAAATTTTGTCGAACCTCGTTAATTTTTGGTAATCCTTTTTATTGTTGTCTCATTTACTATTTATTAGCTACCTTTAGATATAGCAATTATGATTTCATCACTCTCTATATATTCGGCTTCCACAACATTTTGCACCTCAGATCATATACTCTACATTCAAATATGTCAATCCCAGCATCATTAACCAATCGATGCCTTTACGAATGATTGAAGACAGAACGTTGCAGCAACAACATATAACATCACCTTTGCCAATATCCCTTTTCTTTTCTTCCCAATCTAATTACTATAGTAATGAAAGGATGTTTCATCTATCAGAAGTTATCATTTTAAAACAATATTGAAATTCAAATGTAGTTTTATCCGAAGAAATATCACGTTTATGCTTCGTAGTTCGTCGCACAGGTAACTCTTCTCGCTTTATTTAGGGCAATTATTATGAACTAATAATTAAATAAATTTTAAAATTTCACTAATTTCTTCCTACATATGGGTCATGGTGGTAAGAGTATTAAATAAATTATGGACATGACCCATTAACCACCAACTAATAAAAGTTAATTATTTAATAAGTATCCGTCAACTAAATAACCATAGTTAAATGAATAGTTCAAAATTTTGATTTAAAATTTATGAAAAGGTTCTTTTTAAAAGAAGTAGGTCTAGTATTTGTAATGACCTAACAGGTCGTTACATCAGATACAACTTTACCAACCGTTCTTTCCGAACGGTCAAAAGAAAGGCAAGGGTAAGAAAAGGTACATAACTCGACAAAAAAATGTGAATATCTTTTGTGCATATTAGCCTTAGTCTCCCAAGTGGACTCTCTAGCCGGCCAATTCTTCCACAGGAACTTGACAGATGCAATCTCATTTGACCTCAACTTATGGACCTCCCTATCTAGAATAACTAAAGGCTCCTCTTCATAAGACAAATTCTCATCAAGCAAGACCGAATCCTAGCGAATAATGTAATTTTCATCATCATGATATTTCCTCTATATAGACACATGAAATACCGGGTGTACTCCAGACAACCTAGAGGCAAAGCCAACTCATAGGTCATCTCTATCACACGCTTAAGAACTTCAAACGACTCAATATACCTCGGACTAAGCTTAACTCGCTTACCAAATCTCATCACACCCTTCATGGGTGAAACTTTCAACAACACTTGCTCTCCCTTCATAAACTTCAAGTCCCTGAACTCCCGGTCTGCATACTCCTTTTGCCTAATCTAAGATACTAGAAACTTCTCGTGAATGTATTCACCTTCTCTAACAATTCCTTCAAAAGATGCCGCAAGGTCTCACCCCAAATGCATAAAACCAACCAATGAGAGACCTACATTTCCTTCCATAGAATGCCTCAAATTGAATCATATCAATACTCGAGTGATAGTTATTCTTGTACGGAAACCCTGATAAGGGTAAGAACTAATCCCAATGATCACCAAAATCTAGCACGCATGCACGAAGCATAACTTTCAGCACTTGAATTGTCCACTCAAATCGGTCTGAGGGTGAAATGTGGTACTAAGATCCAATCTAGTACCTAACTCAGCCTACAAGGTCCTATAAAAGTTAGAAGTAAATTGCGTACCTCTATTTGATATGATGGAAATCGAAACTCCGTGTAATCGAACAATCACGCGGATATAGAGTTTCTACCTTCCATGGAAAATATTTCTATTCATACCAAACACACTCTAAATATGTACTTTTAGAGTTAATTAACACTTTTTGTAAATGTCCTTAAAGTCTATAGCAATATTAGATCTAATGACAATTAACTATTACCGATAAAAACTTTAACATTCTTGATTAATGTATATATTTATAGCTGCTAAAAGTTTTTCGTATAATGATTGAAAATAGAAATCTTCAGTGTTGGTTTGTTCGCAAATTCTTAACACAGCCGCACACGGTACTAACATATGTGAAATCATGATCTTCTTCTTTTTTTAAAAAAATAAATAGCAACGAGTTATAGGAACAAATTTTCCATGAAAAGTTTACCAACCCGCTAAATATGTACTATTAGAGGTAATTAGAATTTTTTGTAAATATTTTTAAAGTCTATAACCATATATATTAAATCCAATAATGACAATTAATTTATGTTGATAGAGGCTTTAATACTCTTTGTTAATGTATATATTTATTGTCATTAAAAATTGTTTTTTTATGACCGTGACATCAAAGTCTTCTCTAATGTCCCATAAGATAACCATACTGACTTGACGTCCACTTTAATTATTGAATTAATTTCCAATGTTATTACGTGAACATAAGACTATACTTTAACGTCAAAATCTATATATTTTAAAAGGATTTACATCAAATTATTCTAATTTATCATGATTATAAGTTACCTACCGAATGAATAATCATGCGTTAATCAACTATCACTTAGTTATAAGAATTATGTGAAGATATATGTATCATTTATTTAAAACTATTTAAACATCGGGCACAAGTAAATTGTATAAACATTTTATGTTAGTATTTTGTATATTTGGTTCTATTAATTTAAATAGTGTAATTTGATAGATTTGCCCTAAAAACAAGAAGTTGAGATCGAGGAAAAGTAATATCAACCAATTGACATTCCTCCGACGCATTTATTATAGCTATCTCATACCTCCTTTATTTTCACATAACTCAATCAAATCATATCGTCATAAGCTTCATTACAAGAAACACCCTTCCTACCAATTATTTTTGTTTAAAAAAAAGGTTTTGAAGTCTATCATCAAGTTAATATGTAAGGTCCAAGTCACTAAAGATTGTGACATTTTAAAGACATACAAAATTCTGGAATTACGTATTGAAGCAACAATTGTCTTGACCACGTGTTCCACCTCATTCCACGTTTATTGACTTTTGGGACTTTGACTCATTTCTCTCTAATTTGGATCTAATCTTTTGTTGTTGGAATAATAACCAATTTAATTTACTTCTCTATGTGCCCTAAATTTTTCCTTCATGTTGCTTCATCATGATTTACTTCCTCTATTCTATCTTTTAATTTATCTAGACTAGATGAGGAGAAGAATCAAATTTTCCATTGAAAATTTTTAGGATGAACTCCCTCGGGCCTATCTGGCTTCGTCCTGATTGCAAGATTCTGCTGAATGTATTATCAACTCATATCATTCTGTGTTGATCCATTACAATACCAAAACCTTGGGAAGAATGATTTTTAGATTGATTAGCAAAATACAAAACTCTATTGTTCGAAGGAAAAATAACTTCTGATAACAAACATTTCTTTCCAAAATTAGTAAGTTTGAAAATTTGATCAAATACGCTATTTAAATTTAGAGTGTTTGAGATTAATATTTCGCTCTGTTTTTAATCTCGTAATTTTTATGTGTTTATTTCTTTATATTTAGAGCCCCCTTCATAAAAATTTTGGCTCCGCCATCTCTTGAAGAAATTAAATACTCTCCAGCACTTACCTGAAACATTTCATTTTCAAGTGAACTAGCATTGAAATTTTGTCACTTGGCCATAGCATATGTCAATCTAGTAATACTATTTTATACCAAACATTGGCCCAGGTTTAACTTCTTTTTCTCTGAATTTTAACTTAAAAGATTATTTTGATGCATAATTAAGGATTAGATAGACCTTCATTATTCATTAAATTAGCCATTTTTTAAAGAGTTAAAGACTTGAGGTCTAGAATTGGATTAATAATTAAGTCAAGAGAGATAGAGGTGAAAATCTTGAAAAATTAAAGATATATGTATTCATCTATCCATCTGTCTCAAGTCCTTCCTTATCCAATGCAAAAACATATATATATATATATATATATATATAGTTCAAAAAAGTGCCGTCTCATTTCCCTTTTTTATTTCTAATTCATTCACTTCAAGGTTGATTCTGAACAATAGATAATATCATTAAATTTCAACCAACACTCAAAGCCTTATGGATATGGAAATTTCATCCTTTCAATTCCCAAATTATGATTTCTTGCTAGACGAATTTCTAATATGGGAATTTGATTCCAAGTTGAATGATCATGATCGTCATATACCAAAAAGTTTGTCATCCTCAGAGACTACAAATTTCTTGAAAGAAAGTAACTATGATGAGGTGACATCATATTCCATCAGGAGAAAAGACGCAGACCATAAAAAAGAAAAAAATGAAGAAAAACATTACATAGGAGTTAGAAAGAGGCCACGGGGTAAATATGCAGCGGAAATAAGGGATTCAACAAGAAAGGGAATTAAGATATGGCTAGGGACATTTGGTACTGCTGAAGAAGCTGCTTTAGTTTATGATCAAGCTGCATTTTCAATGCGCGGTCCATTAACACTTCTCAATTTTCCAATGAATGAAGTCCAAGAATCACTAGAAAATATTAATTTCTTTATCGAAGATGGCTTGTCTCCAGCAGCTGCTTTAAAAGAAAGATACAAAATGAGAATGAAAAATGTGAAGAGAAGAAATAGGAAGAAGAAGATGAAGAAAACAGTTTTGGTTTTTCAAGACTTGGGTGCTGACTTATTAGAAGAACTTTTATTTAATTCAACAACAACATTTCAGAGTAATGTCACAAGTCAAGTTTGCGAAAAATAAAATGTATATAAGTTTTATTTTTGTCTTTCTCTATTATTTCATAAGTGAGGTTTGTGAAAGAGAGAATGTACATAAAATTTTATTTTTGTTTTTCTTTATGATTTCATATGTGAGTTTGTGAAAGAAAAAATATACATAAATTTTATTCTTATTTGCGAAATAAAATAATTTATAATTCCAATAGACTTTTTGAAACAACGCTTACAATTTAGTAAATTTGCTCCTCCCTCACCCCTACCAGTTTTTTGTTGTGTAAAACATAAAATTCACTAAAGCTTCCAGAAACCTGGCTGTCTTCATCACCAAAAGCAACATTATTGGAGGCCATATTTGGGAGAAACTAATAAGATGTTGGCATATTAGTGAGTGATGGGGATGTGAGAGCTAGCTCACTTGGGCTGAGATCTATCGGTTCGGTTCGATATATGGGTTATCAATCTGTAAACATGTTAAATTATCATAGAATCATTAAGTTATTAACTTATTAATTATTATTTTATCGGTTATTGATCGTTATGAGTTCACTTATAGGTTTAACCGCTAAGATTTACACAAAAAAAATCATTGAAAATCAGTTAATTAGAAACAAGATGACGAACCAAATGAACCATGCATATGAGTTGACAGATTGCATCTTACTTAAAATCAAATATTGTCACGTTATAGAATAATAGAAAGTTTGAGATAGACAGAAATAAAAGTATGAAACAAAATTCTAAGTCAAGAAATTTATATACCAAATGGTATAAATATAATTATTTAATTTACTATCGTATTATCGGTTAATCCGTTAAGGAAAAGTCCTCAAGTCGTTATGAACCGATAATATAATAATAAAAAAATCAATATCGTTATCAAAACTGCTAAATCAATAACCCATTAACGATAAATCAAAATTTTTATTGATTCAATTTATCTATTTCTGTTCGATTTTGAACCGCCGTAATGCAACAACCCAATCGTATAGTAGCAGGAAGAATTGTTGGTAATATTTTGGGGTATATATATATATAAAGTAATTGATTTATTATAAATATAATCATATTTTCTTTACATAAAAAATAGTCAAAAGTCAGAAAATATACACTAGTTATATATCTCAGATTCATCCCTCCTATTGAGTAATATATCGTTCGCAATTTGTGGGCTATGTATCGGCAGGTTTAATTTCCTGATGTATCCGAGATCATATAATTATATCTCAGATTCATCCCTCCCATTGAGTAATGTATCGTTCGCAATTTGTGAGCTATGTATTGGCAAGTTTAATTTCCTGATGTATTCGAGATCATATAATTTTTAAGAGATTTTTATAATTTAAAAAAGAATAGAAATAAGATGTAATTAGGTCTTAACACTATTGGATTTTTATATAATTTTTACGATGGTTTTATCTTAACAAGGAGATCATAATCAAATGTGGGTTGATTACATAAAGAGTTATTTAAAATAAAATTTACAAAATCATATAAGTTGCAATTGTTAATAAGTTACCATATTTAGTAAGTATTTTAAAAAATCATAGTCATAGAAATTATCTTTTAACTGGACGAATAGTAAAGATACATAAATTGAAAAAAAAATGAGAAATTATTTATAGTAATAAATAAAATAAATAAATCAAAAGTGTAACGTACATAGTCGTAATTAGGGGTTTACATCGATCGATTATGTCTGGTTATCAATTTTGTTTATTTGTTTTTAGTTTGTAAACACACTAAATCAATAATCAAACTAATAAAATATTTATTATTAGTTTTCAATTAATCGATTTTTGACCCTCAACAATTCAATTTTTTTTTATTTAATTAACCAAAAAAAATATTCATACAATCATATATACACAATGTTTATAAATAGAAACAATAGCAAGAATAGAAGTGCATCACAAATTTTGACATAAGCACGTTTGTTTAAGACAGAATTTTGTTTGAATTTCTTCCAAGCACTCATGCTATTAGATGAGGAAATAACATTAACTATTTGTCTTTGTCACAATCAAATTTAAAATCAAGAAGAAAGAAGGTAATACTAGTTTTTATCGAGAAGAGAAAGGTATTAGAACAAAGAGGCTAGTGTGTGTTGCCTACGACCAAAAGTAATACTAAAATTTAGGAAATAGAGTTAGTAAGATATTAAAGTCACTACTATATAATTAGGAATAAAATAATAATTTTAATGTAATCTTATTGAATTATTGATTTAACCATTAACCCAAAATCATAACATTGAAATTAAAATCGAACAGATAACCCAATAAATAAATCGAAAAATGGTCAAATATACCCATATTCTATAAAAATAGTTTAAATATATCATTCGTTATACTTTCAACTCATGTTATACTTTCAGGCTAAATACCCTTATAACTAACCGAGGTACACGTGGACGACTAGGATTACTCAGTTGAACCTGCTAACCAACTAAGGCAGCAACATTTCACCTCAAAATATAGCAGCAAACGGTAAAAAAATGTAGCAGAGTTTGAGTGGGTCAATGTTATTGATTAGGCCGAGTTATATTGTTGGGGTGAGGCAGGGTGGGTTATATCCGAATAGATCTATTTTAAATTGAATAGTTTTTTTAATCCTAGTCGTCCACTTGTACCTTTGTTAGTTATAAGGATATATTTAATGTGAAAATATAACAAAAGGATTATATTTAGTCTAAAAATATAACGGAAATATATTTAAACTATTTCTAATATAACAAAAATACATTTAACCTAAATAAATTTACAGAATTATTAACTCAACAACTATAAATAAATAATATATTTTTTCAATTCAATATGTTAAACCAATTTTTGCACACTCCTAATCGTAATGCTCAAGAGCCGGAGATCTAATGTTGGCCACAGAAACACAGCATAATTTAAGGCATCAAAATAGTTTAGGATTTAAAGGAATAAATATAAAAATATTAGGTTTTCTGCAAACTCTTCTCCCAAAGCTTTGAAATAAAACTAAAGTTAAAATTGAAAACAAAAATTATCTCACTTTATTTAATTTAAAATCATATGCTTATTTTATATTTGGAAAAATGGTATGAAATAGCAAATTATTAATTCAAATTAAATATTATAGTCATAGTTTATTTTAATTGTAATTCGCAGCAAACATTCCTTTTTTGCCATTTGATTCGGTATACAATTAGTCATTTTCAGTATAAAATGTATAAAATGAGTTTTTGTTTGTATAAAGCTAGAGAAAAGTGTATATACAAATACAAATACATATATTTTTGTCATATACACTTATAATTATACAAATACAAATCTTATTATACTAATTACAATGTAAATATGAATTTATATAAAACTGAACAATTTGTATAAGATTGGATGTTTGTAGAGCATAATTATGCAAACTATAACTATAACATATATATATATGATTTTTATATTTGCTATATATAAAAGTTGTTGTTTATATTATTAAAACCATATATATTCTATTTTTAATTCAGTGAACCAACATCCATCGATAAAAATATATTTATTCTATGACTAATGATTGTCATCACATCATTATCAGTCCCGAAATAACTGGTTAACTAACCAAACTAAATCTTACTATATTAAATAAAATAAATACTCGATGAAGTGGAACTGCAAGGAGAAGAATTTGAAGAATCATATGGTTACTTCACGGTATATGGAAAAAGAGAAGTTTCAATTAAAATGAATCTATTTGAACCGTTCAATAATTTATCGAAAACGATTATGAGAATTTTGCACAAATTCGAACTTAAATCACTGAAAATAAACCGAGAAATCTATCTTATTTCAATTCAACATGCACTGGTAGTAGTAAGAACTACCAATTACAGTATAGAGAAGTAAGCCTACAGAGGGAAAAACAAAACAAAACAAACAAAAATAGTGAAGGCAGGAGTAATTAACTAGACTAGATCATCATCGATATGCCTACGATCATCTTCAGATCTAGGAAAGTTGGCCACAATCAGCCACCACAACTGCTTTCGAGCACTTACCGGAGCTAGATCCAACGGCCTCCGCTTTCTTAATCACATCCATACCTTCAACCACTTGCCCAAACACAACGTGTTTTCCATCAAGCCACTCAGTCTTCGCCGTACAGATGAAAAACTGCGATCCGTTAGTTCCAGGTCCGGCATTAGCCATGGAGAGGATTCCAGGACCGGTATGCTTTTTGACGAAATTCTCGTCTGCGAATTTGGAGCCGTAGATTGATTCACCTCCGGTACCGTTTCCGGCAGTGAAATCACCTCCTTGGCACATAAATCCTGGGATCACACGGTGGAAACTTGATCCTTTGTAGTGTAACGGCTTGCCGGTCTTCCCCACGCCTTTCTCTCCGGTACAGAGTGCTCGGAAATTTTCCGCTGTTTTAGGAGTAGCATCGTTGAACAACTCCATTACTACACGGCCGGCCGCTTGACCTCCGATGGTAAGGTCGAAGAAAACCTTAGGATTTGCCATTTTCTCTCTTCTAGAAGCTTCTTTTGATTTTTACACTATGCTCACAATCTATGCTTCGTGGTTGAGCTAGAAGAAGTTTATATAGGAAAATGCAAAACGGATAATTTGTGAAGAGACGATCTTAACCGTTGAATACTAACAGGTGTCAGCATCTTGGCTGATGGATTTAACCATAGTTAGTTGAATATTTTACCAGAGTTAGTTTAAAGGATCACGTGGTATATGCGTTTATGATGCTATTGGACCGATTAAAGGAGGGAACATTCGGCCCATTTGTGGTCCACAAAAGCCCACGTCCAATGGGAACCCAGTCAGCCTTTTCTTTTTCGTAATTTTAACTTATTTTAAGGGTATTAAAGGAAAATCAATTTAATGACGTTGAATTTAGTTATTTATATTCTCTCCATTTTTATTTATACGTTATTCTTACTAAAACAGATGTTTTGTTTTTATTTATACGTTGTTCTTACTAAAATAGATGATCCTTTATATTTATCATTTTACAAAATTAATACATAAACGATATTATTCTCCTTGTATTAACTTTGAGAGTTATCAGCCCTTGAAAGTATGCATTTGACTAACATATGAAAACTAATTAATTAATTAATTAATTAATTTTCATTAGTCAAATTAATTAATTAAAATAAATTAATTCATATTCATGAATTGAAGACTTTACTTTTAAGAGAACATTAAATAAGGATACAACTAAACAGGAACAGAGGGAGTATTAGTTATCTCATATTTATGTGGCTTGACTTGGCACACAATTAAGAAACAAATTATTGATACAAATGTCAAATGATGTTTAGTATCAAGTCATGAAAAATGATTTGAAGAAAGAGTATATAACGTTGAGGATAAAATATGGGAAAATATAATTGTCTTTTTTTTATATGTCAAAAGTGTCAAGGAAAAATAAAAAATTTATTTTAGAAATAAGTAACAAGTAAAAGTGAACTAAGAAAATACTCCCTCCGTCCAACAATAGTTGATACACTGTACTATTTGGGATGTCCAACAATACTTGTCTACTTTATGAAATCAATGAATTATTTTACACTTAGCTCATAATTTGCCCTTATCATTAATTATTGTTATTTCTCTATTACATTTTTTTAAGACATTGTATTTGTTATATTCAAAAAGTGATTTAGTAAAATTACGCTTCTATTTATAGTCTTAAGAAATGTGCAAAGTCAGTAGTTGACAAAAAATATTGGATAAAAAGAGTATTAGTTAATTCAAAATTTATATATTTTTAGTTTATGTGGAATTGAAAATTGATAAACAAATAATATATCTTATGCGTTAAATTATATACAAAATAATGAAAAAGCTACTTTACTAAACATGACATTATATATGAATAATTTATTTCTAGCCCGACGAATTTATAGCCTATATTATAGGAATATAGGACATGTGAATTCATAGTTTTTCCATAAAACTAAAAACTTCATCCATATATATATTATTTAAAATGATATAATATTATTTTTCGACCTCCAAGCTATAAGAGGATTAAATAATATACTCGGTTGATATTTATTTCGATTGTTAATTTTTTGTAGAAGTATAAAAGAGAAAAAAAGCTATTAATAAAATAAAATAAAGGGAACAAGAGAAAGCAAGAAAGAACATAAAAAAAGAAGTTTCCATCAATATCAGAAATAGCCTAACGAAAAAAGAAAATTCATTCATTACCATATACTAGCTTACGGATTACGGATATATAACCATTTTTCCCCACGGAGGCACAATTCATTTAAAAGTTGGGTTTGGGTTTGGCTAGGATTTTAAGTTTATAAATTCTTACTTTTAGAAAAGGCAGCTTATTAGGTTTTTTATATATCGCGTACGGTAGTCTGCAGGGGTCAGTCGGGGTGGCGTTTTCGACAAAATTTTATACATATTCCAGGCTCAAACTCAAGACCTATTGTATCGCACACTGTTGGGGTCATGCGGGGTGGCGTTTCCAACAAGATTCTATAAATACTCAAGGCTCAAACTCAAGACCTATTGTATCGCGCACTGTTGGGGTCATGCGGGGTGGCGTTTCCAACAAGATTCTATAAATACTCAAGGCTCAAACCTAAGACCTCTAATTAAGGGTGAAGTAGTCTCACCATTGCACCACAACCCATATATCTGTCACTTATTGATGTTAAAATATGTGCATAGACTGCATGAACATACAACTAGATAAGGAACATATTTCTATTAATTCACCACTCCATTAACTATGTGAATCCTTCTCTTTTTTTTTCCATTTTGCCTTTATCTTTCATGGTTTCACATTCTCAAGCACCATCATCATATCCTTGAATTATACTGTTTCATACAGTAGAAAGTTTGGCATTGATTTCAACACATATGCAATAGTACATGTTCACTTGTTACTTTCAACTCGAACTATATATGTAAATAGAAGTTTTATTAAACCATTTTAAAAAACACGCACATACATACATTAAAAAAGGCACATCAACTAACTTCGAATCTTGAATCCGTCAATATGTCTGTGCATTATTCTTTTAAGGCCCTCCTATGGTTTTTTGAAGATTGGAATCTCAGGGAATGGTTTTTTCAAGAGTGGTGGGATTGGAGGTAGAGTTGGTTTAGTGTAGGTTGGAATTGGAGGTAGAGTTGGCTTAGTGTAGGTTGGAATTGGAGGTAGAGGTGGCTTTTTGATGGCTGGAATTGGAGGTAGAAATGGTTGTTTGTATAAGGGAAAAGGTGGAAATTTTGGAAATGGTGGAAACTTGAAGAGTGGCCAGAGGAAAGCAGAGGTGCATAAAGTTGTTGAGAATTTTAGATTTTCAACTGGTTTCAATGTCTGCTTTTCATTGTTTTCTGAATTGGTGAATACAATCTTGGAGGCTTCTATGCCATTGTGTGTTGGACATGGTGCAGCTGATGCACTATGGAGTTGTGCAAAACAATCTTCCTTCAATTTCCCATCTTTCACCATCTCTTTAGGAAGTAACACCTTGAATTTTCCGTCTTTATCAAGTTTTCCCTCGCCTCTTGTTTTGATTGCTCCATTTCCATTCCTGCAGTTGATGGTAACACCAAGCCCTGAAAGAAAGAATTGTTATAGTCAGAGGCAGATCCAGAATTTGAAACGATGAATGCAGGGTTTTACAAGCCTCAAACTAGTGGTACCACTACACTTGGTTATAACTATTAAATAAAAGCAGTTAGGTGCACAAAGCTCCCACTATGCACAGAGTTCAAGAAAGGTCTAGACTCTAGACCACATTAGGTCTATTGTATGCAACTTTTTTCTTGCATTTCGGCAAGAGGTTGTTTTTCATTTTAACGTACCTTGAAAAGCATGAATGGTCTTTATGTTACTCTCTTTGCAATCAGCACATTCCCCAAATCCAACAACCTGAACTATCTTGTCATCAGCATAGCAGAAGCTCACTGCAAATAATAACAAAGAAACAGAGAAGACTCTGCCAAAAAGGGACACATGAAGCCCCATTGGGATCACTATGCTAAGGCAAATGAGCTCTTTTGCCAAAAATGTGAAGATAAGAAAAAATTGATGTGGTGAGTATGTTTGATTGAGATGCTAAAGGGTATATATAGCACAAAAAAATGGCAACATTTTTTATTAGTTACACTTACAACCAACACATAGTTAAGCACATTCACATGAACTTTTGACTTATGGAATGTTTGAAAGAGGTTTGTAGTTAGCAAAAGTTAAAGAAGAAATTACTAATATGGGTGAGTTGTTAGATCAAAAGTCATTAACTTCATTCAATGAAGTATCATCCAACTACAAACCTCGTCTGTTTTCTATTTCTAAACCTACTTAGCGGTTCTCATTTATGTAAACTTTGCTAAAATTCAGAGTAATTACATGTGAACTTTTGACTACTTTTAGTTGAATTGCCATTTGGAGTGTTCAACAAACACCGTAAAATCAATTGTATTTATAATTTGACATAGTTGGTTTGGTTTGATCCTTTCTCAAATAAAAACAGGTCCAAATCGAACCAAATTGGCTTTCTTTCTACTACTGTGCCTGATTTGCCCTTTTTTTGTGTGTGTGGAAGTAAATCCTTTGTCTCAATTTAACTATCTTACTTTTCTTTTTTAGTTTGTTTCAAAACCAATATCTCTTTTTATATTTAATAAGTTTCTCAATTCCAGCATTTTACATAGCTAGTTTAAAATCATAAAATTTAAAGTATTACATACATCTTTAATATCAGCTAACAAGATTTATAAGTCTCTCTTTATTTCTTAAACTGCGTGTTTAATCAAACTAAGACACTTAAATTGGAACGGATGGAGTATATAGTAAAGAGAAAAAGGCAGGTATATTATGCTGGCATTTTCATGAAATGGGAATTATTTGTCTTCTCACACTCTCCGTGAATCAATAGACATTTCTCAACTAATTTTTCTTGCTATTAACTTCAAAATACTCATACTTATGGAGTTATATGCATCATCATGCATATTATATTGCACTTGCCACTTAAGACTATTACTATACTCACGATGATCGCAAGTGTTAATAACTGAGTTTAAATTTCATATTTGTACATATTTAATAGATTTTTTATACAAATACATTTTTTAACAAAAGTTACTAAATTCGATCAAACCTATAGTCAGACTTACGTGTAGCTTCGCATGGCCCTAGCTGACCATTTCTATAAATTTGTGCTAATAAAAATATTAGTAATAAAAAATGTTGCCTAAGATCAAGTCAATGATCTTTAAGTGAATAAAAAATTGTCATAATTCATGCTATGATGAGTATACCCTAACTGAAAGAACTATATTTTCTTGAGTAACTTTTTTCGCAGTCACCAAAATGTTTGGGGTCCTTTAGTATGTTGTATAAGAAATATAATTATTATGGTATATAATTTGATATAATTTTATCTAATATTTGGTTGTAATTAAATTTAATCATGTATAAATTTATTTTGTATAACTTAATGTTATATTACTTTATAAGTTTCTATATCACAGATAATATTTCTATTGTATGCTTTTAAAGATCCACAAGGTAAAAGGAGTCCTCCATACTCAAACAAGGCCACAAGAACCATTAGCTGGCCAAATCTATCTACCCAGAAAAACAATAAATATTTGAAAGGAAAAAATGAGAATGTGTTAAAAGACAAAATTGTCTTTGCCACCTCCAACTACAAGTCAGTTGGCACTAAAAAATCATGGATGATAGGTTTTTCCCTCATGTTACAACAGCGGAGTACGTCTATGGATTCTATTTTCGGAAACCTATTTCATATTTTCAACTATTCGCAAGTCTATCTCTAGCCTCAGTATCAGAAAGTTCAAGTCATTCACTTCTTCTTCTTCGACTTGCTGGAGAGCGATTGAGAATACGCAGTTCCCTGCATAAACACACACAAGATGATCGAGATCATACCCAAGTCCAAACATAAAGAGAAATCATTTTAACATGATTTTAAAAAACTAGACAATAAAATATTTCCAATAGTAAAATAAACCACAAACCTCAAGCCATTCATCCGTGGATGCATCTGTTGTTGCTGTTCCAACTTCAACCTTTGCCTTTGGTGCTCTCTTCGTTTTCTATGCATACATCAAAGAAAGAAAATCAAAGGTTAAAAGGAAAAGGACCAAAAGAAGTGCAATATACACTTTTCGGACTATAAACACACACATTTACAATAAGATTATCTCGGCCCCATACATTTTGTGCTCTTACAGTAATGCCCTTATATGTACGGATATATCTAACTGGCACCACCATATCAAGTCTCAATCAGTACCAAAATCTAAAGATTGTTGACACCAAACTAAATCATACCATGTCAGGAGGATAGGGGTGTATGAGAGGAAAAGTATAACCCTAATCACGAATGAGGCCATTCACACATGTATTTATCAATCCACTCAGTAGTTCTGATGCACTAGCAATATTCTTCTGCTCTCATGAGGTGCTTATATAAAGAGTAAATGTGATTAATCACCTTTGAGAGATTTTGTATCTGACCACGAATCCAGAATCCAAGAAGGGCAAGGAGGGCAATTCCAAGACAAAACAAGAAAACAGACTCAACACTGAGAAGACCACCAGGCTCAGTCACTTCAATAGTGCCATTGTAGAATGTACTTTGAAAAGGGTTCTGGTCTATCTCATAAACAATAATACCGACAAGATCAAAGCTTCCGGGCTGCAACATTAAATAAAAATTATTCAGAGTACGAACCAACAGCAGCATTTAAGTGTGAGCAAAAGAAGTACAAAAATAAGCAGATAATAAAAGAGAAAAGCAGTACAAATGTTTGGCAAGCAACCAACCTGCATAAATTTGCTGACACCAAATATATATGGGAAAGTGGCCTGAGCAGAAGGTGGAACTGTAGCATTGTTAAAAGCCTAGGAAATGGGAGAAGATACAAAATTAGCAAGGTCTCTAATCCAAATGACAGTGAAATAGCATGAAAATAGAAGACTCATTTGAACAGGAACTCCAGATTAACAACAGAAGATCACCGGAGCTTTCATCCTGTAAAGCATAATTAAGCAATCGCTGCCCTTGTGACATATAATTTTTTTCT
Organism: Solanum bulbocastanum; assembly: GCA_037074985.1. Taxonomy (NCBI): domain Eukaryota; kingdom Viridiplantae; phylum Streptophyta; class Magnoliopsida; order Solanales; family Solanaceae; genus Solanum; species Solanum bulbocastanum. The sequence continues at coordinate 43,473,671 of CM073606.1, read as the reverse complement.
TTACTTTCAAGATAATCTTGAAGTGATATTTTCTTCTCAAATAATTTACCATTTGTGATACTTTAAGAACTTATCAATTTCAGTAATATACAGAATACTAATGATAAACCTAAAATTATATCCAATGAGCAATCATATTAAGAAATAAGACAAAAACCCAAATGGGGAAAAATTGTTTCAATCGTGAGAAGAATGAGTTTTGTATACAAGCTCATTCAACTGGCAGCTAACCAGCTCACATCCCTTGTTTTTCCACCCCGGGTGGGGGTGGGTATTATTAGTCTCAACTGCTTCACCTTAAATTTAACATCCATTTTGAATGATATGTAGTATGCACCATCAAAATTGAATTAGCCACCACTATCGGCAAAGCACACCCCCAAGCTTCATAGAAGGAGCTCATTCCAGCAACTATTAACTCCAATTCTATTGAGTCAGGGACACATTAATGGCAACTGAACTTAGTACAGCTTGAAAAACAGACAACACACACTGTACAATCAACAACATGCAATCCAAGAAACACTCTGTATAAGAAAATTTATAGAAAGCCCCACACAACTTCAAAAGCTTTTATCAAATTTATATTTTATCTGTCCATGTTGAACAGATAACAATATAATTAACGTTCCAGTTTCTGGGGTATTTCTGTAATATTTCATTAAACTTGGACTTTGCACAAACAGTGGAATGTACTTTTTGGGTGAAGTAGTAGTGATCTAAACTTTTCTATGAACAAGTCAAGAGGCTCAGAGCAATCACAATTCATGTCTATTGCTTGGTCATTCTTGATATCGTTTTAAAATAGAAATACATTTTGGAGATTTTCATATACATAAATGTTTATTTTATTTTTTTCATTTTTCACATTGTAAAACTGAAAATGATCTGTTCATTCTCGTCATCCTAAATCAATGTGAATTAACCTAAAAATTAAACAATGACCTTATTATTCATTAAGTGTACTAAATGTTCAAAGTCTTCTGACCACCAACTTTTAAGAAAATCAAAACAACCCGTTTGTTAAAACCAGAAAAGTTAAGGGCCCTGACAACAACTTGCTTGAAAATTGGCTTGCTACAAAAGCAAGTGCATGAAACTTTAGCTAAATAAGGAAACTATTAACCTTAAGGTTAAAAGTCAACATGGAGAAACCTTAAATAAGATTGAATGTGACCCGAAGAACTCAAAACTCAGTGGATAGGTAAATTCCAGCTTAAAGAACCAAAATAACAAGTAAAATAAATTTGAGATAAGAAGTTTTTCTTTCAACATAAAGGACATAATATACCACAAATATTATGGAAGAACTGATTTCTACCAAAAAATAAATCCAAACAATTACCTGTACAGATAGATTTTGAACCAAATAGCGGTGATCAAAAGGAAGGTGTACGCTGGCTTGGATTGCAATGATATTCAAACTTGAATCCCCTGTAATAGGCACCCAAAATTGGGAAATGAATCACTAAAATTAAGCACTTGAAGGGGAGGATAAATACACTGAAACACAAAAGGATTACCATCATTTTTCATTCCAACTAACAGCTCACTTTCCTCACCAGCTGCCACTACTGCAAAGACAAAGAGATATGTTCTGAGAGATGCAATTCTTAAACTATTAAGTACTATCATTTAAGCAAAACAAAGAATAAAGATACAAAACAGAAAGGGATTAACTTACCCTTAGAAGGGTTTTTGGGGAAAACACAAACCGTCTCAATCCCAGGTGCGGGACTAAAACTATCACTGCCAAAATCTTGGACATCATCATTAACAATTCCAAGATCTCCTGCTTCTCCAGTGCCTTCTACCACATCTGTTTCAGGGTCGGATTGACATCTAGCAACTATGAAGAAAGTCAAAACAATAAGAAACCAACATGAAATGCAGGAAATAATAGGCCAATGTTTGAAACAGAACTCCTCCTAATAATCAACTGCAAACGCAGACAAACTAATAAGCATATCAGCAATACAAATCCTCTGTAATCTTTCTTCTATAATCAGGCCCAAAGTATAGAAGACAATAGTCAATAAGGTATGCAAACATCAAGAATAACTAACTGAAACCTGAAAATTAAGCAACTGAACTACTCTATTAGGTGGGATCTATGCATGCATCAACAGTTCTTTCCCATGTCATATATAAAATGATATTATCAAATCAAAGACAGTTAATTTAACTAACACATTACTAGTACAACGTTTCGACTATTGCCACCCACAGCACAATTCAAAATTCTGACTTATCTCCAAATACTAAATTTTGCATTAACTTCCGTTTCCAAATGGAGAAGATTATCAAGGTCTGTATCCTTAGCATTCAGAGACAGATTTACTCAACAAAGACAAATCACATATTCACATCCCACACCACATCAACTAGGACGAAACATAATTGGAAACACATACATAAAAGAATTTCAAAAACAAACAGCAAGAGGCTGATATTTGCCAGTGCATCTCAACTTTTAATAGTAAATAGAAACCTCGATTGCATCGAATTAAATGTCAATTTCAAAGATCACACAAAAGATAAAAAGACATTGAAGAATATACAAAGGAGAGATCTGGATCTGAGAATAACGAACCTTGAAGAAATGATGAAGAGAAGAGAATGAGAGCGAGGAAAACAGAGAAAACCCTAATTGACATTGTAGATCGAAGATGGAGATGAAGAGGTAACAGAAATGTAGAGCTGAGCTAAGAGGGACAAAAAAAGCCCAGCAAAACCAGCAGTTTTGTCGTTTTTCGGCGACGGTAAAACAGAGGAATAGGAAGTGAATCTCCTCGTGTTACGAAATACGGATATCCAAACTAAACCAATACGGGGGCCCAACTTAACTTTTCCAATTAACCAACGTTTTTTTTTTTTTTGGAAAAATTAGCTAATCCTATTCTTTTAAAAAAATAAAAATATCAAAGCCTTATTTAATATTGCATATTTGAATATTAAGATGTGCATTAGGCTTTATTTGTTTGTATTTAATAAATATTTGAATCTTAATCATTCAGAATTAGTCCATTAAGTGTATTTGATTTTTAAATCTGAATCTCAATCATTCAAATTCAAATCGTAAAGTTCATTTGTTTCTTTAAAAAATATTCTTAATGAATCTTAGAAGATCTAATTGAATCAAATTTATAAGAGAGTCTTAACAACATTCATTTAATAAGCTCTATTCCACAATAAAATAACGTGCAACTTTTGTTTTTTTTTTCTCACCCTCCCGACGCCTCTCCCTCTCTTTTTTCAATTAAATATTTTTTCTCTTGAACAAATAAGTCTTCGTATCTTTTCATATTAACAATTTTTTGAAATGTATTGATGTTTGTCGAGATCTCTCTTGTTATCATAACTTTTGTTGGGTGTATTGATGTATAATATTGGTCAAGATTAAAAATAGCTATGTAAAATATACAATAATATATATATTTGAGTTCTCTTATTAAAATTATATTTTAAAGCACTAATTTTATTTAGATTATTTGATCATCAAACATTACTTGTGAGAATACACTAGATATATTATTATTGTTATATTATTACTAGATTAACGGCTGCTTCTATGTTGTAAATATGAAGTATTTTTTTTTACGCTTTTGAGCTTTATATTTTGATTATCTTTGTTTAGTTACTTTTTGTTGCATCTATTCACATGTTATATTTATTATATTTTAATATTTTACTATGAAATATTCTAGTAAAAATTCAAAAGTAATTTGAAAGAATATGTTAAGACATTCTCAGAATAAGAAATCTCCTTAAATGAAAACTTGAAAATAGTTTAAGGTCAGATTTATAAAATAAGATTAAAATAATTTTGAGAAAATATTAATCAAGACTAAAATTGTGTTAAATATATAAATATGTATATATTTGAGGTCTCTTGGGTCATTGAATGGTTGTTGGGAAGAGTTTTGTTAATTTGTCATTGTTGATGGTAGTGTAGGTGCAAAATACTTTTGACATACTTTTTATGGGTTGTTGTCCCTCTATACTAAAAATAGTAAGTTAATGAAGCGATCACTGTTACTTTAATTAATTTGGTGTGACGATAATTTGTTGCAGAATAAAAATTACCACAGTTTGAATCATAGTAGTGGAGACTTCCATGACAGTGGCCTTAGAGGATCATGGGTGTGTGAAGAGAGAGACACTACATGTCCCATTGACCACCAAACATCATAGTGTGCAATTTTTTGGAATTTATAATATTCTTCTTGATTTGAAATTTTTTGGGACGAGGTTTAGACTTTTTTTTTATTATCCTGTTTTTAGTTTCCTTTAAATGACGTGAGGATTTTTGGGGTATGTTTTGCAAATTGCTTAAGATATTTTTTCTCATTATTTCGGGTCACTGATCCAAATTCATTTTTGAATCTTATTTTCTCTATTCTAGCCTCACTTAGAGTGTTTTCTAGCTATCATTCATTTGTTAATACCATGGTTATTGAGTTCAAGGAATTTATCGAAGAGCTCATCACATATTACATGTGTGTAGATGTTTCTTTTTGGTGCCTTATCTTTCTTTGAAGTGTGTCTCTTTAGCTTGCTCAAACTCTTTATTTTCTGGAATGAAATTGTTTGCCATATTTTTTTTTATTTTTTTTTTGTGATGTCTCTCTTCTATGAATGTTGAGGATCTTTGTTCATTTGGGATTGTCTTAGTGAGATGTCCTATATATGACCTAGTCTCCCACAGCTTATACACAAGATTCCATCCTCCTCATATATCATTTTTTATTTATGATCGTGTTTCTGATTATAATATTTATTTTCATCGATTTTTTAAGAACCTGTATTAAATCATTGCAAAGCCTTCTTTGAGGGTGGCTGATTTGCAAGGGTCAATTCTTAGGAGTGATCCAAGTCTCATTCTCACTTTCTCTAAAATTCTTCTATCATAAAATTTGGTTGGTATAGTTGTGAGAGTCTACCTCAGATTGCACTATGAGTTACATAGTCGTTTCAAGGGACAACATTCGATTTTTACTTTTTTACTGATAAAAAGCTTCTTAACACAAATCAAAGTCTGTTGGGTATTGGATCTTTTTCCCTTTCTATGTGGATAAATAAAAATCCAAGATTTTGGGTCTTCCTTCCTTTCCTTTGTGGATAAATTTAGCCTAAATTTGACTAGCCCACTTTTGCCCATAAGCCCAATATTATGGTGCAAATGTAAGACTTTCTTTTAGGTCTTATTTGAGTGATATCACAAGAGTTTGAGAGCAGCCATATAGAGAGAAAAGTGAGAAAGTGCAAATTTTCGCACAAGTCCTAATAGTCAATTTCAAAGCGCGATTTCCATTTCATTTCTTGTCCGATTGAGCTGACTTTTGGAAAACTTGTAATTTTCAACTTAATATTTGATTGGGAACTGAGATAGGGTGATTTGGAGTCCTGTAGATCCAGATTTTAGCTCGTGAACAGTAGCTGCGATTTAGGTATTTTTAGCTTCTTTTATTTCTCTAGTTTTTGGTGCTATCTTGTAGTTGTGTTGCTCATTGTTTGGCATTTTCTTGGTGGCCATTTTGGAGAACACTTTTGTAACTCTTGTTGATTTTAGTGGAGCTTTGGCCTTATGGTTTTTACTCTTCACACTATAGAGGTTTTCCACGTTAAACTTTGGTGTCTCGTGCGTTAATTTATTTTTCTTGCTTGGTTGATTTATTTACTACCCAAACAGTGTTTATTCTTGAATTATTTTGTCTTCTCTTGGTTCAAATAGAAAGGAAAGTTTTGAATTGGATTTTCTTCCGCTATAGCTCTGTCGTGCACATTTATTTTGTGATTGCCTTTCCCAACAAAGTGGTATCAGAGCACTGATTGTTGTTGATTATCTATTTGAATGATGGAGTCAAATATGAGCAAGATGGTTTGTTTGAATGGTAGTAATTATCATGCTTGGAAAGGCAAGATGAAAGATCTTCTATTTGTCAAGAAAATGCATCTACATATGTTTGCTTCTAATAAACTTGACTCTATGAATGATAAGGATTGGTAATTTGAGCACTTATAGGTTTGTGGATATATCAGACAATGAGTTAAAGATAATGTTAGAAATCACATTGTGAATGACACATGCCAGAAGCTTGTAGAACAAGCTCGAGACACTATATGCTTCGAAGACTGGCAACATTAAATTGTTTCTGTTGAAACAATTGATGAACATCAGGTATAAAGAGGGTACTCTTATTTCTGATCATATTAATGATTTTTAGGGTGCTCTTGACCAGCTTTCCGGAATGGGTGTAAAATTCAATGAAGAAATTTAGGGACTATGACATCTTAATACTTTGCCAGACTCTTTTGAAACTCTTCGAGTTTCTTTGACTAATTATGCTCCTAGTGGTGTTGTGACCATGGAATATACTAAGAATGACATCTTGAATGAAGAGATGAGAAGAAGATCTCAAGGCTCATCTTTTTCTACTTTACATTCCAATGTTTTGGTTACTGAAGATAGGGGGAGAAACAAGTTTACAGGTTAGAATGACAGAGATAAAAGTAGAGGAAAGTCAAAGTCTAGATTCAAGAATGTTACATGTGACTATTGCCACAAGAATGGGCTATATCAAGAAATATTATTTCAAGTACAAGAGAGATATAAAACAATAAAAGAAAGAAGGCGATAATGAAAATCGTGTTGCTGTTATTGCTAACGATGACTTTCTGGTTTCTTGTCATGAAAATGTCGTCAATCTTGTTTGCGATAAGTCTAGATGGTTTGTGAATTCTGGTGCTACTTTTCATGTCACGCCTAAGAAGGAGTTATTTTCTTCTTATACTCTAGGCAATTTTGGGATGTTGAAAATGGGCAATAATCATGAGGTTGTGGTTCTTAGTATTGGGACTGTTTGTTTGGAAGGTAATAATAGTTCCAAACTAGTTCTCAATAATGTCAAGCATACTCCAGATATTCATTTGAATTTAATTTATGTTGGATACCTTGATGATGAGGGTTATGTTAATACCCTTGGTGTTGGCCAGTGGAAGCTTACCATAGGTTTAATGGTGGTAGCCCATGGTGACAAGTTGTTTAACTTATATGTTTTTCAAGGCTCCATTCTCAGAGGCTTAGTAAATATGGTGGAGAATGATATTTCATCATTGTTATGGCATAAATGACTGAGTCATATGACCGAGAAGGGGATGGACAATTTGACTAAGAAGAATTTGCTTTCTGGAGTGAAACAAGCAAAGTTGAACAAATGTGTTCATTGCTTAGCCGGTAAACAGAAAAAAGTTTCTTTTCGGAGTCATCCACATTCAAAAAAGCTTGATTTGATGGAGTCGGTACATTCTGATTTGTGTGGCCCTTTTAAGGTAAAGTCTCATGGTGGTGCACTTTACTTTGTGAATTTTATTGATGATCATTCGCACAAACTCTGGGTATTCTCTTTGAAGTCCAAGGACTAGGTACTTGATGTGTCAAGAATTTTTAGGCCTTGGTTGAGAGACAGACAAAATTGAAATGTATCCGTTCTGATAATGGTGGTAAGTATATTGATCCTTTTGATAGATATTACAGAGAGCAGAGTATTCGGCATCAGAAAACTCCTCCAAAGACGCCTCAGCTAAATGGTTTGGCGGAGAGGATGAACAGAACTCTTATTGAAAGGGTTAGATGTATGCTTTCAGATGCTAAGCTGCCAGATTCCTTTTAGGCAGAAACACTTAATACTGTTATCTATGTTATCAACTAATCACCTGTTGTTGCTTTGAATGGTGATGTCCCTAATAGAGTCTGGTCTGGTAAGTATGTTTCTTATGATCATCTGAAAGTTTTTGGGTGTAAAACTTTTGTGCATGTTCCTAAGGATGAAAGGTCAAAGTTAGATGCTAAAACTAGGCAATCTATCTTTGTTGGTTATGGTCAAGATGAATTCGGCTATCGTTTTTTTGATCCAGTTGAGAAGAAACTTGTTAAAAGTCGTGATGTCGTGTTCTTTGAAGACTAAACAATTGAAGATCTTGACAAAGTTGAGAAAGTTGATTCTAAGAGCAATGAGAGCCTAGTTAATGTTGATCCAGTGCCTTTGACTATTCCACCAAGTGAAAATCTTCAAGTTGATATTGCAGATGGTGATCATATTCAGAATGACCACTATGTAGTTGATGCTCCAGTGCAAGACGATGTAGTTGGTGAGCAACCAACTATTATTGATGCTCCCGATAGTTCTCTCAGAAGATCTACTAGAGGGAAAATACCTTCATCTCATTATTCTCTCAATTAGTATGTACTCTTGACTGATGGGGGAGAACCAGAGAGTCTTGATGTGGCCATGGAAAGTGAAGAAAAAGAAATGTGATTTGATGCAATGGAGAATAAAATGAAGTCTCTACATGATTATCATATCTTTGATTTGGTTATGTTATCTAAAGACAGAAAAGCTTTGAAAAATATGTGGGTCTTCCGGGTGAAACATGAAGATAGTAACCCAGTTCCACGGTACAAAGCTAGATTAGTTGTGATGGGCTTTAACTAGAAAAAGGGAATTGATTTTGATGAAATATTCTTTCCAGTTGTGAAGATTACATTCATCCGTGTGGTTCTAGGCTTGACTGCAAGTCTGGGCTTGGAGGTTGAACAGATGGATGCTAAAACTGCTTTTCTCTGTGATGACTTATTGAAGAAATTTATATGGAGCAGCCGAAAGGCTTTGAAGTCAAGGGAAAAGAGAATTATGTTTGCAAGTTGAAGAAGAGCTTGTATGGTTTAAAACAAGTTTCCAAGCAATGGTACAGGAAGTTTGGTTCTTTTATGAGTCAGCAGGGCTTCAAGAAGACTTCTTCAGACCATTGTATTTTTGTGCAAAAATTCTCTGATGATGACTTCATTATCGTTTTGCTTTATATTGATGACATGCTTGTTGTTGGTCATAATACTTGCAGGATTAAAAAGTTGAAGCAGGAGTTAAATAAGTCTTTTGCTATGAAAGACTTAGGACCAGCAAGGCAGATTCTTGGCATGCAGATTGTCCGTGATAGAGATGACAAGAAATTGTTATTGTCACAAGAGAAGTACATTCAGAAAGTACTTTGTAGATTTAACATGGACAAAGTTAAGGTTGTGGTACACCTTTAGCTATGCACTTCAAATTGAGTATTAAGCATTGTCCTTCCAGTGATGGTGAGAAGGAAGATATGAACAAAGCTCCTTATGCTTCAGTTGTTGGTAATTTGATGTATGCAATGGTGTGCACAAGACCAGGCATTGTTCATGCTGTTGGTATTGTTAGCCGTTTTCTTTTTAATCCGAGAAGAGAGCATTGGGATGTTGTAAAGTGGATTATGAGATATCTTTGTGGCACTTCTAGTTTAAGTCTGTGTTTTGATACATGAAAGTCTATTCTCTGTGGTTACACTGATTCAGACATCGTAAGTCTACTTCATGCTACTTGATTACTTTTGCAGGGAGAGTTGTGTCATGGCAATCTAGATTGCAAAAATGTGTTGTTTTATCTACTACAAAGGTTGAGCTTATTGCAGCTATTGAAGCTTGCAAAGAATTGATCTGGATAAAGAGATTCTTGGGAGAACTTGGTTGTGCTCAAGAGTGGTATGTGCTTTATTGCAACAGTCAAAGTGCTATTCATCTTGACAAGAATTCTACATTTTATGGTCGGTCTAAACACATTGATGTGAGGTATCATTGGATTCGAGATGTGTTGGATTCTAAGTTACTTGAACTTGAGAAAATCCATATCAATGTTAATGATTCTAACATGATGACTAAAGCTTTGCCAAGAGGGAAGTTTGAAGAATGTTGCATGATCGCCAAGATGACGGTTTCCTCCACATAGTCGGTAGGGGGAGAATTGTTGGGTTTTGGGTCTTTTTCCCTTCCTATGCGGATAAATAAAAGTCTAAGATTTTGGGTCTTCCTTCCTTTTCTTTGTGGATAAATTTAGCCCAAATTTGACTAGCCCACTTTTACCCATAAGCCCAATATTATGGTGCATATGTAAGACTTTTTTTTAGGTCTTATTAGAGTGATATCATAAGAGTTTGAGAGCAGCCATATAGAGAGAAAAGTGAGAAAGTGCAGATTTTTGCACAAGCCCTAACAACCAATTTCAAATCGCGATTTTCGCTTCGTTTCTTGTCCAATTGAGCTGATTTTTGGATAGCTTATTCTTTTCAACTTAATATTTGATTGGGAACTGAGAGAACGTGATTTGGAGTCATGTAGCTCCAGATTTTAGCTCGTGAACAGTAGCTGTGATTTGGGTATTTTTAGCTCCTTTTGTTTCTCTAGTTTTTGGTGCTATCTTGTAGTTGTGTTGCTCATTGTTTGGCACTTTGTTGGTGGCCATTTTGGAGAACACTTTTGTAACTCTTATTGATTTTAGTGAAGCTTTGGCCTTGTGGTTTTTACTCTTCACACCGAAGAGGTTTTCCACCTCAAACTTTGATGTCTTGTGTGTTGATTTATTTTTCTTGCTTGGTTGATTTGTTTGCTGCCCAAACAGTGTTCATTCTTGCATTATTTTGTCATCTCTTGATTCAAATAGAAAGGAAAGTTTTGAATTGGATTTTCTTCCGCTATAGCTCTGTTGTGCACATTTATTTTGTACTTGCCTTTCTCAACAGAGCCTTCGTATAGGGCTCTATTCAAGTTATCTACTTGGCTGAATTTTGCAATACAAAAATCCATCCTAGATGGATTAAGAACATTGTAGGGTATGCTAGTGTTTCAGCCCCTACTAAGCTCTTCGTTGTGTACTGATTGTACATTGATTGAGTTTAGGGATTACAATAGGGTGGGTAAGGACAAGACAAATCTTTACCTGCTAAGGTTTTGATCCATTCTATCCTACCTTGTTTAGCATTTTTTTTAAAAAGAACCTTGTTCTACCCTGCTCTACTAAGTCCTGCCCCGCGCCACCTTGTTTATGCTTTTTCTTATTTGTTTTTTTTTTTTTAAGTAATGTTCTAAACAAATTTTTTAAAGTTTCATAAAAGATTTCTCATTTTTACGTTTTCAAGCAACTGTAGATTTTCAATATTAACGTTTTAGTATAAATTATTGATAGCTTATATAGAATTAGTTTTAGGAGAAGTTGCAACACAACACAAGTTTATATATAGTAATTATATGCAATGCACAGCAATAGGCACCATATTTTCTTCAATATGCTTTTCTTATTGAGCTGTTTTATTAGAGCATTAATGCACAGATTGATAATAGTAGCAACGTAGCATAAACATAGTGGGAAGAACAACTGGAAAGGAGTAATATTAAATAACCTGTTTTATCTTGCCTATTTATTCTTTTAAAAAAATTAAATTTTGCTCTAACCTGCCCTGCCCTGCCCCGCCCCGCCCCATCCTATTTAACTGTTTCCCAACCCCACTCCGTTGAGAGTTTTTTCTACTTCGCTTTGCTCAATTGTCATCCCTAGTTGAAACTTGAGTTTGATATTTTTGTGTAGGAAAATTAATGGTTCAAGTGATGGATAAGACTTGAGAGGCATCTACAATTAGTAATAACTTCCACCACAGATCCTCAAGAACCCACTACCACTTTTAAGATATCAACAAGTGTCCAATAGAAGAGGAAGTTCAATGTTATCCTGTCCCTGCCAAAATATATTCTTGTTCTTGTAAAGGATAATAAAGCAGCCCATCAATTTATTATAGAAAAGGACATATCCTTTCCATTCAATAAGAATCATTTTTAACCTTATCCATCTAGTTACCACAACTGTGCACCATGCATATGAGTTCTAAGAAAAATCATTAATCACGAAGAGTGTTTATATTCTCTCCATTCATTTCTACGTAATTAATATTAAGAATAAAATAAAATTAAAGATAAAAAAGAGTGAAGGAAGAGATTAAGAAACTACATCCGAATAGTAAATATATACCTATTTATATATATAAACTAAATATATATATATAATCTGTTACAATCTGTTAGACTATATTGTCATATATTCTAACACAAACCAAACACATGGATAACACATCCGAATAGTAACAGCAATTTGTTTGGCCCAATAATAAACAGAAGAAGCAGATAGATAAGAGAAGGTGCCATTACAAATATCTTCAGTTTCGGAAATGGCAGCTTCTTTAGCTTCTCAACTTTCTGGTCCAAAATCCGCCATTTCCTTTTCCTCTCCACCTCACTTTTCTGGTCTCCGTCCATCTTCTAATTTCAAGCTTGACAATACTCACTCTTTTTTCCAAAATGTTGACTCTCACTTACGCCTTTCGCCCTCTCACAAAGCTTGCAGACCCGTCGTCTCCATGGCTGGCTCCGGCAAGGTACATAATTATATATTTGGCTTAGTAGATTTCGTCAGTTTGTTAGGCTCTGTGTGTGATCTGAATTGATACGAGTTATTACAACAGAGTATGGCACAATGCTTGTAAATGACTGTATTGAACCACTTTTACTGACTAAACAGCAAATTAGAAATAGCAATTGGATTAACAAGTTATTTATGACCTTGTTTTCAACTATGTCTTCAATCCAAACTAGTTGGGGTTTACTACATGAATCCTCTATATTTATTCTACTCTATTTGAGCCCCCTTTCTTGTTTATGGGAATACTTCAAGTTCGCACCTTATCACACTGGATTAGGCTGGTTGGCTTCTTCTTTATAAACAATCATCCAATGCAACATGGGTTAGATTTGTCATGACACTAGAATTTGCCCTTAAAATGCATTATGGTAGCTTTTACAACTTTTCTAGGCCTCGTGTAATACATTTTTGACAATTATCGCCCTTTTCATATTGGATGTCTGATTATAGATTTGTTATTGTTTGCAGTTCTTTGTTGGTGGCAACTGGAAATGTGTAAGTATTACATCTTATGTCCTCTTGTCTAGTTATGTAATTGAAATTTGAAACCCCTCTTTTTCATAATGGGCGGTGGCGTTTATTTCCCTATCATTTTTTTGTTTTCGTAACTTTGTCAATGTTTCTCCCAGAATGGAACAAAGGACTCCATAAGCAAGCTTGTATCTGATCTGAACAGTGCGAAACTCGAGTCAGATGTTGGTGAGTTCTTCAATGTTGTTCACTTCCCGTTGCATCAAGCTGTATGTGCATTATGCATATCCAGCTTTCTATGAAGCTGTCTCAATGCTTTCTACCGTATTTAGATTTTGATTACAGAGCAAACTTTGTAAGCTTGTAATAATTGCCACTTTGTTTGACCCTAGTTTGCTGACTACTACTTCTCACCCTACATTCAATATAGTTTGTTGTGCATATCCCTTTCATAGTGCTGTTCTAGGATGATATCTCGTTTTTCGTCAAGGCCACACGGATAACACCGTGCTCTTTTTTTCCGTTTTATACTTGTATTTGAAATCTGAAATGATTCTTTCCTCGTCTTGGTAATACTGGTATTCAGTTTTAACGAGAATGAAGTTGATTATTCAAGCATTAATGAAAAATATAGAAACCCTATAAGAATTGTGAAGATTTGCAATTGAAGTGTTCATGACACTGACCATATCTACATGTCCTGTTGATACTTATCCTTTACAAACCTAGACATAGAGAGAAGTCGTGGAAAAGCAAGTCATATTTGAATGCTCTGGCCGTTGGATTTAGAAGCAAGCTCATGTTAATTAGCCTGCTCAAAGAGGTGTCGCAAAAGGCATGACAAAGGCACACAAAAGATGATGCTTCTGTTAAGGGGATTCCTTTTTCTGTTTCTTGTTTGTGGGTCTGCTGCATTTTAGATGATTCAGTTGTTCATCCTACTCTACTCTCATTCTCTTTATTCTTTCTTTGCTTCCCAATATTTACTCTGTAGTATCGATAAAGATGTAATACCAGTATTTGTAATTGGATATGTCCATGTCAAAAGTTTCATGAATGTTTAGTGCTGATAGCCCAGTCCTTCCAGAGTATGCACCATAATGGTTTCGGCATTGTGATATCATAACCGTATATGGATAAAATTCTCTCTCCACCTATTATATTGATTTTCTTCATCTTCATCGGTCAACTAATCAATATTGCTGAAAATATTATTAATTTCTAACATTCATATAGTAATTTTATATTCTGAATCAGTTGCTATCACAAAATAATATGTTCTTCTTGGATACTTGCAGATGTGGTTGTTGCACCTCCCTTTCTGTACATTGATCAAGTGAAGAGTTCACTAACTGATAGGATTGAGATTTCTGGTCAGAATTGCTGGACTGGCAAAGGTGGAGCTTTCACGGGTGAAATCAGGTTAAGCTCGCATGTAAAATTGAATTTAAATCAATTAATGCGCCAGAATTGCTTTGTTCTTTGCTATATGATGGGTATGGTAATTCAACAGTCTGGTTTCGAATGTTAATTTGCAGTCTTTCCAAATTCTCTGAAAATCCAGACCAAAATTTACTTCATTTTCTTTTATAATGATGGTGTCTAGGTTAGCAAGGCATACCTCTGACTATTCTACCTGATACCTACTACCTCCCACTAGCATAGCATATGTTTCCGGTAACTTTACTCACGAAGTCTTAGGCAAATAGAAGTAATCACCTAGCATTTTTGGCAATATGGGTGTTTGAACTCTGATATAGATAGGAGCTCAATAGCCTTCTTACAACCAAACTATAAGGGGAAATTGCCCCATTAAAGGAGCAACAAGATGGCTAACGAATCTGTACAAGTTTATTCTTCCTTAACCTGATTTTCAGCATAGTTTTAATTGGTTGTGTCCTTTCAAGGTGTATTGAACCAATGTTTTTCTTGTCCTCCTAATGAGAGAGTGTAAACTATATTTTCACCAATAAGGCCTGCATGACATGGCTGTTGAGATCAGAAGTTTCTCTTTGTGTTTTCTCTGTGGTTGTGGTTATGGTTATCTTTTTTTGAGTGAAAAGAGGTAACAGTTTTAGTGAAAAACAAGCTGTACTAAGAGCCATATCTACTATTCGAAAGGAGAAAAAGTGTTACCTTGTTCTTATTGCAAGGGTTCTAGGATATCTAACAGTAAATCTACTTATAGTAATTCTTCCTTACACCAAAAATGAAACAAAAGCATAGAAGTCATCTTAATCTTCTGGACAAGCCTGATTATATCTTCCAAACATCTTGGTTTTCTTTCCTTCCAAACAGTCCACCAAATACTAGCCGGAATTTTACCACATCAAGTAAAGAGTGACACTTCGATGGGTATTTTCTCCCAGCTGTGTTTCCAGTGCCTAATACCAGCCTGCTATCCAGTATGATTTAAAGCTGTGTATGAAGATTTGACATTGTAGCTGTGCCTTAGCCATGTCAGTCTTTCTTGTTGATCAATAGTACCATGAAATTGCTTCAGTATTATGAAGAAATTTGAAGCCTATTAATTTCCCAATTATTAAGAAATTTTCTTAAGCTTATTCTGTTGACTCTAAGTTTCAGGGAAGGCATCTTTGAGAGGTCCATTGCCCAATCCAAATTATCAGTAGGATTTTTTTATTCTTTAAGTGTGGGTTTTCAAGTCAAACCATGACTTTGAACTTAATTCCCTCCATCTTCGTCAAGGAAAAGAAGATAATAATGGGTAGTGAATTTAGTACAACGAAATCCACCATTGTATTCATATTTCATTAACAATAGCATTACTATGTAGTCAAGATATTGAATAGAATAAAAGGGAATCTGTTATCTGATTGTCCTACAAGGCCACATCTCCATTAAAATATAAGCCAATTCTTCTTTCCACCCATTACTTTATGAATCCTATCAGAAGTGCAGTTCATTAGGTAATGGACGGCAGATACTGTCATTTCTTCATTGCTCATTGTGTATGACTTCAAAATATGTCATAGATCAAGTGTGGACCCAATTACTCTCATGTTAGTGCAACTCATCTTCAATTTATAATATGTTTTATTTAACATATGTAGCGTGGAACAGTTGAAGGATGTTGGCTGCAAGTGGGTCATTCTTGGTCATTCTGAGCGGAGACATGTAATTGGAGAAAATGATGAAGTAAGGCTTTGCAAGAATCATTTGATTTGTGAATTTTATGGAACTAAGCAATTTGTCACAAGTGAAATGAAGTAAAACATTTGCTGGGTCTTGATGATACTTCGTTGTGTGTTGAGCTGTTCACTAAGGACTTGACTGGGCCATTCTCTCATGCAGTTTATTGGGAAGAAGGCTGCTTATGCCTTGAACCAGAATGTTGGAGTTATAGCCTGTATTGGAGAGCTATTGGAAGAAAGAGAAGCTGGAAAAACTTTTGATGTATGTTTTAAGCAGTTGAAGGCTTTTGCCGGTGAGATTTTGCTTAGTATGTTGAATATAGTCTTTCTTGCAGAATCTTTCATCTCATATTCATGAGACCTATATATGTATATGATGTTCTATTAAAAGATAAGATTACTCACTGGGGGCAGGGATGGGATAATCATTTATATCCATTGCCTTGGCTTAATGAATTTTCTCCCTTAGGCTAAAAGTGTTACATGTGAAAGCTTTATCTTTCTTAGATCTGTTTGATTGACATTTTCTGTGATGTGCAGATGCTTTACCGAGTTGGGATGATGTTGTCATCGCATATGAGCCTGTATGGGCTATTGGAACTGGTAAAGTGGCATCACCTGAGCAGGCTCAGGAGGTCCATGCAGCTGTTCGTGATTGGCTAAGTAAGAATGCTTCTGCAGAAGTTGCTTCTAAAACACGCATCATATATGGAGGTAATGAATTTGAGTGTTGAATTCATGTAAAAAATACCTTTTCCTCTTCTTTCATGCATGCGAATTGAGATTGCTGAGTTGTTAAAAGTTATGGATTTCAGCCATGTTGTGATTTGCTATTGATATGTCAACTAGATATCGTAAAAGTTCCCCTCTTCCGCTTGGTTGTGTTGAGCCGTATCAAAATTACAGTAGTCAACAACTCTTTTTGGTTTTTTTATACATAAGGGGGAATGGGGAAGTGAACACCCAACTCTTTTTGTTGAATTCTTATTTGTTTGTCTTTTGAAGAATTCTTTTTTTTTTTTTCCTCGTTTTGTGAGTCAGTGAAGGACTTTGATGCATTGTTAAATTGAGGCATATCCAACCTGTATTCGGTGTTCCAAAATCTTGTTTCTTTGCTGTTGATATGCCTAGATTTTTCATGAAACTGAATTGTAATTTGCATGTTTCATAAAACTGTAAAATTCTGACAGGCTCTGTGAACGGAGGCAACTCTTCTGACCTGGCAAAGAAAGAAGATATTGATGGCTTTCTAGTGGGAGGTGCTTCTTTAAAGGTTATCTTTTAATTGCTAAGTACATGCATTTTGTCTGGCAAATCTTTTTTAGTTTCCTATTTGCCTGTAGCATGTGGAATGTATCCATAAAATATCTGGGATCAGTGGAAATGATTGTAACATGTAAGAACAGTATCCTGGACCAAAATTACAAGAATTAACACATGGATAAGTTATTAAATTTGATCTGGACCTAGAATTTATGGCATCCCCTGAGAAAGAACATCATATCTGAAAAATGTTGTTCGTGACTAGTATTGGAAAAAAATTGTTGCTCATCGTGACTATAAGTGGACTGTGGACCTACCCTTTATCGTGGACACTAAAAATTCTTTGCTGTTGGGGCAACTACTGCACACACTCTGGAGTGCTGAAGTTGGTTTGGAAAGAACTCTAGTGATATGTGGAGTTTAATGTGAAGATCATTGGGACTTGGGAGTTTGACGGAGTATGACAAAAGCAATGTCCCTAGGGCTTCGGTTCAATGGTAAGAGCACAGTGCATGACACGTGGATTAGACTCATGTCAATAGTTCGACTCTGCCATGGACTAAAGCCGGTATTTAAGTGGAGACAGGTAAAGGGACAACCCATTATCCACCAAGTTACAACCATGTGCCAACTGTCCTTGGAAATTTTTTTTGGTTATCACAAAAAGATGATAGAAGCAATCAGCCATAGGTGGTGGTTGTATCTTAGAAATTTACATGGAGAGAGAATAAAAATATACACATTGCGATTAGTTTCATTAACTCTGTACTAAACCAACTCCTCTGGAGTGGATATTTCTAATTTTTTGTCAATGCAATCTGCATCATTTATCAAAGTAGAACTCCATTGGAATTATTTTCTTGAAAATTCAAAGGTGAGCTTTAGGACATTCTCAGTAACCTTGATATTATATGTTTCAGGGCCCTGAGTTTGCCACCATTATTAATTCTGTAACATCCAAGAAGGTAGCTGCTTGATCATTTGTCACGGGTTTTAGTCGTGGAAATAAATGGCTTAGAGAAATACCAGTGCTGGAAGCATCAGATGGCCAATTTATGAATGAGTTTTATCTAGTGGAATTTTGGTAACTTTCCAACTCATCCTGTGTAACACTATAACTTGTTTTTCATCCATCTCATTTTATTAACAGAGTGAAAGCAAAATGTGGAGCTTCAGAGTGTAAATTTTTTTTTATAGCGGGGTTTGGACGTGTTGTATGTTCCTTGACACTAATTATACCGAAGTTCGTTGAAGTTACTTGACCCCTCCCAACACCCCCAAACCCAAAATAAATATCTATGCTTCAAATGATGAATGTGGATTGTGAAAAGTATGGTCAATTAGTACATTTTCTGCTGCTTCTTTTTTTCTTGGAACTACAATTTGATTTCAGATGTTTGAAGGCACCTTAGCTCCATAGCTTGGGCCAACCTATTATTATTATTACTCTGATACAAGGTAAGGTGTATCCCAGAGTCCCAGTGCACTGCGCAGCATGGTTTGATATCAAACATATCATCACTCCAGCATAGTAAGTGAAGTTTCACTAGTGGAAATTCAAACTTGATCACATCCTCTTGGAGTGAAACTCTCAAATAGTGTTCGAGAGTTCAAACTTTTATAAATGAAGCTCCATGACAGTCTTGAAATTTTAACGTATACATGTAAAACTAAGTCTTTTTGCACTTATTGTAATGGATAACTAACTATTTTTAAGCTACTTTGCAAACGTTAATTATATTTCAACAAGTTGGCGTACAGGCGACTACGTATAAGTTGGTTTAATGAAGTATGGGTTAGGCATACTTGACAAGTTGGAACCTTAAGCTGACACAAGTCTGAAATTTAAGTGAGAACAGGACAGATGGGCAGTGTTTGCCATAAATTTTTGTAAGTATAAAAAAAAGGTAAATTGTAATTGCAAAACAAATAAAGAAAAAGAAATTATTTGTTCAAATTGTGAGTGTAATTATGTGTATGCAGGTTTCTCAAATAAATTAACTAGACATACATGAAAAAGGGTGCTGAATGAATTTGTTAGATTTTTATTGTTTTGACAAATTGATGCTTGAAGTTTTGTTCATAAAAATCTAACAAATTCAAAACATAAGTTTCGTATTTCTTTATGAGACAATATGACACTTGTGTCTTGAATTTGAGCGTATTTGAAAGAATTTTTAAAAAAAATGGATAAAAATAGTCAAATCACACATCAGTTACCTATTTCAAAAAAAAAAAAAAAGTCAAATCATACATCACTAAAGTTTTATCCAATTTTTATATGCAATTCAATCACATGACTGAAGTTTGATCTTTGCTAAGGCCATAACTATAGCAAAAAAAGGTCCCAAGTTTAGCTTTATCAAATCAACCAACAACTTTAGTAAAAAAGGCCCCAGCCCTGGCTCGGGTGGCAAAAGGTGGAGGATTTATGACTTAGGTCGCAGGTTCAAGCCCCACACCCTACAAAGTGAAGCCCGATATTTGAGTGGAGAAGGGTAGAGGAACAGGCCCATCATCCACCGAGTTTAGAAGGTTGTGATTGGTCCAAAGTGCGGCGGGCCAAAGATGGATTTCTCAGTTTAAAAAAAAAAAAAAAAAAACTTCAGTAAAAAAAGAAAATGTCTAAGACTTGAAAAGTCATACCAAACTTGAGGCCAAAAATATAATGTTTGGCCTTCACAATTTTCAGCTTCAACCGCGTATGTCTGAAGTTGTTCCCAAAGCAAATAAACTTGCATAAAAATATAATGGGCACAAAAATGACATGACTATCCCAAAATTGGGTATTTGTGCACATCGGCATCTATACATTATACATATAATTGAACTTGAAAAATTTTCAATTAAATGTTATGTGCTTACAAAAAGGTCTATTTTCCCTCGAGTTCCAAACCATTGGCAAGGGATATCAAATTCACATAATTAAAAAGAGATGCAATACTTCCCAAGGTACGAGCTCAGCAAAACTTCTTTGTACAGAATTGAATCTCAGCTTTCGATGAAGGGTCTATTTAGTTTGCTACAACATTTTAGCAGCAGAGCACAAGCATGTCCCCAAGGAACCAATGCCAAATTTTGCGTTCTTTGATTAGCTTTCAACCGTAGGTCTTGAAGAACGGATCAAGAGGGGCATTTCTAATTGCTGTTAAAACGGGCTGCAGGTGAACCCCCGTTGCAAGCCTTTAACCCTGTGAGCAATGTAGCAATGTCGAGGTTGCTTCATTGACAATATTACTCAGCAAGTTTTATCATTTTCCTTCACAATGAAGACTTGCCCGCAAAAGCAGCAGTGATACAGGATCCTCCACATACAGACTTTGCCAACAAAAGTAGTTATGATGATCAATCACACTTTTCCTCCATACTGGAAATGGATCTTGTAATCATGTTGCAAAGTAGCAAGGGTATTTCTGCAGGGTCCCTCTATAAAAATAGAAAGATTAAATAGTGAGGCAACAGGCAACTAATAGCTTAATATTCTTTCAAACTTTAGAACAGGTTGAGATTGCTCACCTCCAAATACAGTGTGAAGACGTTGAAGATCGTCTTCTGAACAAGCATCTATTAAAGCATAGACACCAGGTCTTAAAGCTTCGTCGATTTCCCTTCCAAGTTGAAAAAACAAAGTCATTAAGATTGGAGAACAGGAATCAAAAATGCAAATCACATTGTGCCTCTAACATGAAATCAAAAGTGAATACAACAAAAAAGTACCGGATGATTCCATTTCTAAGCCGACCATATCTACAGTACACCCATATGTAGCAAGATAGGAATTGAAAACAATTGTCACCATAGACATCTTTGTGCTGCCTAATCTGCAATATAGAAAGGGGACAGCCATTTTATGAAAGACATGAGGAAAGAAACCTCTTGGATTTATGTGAATGGACAAACAATTAAATGAAACTAATGCATTGATGACCCAAAATCGAAAATTGCACTAGTACCCTTCTGACAATGTAATTGAGACAAGAAACGACATTGTCAAATTATCTTTAAATCAAAAGAGTGGACCAATAGCATGCCTCCTAAGTTGTCTAGTTTCAACAACCTCAGAACTTCTCTTTTGATAACTAATGGAAATTTTATTAATGACTTTCAATACTAACTACCAAGCTAGTAAACGGATAAAAAAGAAATTCAGTACAAAGCTAGTAATGAATAGCACAACCACCTCATAACTGACTATGACTAAATCAAAGCTTAGAACTAACATGTTCAAAGTCCAAAATAAGGATGATGCTGAAGGCAAGTTCATCCAAGTAGAGCACTGTTTATAGTACATTCAACTTTAGGCAGGGTCATGAATTCCGAATCATAAAGCACTCATGAGCCTGAGCCTAAGTATCTAGAAGAAACCTGTAAAGCCCGAAAGCCATCTGTCTTTTGCTCCCATTTTTCAGAAGAGCAAAAAGGCAACTATAAATGATGCAAGAAGGAAGTATTTAGATCATGTTAACCCAACATTTGAGTAATTGAAAATTCCATTATTGAGGAGAGAGTATAATGTAGAAGTAACCTTACCTCTTCATATACCCTACGAAGAAAACTGGCGCATTTTACTCCTCCTTGAACTTCCCATCCAAAATTATCTCCTCCAACTGGGCAAGTGCATACCATCTCCAAACAATTAAGAAGTCTGCCAACTGAATCTTCCAGAAGCGCGATGCAGCGCCGTGTCTCACTACATATTGTGAAAACCAAGATAATAGATCATGGACTTATAAGGGAAAATTTGCTCAACATCCACACATCTATAATGTTTCTCTATCTCTTTTGAAGTTCCCCGGTGATCATCATAAATTGCACAGTAAACCACTTAAGGGAATAGGCCACAAATATAGTTTGAAGGAAACAAGAACAAAGTAGCAAACCTTTTGTGATGCTTTAGAACAGTGCACAGCATTCGGCAGCAAGCAGCATATAGCTTTATGCAAAATTCTCTATCCACGACACTTCTTTCGCTTCCAGGAACCTCAGTTTCTCCATCTCCTGTATAATTAGAACAAAGCGGAACTTTGGATGTCCAAAGCTGAAAAGCAGTCTGAAATATTGTAGCAGGCAGATGCAATAACTGCCCAATATGGCATGCTTCCAATTGGAAGAAAGCGTGTTTGGCAGAAATTTTTGTCAGCACTGAAATGCACATAAGACAGACAGAGCCAGGGTCGGGTTCAGTAAAATCTTTCCTGAACTTATGATTTCTTAAAAATATCTTTGGGCCTTGCAAGTGCAGGACTACATTGAGTAGAGACGATACTAAATTCTGGATATGCCTTTTGACCACAGCCAACTTCTTACGCCCTATAAAAAGACAAAGGACATACGAAACCGCAAGTTACGCACAAATCTGAAAAACATTAGCATAGGGCAAGTATCGGGATTTTTTGCAACTTAATATGAAGAACAATCAGCTCCCTAAACTATCCAACAAACAAATGAAAAACATCACAGCTTCCAGAGAGAGCCACACATAGATAGAGATCTTTGCAAGTGCTACTTCGCCTCTGAAGACATGTTAATTAGTTCCTAAACTGATGTTGTCTTAGTCTCTTTACATGCCATGAGCAAAGCCAAGGCAATTATTGTTCCTTTTAATTAATTTTGTGTTCTGAAAAGTAACAACCTCCCAGTCAAAAGACCCTTTAAGAAAAAACGAGAAATCATGGACAAAAAGAATCAAAAGTCCCCCTTTTTCAGGGAGACTGCTAATTTTTCCCCTCCACTCAACGCGCTCCTCTTGTGATTTATGACTTAAGTTACTCATCTGTCCAAACCAGAGCTTTTATATTTCATGTAATGCAACATCTGAGGAATTAAAAACTATTTAAATAGCCCTACTCGCTCCTACTCAAACATATCCGTTCAAACCATTTGAATTTTTTTTTCACATCCAAACCATTTGTAGTAGCATAATTGGTAGAGCTATTCAGTTAATTTCATGTCGACAAGAACCAGTGTTTTCTTATCCTTCACAAGGTTAAAACTGAAATACAAATACATCATCTCTTGATCTTTCTAGCAATCGAAAGAGCTTAATTTCTCTCTGATCCAGACAAAATTATGTAATATCTGTGAGGAAAAAAATGCTAATCATTTGTGGAGTCCAAATGAAAGCAAAGAACTTTGACATAAACGTTGTGGTAGCTATCTTGCATTTTTCTCTTAGGACCCGTTTGAACATGCGATATGAAATTGAAGTTTTGTATGGACATGCAATTCGGATTTCTTTAGTTGTATTTTTTTATCAACATGACAACCCCACAAGTTGTGATAACTATCAAAATTTCCCCAATTCTTACGCAATCTTAACAAATTGAACAAACCATAGTTCATAAACAAGATATCGGAATATCAAAAGGCACCACATTGATAAATCACATATATCCATGCTCCTTTTACAAATAAATGTTTGTGATTTGTGAATACAAACTTGCAAATACACATAATTTTATAAAGATTCACCAGTCAACAATAGTAGTAACTAGTTATTCTTAAATATAATAATTTCACATGGTACGAACAATCTTTTCACGCCAAACATGTCTTTTTTTACAAAATTTCAAATGATGGGTCCTTTTTTTTACAAAATATAAACTTATGGGTCAAATTTTACATTTACAAAAGTTAAAAGCAAAATTTGAGCTTTCTGGAGAATTTGGGATTTGAAATCATGATCTCAAATCACATATCCAAACACCGATTTGAAATTATGACTTCATATTGCATGTCCAAACGCAAGCTTGGTACTTGAAAGTAAGCCTTGGATATAAAATAGTACCTGACACAGATTCAAGAATCACATCCAAGCAATCAATGCCTGCAGCAACATAAGCAGAGACCTTTGCTCCATGTGAACTTCCAGTAGTTACTTCATAGTTAATAATGCAGTGTTCCTGCACACCAACTAATGCTCTCTCAATAGCCTGAATAGCAGACAATAAATGCAATTCAGAAGCTCTGCTGACAAAATTCACGAATGACATCCTCAATCTGGATTTTAACTCATCCAAGTGGTTTAGCCAATGAGAGTTGGATAGGTCATGTTCTGGCAGACCACTTAGCATCTTGGTACTTGATTCTATGTCTCGTGATGCAAGAGCAGCTTCCTTCCCCTGTAAAGATATGCACTTTCCCATGGCCCTCAAATGCGATTCTATTTGCTTGACAAATAAATCTCTAGAAGACAAAGGATTAAGCAGCGGAAATATTTTTCCCAACTCTCCAATAAACTTCACAACACCATCTAACCAAACAAAAGAGAACTGTTCAAGTGACCCACTGTGGTTGGCAAAATCAGAAAGCAAGACATGAGAGACACGGATTAGTATGGGAAGAAGATTCTTTGGCAAGGAAGTACACTTGGTATGCAACGAAACTTTTAGAATAGCTGAAGAAGCACCGAAAATATGCTTCAGACAAAACGCTGCTTCAAGATTTTCTCCTTTAAAAAGTCCTTGCAATAAAGATTTTCTCAAATATTGTTGCTCAAAGTCCACATTGGCCAAAAGAGACTCAATACCTCCAAACTTTTGCAAGTCAATCTTACAGTCATTAGACTGTACAGAGTCAGCTGAACCAGAACAGTGTTCTTCCTTTTTCACATTATTAGGCTCATCAGCAGAGTCCATAGATTGGTAAGTTCCCGCTGCCAATAGTTTGTTGCAACATTCTGTCTCAATAGCAGTGTGGGTACTAGACAAACCTTGAGGGCATTGATTGCCCTCAAGAAATAACAAATGCAAAATGGAGTTTAACAAGTCTGCACATGTCTCTATACATGGTTTCATTTTGAGGTTGTGGCTTGTTGATTCTATAAGAGTACTGCTACTTTTAATATCCAAACTGTCCATTGCAGAAACTAGACCACATAAGAAGCCCTGAAAGCAAGAGACCAAAGGTGAGACTTTATCCATTTCCTGAAGCCCAGCTAGATCATCCACTTTTCTATTAACAGCCGCTAGATTTAGGGAGTCCAGCAATTCCTGTGCATGTCTCGTTAAGGTGCCAGCTACAGATGAAACACTTCTCCATGCATCGTTGTTATCAGAGAAATCTGAACGCGGACCATTTTCTCTCAGAACAGTCTCTTTGTGGCCATCAGCAGAACTGATAGCTCCTCCATAAGACTTCCCAGCAGTCAAAGCAAAAATGGCTTCAAATTGATCTTTGAACAGAGTCAAAAGGATGAAAGATGTGTGATCCATCAACGAGAAAATCATATGTTTCAATTGAGGAGAAGTCTCTTGAGAAATCACACTCAGAAAACCAGTTACTGCAGACAATGACTTCAGAAGCCAAAAAACAGGAGAGCTCTCTGACAACAAGCAAGCTAGCAAGGATTGATGACCTTTCTTCCCTTCACATGATGCCATTAGCAGATTTTTAAAGGTTCTCCGGCAGGTCACAAGCAACCTCAAGAGTTCATAACGGCTGCATAAAGCTACTGACCCATGCTGATCAAACAGGCAGCCGACCACGAGCCTGAAATATTACAGCCATTTGCAAACCAACGTTACAGTTTGAATTACTAGCTTGAAGTTGTTATGTAAATATCTAAAAGCTTTCCAACAGCTAGTGCTAAAGGCATTTAATGTCTGATGAGAACAACAAAAAGGGTGAAGAAGTGATATTACCTGTCGATATTGAGAATGCTAGTAGCATAACGTGAGAATGATTTTGATCTAAGATGACCTTTCGGTATCCAGCTCAAAAGGTTGAGAAATGCCCGGCATCTGGTGATTTCTGTGTTTATAGGACTTAGTTCCTTTTCACAAAGTTCAGCAGGTATGACATTTAGTAAATGATGGATTGGCTCTATCAATAATGAGTCATTATCCTGTGGATGATTACTTCTGAAAAATGTAGTCGATGACTTTTCAAGCATGTGTATAGCATTCTCCCAATCAGGTGTACCATTTAGATCAACTTCTCCAACATATGAAAATATTGACGACACAGACTTCTTCAAATTTTGGCAAAATATGGATGCCATGTGCCTGCAAATGGGCTATCATAACATGCAGTTAGAACACCACAAGAAACGATCGCTCCCAATAGAACTCAATAAGGCAACCAGACAGCGCAATAACCCAAATGATAAACTAGCAAGGGGTAAGTGGAATAGGATTATCCAATCTAATACACCCGGACGTGAGAAGTGTCTAAAATCCCCAACAACTCTGGGATGCTAATGTGATCCCTTATGCAACTGATAGGTTGACACAGAGAGACCTAAGTACCCAAGCTTTACGTGATCTACCTGCAACATCATTCTTACTAAAATATGAAAACCTGCCTCCAGGAGGACTCAAACTTGAGTCTCAAATTGTAGCAGGCATTAACTGCTACATAACTCCAGTTTGCATATCAGGATAGATTTCGCAAATGAATATGTTTCTGCTAAGTTGCTCGGACTCCGGTGCAAGTGTCCGATACAGGTGCAATTCTAAAGGTCAGATCCTTCATGATCTAAATTTTAAAATGTGGGGATATGGATACAGGTGCGGGGATTCAGCTAAAAATAATTCAAATATCTAAAAATAGAGTTATAAAACCTAAACTATGAGATATTATGTGGAAAACTTGAGCAAAAATATTGATCGAGAGGAAAGTCTTAGAAGGAGATAAAACAAAAAGGAGTGACATAGAAAATTCTATATACAAGTTATTCCATTTTCTTCAATTTCACCTTAGCTGTCCAAAATTTCTCCGTTGATT
Source organism: Solanum bulbocastanum (assembly GCA_037074985.1). Lineage (NCBI taxonomy): Eukaryota > Viridiplantae > Streptophyta > Magnoliopsida > Solanales > Solanaceae > Solanum > Solanum bulbocastanum. The sequence goes on along the minus strand of CM073606.1, from coordinate 43,446,727 downwards.
TTAGTCAAAGTACTCAAAATCTGTTGACTAAATCAGGTACGGATCCCACACCCTGTTATGTCTACAAGGTTGCGGCACCGAAAGTGAAGAGTCCAAGCAACTTAGTGTTTCTGGGGGTCATTCTATAAGTAGATGAAATTTTACTTCAGTTTATATAACACAATGTTCAAGTTATACCCATGGGACCTGCAGTTGAACCAAAGAGCATAAACCTGTTTTCTTGACGGGTCTTTCTTTGGCTGAGATTTTCCTAATTGAGGGATTAGCAAGTAACTTTTACATGGATTCATAGAAAGGTTCTTTCACAAAACTGTGACATGAGATGCATTAAGATTTGATGGTCATAAGTAAAGCTAAAACAGTGCTGTAGAGGCTACCCAAGAACTTACTTTTTGTTCATATAGAATGGTGTTGCTCAGAAGTTCCACTGAGACCAAATGTCGGTTGACTCCTGTCACGTAGCCAGATTTCTCTATATAATTCCTGAGCGCACTCATATTCGTGCTTAAACAAGGACGGGAGTTCTGAATTAAAGCTAAAAGAAACTTTTTCAAGTCTTTTTTAGAAGCATGAGGACACCAGATATCAACATTTTGGCAAATAATCCACCACAAAGCAGATGGAAACAGCTTCTCATCTATAGATCCAGTACCAAGATCCCATACCTCAGTTTCATACAGATGATTGAGATATGTATTCTTACTGCCTACTTGGTCAACTGAGGAATTATATATCCTATCTTCAGTCACTAATGAGAGATATCTCATCATGAATTCGGTGAGGTCTGCTGCCTCTTTCCTCAGAGTTGAGACATGTTTGTTCCACTTTGTAGTATCCTTGGAGTATGATGATATACCAGCATCATTATCTAACATAGCCTGGACTAGATTATTATTCCTCTGAAGCAAGTAATCAATGGACTTCATTTGCCTATTTAAATCAACTAGTCTTTGAAGAGCCATGCCGCTCAATACATAAATAAGGGGACAGCAAACTATAACAGTGTGCTGATGACAAAACTCAGCAATAGTATGTAAAACAGCAGGAAGAGGAGTTGAAGGTTGGACAACCCAAGAAAAATAACTTTCGTCTTCCCAACCAGTGCTCTCCAACCAGTCCTTCGCAGAATAAGCGGAAAAAGAATCAGTAAGTGCTCTTGACATCTTCCTTGATGCATCTGGGGGCATTTGGCTGATGACTTGTCTTTGCAAGCTTCTGCAAGACACATATAAACGAAAGAAAAAGACCACAATCCAGCATGCTGAGAGAATGTCATTCCCAAGTGCAGCTGCCTTACTGAATCCTCTGCCCGTTACCAGAGTAAAGAAAACGTTCAGAACATCTGGACCTTGAGAGACCAGGCTACTCAAACCAGGGCGAATAACAGCCATCAAATCTTTCACGGAAAGAGCAATGAGATTGCTATTACCGGTAGTAACAGTCATTGAGTCGAGAATAAGGGTATACATTTCAGTCAAGCTTTTCCCCAAAATCTCAGCTTTTAGATCAAAGCAAAGCGTGCCACAACTACTAAAACATGGTTCTGCAAAATCACTTTCAGCAGGCAACTGATATTCAGATTTTATCCATTCCAGAGATTCTGCAACATCAACAATCAACTGTCGGATGCATCCACTTGCTTGGCCCTCAGGAATGGACTTGACAGCATTTCTGATGGAAAGTCTGAATTCTGGAGAGCACAATAACATGCTCATAGAATTAGCAAATGAGTGACAGAGCAATGAAGATCTGAACGCTTTGTTGCTTCTGAATGATGATAACACATCTCTAACAGCTTTGCTTAGTGCAAATATGGCAATGTTAACCTATAAAGTTCAGGATAAAAAAGGACCACAAAATGGTTCAATTCCCCAAAAAATAAACAATAGTAAAGCATGAAATTAAAAGTTAGCTCACGCATTATCACTAGCACAAAGGGTGCAGAAGAAGGTGGATAGCGGTTCATGAAACTAAGGTGTTATGTGAAGTGTCATACCTTTCTAAAAAAAATTAAGTTATTCCTCCATAATACAAAGTAACTGTCTACAAATTAATCAACAAAACTCACAAACCTGTCGAAGTTCACTGTAGAGGTGAACCAGTCTGCATCCAAGCTTAAGTACCTCTGAAGTCAACAAATGTTGATCTGAAGCGTTCATGAGAGAGTGACTACTGGTTGTAAGAGCAAGTATCGTACCCCATAGTTTTTCTAGATCATCCCCAACAACATCATATTCAATATCCACTAAATAATGAATAGCAAGAAAAATTTCCTTGGCAGCTAGAATCAACAATTGCCCGGGTATTCGTTCTTCTGGAGAGTCAAATGATTGTAGTAACCGATTCATTTGGGCAATAAGCGACATGATCGCATCATAAATTAACTTCAAAAAATTAAAGCAAGCCCCTTCGGAGGTATCTTCAGTTCGTATATATACCTTTTCCTGTACACATGTTGCAAGCAACTTATTCATTGATCTTAATGTGCTAACACCCCAATACAGAGGTTCAGCATCCACACCAGCCTGTGAGCGAGTATAAATCTCTGATAAGAAAAGTTCCATAATCTCTACAAAAAAATCAAAAACTGATTTCCGTGCTTCTGCATCCAGGGCATAACAGGGAGGACTTGTGGAAATGGCAGAGCTGTTGGAAGAGCTCCTGGAAAAGGCAGTAGAATTGCCTTCCTGGTGTCTAAATGCTTCTGCACCGACTAAAACCCCATTCTTCATATAAATACAATTAATGAACAGGCGAAGCAGCTCTCCAGCACCACTGAGTGCTGACGCATTCTTCCCAGTTATAATCTTCCCCAACTTATCAAATAAGTGTCTATGGTAACTTTTTATGAAAGGTTTCTCCTCTTTTGATTTTTTATCATCAAAATGCCTATATTTGGACGCACTTTGGAGGCTTAAAAATCCATCAATATGAGTTGGATGGAATAATGCCTGTGACAAAACTTCTTCTATCAACACCGATAGATTTCTTTTCCATTCTGGATTGCTTTCACAGCCATGAACATCTAACACATCCCACACAATCACCAAATCTTCAAAAAGCTTATCTATAAACTCACGGAAACCATTTTTACGAGTTGGATGGACCTTTAGAAACTTAACAAATGGCTCAAGCAAGCAGCAAGACAACTGCTTGGCAAAAATGCCCGCCTTCGTTCCATCAAGCTTATCATTGAGAACCTTTTGGACAAATTCAAGCACCACTTTAATCAATGATATCCATAAGTCTAGATTTTCATTAGAAATACCCCCATGAGATGCGAAGACCAGGGATATGCAATCAAGCACAATGCTATGCAAGTCCAAATCTTCACTAACCAAAGGCTGATCACCCAGACGTATCAATGCATCCCTTGAAATGTATAGGATGACCCGTAACAAGTCCCTTAAGAAGTGTAATGAAACACCCATCTTTTTTGATTCCTCCAAGCAGAACCTGAAAATCACCCAACATCTGCAATCTAAATATGACCCTGCAATTTCCATCGCATGCTTGTCTCCTTCCACCCTAATTTTCTTTTCAGAAGAAACTAGTATCCTCTGAACCCAATTATTAAAGAAAACTACCACTCTTGAAAAGCTTACTGTCTGAATTTTCTCCCTGCTTTCACCAGACCCTTCTGTTCTTGATTTCACATAATTATATGCCAGCTCCAATTTTCTGCACTAGAATTAGTTTGTTAGAAGAAAATCATCAATTCACAGTAAACAAATGTGAGAACACTTGTGTTTCGACATGAAAATAATGGCCGGCACTTGGTTCAAAAGGTCAAAGAAGAATCTTTGCCAAAAAAAAAAAAAAAAATCAGTTTTTGGTTGCAAAAACTGGTTTTCATCCAAAAGCTGGAGAATAAAAAAAAAAATCATTTAGTTTTGGTTGAGCAACAGTTTCTGCAATGGCATTTGGAGCAACTCTTTTTCAAAAGTTTGAACCAATTACCAGCTTAGACGTTCTGTTTTTTCCTAAAGAATTGTTGTCCATTCTTGTCCAAACGTGTGAACTTGCTAACATTGCCAGAGAAGGGTTAAGGTATGTTGACAGACCGCATAAAACTAGTCACTTTGTGATTAATTCCCATCTATAGTGATTATTCATATAGCCGACCCCAACTAGCTTGGATTTTGAGTATTTGTTTAGAAGACAAAATAAAACTATCAAATGCACAAAGTTTCTCTTCTAACTAATAACAAAATTAATTCTCCCAAAACCAAATCCGTGAGCTTGCAAACAACGCAAAAAATAACTCCATAACAGAAACGAAATCGAACTTCTTTATCAGCAAAATATAGCCGAACATTGAAGTGTTAGTACTGACTCTTGGAGAGGGATAGAGTTTTTCTGAAGGGACAATATCAACTGTAGATTTCTCCATGGGGAATCATCCTGTATCTTAATTGCTTCTACACTTTCCGGAACAACTATAGGTTCTTCAACTTCACCAACCAGCTGTTCGGTGCGATGGGATTTTGAAGGTCTGTTGCAGCCTTCTTCTTTGTCGGCACCACGTTGCTTTCGTTTCTTCATCTTCATCTTTTTCATCTTTCAGTGTGCTGAGTTAGACTCACAATCCGCCATTGTTGTTAGGGTTTTAGCAGGGTTTTGGTTTAGAAGGGTAGTCGCGGTTACGACGCCGTTCCGCGCTTGAGGTCAAATCAATTTGTCCAAAACTCTGAATTTTTTTATTAAAAGGGTTTTAAAGACTTTGAATCTAAATGGATAAAAAATGTAAGGTTTTAATTTGATTTATTGTCAACACTTACTTTAATAAAATAATTTTTTTAAAACAAAGTACTTGTTCTAAAACAACAATAGTAAGGAAGAATGAAAGAGAAAATATAGAAAAAGATCTAGAAAATAAATAACAATTGTTTAGTAAAGAATAATCTTGGACTTCAATTCTTAACCGATCTAGTAACATTTTAGGGTATGTTTGGTACAAGAAGAATATTACAACAACAATTATATTCCAGTGAAATCTCACGAGTAAGGTTTGGAGAGGATAGAATATGCAGAAACTTAACCATATTTTGTTTTCGAAAGACTCATGACTCAAGTGCAACAAATTCATGTATAAAAAATAAGAAAATCATAAAGAGAATATATCAATTAACAAGTAGCATTGCAAAGTCTACCTAAAAGGATTCGAAACAATAATAGAATAATGTGATAATTGAAACACATTACACAACATATATACTAGGATAGATTATTGAAAACAATAAAACAATGATAAAATAAAAAACAAAAACTACAATAATACAACTAATATAAATGATAAACAAGTCACCCTAAGCAAGACATCATTGCACAACCTACTAACATTTTATCCTAATAAACGTCCTCTACCCCTTCTTATCTAAGGTCACGTCCTTGGTAACCTGAAGTTGCGTCGTATCTTGTCTTATCACCTCTCTCCAATACTTCTTCAGTCTACCTATGTTTTTCCTTTACCCTTTATAACTAACCTTTTGCACCTCCTCATTGATGTGTCTATGAAACTCCTCTTCACATGTCCAAAGCATCACAGTCTCACCTTCCTCATTTTGTCCACCATAGAGGTTACTTTCACATTATTCATGAAAAACGTTCTCTTGAAAAACAAATTGATTTCTTACTTATTTTATAATGTTTGATAATTATGAGTAAAAAAAATATTGTCTTAAGAGCGTTTATATGAAATCTAGTAAAACACAATAGGGGTGAGAGGTGGTAAGGAGTGGAGCCTCGATGGCAAGGTGAAATGGTTAAGATATATAGGGATTGGGGGAGTTAAGAAGGTAGGAATCAAGGGATGTTGAGTTGGTGGAGAGGATTCAAATTTTAACTCTAACTCCAAGTTGCGAGTTAATATCTTAAAAGGTCACTGAATTATGAGAAATTATCTAGTAAAGTCACTAAACTTTATTTTGTATCAATAAAATCATTCAACTTAAGACTTTTATCTTTAAAAATCATTTAACTACAATTATCATTAAAATAAATTTAACATGATAAATTAAATTAATATTTTATGCTATTTAAATATGAACCCACAAATAAATAAAATTTTAATCTATTTTATTATTGTATTCGATCTACCCACAAATTGAATTCATCTAATTGTAAAACCATATTTCCCCTGGTACGCTGAGTCTCCTGCTTCTTCTACTTCTTTCTTTACTTCTAAGATACACATTCTTTAAAAGAAAAGTTATGGAGGAATATTTATTAAAGTTCAGAATCAAAAGAAGAAGGAAAAGACTGAAAATCATATCAAAGTATCAAAATTATTTTTGCAATTTTTTGTGGTTATGTCAGACACAAATTATGACACAATATCTGTTGTCTTCTTTTCTTTGTTGGCTAAAATGATGTTCATAAACATCCTAGTATGCAATAAGAAATGGTCTTTATGTTATTTATGTTAATTTGCTTATCTAATATTAGAACTACTATACCAGCATGATTATATCACATCTATTTCTCTTTAGTTTCATTCCCAATGTTGGTTACAAGTGTTTCAAATGGTAGTGATATGAAAGAAACTTTGAGCTTCTGACATAATCCCAAAAAAAACTTTACTACTTGTTTTGCCAAATAAGAAAAAACATACACGGCATAAAATAGAAAATATATATAATTTTGTTTACTTACGGGTTTATGATTAGATGGAATGAAAATAAATAGATTCTATAATTTTGTTTGTTTGTGGTTTTATAATTAAATAGATAAAAAATAATTTAGTCTATCATGTGAAATTTATTTGAATGATAAATGTAGGTGAATGATTTTTGAAGAAAAAAGTCTAAAATTTTATTGATATAAAATATAGTTTAGTGACTTTGTTAGATAGTTTTTCATAGTTAAGTGACATTTTAAGATATTAACTCTTCAAGTTGCACATACTTTCAACGATGAGTAAAAATTGTGGATAATTTCTTTCATTTTTCAGTTGGAATCAACTATACTTTCGCTTATAATCAGTGTCCAAACAGATTCGTCACCATACATAAAAAGAAAGGAGTGTAGGATTGGCAAGCTTTGCAGGAAAGAAGCTATTCGACAAATTCAAGAGGTTACTACCGGTGAAGACACCCCGAATCAAATGGAATTAAAAAGACTTTCTATTTCAAGGTAGCATCTCGAAAGTATCACTAATCGATTTAATCATGAAACGTTTTAAAATGTATAATAACCCTCTAAATTAACTTTGCTTTAAAACTTTTAATGACAGTGATGTGTGAATGAGCTCTTTATAGTGGTTAATACTTTCTTTGGATATTACAAAGTTGTGAATACTAATCAGTTATTACGCACATCACAATCATGATTCATGATTCATGATATAGGTGTTGTGATCACATCTTAAATTGGTTAATCCAATCCAACTAAAGTTGTTAGATTTTATGACCAAATATAAACAAATAGTTCACCAAACTTCACGATGGAGTATTCATTCCAGCTAATTAAATGAAATAGTGTTTTCTCTTGGAACTTTTGATTTTCGACTTTTTAAAAATTTATCTAAAATTAAACTTTGAAATATTGTTGTCTTGTTCCAAGATATGAAATATTATTAGGGTAGATCATTTATTTAGTTTTAAATAATAATTCATTTATTTAGCCTCCTAGGATTTTTTTTACAAATATTGTTTATCAAAATTAAATTAACCTAATTTAATTAGTATTAAATTATTTAAATCAAAAACAAACCAATTTAATTGGTTTATTTGTTATCAGTTTTGATTCGATTGCTTAGTTATTAACCATACATCAAAGTAAAAGACACGATTCATTCAAATGAATTATTGTCTTTATTCCATTTTGAATCTTATAATTATTAATTCTTATAGTATAACTCAATTATACTTAAATTATTCATATAAAAAGTAATATAATCATGTATATATAACTATAAATATGTGTAGAATTAGTTAACACTATTTCTTTAAATTTTTGAACAAAAATCAAAACCAAACTAAATATTATTTTTTTTAAAAAATACAAATCAAAGCAAATAAAAATTTTGGTTCCATAATTTGTATCAACACTTTCTCTACTCCTTAACAAAACAAGTTTTTTTTTTTTTTTATATATATATAACAAAAGGTAAGTTACGAAATATAAGGTGTATATATTGATCGACGTATCCGAAGGCTCCAATTTTCAATTGACAGTCGAATTATTTTTAGCACATCAAGAGAGCAGTATGAAGGCTCCGAGGAGGCCGATCCACGCTGTGTCAACATGGGTTAAACGGCAACCGCCAAAGGTAAAGGCTTTTCTGGCGGTGGTCGCCGGCATGACAGTTCTGGTGCTGCTACGTGCCATTGTTAACGATCACGACAACCTTTTCGTCGCCGCCGAGGCTGTTCACGCCATTGGAATCTCCGTTCTTATCTATAAGCTCACCAAAGAGAAAACTTGTGCTGGTAACAATCCCACATTCTATTTCTGCTTATATATTGTTATCGAAAATTGGTGCTTTTAGGAGATCTGTATTGATTGGTAGTCTTGGATTGAAATTAAGAACCTTGTTGCAAAAGACACAACAATATGACCATTAAAATCCACAAGTGAAGTTTGGAGAGGGTAAAATGTGTGCAGACCTTATCACTACGGTAGAGATGCTCTTTTGGAAAGACCCTCGATTCCTAACTAAATTTTGAAAAAGAATACTAATTTATTGATCAATCAGCTCAACCTTCTGAACTAGCATGGATTAGCTGTTTCAATCATCTGAACTCATTCAGCTTTATTTAGATTACTATTAGGATTTATCATTTTTAGACTATTTTTACAATTGCAAGTTTGCAACCCTCCTCCTGTAATCCCGTCTATGCTTAGCAAAGTTCACATTGCGGAGTTTTATGGTCTTCTTGATGAATTCGTTTAATGTGGGTTTTACATTGAATCTTATTAGTTTTATTTGCATGCTAGGCCTTTGTAGTCCACCTATTGCTGTATTGGATGATATTGATTTTGTGGAGTCTTTGACGTAATGAATGTGACTGATGAATTGTATGGTACCAGTTTTATAGTTGGACTATGCAAAAAGCGTGTGTCCTATACCTATATTAACTTTTGCTTTTCATTGCCACCTTTGGGTTGGTTGAATCAGCTTTATTAGTAATGAATCATTTGCATTTGTATGAAAATATATTGGAGACTGTTTTTATCTGCTGCTACCTTAATGGCTAGCGATTTGATAGTCTGGCATCTTGTGATTATTGGAATAGATGGTGGGAAATGATTGAATGATTCTTCTCAGACAATTCTGTCCTCTACATTCTTTCTAAATAAACACCAATGCAGGTGAAGAGGAGGTCGAGCATTTGCTCTCAGGATCTTTGGTAGTGACAGGCTGTGAGAATGAGATTCCTATTTCCTAAAGCATTGTTTTTTTTTTCAAAGAAGCATAAGTGCCTGAACAGCATTTACTTGCCTTCAGTTTCTTTACATCTCACAACTTGGCATATCAATCAACTTATCAATTATGCCACAACCCCAAACTAGTTGGGGTTGGCTGGATGAATCCTCTGTATTCGTTTTGCTCTATTCAGGCCCATTAATTTCAATACTAAATGATTGATATTCTAAGGCTAAGTAAGAGTTATCTAAAACTGGAGATTCTTTGGAACTCATATTCTTTACGCGGACATGCAAGTGTCTAACCAGCATAAGAAGACCAGATTTGTGTAAGAATAACAACAACAAATGTGCCTTAATCTCAAATAGTGTGATTTCCTATTTTGATCATTTGCTTTGGTTATAATATCTTCGTAGCTAAATCCATATTAATTTTGATTGTCTACTTTCTGAGACAATTTTCTTCCCTGAGATCTTAGGTATACCTCGATATATCACCTTCAACTATCATAATGGCGTCCCTAAGGACTGTTGCATAAGGATATAACCAGATGATCTGAGTCGTCCTTCTCGCATTTTATCATTTCTATGATATTTGTACTCTTGTCGAATATGATCATGTATAGTCTTGTCCGATTTTGTATACCCTCTTTTCCATCTTAACATTTGAATCCTGCAACATACAGATTGTGGATTTGTTGGGCCTTAGAAGCACAACAATTATTCCATATAACATTGCTGGTGTCACAACTCTTCTCTAAAATTTGCCTTTTACTTAGGTCTTGTCCTATGCATGAAACTCCCATTACACTCATCTTTTTCTCCACTTATTTTGCTTTCATGTTTCTGAGATGACTTAACCTACATGTGTGATTCTCTACATTAGGCCAACAATCTTGTCTAATGCCAATTCACAATCAATCTTTTTTATGGGGCTAAACTTGGCCTCTGAATATAATATCAAAATTCATTTTGTTGCATTGTAGCATAAATGGTGAGAGCATCTTTTCTTGTTTTCCATTTAAAATAACTTCCACAAATGCCAAAGCCTCTTTCACAATTTCTGTGCTATATCTCATAATACTTCATATTTATAATTCATACATGTTGAAAATGAGTGGTGTGCTATTGAGATGGGTTATAAGGCGATAGTAGTAGAATAATTGATAGAATGCTGTAACCTTTTCATGGTCATGTGGCCCTTGTTAGTTTTCACATGAGATAGCATTTATCTTATTGTTATTCTTTAGTAAATTGCTCTGTACTCTTCTATATCTGTTAATTATAGTTTTTGAGTTTTGTTCCTCATATCCACAGCTTCATCTGAACATAACGTTAGATAGGAAGGTATGGAGGTCGAGGATTAGGGTTGAAGGTTAGTAGGTAGCTGAGTGTTGCTGTTTTTCGTGTGGGAGAGGGTGTAGGCTAGCCTCCTATTGTCCTCTTAGTAGTATTATTCAATTAGCTCATAGTTTGTATTCTTTGATGTGTATTACTATCTGTCGCTGCATTTGTTTGTATCTTGCTACTTTGCTGTCTCTTTTCTTTCAATCTTGCGTCGCATACTTCCCTTTTGAGATGAGGGTCTATCAGAAATAACCTCTCTACCTCACAAAGGCAGGGGTATGGTCTGCGTACATCCTACCCTCCCCAGTCTCCACTTGTGGGATTACACTGGATATGTTGTTCTTGTTGTTTATAAACTGGATTTTAAAAATAAAATAATAAAGGAAACCTATTTCTCAATTTTATCCGGACTCAATCCTATGGCTGGGTTTTCCTGATTGCCATGTTAGTTTTTATCTTTTGTGTGCCACTGATCATTTGTAACTCTCATACTATTGCAGGGATTTCACTCAAATCCCAGGAGCTCACTGCTCTGTTTTTGGCTGTCAGACTGTATTGTAGTTTTGTCATGGAATATGATATACATACCTTACTTGATTTAGCTACATTGGCGACAACGTTGTGGGTTATTTTTATGATCCGATTTAAACTTGAATCAAGTTACATGGAGGACAAAGACAATTGTTCAGTTTATTATGTGGTAAGTCTTCAAACAACCTCACTTTTATATGTGCTTCATTCAAGGTCTAGTTGGTAGTCCATACGTTGATGATTGATGTACTAATCTTTGATAGATATAGCTACCAGATACCGCTTATACCTGTACTAGTGAAGCGAGACTGTATTTGTGATGATGTTGAATAATTGTTTCAATTCAATTACAATTTTACTTGGTTAATGGCAAATGAAAAAGATAGGGAAAACTAGGAATTTGATTAGAGAAGATCCATGTGTGGTTGATCTCTCTTTGTAAAATTCCTTAAGATCAAATTATCTTGTCATTTGTACTTAAGGCAGATTTGTAAGATGATGACATTTGTAAAGTGAAGTCCCTTTGTAAGAATGCATTTGAGTATTGTGTATAGTAGTCCATGTCAAGTTGTATAAAACTTCAACTAGAAATGATCTCAAATGTTTACGTAATCCTAATAAGTTACCAATATTTCATCATCTTTATTATTCTCTGTTTGATTGTTTAAGATTTCGGTTGCATGATTCTCTGTAATGCATGCTGTATAGAGTTTTTCTCTGGCTTATCTTTCAGAAGTACATTGTTTTAACCCACTTTTGTCCAGGTGATCCCTTGTGCTGCCTTAGCCTTACTAATTCATCCATCAACATCACATCACTTGATCAATAGAATCTTCTGGGCTTTCTGTGTTTACTTGGAGGCGGTTTCTGTGCTTCCTCAACTTCGTGTCATGCAAAACACTCAGGTATAATTACTGATTATTGTTGATGAACATGCAGATTTCGCTCTCTTAAAACTTCTGTTCTGACTAGGAAGCTGGATCAAATGTTCTTGTAAGCTTTGACAACATACTTGGTATATTGTCTACAGATAGTTGAACCATTCACTGCTCACTATGTATTTGCGCTGGGTGTTGCGAGGTTCTTAAGCTGCGCTCATTGGATTCTCCAGGTTTGATTTGCAAACTTAAAAAATCGTACAAATCACATAAATTTTCACTGACAAGGTTTCCATTCTTCGTATTTGGTGTAGACGCAGTATCTTATTTGGCTACTATAATGATTCGAACTAGCATGGATTAGAAGTTTTAGTTGAAGAAAAAATGAGTACATGTGGTTTTGGTTACTTTGTCCTAGATTTTGATAAGTGCCTTATCATGCATGTCTAAGTGTCAGTTTTATTAATTCGCACAAAGTCAGGTTGTGCACCTAGTACTGACTACATTGTAGGAACTGATGAAGGACCCTTTAAAAACATCTTCAGTTTGTTGAACAATGTATCCTTTTTTGTATGATAGCTGTAACTTAAGTCTATGATTAGAGATTGAGGAAGATTGTCACCTTTAGATCCATTTTTGCATGCATGCTGTTCATTTCTATTAACATTCTAAGTTTCTCTTGGGCTGACGACAGGTTCTGGACAGTAACGGCCATCTACTAGTAGCGTTGGGTCATGGTCTATGGCCTTCAATGGTGCTTATATCTGAAGTTGTTCAGACATTCATCTTAGCAGACTTCTGCTACTACTACGTTAAAAGGTTGAATATCAGCATCCCATGCCTTCCTTGCTTTTCACAATGCTTCTCTATTGACCATATCCTTCTTATTTTGTGATTGTATTGCAGTGTTTTTGGAGGACAGCTAGTTTTGCGCCTTCCTTCAGGTGTTGTGTAACTGAAGTTTGTGCCAAGTGATGGACAAATTTCGCGTACCACACTTGTCTTTGCTTATTTTTTTTGTATCCTACACAAGTCCAACTTGGTCTAGTTTGTCCAGGGGCAAAACCAAGAGTGGATGTTTTTGTAAAGCTAGCACTATTTAAATTAAGTAGTTGATTTTGTGGCTATCAATCATAGTTTTAACTTTTTCGTTATGAGCTAATTTTTTCGGCTTCAGAAAGGTAGTCACACTTGTAGTTTTCATGAACTAAGTTGAATGATTAATGATGCTGGTTCTCAGATAAGCTATAGTGTCTGTTTGATGACAATATAAACAGCTTGACTGTGGCAAATCCATTTAATTATAAAATAAATTTTGTGACTCATTGGTTTATTGAAAAAAAAAACGATTTTTCTTGTAGTGATATATATGTTACCTTCAAACATGTGCTTTATTCTGACTTTGTGAGCAATCTTCAAATATGTGGATTATTTGCCCATGTTAGAGATTAATGTTGGAATTAGATCAAATCAATTAAGTCAATTTTTCATTGCTTTAGTTTTTATCGAACTAGAGAAACTACATATCTAATCAAATTATATAGAGGAAAACACCTAGCGCAAAAAAATAAAAATCAATATGCCATACCATAGAATTTTATGTAAAAATAAACACACTTTTGTGTGTGCACGCGCAAGTATACTTTTCAAATAAAACCCAGGGACTTTCACCCAGGGAGTACGAGGTCATGGTGCGCAATTTCCTGGAAACAGAGTTTTGTTTTTCAACTCGTGACCAGATTTCCTCTCTCTATCAACTAATTTATTATGGTCGGGAGCTTGAATGAGCTCTCTAACCGAAAATTTCTTTCACATTTCCAAAAATTCGATTGCAGTCTTCCTGAATCACCGAGCGTGAGTCCTTCTGCTCGAGCGCATTTTCTTGCCTTTCTGCGGAAATCAATACCAAATCATATATTATCAATTTTTAAAATCAAAATTAAAAATTAAACCAAACCTAAAAAATGCTTATTATATTTATTTATTTATTTATTTGATTTTATCGATATTTCCGTCACCAACCCTAATGAGAAGTATAAAAACAAGACTAAAATGTATATAAAAGGTTTTGGCTCGAATATTTCAATTATGAGTTAATGTAAAGTGAAATTTTTGTAGACTGATCCAATACGTGTAGATAATTGAATTTTCGAATAAAAGCAGTCAACTCTTATTTATTAAGATCAAGATTATTATTAAGTAAACCGAAGTGATCATCAAATGCTGAAAAAAATAAAAGAAAAAGATACACAAAGTAGAGGAGAAGAATACATGTAATCTTATTTTTAATTAGGAAACAACACATACGAAGTAATCGCAAAGTTAGAAGTTTAACTAAAAAGAGTCAAAATATATAAAACAAATTTAAAAAATTGAACATGTAGTAGTACACATGTATAAAAATATAACATAATATAATATTTTAGTGAAGGAGCGTGAATCGACACCTTTTTGAATAAGATGCATACAACAGTGTAGATACAAATATCAATTGCTTATTAAAAGCACAACAGTCAGTAATCATAATGTATAAAACGGAATAAAGTCCTTTGAAATGACTTATTTGATTTGAAGGGTGGTCATTTACATGAATAACTGAAAATTAATTTCCTTTGTTACCTTCTGAATTGAACCTATCGAATAAGACTAAACTTTTCTTTCCGAACCCATTCCGCTCCATCAATCACTCAACCAGAAGGTTCAAAGGACACAAGTCAAATTTTGAAAAATAATTGAGCATACAATTCATTCAAATAGATACAATATAACCTTCAATTTTGATGGCTAATTAATATACAATTTTTTTTCATTCTAATTTATATGATATTTTTCTTAATCAAAAGTTATTTTCTAATATTTAATAATAATTTTATTCTTAACTAAACGCTTGTATGGCGTATTACAAATTATAAATTTCAAATACTTTTCAAAAATTCTATAATCAATCAAACATCATCGTCATATAATTGAAAATAATTGAATTGGGACAAAGAGAATAGTAATTTAAACGAAGATTAGACATGTACGATATCTCTTTAGAAAAGATGTCCCCTAATTAAGAAATATGGGGAGTCCACTTGACTACAATAATATAATCTCTTATAAATTATAAATCATAAATGCTTCTAAAACAGCAATGCAAGCAATATGGGGAGTCCACTTGACTACAATAATATAATCTCTTATAAATTATAAATCATAAATGCTTCTAAAACAGCAATGCATGTGACCAAATTTATATGGCGTTACATTGTGAATACTATTTACACTGCATGGACTTCAAGCTTATCCCAACTAAGTCTACGATTCTAATTCTCCCACCTTTTGTTATCAACTTTCACATCCCATTTAATGCCATCACACTCTGTTGACTTTAGCCTTCCATCTCTATCAACCAACACAATGTCCCTACTAAGAAACTAGTAGTCTGCATGTGAGTTGGATCAAATTCAACAGTTTAATCGGACATCATTCGTCAGAAAATTATATTATGTATATAGAAAATTGTATGAAATATATAAGTCAATATTTTCCATACATATATATAATAAATCTTTGATATCCTTAACGCTCTGACTTCACTACTAGTTCAAATAATATATTTGCATTAGTAAATTTATCAAATATAAATAAATATTAAATTTAAAATTCAATTATCATCATTTAAAATTATTATTAAAATTCAGAATTAACTCGTGAAAATATCAATCACAACACTCCAAAGTCAAAGCTGCTTACTACTCTGACAAATTGGATAACATTTTGGACATACTCTCTATACTAGTACTTTTGAGAGAAAAAGATACACAGTTAAAAACTTCCCTTTTTTTCTGATCGTGCATATATTTTACTCCCTCTGTTTCACTAAAAATTATCTAGTTTGACTTAATACGAAATTTAAGAAAATTAAGAAGACTTGTGGTCCTAAATTAAAGGTATGCCAAATGTATAAAATTATCCTTTAATCTTGTGGCCTTAAATATGACACGTGGAAAGCTGAAATTAAAATGTTATCAAAAAAAGAAAAAGATCATCTTTTTTAAACAAACTAAAAAGAAAGGAGGTCATTTTTTTTAAAACAGAGAAGATACATTTAATTAAAATGATAGAAAAAGGAAATTTGTAGTTGCAACAAGAAAAAAACAAGTAGATCTTATGATTCTAGTTACTGAGCATGAAAAGATCGTCGCTTATCTTCCTTTTTAGCTGTTTTTCTTTTGTTTGCTTTTGTGATGATAAATCTCTCAATTTAAAGCAGAGACGAAATGATGTGACATGTTTATTATGACAACACGTAGAAATGCTGTCTTTCGTCTTAACAGTATGGAACCTTTTGAAAGCTTTCGTTGAAATTTTTTCATAAATAACCAAATTAGTAATGGTATTGTTTTTTCCAACATATATAGAAGTATTTTTCTTCAACAACATAGTATATATAGTGTATGTGTGCTCTTTTAAGGTGTACTCTGATCGTTCATCTTTATTTGGCCAATATATAAAAATGAATCTGAATTCAGATCGAACATATTTTGGCCATCACACACCAATAGAAATCCTTCCTAAAACACAAATTAAAACAAATATTTAGCTCACAAATGGACAAACTATCCCAAATGATTGTTTGTATATTCATGGGAGTACATTCTTGAAGGAGAAATAATGCAAATTGTAACTTAATTAGATACATAAGAATATAGTCTCTCCGTTTTTAAATACTTTGTCACCCTTATTAAAAAATATATAGATGATCCATGATGCTTATCGTTTTAGAAAATCAAGACATAATTGAGTATAGTGTTTCTATTTTTTTTTTTAATTATCCTTAGAGGTAATTATTCTGGGAAGTAAATATTGACAAATTTAGCATAGAAAAAATGTTGATTTAATCTTCCAATCTCTTTATTTACGACTGTTTAGATACTTTCATCATCAACACACTTTTCATTAATTAAAGAAAAATTAAACAGAAATAATTAAATAAAAACACATAAAACCATAAATAGGGAGGAGAACTTTGTTGGGCAAGTTGGTGCTATAAATTTGAGCAGTTTAATTAATATTTCTCTCTTCAACAATAATTGTCCACTTGACACACTCCTTAAAAAACTATAAATAACAGAGATAATATTACTATATTATCCTTTGACTTATTAAATTTAATATTTTGAAAAATGTGTTATATGATAAATAATATTTAATAGCAAGAGTAAAATAGATACAAAAATAAATTATCTCTTAATTTTCTAAATTAAACAAATATTATTAAACAATTAATTTTAATTTACTAGACAATTATTATTGGATGGAGAGAGTAACGAAGAATTAAAAAGTCGAAAGCTTCGTGACCTGCCTAATAAATGACCCCCAACCCAAAGATTGTTATCTCCCTCTTTATTTATTCTGCAACATATAAGTTTCAACAATAAAAAGATTGCCCAATCTGTATCTTTAAATACCATTCAATTGTACTTACTTTATCCGTCCACTTTTATTTATTCATCATATTAAAAATATTCATTTTGCTTATTTATTTAAAAAGATATTATCAGCTATAGTTATTTTCTAAACAATAAATTTATTATATTTAAAAAAATGATATAATAAGATAATTATTCTATTTATTATTCTTAAAAGTATATTCCAAGACAATATTAAACATGTAAAAATGGACAAAGAAAATAATTTTCGACGTCATCTTATTTTTGTTTTTGATTTTTTCCTTTAAAAGATGAAAAGAATGCGTCATTGCCAATTTCTTGGAAAAGAACTTATGTAATCACACTCAATGCATGGTTTAAGATCGATTATATTTATAGTTAAGCATTCATTTTTTTTTCATTTTTTGGGAATTTCTAATTATAAGTTTTAACGTGTTCGTTTAAGCATTTGATTCTTAAGAAAATAAAATATGACAAAGAATAAATAAAATGTTTTTGTAAGAGGTATAAAAGAAAAAAAAAAGATAAGGCACAAGTACTCGTCCTAGACTAGGGCAGTGTATCGCGGTTTGATTCGGTTTTGAAGTTTATCGGTTTGTAGAGATGCTAAACCGTTGTTAAATAAACCATTAAGATATTGACTTATCGGTTATTGGTTCATCGGTTTTTGATCGTTATCGGTTTAACGGTTAACATTTGACACAAAACAAACATTGAAAATCACTTAGAAACAAGGTGCCAAACCAAATGAACCATGCACATGAGTTCACAAGTTACATCTTGCTCAAAAACAAACATTTTTACATTGTAGAATAACTAAGTGTTTGAGACAGTCATAAATAAAAATAGGAAACCAAACGCTAAGTCAAAGACTTTATATACAAAATGACATAAATATAATTATTTAATTTACTATTGGGTTATCGGTTAACCCGTTAAGAAAAAACCTCAAACCGTTAAGAATTGATAACCCGATAAGAAAAAAAATCAACATCGTTATCACAACCGCTAAACCAATAACCCAATACTCATAAATCAATAATTTTTTTCGGTTCGATTTTGAACATCCCTATCCTAGATTATGATCGAAATAGCGGAGACACATCTTAATTAAACTAATGTACTATTACCCCCCTTAACCTTTTTTTTATATAATTTTATACACCTTTTTAGCTTACATGACATCCAAACATCTCCACGCGCCTCAACTACATAGAGTCATGGAATGTGCCACATAAGCCAAAAAGTGTATAAAATTACAAAAAAATGAGTTTGAAAAAATAATAAAACCTTAGTTTAATTAAGATGTGTCTCTAAAATTTCTATCACAGAATATTTTTTCCTTATCCGAAAGAAAAATGCAACAAATAAAAATCAAGGCAGACTATATACTTGAATGAGCATGACTTCATTTATTAGTCAATCCACAAATCATGCAAATCCCAAGCCTACCGGTAGATTATTGGATGAAAATAAGGAAATATTGATGACACAATAAAAATAAGATATTTGATCTCCCATATCTATTATTGGATATTTAATTTCCCTTGTGATTTTTCTATCTACGTAACAACTATTTTCCACAATCGTACGATGTCTTTACTATACATATTTTAATATTTGATGTATCTATTTAAAAAATCATTCCTCCACTCCCAACATCAATCGTCTTCCCATATTGTTGAATTTGTGTTTAAAATACTTGATATTTGGACTCTTCCTTATTTACTGCTCCATAATTAATACATAATCGTGTTAAAAGAGAGATTTCTTTAAAAAAAATTTAAAAATAAAAATACTATAAATCAAAATTGATAATAATTTAAGAGAATTTTTTTTTTTGGGTTTCATCCGGTGTCCGATATCCTCATTGAAGCGTGACTAAATTTGAATATCGAAGCGAGAAATCACACAATGGAGGTAAAACTGAAAGAGATTAATCCCTTGATTCATTCCATTAGAATAATCAGTTTATATACACCAAGTACAAGAATATAATTAGGCTATAATTAAGGAAACTAACTAGCGATATATTAGGAACTAAATATACACCTAGCAAAGATGATATATACAATCTGTCATAATATATTTATCGTATATTCTAACACCCCCCCGCAGTCGAAGCGGGAGGTCGCCGAATGTTAAGACTGTCCCGAAAATCCTCAAATAACACCAACGAAAGACCTTTGGTGAAGATATTTGCAATATGATAACGCGAGGGGACATGCAACACTCGAACCAGGCCACGAACCACTTTTTCCCATACAAAATGGATATCCATCTCAATATGCTTAGTGCGTTGATGCTGAACAGGATTCCCAGTAAGATATATGGCACTAACATTATCACAGTATACCAATGTAGCTCGTTGAATGAGACAATAAAGTTTCAAAAGCAAGTTTCGCAACCAACATGACTCAGAAACCACATTGGCAACCCCCTGGTATTCTATCTCTGCACTAGAATGGGATAAAGTAGCTTGACGTTTTGCGGACCAAGAGATCAAGTTATCACCCAGAAAGATACAATACCCCGACGTTGAACATCGTGTATCAGGGCACCCACCCCAATCAACATCAGTATATGAAATAAGAGTGGATGTGGAAGACAGATAAAGGTGAAGACCAAAATCCATAGTACCCTGTATGTAGCACACGATGCGCTTAAGAGCGTGCATGTGCTCCTCCCTCGGGTCATGCATGAATAAGCATACCTGTTGCACAGCATAAGTAATATCGAGTCTCGTGAACGTAAGTTATTGAAGTGCCCCTGTAAGACTCATATAAAGAGATGGATCCTCAAAAGGTTTGCTCGTAGTAACATCGAGCTTCGATTTTGTATCAACCGGGGTAGGAGACGGCTTACACGATGACATGCCAGCTCGGTCAATGATCTTAGCCGCACATTTCTTTTGAGATAGAAATAAACCGCCTGTATGACGAGTGACGGCAATGCCCAAGAAATAACTCAAATGACCCAAGTCATTCATAGCAAATTCTGAGCTAAGACGGGATATGATAGACTGGTGGAATGATAAATGAACAAAGAATGATCTGAAGTACTGTGAGAAAACCCAAGAGTATGGACATAGTCAGCAAATCTCTTATACCAAGCCCTCGGAGCCTGTTTAAGCCTATAAAGAGATTTCTTCAGCAAACACACATGGTTAGATCTATCAGGATCCCGATATCCCAAAGGTTGATACATGTAAATAGTCTCCTTGAGTTCTCTATGTAAGAAAACATTTTTGACGTTAAGTTGATGAATAGGCCAAGCCTTTGAAAGAGCCAAACTGAGAACCGTGCGAATAGTCACTGGTTTGACTACCGGACTAAACGTCTCACCACAATCCACGCCAACCTGTTGAGTTTTACCATCACCTACAAGACGAGCTTTATGCCTCTCAAACAAACCATTAGATTTTTCTTTGTGAGCAAAAACCTACATAGATAGAATGACATTAACATTTGAAGAACGAGTCTACTGTTGTCAACAGGAGAGCCGACATTCTTGAGTTGATCTGCCAGAGATTTGAGATGTTGACAATAGACAGAGACATTCGAAAAATCTACCATGTCTAGATGAGTGAAGTCGTACTCAAGGGTGACAACACAAGAGTGTTTGTTATCCTGTAATATGTCACGCAATCTATTCCAAGCCTCCATTGCCGTGGTGTCGGGTTCAAGAATTGTATGTAAAAGATCATGAGATATAGTAGCGTAAAGGCACTGTAGAACAGTAGTGCCAAGAGTTGACCAAAGTTCTTTCTCCTCCTCTTTTTGAGGCAGTGTCTCCTTGCCCTTTGCCGAAGGAATAATACGATCAATTACTCTATGGGATCGTGCGTGAATCTTAAAGAGTTCCGACCATGTGGAATATTGTACATTCTCCATCTCAAGAGTGATGGAAACATGGTTTTTGATGTTGGATACAGCAAGAGCAGGATGAAAAGAAGATTTGGTGATTGAGAAGAGAGGAAGAAGAAGAAGAAAGAGGCGGAACATGGTTGCGGAAGACAAATAAAAGGTAAGGATCTGATCCTAGAACTCTGATACCATGAAAGAGATTAATCCCTTGATTTATTCCATTAGAATAATCAGTTTATATACACCAAGTACAAGAGTATAATTAAGCTATAATTAAGAAAACTAACTAGCGATATATTAGGAACTAAATATACACCTAGCAAAGATGATATATACAATCTGCCAGAATATATTTATTGTATATTCTAACAAAAACGCTCTCTAACAAAAATGTCATCATATCCAGAAAAATTCAAACCCAAAATCTCTTATTAAAAATGAAGAAGTACTTAATATCTTTACGCTCTCGTAGTCGTACATAAATAATAAGAGGATGAAAAAGTAGAGCTTACTATTCTTAAATCATTTCCTAATCACAAAAAGCCCTACTATTTTAATAAGGATCTGTCACATCCTTACATGTAGCAGTAGAACAACAATATTATATAACTAAAATAATAAATAAAAAATTGACTCCTCCAATAAAATTGGCCAAGAGAGATCTCTTCTGCTTGATATATACACGTAAACATAATTTTCTTATATTATATATATTAATAAATAATAATACTCAAAAGATAGGTTAGGCAGTGGAGGTTGGAGAGTAGTATTTATAACCCCATATTCATGCACACAATTTCAGGGAAAATGCATTAAAGCCTTAAGCTAAATACTAGGATCAATTATCTTAGTTTTCTCCCACATATGGCTTCCAATAGTAATGTTGTTTTTGGTGATGAGGAAAGCCAGCTTTCTGGTGGGACTAATAGAGTTCAACCTTGCTCTTCTACACCAAGAAAGTATGTCCTTTGATTTATTATCTTTTGTACTTTAATTTGTCTGATTAATTTCTCAGATGATCACTCAACTAATATTTATAATCTTACTCCTATTAGCAGGAATACTATTAATGATGACGGAAAGAAGCAAAATTTTCTTTCACTCTCTCAAAGGCTGGGCATTCAGGACTTCTTTTCTTTGGATGTTAGTAATATATTTTGATTTCATTACTAATTACCTTCAGAATAAATAAATGACTATTGTGAGTGCATAAAATTAAAACTCTATTTTTTGTTATATAGGTATGGCGAGCGTCGATGGGAGAACTCCTAGGCACAGCGGTTCTTGTTTTCATGTTGGATACTATAGTGATTTCCACTTTGGAAAGTGACACCAAAATGCCTAATTTGATCATGTCAATTCTCATAGCAGTTGTGATCACAATTCTACTCCTGGCTGTTGTTCCGGTGTCCGGAGGCCATATCAATCCGGTTATCTCTTTCTCGGCCGCACTCGTCGGAATTATATCCATGTCAAGAGCCATAATTTACATTGTGGCACAATGTCTTGGTGCAATTTTAGGTGCACTAGCTCTCAGAGCAGTGGTTAGTTCATCAATTGAAGACACTTTCTCACTTGGTGGTTGTACTGTCACAATAATTGCACCGGGCCCAAATGGGCCCATTACTGTGGGCCTAGAGACGACCCAAGCCTTATGGCTAGAGATATTTTGTACATTTGTTTTTCTCTTTGCTTCAATTTGGATGGCTTATGATCAACGACAAGCTAAGGCTCTTGGACACGTCACTGTCTTGTCCATTGTTGGTGTAGTGTTAGGCCTTCTAGTGTTTATCTCGACCACGGTCACCGCCAAAAAAGGCTACGCCGGGGCAGGGATAAACCCGGCGAGGTGTTTGGGGCCAGCTATTATTAGAGGAGGTCACCTTTGGGATGGACATTGGATCTTTTGGGTTGGACCAACTATTGGTTGTGTAGCCTTCTATGTGTACACAAAAATCATTCCAACAAAGCATTTCAATGCAGAATATGGATTCAAGCATGATTTTGTTGGAGTTGTTAAGGCTTTGTCAAATGTATAAAGGCCAATGGGCCTATGGTAATATATTTAGTTTTGGGTTTTCTTTATGGGCCAATAATAAACTAATGTGTAAAAGGACTTGAATAATAGAAAGAACATCATATCATATCATATTGTCCCTACCTAGTACCCACTTATTGTAATTTAAGCTTAAGCTTATCAATGTTTCAACAAGTTTCTCTCTCTTTCAAAATTGTACAATTAATAGTATTACTTAATGAAGAAACCAAATTAAGTATCATTTGTCATTTACCTATCCAAAATTTTGTTTGGCATCAGAAGCTAACCAAGGATTCAGAGACGTCAACGGCTAATGCATGTTATTTAATTAAAGCACGTCACTTAATATTGATTCGTCTCATATTTTTGTTAACCATAGAATAGTAAACTAATGTATTAACATATAAATTTGAATTAAATGACTTTAATTAGTACATAAAGTTACTGTGTGAAGTGTTAATTTTGAACTTAGATTGTAAGTTTGAAACTATCAACCCCCTTATTTTATCCAATATTTTTAAGGTTCTCAGATTAAAAATGGGGGAACCCAATCCATCGCCCTAAATTAAGGAGGGGCACAAAGTTTAAACAAGTGCACCCATTTAGTTCTACTGTTTTTAGAGTGTCTAATGAAATATATGTTATCTCCTGTATTCAGATTAACAAACAAGAAATAATAAAAGATGAAAAGAAAAAATAAAAAAACTATCTGAGTCCATAGAATCCACTGTGTTTCCTTAAGAAATTTAATCCCCTCAAGTACCCGAGGTTGTAGATTAATTCCTCCCAAGATAAAACGGATTAACCATTAAAGAAGTAGTGGTACCTCAAACTTCAATAATTTCAACGAACTCAAAATGACAGCAACGAATCACACACACAGACACGATTGATCGATTTTGTTTTGTAAGAAATGTATGCAAGAGAAGGAAAGAATTTCATATAGAAAAATGAGAGAAAACCTCTCTATTTATAGCCAACAAATGGTAAAGGTCACAACCCTTTTGGAAAGAAGGCAACCTTTCAGAAAGGTCACAACACTTTGGAAAAGACACAACCTTTCAAACGGTCACAAACCTTTAGAAAGGACACAACCTTTTATAAAGGTCACAACCCTTCGGCATAGTCACAACTCTTCAGGAGAGTCACAACCCCTCAATTCCTGTTCACACCTTTAAAACCCAATAATCCCCCACATGAATAGGGAATGACTATTGTTAAAACATATGCATGAAAAACTGTGTGATTCGTAATTAATGATTGATTGCATCTGAATAAGTGGGTTTCCCTTTGAACTTTTCTTAGTGAACATATATCGGATATACTCGGTCAATCAGTAGATTTGATATCTTTGAACCGTCGAGTTTTGGTATATACCTAGACAACATAAGTTACACAATCAACCCTTGAACTATTTTTCGTTCTCATTGTTTTGTTCGTTTCAGCCCTCATGAACACATCTTGATTTATAAGTGCGTAGAGAACTGGCCTTACCGGATTCTCCTTGAAGCGGCTTACACTTCACACTTACATAGGTGATTTCTAAATGTGTTATTCCGTAGATACACCATTTGATATACCCTGTATCAAACTTAGAAACCATTAAAAAGTCATAATGCCTTTATCCTTGTTACTGAACATTGTCTTATCATGAGAATGGATCATAAAAAATATTTGACAATGTTGAACCGTCATCAATCTTTGTTTGATCTCTTTAAACCTAGATCTTGGGATCTCCAATCTTCTAGGTAGAGTTACCGCCACAATGACTTGTCCTCGGCCATAGTCCCATTCCCTTTGATAATCTATCAACTCCCTCTCTAGTTAGGCCTTTTATAAGTGGATCCAACATATTATCCTTTGACTTTACATAGTCAATTATGATAATTCCACTAGAGAGTAGTTCTCTAACGATATTATGTCTACGTCATATGTGACGAGATTTTTCGTTATACATCATGCTCCATACCCTACCTATTGCAAATTAACTTTCACAATGTATGCATACTGGAGCTAAAAGGTTTGGGCCAAAAATCGTTCAAGAAATTTTGGAGTCATTCAACTTCTTCACCGGCCTTTTCTAGAGTGATAAACTCAGATTTCATAGTAGAGCGAGCGATACATTTCTGTTTGGAAGATTTTCAAGAGACTGCTCCTCCACCAAGAGTAAATACATATCCACTCGTGGATTTTACTAATTTGACCTGGTGATTAAATTTGCATCACTATATTCTTCCAATACTGTTGAATACTAGTTATAATGCAAAGCAATAGTTTTTGAAGTATGTTTTAAATATTCCAAAACTCTTTTCATTGTCATCTAATGAGTTTGATTGAGATTACTCGTGAACCGACTCAGTTTACTAATAGCACATGCTATATCTGATCGGGTACACTTCATGGTATATATCATACTTGTCAATACTCTAGCACAATCCAGTTGTGAGTCACTTTTTGCCTTCATTCTTTTGAAGTACAAATCTCACATTTATTGGAGTCTTGACAATATTGAAATCCAAATTCTTGAACCTGTCAAGTACATTTTCAATCACATTAGTAACTTCAATGTCTTTCATATCGAAGTTACTTTCTAGCATATGCTTAATAGCATTTATGTCAGAAATATCTATTTTGATTAACATGTCATCAACATAAAACAAACAATGACCTTGTGATTTGGAGTGTCTTTAATGAAAAAACATTTATCACATTTATTAATCTTGAATTCATTTGCCAACATAGTTTGGTCAAACTTTGCATGTCATTATTTGGGTGCTTGTGTTTAGTCCACAGAGTGACTTAACAAATTTACAAACTTTCTTTTCTTTACCAGAACCATAAAGCCCTTGGGTTGTTCCATGTAAATTTCTTCCTCCAATTTTCCATTTAAAAAAAATGTTTTCACGTCCATTTTGAAGAATTTTAAGGCCATATTTCGCAACTAGCGCAATTAACATCTGAATTGATGTAATCCTAGTTAGTGCTATTATCTGTCAAACAAGGCTTTCTTATTATCTAAAGCTTATGACAAGAAGTCTGTCTTTGTAATTGTTAGTAGTTTCATCAACTTTCTTTTCCTTTTGTAGATCCATTTTGAACCCAAAAAATTATTTCCTAGAGGAAGATCAACCAACTCTTAAGTATGGTTGCTCAAGATTGAATTTATCTTACTATTGACAGTCTTTTCTCAAAGAGAATGAGTCCATAAAGGACATAACTTTTAGAATAATGAGACTCATTTTCAAGAAGAAATGTTACAAAATCAAACTCGTAGAAAGTAATTTGTCCATTGACATTTACTACGCCTCTGAATCTCTTTATTAAGTACATTCTCCTTTGGTTCTTTCCAAGGTCGTTTAGACCCTTCACTTGACTATCCGATAGTTCGGACTTATGAACCATAAATCGACATGCTTTACTATTTGTAGCATATCCAATGAACATACAATCTACAGTCTTAGGTCCTATTTTGACCCTTTTGGGAATAGTTCCCTCAATTCCATTTCTCATATGGAATAAACTGTATTGGAAATTGTTAGATCACTATCATTCAAGAGTTATTGCTTGTATATACTTTAAGGGAGGACAAACAATTCTCTATCAGGATACAACAAAGCCTGAACAAACACAACTTTTTGTTGCTCCCTTTCTTAACAAACAAAAGTTTTTTATTTTTAATTTGTTACTCCCTTTACTAGCAAACAAAACTTTTTGTTTCTCTCTTTCTGAACAGACAAACTTTTTGTTGTTCTCTTTTGCTATAATGATAGCACCCCCCACAAATTTTGTGGTAAACTTGAACTTATAAATAGGACATTCAACATTTCCTTCAAAATTCGGTTTTTTCCTGTCAATAATTTCATTAGATTGAGGTGAGAATGTGCAGTAATTGGATGGATGATTCCATTTTCCAAATATATTTCTACAAAAGAAGATTCATATTCTCCACATCTACCACTTCTAATCATGACAATTTTTTTTTATATATTTTCAACTTCAGTTTTATATTGCCTATATGTTTTTATTACTTCATCCTTACCATTCAACAAATAAACATATCAATATCTAGTACAATTGTCAATAAAATTTATGAAACACTTTTTCCCACCACAAGAATGGTGTTGATTTTATATCACAAATGTCAGTATAAATTAATTCTAAGGTATTAAAATTCCTTTCAACAAGACATACTCGACATTTTGATTTATTGCACTAGAAGTTAGGCAAAACTTCCAAGCTGATCAGTTTTTGCAAAGTTTTGTAATTGACATGTTCCAAGCATTTATGTCACAAACAATTTGATTCAAGCAAGTAAGAATAACAAAAATACTAAATTTGAAAAGACCTTCTGTGAGGTAACCTTTTTCCACAAATATTTTGTTATTTACTTTTTATAACTTTCTCAAATACAGACATTGTTTTAGAGTTAACACCTTGCCATATGTCCTTTTCAGAAGGACCTTTCCATTACATACAATTTGTTATAGAATTACCATGATCATAGTCTCATCGGTCCAATAAGCGCAATATGACCCAAATGTTTGTTTTACAACACAAACACAACAAATTATTTTTCACCAATGTTCATGTCTATACAAAAAAAAATAAAAATTAATAGACACATCTTTCATGAAAAAATCACAATATTCAAAGTGAAACTTTTTCATCAAAGATTACAATTCTTTTCAATGAGTAATATAATTTTGTGGTTTCATACTAGTCATATCATATACTAGTAAAGAGAGACTCACAAACCACAATATCAAATATACTCCAAAAATTTTGTGGGTCTAACACAATACAAGATTGCCATTAAATTTCATATCTTGTACTTTCAAATTTAAATTAGATAGTAAGTCTAATTTTGTCTTTATCACAAGTAAAGAACCCCCCACATTTTAAATATGTTCTCAAAAATATTTTTCAAGTATTCGAAATTATTTTCCACATATTTTTCCCATGCTTACACATTGGCAACACAAAGCCTTCTTTTGGAGATTTAATCCATATAAACACCCATTGCAGGCATAAAAACCACTAATTTTATGTCACTAGTAATTTTTTTCCTTTTTTGTCACAAATAGACAAACCACTTAGTATTTAGAATACTAACAATAAAGATTCAATCTTTATACAACTTGTTTCTAGTTTAACGATGAAGTTTTTATTCTTCTAATCGTTAACCGAATGAACCTTGAATTCTGATGAAGTTTTAATATTCTTCGAATCAGTTTCACATTCAGACAGAGTTGTAAACCAAAAAGGTTTTAATCTCCAGAAACCTCAAATACAATATTGTTTCGAGCTAACGATGAAGATTTTATCTTTTTCAATCATTTAGCCTTAATATTCCTGACGAAGATTTTGTACTCTTCAAGTCATAATATTCATTCAAACAGAGTATTTAACAAATTGGTGAAGTTTTTATATTCTTCAAACCAATGCACAATTTGATTTGTTCGTAAAGCTCTTATATTCTTCAAACCAAAGGAGTAAAAAAAATCTCCAAAAGTCAAACACAATCAAATTTCACATGGAGTAGAAAACTACAAAAGTTTTTTCTTCTCCTCTAAACAGAATACATATTAATAATAATAAAGACATATTCTGAGATCTTCACATAATGACTCTATTCTAACATTTATGAAATAAATTTCATAACTTATAAAGAATAGAAAAAGAAAATAATAATCAAGGGAAATAAAGATAGAACCTGATTTTAACTCTCATTAAATCATAATTTATCTATCAACAATAATTTTATGTAAGTCACTTTTCTTGCTAATTTTTTTTTCTTTTTCTCAGTTTCCATCATATTCCTATTTTCCTCAAGAAGACATTTAATTTCAACAAGAAACTAAACTCATGTTCAAATATTTTTAGGAGACACCATTTGTTACGTTCATTTACTTCTTCTCATAGTTATATAAAACCAAGAATATAGGGGGGAAAATTAAGGTGTTCATCTTAGCCTTAATGCACAAAATAACTTTTCTCATTGAAAAGAAAGCTGAAGGGGTGCAATGCTTGAATGCACTTGGGAAGAAAATAAAAATAATCTTACCCATCCAAGGAAAACTTTCTACAAAAAATATAGTCGAACATATTAAAGTAGTACTAATTCATCCCAAATCTCTTTTATCATATGATAAAATAATTCTCTTTTTCTTCTTTTTTTTAAAAAGAACACAGAAAATAGAAGTAATTTCCTTACCACAAAAAATACCAACATTAAATTTCTTAAGCTTGTTATATCCTGTATTCAAATTAACAAACAAGAAATAATAAAAGATGAAAAGAAAAAACAAAAGAACTATTCGAGTCCACAGAACCCACTGTGTTTCCTTAAGAAATTTAATCCCCTCAAGTACCCGAGGTTGTAGATTAATTCCTCCCAAGATAAAATGGATTAACCATTAAAGAAGTAGTGGTACTTTAAACTTCAATAATTTCAACGAACTCAAAATGACAGCAACGAATCACACACACAGACACGATCGATTGATTTTGTTTTGTAAGAAATGTATACAAGAGAAGGGAAGAATTCGATATAGAAAAATGAGAGAAAGCCTCTCTATTTATAGCCAACAAAGCGTAAAGGTCACAACCCTTTTGGAAAGAAGGAAACCTTTCAGAAAGGTCACAACACTTTGGAAAAGGCACAACCTTTCAAACAGTCACAACTCTTTAGAAAGGACACAATCTTTCATAAAGGCCACAACCCTTCAGCAAGGTCACAACTCTTCAGGAGAGTCACAACCCTTTATTTCCTGTTCACACTTTTAAAACCCAACAATATATGTCATACCTTAAGCTATATATATATAGACACACATAATTTTAACGAAGTTAACAGGTGTATATGTACCCTCACATATAAAGATGGACCCGTTTCTGTTTGACATGCATTTTGATATCAAAACTAAGGTAAACGAACTCTCGAGGTTAATAATATGATCAAGAGAAATTTGTTCATCAAAATTAATTAGTAGTACATCTCATTAATACAAATTTCACTGTTGTATATGTTTGAAATTTTGTTTAGATTAAATTAATAACTTAAGTATTTTAAATGAAAATGTCTTCACTACAAGAAAAGAAGCCTCTAAGGAAGGGAAATCTATTCCCTAAAAGTCCAAAACTGGTCCCCAAATGGTCTATTGCGACGGGGAAAGGCTGGTCGCCACCCGTCCTAATAGCTTCCTTCGCTAAAAGTTAATTGCGACGGGATAACATTTCTGGTCGTTAAATACTTACAGAGACAGAAATAATGCTGGTCGCCAAAACACTTTTAGAGACTATATATCTCGTCCCAAATAGGTGATTTTTTTCTTTGAAATGTACTTATTTTCTAGTCGTTAAATCACTTTCGCGACAAGCAACTACCTCGTCCTAAATTAACCTTTAAGGACAAGAAGCAACCCCATCCTAGATGAACCTTTAGGGATGAGAAACTACCTCATCCTAGATAAAACTTTAGGGAAAGAAATATCTTGTCCTAAATGAACCTTTAGGGACGAGAAAGTACCTCGTTTTATATTGACCATGAATGGTTCTAGAGCTTCATATCATAAAATTAAAAAAAAAGTACCAATCAATATAAGATTGCTTCTGAAATCTCCATAAAAACCGTTGATACATATTGGTTAACAAAACTTAGATTCCAATATTTTCTTAACAAACAAACATAGGTGATTAACATCTCAAGCTAAACTATGAAATCATGTTTTACATAACTTTCATAACATAATGATATTGATCTTGTTCATTTTCTAACTTGCATCTGGACTTGAAACTTCAATTTCCAAATTTCTCCAAGAGCTATCTAGAAACATGAACAAGCTGCAAGGATGTAAAAAAGTTAATTAGGAAAGCTTTGAGATGCACTAACCAATAATTCAATTTTTTATCACAAATGCAAGCATAAGTTTCCATGTTGACCCCTTGAATCAGAACAATCGCCATGATCAAGAAACTATTTTACTCATTTTCATTAAAAAAAAAAAAAATGTTATAATGCAGCTCCAATGTTCATTATCACATAATCTACTGCAATAAAGAGTTTCTTCACTGCTAAACATTATAGAAATCCATTGAACTGTGATCATCTTATAGGAAAAAAGATTTATATCTCTTGCAAATAATTCTTAGAGCATCCTTCTTCATTTTCATCAAATAAGAACAAAAATGTTTCAGATACAAGAAGTGAACAAAAAAAAAAAAAAAAACAGAAAACCATACTAAAAGATCGAAACATTGTTGCTTCATTACAAATAATATGCTAAGAAACCATCAAATGATGCACAAAAATAGAACTTTAAGTGTCCATTTGGTACTACATCACAGTTTAAAAAGTCTATAATTTTCAAGTTGATACATCTTGATGTAGTGTTTGGAGACAAAAACAGAGTAGAGTACTGGACATAATGATTTCATCATATTTTTATCTTTGATAGCCATTTAACGGAAGAATTCTTTTTTCTTTTCTCATAACAGCTTCACTTAATTCTAAATTATGGTTGCCTCCTAATGTTTCTTATTAGAACCTCAAGTGTCCATTCAGTAGTGTATCAAAAGTCTAAAACATCTATAATTTTTAAGTTTATGTCTTGATGTAGTACAATAGGTGAAAGAATATCAACTTTGTTTATCTCGTTGCGGGAGACTACACTGGGGTTGCTATACTCTATCATATAGTTGCATCTCTCAACAAATAACAAATCTAAGCCATCTCTTAGAAATCATTTAAAGATTATTAAGTCAGTCATCTAGTTAAGGGAGTACTATATATCTTATGAAATCACATTTCTATGTTCTTATTGAAGAGTATGATTCGGTGCAGCTGGCAGAAAATAAAAATTATGCGAATGCAGCTGTGCAGAAAATAAAAAATGTGCACACACAGATATTTAGAAAATAGAAAATAGAAAATAGAAGAAGACGTGTGTGCAATTTTGTATAAAATAAAAAAAATAGAGGACGAAGATGTAACGTGTAGTTGTACAGAAAATATAAAATAGATGAAAAAGCCAAGCACATATAGTTGTGCAGGAAATAAATGACAGAGGAAGCAACTTCAGCTATGCATCATGAATCAGATCTATATGATTCTTTCACAGTGATCATGTTCAATCATACCTATTAATAGGGACCTAATTTTTCATTAGATATTTAAGTATGTATGTAGTTAGAGAACTTGGTTTTTTCTTTCAATCACATCATTAAATTGTTCTCACAAAAGGCAGGCAAAGATGACTCATGATACAAATAACTCTAGCTATAAAGCATTGGTCTAATAACTGAGAGCCAAAGGCAATAGGTAATCAAAATCCACCAGCTAAGAGAATAAAATCCTCCAACAAAAGACCACAAGGGAATAAAGCATTCAAACACGATTAACCATCTTATTAGTTTTCTAATAGTTCAGCCTTACAATAACAATTTAAATGACTTTATGTAAATCAATATGGGTATATGCTCACTTACTTGGATAGAAAAATATGCCAATGGTCATTCAGCTAAAACTGTTGATGATGTATGCAGGATATATATGTGATTGTTGAGCAGCGAAGGATACATTAATTCAGCTTTTGACCAAGTGCCACCTTTCATGTCTTCTAGCTTTACTCCACCTGAAAATCAAATACATGGTTACGAGTTTGAGGTCTACAATATTTTTCTACAATCTCGATATTCTGCATTTCTACAACTCCTCGCTTGTATTTTTAACTATGAGTAAAACAAAATTAATACATGAAACAACAAAATCATCTATTTTTCTTGACACAAAGCTACAAAATAGAAGCTCAAAGCAAAAGCTGAAGTCCAATATTGCATATTAAAATTTCCACTAAGAAAAGCTACCAAGTTCAAACAAGTTTCATATCTAAATATCACGACGAACTGCAAGGTAGATGCTTAGAAAATTGAGTGTAAATCACTAAGCATGCTTGAAAACTTTCAGAAAAAAATGTTTCATATCTAAATAGCTGCTCACGTGTGTCGAACTTCTGTTGCGTAATATCATTCCTTTACCATAAAACATAGTAAAGTTGTTAAGTCCTTTTCCTTGTTCCTTCCCAATAGCACATGGAGAAGTTGTTTTATTTAATAAAAAAAGTTTTTATCAATGAGAAATTTTTTCGTTATAAAAAAAATAGCACCTTGTCCTTCACTACAATCCAATTGGGAATAAGTTCGTCAATAAGAAGCTGTTTTGTTCAACCAAAAAAATGATTTACCATGTTATGAGCAGTAGATTCAGTTAAATATGTAATTAAATCTCAATAGACATGAAAAAACTTACTTGTTTCATCTCCGTGGGTGTATTGCTTAACTTCATTAGTTGAAGAAGGAAATACAATATTAACTTGCATGTACTCTTTCTCAAGAACCACATAGTTCTTATGTATCACTCCCTTTTAATTTCCTTAATTAGAAGACATGGCAAGGTTTGTAAGTCCTTGTTATCGTCCCTTACCAATAGTGCCTGGAGAAAGAAAACTATTTTATTATGATATAAGAAGTAGTTTGAATAACAAGATATTATACATGGAGGACAAGACAATAGGGTATTTGGAATTTAAAGGTGGTCAGACCACAACTGAAAAGAGAGATAAGTGAGTAAGAACAACTACGAGCTAGTTTAGTTGTTTGTTATATCAATACTTACAAGTGTTATCAATAAGTAATTATTCTATTCGATCAAAAATTATTATGTTCGACCTAGTGGACAAGGGCCTTAATATACTGCACTTCTCAACTTAGTATAAGGTTGGTCTATAAAAGTTACATTGGACTATAACAAAGAAGAAAGACAAGTGAAGGATTCATAACATTTACATCGAAGATAACTCTATAAATAATATCCTTACACCTACACAATCTGGTTGGGGGTTTAAAAAAGTTTTGGATACAAGATCCTTATTAGTTATTGGAACTCTCTGTTGAATTTAACTGGACAGATTCATCGGTTGTGGTGGGTTAAACATAAAGAGTGCTTATTAATCGCTTCTTC
Source organism: Solanum bulbocastanum (assembly GCA_037074985.1). Lineage (NCBI taxonomy): Eukaryota > Viridiplantae > Streptophyta > Magnoliopsida > Solanales > Solanaceae > Solanum > Solanum bulbocastanum. The sequence continues at coordinate 43,412,243 of CM073606.1, read as the reverse complement.
CACAATATCCTACAGCTACATGGAAGAAATTCACTATGGAAAATGGAAATCTGGTAAACATTAGCTCATCCTCTAGCTAGCCCTGCAAAGAAGACTAACAACATTTGATACATTAACAAAATGATGTATTTAAGTTGACATTATTTGTATTCTATGCTAGGATTCCTAGAAATACCATACTAGAATTCTATATGTTGCCATTTTCTTCCATACTCGAATAGAGAGAAACATCCGCAAGTTACAACAGAAATGTAGAAGGTCAATCATAGTTCTGATAGAGATTGCTAAAGAGCTACACATAGTTGTCCAGAAGCAAAGTCGGTAGATAATATAAGCAAATGAAAATGAATTAGCATAAAAGACAAGCTAGATTAACAACATCTCGGCAGAAACCGTTAAAACAGGGTAGCTAGCAGCGATCATAGTAGAAAATTTCAAAACAAAATTTATGTCGTTATGAAGTTGTGTAGAAAATGAAAACAGAGCCAGCATAAAAGATATGTACAATTGTTGTTAATTCAGAAATTAATGTACTATGTTCTAAATGTTACGCCTTCTTATTTTTATTTGAAGGCAATGCATCAGTCTCTCGACTCATCTCGTCTTGTCTCGTCACCTCACCTCAACTCGTCTCCTCATCTAACTGATTTTGTTTAAATAAATTAAGAGTTCAAATGTAACTCCAACTATTCTCTAAACAATCACTAACTTTGCATACAATTATAGACAAGTAGAAGTAGTATTGCTAGGTGCAAACAGAGGTGGGTACCGCCGAAGTCGGGATACAAACTAAACACGGATGTCTTTTATAACTAATCCACCAAAAATGAGGGAGCTGGAGGAGTCATGTGTGACAACAACGTCTCTTGGATAACAAGGTTCTTAGCAAGAATAAATTTTTTCAACTCTCTACATTCAGAACTACTATCTCTAGTAATAAGACTGAAAATGATGGCTTTACGGAATATCTCCAATCTACAAATTGAAACTGACTCAGCAGAAATAGTGCACCTGATTCACAAAGGTCATGATTTATACAACTAATATAATTTTTTAATGCAGATAGCTGCTTCAGAGGTCAGGGAACCTATGGATCAACCATAGTTGCAAGGAGCAAAACTAGGTGGATTGTAGTATTTTTGCTGAATCGATTTCAAATGGACTGAATGAATAACATAAAAGACGAGCTGGAGTAACAACATGTTGGCATAAAACGTTAAATCAGAGCAGCTGATCGCAGCAGAGCAGAAAATTAATGTACAGTATATGTTCTAAATGTTGCTTCTCTAAGCAGTAACTAATTTTAACTCTAACTATTCTCTAAGCAGTAACTAATTTTGCTTATATTTATAGACAAGAATCCAACATATATTTTTAGAAACCACAACTTAACAACATTTGGAAGGAAATAGAAACAAACTAACTGAGTGAATAACATAAAAGGCGAGCTGGAGTAACAACATATGGGCAGAAAATGTTAAAACAGAGCAGCTGGCAGTAATGTTGCAGCAAACTAAAAAATTATTGTACTATGTTCTAATTGTTGCGCCTTTTTATTTTTATTAGAAGGCAATGCATCAGTTTCTCGTCTCACCTCGTCTTATCTCATCACCTCAGCTCATTTCCTCCTCTAACCTACCTTGTTTAAAGAAATTAAGAGTTCAAATTTAACTCCAACTATTCTCCGAACAGTCACTAATTTTGCGTATTACCATAGACAGCACTGGTCAAATAACTCAAGTTCTTGTAAGCATAAACTAAACAAGAGGAATAGATTAATACCCCATTATTGTGAATACGTAAGACTTATAAAAAGTGAAACAGAGAGTCGTTTCAGATTTAAACGACAGGTTCTCCATAGTCCTACTTCAACCTATAATTCCACAACAACAAAATCAGTCTTTCACATCTATGTTTTTATACTTGGAGTTTCTAATAGTTACTTGTAACCAAGAAGATGAGTCATTGAATTACAAGTCATATACTTGTATATTTCTGTATCATGTATATGGTCGCAAAATCTCAACACCCAATAATTTTTGCAGATGAAATCATTAACCTAATTAATTTTTAAAAAGATGAAGAAGAAGCAACTTGAATACACAAGAAAAAAACGTCATTCATATAACTTATGAAAGAAACACAACAACTCGATCGGAAGATGAACCCACCTGAAATATTGTCCCAAGCAAAGTTGTGTTGGATTATATTTTGAACAGGGCAGCAACAACTCAATCAGAAGAATGTTCACACCTGAAATTTTATCTCGAGGAAAGTTTTAATGGATCTTTATCAACCAGATCGAGCAGCAACAACACGAGGAAGAAGAAGACATCTTTATCAATTTAATGGAAGAATGTCGACGCTGAGATTAAGGGAGACAACAATAGCACAAAGAAGAATACACATCTATCCATTCAAGGGGCAGAGCATCGTTGAGATTACCTAGGGCAGCTGGGTTTCATTCATGCTCAGTTGTGATATGAAGAGATTAGGGCAAATTTTAGGACAAGCATCTATTTTGAGAATTAGGTTTTTTCTTTTTACTTTTAGAATTAATTTTTTAGCGCCTCAAATTTTGATAAAAGAAAAAATTTTCGTTGGAGGAAAGACTTTCCCGCTCAAGCCTCAAAATATGCATCCAATTACATTTAGGGACTAGTTAGTAATCTTTTTAGGGACTGAATTTAATGTCTTCACAATAACATATACCAATAAGGACCAAAATATAATTTCGTCCCAATAGATATATTTTTAGAGACAAGAATATAGACTCGTCCTTAAATATTGGTCTTAATAAAGGCTTTTTCTTGTAGTGCTTTTAAATGAAAGAGTGTGTCCTTTCATTCTTTAGTTGATGCCTTTTAAAAGAAAGAATGTGTTCTTTCATTCTTTGATTACCACAAGTTTTATTTAAAATCGAACCATTGCAACGTAATTTTAATAGAGTATCTTTCCTTGTAACTTCTACAAAGAATTTCTTTGTTCTTCAAAGATCAAGTTCAAGTTCTTGCTTTTTCAATGGAATTTCTTCATTATTTGTTTAGTGCATATATTAATAGGCTTATCATATCGACTAAAACTATTTGTGTGCAATCCTATAGCACTTTCGAAGAGGAGAGAGAGCAAATATCATTTTTATGAAAGCGTTTCATCCGTGTTTCAAGCCTTCTATTCTATTTCGCTGTTCATATTATCAATCAAACATTCATCGTGATATTTTTCATCAATTACTCAATTTAAAGTACTAGACGTCGCTATGATTTATTTTTTTGATTTCTCACCAGATGTTCGGTACCCACATTTGAGTCCGACGTATCCAAGGGGATTCAAACCTGAAACCTCTTGATTATGAATGAAAGAGTACTCACCACTCCATCACGACTCTTGTTGGTCACTATGATTTATTTTATTGTGATACACACTATAACTTGACAAATGGAGCATTTGACAAGAAACAATAACTAATACTAAAAAAAGAGCAAGACGACTCATGGACTGATCAAAGCATATTCCAATTATTGCAAGAACAAACTGTAGCGATTTGATCTAGTTGTTATGAGTAGGTTCATTTGGAAGAAATTTGGGCTAGAAAATTTTTCGGATAGTTATTTAAAATTTTTTGTCTAGGCATGCCTTAGATGAAATTTGGGCTAGGTGAGGTCTATGGCCATACGGAAAAGGGTGGGGTCTTTAGTTGAGATTTGATTGATATATACTTATAGCAAGACATTAAGGAATTCATAAGGCCTTTTAAAATTGAATTCGAATTTGTAGAAACTCTCAAAATCAACCTTGACATGAATGACGCGAGTCAGGATGTCAAGGGAAAGTGTTATATTGTAAAAGGGCCCTTTTTCCAAGTTGAGGTTGCTGAACTTTCGTCGATTCTCTATAGAATCCGGCCTCCCGCTTTAGCTGCGCTCAAACCGTTATAGCGAGGTAAGTTATCGTTATAGCGAGACAGACGTCGTTATAGCGAGGGAATCGAGATTTAATGCAGAAAACTGGTCAAAATTCCTATTTTCTGCAATTGCGTTCTTGAAAAATAAAGAGGGGCAATTTTGGGCAGCCTGCATTTTTTCTCACAAAATTCACATGTACAGGTAAGAATTCGACTCCTCAATCTTGTAAATTATTTCTTAAACTTGAGAAACTAGGTGGTTAATATTGGGGAAATGTTTAGGTAGTATAATTTTGTGGTGGGAAGAAGCCCTAAGTTGGGGGAAATGATCACATCTTGGCCAGAGATAAAATTTGTAGGAGTAATCCAGGTAAATTAATAGATTGTTTGTGATTGATTCTTATTTTTAGACCAACAACAAGCCACTCTAATTTGAGCATAGAAATATTATATTACGAGAAGTCAAAAGGTATAAGTTTCTGACATGACTGCGTGAGAAAGTTAATTCAAGATGGAAAAACTTTTATCATATCAGTGGAGTCAAAAAAATGTAATGAATCTATTTACTAAACCTCGTATAAAGAAATTGTTGAATACAACTTTAAGTTTGATTATGTTAAAACTCCTTAATTAGGTCCACCAGTGTCCAATAAAGTCAACCCTTCTCATCATGATGTGTGTAATACACTCTCTCTTTTATTTTAAAAAAATTATCACATCACATTTCACATGAACAAAATATTTCACTTTGACAAAAATTAAATAAATTATTAGTATTAGTTAAAATTAAAGATTAAAATTATTATCCAAAAAAACAATATTTTTTTCTAACCCCTACGCCCATTTATTTTTGTTTAAATTTCTTTTATAGAAGTATTCAATTTTTTCTTACTTCATCCCCCCCCCCCCCCTCTCTCCCCTCCCAATACTTATTTAGATATTATTTTATTTTTAAAAAATAATTCTATCCACTAGACCACTTATATAATCCTTCAAATTTTTTTCTCGTTTTGTGTTATATATATATATATCAAAAATATTTATTACTTGCGTTCGCAAGACTTTTTTAAAATAAAATTTTTATTTATGTTATATTCGGTACACAAGTAGAGAAAAAATCCTAAAAAACACAAAACGAGAAAAATGTAAACTAAATAAATAAATTAGGAGTGGAGGGTTAAATAGGATGGGGTAGAAATTTTATTTTTTAAAAAAATAAAATAATATCATAGAATGAGTGGGTGGTTTATTTTTATTTTTTTTGGGGGGGAGGGTGGGTGAAGTAAAAAATATATTTAGTTTTATAAAATATATATTTTTTTAAATGGATAGGGGATTGTTGGGTACGGGGAGGAGGTGGTGGAATGGGGTAAGAAAAATAATTTAATTTTTTTTTTTTGAGGATAGTAATACTTATTTAATTTTTAATTAATATTAATATAGTTTATTATTTAATTTTTGTCAAGGTGGAATATTTTATCCATGTGGAATACCATGTGTCAAAGTTTTTTCAAATAAAAGAGAGTGCATTGCACACACCACTGAGGTGTGTTTCTCAAACTAATAGGTGATAGTTTAGGTATGAAACTCATACTCCCAATAGTTTAGGTATGAAACTCAAAAAACAATATAGTTTAGGTGTGTTTTTGACAATTATCTCTAATTATTTTGAACCAAATATTTTTAAAAAAAGCACGATAACTAAAATGATCCAAAAAGTAGCATATTTCTTAAGGTTTAAGTAGCGTGAATACCTTTCATTAATACTTTATATATTTTGGTGACTCGTAAATAATAAAGAGAATGAAAAAGTAGAGCTTACTATTCTTAAATTATTTCCTAATCACAAAAATGCCTACTATTTTAATGAGGATATGTCAAATCCTTACATTTAGTAGTAGAACTACCATATTTTATAACAAAGATTTTTTAAAAAAACAATTAATAAGAAATTGACTCCCCCAATAAAATTGTCCAAGAGATCTCGTTTGCTTAATATATACATGTAAACAGAACTTTCTTATATTTTAATAATTAATAATAATAACAATAAAAGATAGGTTAGGCAGTGGAGGTTGGAAAGTAGTATTTATAACACATTTCCATGCACATAATTAAAACCTTACGCTAAATACTAGGATCAACTATCTTAGTTTTCTCCCACATATGGCTTCCAAGAATATTGTTGTTTTTTGTGATGACGAAAACCAGCTTTCTGGTGGGACTAATAGAGTTCAAACTTGCCTTCTACGCCAAGAAAGTACGTCAAATTAATTTCTTCTTTGATTTATTGTGATCTTTTTCTTTAATTTGTGTGGTTGATTTCTCATATGGTCACTTAATTAATATTTATTATCTCAGAAAGTCAATTTCTTTTTGAGATGTTTTGAAATGGTGACTTTCTAAGATAATAAGAATTAGTTGAGTGACGATCCAAAAAAGAATCAAGCTTTAATTTGTCCTAATTAATTATTGTACACTCCTATTAGCAGGAATACTATTGACGATGAGGGAAAGAAGCTAAATTTTCTCTCATTCTCTGAAGGGCTGGGCGTTCCTGACTTCTTTTGTTTGGATGCTAGTAATATATTTTAATTTCATCACTAATTGCCTTCAGAATAAATAAAGCGAGTATTATGCATGCATAATTTATTTTTTGTTATATAGGTATGGAGAGCCTCGATGGGAGAACTCTTAGGCTCAGCGGTTCTTGTTTTCATGTTGGATACCATAGTGATTTCCACTTTTAAAAGTGATACGAAAATGCCAAATTTGATCATATCAATTGTGATCACAATCCTACTCCTTGCGGTTGTTCCGGTGTCTGGAGGCCATATTAACCCGGTTATCTCCTTCTCGGCCGCGCTCGTCGGAATTATATCCATGTCAAGAGCCATAATTTACATAATGGCACACTGTATTGGTGCAATTTTAGGTGCACTAGCTCTGAGGGCAGTGGTTAGTTCATCAATTGAAGACACATTCTCACTTGGTGGTTGCACTGTCACAATAATTGCACCGGGCCCAAATGGGCCCATTACTTTGGGCCTAGAGACGGCCCAAGCCTTGTGGCAAGAGATATTTTGTACATTTGTTTTTCTCTTTGCTTCAATTTGGATGGCTTATGATCATCGACAAGCTAAGGCTCTTGGACACGTCCATTGTTGGAGTAGTGTTAGGCCTTCTAGTGTTTATCTCGACCACGGTCACCGGGAAAAAGGGTTATGGCGGGGCAAGGATGAATCCGGCGAGGTGTTTGGGGCCCGCGCTTATTAGAGGAGGTCACCTTTGGGATAGACATTGGATCTTTTGGGTTGGGCCAACTATTGGTTGTGTAGCCTTCTATGTGTACACAAAGATCATTCCAGCAAAACATTTCAATGCAGAATATGGATACAAACATGATTTTGTTGGAGTTGTCATGGCTTTGTTTGGGTCGAATGTATGAAGGCCCAGATGCAATAATGGGCCTATGGTGATGTATTAAGTTTTGGGCTTCCTTTTCATGGGCCGATAATAAACTGTGTAATGGGCCTAGCCTAATAGGACTCACTAGAATATCAGATCATATTGTCGCTACCCAATTCCCACTTGATGTAATTTATTCTTAAACTTATCAATGTTTCAACAAGATTCTTGGGTGTGTTTGGTACGAAGGAATTCCAATTTTTCTCATGTTTGGTTGGGTAAAGAAAAATGTTTTCAAAATCAACTTATTTTCCTTAAATTGACTTCCCTTCAAAAATTACGGAAAATATTTTTCAAAACTCTCCCCCTACTTTATATTACAAATTTTTTGTTGAAAAAAAATTTAAAGTTTGTTTTTAAAAAATATCTCCAATTTGAATTTTTATTTTTCACCCCACCCCTCCGCCCTACCAGCTCCCCAACATCCACCTCCCCCCCCCCCCCAAAAAAAAATAAAAAAATATATATATATATATTTAAGTTTGCTTTTAAAAAATACTTCCAATTTTAGATTTTTATTTTTTCACTCTACACCACGCCTACCTGCAAACATCCCCCCACCCCCTCCAAAAAAAATTAAAGGTTGTTTTTTAAAAAAAAATCAATAATTATTTTCTACTCTCTAGTAAAAATAAAAGGTATTTTCTCAAAAATATTTTTAATTCATAAATTAAACACTAAAAAATATTTTCTACTCACCAACCAAACATGAAAAAATAAGTAAAAAATTTACTTATTTTCGAGAAAACATTTGAAAACAATTAATGAAGAAACTTAGTTAAAGTATCATTTGCCATTTACATATCAACGTAAGAATTGTCATAAAGCTAATGCTTTTATCACTATGATAATTAATTATTATGACTTGTAGTATTTTTTATATAGTTTACAAATATATAAATTTTATTTCAAAAAATTTAAATATTTCATGTGCAAATTCCTGGTCAAACCTATATTATTTCTCTCAAAAAATAAAAAATGTCACATAAATTAAGACAAAAGAAATATTATTTTTTTAATAAATGTATCAAATCCAAATATTACAACTAAAAATGAATGAATAGAGTAATTGGGAAAACCAATTTTAGAGAATATCACATAAATGAAAAAAAAAGTTTTACTTTTATGGATCACAGTTTAAAATCAATTATATCAATAGTTAAGCAAGTATTCATTACTTTCCATTTGTTGTGAATTTCACATTACTACATTCGTTTACTTTTATTTATCTGCTATTTTAAAGATAGTTTTATTTATTTATCACTTTTAATATATCAAAATTAAAAAAAAAAGTTTTTTTTTTTTATGTTTTATTCTTATCATTAATTACTTATTCTACATATTATTTTCCAAAATCTAATACTCTCTCTGTTCAACAATAGTTGTCCATTATAAACTCAACACATCCCTTAAGAAACAATAAATAATAGGAGTAATATGCCTATATTATCCTTTGACTTTATTAAATTTAATGCTTTGAGAAATATGTTAGATGATAAATAATATTTAATAGCAAAGGTAAAATAGACACAAAGGATAAATTATCTTTTGATTTTCTAAATTGAACAAGTATTGTTGAACAACTATTTTTAATATACTGGACAACTATTGTTGGACGGTGAGAGTACTACACATCTAAAGATAGTGTGGAAGAACAGTCATGACAATCATTATCCTCTTAATGTATCAAATCTCAATATAATAAATATAAATAAACGGAGGAAGTAATATAAGTTTTAATGTGTTTGTTTTAGCATTTGAAATTTTCTCAAATTTTCAATTTACTTAACACACACATATACCTTTATATTTAGTTCTAGTAAATAAATATATGTGGGACATTTAATCTGATCTGTCTCAAAATAAATAATATTTTATTTATATTTAGTACTAATAGTTTTATTTTAGATTTTTTATTTTATTTTTAATAGGATAATATATAATTATATAAAAATTCCTTAGCTTTTGACATGTTCAAAAATTCTTCAGCTTTTGACATGTTCTAAAATTCCTTTTTTTTATTCCTAAATCTTATATGCACTATTCAACCGTCATCACCTAAATTGAATGGCGGAAGTATATAATCATTTGTTTGGTGCATGAATTAGAGAGAAAGTATGCAACACAAAATCAAGAAGAATAAACGAAATATTTACTCCGTTTAATAATAATTGTTCACTATACTATTTTAGGATGGTTAACAACATTTTCTCTGTCCCTAATTACTTGTCCACTTTTTCTTTTATATTTGTCCCTAATTATTTGTCCATTTTGACAAATCAAGAAAGGACAAAATAATTTTACCTATTATACCCTCAATTAATTACTTTGAAAAAGGTACAATTTCTTGAAAATCTTAAATTTTTAATCCTTCCACTTCATAATTAATAGGGGTAAAATGGTAAACCCACTATGTCAATAATTGTTTTCTTAATAAGTGTGTCAATTTAAAAGTAGACAATTAGGGACAGAGGGAGTATTAATTCATTTTATGAAATCAATAGATAATTTTACATTTAGTTCCTAATTTACACTTATTTTAATAATAATTATTTCTCTATTACATTTTTTTAAAGATATTGTATTTATTATATTCAAAGGTTGATATAGTAAAATTATGCTTTAATTTATAATTTTGTAGAAACTGTGCAAAGTCAATACTGGACAAATAAAAATATTTTCTTAAAAGGTGTGAAAAAAATAACAGAATAAATAAATTGAAACGAAAGAAATAATTTTAACACATTTTACACTTAGAATGAATATGACTTTTATTTATTAGTTAAACCACATATCATAGAGCCAGCAATGCAAATCCCAAGTATCATGGTTGATACTTACTTCCATACAAATAGGGAAATATTGATGACACAGTCTGTCAAATAAGATATTTGATCTCCATCTCTATTATTGGACATTTAATTTCCCTTGTGATTTTCGTATATACATAACAATAATTTTTCACGATTGTAGGTGTTCTTTAATTTACATATTTTAACATATTTCCGGGGTCACTCTATAACACTCACCTCTCCTGTGGTTTACGATATTACGTCTACCTCCCTTATTTTCATTTTCTTGTATCCATTCTTTAAACCTATTTAAAATAAATACAAATTAATTTAGATTTGACAATTTTACCTTCTATATATTAATTTCTTCATATTATAAATATTATATAAATATAAAATAACTCATTTAACAAATACTGTTATCGGATCGTTCTTATCGCATTTCTCTCTTGGGGAGTTCATTTTTATCTTCGATTTTTGAAGAAATTGTTGCCGAAAAATGATGGGTTATTGTGGGAAAAAAAATCATCAGTGATTTGGTAAAGGTGAAATGGAGATGAAGAGTTAATCTTTGGTGAAAATGGTGGGTTAGCTTGAATGAAGACTTTGATCTTTGTTCGATAAAAAAATCATGTATTCATATATATATATATATATATATATTTACTTTTTAAAGTATTTGTTAAATGAGTGTTTGTTAATATGAAGAAATTAATATATAGAAGGGTAAAAATGTTAAATTTAAATTAATTTATATTTATTTTAAATAGGTTTAAAGAATGGTTACAAGAAAATGAAAATAAGGGGTGGACGTAATATTGTAAACCACAGGGGAGGTGAGTGTTATAGACCGAAATCTGGAGGAAGGTCTCTGAAATTATCCCCCAAAAAAAATCATTCATCCACTTCCCAACATCAATTGTCTATCCATATTACTTAATTAGTTTCCAAATACTTGACTGTTTGTAAGAGAGATAAATGAAATTTTACGTCCTAATTTATGGGAAGGGATTCAATATATATACAAAAGTTAAATCACTTAATTTTGATTATAAATTTACATATACTGATTTTTCTTCAAATTTCTTAAAATGGAAATTACATGAAACATACTATGTTAACATAAATAATGATTCCAAATATTTAAAGAAAGTTTGAGGAACTTACATTGTCAAAGAAACTTTTTAAAAATATTCTACCCCTCTCCCCAAACAATAACAAGTTTACAAAAAGTGGGACGGGAGAGAAATTCGTTTAGTTTTTTTTTTTTTTTTTTTTTTTGGGTTAAGAAAATTAAATATTACCTCTCATCATTTGACTTGTCATATTTTTCTTGCATGTTTCTTAAGAAAATTATCCTTATTTATTATTGATTTCAATTTAATACTCCATCCTTTCAAAATAGTTGTACATTTTGCTTCTTAAAAGTTAATTTGACTAATTTTCAAAGCTAAATTAAATTAGATTGATTCGATATTTTGAAATTAAAATTTAAATATTAAAAAACTATCACTACAACAAAAACACTTTTTAGCATATACACATTAACAAAGAGTTTGAAAGTCTTCGGCATTAGTTAATTGTTATTGGATCCAATGTCGCTAAAGGCTTTAGAAACATATATAAAGAGTGCTAATTGCCGCTAAAAGTACATATGTAGTGGCAATAAAGCTATTGCCGCTAAAGATCATTTTTGATGTAGTGTGTATGAAAAGTATTATAAATTACAATATTTCTCATATCAATTTGGTGAAAAATTCATATCGTTAGACTCTTAAAATGAAAATTATAAAAAAAAAAAACACCCTTTTTTCACCAAATTTATTGAGTAAAGATAAAATAAAAATAAACAATTTATCATCTCTTAATTTTTAAAATAATAATTATTTTAAACCAACTATTTTTAAGAAGCACGATGACTAAAATGTTTCTTTAGGTTTAAGTGGTGCGATTACATTTTCATTAATACTTTATAGTATATTAAAGAAGAGAGTGAAAGTAGAGCATACTAAAATTATTTCCTAAACATAAAAAGCCTATTATTTTAATTAGTATCTGTCACGTCTTTACTTGTTGTAGCGGAACTACCATATTATAACAAATATTTAAACAAAATAATTAATAAAAAAATGATTCCTCTAATAAAAACAAGTTGGCCAAGAGATCTCCTTTTCTTGATATATACACGAAGACAGAATTTTATTATATTATAATATTATATATATATATATACAATGGAGGTGGAGAGTATAGTATTTATAACCCATATATCCATGCACATAATTTCAGGGAAAATACATTAAAAGCTTAAGCTAAATACTTTCAACTTAGTTTTCCCCCAAAATATGGGTTCCAATAATAATGTTGTTTTTGGTGATGAAGAAAGTCAGCTTTCTTGTGGGACTAATAAAGTTCAACCTTGCTCTTCTACACCAAAAAAGTATGTCAAATTAATTTCTTCTTTGATTTATTATCATCTTTCCTTTAATTTGTTCTAATTAATTATGTATTTAGTAGGAGTACTATTGATGATGAAGGAAAGAAGCCAAATTTTTTCTCATTTTCTGAAAGGCTTGGTGTTCCTGACTTTTTTTCTTCGGACGTTAGTAATATGTTTTGATTTCATCACTAATTGCCTTCAGAATAAATAAATCGATCATCGTCAGTACATAAAAATTAAAGTTATTTTTTTCTTATATAGGTATGGCGAGCGTCAATTGGAGAACTCCTAGGCACAGCGGCTCTTGTTTTCATGTTGGATACAATAGTAATCTCCACCTTAAAAAGTGACACGAAAATGCCAAATTTGATTTTGTCAATTCTCGCAGCAGTTATAATCACAATCCTACTCTTGGCGGTTGTTCCGGTGTCTGGAGGCCACATCAATCCGGTTATCTCCTTCTCAGCTGCGCTCGTCGGAATTATATCCATGTCAAGAGCCATAATTTACATAATGGCACAATGTGTTGGTGCAATTTTAGGTGCACTAGCTCTCAAAGCAGTGGTTAGTTCATCAATTGAAGACACATTCTCACTTGGTGGTTGCACTGTCACAGTAATTGCACCGGGCCCAAATGGGCCTGTTACTGTGGGCCTAGAGACGGCCCAAGCCTTATGGCTAGAGATATTTTGTACATTTGTTTTTCTCTTTGCTTCAATTTGGATGGCTTATGATCAACGACAAGCTAAGGCTCTTGGACACGTCACTGTCTTGTCCATTGTTGGTGTAGTGTTAGGCCTCCTAGTGTTTATCTCGACCACGGTCACCGCCAAAAAAGGCTACGCCGGGGCAGGGATAAACCCGGCGAGGTGTTTCGGACCCGCTATTGTTAGAGGAGGTCACCTTTGGGATGGACATTGGATCTTTTGGGTTGGGCCAACTATTGGTTGTGTAGCCTTTTATGTGTACACAAAGATCATTCCAACAAAGCATTTCAATGCAGAATACGAATACAAGCATGATTTTGTTGGAGTTGTTAAGGCTTTGTTTGGGTCGAATGTATAAAGGCCCAAATGCAATAATGGGCCTATGGTGTTGTATTTAGCTTTATTGCCCGGACTCAATAATGGGCCTACCCAGTACCAACTTGATGTAATTTAAAGCTTAAATTTAAGAAAATTTAATTTTATCAATTATGTTTCAATAAGTTTTTCTTTCTCTTTCTGTTATAGGAATTAATATTAGTTAATGAAGAAACTAAATTATCATTTGTCATTACATATTCAAGTAATTGGCTGATTGACTAATTAATTGTTAATTGATGAGAAAATGCTAAATAGATGAAGAAGGCTGGTCGAAATAATCTCTTACGGTCATTTATAAATTTAATTTTAAGAAAATGATATTTTCTGATCTCTTATGTATAAAAATAAAATTTAATATAAAAAAGACATAAAATCAATAACAAATTTATTAAAGACTACAATTTCATATCTCCCAAAAGCGCTAAAGAGACCGCCAATACATCCATTCTGTCATTTCAAAATCCCCCGTAGACAAGTTTGTATTAATATAATATAAATATAAATCATTACTTCTCCTTTTTTAGTGGAAACATAACATACATAAAATATTTCTGTATTGATCACTCCCTCAAATTTTATACGATCATGTTTGTTTGAGTAGGAAATTTCAAAAACTAAAGAAGAATTTTATGTAAATAAAATATCTATATAAAATATTATATTATAAATATTAAGTAAGCAACGATGAAAGCGTCACATATTTTTGAGAAAATGGCCAAATGATCCCTCAATCTATTACTCAATTCTCAACTACACAGTAATACTTTACGAGAGGCCCTATTACCCTATTTTAGTGGAACTATTTTGTTAAGTGCCAGTGTTTTCAAAAACGTTTTTGGACGAGTTTCGAGGCAGGGCGTATAAAAAATGCTCCGGTGCGTAAATTAAAGGTGTAGATCCACAAGGCGTAAGTTCTAAAATTTGAGGCGTAAGCCTCGAGCATAAAAACATAAGTCCTGGGCGTAAAAACGTAGGCCCGGGCATTTTTAATTTTTTTTTGAACTTTTTTTTTTGCTTTAAATCATATTTTTTGTCATTGGTGTAATGACATTTCTCAAATAGTAACTATAATATTTTTTTTCTTCATTATTGATTATTAATACTTGTCTCAAATAAAAATCATAATATAATTTCTATATATTATAGGTTATTTATAAATATTTATTTGTGAAATCATTGAAAGGTTTACTTTTACTTATTTAATTAGTAATAAAATTATAAAATTAAATATACATGAGACTACGCCCATAAATCAACGAGACTATGCCCGTAGATCTTCTTTTACGTACTTCTTATTTTCACTTTTTAAGAGTATAACAGTTTTGACTGCCAATAGTGCATATTTAACAAAATGAATTGACTCCTCCAATAAAATTGGCTAAGAGATCTCCTTTTCTTGATATATATACGGCTATACGTAGACGTAACTTTCTTTCTTTTCTTGTATTTTAGCAACAACAAAAGATAGGTTAGGCAGTGGTAGTTGGAAAGTAATATTTATAACCCATATCCATGCACACTATTTCAGGTAAAATGCATTAAAAGCTTAAGATAAATACTTGCAACTATCCTAGTTTTCTCCTAAAAAATGGGTTCCAACAATATTGTTTTTTTGGGTGATGAAGAAAGCCAGCTTTCTGGTGGTACTAATAGAGTTCAACCTTACTCTTCCACACCAAATAAGTATGTGTGAAATTAATTGCTTGTTTGATTTGTTATCATCTTGCTTTTTAATTTTGTAGGTTTGATTTTTCAGATGGTTACTCAACTAATATTTATTATTTCACTCATATTAGTAGGAATACTATTGATGATGAGGGAAAGAAGCAAAATTTTCTCTCTCTCTCTGAAAGACTGGGCATTTCTGACTTCTTTTCTTTGGATGTTAGTAATATATTTTGATTTGAATCACTAATTAATTGACCATATTTGTCAGTGCCTAAAAAGTAAACTTTTTTTAATATAGGTATGGCGAGCGTCGATGGGAGAACTCCTAGGCTCAGCGGTACTTGTTTTTATGGTGGATACTATAGTGATCTCTACGTCCGAAAGTGACACTGAAATGCCAAATTTAATCATGTCAATTCTCATAGCAATTGTGCTCACAATTATACTCCTTGCGGTTGTTCCAGTGTCCGGAGGCCATCTCAACCCGGTTATCTCCTTCTCAGCCGCGCTAGTCGGAATTATATCTATGTCAAGAGCCATAATTTACATTGTGGCTCAATGTCTTGGTGCTGTTTTAGGTGCACTAGCTCTCAAAGCAGTGGTTAGTTCAACAATTGATGAAACTTTCTCACTTGGTGGTTGCACTATCACTGTAATTGCACTGGGCCCAAATGGGCCTGTTACTTTGGGCCTAGAGACGGCCCAAGCCTTGTGGCTAGAGATTTTTTGTACATTTGTTTTACTCTTTGCTTCAATTTGGATGGCTTATGATCATCGACAAGCTAAGGCTCTTGGCCTTGTCACTGTCTTGTCCATTGTTGGTTTGGTGTTAGGCCTTCTAGTGTTTATCTCAACCACGGTCACCACAAAAAGGGGCTACGCCGGGGTAGGGATGAACCCGGCAAGGTGTTTGGGGCCTGCGATCGTTAGAGGAGGTCACCTTTGGGATGGACATTGGATCTTTTGGATTGGGCCTTCTATTAGTTGTGTAGCCTTTTATGTGTACACACAGATTATTCCACCAAAACATTTCCATGCAGAATATGGATACAAACATGATTTTGTTGGAGTTGTCAAGGCTTTGTTTGGGTCGAATGTATAAAGGTCCAGACGCAACAATAGGCCTATGGTGATGTATTTAGTTTTGGGTTTCCTTTATGGGCCAATAATAAATGTGTAATAGGACTTGAGTACTAAGTACTCGATGTAAAATGTTTCAACAAGGTTTTCTCTCTCTTTTATATAAGATCAAGTTTTTTTATTGAAAAATTATCCAAGTACACAATTTATTTTACCACATTTTAAAAAAAATCTCACAATTTAAAAAATTACAAAAATTCCTACTGTCTCTTATTCTCGGATACATCACTTTGCGCAATGTATCGGGGTCTGATACATCACTCTATGTGATGTATCGGAGTTGGATACCTAACTTTACGTAATGTATCAGCCGGATACATCACTTTACGCGATGTATCGAAACGTTGAACAATGTATCCGAAATCGGAACACGATGTATCGGAAAGTTTTGGGATGTATCCGAATTTCATCAAACTTAAGGGATTTTTGTAATTTGAATAAGAGTAGAGATATGATGTAATTAGCTCTTAATACTACAAAATTTGTGTAAAATTATTGGGTATTAGTATATCTCATTATTGTATTAGCATATCTTGACTACAAAATTTGGTATTAATAATATTTGTACTTTTATTCAATTAAAAAGTACATATTATACATTTTTAATCAATATAATGTATAAATAAATTAAAATAAATTAAATATTAATACAATATTAACATAAATATTTCAATATACTAAAAAATATCAGAACTTTTTTTAGAAATATCATTCTACAAAGTAAATCACTGCATATAAAAAAAAATCAACAAAAAAAGAGAGTTAAATTTATTACATGCAATGGTAAAAGTAAAACTTTGAATAATAATAGATAAAATACAAAATAAAACAAAAAAAAAAAGTATTGGGTAAAGAGGAAGAAAAGAATATATATATATATATATGTGTGTGTGTGTGTGTGTGTGTGGTAGGAAATACTTTTATATTTTAAAAAAATATATTTTGTGCTTCTGTTTTTTTTTAATTTTATTTAAAAAAAGCAAAAACATTTTTGTTTGGATCAGAGTTTCAATTTTTGAAAAATACTTTTTTTAAAGAACAAGTCCATTAAAAATAAAAAATATTAATTTTTCTAATGGAAATAAAAAATAAATTGTTTACGTAACATTTCAAAGAACATTTTTCTCCCCCTCCCTCTACACCACATACCCACAACCTCAGAACCCCACTTCCCACTCCCTATTATTATCCGCTTGGATAACATTTATATAAATATTTTTAAAATAATATTTTCTTACTTAATTTTCAAACAATTAAAAAATAATAATAATAAGAAACTCACTTATTTTAAATAAATTTATATTTTCTAAATTATTAGTCCTATTTTTTCAAACCAACCTAAAAACCCGGCTTTTATTTTTATTTAAAATAAGTTTCACTAATTTGTCAAATACTTAGTACTACTTCTTTTTGGTCTCCCCAACTGCTTGGCCAAACAGGCTCTTAAATCTAACTTATTGTGCTTCTTCACAACTGTTTTTCTGCTTCCACACATCACGATTTCTCGCCCTTTTTTTCTTTCATCATCTATGGCGCAACAAGAGAAGAAACCATCAGCTTCATCTCGAATTCCTTGGAGGACACGAATTGCACTATCCTTCATCTCTACAATTACCGACTATTCTCGCCGTCAGAACGGCACCGTTAACCGCCGGCTACTCGGGATCTTCGGCCTTAAAACTTCCGCCAATCCAAATCCAGTTAACGGCGTTAAATCCTACGACGTCACTGTAGATTCTTCTCGCGATCTCTGGTTTCGCCTCTTCATTCCAACTACCGATGAATCTCGGAATTTGAGTTCATTTCCGATCATCGTCTTCTTTCACGGTGGCGGATTTGTGTATCTCAGCCCTGATACGAAGGCGTACGACGCCGTTTGCCGACGTTTCGCGAGGAAAACCCCGGCTGTTGTTGTCTCTGTTAATTATCGGCTAGCTCCAGAACACAAGTATCCTGCGCAGTATGATGATGGATTTGATGTGCTGAAGTTCCTTGACAATGAGAAGAACCGTGAGCTATTGCCGGAAAATGTCGATTTGTCTCGCTGCTTCCTTGCCGGAGATAGTGCCGGCGGGAACCTCGCTCATCACGTGGCTAAGCGAGCATCTGAAATGACGTCGACCTTTGATGCACTGAAGGTATGGCCCCTCTTTCTCTCCATTTTTCTACTCATATTCCATGCCTATATACATTTGTCCCGTTATTTATGTATTGCCTAACTTTTCTATCGTTTTAAATTTTAATGATTGTGTCATTTTCAATAAAAACAGAAACATCAATATCTACTTAAAAGTTGGTATCAATTTTTATTTTAGATAGTTTAATTGTTTTAGACACAATATACTAGGCTTCACTATATCATTTTGTCATTTTTTTACAAATCTCCTAAATTCTAAGTAGGTGTTAACTATAGATTAAATATTAAATTATATCATGTCAACTCTTTTAAAGTCTGAAAAAATAAGATCAAAATACATTTTAAAAAAAAGAGTAACCAATAAACAAACGACATGTGATTATTTTTTATCCCCACACAATCATTTTCTCCACCATATTATTTCTCCTTTTTTCTGGTTGGGATAAAAGTAAAGTATTAAGCGCTTCCTAATACTTGAAACAAAATATCATAATTATCTCTATTTTTGTTTTAAACATTCAAAGTTATCTTGGATTTAGTTATTAGTGCGTTTTTTAGTTCAATTTCTTTGGCTTAATAACTACTTACCTTGTAGTGATTTAACTTCGTTCAATACATTAATGTAAAAATCTTTTATTTGCGTTTAGAACATAGAAGTAGAAATGCTACACATTTTTCACAAAGGAGTAGTTTGTTTGACATTAATAAAATTCTACTGTTGAAGTTAAGACTTTTTAGCAGGCACCATTAATATTATTATAGGTAATAGGAGCATACTTTGTCAGAAGTATTTAAAGAGCTTATTTATAAATTCATCGTCCTAAATGAAATTAGGTGTAAGGAGGGGCCAGTCTGGTCCAGTTCAGGAAAAATCCAAAATTCAAATCTGGCCTACAGAGTTCGATGGGGTGGTTGTAAAATTAAATTTTATTTTAAAATAAAAAATATTTAATTTAATAATTACATTTATATAACCAATATAATATTAGAAATTAAATTAGTAATTATGCTAGTACAAACAAACATATATTTGTAATTACTATAATGATCTCCGTAGATAAAAAAAAGTGCTAACAGATGATCATTATAGTAACCAATTATTCCCCAGAAAGAGAGGAATTGAACAAAAGTGGCTCAGTATCTATTTTTGAAAAAATAAATAGATATGTGCCCTCTAAACAAAACATAAAAATTCGTGAGGAAGCTAATCTCAATCATTAATTGTTCTAGAGTCTTGTACATAATTTTCTTCCTTTGACGGTCAAACCTTACCATCTCTCCACTTTTTCACGTTACAGTTGGTTGCGTGCATTGATTTTAATTAGAGACTTTTCGCCACGCCCATAAATTACATGGAATTTACCCAAAAAAAAAAAAAAAAAGTAAGACAAATAAATTGAATATCTATTTTGAATGTGAAATATCCCTTAAACTTGGGAACTAGTATGAAATAGTGGTACTTTTAAAAATGTATGTATATACCCTGTTTGCCCAAAATCTATGCATATTAAACTATTCAGACAATTTCCCCTGATTCTGGATTTGCCTTACTGTATTATGTGCTCTAGGTAATTGGACTGGTGGCTATACAACCCTTTTTTGGAGGGGAGGAACGAACGGAATCAGAATTAAAACTAGTAGAGGTTGATGCATTGATATCAGTGAGCAGAACAGATTGGATGTGGAAAGCGTTCCTGCCACCAGGTGAAGGGATGGATCGCGATCATGAGGTTATTAATGTTTGCGGTCCAAGGGCTGTTGACATATCAAAGCTGGACAACTTTCCAGCAACGATGGTAGTCGTGGGTGGTTTTGACCCCCTTAAAGATTGGCAAAGGAGATACTATGAGTGGCTTAAGATGTCTGGTAAAGATGTTCACCTCTCAGAGTATCCAACTATGGTGCATGCTTTCTACATTTTCCCTGAGGTTCCTGAAGCTACACAACTTATTCTTGAGGTTAAGGACTTTGTTAATAAGCAATGCTCTAAGGTTGTGAAGAATTGATGTGCCATGATTGATCACTAACCAAGATGTCAAATCATGTGTATAGTAGGTTCTCATGGAGCTTAAACAAGTAAAAGAGGCATGTATTCATGAGGATCCATGTGTATGTGTTGTTGTAATAAACAAATTGTTGGTACTTTTTATATTTATGCTAGTATAATTGTTGTATTTCATTCCTTCAATTTGCACGTTTTGCCTTTCAAATGAACTGATTATTTTAATTATTGCTCTAGAACTTATGTTTAGTGGGGCATAAGGTTTTTCGAAATTGAAGTCAATGCTCTTTTGAAAAGTGCCACATCTAACGAAAAAGGGAGGGATGGTTTCATCTTCGCTCATGGACTAGCTTTTGCGGTTGAGCAAATCGCAATATTCATTTTTTACAAGGTACCAAAGCAAGTCTCATCTCAATAATTGTGTATTGATATTTGGCTTCCAAATTAAGTTGCTCAAACATGGGTCGTGAGGTGAGGTGGAAGTATCCACATCAAAGAAAAAAGGGTGGATGGTATCCTTATATGGATTTGGACATTAATCCTCCTCTCATGAGCTAGTTCTTGGGGTTGAGTTAAATTCAAGATTCATTTTTTTTACATGTTTGTGCAAAAGTTTTAAATATTATGGTCATATAATCTTATGCCTAGCCAAAAAATTAAGTATTCGTTATGAGGGATAAAATTAAAGATCAAACACAAAATAGTGGCAAAAATGCAAATGACCCAGCTATCCCTACCCTCCGGGGGCTCCTATGAAAAAATCTATATGTTAAATAATTTAATTTTGTGAAAGTAAAGAAAGTTTATTATAGTAAATTATAGCTATGATGAGTAATTAAGTAGTATAAGTTTGTTTAACCGCGTAATTTTCCCTTGAATATTTGATTAGATACACATAATTACTTAAATATATAAGTACATACTATTCTATCTTAAAGTTTAGCAGGTTCAGTGATAAGAATTAAAAAATCAAAACGATCAAATTTATATCTTAGATTCATTTTTTTTTTTTTTTACAGAAATGCATCCATCTTCTCAAAATCCTGAATACACCTCTATTTTAACATTAGCTAAAAAAAGTGAATTATTTATATTGGGACAGAGGGAATACAAAGGGACTACTAGCAAAGAGAGTGTATGATATTAGTTAGAAATACTTATTGTTAGGATTAGTAATGAAAGGTTCACTTTGCATGATGCTACAGATCGGGGTTGTACAATGCAAATATGGAGTATGTGAACCCTTGTAAATTGTAGCGGTAATGTTAGGATCCAACGGTTATCATCATGTCAAAAGTTATTGCTGATAGTAAAAGCATAACTTTCTTTCTTAACTAATTCCACCAAGTAAGCGTCATGTTCGATCATGACTCTGACCTAGACTACTTAAATCCTTGTGGGCCTTGTCATAAGCAGGATGTTGACATTACCCAACATGTAATTATAATTTATATAATTACACCCACCCACCTCGAGTACTTGTCTATTTAAAGAAGTAGTTTAGTTGATCTTCTTATCCTGACATATCTTCCTTACCCATTTGTGTATGTACTTTTGTGAAGATCACATTCATGTTCAGTAGGTACAACTACATATCTAGGTACTAATTTATTGCACTTTGTAATTATATGGATTCATCATTAATAACAACTTGTTAACTGTCCATATGCAACGTCAAAGACATGTTACTCATGCATTTAATAATGTATATAGTATATAGATTAGTGATCATAAAGATTTGCAATATTTTACTATAAATAGATTTGATTTAATTTGGCATGTGATCTTAGAATAAAACATAAGAGTTTGATATCTTAGTTCCCAATCAAGATTTTCTACAAATTAAATAAATCATCCATCTAACTCTTATGAATTAGTAATTTCTATTTATCTCGTTTGTTTAATGCATAAATAATAAGTTGTGTTCTTTTGTGCATCTTAGTATATGAATTCTTATGAAATAAGTTTAGAAGACTTTTATTATAATTTGTCTTCAGATCATAGATTTCATCAAATCGTCCCTATCAAATCCACCTACTTCTGGAAATATGATTTGTCCTTAATTCTTGGAATTACATCATCCTAACAATGTTAAAAAGGCTTTAGCTGTCCATATGCAAGTTATAATATGAATCTTGATATGTCACAAACAAGGGGAATATTACAACAAATCATGTAATTTATTTATTAATGAATAATGACCAGTAAATCTTTTCAATCATTGCTAAAAAGAAGTTTCTCAAAAGTAGAATTAATAAGACCTTGCATATAAGATCAATTTCTCAATTTTTAAAATATATAGATCGATTATATTGTTAGTTGAAAAAACAATTACATATTCAAAGTTATGTGAACTATTGTAATATTAAACTCATATGGTCATACGATGAAACTCTATGAGAAAGATTGATAGATCCTGTAGATTCAGGATTATGACAAGAATGATAAGAGAATCAGTTTGGATTTATGTCTAGTACTGGATCTGAATGAACACTATCTTTTTGTAAGAAGATCGATGAAAATTTAATTATCACAAAAAGAAAAGATCTATATATGGTGTTCATTGTCTTTGGGATAAGTAGAAGTAAGATCGAATATCTGCATTGTAATTTAGTCAGCATGAGAAGAGCGTGATAAAATCAGCACAGTTTGCTACTGATTAATCGAGCTCCTCCATTGATGGAGCTTGAACTCACATGAGAGAAGAAGAATCTAGAAGAGATGCATGAAAATTATATTTCATTGAATGTGAATTAAGAAAACTGAACATTACAATTGATCATTATATACACACACTTTAAGCTAGTAACAAACTAACAAACTCTCTAACTAACTCTGACTAACTAACTGTGTTATAAATGACTTATATTCTCAACACCCTCCTCAAGTAGGAGTTAATTGGACTTATAGACAACTTGTTCAATAATGTAGCATGTTTAACTCCAGTAAGAGCCTTTGTGAGGATATCTGCCAGTTGTGAATCAGTAGAGATGTGGTGGAGAGTGATCAAGCCTTGTTGAAGTTTGTCTCTAACAAAATGACAGTCTATTTCTATGTGTTTTGTCCTTTCATGGAATACTGGGTTCTTGCCAATATGTACTGCAGCTTGACTGTCACAGAAAACTTGTATAGGCAAGAGGCAATATTGTACATACAAGTCATTCATCAATCTTTCAAACCAAACCAGCTCTCCTACTACCTGTTTCATAGCTCTATATTCTGCTTCTGCAAAGGACAAAGATATTGGGGCCTGCTTCTTGGACTTCCAGCTGATAGGACTATCACCCATGAGGATTAGATAGCCACTGACTGACTTCCTTGAATTATAACAAGCACCCCAATCTAAGTCACAATATGCCTTGATCGTAAGATCAGGTTTATTTGAAATGAATATTCCCATCGTAGGATTTTGTCTTAGGTATCTGAGGACATGATAAGCTGCCTTAAAGTGTGTTTCCCTATGTGTTTGCATGAACTTACTTAGGTGTTGCACACTGTAGGCTATATCCATCCTAGTGTTTGTTAGAAAATTAAGTTCGCCTACTAACTTCCTGTAATGAGTAGGATCAAATAGTAACCTTCCATAAGAGGCCTTCAATTTTTCAGTGTACGTAGTCAAATGGTGAAGCAACAATTTTGCAGTACAGAGAATCAAATTCCTTTCAGAGATCAACGGTGAACTTTCTTTGTGAAATGAGAACCCCATCATGCCTGTATAATATCTCCAAGCCCAGGAAATAATGAAGTTTACCTAAATCCTTTATTCTAAACTGATCATTCAGAAAAGACTTTAGAGAGTTGATCTCTTCCAAATCAGTCCCAGTCAGAATCACATCATCAATATATACAACAACAAAGACCAAAGAACTTCCCTTCTTTTTGTGAAACAATAAGTAATCACTATGTGAATATATGTACCCCTTAGAACAAAGACTGTTGGCCAATTTATCATACCATTGCCTACTAGCCTGCTTTAAACCATAAAATGATTTTTTCCAATTTGCACACCATGTTTTGGCAATCCACTGTAAGACCTGGTGGTAATGTCATGTATACTTCCTCATTCAAATCACTATGAAGGAAGGCATTGTTGACATCTAACTGATATAGACCCCATCCCTTTTTAACAACAAGTGTTATCAAACTCCTAACAATAGTCATCTTTACTACATGAGAGAAGGTTTCATTGTAATCTATATTAGCCTGTTGAGTGTACCCCTTAACTATCAGTCTTGCCTTAAACCTTTCTACACTACCATCAACCTTATGCTTGATTTTGTATACCCACTTACAACCAATAACCTTCTTATCCTTGTGCAGAGATACTAATTCCCAAGTATTATTTGCATATAGAGCTTCAAATTCTTGTACCATAGCCATTTTTCCAGACAGGATGCAAGATTGCTTCTTTATATGAGGAAGGTTCACAATCATAGGAGATGGTTTCAACTAACTTCTGGCTATCAGAACACAAAGTGGTAAAGCAAATGATGTCATGGTTGGTCATGAAGGATGTAAGAGAATGGTGAGGATCAGGTTCAGGTGTGGAGAAATGCAAGTTAGGTAAAGTGTATTTATATTCTTTGAGGTAGTTGGGTGTATTAAGTGACCTGGTTGTTCTTCTAAGAGCAGGAGCAAGTGGAGCATCACAGGGTGGAACTGGTGTGTTTTGAATGATAATGCTTAATGTGTGTTCATTTATATTAGTAGTTGTTTGGATATTAGGGACTGCATGTAATGTTGTATCTACTACTGTTACTTCATTAGTAGTGACTTCATGTGGTATGTTAATGTTTAGGAAGTCATCATTAGAGAAAGTGCTAGTTGTACCAGTCATGCAAGTTAAAGTTTTAGGATGATAGACAAGACACTTTAAGACAAAAGCAAAACTAAAATTATCATGAACAATTACAAAAGGGAAGACAAACTCATGAAAAGAAACATCTCTGTATACATGAACCCTTTTGGTAACTAAGTCCAAAATCTTGTAATCTTTTGTATTGAAGCGGTATCCAACAAAAATATGTGGTGTTGCGCTTGGTTCAAACTTATCTTTGTAGGTTTTCAGGGTAGTGGGTAAGCATAAACATCCAAAACTTCTAAGGTGAGAGTATGTAGGTTGTGTTTGATACAACATTTCATAAGGAAATTTGTTTTGTAGAATCTTGGAAGGCAATCTGTTAATAAGATATGTGGCTATTAGAACATACTCCCCCCAGTATCTCATGGGCAATTTAGACTGAAATAGGAGTGCCCTTGCAGTTTCAAGGTGATACTTGTGTTTCCTTTCAACTACATTTTGTTGAAGTATGTAGGAACAAGATTTTTGATGGATTGTACCTTTTTCTTGAAAAAAATGGGTGGCTTCATTAGAGGTGAATTCCAGACCATTATCATACCTGATGGTCTTCAACTTAGTCTAAAATTGGTTTTCAACAAGTGAAACAAGAGCCTTAATTGTTTGCAAAGCATTGTTCTTACACCTAATCAATTGTGTCCAAGTTGATCTAGTATGATCATCTATCATGGTTAGGAAATAGTGAAAACCATCATGAGTGGGAATGTGGTATGGTCCCCATAGGTCAATGTGAAGCAACTCAAAAGGGCTTGGTGGTGGTGGTTGTGCTTTCTGGGAATGCCATTCTTGTCTGCTTAGCCATATGACATATGGTACAAGTGCAAGGTTATTTGGTAGAGAAATGACAAGGGATAGTGGAGATGCCCTTCATTTTTACAAAGGGTACATGTCCTAGTTTAGCATGCCACAAGAGATCTTTAGTATAAGTGCTATCAGAATTAACTGCAAAAGAAGAACACTTGGTAGTGGAGCAGAGCAGGAAGAAGAATTAAAATCAGAACAACCCTCTTTATTGATATGAGAAAAACCTTTTACAGTAGAGTAAAAAATATTTTGAACTGGACTGTTAGTACATTTAGCTAATGGAGTAAAATGACTTGAAGTGACATGAGGCCCCTTGGTGCCATCAGGAGAAGAACCACAGTTGTGGCATTGTGTACACAAGAAATAAAGGCCATTCTTTGCTCTACCAAGTTCCAGAAGGCTCTCAAAGAAGGGCCCTGCAACAAGCAAGAAACACTATTAAAACTGACTACACCTTTAAGTTGTAATTCTAGACAATGAACTGATGTGATATTGAATTTGAAACTAGGTACAAATAGAACTTTCTACAATGTTAAAAATTGATTTAAACATACATCACCAATTTCAATCACTTTAACTTTGTAACCATTAGGTAGGGAGATGAGAAAAGGATATGAAAGTGGTCTAATATTTGTGAGAATGACTTTGTTATATGTCATGTGATGTGATGCTCCTGAGTCTATGATCCAAGAACCATAGTTAATCTAGTATATCTATAAGAAAGGTCACCTATCTCAGTAATGAAAGAATAACAAGCAAGTATACCTGCCAGGTTCATAGCTCCACTTAACACATTGTCTGAGTTGGAAGTTCTATGTCCAGCTTGTGGACATCCCAAGAGGTTTAATAGTTGTTCATACTGGTGTTTGGATAGGTTCAATGGCACCTGCTTCCTCAACTCAGAATCTTCCTTACAATGATTTCCATCAATATCACTACTGCACACATTTTCCATTGCAGAGTTGAAACTTTTGCCTTTAGAGAATTTGAAATTGGGTGGGTACCCATGAAGCTTGTAACATCTTTCCCTGATGTGGCCTGATCTCCTGTAGAAATCACAAAACAAAGTAGACTTGCTGGTACTAGAGTTCCCTCTAAACATGTTGGTGTTATTCAAGTTTCCAGAGTTGCCTCTATGTCCCTTAAAATAACTATAGTTGGTTCTGATACCTTTTACTCCTGCACTATTGTGAGATGAAGCAAAATCATTTAGGAGCAGGATCTATGTCCAATGTTCTAATACCATGATAAAATCAACACAATTTGCTACTAATTAATCGAGCTCCTTCATTAATGGAGCTTGAACTCACATAAGAGAAGAAGAATTTAGAAGAGTTGCATGAAAATTATATTTCATTGAATGTGAATTAAGAAAACTGAACATTACAATTGATCATTATATACACACACTTTAAGCTAGTAATAAACTAACAGACTCTCTAACTAACTCTGACTGACTAACTATTAACTAACTGTGTTAACTAAAATGTGTTATAAATGACTTATATTCTCAGCAGAGGGAAGTTGAGGTGAGACTAAAAGGGATTGTGGTGTTGAAATACAAACAACTTAGACACTATAATTATAAGAGAATGAAATTATAGATGAAGATGTTACTCGTAGACTTCAAAGAAGAAGTGCTTCCGGGGTGTTAAGTGATGGAAGGATGCCTAGCAAAGTGAAAGGTAAGTTCTACAAAAAGGTTATAAAACCGGCAAAGTCAATGCTTTGGACTGTTAAAGTTCAATATATATGCATGATGAGTGTTGCAGATATGTAGATACTAAGATGGATGTGTGGTAATATTTTTTTTTAAATATAGGATTAAAAAATGAGATAATTCACTAGAAGGTGCAAATAACACATTGAGGATAAATGGTCATTTGAGATGGTTTAGTCATGTCTTGCGTCGACCTACAAATGCATCTGTCTGCAGTTGTGATATTATGATGAATGAAGGTGTTAAAGAAGAACATGTTATCTCAAAGCCTACAATTTTTTGGAATCAATATAGACTTAGCTAAAGGTAGGACACATTTGCTAACTTTGTTGATGCTGATGAATTTGTTGTAGTTGATGTTTGACGGAGAAGGATATTGTGTTTAGCATGAGGAAAGAGCGCCTTGAGTTGAACTCTCACGATAATTGAACCCTCACGATAATTGAACCTCTCTTCAACTTTAAAAAGCTCCAACTGATTCATGTATTGTGAAAAAAGTAAGCTTATGCCTTTTGCAAATGAGTAATCTGATATATATAGGGATTGATTTGAGTCTTGGAGAAATTACTTGATTTGTTTGCAGTATCACATTAACGGAATCAGTTACACATAATCTTTTGCTTCTGTATCTTTTCAGTCTCGAGACGAAGATACATGTAATCAGTACGTAAGATAAGACCGATACTGGCCCTTGTTATTTTGTTGTAATGCAAGTTCATAGATCAGCAAGTGCTGCTCAAATTTCATTGTATTTATTTTCAGTAGAAATTGCTGCTCATTAATGTAAGTTTTATATAACCAAATAAATATCGCTTGCAATCAGAGGAAAATTAAGATACTTTCATAATATAGAAACACAGTTCTGATAGTTGTAGATTAGCATAATCAAACTCCAATTCCTCTGCAAGTGGTTAATAAGATCGTAAATGAATGATTTGATAATTACTATTGCATTGTTATAGTGAATTTCACATAGAGTTACACTTGTAGGTTAGGTTTGCAGTAATCTATGAACTACATTGGTAAGCTTCTAACCTACAAATATACATGATGGTGCAGATTGAAGAACTATACTTCTGCTCCGCCTTTACTAATTGGTAACGACATTCAAGTGAGAAGTGACACAGAGAAATGCAGTTTCACTACATGGGATAGTAAGGGCTCCCATTGGATAATCAAATCGGTATTCTTCCTCTGCATGCCTTAACAGGTCTTGAAATGAAGGATGCTTCAAGCAAGAGACGGGAACGACAAATCTATGCTTATTATTATGGTTCTCTCCAACATAAACTGCCATGTGACCCGTGGGAACATCTGTTAATTTTGTTGATGAAGTGGTTGCAGTTGATCCTTGATGGAGAAGAATATTGTGTTTAGCTTGATGAAAGATTGTCTTGAGATGATTTCTCATGATCGATGAACTTCTCTTTAACTTTTCGCTGGTAAGAGTGCTGCAAGAAATTGAAAACACCTCCAAGTGATGTGTAATCTGAAGAAAGAAACTTGCTTTAGCAAATGAATTCTGACATATATATATATATATATAGTAGCATGACATCGACGATGTAGGACCAAAATTCACTTTAAGAGAGCTATGTTTGCTCCCCAACTTTCTGGTGTAAGATAGAGGAAGTTTCTTTTGATTTAACAACACACTGATAACATAGCATATAGTTTCCTTCTCAAAACTGCGTCCATAACCCCCAATTCTGCTTATTTTGCAATTCCTCTCACCAACATTTTCTATTTTGAGCACTGCAAAATTATCTCTTCTTGATACTCAATTATTAAAACCAAGAGTAATTGTTTACTTGTTGTCACAATGACTTAATTAGTTGTTCATCCTGACATATCTTCCCTACCAATTTGGTTTATCCTTTTCTACATTTCTTTTAAAGAGAACATGTTGTAGAGTAAACTACATGTGTGGTTATGAGTTTTTAATTATTCGGATGCTGTTTTGGCGCATGTAGGTTGCTAGGGAATTAAATATTCAATCATTGATAACAAGTTGTTAACTGTCCACATCTGGTGTTAATATTCATGCATTTAATCTTGTATTTAGTCATAAAGACTTGCTTTGTACTAAATATGTATAAACAAATCTGCTTTGACTTAAGGATACAAATATCATCCTTCATTGCCTCAAAGATTTCACTTATACGTCATCTATTTGCTCGTTAATGAATGTGCCTATGTTAGATGGTCCAATCTCGAATGACTCATCTTAGATAGTTCTGCAGGGAAAGAAAAGAGTAGTGCTAGACGCCATCCCTAATTCCTGAAAATATTGCATTATTCTAACAATCAGTGAAACTAAATAAGAACTTCCAATCAAAAGAAAATTAACATATTTTTGAAATAGAGAAACACAATTCAAATTTTAGGTTAGCATAATCAAACTCCAGTTCCTCTTGTGAAGATATGGAACCTGGGTCTAACTCAATCCCAAAAGCTAGCTCATGAGGGGAGGATTGTTCAAGTTCACATAAGGAGACCACCGGTCTATTGTTGAAGTGTGTGATCATCTCATCTAAAAACTTAAGAGCACACTTTTATTAGTTGTTATTCCCAACACACCCCCTTACGTGTGGGCCTGATTATGGGTCAAGTACGTAGAAATTCTTTTTTTGTTTGGGTGGCGGTGACCATCTCATCTAACAACTTACGCTTTTAGATGAGATAATCACACACTCAACACTTCTTGCAAGTGGTTAATAAGATCCTAAATGACTGACTTAATAACAGAAATTGCATAAAAATTAGTGCTTACCAGAGGCAATTGTATGTCGTATTTGTTCTCTTCCTAGTGACTAGTATGGTTTATATTCTCCTGAAATGAAGAAACAAAATGTCCACACTGTTGAAATTTGCTTTAAGTTACTGCAGTAACTTTTAGCAAAATAAGTTATTTAGTTTGAAATAAATTTGAATTTTGAATTTTAGTTAGTTTGTTCATGTTGTTGAGATATATTAGGTTGTTTAAATTTTAAATTATGCAAATTATATGTTTTATGTTGGCTATTTAAAGCCCCTCAATGCTTAGTAAATTTATTGAAAGCTATTGAAATTCATTTCAATCCATTGAGAGACATTTTTCAATCTTTTTGTACTGTCCCATTTTTAAAAAACACCAACAGTGGTATCAGAGTTTCATTGATCTTAAGGGATCTATGAAATCTTTCAAAGAACTACCATACATTTTTAACCCGTAAGGGCTATCCATTTTAATCCATTAGGGCTACCTTTTCAACCCGTCCATTTTTCAACGCACAGGCTTTTCTAAACCAACTTTTTTAACCAAAAAAAATGGCGAGCAACAGTCTCTCTTTGAATGCCCAGAAAAGTTTCACCGACAAAAACCATCCGATTCGATTAGTGAAAATGAAATCATATTTTATAACCTATGTCATATGTGTTGTTGTGATGGAAGAAAAATACTTATAACAATACTTTGCAAATCCTACCATTGCCCAAACAAAACCACTTTCTGAAGAACTTCTACACAATACAATTTCATGGAAGGTGTTTTCTAAGATCGAAATCAAAAGAAGAAAAGAGAGAGATAGTCAATATCCAAAATATTTGCAAGTTCAAAAATAATCAAGAAAAATTTAGCATAAACCAATAGAGCAAAAATTGAGGAGGAGCAGTTTTTAAAATTGCAGTAACTAAAGCAAAGGAGGATTGTTGAAATTTGCTTTAAGTTACTGCAATAACTTTTAGCAAAATAAGTTATCTAGTTTGAAATAAATTTGAATTTTGAATTTTAGTTAGTTTGTTTATGTTGTTGAGATATTTTAGGTTGTTTAAATTTTAAATTATGCAGATTATGTGTTCTATGTTGGCTATTTAAAGCCCCTCAATGCTTAGTAAAATTATTGAAAGCTATTAAAAGTCATTTCAATCCATTGAGAAACATTTTTCAATCTTTTTGTGCTGTCCCATTTTTAAAAAACACCAACCCACACTGCCTTGGTGCTATATCAATCGTCCATGCAAAAAAATTATGCAACTAAGTGAGTAGTGTCGAACAAGTATGGTAAAGTTGTTGGATAAGAAACAGAAGAAAATCCTTTAGATATATCATGTAATATGACATAATCTTTTCTTCTTAACAATAGGGACTTGAGGTTCACGAGATGCTGAATTGGATCAATAGCTACACTAGCTAATAAGCTTCAACAATATACATGTTGGTAAAGATTGAAGAGCTAAAACTGTACATGTTTATTAATGGGAAAAAGGACAAATATACCTCCAAATTATCATAAATGGTGTGTCTATACCCTTCGTTATACTTTTGAGTTGTGTATGCCCTTACCGTCAATATTTTGAAACGTATATACCCTTAAAATAAACGGAGGGACACGTGTCATGATCTTAATGGTCTATCCAAATTTAATTAAATTTGGATAGACCATTAAGATCATGACACGTGTCCCTCCGTTTATTTTAAGGGTAATTAAATTTGGATAGACCATTAAGATCATGACACATGTCCCTCCATTTATTTTAAGGGTATATACGTTCCAAAATATTGACGGTAAGGACATACACAACCCGAAAGTATAACAAAGGATATAGACGCACCATTTATGATAATTCGGGGATATATTTATCCTTTTTCCCTTTATTAATTGGTAATGAAATGACATTCAAGTGATCAGAAGCGACACAGAGAAATGTTGTCTCACTAGCAGGGAATAGTAAGGCCCCCCGTTGGACTAAAATTCACTTTAATGAAACATGACAGTGGACTCGATTGCTTAATATTATCGTGCCAGAGAGCTCTGTTTGCACCCCAACTTGATGCTGTAAAGATAGAAGAATTTTCTTCTGATTAGACAATACATTTACATCAGGACACATAGTTTCCATCTCAATTATTGTTTTTCTATTTGATAATTTATTGTTTTTGTTACTCTTATCTTTTCAGTCTTCAGACTGAAAACAACTTTACTAAAATGAGGCATATTTTGGGCCTTTGTTGTTTGGTGTAGTACTTGAATGCAATTATTTTTTCCCATCTGCTTCTCTAATTTGTGTGGTGCCAAAATTTATTGTATTTGCAGCAGTCCTTGCTGGCTATTGTATTTGCAGCAGTCCTTTCCACATATCATGCTTACTACCACAAGATCAAAAGACATTTTAGTATCTTTTATGTATCTTTAATTTAATACCACAAGATTCAAAAACTTACTTTACTTTCTTAAATTTCATGCCAAGTCAAAATCAAATAAACAAAATAAAACGGATGAAGTAATTTATTGCTTGTCCTGACATATCTGCCCTACTAATTTGAGGTATTGTCCTTTTCTACATTTCTTTTCAGAATACGTCCTATAGGTCTCAAGTACATGTGAAATGTGATTTATCATTTCATTGAATATAGATAATTCAGTTACTATTATATTATCGCAGGTTAGCATATGCCCGAATATCCAATCATCGATAGGAAGTTTGTCATTCCTATGGCCTTTTAGTTAACTGTCCACATGCAACTTGAAAGATATTTACTTCATGCATGTAATCTTGTATTTAGAGATAAATATTTGATTTGTGTTAAAAATAAGTACTAATAAACAGATTTTCTCTCGCTTGTTGTAAGATACAGCATCAGATTTTAGTGCCTTAAATCTACTGTATAGATTGAGCTAGTTTCTTATAGGAACTAAACCAATTCATGAAGTATTGTAAATGAGACTTATGGAAATCTACTCAGGTAAACAATTTTCTGAAAGATTAGAAAAGGAAAATGATTTGGTGAATAAATATAACTCAGAGAATAGTAGAAGAAAGTATAATCGGAAAACCTTCTGCTAGCCCAAGATCGTTAACTAAGATCGGAAGATTCAACTAAAGAAGAGGAAGCTAGAAAGGAAAAGGAAGAATTTGGATAGGATAACTTGATTATGGAAGAAGACTCTTTGATTTAAGTTGTTCTTAGATTGATTACAAATGTTTAATTTCACCCCTATTTATACTTGTATAGGGATGCTTCTAGAAATTATTTTAGATACATCTACAAGAAATATCTAGATATCCTTATCCTCTAACTATGTAACAAGAATCTAGATATTGCTATATTTTAATATAAATATGTAATTATCTAGAACATCTAGATTTTTCTTAAATATAAATATCAAATATATTTACTCTTCAAAATTCTAGAAAGTTCTACTAAATATCTAAGATATTTTTGTACTTCCAAAAAATCAACTTTAATTTTTCACACTCAGTTCATTAATTTGTTACTATTTGCTTTCACTTGGTAATAGTCCATCAGTTAGCTAGTATCTGCGCAAGCTGTCCGAACACCATGGTAAAAAAAATTTAAAAAAATCTGTCAATTAGTTGCAAATGGATATAGGAAAGATCACTGTTTTTGTCAATTAGTGCCCCTCAAATTATTTTTTTGACAAGTCCATTCATCAGCTGTTTTTTAGTTCAAAGATTGTGACATATCTATGTTTTGGCCCCTCAATGATTAGTTATTTCTTGTTGTCACAATAATAGTTATTATTTTGAGCTCAATATCGTCCCTACCATTTTGCTTGTGTCTTTTCCTACCTTTCTTCAAGAGCCTATGTCCTAGAGATGAAATTATATGTTAGATAATCTGAGTATTATTTGGTGCATATTGATATGTGCATCTAATATTTAATCAATCATTGATCATAATTTTATCATTGCTATGGCTTATTTTAGAACCTACAGAGTGATGGTCCACAATTATTAAAATCAAGAGTGATTGCTTACTTGTTGTCACAATGACTTATTAGTCGTTCATCCTAGCATATCTTCCCTACCAATTTGCATATGTCCTATCGGTACATCCAGATGTGGTTATGAGGTCATTTTAACTTATCCAGATACTATTCTGGTGCAGGTTGCAATATGCATTCAATTTTCAAAACCATTGATAACAGGTTAACAGTCATCATGGGACTTCAAATACATGTTATTTATCATTAATCTTGTATTTAGTGACAAAGATTTGCTTTGTATTATTAAAAATGTAATAAACAGATATTTCTTCGGCATGCCTTAACATTAAACATCAGATCTTGATACCTTTGTTATGGGCTATGCATCTAGTGAGGTGTGAGAGGGATGGGAGCCTCACATGGCTTTGATCATATAGCTCAATAAAAAATGCAGTATCTTTATTCTTTAGTGAATTCATCAGCCTGAAGTAGTCAATTGGCTATAAAGTTATTGCATGGCTTGCTCTAATACTAATATTGATGCCTCGGAATAGCTGATCGTACAATGAAAACATTCATTACAATACTATGTGAAGAAGGAATGCGACTATCAAAATCAACATCTCTGATCTCCATACCTCACTATAAATAGGCTTCTATTACTTCAAAGTCTTTTCTAATGTACTGGCTTGGAGTTATTTTACAATTCCACGATCACCTTCAGTTTTCTATATTCAAACATTGTAAAATATCTCTTTTTGGCCCTCAATGGTTAAATTTAGACTGATTGTTAACCCATTATCACAGTGACTTATTAGTTGTTCATCCTGGCATATCTTCCCTACCAATTTGGTCCTTTTCTACATTTCTTTTCAATTATCTGGATACTGTTCTCGTGCATGCAGGTTTCTAGGGCATTCAATATTCAATCATTGTTGATGACAAATTGTTAACTGTCCACATCTGATGGTAATCTTCATGCAAGTAATCTTGTATTTTGTCAAATCAGCTTTTAATGCCTTAAATATCAGCTGGTTGCACCTACCTTAGATGTCCAGGCTCTCATGGCTTATCTTAGAAAGTTCTGCAGGGAAAGAAAAAAGTAGCACTAGAAGCCATCCTTAATTTCTGAAAAGAATGCATTATTCTAACAATCTTAAAAAGGATCCACTTGTTCATATGCAAGTTACTGAATTTTGAATGCTATAATATAAATCTTGATGATATCACAACTAGGATCTCGCAATGGCAATTTTATAGCAAATGATTCCACTTAATGATTGTCCATGCAAGGAAATTATGCAACTAAATGAGTAGTGTTAAGTAAGTATGGTAAAGTTGCTGGACTAGAAACAGAACAAAATCCTATATCATGTCATATGATATAATCTTTTGTTCTTAATAGGAAATGCAGGTTAAGGAGATGATGAATTGGATCAATATTTACACTTTTACAAGAAAATAGCATCTACAATGTCAAGTAAGGAGAGGACTCTGTAATGTAGTACTAGCTAACAAGCTTCAACAACATACATGATGGTATCGATTGAAGAACTAGGATTGTACACCTTTGTTTATTGACAATGAAATGACATTCGACTGAGAAGTGACAGAGCAATGTTGTCTCACTCTATGGGAATAGTAAGGCCCCCCCATTGCTACTCTTTATCATTTCAGTCTTCAGTATGGAAACAGATTTTATTTGGGGCCTTTGTTGTTTGGTGTAGTATTTGAATGCAATTATTGTATCTGCATCAGTCCTTGCTGGTTATTGATGGAAGTTCCCTACAAGCAAAACAATATGAGGTTTTTGATAGTTATCAAAAGGTTTTGAAAAGAATTTGAAGTCAACCAAATGAGATTGCTATCAACTAATGCTTTAGAATACATTGGTGATGAAGCTAGCAGTGTCTCTTGGCTTATTTTACTACACCAATCACCTGCATTCTTCTTGTTCAGGTGCTGTGAATTATCTCACTTTTTGTCCTTCAATGATTCAAGATTGGTTCATTTTCTGCTGTCAGAATGAATAACTAGTTGTTCATCCTGGCATATCTGCCCTACCAATTTGAGGTATTGTCCTTTTCTACATTTCATCTCAGAGCACATGTCCCATAGGTCTCAAAAGTACATGTGAACTGTGATTTATCATGCCATTATATTGCAGGTTGGCATATGCCCGAATATCTAATCGATAAGAAGTTTGTCATTCCTGTGGCCTTTTTGTTAACTGTTCACATGTATGTATTGAAAGATATTAAATTCATGCATGTTATCTTGTCTTTAGTGATAAAGATTTGCTTAGTATTAAATAAATACTAATAAACAGATTTGCTCTGACTTGTATTAAGATACAGCATCAGATTTTGAGGCCTTAATTCTGCTGTATGAGATTGAGCTAGTTTAACTATTGGTATTACTCTTATTTCTGCAATTATTGACAGATCAATCAAGATTTTCTACCGATCAAATAATCATCCTAACATAACTGTGGTTATTTTCAACATTAGCTTCTAGTATTGCTATAGAACTTTTTTAGGCTGTGCTTGTGGAGATAGCAAACTGTTTCGTGAATTAGTTGAAGTGCACACAAGCTATCTGGGAACTGCAGTCGTAACATAGAATAATACAGGAACAGAAAACAAACAATTGTTAACATTTCATTTCTATTCTTTGCTAACTTTGTACATAAATTGTCTGATGTCTACATTTCATAAACTCAATCGAGAAGTGATGTAGCAAAAATCATCCTCATTGCAAGGTATTGTTAGACCACCCATCGGATGATGAAATCCAAACTCTTCTTCTGATTTCCGTAACAACTTCTGGAAAGAAGGATGGTTCAGGTATGTTATTGGCACCACATATCGTTTCTTCTCTGCGTCACCTACATAAACTGCAAAATGTCCTTTTGGGACATCTGAAACAGACTGCATTTTGTGGATTTGCTTGGCACCGGCAATCATAGGTAACAAACGAAATCCCATGACTTGTTGGTATGTAAATATTAGAGTAATTTAGATTGAACAAACACTTGCCCTGAAGTTTTCACAAGGAACAACTTATATTTATATAGCTGCTAGCATACAGCCTTTGGGTCATGTAATATGTTTAAACGTAGTATAGTACCCTGTTAATGCATCAGAGTGAAGTGATCAAGTTGCTAGGAGTGTTGTGAAGTTATTGCATTATGGCCTGCATCATTTTTGTTGCTGATGCATCAGGAATAGCTGACCATACAATGGTTTCACAACAGTACGTACTACGATGTGGTAAGGATGTGAATATGAAAGTTACGATGCAGAATATCTGGAAATGGTGCTTCACTATAAATAGGCTTCTGTTACTTCATAGACCTTTTTTGATGTATTGGCTTGGAGTTTCTGAAGAAGGGTAATATATTCTCAAGAATTTACAATTGGCATCATTGTTTCAGTCTGCATGATTTTTTGTGTTAACTGCAAACATGCATGTGACTCCACTTTTAGTAAGTAATTGCATCAAGACAGCCTCCAAGATGACTGCAAAAGAAGTGGTGTCTGCCTACCTACCTATAGTTGAGTAATGTGCACATCTTTATAGGATACTGTTCTGGCGCATGCAGGTTGGCCTGGGCTCATTTTATTACACCACTCACCTGCATTCTTCTTGTTCAGGCGCTGTGAATTATCTCGTATTTTGGCCTTCAATCAAGAATGGTTCATTTTCTGCTGTCAGAATGAATGATTAGTTGTTCATCCTGACATATCTGCCCTACCAATTTCAGGTATTGCCCTTTTCTACATTTTATCTCAGAGCACATGCTGTCCCATAGGTCTCAAGAACACGTGAACTGTTATTTATCATGTCATTATATTGCAGGTTGGCATATGCTCAAATAACAATCATCAATAGGACGTTTGGCATTCCTGTGGCCTTTTTGTTGACTGTCCACACGTAAATTGAAAGATATTAAATTCATGCATGTTATCTTGTATTTAGTGATAAAGATTTGCTTCGTATTAAAAAAGTACTAATAAACAGATTTGCTCTGGCTTGTATTAAGATACAGCATCAGATTTTGATGCCTTTATACAGCTCTAGTACTATTGGTATTCCTCTAACAAATCAATCAATAGATTAAATAATCATCCTAACATAACTTCTACTTGCCATGTGAAATGATTTCATATATAAAAACCGCGAGATATATAGAGAATCAAATCAAAAAATTTTTTTAAACTGATTGCAAACTAAAGCATAGATTGCATATCGTAAGATAGCATGTAGAACTTTTTATGCTGTGCTTGTGGAAATAGCAAACTGTTTCGTGAATTAGTTGAAGTGCACACAAGTTATCTGGTAACTGTGGTCGTATTATAAAAGAATACATTATATTTTCACAGATAAAGAATATGGCTATCCATTTTAAGCACACAACAAACAATTGTAAAAATTTCATTTGTATTCTTTGCTAACTTTGTACATAAGTTTACAACTCTTGCCTAGCAAGATGAAAATTCTAAGCTCAAAATTTTCTGATGTCTACAACAGTACTATCTCATGGTTCTACATTTCATAAACTCAATCGAGAAGTCATGTAGAAAAAATCATCCTCATTGCAAGGTATTGTTAGAACACCCATCGGATGATGAAATCCAAACTCTTCTTCTGATTTCCGCAACAACTTCTGGAAAGAAGGATGATTCAGGTACGTTATTGGCACCACGTATCGTTTCTTCTCTGTCTCACCTACGTAAACTGCAAAATGTCCTTTTGGAACATCTGAATGATTTCTTGTAAGAACAGACTGCATTTTGTGGATTTGCTTGGCACCGGCAATCATAGGTAACAAACGAAACCCCATTACTTGATGATATGTTAATATTAGAGTAATTTAGATTGAACTAACACTTGCCCTGAAGTTTTCACAAGGAATAAGTTATATTTATATAGCTGCTAACATACATTGTTGTTATGGGGAGGGCTAACTCACATGGCTTTGGTCATAAAGTTCAATAAATTAAAAAATGCAATATGTTTAATAGTAGTATAGAACCCTGTTAATGCATCAGAGTGAAGTGATCAAGTTGCTAGGTGTGCTCTGCAGTTACTGCATTATTGCCTGCATTATTTTTGTTGCTTATGCCTCAGGAATAGCTGATCGTACAACGATTTCATAACAGTAGGTACTACAATGTGATCGATAAGGATGTGAATATCAAAGTTACTATGCAGAACATCTGGAAATGGTGTTTCACTGTAAATAAGCTTCTGTTACTTCATAGACCTTTTTTGAAGTAATTTGGACATGTTCTGCTTTTATTAAATTTTATTTCCTTTAACAATAGACTTCTATTGAAGTATGCATACACATGCATGTGACTCCACTTTTAGTAATAATAACTATTTGCATCAAGACAGACTCCAAGATGACTGCAAAAGAAGTGGTGTCTACCTACCTAGTTGAGTAATCTGCACATCTGAGTAGATCCAATATCGCTATAAACTTTAGGACATTTTAGGGACACTTAAAAAAAGTTTTAATTAATTATCATTAAAGATTATTTTTGGTATAGTGATAGAGGAATTAATTGGTGGGAAGTGTCATAAAATGAGGAAACTGACTTCCCTAATGCAAGTTGGGAAAACAAGTAGCATAAGAGATTATTTGCAACATATTGAAATGATAGAAAATAAATTGTAATCACAAATAACATATGAAGAAACATAATCTTATTGATAAAACAATGTGAGTACAATTCTGTTCTTCATTTGATACTTGTCTCTTAAGATTTCTTCGTTATTCGAGGATGTATTTCTCGAACAAGGATGATGTGGAGAGTCTGGACACATCTCAATCTAATTTTTGTGAATATACCACAATTTATGGAATTTCTATGCGAGATGCCTCTTTAAGAAAATATACAAACTTTGATATATAGACATGAGCTAGCTAGGATTTAGGTAAAGTAGCCTCCAAGAACCCTAACTGAAATTGAACTAGTTAATCCTACAAAATTTCGATGTCTATAGTGAGTGACATTCCAAGTTTATTGTCTCCTCCCCACTCACCCAACTCTCACCCCTTGAACCCACTCCCGCCATCGCCTTCATAATATTTTGTTAGATAATATATAAATATTCTTCAAATAATATTTTCTTACTTTTTTACCAAACAACAGAAAATAAATAAGAGACCAACTTATTTTCCAAAGAAAACATTTTCATTTGTACCATTTACCAAACACCCTAAATTTCTGTCAGTAGTTCCCAAAAATGCTGGACCAAATCCACTAATACTCTTTTTCAATTCCCAACTTGTAGATGGAAGAAAATTTCTGGAACAATACATTTCAAGAATAGCACATAGTTTTGTGCTCAAACTGTGTACTTCCTAACGTCATCTAGATTCAGCGATTATTTCTTTTATTATATATATATATATATATATGTTATGTTTAATAGTTTATTGTTTTCTGCTACTTTATCTTTTTAATGCAAGTACGTATTATTTTTTCTCATTCATAATACTTGTAGCAGCCGTTGCGCTCATTTATGATGTGAACTTTTTATATTATAAGCATATATAATTGCTTTGTCATTCTTTGAATCATAAAAGCTCAACCAAATGATCAATTGTTTGACTAATCCTTAAACTCTCTGCAACTTTTAATCAAATCAGAAGCATCTGATCTGGCTCAGGCTTGTAGAATTATTAAACTATACTTGCTGAATTTCATATCCTACTGATCGTCTGCTTATATGAACTTGAGTTTCTCAAGATATAGTTTTTGGTGTTGAATTAGATTCAAAAATCATA
This sequence comes from Solanum bulbocastanum, assembly GCA_037074985.1. Classification (NCBI taxonomy): domain Eukaryota; kingdom Viridiplantae; phylum Streptophyta; class Magnoliopsida; order Solanales; family Solanaceae; genus Solanum; species Solanum bulbocastanum. The sequence continues at coordinate 43,370,713 of CM073606.1, read as the reverse complement.
TTTTTATATGATATCGGAGTAAGATTTATCTCCGTTTGGACTAAAAATTCACACTGTAGTTGGATTTGGACGTGCAAAGAATTGTTTAGAGTTCCACATTTGTTGGACAAGTTACTGATTTTCTACTTCTAATAGACTTGGTGTAACACCCAACTTAAGACCACGTCGGCAAAAGACATAAGAGATGTTGGGTATATAAGTAAATAGGTCTAACCAACTAGTAATGCGTTTTAAAATTGTGCTGGCCTAGGCCCAAAGCGGACAACATCCCTAGAGGGTCAAGCCATGACAAATGGTATCAAAGCATGGGTTGTTAACACATGAGAAATGTTGCGTATATAAGTAAGCAGATCTTACCAACTAGTGACACGTTTTAAAACTGTGCAGGCCTAGGCCTATAACAAATAATATCACTAGCGGACTGAGCCGTTACACTTGGACAATCCTCCCTTTATGAGCTAGCTCGTGTGTAATATATTACTCCCTCCGTTTCACAAAGAATGGTCTAGTTTGACTTGACACATAGTTTAAGAAAATAAAGAAGGCTTTTGAATCTTGTGGTCCTAAATTAAAATTATGTCAAATGTACAAAATTGTCCTTTAATCTTGTGGTCTTAAACATGCCACGTGCATCGGCGGATCTATGTATGGGTGTGGGGGTGCCACGCCACCCCTGAACTTCGACGGAAACTCTATATATACATAGGTGTATATATATATAATATATATATAAATATAAAGTGTGGCACCCAGTAAACAAAATTGGCTTGTGGTGCCATGGTAGGAGGGAAACTTTAGATGGCTAATGTTGCGGGTTTGAATTCCATTTGCACCTATTTTTTAAGAAAAAAAAAAGCTCCAACCATGTTTTTTTAAGGAAAAAAGCTGGCACATTAATCAATAAGTCTATTTAGCACCCACGGGCACCCACGGACTCTAAATCCTGGATCCGCCACTGGCCACGTGGAAAGCTGAAATTAAAATGTTACCAAAAAAAGAAAGGTCATTCTTTTTGAAACTGACTAAAAAGAAAAGGAGGTCAGTCATTTTGAAACGATGGAAGTAGTTGTTTATCGTGACTGATCCGTAACTGCCCTACCAATTCAGGTATGTAATTTTCCATCTTTCTTCTCAAGAACACATGTCCTGGATCTACAATTACATGTGAGCTTGTTGTCATCTTACATTATATGAGTAATATATTCATCCAATATTGTTCAATCATTGATCACAAGTTTTTCATTATTTGTTAACTGTCCACATGTGCATGTTATCTCATCCATCTAATCTTGTATTTTACATGATTTTATTTGTATGATAGAGCTAGTAATAAACAGAGATGGTCCTGAGATACAGTATCAGATTTGTGATCCCTTAAGATATGCTCTATATTATTTTTCCAACTAATTTAATGTGTATGGTTAAGCTAGTTTATTTAGGTACTTTTATATCCCTTATTTTTCTCTATCTACTGGCACCATTATTCTAGATCTTTCACCATTTAATAACGCATAATACATAAACGTGCCATTCAACTTGACTTTAGTTGATATTTATGTTTTCTAACTTTGAGTGTGCACAAGTAGGAATACTTAATCCTACGTGAAAATTTTGTGTCTTACATGAACTATGTGTATTATGCCACGTAGAATACATGTGTTTATTATTATATACGAGTTTAAATGTCTACTTGTGTACACATCCAAAGTTGAAGGACATGAATGCTAACTAAAACTAAATTATAATGTATATTTATGCATTATGCCTTTGAATAAACATTTTAACATGACTTCCCGTTGGCATGAAAATATTATGAGTTGGCCAGTACAGAGATTCTAATTGACTGCTAACAGAAATTGTGCAGAAACAAAACAAAACAAGAGAAAGTGCCTTCTTTAAGCTCAATAATTTTTATTTTAATATAATTAATATAACTGTAATGTACAATCTCAATTAGAATCTGACATATAACTATATAAAGCTGAGATGCCTCAACAGTCGAAGGAAAGAAGTAATCTCGAACTTTTAAATCTTGTGGTCGTGAATTATTAAAAATATGTAAAATGTATCAAAGTGTCCTTTAATTATGTGGTGTTAAACATGACATCTGAAAAATTAAAGAGTTAGCAAAAACGAAAAAACATTGTATTTTTTTTTAAAATAGACTAAAAAAAAAAAAGCAGACGAACAAATTTAAACTGAGAAAGTAATTCAATCAAAAAAAAAAATTGGCTCATCCATTTTCAAAGTAAACAAAATTTGGTAAAGATTTACATTTGTTGAAGGCTCTGTACATAAGTTTACAACTCTTGCATTACAAGAGCAAAAAAAAAGAAGAAAGTGAAATATTCTATGCTCTATTCTGAAGTATTATTGCTTCATGATTTCATTAAGTGTTCAATTGAGATGTGACATCAACAAATGCATCTACATTGCATGGTATTGTTAAACCTCCCATTGAATGATGAAACCCGAATTCTTCTTCAGCTTGCCTTAATAATTTCTGGAAAGAAGGATGATTTAAGTACGTTATTGGGACGACGAATCGTTTCTTCTCTATTTCTCCAATGTAAACTGCAAAATGTCCTTTAGGAACATCGGAATGATTTCTTGTAAGAGCGGATTGCAGTTTGTAGATATGTTTAGCACCAGAAATCATCGGTAACAAACGAAATCCCATGACTTAATTACTTCTCTTGTTATGTAAGTGTTGGTGTTTTGATATGAAAATGATTGATATTAACTTGGTTGAATATTTATAAAGATTTTTTTGTTGTTATGAATTTTGAAGTAGAGAGTTTATATTTATATAGTTGTTTGCATATGTATTGCTACTATGACACCCCATATCAGCTGTTGTTATGGGCAATGGGTCATGCTCTGAGCTACTTCACATGGCTGTGCTAATATTGTCCAATTAAAAATGTTCTGACTTGACACTAAATTAAAAAGGTAAAGGGTCATTTTTATTGAAATAGACTAAAAAGAAAATTAAATATGTCATTATTTATAAAATGGAAGGAGCAGACAACTATCCCTTAGTTAAATTATTAGGTTTTTAATGGTGTGTGTGTGTCATATTTTGTTTTATGTCTTCTAAGAAAAATTAATAGGAGTTTTTGACTATTTTATCCTAATTTTTATTCATTGAATCATCTTTCGATAATCAAGTTGTTTATATTTTGTAGTATTCATGAATAATTATTATGAAAGGTGAAAGAAAATTGTCTTGAATTTATAAAATAATAAATAATTTAAGATAATTATTTTTAAAAGTCATGATAAATAATTTGGTACGGAAGGAATATGAAAGTGCATCAATTTCATAACAGTAGCATGTGATGAGTTGAGTGATCCGTAAATATGTAAACCCACAATCCATAACCTCTGGAAATGGTGTAAAATATCCTCTGACATCTTTATTCTACTATAAATAGGTTTCTGTTAGGCTTCACAAAAATAAGTTTAACTTTTAACTGCTGAGTAAAAACTACCTATACATATATACTACTATATATATTACGAAATAAATTACTTATATCTTTCGTTGCATTTTGTCGATAAAAATGTCATAGTTATTCTCAACAGATTACAAATATCTTCAAGAGTTAACAACCTAATATTTAGTGATGCGACAAGCCACGTAGGACTAGTCCATCCACTTAAGCATTGCCAATTAGGATTCATCACAAGAAAATGAACCCTTAGAGGCGACTAAAGTGGCCACAAATATGAATATCGTTGCTAAAGGTTTTCACTGATTTTTAGCGGCGATTGAAGCATTAAAACCCACTGATTTTTAGTGGCAACTAAACATCGCCACTAAAGCGTATTTTTTCAACAAAAATATATGGTAATTAATTTTCATTTACGAGCTAATTTTCTAAAATTATTGTACATGTCTTATCAATATTAAAAACATCCAATATTATGTAATGACCGGATTCCGTCATTATAGAAAAGCCAATGGGGAAAAATTTTGGGTTGAAAAACTTTTTCGTAGTAACTTGGAATTTTCCAACCTAGTCCAGATTTGGACGAAATCAGAGTCTTTGAGGTGTAGGGAAATCTGGTAACAATCAGGTGACTTAATTATGATTTTGATTACATGAGTAGTTAGATAAGTCTTTAAGGAATCCATACGACTTTACGGAATTGAATTCGGGTGAGTAGAACTCCCAGAATCGATCTTCGCGTGAATAATATTTTCTAAGCGTCGTTGGTTAAAGGTGTGTTGTGAAATGGGGTTGGAATTATTAAAATAGCTCACTGTTTCGTGCAAGCCGCTTTGGCGGTGGTTTTGATCGCTCTGGCGGGGCCGCTGTTGCGTTGTGAGGACCTCTGTGGCGGTCCAGACGCTATTTAAAGTCGTAAATAAACCCCAAAAGGACTTTATGCAGAACTTTTTGATTTTTAGAGCTAAGGAACGAACCCCAGGCGACTCTTGACAGTTTTCCACCATTCTTGTGGCTAAAGGTAAGCTTTTCACTCCCCAAATCCATTTTCGATCCGTAGAACGTAATAAAATGGGTAATTATCGATGGGGGAGGGTTTTGATCTAGAATCTATGGTGGAAACAACGCTAAATTGAATACTTTAGATCATGGGTATGATCTAGGGTTGTTAGAATTGTTAGTAATCTGGGTAATTAGTAATTGCTTATTGATTCTCGTATTATATTGATTGTTTGTAGACCAAGAACAAGCGGAACGAATTCGAAAAGGGAATGATCAAGTTTCTTAGGGTTTCAAACTTATTTCGAGGTAGGTGATGGTTGCGATTCTATGATTGTGTGATGTATGCTTGTTCTTTCTTCATTATGATACATGTATGTATGTGAATGTTGCATTGTTGATCACACTTGTTGTGAATGAGATAGATGAATAACTATATGACATGAATCACTTCTTGATTGTGTGATTATTGAGAATATACTTGTGATTGTGATTGTGATTGTGGTGTGTTGATTGGATCGGATACCGCATTTCGGTATACTAATTGGGATCGGTTGCCAGTTCCAGCATAATTATGGAATCGGTTGCCACGTTCCGACATAAACATTGGATCGGGTACCACGTTTCGGTATGATAACAATTTGGATTTAGGTTCCATGAGAGGACCAATGACTTGTTATAAATGTATATTGCTGAGCATGTGATAATCAATATTGTATATGTTCAGTATGTTGCATGTTTGTAATGTTGTATTGACTTGCTTATGTTACACTTAGTGGGATAGCCGCGTGATCCTCCAGTACACTGTGGTTGTGTACTGATATTGCACTTGCTCTTTCTTTGTTGAGTACAGGGCATCTTCAAACAACTATTGACAGACCTCGCTTAGAAGATCAGTGATCATCGTTCGAATTCAAGGGTGTGCGCCAGTTCTTCCGGGCTGCCATGAGTTCTCCTTTCGTCTATGTCCACATTTCAGACTTAAACTTTTCTAGTTAGTTGTTAGTTCATTAGTTTGGGGTTGTAACCCTTCTTTTTTAGGGTTCATTGTTAGATGTTTTGGTACATTGACTTTCAGGTTCTAGGTGTATTTCCGCATTGTTAGTTGTTAGATCTTTTGTTGAAGTTTATGGAAACTTCAGTTTAGCTATTATTCCTATTTTTGTATCCTTAAATGCTTTAGTGTTTGATTTAGTTGCTTGGTTTTGGTTGTAGTAGTGGTTCTTCCACCGAAGGGTTAGTGTGGGTGCCAATCACGATAGTCTGGGTCGTGACTTATTATTATGAAAAAACATCAAAATTACTTCTCAAATCGTATCTCCTATTACGTACACAATCTATTGTTGTACACTTTATATGCATTCACATATGACATGAAAATAAACATATGTTCATACTCCTCCTTGATCGACGTCATTTGTGATTTTTTTTTAAAAAAAATATCCTTATTATGAAGAAGAAAAAAAAGAGCGAAATCATTCTTATAATCTAATGCTAAAAATCAGTGAAAGTCTTTAGTGGCGATATTCTGGAACTTTGTGGCGATTGTTACCACCGCTAAAGGTCCAGTTTCTTGTAGTGAATGCTAGTTGACAACACTTAAGTAGAGAGTTAGTCTCACATGACTTGTCGCATCACTAAAAAATTGAATTGTTAACTTTTGAGGATATTTGTAATTAATTTCTTGAGATAACGATGGAGTATTTATATAATGTATCACTTAAATGCAAGATCTAGTTTGACCCTAATTAATTCCATCTTCTATCTCATGAGATAATTGCGTTCTTCTCACCCCGAACTTTATTATGACAAAAAAAATGTCGTCCATGTAAAATTTTATTTTCTAATTATTGAATATTCTGTCTTTATTAGTTCACAAATTATGGCCTCGTTTCGTTACTTTCCTTGAATGTTTCCAATATAACTAGTCCTGGAAATCCGAATTTAACTATATATTATTTTTTTTGGTAAACAATTATATTACATTTTACTACGTATCTAGTTCTATAACTTCTTACTTTTATAATGTAAGGACAGAACGTAATAGTAATAAAGGAAAAGTTTTACCCATAACAAGCTCAATGCCATTTCTTAAATCTGTTTTATTTTAATATGAGGAATTTACAAAAATCGGACAAGTTTAGGAGCTAATTAATATATTAGATATACGCTAGTCTGCAATTGTACAAATCTTACAAGATTTTGATGCATCTACATACAAATCTTGGGATACACGAGTCAAAATTATGTGTAATTTGTTTTAGATACACGACATCTAAGTGGATTCGCATGTATCTGGGATACATAGACAAATCTCATTCTCCTCCCTCCCATCGCGCTCATCACTCTCCTATCTCATTTGTGTATATATCTGGTATCCAGATACACGTATCTGATATGATTCACATGTATATGAAATACATAGACAAATCCCACTCGCCTCCCTCTTGTTCCCGCTCACCTCTCTTCTTATTTCAGTGTATCTGATGACAAAACACATGTATCTAGGTGTATGTGATTTGAAATCTAGTATGAAATTATTAATTAATAAAGTAAAATATAATTATTTCCAATTAGTAAATATAATAGAAATTTTTTATTTTTTTCCCCCGCAAATTTACGACTAGACAGTGTCTAGTGGCGTTTTATTAAACATAACAAATATCAATAGGGATAAGTGCAAGCAAGGCAGGCTAGGCCTTATCTTACTAATAATCCTAATGAAGCACCTAACGTCTACTACCTAACAAGCATGAAAAAAATAAGAGCTAGAGAGAACTAAGTATTTTGTGATCACCACAGAGTTTGTAATACACTCCATGATGATATTACAAATGAGGATGCTTAAATAATGTAAAAATATGCCAATCAAGAAGAAAGTTGAGTTATCAGCCTCAAACTTTCTATTACAAACGCATGAATTGAAAAAGATTTATTGCCCATCAAAAGTAACTTGAAGTATTTTTCTCTTGTCTTCTTCTTCAAACCTATCCAACAACACTTGATAATTCATACTTTCTTTATGGATTTATTGGATCTTGTTGAACCTATTGATATTGTCAAATGGTTCTGCTTTGCCTGCCGCATCGGTAGGTGCCTTGGAACAAACTCATCAGTTATTTTACCGTCCCAACTATGTTGCCTTCCATGTGTCTTCTTTTTGATTTTGTTGCTTCCACTTCTTTGTTGCCTAGGTGATATATCTCCTTCCCTAGCCACTCTATCAAAGCATATGTCCAGCATATCTTCCTCATCTTCATCAAGAGAATCCTCGCCCAAATCAATTGTATTTGACACTAAGGCCCTTGACTCATTCTTCTTTGCAATCACACATTTAGGCACAAATACGGGAGCTTCTGGACTTAATTTGCTATTCAAAGTAGGTGGTGAGACCTGCTTTTCTTGGATCAAATCGTTGTCATTCTCTATTAACTTTACTTGCTTTCCAGTAGTCTTCGATAAAGCATCAAAGCTATTCGAACATAATACGTCTCTTGAGGCATTAGTAATATCTTGCCTCTTCTCACTGTCATGAAAATTTCCAGTCGCACCCTTTTCACTACATGGAGAATTATTTTGACTAGTCGGGGAAAGACTCCAATTACTAGTTGAATTTTTGTGTGCAGCCAGTGTCCAATTTTTAGTTGCATGCTTGGTTTCAACTTGCAAAACATGTTGCCCAAAATTTTCAGCATCTTCAACATCAGATGTATCCATTAGTTTGTGTCCTGAATCCATTATTTTTTGGCCTAAACCAACTTGAGGTGCATCAACCCCAATTCTTGGTGTTCCCCCTTTGTTTTCGGTAGTTGTTTGAGCACCAATATTATTTGTAACAACATCCATTGAGTGTGCACGATTTGCTCAGAAGTGACAGCAACTAATTGTCAATCTAAAGAAGTAGCTTTACTTTGATCGACATCTACAACCTTTCTTTTTTCATTTAGTATTTCTCTCACATCACCTTGATACTTTTCACTATCGATAGTATCTTTTGAAGCAACTTCAATGGTATCATCAATTTGTTTGTTATTTTGATTTCTTTTCGAGATCAAACGATAACTATCTTCATCATGACCTTGGTGCTTACAATAATTGCAATACAAAGGTAGATTATCATATACAATCTCCTGAAAAACCTCGATCAACTTACCAGATTTTCCATCCACAAACTGTAATTTATACGATTTGAAAGCTTTTCCATTAGATCAAGTATAACCTTGACCCTAGTTGTGCTAGATCTTGACTTGATTTGAGTAGCTTTATCTATAGCTATTGGTTTTCCAACTGCCGATGCTATAGACAACAGAGACTTCTTTGCAAACAAATTTGGAGATAAGTTTGGTAAAGAAATCCAAACCACAGCTAACGTTGTTTCCTCCTTAGGATTATATCCAATGGATCATGGAAAAACCCTACATTGGTGCTCCTCTCCATTGTAGAGAAGATAATTAACTAAGAGAGATAAAGTTAGTACATAATCTTCATATTGATCAAATCTCAACAAAATTTGTCTTGGAGCAAGTAAGTCAATTAAACAATTGCCCTTGGTATCAAGATGTTTTGGTAAAATTGACGTTAATACCTTTAAATCTAGTGCACCATGGGATAATTTAAACACCACTGCTTGATGCAATCTCTCTTTAATCATAAAGTCTTGCCTTTTCTCCATTGAAAACGTGATAGTATGTTCTCCATGAATTATTTCGATTGATTTTGTGATTGTTTTTGAGTTAATTAGGGTAGATTATTTAGGATTTATAGTATTGAAATTGAAATGGGTGGCGTATGTGGTGGTTTGGGTGGTTGGGCGGGCTGGACAGCCTCGAAAGGAAGCCGTCCAGTGGCCGTAGCAGCCATGAGAGCTGCGCAACTGCTGGCTAGGAAGGAAACCCTAGGTCAGCCGTTTTTTTTTTTTACAAAGACGAGAGTTTGTTTAGTGCCTGTTCATAAGATTTAATCTACCTAACAAATGGTTATTTGAGTTTAAATTTCTTTTCCATTTCCGTAAATATAATAGAAATATTTTAAAGTTGGTGATTCCAAAATAATAACTCAACTAGTAAAGACTTATTGTAGTTCCAGCATTGTTGTCAACACGAATTAGCACATTTTTCTTTATTATATAACCAATAATTAACCATATAACCGATCTCTGTTAGTTTCTGTCTGAAGATTAAAAAAATGGATTCTCATATCTGAATGTGAGAATGTGCAAGTGGATCTTTTCGAAAATTTTGTCTCTGATCATTAATTAAGTGTCACTATTTTAATTAAGCTTGTCACAGTCTAATCACTAATGTTACATGACAATAATTTTTTCAGCAATAGCACTAGTACTAGAATTTCTCAACATTTTTATACTAACCTATAAATTTTTATTATGAAAAATAAAATCAGAGAAACAAGGGAGGAAACGAAAACGATGGGTCATTTTATAAAATTTATATCATATCAAATTTTAATTTATTTAGGACCAAAATTAGATTATTTTTTTGTTTTGAAATTATCCTATTATCTTGATTTCTTTTATATTGGTACAGCCTGATTAATATTTTGCATCTTTTTTAAAACATTATGAAGTTAGTCACAAGTAGAAGAACACAATATCATAAATACTTTTGTAAGATTTACGCAAAAAAATCTCTAGATATTTTTATTCTTTAAAATATGATAAGTTAAGAGAAAATTAAAGACCATAAGATTAAAAATACATCTCAATATGTTACAATGATAAAAATAAAAAATATTAAGCAAAGACAAAAACTTCGATCACACTAATGAAAAGAAATTAATCAAGAGATGAGACTCAAGACCCAAAATTGAATCTACTAAGCTAATTAAATATCCGATAAAGAGATTTAAATGATATGATAGTAAGTTTTTGAATACCTTGTAGTTTGCTACTCAAAATTATTGAAATACTTTGTAACTTACTAATCAAGATATTAGACCTTATTTAATTTCAATAGGAGTAACATAATACGTTTTAGAGTCAGGATTTGGGTGTTTATTACCTACTGGCTTGTTAGCCAGTCATTTCTATCCTATTACCCCAAACCCAAGGTGAAAAATTTAATGTTTCATTATTTTTAAACTTAATACATAAAATATATTTTACACATAAATTTATTTGGGATGGTTCGCTTTTTTAATTTTATTTTATTTTAAAAAGTTTTATTTTTATAAAAGTAACAACTCACCTAATAATTCAGTATGGTTATAAATTTAAATAAAAATCTATCATTTTATCGGTTAAGTCAACTATTAACACCCTAAAAATAAAAAACTACATCACTATTGGTAAAGAACTAAATGGATTGAAATGAAAGAAATATTCTATTTTCATTACAGATTCTAACCTAAAGAAAAATAAATATTTATAATTTATGTAGATCCTAAACTAATTAGAATGAAAGTAAAAATTCAATTAAATGGTTTCGGTCAAGTATAGTTGTTAATCACATTTTAGAATATGAATTTGAACTTAAAAGAAAATAAGTATTTTATCATTAATCACATCTAGATCCTAATTAGAGGGAAAGTAATTACTTTAAAATATCTATAGTTATATATACTTTTAACAATTCTGACAAGACTAAAATATTTATAGCAAATATTGGACATAAAATAAATATACTAACATGACCTAGAAGCATAATGAGACAAAAAGAAACATTTTATTTTGAAGAATGTATTGTATGTATAAATTACAAGGAAGAGAGATGACTTAGTCATCTCGCTTTCAGCAAATAAATACAAGAGAAAAATAAATCAGAAATTATGCTAATCTTCTTTGTGTCGTTCCGATGAACCATGAAGTATACATTAGTTCGGTTCTGTTTGGTCTATGATGACTTATTAAGTAGGGATGTGAGACTAATGAAGTAATCTTCACTGCATGGAATTGTTAGACCACCCATTGGATGGCTGTACCCAAACTCTTCTTTTGCCCAATGTAACAAATCTTGAAACAAAGGATGGCTCAGATATGCTATTGGAACAACAAATCTCCTACATGTTTCACCAACATATACTACAAAATGTCCCTTTGGAACATAATTAGTCGTGGTTGTTGGTGATACACTTTCATTTTTATGTGAAATCGATCGTCGAAGTTTGCTTTTGGCATGAGATATACCAACTAAACCTCTTCCCATTTTTCGAGAAGAAGTAAGTGACCAATAAGGTGATATTCTAAAATAAAAAAAAAGAAATAAAAACAAGCTGAGATGTAAGAGTGAGTAAGACTAGCTAGGTTATGACAAAACAATAGAGAAGCTAGATAGCTTTAACCAGAGAAAGAGGATTCAGGTCACCCGTTCCCTTGACTCAAACACAAACTTACTTGAAAAATTGAAGTGTAGGAATAATAAAATTGTATTGACTAGTGTTTGCAATGGTAGCTTTTGAAAAGTGAAGTGTTATATATATATATAGGGACACTACATTCATCAAATTATAATAAAGAAGAGTCTAGTAAGTGAATTTGGTAAAAACATATGGTTAGATAATAGCAAAATATCACATGGTATTTGGCTTAATATATATATTAAGACAACATGTGTTACCACTTTAGGGTACACAAAAGAATAATAAGCAGATTACACAATATAAAAAATGTGATATGCTAATATATGTAACTAGTTATTCTCTACAAGCACTTACACTCACTACATTTCAAAATTTACGATTGTTTGTTGATACCTAATAAGTTGAGAATCCCAAAGAGTTTGTTCTCTATTATAGGAGCATTGAACTTGAACTTGCATTATTTTGCCACATATTTACAATTAAAACTAAGTGGGGTCATTGGGATAATATATTTAGATTCTTGATATTGGAGCCTCAACTCACCTTGTATAATTTTTTTAATAAACTCAGGTTAGTTGATTAAGATTTGTATTTGGATTCTCTACTTAAAGATTAATATTCCAACTTTGTTCAAGAGTAAAAATGTCTTAATTGATAGAGATTTCTTGTCGAGAATTGGATTTTAACTTTTTGAACATGTTTGTTTCTGGAGTTTAAGTTTTTTACGTATTTTTTCTTTATATAGTATTATTAGTTCGTCCAAAAAATATGTATAAGTAAGCTTTTTAAAATTGTAGGATAAAATACATTGTTTGCTCAAACATGTAAAGCGAGAGATTTGAAAATATAAAAATTATTTATATTAACCATGTATATTAGTTAAACTCTTATTTATGTTTAGGTGTATCATTAGATTCCTAACAACTTAGTTGCCACATAAGCATAATTTGCCACATCATCAATAAAGACATAAAATTCCATGTCACAACATGACACGTGAAACTCTCACCTTGGGCATGTAAAGTGAGAGATTTGATGATATAAAAATTAATTATATTAACCATATATATTAGTTAAACTCTTATTCTAATTAGGTGTACCATTAGATTCCTAACAGCTTAGTTGCCACATAAGCATAATTTACCACATCATCAATAAAGACACATGTCACAACAGGACATGTGAAACTCTCACCTCGGGCTGTCCGCCCCCCCCCCCCCCCCTCCATGCCACAACATGACACGTGAAACTCTCACCTCGGGCTTCCCCCCCCCCTCCCGGACCCCACTTGTTAGTTCGAAGCTGATATGAAGTTTTGATGATTTAACAAACTTAGGAATCTAACAAGGAACTAGATCTTTGTTATTGGGACTGCTTACAGTGAAATGAATGAATAAACTCAGTGTGAGGAATATTTGTGTGTCATCATAAAAAAAGGGGGAAATGTTATATTCTATGTGTTTCAACGAGTTTTTGTTGATTTATATTATCTCTTTCCAAAATACACAAACTTAAGATTTGGCAAACAAAACTTGGATTTTCTCTAAAAATTCAGAATCTTGAAAAGACGGCCATCTTCAAGGAAGAACAATACTCATGCTCAACAAAGAGACCTGATAGAGTGTTGAAGCGTTTTTTTTGAGTTTGAGTTTTGTCAGTCTTTGCATCTTGAAAATTCTCAAGTATACAAGCAAAGACCATCTTGGTGAAGTATTCTCCAACAAGCGCAACAAGGATCTGGTCGAGTTGAAAGCGTCATTGTGTGTCTTAGGAGTTATACTTTCGGGCCTACATCGTAAATCTGTTCCTAATCTATAAAGGATTCAAATCTTGTTTCGGTTTCTAAAAGTCTAAATCATCCAGAGGGTGGTGGTTTAGTGGGCAACCTGTATGTTGCTTAGTTAAATTCTAAATCATCTAGAGTTAGGTGGTTTAGTGGGCAGTGTGGTATCCGCTTAGAAAAGTCTATATTAATCGGTGAGGGTTAGTATAGTGGGCAGTGTTGTATCTACTTAGGCTCATTAAGTAATAGGTTGTATTACTTAGTTTAGAGATTAGGAGGTTAACTCTGTGTGTGGTTGTAAACTTGTTATTACTTTTGCTTTGAGAAAATTAGTAAAAACAGTTTGAAAAGTCCTATAAGACAGGTCGTGGTTTTACTCCCTTGAGCAAGGAGGTTTCCACGTAAAACACTTGTGTAGATCTTACTTCCAGCTGTTTATTTTCTGCAGATTTTTAGTTACTGTTCTTGCTGAGTCAAGGGACCCAGTCCTTGACGGATAAGTGGACAAATACATTCCAACACCACCCCACCCCACCCCGAACCACGGCCCAAAGAAATATTATCTTTTGGTTCAAGCAATCATTTTTTGATTTGGTTCCTGATTTATTCAAGCAATCATCACTAGTTATTGGTATATGGATAATGAGTTAATGATTTTGTTAACAGTTTCAAACTTTTATTTTTGGCTATTTCAAACTTTCAATTATTTTATTATGTGTTAGTGTTTGCTTTTGAGCAAGATGTAATATGTCAACTCATGTGTATGGTTCATTTAGTTTGTCACCTTATTTTCAAGTAATCAGCTTTAACGATTTTTTTGGTTAAATCTTAACGGTTAAACGAATAACCGAACCGATAACAATCAATAACCAATAAATCAATAACTCATAACAATAAGTCAATATCTTAATAATTTTATAATAATTTAGCATGTCTACAAATCGGTAATCGATAAGTCGAACCGATAAACTTTAAAATCAAATGAAACCGATCGATACACAACCCTAAAATTGAATTGTTTTTTTGATACAAAACAAAATTGATCAATAACCTCGCTAACCTAATTTAAACATTAACTCCATATATTAAACAACTAAAACTTTGACTTGATTTTTATCTCTGTTTTTCTGCACAAAGACTTCATTTGCTATAAGATTGTATGTAAAAAAAGGAAAAATCGTATAAAATATCAAACTATTAATTCAAATTAAATGTATAAATTGTGTTTGTGTTTGTATAAAGCAAGGAGAAAACTATATATACAAATATAAATACATATATTTTCGTCTTGTACACTTATAATTATACAAATACAGATCTTCCCCTACCAGTTTTCTTTTGTCTTTCTCTCTTTCTCGCCTTATACAAACACAAATTATACAAATTGTTGGGTTTTAAAGGTGTGAACAGGAAATGTACAAGAGATAACACAAATTACAATGCATAATTTGTGTTGTATAAAGCGCAAGAGAGGGAGATTTGATATCCACATGTTTTATTTCGATTCAGTTGTATACGAATTCAAATTTTATGCAGATATACAAATACAATCATCGATACATATACATAGTAGTTACATATATACAATTATCTAATCGATATACATATACAATCCTTGCACTTTTATACAAACAAGAGGTCTGCCAGCGATATATACAAATCTGATGCTCCATAGCAAACATAAAATTTGCTATGAAGCGCAATTATGTAAACTATAGTTATAGCATACAAATATGATTTTATGTTTGCTAAACCTAAAATTTATTTTAAAAAAAAGGTATGATTTGACATGCCTCATGCATGATAAAATTTCTCTTAGAAGTCTTGTTTAATCGTAGTGTAATATTTAGGGGTTTCCTCATTTGCATGTCACAAACATCAGAATGATATGACGTTTACAATTTAAAATTTCATGTACCAATCAAATTTTATATACCAATCGAACATCAGAATAGACAAATAAAGTACACTTATATAATTGAGATTCATCAAGTATTTTATTATTTTTAATTCATATAATTTTATTTTCAATTTATTTTATTTTCTCAAGGTTTTGTCCTTACAATGGAGGAGTTAGGCATGACTTCAACCTTAATATTTATCAAATATCATAATTATACGCAGGAGGATATAAATCTTACCCTCGAGAACATTGTAAAAATTAAATTATATAAAATCAACTTGATATACCTATATACGCTAAAATATGCACCATATGCAAAAATGCTAGTGGAGTAGTTAGAGAATTCCGTAGCATCAACATTAGATCAAGTGACCATTGTGGTCTCTAGTAATGTCTCCATCTCTTGTTGATCCAGTATTGCCCTTGCTGCAATGAAGGGTGTCAACAAATCGATTTGGATCGAGTATTGATCAAAACCAAATTAATTTAATTGATTTATTAACTTATTTAAGTCAAAATTAAATCAGTTTGGATGTTCTTGATTTTAATTTGACTTAATTCATTTATTAATCATACATCAAAGTAAAAGAAACGATTCATTCAAAAGGGAAAAGAAGCTAATGCAAAAATCAGAGGGAGAACTTAATGTATCTTACAGTGTTATATCACTTCGAAAAAGTTCATTTAAGACTTCACCTACCAACACTTTAAGCAAGCGCTCAAATAACAGGCAACTCTAATGAAAGAGTGACTCATTTATAAGTTTTTTTACACTTCACTGACATGGGTAAGGCCATACTATCTTAATGCAAGTCTTACCTTGATTAAGATCGGATTTTAACCAAATTACCTATGTTTTGGCATATACAATGCCCTGATGATATGCACACACTCATTATGCTGAATGTGGATGCTCCAAGTCATTTAAATACTATGTATTATGTAGTTCAGAACTCAATTATTGCAAATATACTATAATGATAGAACTATATTTTCATTTTAATGTTGGAATTATTAAGTTGTTCCAATTGCATCTTCACATGCTCATAATTTTCTTCTTAACTCCTTAATCCTATTCACCAATTTCAAAAGAATAAACTGAGATCTTTCGTTGACTCTCTCCTTGTCTCACCATCGAAAAAATTTACAATTCGCGGCCTCATAGTGAGGACAAGACCAAAATCGTCTTCTCGAATTGCGATCTGACCAAGACGTCTGCATTTGCAATAAGATTTCATGCTTGCATCGCACTTCAGCATTGGTCATTGAATCATTCTCATCCATACAGAACTCATCCAACTCAGATTTTGTCATTCCTAACCCTAACATTTATATATAAAAATTGTGAAAGAAATTTAAAATCAGAACTAATAATCAACATGAAAATGTGTAAATATATAGAATATATACAAAAATAACTTTACCTTAGGAGCAATTTAACTCTGATACTTGAAGAACAATGGAGGTTTGCTTTTTAAAAGATGAAGAACGTTTGATAAAGAATAAGAAATCTGAATTAATGAGGTTTCTTTTCTCAAAGTTATTTTAACACGTGGACAATATTTAGTGGTCAGTAATTGGTTAAAAAAAGTGGTCATTATTGTCTAAAAATAACACCCACGCGCCTCACATCGGTGAAGTCACGGACTCAGTCTTTGAGATTTCGGACATAGGCTGAGATGATACTCATGCATTATCCCTACTTATTATTACTAATTTAAATCAAATAAAAAACAACATCAACAACAATATTCCTAGGGAAGTTCAAAAAATTAGGATAGCATCTATAAACCTTGAGATTGTTCCCAAGGATCCTTAGCTCGAGTACCTTCAAAATTGATACAATGTTTCATCACCATTCAAAATTTTATAAAAAAATATTAGAGAAGAATCACTGTAAACTGATGTCCCCATTATATATATATATATATATATATATTCCACGGCTTCTCCAAATAGGTGAAATAAACCAAAATCACATAGGATTATATTACCAGCTTGCCAAAAAGAAAATGTAAGCAAACATGTTAATTACATCGAAGTACATTTCTTTTTAAAACCATATAAAAGAAGTGATCAGGTTCGGCTCAATGCCTTTAAAAATAAGGCATCCGTCTTAGGCCCTCAAATTTGAAAGCTCCATTTTTATAAGGTTTTTTAACAAAAAATTATATTATATTCAGTGGTGTAGCCAGGAATTTCATGAAGGGTGTCCAAACTTTGAATAGTAAATGTAAAAAAAAAAATGATGATTTAAATTACCAAAACAAAAAATCAAGCTAAGTAATATTTAATTAAATATAAGAATATTTTTAATAGAATTAACAAGTGTATAATTCAAAACTAACATAAAGACAAAATAAACTACTATGGAAAGCACAATTTAAATATATTATTACAATTGTAATCGACGATGTTTCATATCTTGAAACGTTTTATAATACTCATTAGAAATAGTACGAAATACTTTCTTTTCTACATAAGACACTATACAACCATCTAAAACTCATCATCCATTCGATTTCGCAAGTCATTTTAAATAAATAACAAGGTAATCAATATGTTGCATCTTCACTCTCACTATACTCCAACCAGTCATACGCTTGATACCAATCAAAGTTGAAACGACACATTGTTTTAGCAATATATGATTGTGGATATTCTATATATTAGGTCAACAAGGACCAAGTTTAAGATATGCCCTTCTTATTTCATCACGAAGATTTGGATCATGTAATAAAATTAAAGTTATTTTTGTTGGATCAAATTCTAGAATATTCAAATCAATGCTTTGTTTTTGAGAAGAATGTGACGACATCTCTATTTGATCTACTATTGTTTCTTTATTTGGTTGACTTAGAGACGTCAAACTTTTTTTGGTACTCTATTATAATAATTGCTCAAGTCCATTGAAACTTGAAACTAAAATATTACCTTGGTTATTTTTGTTATAAAATAAGAGAAAGAGAAGAAAAATAGAGAGATAATTATTGAGATTCTACTCTTAATAATATTGTGATATAATTTGGGTAAATGGATATCCTATTTATAGAGAAAGAAAATCTTATTCCACAAGAAAAATATATTAAAATTTAAGAAAATCTTATTCCGCAAGGAAAATGTATTAAAATTTAAGGAAATCTTATTCCACAAGGAAAATGTATTAAAATTTAAGAAAATAATTCAATTTTAATTGAAAAAAAATCCTTATTAGTCCTAATCATAAAAGAAATGAACATCATTAATATTTTTTAAATGAAATTAAAGCTTAATTTAAAGTACTTTTTAAACGAAATTAAAGCTTAATTTTGAAGTAAGGTTTGACACCGATTACCACCAAGCTCAACATTTATGTGAAAGTTGCAAGGGATCGAAACGGGCAAGGAAGTGGGTCTGTGACAACTCTAACCAACTCTACTATGGTTTTTTTATTTTTTTTATTTTATTTTAAGGTTTTCAAAATACTATATATATTAATAAAAAGTCAAAAACTTTATGTATATATAATATAATTTTTCAACGAAGGGTATCCGATTGGACACTCTGAAGACAACATGCAACCGCCTCTGATTATACTGGGGTATAAGTTGGGGGTACTTATGCATTATCCCTACTTATTGTTAATAATTTAAATCAAATAAAAAACAACATCAACAACAATATTCCTAGTGAAGTTCCACAAATAAGGGTAGTGTCTATAAACCTTACTTGATCCTTAGGGCATCTCCAACCCTACATTCTATTTTACTCTCCAAATATAAAATTCTCTTTTTTTTCAGACAATCAACTCCAATTCAATTCTCTATTTTACTCTCTAAAAAGAATCTTCGAATTCTCTATTTTTTCAGACAGCCAACTCCAATTCAATTCTCTATTTTACTCTGTAAAAAGAATCTTCTTCTCTCTCTCTCCTCAATATTATATTATTATTTCTATTTCATTTTCTTATTTCATAATATAAACCTGTTCTTTCTTTTTTCAAAATAATCACCCTATATAATTTTCATGTAATATAAAATTATTATTTTTTAAAAATTCTTTATTTAGTATAAAATTATATGTTATTCTAAATTTTAAAGAATAACTACGGAAAATTGAAAAAAGAAATCAACAAGCACAACCGCAATCACAAAAACAACAATGCTCTAGATCATACACTATCACAACCGCAATCACAAAAACAACAATGCTCTAGATCGTACACTATCTTTTTTTCGAATATTGTTAAATCTGAAAACGACCTAACGAATTATTAAATTATTGTTGTGATTTTAAAAATCATTATGTTATGTATTGTATTGTTATCTTGTATTTAAATTATTATGTCATGTATTGTATTTTAAAATTAATATTTTCATTTTATCATTTAAATTTTGTGCATTCTTCATAGTGAAAATCAATAATAATATCAAATTATCTCTTAAAGTGACGAAAATTGAAAAAATATATTTAAAATATTGTTAATTCGGGATGAAAGTAGTATATATTAAATAGTATATTACATATTATATTATACTTAAAAAGAATTACGAATATTAGAAATTTAATTAATACCCTTATATGAAAAATAATATGTTAGTTATAAATAGTAGAAATAATATTAAAATAATGAAAAGTGAAATAGAGAGGTGGAGAATTACTATTCACCTCTCTATAAATAGATAATAGAGAACTTTTTAGAGAGTGGTTGGAGACCCATATCTCTATTTTACTCTCCAAATATGAAGAATGGAGAGTAAAATAGAGTGGGGTTGGAGATGGTCTAATTAGCTCGAGTACCTTCAAAATTGATACAATGTTTCATCATTATTCGAAATTTTATGAAAAAAATATTTGAGAAGATTAATTGTAAAGTGATGTCCCATTATATATTCCACGGCTTCTCCAGATATGTGAAATAAACAAAAATCACATAGGATTATATTATCAACCTGCCAAAAAGAAAATGTAAGCAAACATGTTAATTACATAGAAGTACATATTTTTTGAAACCATTAAAAAGACGTGATCAAATTCGGCTCAATGACTTTAAAAATGAGGCATCCGTCTTAGGACCTCAAATTTGAAAGCCCCAACTTTATAAGTTTTTTAACAAAAAAATATATTATATTGCATTTTTTTTAGTTCATTTCAAAACATTAAAGAATATTTCTTTCATTTTTGTCAATCATAAAATTTTACTTTTACATGACATGTTTAAGACCACAAGATTAAAAAATATTTTGGTATATATATAAATATATAGTTTAAGACCATAGAAAAAATAAAGTTTTTTCATTAAAAAAAAAAAGAAATAACTTTGCACCTCACAAATAAAAAATTAAAAGACAAACTCCGATTTATTTTTGATTTTCCACTCTACCAAATGGATTGGATGGGTTTAACACTCACTCTTTGTTATGTGTTAGCTCTCGATGTCTAATAGTCAAACATTGATTTGAGTTTTGGTATTCCATATAATAAGACTTAGTATTAAGTGTTTAAATGAAAAATTTAGGCAACTTTAAGAGGTTGCATAAGTATTTAGCCTTATTTTTGAACTTTCAAAATAATAAAATGAACTTACGATGTCTTACTATCTATAGCTTTCCTCCTAACAAAGACCACCACAAAAATAAAATAAATCACTTTAGGATTGTACCCATATAGGTACACATTGGTCAAATTCGCAAGAGCTTTCATCGTCTTGAACTTGGTCAAGATTACGTTGTTGTTTTTGTTGATATTCTTGCTCATTATCCACTTTGGACTCCAAAGTAAATGGTGTTTCACTATCATTAAGTTTGTGTAGATGTTCAAAAAATTCTTGTTCCATCAAAAATTGTGAAAATGCAAAAAAAAGAAAGTTTGTAAAATATTCATAACTTTATTACTGATCAAGTAAAAGAGTTTTGCGCAATTTAAATTATCTTTCTTATCATTGAAGCGTATTTTATTCTGAAAATCCGAAGAAGTGTCCTTCACAACATTGATAAGGACCAACCAACCCATTGCAGTAGGACAGGTGGTCGTGATTATATTTGATGGGTTCAACAACCCAACTCCTTCTATGCGAAGGTTCGTATATTGGAACCAAAATGATGTTGGCAATATATTTTTTGATTGTCATTCTGTTTCAGATTACATTTTATCACAATTTTTTTATTTGCTTATAAGATGGGAAAATGGTCAAAAATACCCCCTCAATTTTGATTTATTAGTTGACTATATCCCTACCGTTTAAATAAAGTTAAACATGCCTTGCCGTTACTAATTTCACTATTTATACCCCTCAATTGACATAAATCTCCAAATTGACTCAAATTAACCAATTTTACTCAAATTATCCAATTTTAACCCGACATAATCCACCTAATAATAACCCATTTTTGTTCATCTTTATTTCTTTTCATCTTCATCTTTAAAATTAATAAAAAAAAGTCCAACATAATAACAAATCAGCAAATTAACAAGAAAAAACTGTCTGGAAAAGTTTCAATCCCGCTGAACAGTGCCAAAAAACAATAATATCAAACCAAAAAAATATAAAACAATCAACAACAAAGTGTAATCAAGGTTTCAAAATTTCATTCATGATTTTGCCAAGAACTTAGTAATTTGAGGTATCGTTCACCAACACACAAATCATGTTTCTTTGTACATGAATTCGTCAAGAGACTGAGTAATGTTGAGATTTTTGATGAAGTTCTTCGGGGGAGAGTTTTGCAAATGAGGGATGTTCTTGGTTGATTTTGAGTGGATTTTGTAGAATTCATGATAGGTTTATGAATCTAAACGAGTTTGAAGGAAACCATTCAATTCTAGATTGCGCCCAATCAGATCCCCAATAAATGGAGGTTTGGCGCGACGTGTCAACACTGTGCCCAATCAGACCCTTGTAAATGGAGTCCTGCGCGACGCGCCAGTCATGCGCCTGTTGATTTCCAATTTTGGCTCTCCACAATATAAATTAATTATCGTATTTCTTTAATTTCAAACTATTTGAAATAATTAGTTTTATAACATTCAAAATATTTTTTTCAAGTTATTTTTAAAGTAATTTTAGTCACTTTTATAATTTTTAAATAATAAATATGTTTTTATATAATTTTATATATAATTAGTACATTTTATAAATATTCAAAAATCATCTCAAAAAAGATTTTGTAGTGTTGAAATACTTTACTAATTAGTTTAGCTATATAATAGTTTACATTTTTGAAATAATTAGTTTATAATTAAGTTGATTATTTTTATTTCATTAAGATTAAGAATCTCATTAATTAATTTTTATAAATTCGTCTTATTTAGCTTTTGGCCGAATTCACCAATTAATTTCAAATTCGACTAAGTTTTTAACCTCAATTGGTTATAACTTCAATTGCAAATATATTCATCTCTTAGCTTCAGTTGGGCCATTGATTCAAGATTTTCCAACAGCCCAACAACATACTTCTAGCAGCTACCCAGCCCACCAAGCCGACTCAATTCCAATTCAATACAATACCCGACCCAACCCACTGCTTCTTCTCACTAGATCCACCCAAAAAACCAACTAACAATCCCAGCAAGCAATTCTCCAAACGGAAAAAGGAAACGGCGTGAGCATAACGGCGTTCATTTCTTGCCAACGGTCACAAGACCCAAAAGCGACAACACACGAAAGCAACACGGCAAATAAATGCTGAGTTCACGCCTTAGACGCGTACTGGCAGTACACTGCAATTTTTGTTGTCTTTTTCTTCCTTTCTCTCGACAACCAGCTTTACTCGTATAGTGTTTTCGGCGATGGCAGATGCGTGCTCATCCTTTTGGATGCGAGATCGAGCCACGCAAGGGTGCAAGGACGCTCGATCGATCAAGGACGTCTATCTCTCTTCTTTCCGTTCGATATCGTGAGAATCACTTGGGATATTCTTTTGATTTGGTTAGAAATCCGTTTGGGAATTCAAAATTCGTGGGGTTTGAATTCGGGTTTTCACCAGTTCCCCCAAAATTCGAACCCTAGAAATCTTCTATAAATACTCCCCTCTTCTTCATTGTTAAGGGTTGAAAAAAAATTGGGAATTAGCTAGCTTGAAAACATACTAAAAATTTCAGTTATATTATTATATACGAATATTTAGGATAGTTTCTTGGAAGGGTAGAGACCGGAATTCAGACCCTTGCTTATTCGTGATTCTTGTTTGCTTCTGCTCGGTTCGTCAGAGTTTTCCGAAATCCCATTTCAGTGGTGAAAGTTCTTCCCCGCTGCTCTGCTCGTTGTTGTCTCCGGTTCGCCCAGGAAAAGGTGAGAATCTTGTCCTTATCTCATTTTGTTGCCCACTTTCCTCTCGACTTTTACGTGTCATGAATGTCTATGACTTTTATGCTTAACATGATACCGGCATTACTCTCTCTAAATGCTAGATTTTATTCATTTTATTAGGTTCGGAGTTAGTTTGATACGGGGTTTGTCGTGTTGAGTATTTGAGGGCTCTTCATACTCTTTGTTTTCGTTTGTTTATGGAATCTGGGTTGTTTATCTTATTTTATTTACGATGTTACTTCTTCATTTTCTATAGACATGATTATAGTTATGATGTTTCTTAGAGTTTGAAAGTCAGCATGTTGGATTGAGTCTTTGGTTATCAGATTCATTGAGTATTAGAAGGACTAAATGTTGTTGTGATTCACCTATTCATTTTAGTTAGTTCATTGTTTTGCTATGAATAGAAAAGAGCTTCATAAAATTGATTGTATGGATTTTTTTTCTTAACTCATACTCGTATATTTCCTCTTTTCTCTGTTGTATGTGAACTCCATTTGAGTCCGTTTGGACTATATCCTTCTTTCCTTGCATTTCGGATGGGTCATAAAGGCTTGAACTCATAACATTTTGAGTTCACCAATTTGTCAACCCAAAGACGCCGATAAACAGGTTGAAAAAGGCAGCTGATTACATGTGCAATTGAGGCAGAATTCAAGTCCAAAAAAACCCAAATAAGGGGTTGTATATATGATGTATACCTGCTTCATACACTGGTATACATGTAAAAATATTGATATACAGGTCCAAGGGATTAAAATACAGGATTACAGGGCCAAAAATGAGAAATACAGATTTTTGGGAGTCCAAAGGATAAAAATATACACCAAGTATATGTCATATGTGCATGAAAACGAGTGGTATACAGTGGTATACAAGGCTGTATACGCAATACTTTAAATGGAAAGGGGCTAAAGCCCAATCACATATGTTCCAGCAGATCAGGGTAGCAGAAAAATGGACCAAAGCCCAATGAAATAATCAGTTTTGACAATTTTAGAATAAGACAAGTTGAAAGAAGTTGGGCCTGCTAGCCCAACAATTTCGAATTTTGGCAAAGGCCCAAGTTTATGATCTTCTTTCCCCTTTATTGTATTTAATTATAGGAAAAATTACATAAGTGAAGGTCTTTTATTTAATAATTACCATTTTTAAGTATACTTTTAATTTATTACCATTTTTGTCAACTTTTAGCAATAGCTACTTAAAACAATTTAAAAAGAAATTTGTTCCTTTTCATGCCAATTCGCTCATATCAATGTTAGGGTTTTGTTGTTCTTTCTTCTCCATTTCATTCACTCATATCCTCTCTATTTTCTACTCTTCTGTCCGAAAATTTTAGGGTATTGTTGTTCTTTCTTCAGCATAGAATTCTAATGGAAGAAGATAAATGAAAATTGCCTAGAAAAAGTCCGCGGATACAGAGTGATGGTGGTACTTCGAATCAAAAAGTTTATAGAAGAAGTCGAATGAGGGGTCAAGTTTCATCTCCTATTACTACGGATGAAGTTAATGACGGTCCCAATTTTAGTTTGGGAATCTCACAAGTATCGGGTGAGCAGAACAAGGAGGAGCAGAACAAAGGTAAAAAACGAGTTAAAGAGGTGAATAATGTGAAGAAATTGAAAGAAAGATGCGTTGAATCTTGAGCAAATTGAATCTTGAGGTTAATTGAATGTTTGTTTATTGAGACTATTTCTTTTTTACATTTCAATTCGATTTTTTTGCAGCATATTGATGTCATTTTCTATTATCTAAGAAAGAAAGGAAAATATGAAGCCAACAGTAATGTTCGGTTTACGACTACTGATTGTGTGTTCAAGACAAAGATTACTACTTCTTTCTTTCAACTTTGTGATGCTTATGAGAATAAGAAGAGCTATAAAGTAAAAGATTCTAATGATATTGCCCGGTATATATATGGACGTCGTTTGTTGGCAAGTACTTCGTGGAATAAAGTGGATTATATTCTTTTTCCACTAAACATTAAAGAGGGTTGTCTTTGGAGGTATATGATTCATTTCTGGCAAGGGATGAGGTGAATTTTGAGGTTAAAAATATTGTTGATCAATTGTTTTACCATATTACTTGAGCGTGGTCAAGTTCTATGATAAGCGTCCTGAATTGAAGGCAACACCAAAATACAATGGGATAAATGAGTTCGAGAAAATTGTGTTTCATTTCATAACTAAAGGTGTTCCCAGACAACAAGATGACTCCCTGTAAGTATTATCAAATAGGTATTCTTTTTGGTATTAAGTAGATATTTTGATAATAATTTTATATTGAATTTTTTAGGGACTGTGGAGTTTTCGTTGCTGCATTTGCGGAGTTTGTAAGTAATGGCCAACATATTATAAATCAACAAGTAAAGGCAGACATTCTCTGAAAGAGATTTGGAGCTATATTAAGGGAATATGCAAGAAGGAAGCAAGCGAGTGACCTTCAAAGTGAAGACGAAAGACCGGATAGATAAAGAAATGATATAGTTATATTAGTTAGTATATGACTATGAAAACTATATGGTGTAAAAACAGTTTGTAGTTAGTATGGCTATGAAAAATTATATTGGTCTATTCTTAACTTTCTGATTGCTTAGTTTTATTGAGCAAATGTGTGCTGGCGTGCTTAATGTTTTTGACAACCTTATACACTTACCAGGAAATGAAGTTATGTTTGATTTGGAGTCATTGCATTGCATCGTGTAGCAAATCAGTCAGCTCAATGTGCTATCTTGTTTTTGATATCAAGCATGTGTTACCTTGTTCATGCGTCCTGTGATGCATTTGGAGCGTAGGACTAAGTAATTTATTCTCTTATGAGCTACTATTGTAGGTTGGGTCTCTAAATGTCCATTGAATTATGTTCTTTTTGAACCAAGAATTAGTAAAGGCGGATTTAGATGGAAAGCAGGTATGTCCCTCACCTGTAAAACTCTAAGCAGGGGACTTTCACCAGGAACTCTCAACTTTATAAAAAGGCTTCCCCATTGAAACAATACAGAGGCCAGCAAAACAGCAAACAATAGAGATAATGAACCCTCTATCCCATCCAACATTTGTACTGACCCAAACCACAATAGTAACTCCAATGGATGCTCCAATAGTTATACTTAACAAGAACCGGTTGAAGCAGTTGGAAATGTTTTTGCTGCTCTGTTTTGGGTCGTCCTATTCGAACTGATCGGCACCTAATGCCGGAATACAGCCCCGAATTCCCCCTGCTCCCAATGCCGTTCATATCACATCTAACTATAAACACGGAAACATTCGACTAAACTGAACAACATGAGATTGCACAACTAAGAAAACATTCCACTAAACTGAATAACACGAGATTGTTGAACTAAGGGAATCAACCATATAAACAGACATGATCCAAATTCGTATAGTAAATCAATGAGCTTCTAAAACAAAATGCTAAAACAATCAGAAGAGTAAATTAAGAAAGAATTTAAAAAAGTCATCAAATCATAACAAATCAAACCAACAAACTGCAAAAATGAATTAAACTTGAATAAAAAGTGTATTACACTGTATTAAAGTTGAATTAGAATAGTGAATTAAGAAAGAATTTAAACAAACAACTAAGGAAACATAGAGAGAGTCTTCTATGGATGAGCTTCTAAAACAAAATGCTAAAACAAATTTTATTTCTTATTCTTATTCTTGATCATATGGCCTAACATTTTTGCAAGTCTTCCTATTGTGACCTTGTTGTCCACAGTTGCTGCATGTAATTTTCTGCTTCTTGAATCCATCTTCTCTAAGTTGTGTATGTCTTTTATTTTTGGCCTTCCCGGAGGTCTCTTTCCATGAGGTGGAAGTACAACCTATTCAAGAACATGTGTTGGTGTGTTCCATGTGCTTTCATCTGGCAGGGGATCTATTTGAAATTGATATGTCAGCAATAAATTTTTTCTTATATAGTAACCAGAGCAATATTTCTCATAACCAGTGTGTTTTATTGTTAAAACAGCCAAAGCATGCGGACATGGCAACTCATCCAATTGAAATCTCCCACATATGCATGTACGTTGGTGAAGACATACTGTGAATTATGTAATACTATCAAGTACCGTATAGACATATTTATTTGTCTCTACAACCTATGAAAAGAACAAAATATAATCAAGAGAGAGTTTAGATATGAATCAGAAGAAAAAATATTAGCAAAAATATTTACAGATCAAGCTTACCCTTGATTTTTCTAACGCAGTTTTATTGCGCTGCAATATATTTTCATACTTTTTTCCAAGGTGAAAACCTGAAAATTTCGCCTTTGATCTGTTTTTGTTATTCCATTTCTGGACAAGCTGTCTCATGAATTCCAAGAGGTGCAAGACTGTAAGAACTTTGGCATGTCTTGTTCTTGAATTGACTGATTCTGCTATATTTGATGTCATCATCTAACCTCTGTTTACTTCAGCATGCACACGCGACCATTTGTTGTATCCAATGTTCAGCAAGTAATCTTTGATCCACTTATCTATCTTCTCAACTATTGTCATACATTGATTAAATTTTGTCATGGTGTATGTTTTTTCCATAGAGTAGAACAACTCAGTTACCCTTTGCTGACGTTTTCTGAAATTTTTCATTATGTTTTGCAGTAAGTGCCACATACACGCAAAATGAGGTACTTCATCATAGACTCTCGAAGCTGCCTTAATAATGCTTGCATGCCTATCGAAAACAATACACATCTCTAATCTTTGACCGAATGTGTCTCTGAATTGCTCAAAAAACCACCTCCATGATGCATCATTCTCTGAATCGACAATGGTATAAGCAAGTGGCAGTATACTCCCTGCACCATGTACAATCTGTTTGATACAATTTTAATACATTTTTACTGTAACTATAATTCTTTTTTAATTCATAGTTTAGAAATTCAATATAGAAAATACTAGTATCATATTCGAAAGTCTCACCTGCTGCATCTAAGGTATTAGCGGTTAGTAGTGTCCCTTTGTATGCTCATTTTAAGAAAGTTCCATCAACAACTACAATTGGTCTACAATATTTCCATTCTTTTATCAAGGTAAGCAAAGCTACAAATGCATATAAAAAACGATCATCCTCTGATTTGTGCAGTCTTATATGAGAATCAGGGTAAGTTGCCTCTAGTATGTGAAAGTAGCTTGGCAACTTTGCATATGATTGAATTGGATCAATCCGGACTAATTCACGAGCTGCTTCTTTAGCTCTCCAAGCTTGCATATATGTGAGTCGCACACCATATTCAGCTAACATGTCACGTTGTATATCTTTTGGTGTGTAAATAACATCTGGTTCCGCACATTTACCCACAATACACTCTTAGTTACTTGCCTTTCCGATAATGAATTATGTAGCAACAAACATGTGTGTTCACTTTCAAATTCTCTAATCTTGAACATTTGAGATTTGTTCAAGCTTGAAGCTCATAAACTCCAGCTACAGTTTTCTCCTAGGCACTGTATCGAATAGCTGTTGAAAAAAAAATTAATATACAATCAATAATTTAAAGTGACTTGAATTTAGGTCTTACTTGATTGAGCTTGATCTTCTTGTCTTGAATTGAAAATGCTTAAGAATGGAATGTCTTTTTAGTGCACTGGTGAGGACATATTTATTCTTATACACTTGATCTTTCTCAAATAAAGAGTGATTTGGATTAACAATGATGTCTGGTGCTAATTCTTCTAGCTCATCAACTTCCTCACATGATCCAAAGCCAATTAACCTTATTGCTTCACCAATACCATTAAATGTATTAGAGAAGTATGAATTGTGTATCTTGTCATATCTTGATGTTCCTTTTTGGTTTCAACATATACTTTTACCCCCATATCATTATGAATTTGAATTGGAGGAGACCTTTCATCAATTCTATATCTGATTTCAACTTTACTTGTTGATGTGTCTATTGACAAATGAGTAGCAATTATAGAAACGAGGGTGGCAAACGTTGATTCTGTATTTATCAACACACCATCTGCCAAGTAATTAATGTTGACACCCAATTTTGACCCTCCCCCGATAAGAATTAATTCGCGAGCTTCTCGATTTTCAAACGAGATTTGTTACTTTCTATGATCTTTAAATTATTTTAAAGAGATTTGTTACTTTCTATGATCTTTAAATAATATATATGTTTTATGTAATTTTGTGTATAATTAGTATATTCTATAAACATTTCAAAGATCATCTCAAAAAGATTTTAATTTTAGTAAGTATTTTATTAAATTAGTCTAGTTTAATACATGGTTATAATTTTGAATCATAAATTAAATTAATTATTGTATTTCGTTAAGATTAAGAAGCTCGTTAGTTAATTATATTAAATCGTCTTATTTAAATTTTAGTCAAATTTGCTAATTAAACTCGATTTGGCTAAGTTATTAAAGACCAATATTTGGGCCCTCCTTCTAAATTTTCAGCAGCCCATTCCCTTCAATACAACAACATTGCAACAATGCATACATGCAGTACCAAATTCCCAGCCCAATTCAATTTTTCCCTTTGTGTTTTTTTTTCAGCTTCACTAGCCCAGTCCAATACCCATCAGTAAACATTCATAAATACAACAACGTACTGTAGCGTCTTCTTCCTCAGCCAGACGCCCAAATCTCGATCCAGCAACCCAGAACCGCGACCCGAGCCCAGAAAATCAGGCAGCTGCGTGGCTCTCTCCTCTCCCCTTATCCCGTTCGTACAAGAATATTCTCGAGTAGCCAGGTGTGTGCATCTCCTCGCATCGATCATCCTCTGCTCGAAATCGGACGGATACCATTCTCATTCCGTTGAGAATGGTACTATTCCAGCTGCTCAACTTTATCTCTAAGGGAATTTGAATTTTGAATTGGAAAAATTCTATCTAATTGTTTCTGTTTGCCCCCCTCTTTTTCAGCCCTGATTGTCATCTATAAGTAGCCCCCATCTGCTTCATTGTAGGAGGTGGGAGACAGGAGGAAAATTTGGAGTTAGAAAAAAACAAAAAAAAGAAGGGTTGGATTGAGCTAGGATTGGGGAGTAAAAAATATATATATATCAAAGCCAAAATCGAGGCAAGAATGGCATGGTTGTGAATCAGTTGATTTATTTTTAGACCCTCTTTTGAGAAGCTTTCTTCAAAGTTTTGCCGGAATCCATCGTAGCTCCGTCGGAGAAGTGGAAGTTGCCCGCTCTCTCACTCGTTGGTCCCAGATTTGCTGCTCAGAAACAGGTAAACTCTTCTTATCATTTATGCTTAGTTTCGGTCTTCTTTGTGGATTTTGGTTTATGTGTTCTTAAAGAGTATTGTGGATTGATAGATATTGGTTAGAAATTGTTTCTTCTACTCTGTTTACCACTAATATGTTTATTATGAAATCTCTCGGCTTCCTCTATCTTATCTTTAGTGAGTGTTGAATATGTGAAGTCTTAGGATATTGAAGTAGTTATCTTAGCATGTTTTTAGGCTCAATACATGACGAACGAATTTCAACATGAACTAGGCTACTGTTTGTTCTTATGGAGTTAAAATGCTCTACATTCTTCCTTTGTTTTTGAAAGATGATTAGTGTCTCCGTTACGGTTTGCTCATTGTATTCACTGATTTGCTTAGCTTTGTTAGCCGTTGAAATTGAATCAATTTCTCTGTCCTTTCTCTTTTACTTGAATCTCTAAGGTCCCATTGTACAAGTTTAGTTCCAGATTTCTTATAGAACCTTCAATTGTACAAGTTTAGTTGGATCTTGAGTTTGATTTACACATTATGATTTTATTTTTTGCTCCATGGATGTTGTTTCAAATTTAGTGTGTTCTTTTTGTTTGTCCAATGCTTTTCTGTTCAGCAGTAGCTAAGTAGATATGATTGAAATATGACTCCTCTGTTTATTTTAACTTATTTTTAAAATCTCACACTAAGTGTTTATTTTATTTATCCACTTTTTTAGTTGTAGATCATGTGTGTTCCTTATTTTGGTTGTTAGTAGAAGACTTGCTCTTAAGAGGATAGTTAGAAGTCGATAGATTATAAGTTTTTCCTGTAATGCTAAATTAGCTTCCTAGCTTGATTTTTATTACACTATTATTTTTATTGTTTTTGTTGGTTCTAATGTTACTTCCTTTCTTTTTCTTTTTGTTCCGCATGAACCTTCTTGCTCGAGTCCAATGGACTCCCCTCTCTTGCATTTTCCTCTTCTTCGAGTCGACCTCATCAAAGTCGTGAAAGAAAAATTATTGTTAAAAACACAGTAGCAACAGCAGATCTAATGGCCAAAAATTGGAAAATTTTGGACTTTAATAGGTCCAATTTGCAGCGGTCCCAAATGGGACTGAAAATTGAAAATTTTGGACCTTAAAAAGTCCGATTTACAGCAGGTAGCAGCAGTCCCCAAAGGGACTCAAAATTGGGAAATTTTGGACTTAAAACAGTCCAATTCGGGCACAGCAGTGGCGAAAATGGGCCGAAATTCCCTTTTCATCCATTCCTTTATTTTATTAAGCTCCTTTACTCTATTTGTAAATATATGTTGATGATCGCTAACTTCTTAACATTTATTTTTGTAGCTTAGATGAATCCTTGAAAGTTTTTAAATAACTCTTCTATTTCGTTGCTTGTTTACTTTAAGAATTTTCAAACTCTTTCAAGTTAGGCAATTTAAGCTTAAAGAATAACTTGAGAATCATTCATGTTCTTTCGTAGTTATTAAGAAGCTTTGAATCCATGTTAATGAATTTGAACTAATTCTTTGGTTTAAAATCTTTGACTTGGATAAATTATCAAGTTAAAAACATTTTCGACGCTTTAACCCTTTTGTTTAATACTTCATTATCCGTTAAGTATAAATTAATCTCTATTCATTTTCACAAAGATTTTTATGAATATCGTAAGCCTTTTTTTTTTTCCTTAAAAATTAGCCAACTTTTAAATCTGTCGGTCAACCGCGTGTTAGCGGATTCTCTAAGATGCCTAAACCCTTCTTTAGAGAATTATTTGAACCCTTACCCGACTCTAGTTCTATTTAAATTGTTTCTTTCAAAAAACCTTTTTTTAAATAGTTTTCTTAATTTTTCCTAAAAAAGTTAAGTGGCGACTTCAAAATTACAGATTTTTCCAAAACTTAACAAAGTTGCCAAAGTTGTGGAAATGGTCTAGAAACCTTAGTTTTCGAAATCGGATCGTAACAATTAATATATTTGTTGCTAGGATCCCATCGTCCATTGAAGTAAAGCAGCATAGCCAAATTACTCATTTTTTTTTCTGCACATTATTAAAAAGTCATCAAATTAAAACTTGATATGGCAATTATAGAAACATAGAGAGAGTCTTCTATAGATTGAATTAAACTTGAATCTATTATGAATTAACCAGGAAAATCAATCAGATGAGTAAATTAAGAAAGAATTCAAAAAAGTCATCAAATCATAACAAATCAAACCAACAAATTGCAAAAATGAATTAAACTTGAATAAAAAATTTATTACACTGTATTAAAGTTGAATTAGAAGAGTGAATTAAGAAATAATTTAAACAAGGAGAGAGTCTTCTATAAATTGAATTAAACTTGAATCTATTATGAATTAACCAGGAAAATCAATCAGAAGAGTGAATTAAGAAAGAATTCAAAAAAGTCATCAAATCATAACAAATCAAACCAACAAACTGCAAAAATGAATTAAACTTGAATAAAAAGTGTAATACACTGTATTAAAATTGAATTAGAAGAGTGAATTAAGAAAAAAATTTAAACAAACAACTAAGGAAACAAGGAGAGAGTCTTTTATAGATTAAATTAAACTTGAATCTATTATGAATTAACCAGGAAAATCAATCAGAAGAGTGATTTAAGAAAGAATTTTAAAAAGTCATCAAATCATAACAAATAAACAAGGAGAGAGTCTTCTATAGATTGAATTAAACTTGAATCTATTATGAATTAACCAGGAAAATCAATCAGAAGAGTGATTTAAGAAAGAATTTAAAAAAGTCATCAAATCATAACAAATCAAACCAACAAACTGCAAAAATGAACTAAACTGAATAAAAAGTGTATTACACTGTATTAAAGTTGAATTAGAAGAGTGAATTAAGAAAGAATTTAAACAAACAACTAAGGAAACAAGGAGAGAGTCTTCTATAGATTGAATTAAACTTGAATCTATTATGTATTAATCAGGAAAATCAATCAGAAGAGTGAATTAAGAAAGAATTCAAAAAAACCATTAAATCATAACAAATCAAACCAACAAACTGCAAAAATGAATTAAACTTGAATAAAAAATGTATTACACTGTATTAAAGTTGAATTAGAAGAGTGAATTAAGAAAGAATTTAAATAAACAACTAAGGAAACAAGGAGAGAGTCTTCTACAGATTGAATTAAACTTGAATTTATTATGAATTAACCTGGAAAATCAATCAGAAGAGTGAATTAAGAAAGAATTTTAAAAAGTCATCAAATCATAACAAATCAAACCAACAAACTGCAAAAATGAATTAAACTTGAATAAAAAGTGTATTACACTGTATTAAAGTTGAATTAGAAGAGTGAATTAAGAAAGAATTTAAACAAACAACTAAGGAGACATGGAGAGAGTCTTCTATAGATTAAATTAAACTTGAATCTATTATGAATTAACCAGAAAAATCATTCAGAAGATTGAATTAAGAAAGAATTCAAAAAAACCATCAAATCATAACAAATCAAACCAACAAATTGCAAAAATGAATTAAACTTGAATAAAAAGTGTATTATACTATATTAAAGTTGAATTAGAAGAGTGAATTAAGAAAGAATTTAAATAAACAACTAAGGAAACAAGGAGAGAGTCTTCTACAGATTGAATTAAACTTGAATTTATTATGAATTAACCTGGAAAATCAATCAGAAGAGTGAATTAAGAAAGAATTTTAAAAAGTCATCAAATCATAACAAATCAAACCAACAAACTGCAAAAATGAATTAAACTTGAATAAAAAGTGTATTACACTGTATTAAAGTTGAATTAGAAGAGTGAATTAAGAAAGAATTTAAACAAACAACTAAGGAGACATGGAGAGAGTCTTCTATAGATTAAATTAAACTTGAATCTATTATGAATTAACCAGAAAAATCAATCAGAAGAGTGAATTAAGAAAGAATTCAAAAAAACCATCAAATCATAACAAATCAAACCAACAAACTGCAAAAATGAATTAAACTTGAATAAAAAATGTATTACACTGTATTAAAGTTGAATTAGAAGAGTGAATTAAGAAAGAATTTAAATAAACAACTAAGGAAACAAGGAGAGAGTCTTCTACAGATTGAATTAAACTTGAATTTATTATGAATTAACCTGGAAAATCAATCAGAAGAGTGAATTAAGAAAGAATTTTAAAAAGTCATCAAATCATAACAAATCAAACCAACAAACTGCAAAAATGAATTAAACTTGAATAAAAAGTGTATTACACTGTATTAAAGTTGAATTAGAAGAGTGAATTAAGAAAGAATTTAAACAAACAACTAAGGAGACATGGAGAGAGTCTTCTATAGATTAAATTAAACTTGAATCTATTATGAATTAACCAGAAAAATCAATCAGAAGAGTGAATTAAGAAAGAATTCAAAAAAACCATCAAATCATAACAAATCAAACCAACAAATTGCAAAAATGAATTAAACTTGAATAAAAAGTGTATTATACTATATTAAAGTTGAATTAGAAGAGTGAATTAAGAAAGAATTTAAATAAACAACTAAGGAAACAAGGAGAGAGTCTTCTACAGATTGAATTAAACTTGAATTTATTATGAATTAACCTGGAAAATCAATCAGAAGAGTGAATTAAGAAAGAATTTTAAAAAGTCATCAAATCATAACAAATCAAACCAACAAACTGCAAAAATGAATTAAACTTGAATAAAAAGTGTATTACACTGTATTAAAGTTGAATTAGAAGAGTGAATTAAGAAAGAATTTAAACAAACAACTAAGGAGACATGGAGAGAGTCTTCTATAGATTAAATTAAACTTGAATCTATTATGAATTAACCAGAAAAATCAATCAGAAGAGTGAATTAAGAAAGAATTCAAAAAAACCATCAAATCATAACAAATCAAACCAACAAATTGCAAAAATGAATTAAACTTGAATAAAAAGTGTATTATACTATATTAAAGTTGAATTAGAAGAGTGAATTAAGAAAGAATTTAAATAAACAACTAAGGAAACAAGGAGAGAGTCTTCTACAGATTGAATTAAACTTGAATTTATTATGAATTAACCTGGAAAATCAATCAGAAGAGTGAATTAAGAAAGAATTTTAAAAAGTCATCAAATCATAACAAATCAAACCAACAAATTGCAAAAATGAATTAAACTTGAATAAAAAGTGTATTACACTGTATTAAAGTTGAATTAGAAGAGTGAATTAAGAAAGAATTTAAACAAACAACTAAGGAGACATGGAGAGAGTCTTCTATAGATTAAATTAAACTTGAATCTATTATGAATTAACCAGAAAAATCAATCAGAAGAGTGAATTAAGAAAGAATTCAAAAAAACCATCAAATCATAACAAATCAAACCAACAAATTGCAAAAATGAATTAAACTTGAATAAAAAGTGTATTATACTATATTAAAGTTGAATTAGAAGAGTGAATTAAGAAAGAATTTAAATAAACAACTAAGGAAACAAGGAGAGAGTCTTCTACAGATTGAATTAAACTTGAATTTATTATAAATTAACCTGGAAAATCAATCAGAAGAGTGAATTAAGAAAGAATTTTAAAAAGTCATCAAATCATAACAAATCAAACCAACAAACTGCAAAAATGAATTAAACTTGAATAAAAAGTGTATTACACTGTATTAAAGTTGAATTAGAAGAGTGAATTAAGAAAGAATTTAAACAAACAACTAAGGAAACAAGGAGAGAGTCTTCTATAGATTGAATTAAACTTGAATCTATTATGAAGTAACCTGGAAAATCAATCAGAAGAGTGAATTAAGAAAGTTGTTTCCTTCAACAGCAGCAGAGTACTTGACCTCACATACCTATAAACTTCAAAACTCTTCTCCAAAACCTCATCATTCATAAATTCAACATATCTTACCAAACACTCCCACAACCTCTCCACAAAAGATCTAGCACACTCAAAAATGAATTTAACTTGAATTAAAATTGAATCAGAAAAGTGAATTAAAGTTGTATTACACAAATACTAGCAAGTGAATTTAGCTTGTATCTATTGTGAATTACGCAAGTAATTCAATACACATCATTGCTCAAAATTCATTTGTCCTGAAATTGATCTCGTATAGCCGACAAAGAGAATTAAGCTTGAATTAAGCAAGTAACTAATGACATGCAATCGAATTTAAACCTTCTAACCTTTCAAACTTCAAAAACCTTCAAACTCAACTCTTTGTCCGAACTTGATTCATCTCGAAATTGATCACTGAATACGCATCGCTGAAGGTGAGTATAGTCGAGAAAGAGAATTAAGCTTGAATTAAGCAACTAACTAATGACATGCAATCGAACTTAAACCTTCTAACCTTTCAAACTTCAAAAAGCTTCAAACTCAACTCTCTGCCCGAACTTGATTCATCTCGAAATTGATCACTGAATACACATCGCTGAAGGTGACTCTCTGCTTGACAGAAAATCACTGTTTTTGTGAAGAAAATTGTGAGTAAGAAATGGCGACAGATGGAACGAGAGAAAATTTGGAGCGAAAGAATGGAAAGGATGCGAGAGAAAATTGGGAGCGAAAGATGGAAAGGATGAAGTAAATTTAATTTAATTCAGCCAAATTGTCATATATGGTAAAAAAAAATAATGTTGACAAATATAGTAAATAGTTTTTAAAAAGTATACACGTAAGTGATTCGTTGTATTAACTAACCTCCTTTATTTGACTTGATTTTTATTTAATTAAATTCTCAAAAGAAAGTTGTTTCTTCTTTTCTATGTTTAAATGAGATATTTATATTTTATTTATTACTTATTTTTATTAGTTGTCTTATCAATACTTGAATTATTTTCTTAAAAGCTCCTTTTAGTTTATTTCCCTTCCAAATGAATTTTATTACTTAGTTAATTTTTCAAGTTAGTCAAATGTTTTAGTCAAATCGTTGGTCAACCGCAAGTTAGCGGACATTTTGAGTGCCTAACACTTTCTTAAAATGTAAATTGAACTACGAACCCCTTTGGATTTCAAATGATTTTATTTTGTTTAAATCTTTTGAAAAATTATAAGTTTTCTTAATTTTTTTTTAAAAATTAAGTGACGACTCTCTTTTGAAAATCGATTTTTCTTATAAAGTTAAGTTGATTTTTTGAAAACAAAAGTCTTTTTTATTTCTATTTTCTTGAAAACAGAGCCCAATCCCAGTAAATGGAGGCCTAGCGCGACGCACCAACAGTGTGCCCAATCAGACCCCTAGTAAATGAACCATTTTTCTTCTCCGTTCTCGTTCTGTACTTGGTCCTTTGAGCTGAGTTTTCATTCTCTTCTTAATATCAACTCTTAAAGTCTTCATTAATCCTTATGAGATCATATATATCAAATCATAATTCTTAAATTCATTTTTCAAATCAAGGTAAAGTTAAGAGGAAAGTTCGCACTACGTCTGAAGTGGAGACCACTTCAATAAGATTTCAACAAGGAAATCTTAAAGTACTTGGCTAAAAGGATTTAGGACACATGGCTGT
Organism: Solanum bulbocastanum; assembly: GCA_037074985.1. Taxonomy (NCBI): domain Eukaryota; kingdom Viridiplantae; phylum Streptophyta; class Magnoliopsida; order Solanales; family Solanaceae; genus Solanum; species Solanum bulbocastanum. The sequence goes on along the minus strand of CM073606.1, from coordinate 43,332,294 downwards.
AAGTTGTTAAAGAATTTCAATTTTCATCGGAACATAATGATATGCATGAAGTAGTTTTCTATTTCATTCAATGAATCACTTAGTTCAAGATTCGTTCACTAAGTAGTCAATGATTTAGAAAACCCTCACTAGCTAATGGTTCAACTCCAAAAGAGACCACTATTGATGCATGTTGCTAGATTAATGTCGCAATTTTATTTTTTTTTGAATTTTTCAAATATAAAAATTTCTTGAAACAAGTGGGGGATTGTAAGAGTTAGTGATTCAATTAATTTAGAAACATCCGTTAAAATTTTTGAAATAATAAAATACATGAATGTGAATTGTAACATTTGTTTTTATTTTAATTCTACGTTATAGATTTTTTGGAAGATAAGTTTTTTCTTTTCTAATTCATGAACCTATAATAAATATAATTTAATTAAAAACCCCTTCTTTTCTAAACTTCTGTCCTAAAAATAGATTTTCTTTTATTTGAAAAGATAAGTACTCGAAAACTACTTTCCCTTGAAAAACATTTTTGAGACATTAATCATAAGATGAAATCACCAATACAAGAATAGAAGAGCGACATTCTTGAACGCTACTTGTTTTGTGGCTTAGTTGAATTCCAAAGAGAGAGTTGTTATTTATTCTTCCGTTTGCTCGTAGGAGATACTCCAACTATCTTCAAAAAACGTATTAACGTGCCTCTAAGCCAAGCAAGTTTTGTTTTGAATTTCTTGTATTTTTATCATTTTTATTCAGTTGTTTTAAATTGGACTCCAACTATAAACAATATCATTATATATGATGTAATTCAGTTTCAGTGAAATTTCAATTATCATTGTTTGAGAAAGTATTTTATTCTTTTCAAATTCTTCATTTATTATAAAATTATTTTATCTTAAATTTCTAAATAAAATAAATTGCTAGCAAATATTATATATTATACAGATTAAATGGACAATTCAAATAAAAATGAAATCATTGAAGAAATACAATTACATGATAAATATATTACATAATCGTAAAATTTATTTTAAAACTCATCTTCCAAGATTATTACGTTTCTTCCATAAATATTATATTAATGCATTATGGAGTTCAAAATAAATAAAGAAATTTTTACATATAACCACTCAAAAATAGTTTAATTACGCTCCATAGCTATAGTTTGTTAATTACAATTTGTAGCTACATGTTATAGGGAGGAGAGAGGCGAGCGAGACTGGGAGAGGGAGGAGAGAGACGAGCGAGAGAGGGCAGAGAAGTGAATTGTGTGTGTGTATATATATATATATATATATCAATTAGATAATTGTATATATGTAATTGGTATTCATATGTATTTGTATATCTGGCGAGCGAGATTGGGAGAGGGAGGAAAGAGGCAAGAGAGATTGGGAGAGAGTCGAGCGAAGAGGGCAATAATTTGTGTAATTCACATCTTGTTTGTATAATTCGTGTGTTTTTGTATAACTGAGTAATTAAAGTCCGAAATCATACGAATATGATAAAACTCGAAATAACGAATTGATACAAACATAAACATATGGACTTTAAACAGTTATACAAATTATATTATACAAATTACATTATATAAATTATATTATACAAATTCGAAAACTACATGTTTATTCAAACTTTAAAAAGTTATACATAAAAAGATTGAATGCATATGATGATTAAACTGAAAAAACAAAGGAAATCATCGTCATATACAAATACAAACTATCGTATACAAATACAAATCAAACGAAAAATTGTTAGTTGCGAATCATACAAATGTGGCGAATTATATAAACATGGCTAATTATACAAACTCGAAATCAGTCCATGTAATTAATATTTAATGTTAGTTGCGAGTGGTTATTATAGCAAGTTATAGCTATGATGACTAATTAAGTAGTATAAGTTAGCTTAGCCGCGTAATTTTTTCAAATAAAAATTGTTATCCTTTTATGTTTTGCTAAAAAATGTTTAAACTAATAATTTCATCTTATATTGAATTATTTGGAGTATTAATTTACTTATCCTATTCCATTTTAAATTATTGTATCCAAGTATTTTCATGTTCCTTAAAAGTAGTTGGCTTAAGTCATATGCGGCCCCTTAAAGTTATCTGCATATTTCACTTAGACACCTCAATTTAGCATCATACCTATTGAACCATCTTATATGTTCAAAAATGGTTCCTATTGAACACAAAATGCTTACGTGGCCAAAAATGTGTATTTCACCGTCATTAAGCGCGTGAAATCATTGGAAATGATTTTCCCCTTTTTCTTTTCAACTAATAAACCTAATTAATAAGTAGTATAAATAATAATTAATTTAAAGTTTTAAAAAAAAATCGTCTTCTCCCCACCATCCCACTCTGCAACTATTCCCATCTCTTTACACACCCACCCCACCCCCTCCATCTCTCCCATCCCTCCAATTCTTCTCGTGTTTTTCCCTTCTTCTTTTTCTATGTAAATCTAATTAAAGTCTCAAATATTTCGGCAAACTTCTATTGTTTTCGATAAAAATAATATTCCGATGAAGCAATTGATTATTTTTTTATCTGTAAAAGTCTAATTTTTCTTGTAATTGTTATACATAATTATCAATGGAAAGAAGATAAAGATAACGAATAGAAGGTTTTGATGCAATTAGAATGAAATGTGAATGAAGAATTAGCTTAGATGGACAATAATGGTGTACTGACTCCAGTGAAAGGGATAAAATTCAATGGAGAAGAAGAAAGGGGTGGAGGGTATGATTGACTGGCGTTGAGGCGCAGCGGCCAGTGTAAAGGGAACGGAGAAGAAGAAGAAGCATGGAAGTGACGGTTAAGATCGACGGAGAAGAAGAAGATGGTTGGGTGGCCGGTGGAGTGGGGGTGGGTTAATTCAAATTTTTGTTTTCTTAAATTGCTTTTTGATTATTTAAAAAGATTTTTTAAAAAAATTAATCCAATTGCCATGTGTCATCGCTTCTTTGGTCCATTTGCAATGTATGAGCGTTTGAAATGCACGCAGATTTCTCTTTTATTTGACTATCGTATTGTGTGAAATAGGTATAAATTTGTTAAAATTTAAATATGTATAAACCTAAATTAAGGTGTTTAAATAAAATATGCGGAGGACCGCATATGACTTAAGCTATATTAGTTTAGTAATCAAGTAAATTTATTGCTGTGAACTGACATGAATTCAGGTATATTTACTCAATCGCTATTCGAAACAAGACCAATTTCTTCTTCCACCACTACCAGTTACCACCATTTTTGCAACTCAAAGGATCTCAGAGCCATTAAAGTATTTCAAGCACACCTAATTAGAACTGGGTTAATCTTCATCTCCCCTAATTTTCAGTTCAAACTTGCAACTTCACTCCCCAACAACAACAACAACCATGTACAGACCTTAACCAATTTCTTCAAATTCCTCAAACCCAGAAACCCTTTGTTCTTAAATTCAATTCTTTCTCATTTTTCCCAAAATGGGTTTTATTCTTTTGCTCTTCATACATTCTCTTTCATGCACTTTGGTGGTATTGGCATTGATTCATACACGTTGTGTAGCTCCATTACAGCTTCATCTGCTGTGAAAGATGTGAAATTTGGGCAAATGATTCATACCCTTGTGCGGAAATTGGGTTGGTTTTCTAGTGTTTATGTGGGGTGTTCTTTAGTGGATTTGTATGCGAAGTCGTTGTGTATCAAGAATGCAGCTAAGCTGTTCGATGAAATTCCTGTGAAGAATACAGTGTGCGTGAATGCTATTCTTTCAGGTTATTCTGAAGCTAAGATGTGGATGGAGGGAATGGCATTGGTTAGGAAGATGCCATGTTTAAATCTATGTTTGGATAATTTCACTTTTTCAGCTACTTTGCGTGCTTGTGTTGGGCTCTCTGCATTTGAATTGGGTAAGCAGGTTCATGGATGTGTTATTCGAAAAGTTCATGACATGGAATCTGATGTGTTTCTGCAAAGCTTGTTGATTGAAATGTATGGCAAAAGTGGGTCAGTGGAGAAGGCTAGGCATGTTTTCGACATGGTTGGCTTTAGATGTGGAGAAAGAAAGAGGGATGTTGTTCTGTGGACATCAATGCTTAGTGTTTGCGGAAGAAATGGGAAATTTGATGAAGCGATTAGTCTGTTTAATGACATGGTAATGGAAGGAATCAAACCAGATGGTGTAGCGTTATTGACTGTTCTCTCCGCTTGTAGTCACACTGGCCATGTAAATCTTGGAATGCAGTACTTCGAATCAATGACATCTAATTACAGTTTGGAACCCAGTCCCGAGCACTATAGTTGTGTGATTGATTTACTGTGTCGTGCAGGTGAGTTGGATAGAGCATGGAGCTTAATCAACGACTTATCTTACAGAGAGAATGATAATTTCACTGTTACCATGTGGGGGGCCTTGCTTAGTGCCTGCCATAACTTTGACAATGTCAAACTAGGTAAATTAGCTGCTCAAAGGGCACTGGATTTAGACCCTCAAAATGACGGGGTTTATGTTCTGCTATCGAACATGTATGCGAGGAATGGTATGTGGAATGAAATTGAGATGTTGAGGGAACAGATAAAAGAGAAGGGATTAAAGAAAGACATAGGACATAGTTTGGTAGATATCACTAGATGAGATAAAGGCAATGATAAAAAAATAAGCCACGTTCTTCTTCTCATGGATTCGTTTAGTTAAAAGAAATGGTTTATGAGGTATGGCACAAACTGTGAGTGTCCTTGTTGATTTCCATTTTGTATGATACATATCTAAAGTGATTAGAGCATACTGTAAGCGCAGTTATGATGTTCAAGATGGCTCCATTATGATTTGGTGCATACTGTAAGCACAATTATGATGTCCAAGGGGGCTCACACATGGGAGTGCTGCTACAAGTCTGTAGCTCAAATTAGATTGTTGAAAGACCATGCTTCAATGTAGACTTGTTTCTTGAATATGCAGCGGCAGAGCAATTAGGGCAGTAGAATGCTGAGGAATAACCTTTTCAAATCCAAATATTCCAGGACAAGGAAACCAAATATATTGATCAAATTGACATTAAGCTAAACAAGGAACTTCTATGGCAGAAGAGTGCCTCTTCCATCTCAAGAAAGAGCTACCTGAGAGAAATCTCAGTTTTCATTGAAGCTCTTAAATTTTCTGTTGGACTTGAGGTCGGATGAACCAAATTCTTATATGTGAAGTGACAATGGAGAAAAAGGGCTGGGACATGACTTTGAAATGCTTGGGCTTAATGAGCAATGTAAGGAGAGTTCTACTGGCAATGAAACATGATGGAATTACTTGCAGGCAGAGAGATAGGAGGAATAATAGGAGATAAAAGAAGAAACTCTGGCAATCCAATGTAACATCTGTTGGACACGCTAGTAACCAGTGCTGCTTGAAGCACACCAAGATAACAAGAACTAGCTCATCTGGAAGAGTAACCATAATCCTTTGTATGTTTCCTCATATTTGAAGTATAAAGATTACAACTAAATATCGAGAAATCACTTGCTCTTAATTCTGAACTTCTGTGATGGTCAGGAATCAAAATGAAATGGGTCCTAACAACAGATCCATTGACTTATAATGGACAGATGAGCTATATGAAAGGAAGACCAAATCATATTTTAATACTAAATATGCTTGCCGCCTCAGGTGAAGGATGAATTTATTGCTTGTTTTTGTCATCATTGTGCATTGATATTCATTTGCTAAATTGTGGAGGACTGAAGTATCGCAATAGTCGTTGGAAGTTAGAGAACTTTCAAAACAATAACAATAGCGAAGTTGTGGAACCTGATAGTTATGTATGTGTAAGGTGATCCTCATGGTTCAGTTGGACATGTTCGACTTTCATGGTATAACAAGAAATAAGTTGGGTTGGATCTTCTATGGCATGTATTGAGATGGAATATGAGCTTTGCTGTTCAAAGATCTCCAAATATCTCCAAGTGTACCACCATTAACTACTAATGCATAATTCATCCAAATAAAGATTGTAGCTCAACAGTTTTTCGCTGTGAAATTCTTTTATCAATTTATTGTAATGAAGAGAAGATATCGTTTGATGGTTTATTCAGAGCTGGAGTTGCAATTTCATATTGCAAGATTCAGAAGGTAGTTGAGCATCATAGATGGACAGCATCTACATTTTATACCTGCCTCTAATTCTGAATTTATTATAACTAGATGTAAAGTAATTGTCTTTATTCTGCTAAGAGCTTTGATGTAAAATTTCTTTTTCATTTTTACTTGATATATGATGTGCTTGTAATTTACTGCAAAGTAGAGAGTCATGAGAAAGAATTACAACTGTACAAACTATAAGAAGAGAGTTGAACTAAAATGTTTTTGAGTGGAGTTATACAGAGGTTACTCCAATTCTTTTTTCATATGTTAAATGTTCTCTTTGATTGTCTGCTAAATACTTGGACACTTTGGCTTGTTTGGACTACCAAGCTAATTAAGGATTCAAGTGGCAAGCTTGCACACCTGGGGGAGAGGCTGAACTCAGCACCTATGAAGAGTATTTGTTTTTGATAGGTAATACGATACGAGACCAGCCAATGAAGAGGGTAGTCGGCTTGGTTGCTGCTCAGTTACGTTGGAGAAGTCCAAGGCTGTGACAATAAGGTATGGAATGGAAAGCTGTTTCACTTTGGTTTTCTATATTTCTAATAATTGTGCACGTGCTATCTGTGGTCCTCTCAACCTACTTAGTTGTTGCTAGCTTGTGCCTCTTTTTGTTCCAAACCAGACACGAAATCCGAGTCCTTAGCATTTACAAGATTTTCTGTGGGTCCCAAGAGTTTTTCCTTTGCCTATGTTTTTGAGGCATCCTTATATCTCTGTCTCTCTCTCACATGATGCTGTGTAAATGTTTGTGGCTTAGAAATTGAGGCTTTTTGTATGTAGGACAAGTCATATGGGTATCTTAAACTCTCTCGAAACCAACCTATTTTGGATGTTTTATCATGACAGCATCCCTCTTGAATTTGGGGTTTGATATTGTAGATTGTGATCTATGATAATGCTCTAAATAGAAGTAATTGGGAGTTCAAAATTAAAAACCCCCACCCTCCCCTAACCAAAAAAAGGACAATAAAAAGTTATTTGCTTGTGGGTGGTCGATGGTCTATTAGTTTGATCCTCGATGACATATCAGGTAATTTAAAAAAACAATTTCTACGGCCATTGCATCAATTCATGGATTCTTGTAATAGTCAGTAAGTGCTAGTGAAAAGAAAGCCCACTCCAAATGGTTGACACTCCCATAAATGTGGCTAGTGAAAAGAAAGCCAACTCCAAATGGTTGACGCTCCCATAAATGTGAGCATTCACAAGGTAGGGGTAACGTCTGCATACTCACTTCCCTCTCCAAACCCACTTGTGGGATTACATTGTAGGGTATGTTGTTGTTGTGCTAAGATAAAATACCAAGAACAAGTCTCAGGTAGACTGTCAGACTTAATGAGTTATAGGGCCGTCTACAATTTGAATGAGGCAATTGGAGCATATAATGAGGTACCATTTAAAGTTAGTTTCAAGTTGTTGGGGTGGATAGCTTGATATAAACAATGCCTTACAATAGTCTTTGCTACAACAACAATAATAACATACCCAGTGTAATTTCACAATGTGGAGTCTGGGGAGGATAGAATATGCATATCTTATCACTACCTTAAAGATAGAGAGACTATTTTTGATAGACCCTCAGATCAAGAAAAAAAAAATAGTCCAGAGCAACATAGAGAAATAAATAATTTAAATGAAAAAATCGTTGTAAAATACAATAGAAAATGTGACAAATCAGAGTTAACGGTGGTCATAAGAAGATAAAACATTAATCGATATGTAAAAGAAAACACAAATAATAACCAATCTCAAAGGATAAACAACTGCAAGAGTAATACGACTAATAGTATAGGAGAAAAAGCGAGACAATGCTCAACTATCTAATTAACGGGTTGTGTCCCCCATAATCTCAATCTAAGGCCATGTCCTCGGTAAGCTGAAGTTGCGTCATGTCCTGTCTAATCACCTCTCCATTACTTCTTCAATCTACCTCTACCTCTTCTGAAAACCATCCACAGTCAACCTCTCACACCTTCACATGGGGCACCCTTGCACAAGTCCGGACTATTTCAGTCTCGTTTCCCACATCTTGTCCTTTATCGAAGCCACTCCTACCTTGTCCCACATATCTCCATTCCTAATCTTATCTTCCTAATCTTTACTATTGGAGTAAAACATCTTTGAAAGGACAGTCTGCAAGAGTAACATGTCATTCATGTGGTATAGAGAAGCCTGAGTCACCATCAAACTGCATATAGAAGAAAATTGTGGTTCATAACTAGCTTTAGGCATCACCACATTATGGTGTGTACAAAGGAAACACACCCCTCTCTCATCAATTCATTCTTTTATTATTTTCATTATACTTACAGGGACACTCTTGACCAATTTCGTTTTCAATACATTCGATTTTCAGCTACCCGGATCTAGTCCTCTCCCTTTCTTGCATGTGAGCTTTTAGTCTGTTTTGTAGTTTGGTGTATAGAAAGATGACAAACTAAAGAGACAAAAAGAGTCAATTTTATTAATGTTTCGTCTTGCTGATAAAAACATCACTGTTACCACATTATGAATATTAGTATTCATTTTTGTTCTACTCTCAAGTTCAATCAATCAACTAACATTGCAATCCCAAAGTAGCTATGGTTATCTCAAAGGATTTGACATAATTGGACTTTTTTATGTTGTCCAACGACATACCATTGCCCTTCTCGTCTCTCCTCCCTAGTTATGGGAGATGGGTATATGTAATATGTATTAGCGGGAGTTTATTTATTCTTTTGGCTTTCTGAGGGAAGGATATTGTGAAGGACTTTAAAGGGCATATCTAAGTATCTTTCTTTCTTTGGCCTTTCCAGGCTGGATGCTATGTTTTCTTGATGCACTGAAAGGGTGTGGGTCTATACATGTATATTGTTTTTTCTTTATGAAAAGGAACCAAAGAAGAAGACAGAAATACTGGAGTGACTGTAATTAAAATGATAGCTCTGTGGATCATTTTCTGAGCCTTAGAACATGCAAATAGATAATAGTATCTAACCCCCTTTTCTCATGATGGAGCCAAATGTTTCCTCCCCCACCCCCTTTTTTGGGGGAGGGGTGGGGTTGGTTGGATGTAGATATGGATGGAGCCTTGATCAATGGGTTCAACTCAATTTAATATTCTGAATATGTAACATAATGTTATGTAAATATACATGAAAAGTTTTAACGGTTTGACAAAATTCTATTCTAAACTCATTTTGAAAAGTTAGTCATCAAATTTAAATTCTAAATCTGTCTCTGTCTCTGAACAGTAGATGGGATTATTGGAGTCGGAATGGCTCTCAGAGTCTGAATCGACAAATGGTGTTGCTTAGGTTGTGTATCTGTCGGTTCTTTTCGGTTTTGAAGTTTATCGGTTCAATTTATCGTTTATTGATTTGTTGACATGCTAAATCTTTATAAAATCATTAAAATATTGGTTATCGATTATTGATTGTTATTGATTTGATTATCAATATAATTTCTAAGATTTCACAAGAAAAAAAAACAATTGAAATCAGTTTGAAACAAGATGAAAAATCAAATGATATGAGTTGAAAGATTAAATCTTGCTTAGAAGCAAATATTGCCATCTTGTAGATTAACCACAAGTTTGAGACTCGGGATTCGACCTTGACACTCAATTCGGGACCTGACTCTCGAATCAAAATTCGGCCTTGACGGCTGGTTTGGGACTCAAACCTAACATCTCTTGGGATCCCGACCTTGAGTACTCTCGACTCAAAATCCGACTCTTGACACCTGATTTAGAACCCCACCCCGACACTTGACTTGAGACATGACCCCAATACCTTATCTGGGATCCAACCTCAAATCCTTATTCGGGATTCGACATCGAATCCTTATCTGGATCCTACCTAGAATCCTTATCCGAGACCCAACATTCAAATCAGGATCCGCCTTCGATCCGACTTGGAGTTTGGGAATTGTGTCTTGAATCGAGGTCGGGACTCATGACTCGGATCTCAAATCGAGAATCAGAAGTTGAATCCCGAATTAGTATTGAGAATGATATTCAAAATTTGAATTAAGGTGGAAAGTTGAGGTATCAGGTTGAAAAAGAATTTTAAAAAATGTTTTTCTTACTTTTTTTTTATTTTTTTTTATTTTTGAGGTAAGCTATTTTCCTTAAATTTGAGAAAAAATAAGTTGATTTGAAAAACATTTAAACCAACCAAATATGAAAAAAGTTGAAAAATTCCTTCATACCAAACACACTCGAAATCTAAATATCAAATATCACTATACATCTATAACATCACCTCAGTGTATATAGCTAATTAAACTCTGCATCGGCTCGTGTCCTTGGCCTAAAACTGAGTGGTAATACATCTCGTGATGACTGGGGACGGTGGGTACCTTAACCTGACGACATTCATGTCCTACTTCTTCCTTTTCCTCAATTTTCTTTAACCATTTTTTATTGAGGAAAACTTACAAGTTACAACATTGGACAATTGAATGTGTGCGCACATTTTGTTTGCAGAGGATGAATAATTTACAACAAGGGAAAATAGTTGATATACAGTGGAATTATATTACCCAAGTGGAGTGTTAGTCTGAATCAAAGTCCTACATTGGTTGAGGAATGGATAGCTTAGTTAGTGCCGTTATAATAAGTACAAGTAAATTCGTAGATTATTTAACACCATGGGAAGATTGAATGTATCTCCCGTCCCAATTTATATGATGTTTAATTTGGTATGAAATTTTAAAAGGATTTTTTAAAAAAGTTTATGATATAAAACAAGTCAAAGATATTTGTAGGACTATAAATTATCTCATCAAAGATAAAGTATACATTTTTAATTTAAATTATTACTAAATTAAAAAAAAATTATACCAACTAAAATGAAAAATATGTCACATAAATTTGACAGATTATGCACCGGCGAGTCAAAATTGCTAAGTCGTCGTGCACTTGATACTTCTCACTTCTCAGTACACTCATTTCTCCTCCATGATTTCTCTGCACAGCTTTAATGTAATTCAACCACATACTTTGATCCTAATTTTACTTTTTTTTTTGGAAATTAGAACTTCAGAAAGTTAAAGTACAGTTGTAAGAAATTATAGTCTATAGTTTTAAAACAGTTAAAAGACTAATGTCCGAATATACTCTAAAATTTAGTAGTAGATACTTTGGTCCGTGTATTTGAAATCTCCTACTTATCTCTTGTTGTATTTTGAGTTGGAAATACCAATTTAAAAGACTTTCTAGTGGATCTCAAGCAATCATGACTTGCGTTACCGATCATCAGGAAGAGAGTACTCAAGCTCCATTAAGCTAAGGAAAACATATTCTTCATTAAATTTTCTTGCATCAATTCATACATCACCAACAAAAAATTTTCGTGTATACCAACCAAATTTCGATTGTTAATTGTACCAACAATTTTAAATTGGTTGGCAAAAATTTACCATCCAGTCTTTTGGCAATGACTTAATTTTACGTTTGTAAACGGTTAGTAACTCTATTTACCAACCGATTTGACCACCGGATATTCTCGTTGGTAATTATGCCTTTTTCAATACTAGAAAATATGAATTTAGCTAAGAAATTCGTCGACAATTCCTAGCTAATCCATTGTTAAATAGAATTAGCTTAGGACTTTCTGTTTAGCTACTAAATTTTGTCTGTCGCTAATTTCTTATTTTCTATTAGTGATAATGTGATCTTTAATCAATGTTCTTAACTAAAATCTTATTGTAATTAAAGAAATTTAGCTAAGAATTTGAATTAGTCGAGTCAATAAGTTTCGAAACAAAATTATTAAAAACACAAAAGATCAAAGAGAAAGAGAAATGAAAGATGAAGAACAAGAGCCACAAAATAGATATAAGAAGCAAAAACAAGAACCTCTATTCATTAAAAAGCTTAGATGTTGAAACTTGGGACCAAAATTCATTAGTGAAAGCCATATTTTTTGGCCATCATAAAATATTGTTTGTCAAATACAACCAACCAAAAATCAAATACAATGTTCCAACACCTACTTGGAAATACAATCCAATGGGCTATATTAATTTTAGGAAGAAGAAAAAAACATAGAATGAGAAGGGACCGCTTTGTCATAAGAAGGGGCAGCATACCCAATGGGTTTTGTCCTCCTTTAAGTACAAATACACCAACATATCCTATGCCTTCTGTCTTGTACATAGTAGTAGTATTATTGCACACTTATAATTCATCTTTGACCATAATTACAAAATAAAAAAATATTAGGAGCTTAAGTTTTATGCCTTGAAAATATATAGATTTTTTGAGTGTGACCTATAATATAACATGGTATTGAATTTATTGATCATCATATATAGCAAGCTTGATACACAATTGGAAAAATGTTGTACAATAGTTAAAAATAAATAAATTATGTTGCATTGTTCAAATTCGAAAGCTATGTAATCTGTTACTTAAAATCAGTTCTCTTTCATGACTATCTTTCTTATTCTCTTTCCATCGCGAGTTAGAAATAGACTAGAGCTGAAATAGGTCGTAGAGAGGTATTCAACAAGCGTTACTCAACTGCACTAGTTAAGCCCTCCATAGAAGTTCAAGAAAGTAAAACTACGTACTGAAAGATATGGACTTTCACCTTTCTATTTCTTGCGAGCTATTGATTTCATATTGAGACTTTGCTTACTTATACTTTCCCGCTTCCTTCAGTGAGCTTAAGGTTTAAAAACTATTTAGTATCTTTAATTTTTTGAAACAAATATTATAAGCCACAATTGTCAATAATTCAAAAATATTTTCAAAGCATATATATAAAAAAAAATTACATTTAAAATAAAATAATTTGACTCCCAAAATTTGAAAAATGTCACATAAACTAATACATAAATAACCTCTAAATTACATTATTAATAATATAAGAATTATCTAAACTATTAGTTTATCCAACTTCTATCCAATATACTAGTAATGGATATATATTCCACCTGTTGTTATTATAATTAGAGCTAATAAAACAACATGTGGACTTATGGTCCTACACCTTACATAAACCCATCTTCCCCTCTTGCCCATTCACTTTAATTTTTTTTAAGAAAAAAAATAAAAAAATGAAAAATATCATGGTTGAGCTCTTCCCTTCATAAATACTACACAATATCCATCTATTATCACACAACTCTCACTTTAATTCTTTAGCATCTCTTTGCTCTCAAAGAAGTGTTATTATATCAATTGTCAAACCTTTCAACCTTTTTTTTTTTTTTTTTTCAACAAATAAAATAAAATGGCCATTAGAAAATCAAACAAATTGTCACAATCTGCAATGTTGAAGCAAATCTTGAAAAGATGTTCAAGTTTAGGAAAGAAGAATAATAGCTACGACGATGACGAAAATAGCCTTCCAATTGACGTACCTAAAGGTCATTTTGCAGTTTACGTTGGAGAAAATCGAACACGATTCATCGTACCTATTTCTTTTTTGAGTTATCCAGAATTTCAATGTCTACTCCATCGTGCTGAAGAAGAATTTGGATTTGATCATGATATGGGCATAACTATTCCATGTGAAGAAGTTGTTTTCCAATCATTAACATCCTCCATGTTGGGTAATTAGTGTAGTATTAGGTGTTAATTAATTAATTAATTATGGTTTTTAGTGAAGAAAGATGGGCTTAAGATGAAGCAATTAATTAATATGGTACTATTAGTACTATATTTAATTTGCTTCTCTTTTTTCAACTATCTTTCTTCACTCTATTGTTTGTTATTGTTTTTTTTATTTTATTTTTCTTGTGGTTTAGTTGACATTTTCTAACGTTGACCCATGAAGCAATTAAATTGTTTGCTTTTTTATGGGTCAAATTTGTAAAAATGAAAAGGTTTGTAATTTTTCCTTGCAGAGGTGTAATAATCATCCTGTGAGAGAAGTTAATGTAATGATTCTCCTTTCATTCATTTCTTTTAAGGTTAATTATTTATGATTTTAATTAACTTACGTGGAATGACGTGATATACTCTTATACTTGTTATAATGTTATTTCTATTTTTTATACTTTACGAAGTTTTATTTAAGTGCACCTGAACTTAACAAACAAACTATTTTAAATATTCCTCACCTCGATTCCCTTAATATAAGATGTTCCGATCCATATCAATACACTAGTTAGTTGTATATGCATTATGTGAGTCAAAAGTTTGTTATTTTCGCATATATATATATATATATATATATATATATATACCATGTAGATTATTTGTTTATCATATAGTAGTAATTTGTTTTATTTTTCTAACATTAAAAATTTCATAGTTTAAGAAATTTATTTATAGATATTCTTAAAGTGATCTGATAGTAATAAAGATTCTTTATACTGATTATTGATATAATTTAAAGTTTTAAACTCTTTAGCATAATCTGCAAGACCAACAAATTACACACATGATATATAAAAGATTTTACAGTAATCAATTTTTCGCATACAATGTATAGTTAATTTAATTAACTAAAAAGTGATTTTTGTAACAATGAGTTTTGTTTTTCTTTCAATTTAATGAAGAATGGTAAAAAATAAATAAATTATGATTTCACCAACTACAAAAAAGAGATAGGAGTTACATTAGACAATATGGGGCCTCGCCAGTACCCTTCAATTTAATGCTTAAAAGAGTTGACTAAGAAGACGTTTGGCAAAAAAAATGGATCATTGGCCTCCCTTATAGAATATCATCCGTTACACAAATTCAGTCATTCTTAAATCGGAAAAAGGGTCAAAAATACCCTTAAACTATTCAAAATAGATCATATTTACCCTTAAACTATATTTCGGCTCAAAACTACCCTTTCCGTCAAACTATTGGGTCAAAAGTGTCCTTCTTATTAACGGAAATTTGTTAAATGCCATGTGGATGCCACATTGCACGCCAATAGGGTTCCACTGCCACATAGACTAAACGGAAAAGGGTCAAAAATACCCTTTAATTATATTTCGGTTCAAAACTACCCTTCCCGTCAAACTATTAGGTCAAAAGTACCCTTTTTATTAACGGAAGTTGTTAAATGCCATGTGGATGTTGCATTGCATGCCATAGGGTTCCATTGCCACATAAGACTAAATCCCTAAATCCTAATAACTCTTTTTTCTCCCTCAATTCATTATTTTCTAGAAATGATTTCTCCCCTTCTCCCTCATTTCACAGTTTTCTTCGTGGCTGGGTTTCAAAGTGGATATTCATGGTTGTAAGTTAGTAAATCTTCTTTCTTATTTTATTTTGTTTACGATTTCAAAGCATGATAGTTAGGATTTCACAACTTTCCCCTCATTTCGCGGCTAGGGTTTCATAGCTTTCTTCGGGGCTGAGTTTCAAAGTGGATATTGTGGTTGTAAACATAATAAAATAAGAAAAAAGATTTACTAACCTACAACCACGAATATCCACTTTGAAACCCAGTGGCGAAGAAAACTATGAAACCCAAGTCGCGAAATGAGGGAGAATAGTGAAATCGTTTCTGGAAAATAATGAAATGAGGGGAAAAAAGAGTACTTAAGATTTAGGGATTTAGTCTATGTGGCAGTGGAACCCTATTGGCGTGCAATGTGACATCCACATAACATTTAACAACTTTCGTTAATAAGGACACTTTTGACCCAATAGTTTGACATAAAGGGTAGTTTTGAGCTAAACTATAGTTTAAGGGTAAATATGAGCTATTTCGGATAGTTTAAGGGTATTTTTGACCCTTTTCCTTTTAGTTTATGTGGTAGTGGAATTCTATTGGCGTGCAATGTGACATCCATGTGGCATCCACATGGCATTTAACAATTTCCGTTAATAAAAAGGGCACTTTTGACCCAATAGTTTGACGGAAATAGTTTTAAGCCAAAATATAGTTTAAGAGTAAATATGAGCTATTTCGGATAGTTTAAGGATATTTTTCACTCTTCTCCGTTCTTAAATGTATACGGGACTTCTTTTCTACTAAATCTAATAGAATGGTTCAATTAAGTACCTTGTGGTTTCCTTCATAAATCTAAAAGACAAATATGTTAGGAACATAAGAAAAAGACCGGGTAATTGCCTTTACATTACTCCAGTACGATTTGAAATTAGAATAAACTTTTATTTGCGTAATTATATTCTTAACATATATTTTTCATGGGTAGGTTTAATTTATTTATTTTTGGTTAGCCAAGCACATAGACTATTTTTCTTGGTAATGGGTAAAAATGAAAAGCGAACTCAAGATCTTTGATCGCTACATGACCATTTTATTTAAAAGTTAATTGTTAGAAATAAGTGCAGTACACTTTTATTTACATAATTAATTATATTATCAACATAGTTATTAACCTTGACCAAGAAGCACAACAAATTGTTTGTTTTGATACGTCAAATTTGTAAAAGGAACATTAGATAATAGCAGAAGAAAAGTATAATCAGAGACTTTCTGCTATCCTAAGATCGTTAACTAATCAAAAAAATTCAACTAAAGAAGAGGAAGTTAGAAAAGAGAATGAAAATTTTGTTGGAGGAATTTAATTTGTAATGGAAGAAGACTCTTGATATACTTTCAATTTGGGTTGATTACAAATGTATAAGGTCATCCTTATTTATACTTCTGTACGGATGGCTCTACATACTATTCTAAATACATCTACAAGAACAATCTAGATAACCTTATCTTTTAACTATCGAACAAGAATCTAGATTATTCTATAATTTACTACAAATATATAATTCTGTAGAACATCTACACATTTCTTAAATACAATCAATACTAAATGTATTACTCTCTAACACTCTAGAAAGTTCCACTAAATATCTTGAAATTCAAGATTTACCTATCAAAGGTGAAAATACTACAGTTCTAGTGTACTTCGATGGTCTCCAATATAATTTTCCCTTTTTCGAGGAACGGTTAAAGACTATTATTACTATTGCAGCCTACTACTAGATAATATAGAATTAACGACAAACAAAATTTATAGTTAAATAATCAAAATTTTATGCTAATTTCATTTAGCTACATATTATTAACATATTGTATGAAAATTCAATTAGTTAGGAGTTTTCTAGCAACGGATTAAATTGAATGTACCAAAACGCTCTTTAATCTTGTGATCTTAAATATGTCATATGAAAAATTGAAATGTAAGAGTCACTAAAAAAGGAAAATAACATTTTTTAAAAACGGACTTAAAAGAAATATATGACAAACAAATTAAAAAGAAATAGCTATAAGATAAACTAAAACTACTAGTAATAAAAAAAAAACACAAAAAAATAAAGAAAAAATGAACAAAAACAAAAGAAGTGAACCACTGGAGCCACATATGTAAACAAAATATATAAACGGTGCTATGCATTAATTTGAAAAAAATAAAATCAGCAGAAGTAGAGACAAAATTGATGGAAATAGAAACAAATATCATTAAAGTCTTTGGACTTCAATTTGATGCTGAAAACTTGCAACCAACCTTAGGCAATGAAATCCATGTTTTTGGCCCTCATAAAATAAGAATTGTTTACCAAATACACCGAAACACAAATAGAAAAACTTGACCACAATAAAAATCAAATTCAATGTTCCAAAACCTACACTTGAAATAAAATTCAGAAGGAGTGTCATTTGTTTTGATGTCTTTAATTGGCTGGTAAAGAGAAATATTATTATAAAAAAACGTATAATATAATATAACATAATATGAAAGATCAATTTCATAAAAAAATATGCTTTATTATAGTGAAATGTTATAGAGGATTGTTGTTATAAAAAATATCGGAGGGTATAAAAAAAGAAATTTAGAATTGAACGTAGAATGACAAAGTGTTTGGGGCCCCTTTGCCATTAGGAGGGCAAACATACAAATGTAAACCCAATGAGTTTTGAACCCCACCTTGTCCTTCTCGAATATACATACACAAACAAACCGTATTCAAGTATTGTTTCATGTGGAGACATTTATACATCACTATTTTGTGATACAAATACAATCCCCCCACCCCACCCCCACCTCCACCCCTCTCTCTCAATATATATATATATATATATATATATATATATATATATATATATATACTATTTTTTTAAACGCACATGATTATCAATTTCAAAAATATATGTTATAGTAAATACTATTGCTCATTTAAGTGAAGATTTGAATAATAAGCTCAGCAAAAAATAATAATGTAGATTCTTTTGTGAATGATCAACGTGGATCGTCATATATATCTCTTATTCACGCAAACCTATGAAGATGGTCAATAAATTTTTTTATTAGTTAAATGCAATAATGTATATATTTATTTCAATTTGATGAGGTTCAATTATATAATTAGTCTTATCTCACTAATATTACCTTATAGACAATATTCGCTTTGTATTTTTCTTGTCATCTAACCAGATGCGCTTTGCATGTGTATTACATGTTAAATTGTTTAGATGTCATATGAACATGTGAAGAGAATAACTACATTTTACATATTCACATTTGTTGTGAGTTTTTTTTTTTTTTTTTTTTAAAAAACTCGGAACATTTTAAAATAATATATTTTAAAGTTAGAAGATAATAATACTTTAATTTAAATACAAATACCTACCCAAATATAATTATATGTTTGCATTAATGAAAATATTTATCTCATAAAATTAACTATTAAATAAATAATAAAAATTAAACTAATACAAACTTCAACTGACGTTATTACAAGTCATATAAACTTTTCTTTGTCTAAAATACTAAAATATTAAGAAATAGTAAATTAGTAAAACAAAAGGGCAATGTCTATATAGTAATAAATATTTTGAAGCAAACTTCATGAGAGTTTAAATCACATAAGTAACATTGATAAATAAAGTCATTCTTTTGTCTTGAGCATAAAAAACAAATCGTGACAATTCTCTAAATTTTGAAAAAGATATTCAGAAGCATATATCTACATCTCAAGAGAAATTGTTGACAAAAACAAATGAATTTAGACTACTAACTTCATATATTGGAACATTACATACTAATGTATATATTAAGAAAAATAATACTTATTATATCATCAAAATTATTTTCCTCAAGTACTCGAGGTTATGGAATATAACCTCTTAGGATAAAACGACTTACTTCATTAGAATAGTGGTACCTCTTATTCCGCAAAACTTCGAACTCACTCAACAACAATAAATCACACAAAAAATTTTAAAATGCAAGAAGAAGAGTAGAAATTTAAAAAGTTTGTGGTTGAAAAATGAGAGGAAGCCCCTCTATTTATGATCAATAAATGGTAGTACGAACAAATATTTTTTGTGTTTTGTCTTAAAAGTCATGACTTTTTCGAGAAGTCACAACCCTTTGAAAAAATCACAACTTATTGAAAAAGTCACAACTCTTTGGAAAAGTCACAACTTATTGAAAAAGTCACAACTCTTTGGAAAAGTTACAACTCATCGAAAAAGTTACAACCTAAGTTAGGGATATTATAGTAATTTAACATTCAAGTTAGGAGTTCATACTTTTAAGGTAGAGTGTGTGTGTGTGTGTGTATATATATATATATTAAATTATTTATTATATATAAATACAAAGTTTGAGCTAAAGTAATGAGTTTTGCGGAACCCGTAACTCGAATGCTGGCTCCACCTCAGTGTATATGTTCGTACCCTAGTGTACCCAAAAATTTCATGAAACGTGTCTATACTTCGTATAGTAAATTCAAGGAAAAATAATTGGTGATTTAATGTATAAAAAAAGAGAGATCAAACTAGCAATATTTAACTAAACATAAAAACATTTTAAGTAAAATTAACAAACTACATTCGAAACTAACATAAAGACGACAGAAACAAACATAACACAAATTCCAAATAGCACGGCCAAATGCGGCCCAAGTCAAATTAAGGGTAGGTGAATTTGGACTAAATGGCCTTATGGGCATATGCTAATATCTCTTATTTGTTAGTACCTTTTTTTTCCAGAGTTCCAACTCCTTAGGGTCATTTGGTTGCTAGCTAAAATAATGCTGATATTAATAATGTAGAAATTAGTTATATAGAATATAATTATGTTAAGTTTAATTATTCATAGATCATTATTTTATTTTCTATTTTGTATTAAATAATGTATAAATTCTCTCATAACGTATATATATTCAAATTATAGAAAATTTTAATCTACTAAAATATATCGTATTTGATGTATCCAAATTTATACATAGCAAAAAATATTATTCTCTTTGTCCCAGTTTAAATGACTTACTTTATTTTTTAGCTAGTCCAAAAAACACATTCTATATTAAGTAACAATTTTACTTTATAATGTATGTTATACACTTAATGAAATGATTTATAATCACATAAATATCTATCTCTTATTTTAAACTACTAGTTTTAAGTCTTCATTTCCTTTTCAGTGTAACGACCCATCTCTGCCGTTATGACTAGGCCAATAGTAAAAAAAAATCGGGTCAGAAAATAGTAACTTAAAAATTCTAGGCTAGGCTAGTGTCGGACAGAATCTAACTACGGTGAGGTCGGAATGGGTGGGGTTAAATGTTTAGGCTTAGGGTATAGTTTCTAGTAGCCAAGACATTAAGGAACTCAAAGGGATTTTTGGAATAGAATTTCGGTGAGTAAAACTCTCGAAATCAAACCTGACGTGAAGGGGATAGTTCAAGGTGTCAAGAGAAGAAGGTATTTTGTGACAAAATGAGATTTGTGAGTCTTTGAAGTTCGTACAATCTGCTATGGGAGGCATCAGAACGCTATAGTGGGAGTGTACATGCACTATAGCGGGTTGGGCCACTATAGCAGGATAAGTCGGGATTTTATGCAAAAAAATTCCCAAAACCTAGAAATTTGTGGCAAATAAATTAAATCTTTTGCTACCGTACAACACCTTGCGGCTGATATATAAAGATAGTTATCAATTTTATTTGTCGTGGCACAAGAATAAAATAATTTGCTATAAGTATATTTTTGTGGCTAAAACTTGTTTTAATTGCAACTACTAAATATATTTTTTTTTTAGCAATAAGTATAAATTCTTAGTCATGAATCATGTAAAGTTTATAGCTAACTCTTAGTCACGCTACATCTGCTACGAAAAAAAAAATTATATTTATAGTATTTTACTATGAAAATTTTCATATTTAACTACAATGTGTTATGTAGCTTTAAGTGTATTTTCTTATAGTGCCTCCTATTTTCTGCATAATTCTTCTTGAGTTTGAGAGAGGCGATTTAGAGCAGTTCCTACTTGATATTCTACCAAATTCATCGGTAAAGGTAAGTCCTTTACTCCCCTATATTGCAATTTGATTCTTAAGCCTTAAAATCTAGGATATTACTCTTGTTGGAGAGTTTTGACTTGATTTAATAGTGGAAAAAGCCCTATATTTGGGTGGAATGATCATGAATTGGCCTATGGGTTAGGACTTAATGTTATTCTGGGTATTGTTAGGTCATTTGTGATTGATTGTTGTGTTTATTTACTATTTTAGACCAAGAAGAAACCAAAGCACTCCAAAAGGGGGAAAACTCGGGTTCTTTAAAGTTTCCAAGGCTTGATTCGAGGTAGGTGATGGCTGTATGGTTTCCAATTTATGTATGTATGCATGTCTACTGCTTTATAGTGTCACTTGTGCAATGAATATTGAGAATCTCATGCAATGAACCTGTTTACTTGCGGTTTCAAGTGTTATTGTCCATTGTGATTGTGGTTGTGCATGATTGTCTGAGATTGTTGGTTGGATCGGATACCATGTCGGTACATAAATACTAATGGTTTTCTCGAAAACTATGCTTGGCATGAATACTAACTCGTGTTGGCTCAAATACCGAGTTGGTACATTAACAGTTTGTATGTGTGTTCCTTTAAAAGAATTGGGCATGTGTATTTGTGGTTCCATGAGTGAACCAAGTTTACCTTTTTATAATGTGATGTATGTATGTTGAATTCTTGAGTGGTTGGATTACTTGAAAGGTGAGTTGGAGTCGAGTATGGCTTGTAGGTGATCAATGACGTACACAAAATTTTTAGAAAGTGATCTCAATATTTATAAAAGGAAAGATAAAAATTTAAGTATCATACATATAAGGAGGTTGTATCCTTGACTAATTCATTTAGACTAGTTTTACGGTAGAAGGTTATATCTTGACTCATTCACTTAGACTAGTTTCAAGATGGAAGAGGTCTTGAGTTCAATTCTATTTAACCAAAATTCTAAGGAGTATACTATATTTTTTTAAAGAATATTGAAGTTGGTGGGTTTGATCCTCTAACCTCAAACAAAAAAATCAACCAAAGAACCAATTGATAAAAAAAATATTGAAGTTGGTGGGTTTGATCCTCTAACTTCAAACAAAAAAATCAACCAAAGAACCAATAGGTAACTACAGTTTGTAGTGTCATTTCTTTTTGTAAGGAAATTGGAGACTTCCCTAATCGGAGAGAAGAGGAGTGACCTAATCACTTAGGAAGAATCGAAACCATAGAATTTTAGCTTTGCCGTCCTTACCTTCAATCTAATCTTATTCTGATTCTGTGGAAAGTCTTTCAAGTTCGGATTCGATCACCCAATATAACCCTCCTTAACCGCCCTAACTTCTTGCCCATCGGGCATGGTAGCACATCTTTCTTGATTGGGCATCTTTCAGAGAGGAAACTGCATATGAATCAGGCACACTCTAACCCCTGAACTTCCCTCCTAGAGGCGGGTGCTTTACTTCCTGCTCTTTTTTCATGCGGAGAATAGGGTTTGAAAGGATAACTGTTAATAAGTGTAACATCCGTCAATTTGAAATAGCTATGAAGAAGCTTGAAATTTGAAAATAGCTATTTTTGGAAAAATACAGAATCTGGAAAAAAAAAAAATTTGGCTAAGTGTGGAAATCAGTGATTTTTGGCCAACTTTGAGCAGTCATAACTCCTAGATCACGATGAGTTAGGAGTAGTTCCAGTTATGGTTGCGAAGCTTGTGGAATGATCTTTCCAACGCCACTGAGATTTCTCGATTTCGAGTTCGTATGAGCGAGTTATGGCCATTGAAAGTTGGGCAGTTGGCAGGGAATCCGTCCGGAAATTTTAAGGGCATTTTGGTCTTTTCCCTAGCCATTTCTTTTGAGGTTATATTGTGTGTTAGGCTGTTTTTGGATCATTTTTATCCTAGTTTTAAAAGAGAAAGAGTTAGGGTTCTTGAGAGTGAAGAAGAGAAGAAGAGGAGAAGAAGAGGAGAAGAAGAGGAGAAAGGAGATCAACAAGTTCCCGTCGTGGATTTTCGTCGGGGGTGATCCCTATCAAGGTATGTGTGTTCTTTGTGTGGTCTGATCCTTTTCCCCACACACCAAGCTCTTTTTTTTATGATTTGAGAAAAGATTGGATTGTTGTTGAAGTTGTTGAAGTTGATGAAGTTGTTAGTTGTTGTTGATGTTGTTAGTTGTGTTGTTGAAGTTATTGTTGGTTGTGGGACATGATTGGATTGTGTAATTGAGTTGTAATTTATTGTATGTTGAGAGATTGATGATCCCTAGTGTTTGGGGTTAAATCCATTGAAGTAAGGGTGGTTTAGAATTGAAGAAAAGAGGGAGAAAGTCGGTTTTTTTTTGTTGGGAAAAGGGCTGGCACCAGAGGGTCCAGCAGTCCTTTTTGAAGCTGAGGGCTGGTGCCTGGCAGAAGTGGCCAGCAGTCCCGTTGAAGTTGAGGGCTGGCGCCCCGCGCCTCTTAGAGCGCCAAGGACGCCAATCCTTCCCGTTACCTTAATTCCCCATTTGTATTTTATTTTGTTCCTAGGTATTATACCTATGTTTCCTAGTTGTTTCCAACACTCCAAGGTACTTCTAAAGTCAAGAACTTATCCATAACATGTAAGCAAACACCTTGAATCCAAAAATTCCAATTCAAGGAGAGTTAGTTAGAAGTCAAGTGAAGTTAGAAATTAAGAGTTAAGCTTACAAGTTAAGCAAGTCAAGCTAGTTGTAAAGTTGTTCAAGAGTCTTTATTGAACGTTTTAACTTTATTTTTAGACTCAAGTGTCAAGTTAAGCAAAGAGCTTAGAGTTTCAAGCTAAGTAAAGAATCTCAAGTTTCAAGTTGAGTTCATTTTCTCAAAGTTATTAGGGAACTATGTATTCCCAAAGAAGTTTTAAAGAAATGTCTTTACATTTAAACAAGGTTGGAAACTGAAATTTCCAAAGAGCCTTCGGGATAGTTTTTTTTGAGTAATTATCTCATGTCAGCAGGAAGAAATGTGTTTTAAAAACATAAGAGCCAGTACATTTTTTTAGGGAGTAGTATCGAGCACCGAATTGGGGGAGCGTTCAAAGAACCCACAGCCCCCATAGAACCATGTTAGCCACCATGGGTAGAAAAGGATCATACTCTTTAGATGAATCCTTTTCATATTAGACTAGTGGATCCATTAGGCAGTTCAGGTCTTATACCTTTGGCCGGGTATAGGATGCTCTGGCAGCGTGAGGTTGATCGCTGTATCATCACTTTAGCTCTTATGTGATGGTTGTCGGTTAGAGAAACTCCCACAGCAGTTGTTGTATTTTTATACATGGAAATTATTGTATTTTATATACATCAGTTTAATTGTATTTCTATATATACATCTCAGGCTTATTGTATCCTTGTATACATACAGAGTTTTATAGCATGTTTTAAACAATCTTTCTTTATATCACATTTGTTTTAAATTGCCTTATATTGAAAGAAGTCAGTCAGGTTGAGTTGAGTTGAACAAGGTAAACTTTTCAGTTTCTTTCAAATTTCCTTCTAGCCTTTGTTGCTTAGTTTTCCAGCTCGCATACTAGTACCTTCCATGTACTGATGCCAGTGGGCCTGCATCGTCTTATAATGCAGATACAGGTACCCCGGATCAGCATCCTGCACGTCGTTGATCCAGCTGAGCACTCCAGAGTCAGTGGTGAGCCTCCTTGCATTCCGGAGGACTCAATTATTTTGTGTTCTTAGTTTTTGTTTTATTAGGATGTTGCGGGGTCTGTCCCAACATCCATCTCAGTATTTAGAGGCTTCATAGACAGTCAGACAGTCAGTCAGTTAGTTTGGAGTCTCTCATGCATGTATATATTTAAATATCCTATTTTGAGACTCGAGATGCCTTGTTGGCAAATTACTTTCAGTTGAGTTGTTTTATAACTTTTCATTGCATTGAGTTATCCTGTTGAGTTAAGTTTCCGCTGAGTTAAGAAAGCCAGGCCAAGGGTTCGCTTGGGGGCCAGCGATGGTCTTCAAGTGCCGGTCACGTCTGGGGTGTAGGCTCGGGGCGTGACAAACTTGGTATCAGAGCACAGAGTTCAAGAGTCTTAGGGAGTCTATGAAGCCGTGTCTGTAGAGTCCTAGTTATCGGTGTGAAGCGCGCCACATCTATAATTGGCAGGCTGCAACATTTAGGAAGATTTCTCATTTCTTTCACACTCATTTCATGCGTTAAAGTTGACCTCTAAAAAGTTTCTTTCTAATCCGCGCTTGCGCGTGTTTTCAGATAATCATGCCTCCACGAAGAGTTGGTAGAGGGTGTCTTCCTAGACGTTATGTTGATGAGCAAGAGTTACCTTATGCCCCGGGAGTGCAAGATCAAGGGGAAGTTTCTAATGCCGAGTTTAGAGAGGCAATTAGAATTCTGAGTCAAGCTGTGACTAATCAAATTGGTCAGCAAAGAGGAGCTCGACATGAAGGAGCTGACACTTCAAGGATTCGTGAGTTCTTGGGGATGAATCCTCCGAGTTTCATGGGTTCAAGTATTACTGAGGATCCAGAGAACTTCACTGAGGAGTTGAAGAAGATTTTTGATGTGATGCATGTAGCAGATATTGAGCGGGTTGAACTAGCTGCATATCAATTGAAGGATGTTGCTAGAACTTGGTTCGACCAGTGGAAAAGAAGTAGAGCTGAGAATGCACCACCTGCGAGTTGGGCCGGTTTTGAGGAAGCTTTCTTGGGGCATTTCTTTCCTCGAGAGTTGAGAGAGGCCAAGGTACGTGAGTTCCTCACACTTAAGCAGGATTCTTTAAGTGTTCATGAGTACAGTCTGAAGTTCACACAATTATCCCGCTATGCTCCGGAGATGGTTGCGGACATGAGGAATAGAATGAGCTTGTTTGTTGCTGGATTGTCTCGGTTATCAAGCAAGGAAGGTAGGGCTGCAATGCTTATCGGGGACATGGACATATCAAGGTTGATGGTTTATGTGCAGCAAGTTGAGGAAGAGAAGCTGAGAGACAGAGAAGAGTTTAGAAATAAAAGAGCAAAGACCGGGAACGAGTCCGGGCAGCAGAGAGGTAATTCAAATCGTTCCTCCTTTCAGCAAAGGCAAAAGGGACCTGCTCCATCATCTGTTAGAGCACCTGCACCCAGATACAAAGGTGAATTTAATGTTCAGAATTCGAAGGACTTCAGGGCTAGACCAGCACAATCTTTGGGTAGTGTGGCGCAAGGGAGTAGTAAGCCTCCTGCCTGCGCCAAGTGTGGTAGGAACCACTTAGGTGTTTGTCAAGAGGGCTCCGTTGGTTGTTTCAAGTGTGGTCAGAATGGACATTTCATGCGAGAGTGTCCAAAGAATAGGCAGGGTAATGGGGGAAATAAAGCACAGTCTTCTTCAGTCGTTCCCCCAGACAGGACGACACCTAGAGGAGCTACTTCTAGTACCAGTGGAGGAGCAAACCGCCTTTATGCAATCACCAGTCGCCATGAGCAAGAGAATTCTCCAAATGTTGTCACTGGTATGATCAAAGTCTTTGCTTTTAATGTGTATGCTTTGCTAGACCCAGGAGCAAGTTTATCTTTTGTAACTCCTTATGTTGCAAATAAGTTTGAGGTTCTTCCTGAAAGACTTTGTGAACCCTTTTGTGTTTCTACACCTGTTGGGGAATCTATTCTAGCAGAAAGAGTCTATCGTAATTGTCCTGTTTCCATCAGTCACAAGAGCACCATGGCTGATTTGGTTGAGTTAGACATGATAGATTTCGATGTCATTCTAGGTATGGATTGGCTTCATGCTTGTTATGCATCGATAGACTGTAGAACTCGAGTGGTCAAGTTTCAGTTTCCGAATGAGCCAGTCTTAAAGTGGAGTAGTAGTTCAGTAGTGCCTAAGGGTCAATTCATTTCGTACCTTAAGGCGAAAAAGTTAGTTTCGAAGGGTTGTATCTATCACTTAGTCCGAGTTCATGACTCTAGTGTTGAGATACCTCATTTCCAGTCAGTTCCTATAGTAAGAGAGTTTCCAGAAGTTTTTCCTGATGATCTACCCGGAATTCCTCCTGAGAGAGAAATAGATTTCGGCATAGATCTCATTCCAGATACTCGTCCTATCTCTATTCCGCCATATAGAATGGCACCAGCAGAGTTGAAAGAGCAGTTGAAAGATCTCCTAGATAAGGGTTTCATTCGACCAAGTGTCTCGCCTTGGGGAGCTCCGGTCTTGTTTGTTAGAAAAAAAGATGGTTCCCTTAGAATGTGTATAGACTATCGCCAGTTGAATAAGGTTACCATTAAGAACAAGTACCCTCTTCCGAGGATTGATGATCTTTTCGATCAGCTTCAGGGTGCCACTTGTTTTTCAAAGATTGACCTCCGATCAGGCTATCATCAGTTAAGGGTAAGGGAATGTGATATCCCAAAGACAACTTTCAGAACCAGGTATGGTCATTATGAGTTTTTAGTCATGTCCTTTGGTTTGACCAATGCACCGGCAGCTTTTATGGACTTGATGAATAGAGTCTTCAAACCTTATTTAGATATGTTTGTTATTGTCTTTATTGATGACATACTAATCTATTCAAGGAATGAAGAAGATCATGCTAGCCATCTCAGAATAGTTCTTCAAACTTTGAAAGATAAAGAGTTGTATGCCAAGTTCTCTAAATGTGAGTTTTGGCTTAAGTCTGTGGCGTTCCTAAGCCATATTGTGTCCGGTGATGGAATTAAAGTTGATACTCGAAAAATTGAGGCAGTGCAGAATTGGCCTAGACCTACATCTCCAACTGAAATTAAGAGTTTCTTGGGTTTGGCTGGCTATTATAGAAGGTTTGTTGAAGGGTTCTCGACTATTGCATCTCCTTTGACAAAGTTGACTCAGAAGACGGTGAAATTTCAATGGTCTGAAGCTTGTGAGAAAAGCTTTCAGGAATTGAAAAAGAGATTGATTACAGCTCCAGTTTTGACGCTACCAGAAGGTACTCAAGGTTTTGTGGTGTATTGTGATGCATCTAGAGTTGGTTTGGGTTGTGTCTTAATGCAGAATGGCAAAGTTATAGCTTATGCCTCCAGACAGTTGAAGGTTCATGAGAAGAACTACCCAACCCATGATTTAGAGCTAGCTGCTGTAGTATTTGCTTTGAAGATATGGCGTCATTACTTGTATGGTGTGCATGTCGACATATTCACTGATCACAAGAGCCTTCAATATGTGCTTACTCAGAGGGAGCTTAATCTCAGACAGAGGAGGTGGTTAGAGTTACTCAAGGATTATGACCTGAGTATTCTTTACCACCCAGGTAAGGCTAATGTTGTTGCTGATTCTTTGAGCAGGTTGTCTATGGGTAGCACCGCCCATATTGAAGAAGGAAGGAGAGAGTTAGCAAAAGATGTGCACAGACTGGCATGCCTTGGAGTCAGATTTACAGATTCCGCAGAAGGAGGAACAGCAATGACGAGCAGGGCCGAGTCATCATTAATGTCAGAAGTGAAAGAGAAGCAAGATCAAGATCCCATTTTGCTTGAGTTGAAGGCAAATGTTCAAAAGCAACGAGTATTAGCTTTTGAACAAGGGGGAGATGGGGTTTTGAGATTTCAAGGTAGATTGTGCGTACCTATGGTAGATGGACTCCAAGAGAGGATTATGGCGGAAGCTCACAGCTCCAAATATTCTATTCATCCGGGTTCCACCAAGATGTATCGTGATTTGCGTGAAGTTTATTGGTGGAATGGCATGAAGAAGGGCATTGCTGAGTTTGTTGCTAAGTGTCCAAATTGCCAACAAGTGAAAGTTGAACACCAAAGGCCCGGTGGTTTGGCTCAGAGGATAGAACTTCCAGAGTGGAAGTGGGAGATGATCAATATGGATTTCATCACAGGGTTGCCAAGGTCACGCAGACAGCATGATTCTATTTGGGTGATTGTCGACAGAATGACAAAGTCAGCTCATTTTCTACCGGTAAAGACTACCCTTTCAGCAGAAGATTATGCCAAGTTGTATATTCGAGAGATAGTGAGACTTCATGGAGTCCCAATCTCCATTATTTCAGATAGAGGTGCACAGTTTACTGCACAGTTCTGGAAATCTTTTCAGAAAGGCTTGGGTTCAAATGTGAACTTAAGTACTGCCTTTCATCCTCAGACTTATGGGCAAGCAGAGCGCACTATTCAGACTTTAGA
The DNA here is from genome assembly GCA_037074985.1 of Solanum bulbocastanum. NCBI lineage: Eukaryota > Viridiplantae > Streptophyta > Magnoliopsida > Solanales > Solanaceae > Solanum > Solanum bulbocastanum. The sequence goes on along the minus strand of CM073606.1, from coordinate 43,302,845 downwards.
AGATATGCTGAGAGCTTGTGTGATCGATTTCAAAGGTAATTGGGATGATCACCTACCTCTCATTGAGTTTGCCTACAACAACAGTTATCACTCTAGCATCCAGATGGCTCCATATGAAGCTCTTTATGGGAGAAGATGTAGGTCTCCTATTGGATGGTTTGAAGTGGGTGAAGCACAGTTGATAGGACCAGATTTAGTTCACCAAGCTATGGAGAAGGTGAAAGTGATTCAAGAGAGGTTGAAAACGGCACAGAGTCGTCAGAAATCCTACACTGATGTTAGGAGAAGGGCGTTAGAGTTTGAAGTAGATGATTGGGTATATTTGAAGGTTTCACCCATGAAGGGGGTTATGAGGTTTGGTAAGAAAGGGAAACTTAACCCCCGATATATTGGACCTTATCGCATAGTCAAGAGAGTTGGCAATGTAGCTTATGAGTTGGAGCTACCACAGGAGTTAGCAGCGGTCCATCCGATATTTCATATCTCCATGTTGAAGAAGTGCATAGGCGATCCTTCATTGATCCAACCGACTGAAAGTATCAAGATCAAGGATAACTTATCTTATGAGGAGATTCCTGTTCAAATTTTAGATCGGCAAGTTCGAAGGTTGAGAACAAAGGTTGTAGCCTCAGTCAAGGTCCTTTGGAGGAACCAATTTGTTGAGGAAGCTACTTGGGAAGCCGAAGAAGACATGAAGAAGAGATATCCATATCTCTTTGAATCCGCAGATCAAGGTATTAATTTCCTTCTTAGTGCTCTTTAAATTATAGTGGGCATATTGTTGTTGTTGTTGCATAGTTGCTTGTTGGGTGTTTGAGTTGTTGTTGCACCCTTAGCTTAGTAAGAAGCACCTCATTCGAGGACGAATGTTCCCAAGGGGGAGATATTGTAACATCCGTCAATTTGAAATAGCTATGAAGAAGCTTGAAATTTGAAAATAGCTATTTTTGGAAAAATACAGAATCTGGAAAAAAAAAAAATTTGGCTAAGTGTGGAAATCAGTGATTTTTGGCCAACTTTGAGCAGTCATAACTCCTAGATCACGATGAGTTAGGAGTAGTTCCAGTTATGGTTGCGAAGCTTGTGGAATGATCTTTCCAACGCCACTGAGATTTCTCGATTTCGAGTTCGTATGAGCGAGTTATGGCCATTGAAAGTTGGGCAGTTGGCAGGGAATCCGTCCGGAAATTTTAAGGGCATTTTGGTCTTTTCCCTAGCCATTTCTTTTGAGGTTATATTGTGTGTTAGGCTGTTTTTGGATCATTTTTATCCTAGTTTTAAAAGAGAAAGAGTTAGGGTTCTTGAGAGTGAAGAAGAGAAGAAGAGGAGAAGAAGAGGAGAAGAAGAGGAGAAAGGAGATCAACAAGTTCCCGTCGTGGATTTTCGTCGGGGGTGATCCCTATCAAGGTATGTGTGTTCTTTGTGTGGTCTGATCCTTTTCCCCACACACCAAGCTCTTTTTTTTATGATTTGAGAAAAGATTGGATTGTTGTTGAAGTTGTTGAAGTTGATGAAGTTGTTAGTTGTTGTTGATGTTGTTAGTTGTGTTGTTGAAGTTATTGTTGGTTGTGGGACATGATTGGATTGTGTAATTGAGTTGTAATTTATTGTATGTTGAGAGATTGATGATCCCTAGTGTTTGGGGTTAAATCCATTGAAGTAAGGGTGGTTTAGAATTGAAGAAAAGAGGGAGAAAGTCGGTTTTTTTTTGTTGGGAAAAGGGCTGGCACCAGAGGGTCCAGCAGTCCTTTTTGAAGCTGAGGGCTGGTGCCTGGCAGAAGTGGCCAGCAGTCCCGTTGAAGTTGAGGGCTGGCGCCCCGCGCCTCTTAGAGCGCCAAGGACGCCAATCCTTCCCGTTACCTTAATTCCCCATTTGTATTTTATTTTGTTCCTAGGTATTATACCTATGTTTCCTAGTTGTTTCCAACACTCCAAGGTACTTCTAAAGTCAAGAACTTATCCATAACATGTAAGCAAACACCTTGAATCCAAAAATTCCAATTCAAGGAGAGTTAGTTAGAAGTCAAGTGAAGTTAGAAATTAAGAGTTAAGCTTACAAGTTAAGCAAGTCAAGCTAGTTGTAAAGTTGTTCAAGAGTCTTTATTGAACGTTTTAACTTTATTTTTAGACTCAAGTGTCAAGTTAAGCAAAGAGCTTAGAGTTTCAAGCTAAGTAAAGAATCTCAAGTTTCAAGTTGAGTTCATTTTCTCAAAGTTATTAGGGAACTATGTATTCCCAAAGAAGTTTTAAAGAAATGTCTTTACATTTAAACAAGGTTGGAAACTGAAATTTCCAAAGAGCCTTCGGGATAGTTTTTTTTGAGTAATTATCTCATGTCAGCAGGAAGAAATGTGTTTTAAAAACATAAGAGCCAGTACATTTTTTTAGGGAGTAGTATCGAGCACCGAATTGGGGGAGCGTTCAAAGAACCCACAGCCCCCATAGAACCATGTTAGCCACCATGGGTAGAAAAGGATCATACTCTTTAGATGAATCCTTTTCATATTAGACTAGTGGATCCATTAGGCAGTTCAGGTCTTATACCTTTGGCCGGGTATAGGATGCTCTGGCAGCGTGAGGTTGATCGCTGTATCATCACTTTAGCTCTTATGTGATGGTTGTCGGTTAGAGAAACTCCCACAGCAGTTATTGTATTTTTATACATGGAAATTATTGTATTTTATATACATCAGTTTAATTGTATTTCTATATATACATCTCAGGCTTATTGTATCCTTGTATACATACAGAGTTTTATAGCATGTTTTAAACAGTCTTTCTTTATATCACATTTGTTTTAAATTGCCTTATATTGAAAGAAGTCAGTCAGGTTGAGTTGAGTTGAACAAGGTAAACTTTTCAGTTTCTTTCAAATTTCCTTCTAGCCTTTGTTGCTTAGTTTTCCAGCTCGCATACTAGTACCTTCCATGTACTGATGCCAGTGGGCCTGCATCGTCTTATGATGCAGATACAGGTACCCCGGATCAGCATCCTGCACGTCGTTGATCCAGCTGAGCACTCCAGAGTCAGTGGTGAGCCTCCTTGCATTCCGGAGGACTCAATTATTTTGTGTTCTTAGTTTTTGTTTTATTAGGATGTTGCGGGGTCTGTCCCAACATCCATCTCAGTATTTAGAGGCTTCATAGACAGTCAGACAGTCAGTCAGTTAGTTTGGAGTCTCTCATGCATGTATATATTTAAATATCCTATTTTGAGACTCGAGATGCCTTGTTGGCAAATTACTTTCAGTTGAGTTGTTTTATAACTTTTCATTGCATTGAGTTATCCTGTTGAGTTAAGTTTCCGCTGAGTTAAGAAAGCCAGGCCAAGGGTTCGCTTGGGGGCCAGCGATGGTCTTCAAGTGCCGGTCACGTCTGGGGTGTAGGCTCGGGGCGTGACAATAAGATTAGATGCTCGACCCAAACTATTAAATATCTCTTGATTCTCTTAAGGCCACAAATCACGAAAATTCTGACAAGAGCACTATCAAAGAAAAAGAATATATATATATATATATATATATATATATATATATATAGGGGTGTCGCTTGACACCCCATCACTCATCGCCCTTATATTTAGCTCTCCAAAGAGCAATTCTTCTCAAAAGGTGCTGACCATTCTAAACGTGGCTTCAAAGTTATTCTTTCTAAGCGTGGATTCGTCCTTGTAGGTGATCATATGGGACATATTTCATATGTATATTAACTTATATTAACTTAATATAAGGACTGAGAGTCTGAGTTGTTTCATAATTGTTGATGATATGTCATATTAACTGTGTTACTATATATGTGGAGTTGACTGTTTACATTTTTGTTTTAGAACTGATTGTGTGATTCTATCAGTACACTATCATTCTATATTGATATTGCAAATATTTTTTTCTGTTGAGTAGAAGGCATCTACCAGCGGCTGATATGAGACCTCAGTTAAGGGACATTCTTCATCGGAAAATTACGTTGATATATATTTAAAGTTGGACACCTTTGACAAAAGTTATGCCTTTGACGGTGTGATAATGGGTGTCCATTTGAATGAAGGAGTTCCGGGTTTGAACCCCCAAATAGCGTAATATTATTTATTTTATTTTGACAGTCACACACCATTATTCTTGGACACGTTTAATAAAATTTCTAGCTCCACCACTGCCATGGATTCCTCTACATCCTCTTGTCCATCTTTTCGTACACAGACTTTGGATTATTAGATTTTTGTTTCAACTTTCGGGGTCGCATCCCCCTTTTTGCCTATTTAAATTTAAAATTTTAACACAACGACTTTAATCCGTTTCTAGAGGTTTATTTTCACAAATATTGTGACTTTGATTGAGTTTATGGTAACTCAATTCTTTAGCTGTTTTAAATTGTTTCTCTTCTATTTATGTTATGACTTGACTTTAGAAATGATGTTATAGGTTAAGCTTTGAGCTGATATTTGGTTCTCCCATCGGAGAGTTAGTGTGGATGTCACTCACGACGGTTTGGATCATGACACTTAAACTTCATATCAACTCAAACTAACTTATATAAAATGAAACTGAGAGAATACTAAATATGATACGAAGTATGCTTAATTTAATAAATAAATAAACCACCTCCTAACCAGGAACCAAATGACATTTTGAGCTTGTGCCAGTATCAGTCATTTATCCCCAATATAGCAGATAAGAGGTCTAAGTCATTGTGTCATTTTTAGCAGTCAAGGTCCATCATAGAAGGATGTGGGCTCCAAGCAAGTTGAATTTATATGTACTTGTGTGTCCAGTCTTATATTATATAGTTGGAAAAGTCTATCCATCTCATAATTGATGACAACAAGAAAAGTACTCCAAGTCCCACAAATAGTCGTTTCATTCCCAAACAAAAGAAAAAGGAAATGAAAGTGTGGGGTGTGGATGATAAGCTTCTCCAAGCCTGATGAAAAAGAATAATTATATTACAATCCAATTTATATGATATAATTTGAATTTTAGTAATTAAATAAAAAATCTTTGATCACAATTTATTCGTATGACCAATAAATGGTTTAAAATTTTAGTTTTTATAACTTATAGTAATACTTTTTATCGGGTCAAAGAAAGTAATAGTTTGGTGGTTTTTATAAAAGTATTTCAGAAATATTGAATATTAAAATTCTTATAATTGAACTCAACTAGTTGTATTCCAGGTCAACTTGATAGGCTAATTGTTTATACTCCTTCAATGTATTTTTATTTCTTATATTTGAATTTGACATGATTATTATTCTATCATATACCTATTAATTAATATTTAGTATATTAAGTTTTGAAAAATAATTTGAGAAATGAATAACTAATACTAAAAGTAAAACATGGGGAAAAATTAATTATATACTTTTTAATCTATTAAAAATAATAAATAAAAATATAGATTTTTTAAAACAATAATGACCAAATAAAAATAAATAGGAAGAGTATTATTTATGTTTTGCTTGCACCCATTGGTGTGTACCAAGGGAATAATGTGTTGCAAGGCGAAATGTCATGACCCGCCACTTTGCCCTTAAAATTTTACACCGGAATAAGGGAGAAGCATCTAGAGTTGTATTGTAGGGACTTGAGCCTTAGAATTCCCTAGAAAGTGTAGAACTCCCTAGGTAATTTCCAAGAAAGCAGTAGAATTTCCTAGAAAGTGTAGAGAATTCTAGAGAAGGATCAAAGTGTAAATATTGTAGGAATTTGCCAAGTAATTTTTATTTGCACTTTAGCTCATAGGTTGTAGTATAAATAGCTGGGGCATTCATTTGTAAATCATCCAAGCTTGAAGCAAGCAATCAAGCAAGTTGTAAAACATTCTCCAAGCAATATAAAGCCTTCTTCCAAATCTTTCTAAGTCTTTCTTTACATTCTCTTAGTGATCTAGCTTCAAAGGGCTTACTTGAGCTTACAAGATCGTGAAAGATTCGTGAGTAAGTTGTCAAGTGCCGCACAAAGCTTTAGTAAAACTCTAAGTCTGTGACAACGTGGTATTAGAGCAAAGGTTTGCTACTAAGGGAATGACTAACGAAGGAGACGTGAACGCTGTTAGCACCACCAACGTTCGTTCGGATGGTGGAAAGAAGAATCGCAAGGGAAAGAAGCACCAAAAGAGTAATGAGGAAATGTTGCTCGACCCCACACCAAGCGAGGTGCTAACATCTCATCCACCTTCGTCTACCGAAGCAAGTGACAATGAACTTGGCGAGGAGGCCATTGACGTCACCGCCGGAGAGGAATGGATCGCAAGGGTTGAAACGACAAGGCTGGTCATGGAGATATTAGGCCGACATTTGGACGTGGCTGATGGCAAGTTTAAGACTCTTGAGGACTTCACCCTTGAGAAGACCGACAACCTATGCAAGGAGTTGGAGAGACGCCAGTGTGCCGAGTTCGAGATGAAGGAGGCTATCATTTCCTTGGAGTGTCGACTCATGGAGGAGTTGAGCACGATCGAGACCATGAAGGCCTAGATGAAAGCACTCAAGGAGGGCGTGGAAGTTGGAGGATCATCGTCGCTTGACCGAGATAGGGAGGCCAAGGTCAAGGCTCCCAAGCCACCTATGTTCAAAGACGTCTATGACGCTCAAGAGGTAGAGAATTTCATGTGGCATTTGGAGAATTACTTTAAGTGCAACATGCTAAAGAGTGATGAGAGTAAGATCAACACTACGGTGCTGTACCTTTAGGAGATGGCCATGCTATGGTGGAGGCGTAAAGAGTCGAAAATAGGGAAAGGACTTTGCACCATCAACACTTGGGAGCAATTCCGAGTGGAGTTCAAGAAGGCTTTCTTCCCTAACAATGTCATCTATGAGGCAAAGCACAAGTTTAGAGAGTTGAAGCAGACATGCAACATAGGTGCATACGTGAATAAGTTCACTACCCTCACGCTTCAGATTCCTAACCTCACGGATGAAGATATGTTGTTCCACTTCATGGATGGGCTACAAAATTGGTCCAGGACGGAGTTGGAACGGCAATAGGTTAGGATTATCGATGAAGCCATCACGCATGCCGAAGCTTTGACAGTCTTCAGGCATGAAAAGCCCGATAGAACCAGAGGAGAGAAAGTGAGAGGTACTTATGACAATTGTGGGGGAGATCGTGGCAAAGTCGAGGAGCAACGACCACATCCCAAGAATCATGATACTTACAAGTTTGATGGAAAGAAGTTTGGACGTCATGGCGACACAGAGAGAAAGACAGAAACTGCCAAAAGAAGTGGTTGCTACATATGCGGTGGGCCACATGGCTATGCAAGGTGCCCTGAACTGAAGAGCCTTGGTGCTATCCTACGAGAGTGGAAGGAGAAAGATGCACATGATCAAGGACAAGGCCCAGAGACGACGCAGTTGGGCCTGATAGGATTATGCGGAGCCATCACGAAACAGCCAGGAAAGATAAGAGGATATGACGCACAGTATATCGACCTCACGATTAATGGAAGACCCATTCGTGCTATGGTGATACGGGTGCAGAGGCCAATATCATGACCAAGATGGCAACGATAAGGTTGGGGCTGCATTACAGTTCAAGTAACGCCCAACTCAGGACGGTCAATGCACCACCGATTTCCATGTGTGGAGGCGCGCATAGAGTAATCATCATTCTAGGCAAGTGGAAAGGTAAGACCAATTTCACTGTCGCTCTTTTAGACCTCTTCGATATCATTCTAGGCTAGGAGTTTTTCCAAGAGTGCCATGCAATGATCGACCCTCACCTCCAATGACTTCTAGTCATGGAGCAAGGAGGATCATATATGGTTCCCTTAGTTAAGGTACCGAAGACGGAATAACAAGTTTGTTTAGCAGCCATGCAGTTCGTAAGAGGCCCTAAGAAGAAGGAGTCAGTGTTTATAGACACCATTGCAAGTTTGGAAGAAGACAATGGTGCCAAAGAGTCCTTGCCGCCGGTATTAGAGAGAGGTTATAAGGAATACAAGGTCGTGATGCCAAAGAAGCCGCCAAGGCGCGTGCCTTCTAGGAAGGAGGTAGAGCATAAGACTGAGCTAAAAGAGGTCAAGAGGCAACTAGAGAAATTGCACGAGGGCCTTGATCGAGTCAGTGGACTATTGGTTGTGTATGCAAAAAGACAAGACTCGGTTGCCTATGCAGCGGCGATGCGACACAGTCGCCACATCAATAGGTGGGGGAGAGTGTCATGACCCGCCACTTTGCCCTTAAAATTTTGCACCGAAAAAAGGGAGAAGCATCTAGAGTTGTCGAGAGGTTAGTAGAACACTCTTGAACTCCCTAGGTAATTTCCAAGAAAGCCTTAGAATTCCCTAGAAAGTGTAGAGAATTCTAGAGAAGGACCAAAGTGTAAATATTGTAGGGATCTGTCAAGTAATTTTTATTTACACTTTAGTCCCTAGGTTGTAGTATAAATATATGGTGCATTCATTTGTAAATCATCCAAGCTTGAAGCAAGCAATCAAGAAAGTTGTAAAGTATTCTGCAAGCAATACAAAGCCTTCTTCCAAATCTTTCCAAGTCTTTCTTTACATTCTCTTAGCGATCTAGCTTCAAAGGGCTTACTTGAGCTTACAAGATCGTGAAAGATTTGTGAGTAAGTTGTCAAGTGCCGCACGGAGTTTTAGTAAAACTCTAAGTCCGTGACAGAAAGCTACCTACTTCAAAAATTTAGATACTCCATTCGTCTTAATATTCTCTCTCTCTCTCTTTTTTTTTTTTTTTTTCATGTTAATAGTTATGTATATTTAATCAAACGAATGATTGTTTTTATAGTAAATTCATCTCCCCTCTCTTCCTTGCCTCTCTGTGTGTGCCTCTCGCCCCTCTCTTTCCGGCCCAAAAAATATTTCACTTAAATATGATAATTGTATTTTGTATTATGCATCAAATGAGTGTTTTTTGGGTGGGATAGAGAGGGGAGAGAGACAGAGAGAGGGGCAAGGTAGAAAGGAGATTTAAAATAAATCTGTATAGTTTAAAATATTACATCTTATACTTATATGTATGATTTTATAGCAAATATCTCTCCCTCGCCTCTCTCTTAGTGCCTCTCGCCCCTCTCTCTCAAGCCCAAATAATTGCAGCCCAAAAAACATTCCACTTAAATATGACAATTGTGTTTTGTATTATGTATTAAATATAATGTAGTTGTATTCCATATCAACTATATTTTGTACATGTATCAATTGTATTCAGACAATTATATTTGTATTTTTGTATCAACTGTATTTATATTCGTTATATAATGAATACAACATGTATTCATCCTCTCTCCCCCTATCTCGATCTCACTTGCCTCTCTCCTCATAAGAGAACAAAAGAAATTCTGAAATCTAAGAACAAGAAAGTAAATCGTACAAAGCTAGACACAAAAATTGAACTAATAGGCAACAATGACTATATTAAAGTCAAATCATCTTATTAAGAATATCAAATAAGAACCTAAACTATAGAGGTACCCTAAAGAGGAATAATCCTCAAGCAAGCAACCCCATTAACAATTTCTAACAACTATGGTCTTAATCTCAAACTCTCTCAAGAGCCACACTCAATTCATGAGAATTCATCATATCAAAAGAATTTACCTAATTAAAATGACAAAGTATAGTATTTGTACTAAATAAGACTAATACTAAAGTCTAGTGATGGTTATTACAAAAATACCCTTAATGAATTAAGGGCCTTCTTAGTCAAGAGGCTTCCGTTTAAAGAATAGCCATTTGCATTTGCTACCTTTTTCTCCATTTAGATACTTATACTTCTAAATTAGCAAGTTCTCGAGTTTCAAGCATTCAATCTGAACTCTTTTCAAGCCTCCAAATTATTGACTTGATGCAAAGCTTATGAACTCTTTATCATGTCTTGGTGTGCATACATCACTCTTTCTTTCTTGAAAAGGATCTGTCCTCAAATCCATACCTTGCAAAATCGTAGGAAATACAAGCAACAAAGGGTTAGTGACAATGGCACTAACATGCCAACGTACTTTAAAAGTTTCATTGGGGTCAAAAGGAAATGATATCCACAATCTTTGATCAAGAAAACAACTATTTGCCCCATTAGTACTCTTACCAACTTAAAATGTACTCTCCTAACAAGCATGAACATCATCATCTATGCAAATAAATAATAAGAAAGATCACGCAAGATAAATTTATCTTAGGTACTTTCACATGTAAGATCAAGAGTAGAATATAAGAATATAATTAAGTGTATTGTCAATACTTGGAACACTCAAAGAAGAAGTAACAATTTGTAAGCAAGTAATACCTACTTTTTTGAAAGAATCCTTCCCAAAAAGCATACTATCGTCCTCCAAGAAGAAGTTCCTATCATAGGAAAGGATGTCATCAATTCATAGTGGGTTATCAAACACTTTGTAGCACTCAAAATTGCATTTCACACCACTAGGGACAGCACTAAATATGATCTCATCATCATCAAACAAGACATTGTACATGAAGAGAGAACAATCAATCAAAGATAGAGAATTAAAGTATGTGCTCTCATTCTCAAAAAAGTCAAATTTCATCTTTCAAGGAAGTTTCTTTCACATGATTTTTATGAGCAATACAAAAAATAGATAGGATCTTCAAAAAGAGATATGCTCAAAGAAATCACTCATTTTCAAATGACCAGCTTTTTCAATGCCATGACAAATTTGAGGCTAACCAATCAAATTACAAAATCCCTCAATTAGTGAACTAGAATAAAAAATACAAGTTGATCAATATAAAGTTTACATGACAATGTTTCTATCAATCAAATTACAAAGTGTCAACCCTAGATGGACACAAATTGATCTTGCAAGGAGAATCAATTTGATTGTCAATAAGATCAACTAGTGTATGAACACTTTCAACAACAACATTATCGCTTTATGGTAAAGAATCACATGAAAATGTATTATCATTCAAAGTACAAGTGTCAACACTTAGTGGACATAAATCGATCTTGCAAGAAGAATCAATTTGGTCATCAATAGGATCAACTAGTGTATAAACACTCTCAACAATTACATCATCACTATGTGGCAAATAATTATTAGGCACAAATGAAGACAAACTCATACTCACACATTGTTTATTAGATATTTTAAAAGTCTCAACTTTAGCTATTATACCTTGAGGATCCCAAGAAGGATGTTCTTTACCTTGAAGCAAAGCTTCCACTCTCATGTTTTCATACAAGTCAAAGTGTTTGATCTAATAGGCCACCAAATTCATGAAGTCCTTAATTGTAGGTTCATGCTTGTACCTACACAAGAATTCTTACGAAGACATTGAAGGACAAGCAATTAGGTTAGATGATGAATGATGGTAACTCACTCACTCCACTCCACACATCCTCCCCCAAATCAGTTGTATCAATTGTATTCATGATACAATCTGATACAATGCATACAACATGCCTTCAACCTCTCTCACCTCTCTCCTCTCTCTCCCAGATCTCGCTCACCTCTCTCCTCCACTCTTAGTCTTGTTCACCTCTCTCTTCCTCTAACATATAGCTATAATTCATAATTAAGTAAACTATAGCTATATATCTCTAATTAAGCTCAAACTATAGTCATTTTTGTAATTTTTCCATTATAAAAATAGGCTAACTTATTATAAATAGTCTTTAAAACATCTTAATGTTCTTACTGTCCTTATTACTCTCTTTGTTTTATTTACTTGTATACAAATCAAATTTAGCTAATTGAGTTTTTTAGTAGCAGTGGTAGTTAAATTTAGAGTTTTAAAATATCATTAATAAGATTAGTTAAGTAAAATACTTATTAAAATTTTCTTAAGGGTTGTGTTAGGTAACAACAGTAGAGTAATGTGAAACGGAGAGAATACTTTTTACCTATCATTTTATTAATTACTCTCTCTGTCCAACACTACTTATCCACTAGTGACTTTGCACACTTCTTAAGAAACTATAAATAAAATGGTAATTTTACAATATCACTAAATGAATATACTAAATACAATGTCTTGAAAAAATATAGTTAGAAATGACTATAATTAATGATAAAGGTAAATTAGGAACTAATTGTAAAATTATTCATTGATTTAATAAAGTAGACAAGTATGGTTGGACATCCGAAAATAGTATAGTGGACAACTATTGATGGACAAATGGAGTACTTTTTTTAAAGTGTGTGCCAAGTCAAATATGAACGAGTAATAATGGATTGATCAAGATAAAAATTAATTTTTTTTCTCTTTTTATCCTTAGTACTCCCTTCGAACCTGTTTAGTTGTCACCATTTTAGGTTTCACGTCTCTTAAGAAAATATGTACGGTTAACATTAGATCCTTGTTTAGTATTCTCTTGAAGTCAAGTTTTCTATAAATGAACATGAGTTTATTTACTTTGTTTAACTAATTTGGCCAATTAACATGGATTACTTAAATTTTCTATATATGTTGATCAATATATATATATATATATATATATATTTAAGGCTAATAACTTTCAAAGGATAAAATAGGAAGAATAATGTCATTTATGCATTGATTTTGTGAAATGACAAATATTAAAGAATATTTATTTTTAGTAAGGATGACATGTAAATAGAAGCGAGGGAGTAATAATTGTCTTTAAAGACCACAAACACCACAATTATGGCACAAAAAAGAATAACTATTCAATGCAAATAGACTACTCCCTCCGTTCCATATTAGATGAACATCTTACTAAAAATATTTGTCTCATATTACTTGATCAATTACTAAATCAGGATAAAATTAATAAAAAAATTATCGTTTTACCCTTACAAGGAATTTCTTTTTTCAAGAGGCTAATTAATATAAAACAAAAGGCAAAATAGTAAAGTTGATCAATCTATTAATGATTTCTTAATTACCGTGTAAAATAGAGAGTATACATCTAATATGGGACAAATGGAGTATATATTTAGACATAAATGAGTATAAACTAGACAAACACCACTCCTAATTAATATTTTCTTAAGCAGCGTGTAAATAAGAAACATGACAAGTATTTTTAGATGGAGGGAAAATATTTGATCCAATTTTGGTGCCCATATTATGATCTGTCATCTCATATTAATTGCCACATTTCTCTTTTGCACTCCCCTTAATTAATAAATCTGTTTGCAACAAATTTTAAAGTGACAGAAAATAAATTGCAATCATAATAAAATAAGAAGAAACATAATTTTATTCATCAAGATTGCGGGTACAATTCCGTCGATCTCTTGATTCTCCTCTCATAAGATTTATCCATGATTCGAGGGCCGTTAGTGGCATATTTTTTGAACCAGGATGATTTAGATTGGACCTCTATATGAATATTCCATCAATTTGCGGAATATTCAAGATATTTGAGATGCCTTTCCAAGGAATATTGTCACAACCCAGACCATCATGATTGACACCCACACTAACCCTCCGGTGGGAGAACCGATACTATAACCCAACTAATCAACTTAACCAAGAACTATACATTTAAACATACAGAAGCACATTTAGATGCATAAATAATATATAGTTCCCATAAACTCCAAAGTTATAAATAAACTAGCCACACTAATGCGGAAGTCTTAACCTTAGAATCTGAAAGTCATTGTACCAAAACTCTACTAACGATAGGTCTAAGAACAAGGGGTATAACCCCGAAACTAAAAAAAACACCTTAAACAAATAGTCTAAGTCCGATGGACTTAAATAAGAGAGATCCATGGCAGCTTGAAAGAACTAGCTCACCCTTGAATCCGGTCACGTTCAATAGTCACCTAGATGAGGTCTATCAATAGCCTCCTGAAGATGCCATGTACTTAACAAAGAACAAGCAAGTGCAGTATCAATACATAACCACAACGTACTGGTAGGATCATGCGGCTATTTCAGTAAGCGAAACACATGCAAGTAACCACAACATTATAAAACAGACATATACCAAACATATACAATATTAGTCTTCTTTTCAGGATCAATGTAGCATTCCACGTTCGCAATAATACACACTGGTTATCATTTTAGAGCAGCATATAGTCTTTCAATATCAATCATCATTAAATATGAACATAATCATTACAGGTAGATACACAATACAATTCAATGGTCCTCTCACAGAACCCAATTCAATGGTCCTCTAATGAAACCCATACCCAAACTGTTAGTGTACCGATACGTAATACCTGTTCCAAGTTAGTGTGTCAGATCGTGACACCTGTTCCAATGTTTATGTCGATACATGGCAACTGATCCCAGTTAGTGTGTCGGTCGTGACACCGTTCCAATGTTTATGCCGGTACGTGGCAACCGATCCAAGTTAGTGTGTCAAAATGTAACACCCGATCCATTCAACAAGACACAATCACAATCACAATATACATTCTCATAATCATACAATCAAGAGTTGATTCATGGCATATAATTCTTCATTTATACTCATTTACGATTAGTGTGATCAGTAATGCAACATTCTCATACATATATGAATTATAATGGATTAATTACTAACATACATCACACCAACATGAAATCACAACCATCACCTATGTCACGCCCCAAGCCTACACCCCAGACGTGGATGACACTCGAGAACCATTATTGGCCCCAAGCAAACCCTTGGCCTGACTTACTTACTCAACGGAAGACTCTAAGTATTATTACAATGATCAAATGTACTTCTACTCAACTGTTTAATAAAATAACTTAGAACGTTTAAACGTGAAACATTCAACTTGGCCAAAATGGCAACTCAAGTCTTAACATATGAAATAATAATGTAAAGACAAATGATTTACTAACTGTCTATGAAGCCTCTAAAATAAGAAGGGATGTCGGGACAAGACCCTCGATCATCCTAACAACTGAAATACTAGAAAGCAAAGTAAAAGGAGTCCTTCAGAAAGCAAATAGGCTCACAAACTGACTCTGAGTGCTCAATTGGATCAACGGGGCCCTGGATGTTGATCTTGATTACCTGTGTCTACATCATAAAATGATGTTGGCCAAATGACATCAGTACATTGAATGTATGAGTATGCTAGGGAAATACTAAACATAACATAAACTTGAAAGGAATCTGAAAGAAATACTTACCTTGTCTTTACTCAACTCATGAGTAACTTAACTCAATATAAAATAATAATATACATGCAATATATAGAAAACTTTTTAAAATAGTAGAAAGCAACTCAGTTTGATAAATAAAATGCAATAACAACTCAACTTACTTATATAATAAAGTAATGTAATTTTGTGGGAGTTTTTCTAACAGACAACCACCACTATGAGCCTAAGTGGTGATACAACATCTTGCCCACGTTGCTAGAACTGTCCTATACTTTGCCGTCATATTGAACGCCTTAACTAAGTTGATCCACTAGTCTATGCTAAAAATCACTTAAGGAGTCATCTAAATAGTACAATCCTTTACTACCCATGATGGTTACATGGTTTATGGAGACTTGAGTTATTATGAATTCGCGTCCCCATATAGGGACTCAACTCCCAAATATGCTTAGCTCATATGTTTTTAAAGCAAAAACTCTTTCTTTGGTTTGAGATAGTTACTCAAAACTTAGCTTTAAAGCTCTCTTGGAAATTAATGTTTCCCTTCTTGGTCAAATGTGAAAATATTTTTAACTCTTGGGAATACTTAGTTCCAGTATAATATTTGAAGAAATGAACTTCGCTCTTACTCTTTACTCAACTCAAAGCTTAAGTGTTGAAACAAAGTTTAAGTGTTTGTAAAAGACTTTTGGAAAAATTTATGAACTTCTCTTGACTTAACTCTTAACCTCTTGACTTGACTCTTAAGTTCTCTTAACTTGACTCTTAACTTTACTTGAATTGAATTGTGGATTGAAGGATTGTGATTTGTGATAGGAAGGATCTCATGATGTTTAGAAGTGTTTTTAAATAGTTAAACATGAGAAGAGATCAAGAAATCATTGTCTGGGAACTAGTCCACGATGCGGAGATGTATTTAAATATTTGGTCGCGAAATAATTTTTGAGCCAGAACGGTCTGGTAGACGAGTACCGACTCAGTCCGCTCCTACTGCACGAGACTTTTAGTCAGTCGGTGCCGAGTCGGCCCCTATAGGGCACTATTCGCCTTGGGAGTGGTTCGGCCATCAAGCTACTTTGTGGGGTAGGGGACCAGACTGATGACTGTTGCGGTTGTTGTCTGCAGGGTATGTGACAGCCCACAAGTTGACTAGTACTGAGCCAGGAGATTTTCCTTTGGATCGTTACAACGCTCGTTGAACGGTTTGACCGCTCTGCGATGCGAAGAAAAATTCTGCGAAACTGGGGGGCAGGTTCGAGACGCGGATTGGGGCACCAGATTTGCCTGACTTTTTCCTTCTTTGTTTTTCAGTCCCAATTCGCCTAAACTCGGTTCTTTTTCCCAAATTCTCTTTAGATTTAGATACCCAGTAAATATATCTAAGAACCTAACTCAAAACAACTCTAAAATTTGACGTGATAATCTCAAGAACTCTTCAATTCAGCCCATTTCAAGAACGAAAACAAATTCAAGAACACATATTAAGAACATCAACTTTCAACCTTTTTTAGGACGAATTTCACTGAACTAAACATGATTGATGTGTAGATGAACGAACCCAACGCTATGAAAGTCTCACATACCTCATAGGGATCACCATTTGGCAAAATCCACACGCAAATCTCCAATAAATCGACGAATCTTGAACTTTCTTCTCCTTTCTCCTTTTTTCTCTTTTCGCCAAGCCCTAGCGTGAATTTCCAATTTTCTAAACTAATATAATTCTGATTAGACCCCAAATAAACTCCTAAAATTGAATTAAAATAATTGTTTGAGGAAAAAACCAAACTACCCTTCCGAAATCCGGATTACACTTTCTTTATTTGAACAACCCAACTTCTAATGGGTATAACTATCTCATACAAACTCAAAATTGTGCAAACTCGGCGGCGTTAGAAAGATAATTTCAATATATTTCCTATGGTATCTAGAAGTACACTTAACATATCCTAAGCTAGGAGTTATGTTTTTTTGAAGTTGACCAAAAGCCCAAACTTAACAAATTTTCAGATTTTTCATTCTTTCCTAAAATGACTATTTCCAATTCTAACTCTTTCTAGTCCTTTCAATTAGTGAGATGTTACAATATCTCCCCTTTGGAAACATTCGTCCTCGAATGAGATTACTCTTACTAGGCTAAGGGTGTAACATCTGACATTCAGCTTAAACACCCAACAAGCAATGCAAATACAACATGCCAACTTATAAATTAAAGAGTACTAAGAAGAGATTAGTACCTTGATCTAGAATTTCTTTGGTCTCAAAGAGATGTGTATACCTCTTCTTCATATCTTATTCAGCTTCCTAATTAACTTTCTCAACAAACTGGTTCCTCCAAAGAACTTTTGACTGATGCTACTTCTTTAGTCTTAAACTTGCGAAATTGATGATCTAGAATCTGAACCGGAATCTTCTCATAAGATAAGCTATCCTTGATACCAATATCTTCAGTTGGTATGATAAGTGAAGGATATCCCACGAACTTCTTCAATATGGAAATATGAAATACCGGATGAACCGTTGCTAACTCTTGGATCTAACTCATAAGCTACATTACCAACCCTTTTGGATATTCTGTAAGGGCCAATATACCGGGGACTAAGCTTCCCCTTCATACCAAACCTCATAATATCCTTCATGGGTGAAACTTTAAAGTATACCCAATCATCTACTTCAAACTCTAACTCCCTTCTCCTTATATCAGTGTAGGATTTTTGACGACTTTACGCCGTTTTCAACCTCTTTTGAATCACTTTCACTTCTTTCATAGCTTGATGACCTAAATCTAGTCCTATCAACCCTGCTTCACCAACTTCAAACCATCCAATACGAGATTTGTATCTTCTCCCATAAAAAGCTTCATAAGGAGCTATTTGGATGTTATAGTGGTAGCTATTATTGTAAGCAAACTCAATAAGGGGTAGGTGATCATCCTAATTACTTTTAAAATCAATCACATAGGCCCTCAACATGTCTTTTAAAGTATGAATAGTACGCTCTGCTTGCCCATCTGTTTAAGGGTGAAAGGTAGTACTTAAGTTCACTTTTGAACCCAAGCCTATTTGAAATGATTTCCAAAACTGTGCAGTAAATTGCACACCTCTGGCTCAAATAATAGAGACCGGAACCCCATGATGTCTTACCACCTCTTGAATATATAACTTAGCATAATCCTCTGCTAAATGGGTAGTCGTCTGTCATGTCTCTATGTCGACTAAGGTTATTTGTCTAATAGAAAGCGTTCTCTTGCAGCCGTTGAAGTTTGTATATCGAAAACGGACGATCTCTTCCTCATATTCATATGTGTGTTTGGTGATTTGTGTCTTGGGTCGTCGATTTCTTGAAGGAGACTTTGAATGTAGGCTCTGGAGGTGCCTGTGTTACTAGGGTGTCTCCCCTGTGCTTCTCTTTAGTAAGAAGACCACTAGTTGAATTATTAAACTATTCAGACTAACTGAAAAAAGGGTACTACTCTTCTTCCTCCACTACTAATATTGACTGACCTATTGATAGGATAGCAAGGAAAGTTGAGAGTATATTCGGAGAAAGAAAAAAACCTTTTCAGGATGAGACTACGAATCCTAATGGAGCCAATGAGAAAGCAATTGCAGGCCAGTGTAGGCTTGCTCCGCACAAGTTACATCTGGGCCTTATATTGATATTCTTTTCAATTCAGCATAATCCTCTGCTAAATGGGTAGTCTTTACCGGAAGAAAATAGGTTGATTTCGTCATTCTATCGACAAATGGAATTGTGCTGCCACGAGACCTTGGTAAACCTGTGATGAAGTCCATATTGATCATCTCTCACTTTCATTCCGGAATTTCTATATTTTGAGCCAAACCACTAGGCCTTTGATGTTCTACCTTAACTTTTTGGCAATTTAGACACTTAGCAACAAGCTCTACAATGCCTTTTTTCATAATACTCCACCAATAAACTTCTCTCAAATCACGATACATTTTTATGGAACCTGGATGAATGGAATATCTGGAGCTATGAGCTTCCACCATGATCCTCTCTTGGAGTACATCCACCCTTGGTACACATAACCTACCTTGATACCTCAACATGCCATCTCCCCCTTGTTCAAAATCCAATACTTTTTTGCTTATGAATATCTGCCTTCAATTCAAGAAAAATATGATCTTGGTCTTGTTTCTCTTTCACTGTTGACACTAAGGATGATTCAGCCCCATTCTTCACCACTCCTCCTCCTTCTGTGGAATCGATTAGTCGAACTTTCAATCATGCAAGTCTATGCACATCTTTCACTAGCTCTCTTTTATTCCTTTACATGGGCGGTACTATCCATAGACAACCTGCTTAAAGCATCAACAACAATATTAGCCTTACCTAGGTGATAAGGAATACTGATGTCATAATCCTTGAGTAATTCTAACCACCTCTTTTATATGAGATTAAGCTCTTTCTGAGTAAACACATATTGAAGAATTTTGTGATTAGTGAGTACATCCACATGAACACCATAAATATAATGGCACCATATTTTCAAAGCAAACACTACGGTAGCCAATTCTAGATCATGGGTTGGGTAATTTTTCTTATAAACTTTCAACTATCTCGAGGCATAAGCTATAACTTTGACATTTTGCATTAACACACAATCCAAACCAACTCTAGACGCATTGTAGTACACAACAAATCCTTGCGTACCTTCTGGTAATGTCAATACTGGGGCAATAGTCAACCTCTTTTTCAATTCCTCAAAGCTTTTCTCACAAGCTTCAGACCAATGAAACTTTACTATTTTCTGAGTCAACTTGGTCAAAAGGGGATGAAATAGAAGAGAACCCCTCTACGAACCTTCTATAATATCCAGCCAAACCTAAGAAACTTCTAATATCATTTGGAGATGTAGGTCTAGGCTAATATTGCATTGCCTCTATTTTATGGGTATCAACTTTAATTCCCTCTCTAGACACAATGTGGCCTAAAAATGCCAGAGACTCAAGTCAAAACTCACACTTAGAGAACTTGGCATATAACTCTCTATCCTTTAAAGTTTGGAGAACTATTCTGAGATGACTAGCATGATCTTCTTCATTCCTTAAATATATTAGTATGTTATCAATGAACACGATAAAAAACATATCTAAATAAGGCTTGAATACTCTATTCATAAGGTCCATGAATGCTGCAGGCACATTGGTCAAACCAAAGGACATAACTAGGAACTCATAATGACCATATCAGATCCTGAATGTTGTTTTTAGAATATCACATTCCCTTACCCTCAACTGATGGTTGCCTGATCTAAGCTCTATCTTAGAGAAACAAGTAGCACATTGAAGCTGATCGAAAAGATCATCAATTCTCAGAAGAAGATACTTATTCTTGATGGTAACCTTATTCAACTAGTGGTAATTTATACAAATCCTAAGGGAACTATCTTTCTTTCTCACAAATAAGACCGGAGCGCCCCAATGTTAGACATTTGGTCGAATAAAGCCCTTATCTAAGAGATCTTTTAATTGTTCATTTTGCTCTTTCAACTCTGCTGGTGCCATTTTATATGGCGGAATATATATAAGACGAGTATCTGGAAGCGTATCTATATCGAAGTCTATCTCTCTCTCAGGAGGGACTCCGAAAAGATCATCAGGAAAGACTTCTAGAAACTCTTTTACTACTGAAACTGACTGAATATGAGGTATATCAACACTAGAGTCATTAACTCGAACTAAGTGATAGACAAACCTCTTGGAAACTAACTTTCTTGCCTTAAGGTACCAAATGAAATGACCCTTAGGCATTGCTGAACTGCTACTCTACTCTATAACTGGTTTATTAGGAATTTGGAACCTAACAACTCGAGTTCTACAATTAATGGAGGCATAACAGGCATGAAGCCAGTCCATACCAAGAATGACATCAAAATCTACCATGTCTAACTCAATTAAATCAACCATGGTGTTCTTATGATTGATAAAAATGACACAATCACGATATACGCGCTCAACTAGAATAGTCTCCCTAATGAGTCCATAATTTGGACTCATTTAGGACTATATTTTGATATAATTAATGTCCTCAAATGCATATTTTATTTTAATATCTGATAAAAATCCTTAAGTTTCAGGTATTTAGAGTTTGAGGCAAAGCATGGACACTACTTGGCAAGAAGGAACAAGGCGGCTAAAAAGAACAAAGAAATGAAGGCCTGAAGATCGCCGAGCCCAGTTAGCGAGTCACCGATGGGCTTAGAGATCGCCTATTGTTCCAGTGTGTTGAGCCATGAAGGAGAAGGTCAAGTTGGCAATGAAATAGAGGAGTCGGTGCGTCGCTGATCAGTTCTGCGAAGCAGTGCCCAATGATCCAAAATGCGAAGATACAGAAGGCAAGAGCTGAAAGGCGATGAAGCAGACCAATGGATGGATCGCCAAGTGCATCGACGATCCTGACTAACTGCGCCGAGTGACCCTTCGCTGCACACTTTTTGACACCTATAAATACTTGTTTAAATTTTATTTCAGTAGACAATTTCAGATACAACATTTTATTTTTCTAAGTTTCAAGTATAGAGACATTGTTCTTAGACCTTGAAGATTCAAAGAGTTTCATCTCCAAGAAATTGGACTTGGGTCTCAAAGATTTTTCACTCTTGACATGTTTTAAAACTTAATTATTCATACCTAGTTGATAGAAACTGATATTGGTATAAATTTTTATCTCTTATACATGTCTAGCTAAAACCTAATTCTTGGGGTGTGATTTTGTGAATATGGGTTAAATTATCTATTGGGTCTTACTTATTGAAGGTTTATTTGTTGCTTAAATGTGATTTCATTTAGTAGTTGTGTATGAACTTGATAAAATTGTAGTTGCAAATACGATTTCATCTTAGTGTTTTTGGCTTACTCGAGAGAGCGGTTGTAAAACTAAGACTACTAAATTGATAGCCGGTGGTATTGGGTCGACATGGGTTCAATTCGAGAGAGTGAATCCTAGTCCTTCTCCCACACATTCAGCTTGAGAGAGTGAATGGGCTAAGGCAGAGACTGTGTTTAATGCGGCTATTCAGTGTTCAAGAGAAACCAAGTTTATTCGGGGTAAGTTGCTCGAGAGAGAATTTATCCCCACTATAGTCTAGCCTAGTCACAAATACTCATCAAAAGTATGTACCCGATAATTTAGTCTATCCCATATTCCTATCATATCCCAAGAATCCCGTCTCTCTATCTCATTTTCGTATATTTTTATTATTTTTAGTTGTTAATTAATACAAAATCCCCCATTGATAATTGACGCTTGCGTCACCCCTTTAGATTTAGTATGTTTATAGCTATGACTAATTAAAACTTAATTTTATTTTTCTATTAATTCTCAAAACCACTCCTTTGGGACTTGACCCTAACCCATTCGGTTGAGTTATATTACTATTGTACAATCGTAGACACTTGAATTTGAAGTTTTGTACTGATTATGCAAACATCACTCCCCCAACAGGTGTAGAAACACAAAAGGGTTCACAAAGTTTCTCAGGAAAAACATCAAAATTATATGCAACATAAGGAGTCACAAAAGATAAACTTGCTCCTGGGTCTAACAAAGCATTAACATCAAGAGTAAAGACTTTGATCATACCAATGACAACATCTGGAGAATTTTCTTGCTCTTAACGACTTGTGATCGCATAAAGGCGGTTTGCTCCTCCGCCAGTACCGAAAGTAGGTCCTCTAGGTGTAACTCTGTCTAGTGGAGCAATTGATGAAAATTGAGATCTATTGCCCTGATTTCAATTTCCTTTGCGATTATTAGGGCACTTTTTCATGAAGTGACCCTATTTTCCACACTTGAAACAACTTGTGAAGCTATCGCGACATTTATCTGGGTGGGTTCTACCACATTTAGCACATACAGGAGCTCAATTACCTCTTTGTGCCATACTACCCTGAGATTGGGCAGGTCTATCCCTGAAGTGCTTTGAATTCTAACTATTGTACTCTCTTTTATTTCTGGGTGCAGGTGCACCAACAGATGATGGAGCAGGTCCCTTTTGCTTTTGTTGGAAAGAAGATATGTTCGTATTATTTCTTTGCTGCCCAGACTCATTCCCTGATGTCTTAGCCTTCTTATTTCTGAATTCCTCCATATCCATTAACTTCACCTTCTCAACCTGCTGCACATAGACCATCAACTTTGCTATATCCATGTCACCTATTAGCATTACAGACTTACCTTCCTTACTCGATAGCCCAGCAACAAACAAACTCATTCTACTTCTTATATCCGCAATCATCTCCAGAGCATAACGAGATAGTAGGGTGAATGTCACAACCCAAGGCTACCCCCTAGATGTGACACGACCTACAGGACTCTGAAAAGCCTCATAGCATATCATAACATAAGAACATAAGGAAAATGCGGAAATTTAAAACTTTTATTTACAATCGAAGTCTTTTATAAAAGCAAGAGGGAGTCTATAACACTATGTCTCAAACCATCTAGAACACTTGAATACAATCTTAGGGACACAACCCTTATAAAAGTCTAAAAATATAAAAAAAGACATAAAGGACATAATGGTCGAGCCCTCGAATACTATGAGGACTCACCAATCTTCTTCTTCTTGATCTACTATGGTCCTAGCCACAAGGGTGGAAGTCGATATCACCAAACCATACACTTATAGAAAATGTAGAAATATGGGCTAGCACAAAAATGTACTAAGTATGGAAACCATGCATAAAAATCCTTAACACGCAAAAAGGGACATTTTAGTAGAAACCATGCTATATGCCAATTTTGAACATCATCTTTGAAATAGTTGGGGAATGTAGCTCATAAGACAACTCATGTACAATTCATCATAGCATAAAGGATATCATCATAATCATAAGCATAACTCCAACATCAACATAAGGCATACTCCAATCTTCACATTATATAGTTCACACACATAGTTAAATATAAAGGTCATCTCATCATAATAGAACCATCACATAAGTAATCCTAGGTAATACTTGTGCAATGCATAGATAGGATTCCATAATCCTATCTACACTAAGTATCACTTTTAGGTCACCATAATCATGCATAACATACCTTGAACTTATCCTTAGCCAACACTTATAGACAATGATATATTCATGTTCATAGCTTGTAATAAGTAAATTCACTCTTAGCAACTATCCATAACATTTATACGTAAATGCATATATCTTCATGGCATAAGGAAACCACATCATCACCCCTTTATAAGTCTACCTGTACAATGTATAAGTGAAGTCCCATACCCCCCACTCAGACTAAGTAAAACGCATTAAGAAGTCATAAGTATAGTTCATGTTCATAATTCATATTAAGCATGCATTAACTCGTAATCATCATGTCATCAGAGAAACCTACCATGCCCACTCTAAAAGCCTCCTTGTGTAATGCATGAATAAAGTCCCATACCCCAATTCATACTAAGTAGAACCTCTTGAGAAGCCATAATAAATTACCCATGTTCTTGTTCATGTTTCTTATTCTTGTCATGGTTCATATTCTTGTCATATAGGGAAATAGCCTTAACCGACATAGACCATGTTGAGCTACATGAAATCCGGTGTCATGCTCTCACACTAAAAAGAGTTGTCTTACTTGCCTAAGGTAGGACTAGTTTATTAGCTTAGGTGGATCCACTAGCTAAAGACCTATGTGGGTACATAGTTATCGGATAAGGAGATTGCCACTAGAAATCCAGACTGACTGAGGTAAAAGGTTTCCATCTCATGAGATAACTATTTTGGGTACCTGGACTGACTGGCATAAAAAGAACCCATTGGGAAGCCGGACTAACTGGCATAGAAGATTTCATCTCATTTTCATATCCACTTGGTGCTAAGCATAATTCCCTTTAAGTTTATGTTAAGTATTTACTTAAGTTCATGTTTATGGAAGAATGCACTAACAATCAATCCAACATGACATCATGACATAGCTCACAGATTCAATAGGTGAGAATGGCCTTTCAACCTTAGAATCGTCAATATGTGAGTAAACCTTTCACATCATGTTCATAGTGTGTTAATGAGAATAGCCTTTCAATCAACACAACAACATTATCATAGTCATAGACATTTCATGCATAGTCATGTGTAAGGGTGTAGGGAGAATGATCTTTTAACAATACCACAATTTCACAATAGTCATAGGGTCTTCACTTTCTAAGTGAATCACAAGCTCATACACCATTCTTATCAACATGTACAAACCCTCATAATTTTCCCTACAAAGGATATGAGTCAAACCCAACCCAATCATCTAGAATTACTACATTAGATAAAGGGAATATCTTGATTCAATAACTTAATCAACACCTTAGTCACATCATAGTCATGTTCATGCATAGGGTGGGGGGGGGGGAGTGTGTGATTGTCCTTTCAATGACACAACAACAACATTGTCATTATAGACACTTCACTTTCAAAGTGTTCATAAAACATGCACATAATATCATAATCATGCATACCACTCATATCTTGCATTCAAGAATCATAGATAATATTAAGTCAAAACATATAACATTCACTACATTAGACATGGATATAATCATGACTCAAGTAAATCATTCATTATATGCATAAACTCATGTACTCATATTATAGGTCATGTGGGTGAAGTCTTTTCTCAATAATACCATATTCAATTCAACATACAAAATAGCTTCTTTCTTAAATCCTTAACACCCTTAGCTTATTCATATTAGCTTTTACCCTTAAAGCCTTAGGAGTCATCTTCATGCTACAAGCCTTACACTCAAGAAATGCCTCACATGATCATCATATATACCTAATTATCAAGGTAATCCAACCGCATGCTTAGTTCTTAATCAATTATAGTCACATGGAATCATATAAAATCAATCAATATAAACATAATCTATTCACTTACTTCTTTAATCAATCAACCTACCTTATGAATTCACAATTTAGTAAATATGGGGGATTCATGGTTCTTGGGGGGTTTTCATCATAAATCTACAATTAAACATCAATTAAACTATATCCAACATCATTCAACTATTGAAAACGTTTTGAAAGAGAACGCATGACTTAGATTGAAACCCTAGGTTTTGAGGGAAGTTGGAAGCTTTGAAATCAAGTTTTGAATGGACTCTATAGGTGAAGGCAACCCATAGATGAAAAGACACCATACCTTATGAAGATTTCCTCACGAAATTAAAGAGAAAAGGTAGCTCCTTGACCCTTAGACTTGACCTTCTTCTTGTTCTTCAATGGAGGTTTTCTAGAGAGAGAATTATTTGAGAGGTGAGTGTTTTGGGAATTGATTTGGGATCTTAAGATGTAATGAGTTAATAGGGTGTTTAATGACTTAAAATAGTTTATATGTGTATAAATACTATATTAAACTACCTCTACTTAAAATAAATAAAAAATGAATTACCTAATTGAACCCTTCTTTGGCTGAGAGCCCGAGACTAGACAGAACTGCAGGCCATGATTCACGCAACATTCTCATACATACATGCATTATAATGGAATAATTACTAATACATCACACCAACATGAAATCACAACCATCATCTATGTCACGCCCCGAGCCTACACCCTGGACGTGGCTGGCACTCGAGAACCACTGTTGGCCCTAAGCAAACCCTTGGCCTGTCTCACTTACTCAGTGGAAGACTCTAAGCATTATTACAAAAATCAAATGCACTTCTACTCAACTGTTTAATAAAATAACTTAGAACGTTTAAAGGTCAAACATTCAACTTGGCCAAAATGGCAACTCAAGTCTTAATATATGAAATAATAATGTAAAGACAACTGAACTACTAACTGTCTATGAAGCCTCTGAAATAATAAGGGATGTCGGGACAAGACCTTCGATCATCTTAACAACTGAAATAGTAAAAAGTGTCCTTCGAAAAAGCAAGAAGGCTCACCAACTGACTTTGAGTGCTCAACTGGATCAACGGGGCCCTGGATACTGATCCTGATTACATGTGTCTGCATCATAATGATGCAAGCCAAACGGCATCAGTACATTGAATGTACGAGCATGCAAGGGGCATACTAAACATAACATAAGCTTGAAAGGAATATGAAAGAAACACTTACCTTGACTTTACTCAACTCATGAGTAACTTAACTCAATATAAAACAATAATACACATGCAATATGTAGAAAGATTTTTAAAACAGTAGAAAGCAACTCAGTTTGTTCAAGAAAATACAATAACAACTCAACTTACTCATATAATAAAGTAAAATATTGTGGGAGTTTCTCTAACTGACAACCACCACTATGAGCCTAAGTGGTGATACAGCGTCTTGCCCACGCTGCCAGAACTGTCCTATACTTTGCTGTCATATAGAACGTCTTAACTAAGTAGATCTACTAGTATATGCTAAAAAGCACTTTAGGAGTCATCTAAAAAGTATGATCCATTACTACCCATGATGGCTACATGGTTTATGGAGACTTGAGTTATTATGAACTCCCGTCCCCATATCGGTGCTCAATACTACTCCCAAATATGCTTAGCTCATATGTTTTTAAAACAAAAACTCTTTCTTTGGTTTGAGATAGTTACTCAAAACTTAACTTAAAAGCTTTCTTGGAAATTGGTGTTTCCCTTCTTGCTCAAATGTGAAAACATTTTTAACTCTTGGGAATACTTAGTTCCCGTATAATCTTTGAAGAAATGAACTTTGTTCTTACTCTTTATTAAACTCAAAGCTTAAATCTTAAAACAAACTTATAACGTTTGTAAAAGACTTTTAAAAAACTTTATGAACTTCTCTTGACTTAACTCTTAACCTCTTGACTTAATTCTTAGCTTCTCTTGACTTGACTCTTAACTTTCCTTGAATTGAATTATGGATTCAAGGACTGTGATTTGTGATAGGAAGGATCACATGATGTTTAGGAGTGTGTTTAGATAGTTAAACAAGAGAATAGATCAAGATATCAATGTTTGGAAACTAGTCCACAATGCGGAGATATATTTTAATATTTGGTCGCGAAGTAATTTTTGAGGCAGAACGGTCTGTGACCTCTCCGCGACACAAAGATAAATTCTGCAAAATTAGGGGGCAGGTTCGCGACGCAGACTGGGGCACTAGATTTGCCTGACTTTTTCCTTCTTCATTTTCCAACCCCAATTCGCCTAAACTCGGTTATTTTTCCCAAATTCTCTTTAGATTCAAATACCAGTAAATGTACCTAAGAACCTAACTCAAAACAACTCTAAATTCGATGCGATAATCTCAAGAACTCCTCAATTTAGCCTAATTCAAGAACGAAAACAAATTCAAGAACACATATCAAGAACAACAAACTTTCAACCCTTTTTAGGAAGAATTTAGCTGAACTAAACATGATTGGCACGTGGGTGAACGTAACCAATGCTATGAAAGTCTCACATACCTCATACGGATTACCCCTTGACGAAATCCGCACGCAAATCTCCAAGAAATCAACGAATCTTGAACTTTCTTCTCCTTTCTCCTTTTTTCTCTTTTCTCCAAGCCCTAGCATGAATTTCCAATTTTCTAAATTGATTTAATTCTTATTAAACCCCAAATAAACTCCTAAAAATGAATAAAAATAATTGGATAAGGAAAAGACCAAACTACCCTTCAAAAATTCAGATTACACTTTTCGTATTTGAATAGCCCAACTTCCAATTGGCATAACTCTCTTATACGAACTCGAAATCGGGCAAACTCGATGGCGTTGGAAAGATAATTCCAAGATATTTCCTACGGTATATGGAAGCACACCTAAATCATCCTGATTAAGGAGTTATGGTCGTTTGAAGCTGACCAAAAACCCAAACTTAACATTACTTAACAAATTTCCAGATTTTTCATTCCTTCCTAAAATGACTATTTCCAATTCTAACTCTTTCTAGTTCTTTCAATTAGCGAGATGTTACAACCTACCTCGAATCCAAGCTTGAATCTCCTAAGGCACTTGAATCTTCCCTTTTTGAATTCTTTCCGCTTGTTCTAGGTCTACAAATAATTTATATACGCAAGGATCAATAATCAAAGGCCTAATTACTCAAATTATAATCAATAACATCAACCCTAGGTCAAACCCTTGATCCCCATACCCAGATCATGGTTTCTTCCACCATAAATCACATATCAAAACCCTTCCCCATTGATAATTACCCAAGAAACTAAATTCTATGGATCAAAAACTTTATTCGAGGAGTGAAAACCTTACCTTTGGCCATAAGAATGGTGGAAAACTGTCAAGAAAACACCTCGGGTCTTTCCTTAGCTCTCAAAGTCAAAACTTGCAAAATAAAATGTTTTGGGGGTTTATTTCCGACTTAAGTCACGTCTGTCCCGCCACAGCGGTCCTCACTTTGCTACAGTGGCCCCGCCCAGCGAGAAATTCCCATCTTAGTAGTTTGCACTGAAACAGTGAGACAATTTAAGAATTCCAAACCCAAATTTCACAACACACCTTCATCTCATGATACTCAGAAAATATCCGTTCACGCTAAGATCATTTTCGAGAGTTCTACTCACCCGAATTCAATTTCGTAAAGTCATAAGGGTTCCTTAACGTCTTAGCTATCTACATATGTGATCAAATTCATAATTAGATCTCCCAATTATTACTATATTTCCCTAGACCTTACTAACTCCAATTTCATCCAAATTTGGACTAGGTTGGGAAATTCCAAGTTACTACGAAAAAGTTTTCCAGCCCAAAAATTTTCCCCGTTGTCTTTTCTATAACGACGGGAACAAATCGTTACAAATATAGTACCCTTTATATAGGCATGGACTAGGATTTAGGGTTGAGTAGCCTCCAAGAATTCTAATTGAAACTGAACACCTTCTGTCACACCCCGTATGCTAAAACTACCATAATGTCGATTTTTCAGAAGTTGCTAGTGCAACCCACGGACTGTAGGGTGACCCACGGTCCGTTCTGGTGATCCATGGTTCACCACCTACAAACCCCCCCCCCCTCCTAGAAAATCAACTAAGGGTCAGCCCATGCTAGGACCTACGAATCGTAGGTCAAGCCATGGGTCGTGGTCCAGGGCCGTAAGTCAAAACCCCAAAATTCAACTTCCAATATCGATCGAGGGCCGACCAGAACAGACCATCAGTCCATCCACGGTTCGTTGGTCTGGTCCATTGGTTGGCCCGACAGCTTCTAAGTCATGGGTCTTTTGGTCTTTTTCCTATGCGTTGGACCCCTAAATACATCGTTGAACCATAAACTATGTGTTTTTGGTCAGTTTTAGCCTAGTAAACTAATTAGAAACTAACTAAATCAATTATTCACAAAAATCAAGCGAAACTTAGAGCAAAATAGAGGTGAAAGCCGATCAGCCCTAGTTCAAGAATGCGGTGAGTTTTCATCAGTTCCAGCCCCAAAATCGAAAGATTTCTCTGTGGAATTCATCACTATATATGTGGGATTTCCTAGGGGGTTCCTTTCACCCATTAGGTCCTTAGATTTCAGTCAGAATCTTGATTCCCTTAATATTATCTAGACCTAGGGTTCCTTGAATGTTAGAAATTGTTGGGTTTTAGCCTCTACAATGATCCAAATAAGATTATCATATTGTTGCTTAGTTTCTTGTATCGCTACTAAAAAACTGCCAAAAAGAGATGGTAAAAAGCGACGGACTGTGTCACTTTTTTGGGCCAAAAGCGACGCAGTCAATCTCGTCGCTTTTTGGCTTGATTTTTTTTTTTGAAGAATGCAACGCCATCCGTCGCTTTTTTTATTTTTAATTTTAAAAAAGAGACGAAATCCATCGCTTTAATTCATTTTGAATTTTTTTAGAATCTTGAAAAGTGACGGACAATGAGACGCCGTCCGTCGCTTTTTTGGAAATAAAAATTTGAAAAATCCAGAAAAACGATGAACTAATGGACCCTGTCTGTCACTTTTCTGGATTTAAAAAAAAAATTAAAAAAAGCAACGGACTAAAGGACCCTGTCCGTCGCTTTTTTGGGTTTTCTTAAAAATAAATCCAGAAAAGCGACGGACAAAATCACCTTGTTCGTCGCTTTTTCAGCAATTTTTTTACAGTAGAAACTGACAGTTTCTGCTGCCCACATGTAAAAGCAATTCAATTCAATTCATCCCCAATCAAACACAAAACATTATAAAGAAGCTACACAAAATATAAAACAAAAAACTTAAATTAACATTCAAAAATATCTAAATCACAATTTAAGGACTTATAAAGTCTTTCAAAATTAGTTTTAAAATTACAAAAAAAATCGTTTCAAAATTACAAATAGTTCATAAAGACTATTTTATCAAGATTTCTAAAGTTCAACCTAATAATTAGTTCATAAATTCTATAAATCAAAATTTCTAAAGTTCACAACCTAAAGTTTAAAATCCTACAATAATTCAAGATTTCTAAAGTTCACAACTTAAAGTTCTAAAATCCCACAATAATTCAAGATTTCTAAAGTTCACAACCTAAAGTTCTAAACTCCTAAAATAATTCAAGATTTCTAAAGTTCACAACCTAAAGTTCTAAAATCCTAAAATAATTCAAGATTTCTAAAGTTCACAACCTAAAGTTCTAAAATCCTACAAAAATTCAAGTTCTCTAAAGTTCACAACTTAAAGTTCTAAAATCTCACAATAATTCAAGATTTATAAAGTTCACAACCTAAAGTTCTAAAATCCTAAAATAATTCAAGATTTCTAAAGTTCACAACCTAAAGTTCTAAAATCCTAATGCAATTCAAGATTTCTAAAGTTCATAACCTAAAGTTATGAAATCCAAAAATAATTCAAATTTCTAAAGTTCATAACCTAAAGTTCTAAAATCCTACAAAAATTCAAGTTTTCTAAATTTCACAGCTTAAAGTTCTAAAATCCTACAAAAATTGAAGTTTTCTAAAATTCATAACTTAAAATTCTAAAATTCTACAATAATTCAAGATTTCTAACGTTTCACAACCTAAAGTTCCAAAATCCTACAAAAATTCAAGTTCTCTAAAGTTCACAATTAAAAGTTCTAAAATCCTACAATAATTCAAGATTTCTAATGGTCACAATCTTATAAAGTTCTAAAATCCTACAAAAATTCAAGTTCTCTAAAGTTCACAACTTTAAGTTCTAAAATCCTACAATAATTCAAGATTTCTAAAGTTCACAGCCTAAAGCTCTAAAATCCTACAATAATTCAAGATATTTAACGTTTACAATCTTATAAAGTTCTAAAATCCTACAATAATTCAAGATTTCTAAAGTTCACAACCTAAAGTTTAAAATCCTACAATAATTCAAGATTTCTAAAGTTCACAACTTAAAGTTCTAAAATCCCACAATAATTCAAGATTTCTAAAATTCACAACTTAAAATTCTAAAATCCTACAATAATTCAAGATTGCTAAAGTTCACAACCTAAAGTTCTAAAACCCTACAAAAATTCAAGTTCTCTAAAGTTCACAACCTAAAGTTCTAATATCCTACAAATCTTCAAGTTCTCTAAAGTTCACAATTTAAAGTTTTAAAATCCTACAAAAATTCAAGTTCTCTAAAATTCACAACTTAAAGTTCTAAAATTCTAAAATAATTCAAGATTTCTAACGTTTCACAACCTAAAGTTCTAAAATCCTACAAAAATCAAGTTCTCTAAGGTTCGCAACTTAAAGTTCTAAAATCCTACAATAATTCAAGATTCCTAATGCTCACAACCTTATGAAGTTCTAAAATCCTAAAAAAGTTCAAGTTCTCTAAAGTTCACACCTTTAAGTTCTAAAATCCTACAATAATTCAAGATTTCTAAAGTTCACAACCTGAAATTCTAAAATCCTATAATAATTCAAGATTTCTAAAGTTCACAACCTAAAGTTTAAAATCCTACAATAATTCAAGATTTCTAAAGTTCACAACTTAAAGTTCTAAAATCCCACAATAATTCAAGATTTCTAAAGTTCACAACCTAAAGTTCTAAAATCCTACAATGATTCAAGATTTCTAAAGTTCACAACCTAATTAAAGTTCTAAAATCGTACAAAAATTCAAGTTCATTAGAATTTCTAAGTTCAAGAATTTTCAAGTTCAATAATTTCTTAAGTTCAAGAATATAATTCAAGTAACCCAATTTTCAACAGCAATATAATACATAGAAGCACAAATACAATGGCAAATTGAAAATTTCAACTAATCTCTAACTTCTAGGTTCTAATTATTTGTTAGTTCTAACTTCTAATACATAATTTCCAATCATATTTTAAAATCCCCAATTTTTCTAACTTCAACTTTCAAACTTACTAAATTCAAGAACTTCTAAGCTGGAAAATTCAACTAATCTAATTTCAACTTTCATATACTATCCAATATTTTTCTAGCTAACTTTCATATACAATTCAGTGTTTTTCTAACTTCAACCGTCACATACTAAATTCAAGAATTTCAAAGTTGGAAAATACAACTAATCTAACTTCTAAATTTATAACTTCTAACTTCTAATTATTTGTTAGTTCTAACTTCTAATACTCAATTCACAATCATATTAAAAAAAAAAAATTAGAAGAAAACTCTAAAATCAAAAATCTCCAATTCTCTCCCTAACTAACAATAATCAAATATATGAATTAACAATTGAATAACACAAATTCATCAAACTAAAACAATATGCTAATTTATAATAAATCAAATATTACTAGAATTGAAAAAAAACTAAAATTAAACCCTAACCTTAACAAGCTAAGGAAAAGAGGTAGTGGGGACGATGGGTGGCGGCGCCGACGGGACTAATGCTCAAGGAGAGAAGGGTGACGACGGTGTGGGGTGGCGTGGGGCGGCGGCGCAATAGTTTGTTTTTAGAGAGAAGGGAGAGAAAGAGAGATGGGAAAATGGGGGGGGGGGGGGGGGGGGGGGGGGACACGCTTTTTGTTTAACAAAATTTTAAAAAAGGGACAGACAAAGTCTCTTTGTCCGTCGCTTTTTTAAAAATATTTGACCAAAAAGCGACGGACTAAGAAACGCTATCTGTCACTTTTCTTAAATGTTTGACTAGTCATTTTGACCAAAGAGCGACAGACTTAGAGATGTCATCCGTCACTCTTTTAAAAAAATAATTAATCAATTAAAATTAATTCAAAGCGATAGACAAAGAGATGTCTTCCGGCGCTTTTTGTAAAATAATTTTAAAAAATATATATTTAAAAGCGACGGACGGTGTGGCAATTGACATCACTTTTTGGAGAGACAATGTCCGTTGCTTTTTCATCCGCAGCTTTTTGGCAGTTTTTTTAGTAGTGTATGATATTCGAAAACCTAGTTATGTAGTTCTTTTAGTTCATGAATTACACATGCTAGGTCAGTTATTTCAGATATACATGCTTTAGTTTACGAATGTCACATTATCAGTTATAATTGTTGTATTCTCAAGGTTTGCATGACAGTAATTAAGCTATCCAGTACTTCAGAATTTCAGTCATAATATTGCTTATATACATTCAAATCGGGAGTAGGCTTAGACCGAGTGGACTAGGGTTCAGCGTACCATAATAGTTAAAGAACTACGTGCCCCCATAGGTTTATAAGTCCTCTCTGTGGGCATTACATTTTAGTGATCAAGCCAGTCATGCCTTTATACCTCTGGTAGGGTATATTGCATCCTCTTGATGGGGCGTATACATAGGACTCCTCATTTAGCTCATGTGGTTTTATGTCGGTCATTAGTAGCTCCCATAGTCAAATACTATTTCATTGACCATGTTATCAATTACAGCTTAGATTTCAGTTTCAGCATGTTATAAACTTGGTCATTGCATTCAGTTAGTTCATGTCCAGTATTTTCAGTATAGTATCATGCTTATCTCATGTCATTGCTCAGTTATATGCTTTGTTCAGTTCTGTATTTTATTCAACTTTATCTATATATCATGCATGCTTAGTACCTTTCAAGTACTGACGCATACTTTGTGCTTCATCTTCTCGTGATGTAGGTTCAGGTCCTCAACATTTTGATCACGCACAGATCAATTTCTGATCTTCAGCACACCAGCATTAGTGGTGAGTCCTCATTCTTCGAGGACGACAAACATGTTTCTTATATATTTTTGGTCTTTAGTTTCAGTTTGCTAGATTTAGCTAGGGCATGTCCCAGCACTTCCAGTCATTTAGGGGTCGTTTGGTAGGCTATATAAAAACAAATGGTCAATGTATTATGTATGATATTATTTAGTACTATAATTGGTAGGAATTTGGGCATATGTATAACTAATCTAGGGGATTAGTTATACCTCCTACATAGTATTAGAGGATGTATTACTAATACCTTTCATTTGGAGGTATTAGTAATACATGAGATATAATACCATGCATGAGATAAGCCTATGTAAAGACAACAATATCCTTCAAATCATTTTAATTATTTTTATTTATTTTCTTGATTTTATGTTTTATATTTGTATTTATTTAATAAATTAGCTTACAAATTATTTAGAGATAGTTGTTTGTTACTAAATAAATCCAATACAAATTAATACAATATTTGAAATGTGAGTTGTTTAACATTAAGTCATTAACTAATTAAAAAGAAAAATATATCACCACATGACACTTGTGATCTTAATTGAATGTATATATATTTGTGTGGTGTTCTAATTATTTGTATTTTGAACAATTTATAAAATTGCATACATATTAAAATTACAACTTGTAATTTTTATGTGTAAATATAGATGATTTATTCAATTTTACTATTATTTACCGTCTTTTCAATTTTAGAAGTTGATGGTTTATCTTTTTTAAAATTGAAAATTGACATTTTCGAAGCGATAAATTTACTAAGATGAGGATTATTTATCCTCAAATAATTTAAGTGAAAAAAAGGCAAACATGACAACAAAATTGTTCTTCTCATAGCTAATTAGAAGGCCATAAAAAAAGTTTTGTCTGACAATTATTTACTTAACCAAATTACATAATAATTCAAGGATATGATTGGAAAGAAGTATTTTATAAAGT
The DNA here is from genome assembly GCA_037074985.1 of Solanum bulbocastanum. Classification (NCBI taxonomy): domain Eukaryota; kingdom Viridiplantae; phylum Streptophyta; class Magnoliopsida; order Solanales; family Solanaceae; genus Solanum; species Solanum bulbocastanum. The sequence goes on along the minus strand of CM073606.1, from coordinate 43,266,867 downwards.
TTTAATCCAAACACAAGATGACGTGGGAAAAAATGAACCAAACACTTAGTAAAAATAAACCTTGCATTACTAATTCCTGCATTATGAATCTTTGTACCAAACGACCCCTTAGAGGCTTATTTCAGACATAGTTAGTTTCAGCTTTAGTATTTGAGTTTGACTCTTCAATTGTTGTTAAACTCTCGGTTTTCTTTTATATATATTCATACTTAAATAGGTATTCCCCATCATTTCAATTTACCTTGTGATTTAGATTCCACACAGTACTTTCCTAATTCAGTTGATTCAGTATGCTTATTGTCACGACCCGAGTCTACACCCTGGACGTGGCCAGCGATCAAGAACCATTGTTGGTCCCCAAGCTAACCCTTGTCCCGGCTAGGGGCGGCAGGGGGACCGAGTCAGCCCGCCCAGCCCGACCTGAGACCGGTTCGAGAACCGGCTCGTTGGACCTGGTCCTGTAAGTTCGCGGGTTGGGGGGATTTTGGGGTTAGGGGACCGGTTAGGGGCCAGTTCACCTTTAGTCCCAATCGACCCGGCCCGGTCCCGGCCCGTTTGAACCGACCGGTTCGCGGGATCCGCTATTTTTAAAAAAAAATAAATTTGAATTATATCTGTTAGGGCAACGGCTAGTGGCCCCTCCTACTTTTAATATTTTAATTTAAACCTCAAGTTATCATAAATACACTTTGACCCATTTTTAATATTATAAATACCCCTCTATCCCTTATTATTTCTTACAAAATCATCTATTCTCTCATCTATTTGCTATATCCTCTCAATCTCAAATCTTAATTTTTTAGTCCATTTAAGTCTCATATTATATCATAATACATATATTTCAATTCTAAATTTTCATATTATATTATAATATATATAATTCTTAAATTTGCTATCAAATATTGGAGTTCCAAATTACAAGTTACAACAAATTACAAGTTTCAAGAATCGGTTATAACGTCTGCTATTAACGTAGACATTTGGTACATTCGTTTCATAATATTTATATTTTATTTTTCGTCATTAATTTTTGTGTAATTATTATTTTTGTATTACACTTTACATATAATTAAATATGAGTTCTAGCAAAAAAAGATACCGGTAAAGGAAAAGAGAAAGAACCAAGTGGCATTAGTAAATTATTTAATTTTAATAAAAAAAGTAGTAAGGAAAAAAATAAGAGTAACTATGGTGGTACTTCTTCTAAATCAATGTCTAGAGTTAGATTTAATACAAATGATTCTACTTATGTTGATGATACTTCTTATGATATTTATTCAAATGTTCAACTAGATCATGAAAGTTTAGAACGACATTATGATAATATTAATCCTAATCTTGATGAATATTCAGGTGAAGAAGTAGAAGTTGATCCGGGAGAAGAAGATTTAGAAGATACACCTACTAGTCCGGTGATAGAAGTTCCAACTGAAACTACAAATTCAACGGAGCAAAATTGTGGACGCCCACCCCTTATATCTCCTACAAGGGAGAAGGTGAAGTATCAACGCCCTAAAACTTCTATTGTGTGGCAATTTATGACTTTAGATAAAGAAAACTTTATTGCAATTTGTAATAAGTGTAAGCAACCTTTTAAACATAGACAAGGTGGGGGTCAACGTGGGAAGAGGGGCTTAAATAGACATTTATTATCTTGTGTGCCGATTGAATATAAAGAAGCTAAAGCATTAGCCGATAGGAAAAAAGGAATTCCAGTTAATGATTTTGATATTAATGTTAATGAATCAGTAGGGGCTTCTAACATGGTTCAAGGAACATTAGATCTTTCTAACCCCGGTGGTCCACTAACACAATGTAAATATAATAAGGAAAGAGATCGTGAAAATTTAGCTAAAATGGTTTCTATTTGTGGTTTGCCTTATAGTTTTTCTTCATATCCTGGTTTTATTGAATATATTCAACAAACTTATAATCCTTCTTTTAGAGGTTTTTCAAGAAATATTGTTAAATCTAATGTTTTTGTATATCAAGGTAAACATTGTCAATATCTTCGTTGTATGTTTAGCATATTAGATTGTAGAGTGTCTATAACTTCGGACATGGGTCGTAGTATTAATGGACATGATTATTTAACTATTACAGCACATTGAATTGATAATAACTGGAATTTGCAAAAAAGAATCATAAGTTATAAGGAATGTGTAGAGAAAAAAACTGGTTCATATTTAGCTTCAAATATTTTTAGTGTTTTAGATTATTACATGCTTATAGATAAAGTAATGTCTGTCTCATTAGATAATGCATCTAATAATACAAACGCTGCTAGTATGTTAAAAGTTAGATTATGTCCAATTGATATTAATGTTTTTCATGTTAGATGTATTGCACATGTATTAAATTTAGTTGTACAAGATGGTGTTGAATTATTTGATTGTGGTTTTATGAAAATTGAATATGTTGTTGCTTGGATTTTTTATGCTCATAGAGCTGCTAGAATTAGGGAATTTAATGAGCGTTGTGTACTTTGTGATTTGCCACCAAGAAAAATTCCAAGACATAATAAAACAAGGTGGAATTCTTTTTACGAAATGCTTTCAGTTGCTTACAAATATAAAAAAAAAAAACTCGTACAAATGATGTTTAATGCTCATAATGTTGACCCATTAGATAGAATTTGTGAAGATGATTAGGAACAAACTAATGAACTATTAGAAATTTTAAGACCTTTTTTATGATGCTACAACCATGTTTTCTGGAATTTATTATCCTACTATTTCATCAATATTAATAAATATTTGTGCTATTTCAATTCAATTTTCTAAATACGAAAAAATTAAAAAATTTTGAGTTGCAATTGAAGGTATAATTGTAAAATTTAAAAAATATTTTTTTCCTATTCCTCAAATTTATTTAACTGCTACTTTACTTCATCCTGACTACAAATTACGAGGTGTGCAGGCAATTGTTGATACTTTTTATGATATTTTAGAAATTTTACCGAAAGAAAGTCCAACTTGTGAAATGTGTAAGTCTAGCATAAAAGTAGAAGCAAAAATTTTATATGAAAAATATAGAACTACAGGAAGTACTCAGGGAGAAGTTGGTCAAACTTCTAATCCTTAGAGTAAAGCTCGAATTTCAAGTTATATGCGAGGTTTTCTTGGTCTTAATTCTACTAACCATGATAATTTTGAAGAATATCTTAAACAATCTTTAGAAACAGTGGAAGACGAAGATGGCAATGAAGATTTATTAGCATGGTGGAGGAGGCGGAGCATTGCATTTCCAATTTTGAGCAAAATGGTTCGTGATGTTCTAGCTATTCAAGCTTCATCAGTTGCATCGGAGTCTGCTTTTAGTGCGGCAAGGTTTCAAATTGGCGATCATAGATATTCATTGGTGGAAAAAAGTTTGGAAACATCAGTTTTATTTAGAGACTGGGTCAACGCCGAGAGAAGAAATTATAATTTGTCAAAGTTAAGTTCCAGACAAGAAGCTTGGGTTAAAGCGGTAATTGAATCTACTGACGATGAATTAGAGTCACAAGAGTTTCTAGCAAGTTTGCCAACACCGGAGGATGTCACCATAGATATGATTCGACAATTAGAATTGAATTTTAAAGGAGAACACATATATTAGATTACATCAGAGAACTAATTGAAATAGAGCCCTTCCTAGAAGGTGGCTACGTAAATTAGTTACTCATCTAATATTTGTAACAAATATTAGTTTTACTTATTAGAACTTATTGAAACAGAACCCTTCCTAGAAGGTGGCTGCGTAGATTAGTTACTCCACTAATATTTGTAAATTATAAGTTCTAAGTTCTAAGTTGCAATTTGATTTTATTGAATAAATTTGAAAGCTTTATTCAAGTCTTTTTTATACAACTATTGTCTTGCATTTTAATTTTAATATATACATACATATTTACATATATACTAAACTAACTTTAAAATACTTAATTTAAAAATTGAAATTTGACATTAGAAATTTCAAATTTAAATTACTTTAAATATTTAAAATACAAATTTGAAATTTGAAATTTGAAAACTTAATCAATATTTATTACCTAAAAATGTATAGAAAACTAAATAAACTAAAAATATTATTCATTAACATGGAATTTCAATATAAAAAAATAAGTATATCAAAAATAAAAAAATCCCCCATCCCGTCCCCCCAGATTTCGTCTCATCCCGTATATATAGTGGGACGGGACGGGACGTATTTTCGTCCCCCCAATCCCAGTCCCGGCCAAAATCCCCCCATCGCCGTCCCCCGTCCCTTCCCCCAGTCCCCGTCCCCTTGCCACCCCTAATCCTGGCTGACTACAAGTGGAAGACTAACTTAAGCATGCAAAAGCTTAAAACTGAAATAAAATTCAATAAACTCAACTTTGCCAAACATTAACTCAAATGAACAACTTAGAATAAAAATAATATATTCAACTCGCCATAAAATAGGCAACTTAAGTCTTTATAACATTTAATAAAATAAATGAATAATACAGACTTCTCAACTATACAGACTATCTATGAAGCCTCTAACTGATAAAGATGGAAGTTGGGACAAGACCCACGACATCTTGACTAAACTGAAAAGTAAATGAAATCCTCCGAAAACAAGGAGGCTCACTATAGCTAACTCGAGCTCACTATAGCTAACTCGAACTCCCGGATGTATCAACGAATCTCCTGTTGATGATCCCGAATACTTGTGTCTGCATCATGAAAAGATGTAGGCCAAATGGCTCAGTACGTGGAATGTACAAGTATGTAAGGGGAATTCTAAAATATAAACATAAGGTTGGAACTTGATAAAAAGGAAGCATACTTACCTCTTCTCAAACTTACTCAAATCAAGGAATACTCAAGGATACTCAAAACTACTCAACTTACTCAACTCAGAAGTACTCAAGGATAAGATACTCAACTCAGAGATTAGATACTCAACTCAAAGATATGTTATTCGACTCTGGGTACTCAACTCTGGATGCTCAACTCAATATAAAGCAACAAAACACATGCAATATATGGAAAGCTTTATAAAACAATAAAAACAACTTAGTTTGTTAAAGAAAATGCAATAACAAACTCAACTTTACTTATATAATAAAGTAATATAGTTTCTGTGAGAGTTTCTCTAACCGACAACCATCACTATGGGCCTAAGTGGTGATACAACGTCTTACCTCATGCTGCTAAGGACCGTTCTATACCTTGTCGGGAGTATAGAACCTAACTCACTAAGTGGATCCACTAGTCTATGCTAAAAGCATCTTAAGGAGTCATCTAAAAAGTATGATCCTTTACTACCCGTGATGGCTACATGGTTTATGGAGACTTGAGTTATCTGAACTCGCATCCCCATATCGGTGCTCAATACTACTCCCAAAATATACTTAGCTCATATGTTTGTAAAAACAAAACTCTTTCTTTGGTTTGAGATAATTACTCAAAACTTAGCATAAAAGCTCTCTTGAAAATCATAGTTTCCTCTTTACTAAAAAACTAGCTCAAAGGCTCTTTTGAAATCTCAGTTTCCTTTCTTGTTTAAATGTGAAAACATTTACTCTTTAAGAATACATAGTCCCGATATACTCTTTTGAAGACAACTCTTTACTTTTTACTCTTTACTCTTTGCTTCACTCAAAACTTAAGTCTTAAAACAAAGTTAAAACATTTGTAAAAGACTTCTTAAAATATGGTTCATGCCGAATTATGGACGTGAACGACTCAATGCAAGATTTTCAATAACCATAGATAGAACTCAATACTTGGAACTCAAGAACTTCAATAATACTACTCACTTCAAGAATGCTCAACTCAGAGGGTTCATGCGAAATTTATGAGCATGAACTACTCAACTCAAAGACTTCATAGGTAACACGTAATAGTCCCATGATTAGGAATGTAATCTCAAATGGGTTAGAAACTCAATATATAAGACTTAGGACATGGAGATATTACTCCTCTCATAGATACTCAACTTATGGAGTTCATGCGGAATTTATGGGCATGAACGACTTGACACGTAGGTCTAGATAACATTATGGAACTCATGATACAACTCTTCTCATTCTCATACTTACTTTTTCAAAATTTAACTCAAATCGGTTATGGATCTCAAAGGATTCACAATTGAACTCAAAACTTTCTGGAACTCTACTCTTTACTCTCTCTTGAATGTGAATTATGAATACAAGAGTTATGGTTCATGCTATGAAAGATCTCATGATGACAAAGTAGACATTCTACTCATTTTCTCGAGTCTTGAAACAAGTTACTAGAAGTTGTAGAAGACTCCACAAAAGGACTCAAAGGGACTTTCTTAGAATGTTCAAAAGAATTATCAAAACTTAACTCTCAACTCTACCTTAAATTTGAATTATGAATTCAAGGTTATGATCATGTTATGAATGATTTCTAGGTGTTTAGAAGTAGTTTAGAGTGTTTAGAATCAAAGGGGAGTAAAGGTACCCTTTGAAAGAACTCAAACGGACGAAACGATAAAGAACGGGTGGGGGCAGGCGACCCTGGTGCTCTGAGTGCCATGGAGCGCCAGCCCCTAAAGTTCAGAGAAGTGGTTGGGGAGCTCTGGCTGGCGTGACACGCCAGACCCCAACCTAGAAAACTTCGATGACTTTCTTTGCTCTTTTTCTCACCCCTAACTCGCCTAGAATCGAACGGTTTCTTCCTCAATCACTTGGATTCGATTACTTAACATAATTACACTCTAATCTACTCAAAACAACACTCAAATTACTAAATTTTATCTCAAGAAATCATTAAAACCCCAACACAACAAGATTTAGAATGAACTTCAAGAACAACTATCAATAACTCATCAAGAACTCTAATCTTTCAACTTCAAGAATGAAATTTCGCTGAAAATAATATGATTGGAATGTGGGTGAACAAACCCAACACTATGGAAGCTTACATACCTCTTAGGGATCAAACCCATGGCGAAAATCAGCAACAACTCTCAAGAATTTCGACGAACGCTTCAATCCTTTCTCTTTTCTCCTCTTCTCTCTTCTTCTTTTTTCTTCTTGAACTCTCAACTAAAACCCTTGGCATATTTTAGGATTATAAAACTGAACCTAATAGGATTAGACCCTTAAAACCTTACTAAAAATGAATTAAATCTGATTTGGTAAGGAAAAGACCAAAATACCCCTTACTATTTTCGGCTTACTTTCCTTAACTGGCTGCCTAACTTCAAAAGGTCATATCTCACTCATACGAACTCGAAACTGAGCAAAATCGGTGGCATTGAAAAGATAATTCAAAGATATTTCCTACAATATATAGTAGCATATCTAACTCATCCTGAGCTAGGATTTATAGTCGTTTGAAGTCAACCCAAAACTCATACTTGGCTTAACTTGCAAAATTTCAGATTTTTGCTATTTCCAATTTAATTCTTTTTGAAATTCAAGGTGCTACATTTAGTGACCTGACCTTAATACTTAAGAAATTTTAAATTCCTTAGTAAAATTCTACTCACAACGAAGGACGGTTCAAGTCTTAGCTCAAAATGTTTCTGGGGTGTTACACTTATGATTTGCCAGCAGGGTTAGCTTAGGGTTACTCGTGATCCTAGGTCCCGTGCCTGTGTCCTGGGGGTAGCTTCAGGGCATGACACCTTCTAGAGTCTCAATTCGAATTGAACACGTCTTGCAGAGTCCCACAAAATTTCAATGTCTACAAAATCATAACTAAAAAATATTTTTACTCATCCATCCCATATTAATTATCCACATTACTAAAATAATTATCCCAAATTATTTGTCAATTTATAAAATCAAGATACAATTAATTTTAAAAAAGTTTTTATCCTTATAATTCTTTTTGATAGTTTAAACAAGTTAAGTTGTAAAGTTTCAAAAAATAAAATAATTAAAGGGTGTAAATTAATAAAACTACATTTCTTATTTATAATTTCCTAATAGTCATGTAAAGGAGAAAATAGGGAACTGATATGAAATCTTGAAAAATCAACCTCTTTTCAGTATGAAGGATGTTACCCTAACTTTGATTTAGAAAATAAATGGGATGAAATCTTGATTCAAATAGATAAGCATATAGTGTGTGAATCATTTTCACCCTAACTTTGATTTAGAAATCAAATTCCCCACATGATTTTGAACAATAATCAAACTCTCCCTTTTATTCTATATGTATTATCAATTTTACCCATGTATATCACATATATGTAATATTGCTTTATATTACATACAATTCATTTTATAACCTAGGTATTTATAATTTTTTTCTTTAAGTTCATTAAAATTATAAGTAGAATAATATTTTTATGAATTCGTCACAAAAATTTGATATTATTTTATGACCATTATTTCAAGATAATATGCATTAAATGTATGTATAAATGTATTTATGTGTATATTTTTGTCTTTCTCCACTCTCTTACTTGTGCGTTTCATATTACTTGGCCCTTCTTGGTATGATACCCCTTAAAAAAATTATTAGAGGTATATTTTACCAAACCAACATTATTAAATACTTTGAACCTTTAAATTTGACTACTACTACTTTACTTTATGCAGTTATTTAATATTAAGGGTAGAAATAAAAAAAATATTCAAAAAATTCTTTAATTTCATAAATTGAACAAGTAAATTAAAACAACTATTTTTTAGAATGAGGGTCAAGTAATATAAACGACTGGGGGCATTCTCTATTGTTTATATAAATAAACAAGTTTTGATTGACATCACTGGAGCATTACATAAATTATTGTTTAAAATAATTTAAAATCTAAATAAATACAATCTGCAAAAATTTGACCATAATTAAATTAATTATTTTGTATTTCCTACGTCAAAATATTTTTTGTATAGTTATTATTCTATGCTATTTTCACTTGTATAAATAAATATTAGAGTTGCGATTATTATTAATAAAATAAACTTTCTCATTATGTTAATTTACTTCATTATAAAACATCACTTGTTTATATATTTAATTAATATTTCTCACTATTTTTTCTTCCCAAAAATAATATTTATGTTTTTATGATAATTGATTATATATATTTTTTTTTAAATGAAAATATCATGATTTGTGTAATTCTCCATAAATAAAATTAGTTACATGGATATGGTGTCATTAACTTATCAAAAATCTTAAAGACAATTGTACACGGCAAGCATATGACTACTTTTAACATATATTAAATCATGCATTAATTACAGGGAACCCTTAACCTCATATATATATGAGACTAATATTGGACAAAACTTTATTCTTCATATAGAAGAGAGAAGCCACAATCAAAATCTACATCAACAAAGAAATCATTTCCCTAATGGAAATAATTGTTAAGCTTTGTTTCACTATCCTTCTCCTTACACTTCTCACCAAAGGTAAATGCTTCTGCCTTTCTGATTTTAGCAATAACTAGTATATGTATCTGTGCGATGTGTAGATAATTATAAATTTTACATTTGTATATGCATATGAATTTCTTTTGTTTTCATACGATTCTTGGTTTGTAGTATTAGTCTTTTAAAAGGTTTTATATGTACGATAACCTTCTCTTCCTTACTAGTGGACTGTTGCACAGAAAAGCGATATAAACAACTTTTCTTAGTATGCTTTTTCAAGTGATGTAAGGAAATAACAGTAGGAATTAATAAAAAAGATTTATTAATTTATGAATAAATTATTTTTGTTGGATTTCTTGAGATTCCAGAAATTCTATCATTTGTTTAGACTACTTCTACTTTATTTTTTTGTTATTCTTTACCTTGTCTAAATTGACCCAAACAAATATAAATCAAATCAAGATGAATCTTTTCCCCCAAATAATTTACACTACAATATTTTCATTAATTAATGGGTGACGTATGTCAAGACGAAATATCCTCCTCCTTTTTTAATGTGGATGGTCAAATTTTCTTTTATTCATGGTAAAAAAAATATTTCATTTAAATGCTCATATTTAATTCCCATACCCGGCCAATTGTGCCCATTTAGATAATTAAATACAAATACTCATAGTCCTCACCCCAAATCATTTAGTGGTCTATTATTTCTTTAAAATGTCAAATATTTTTATACAAATTTAGCTATTCAAAAACGACTAATATTTATTTGGATCTGATTTTTATTGTCGAGATTACCATGATTCAACTACTAGTGAGGTAAAATTTATGTTGCACATGAATTACTGTCTGCTTCAGCCTCAACTCTCTCTTATATAATACAAGATATTCTTTGTTTGATTGTGTAGGTATTTGGAGTTGTGGTTTGAACAATATAACAATTGGAACAATAAGGAGTGGTGTAGAAATAAAGGGAATGCCAGAATGGAATGTGGTTGTGGTGAACAATTGTGATTGCCCAATGCAAAAATTGGTACTGTCTTGCTATGATTTTCAGACAACAGAGCCAGTGGATCCAACTATTTTCAAGCCTTTGGGAAATAATGCATGTAGTGTCAACAATGGCAATGCCATAAAAGGAAAGGATACTATCAAGTTTTCTTATGCTTGGGATCCTCCTTTTTTTCTTAGGCCAACTTCTGTTAATGCTACGTGTTGAAACTATAATTTACTATATATTATGTTGAGGTAGATGTCGAGGCGGCGTTCAGCCACTTGACTGTAAGGAGAGGGGATTTAGCTGGTATCATACTATTATTATAATTTGAGTTTTAATGAGAGGGTTCTAATATGTTCTTCTTTCCCCTGTTGGACCTCAAATGCTCTTAACCTTAAATGTTTGGTTTAAAACGACTCTCTTGATCCATCTATTGAAATCCCAATCACTACAACAAAAACAACTTTTAGGGGCAATAAATAAACATATTAATAAAGAGTACTGCTAAAGTCTTTACCGACATTAAAATTAAGTTTTTAGTTGTTTTGAGTTAGCTCAAATAAATCATTTTATTTATGATTGGGCCAAATAAACTAATGTCACTTATTTAATGAAAGTGCTTTTTCAAAAATATACTATCCAACACAAACTATTATTACCTACGTAGCCATATTTTTAGTTTAAACCCGCATAGTTAATCTTTTTCACAACAGTGTTTATACATGATGTACAATATTATATACATATACAATATATCAAGCTTGTATAAACGTGAAAAATAATGTATAGAAAGGTGTTTATACATACTTTTACATCATTATACAATATTTGTGTTTCTGTTTTTGGAGATGAAAGAGGAAAAGAGGTGGCAAATTTTAGTTTGAAGTCAAAAGCCAAAAGTCAAATATGTACGGAGTGAGCTAGGGAAGTGAATGAAGTTGCGACTAGCTCCTGTGTCTCGATTTATAAATGTGCAATAACATTATAGTGAACCATATGGTGTGCCTTACAAAATTAGGGTAAGATATGTGTACATTCTATCCTCCCTAAATTTTATTGTGGAATTGAACCGGATATGTTGTTGTTATGATTTGCCTTCATTTTCCAGTATTCTCTGTTTTCACAAATGATATCCATACTTCATTAGTTTCTAGCATTTGTAGGTCGATCCTATTATGACTCTTGTTTAAATTTTACTATTATAGAAGCATGAGTCAAATAATTTGGTATCAACATGTTAATTTATTGTCATTAAATTTCTACGTAGGGATAGTTTGGACTTTTTCAGCATATTTGCAATATATTTCCTAACACAATTAACGTGAATGTTGTTATACGTGGGAGTTAGGAGTTAAGGGCAGTTTGTTTGCACTATGTAGGTTACAATTAATATTTTCTTCGTTTCAAATTATTTGTTTGATTTTAAATCGACATAAAGTTTAAGAAAGTAAAGAATATTTTTGAATTTTATGATATTAAACAAAAGATATGTAGAATGTATAAAATTTTTCATTAATCTTGTAATCTTAAGACTTAAACATGTGATGTAGAAAGTTAATGTACCAAAATGTCATTTAATCTTGTGGTCTTAAACATATGACATGGGAAGTTAATGTACCAAAATGTTCTTTAATCTTGTGTTCTTAAACATATGACGTGAAAAGTTAAAACTAATTAATTGTTATCAAAAGGGGAAAATGCATTTTTGTAAACTAACTAAAACGAAAAAATAAAACAAAAATAATTAAAATAGAGAGAGTATATCTACAGGATAGTTCTTTTGATTTGTCGTTTAAAACATTTAAAATATATGATGGATAGCGGATCAATTCACCTAACACAATTGATTGACATAAATATTCAAATTACAAAACATGTAGAAGTTTTATGTGTTTGCTTCTACTAATATTTTTTATAAATCCATAGAAGTTTTATGTGTTTGCTTATACTAAAAGTTGATATTATTAGGATAAAATAGACATTTGTTAAGTTACTCTTTTTGTTACTAACAAAAGGAACACGAATTTAATAGAGGTCATTTCGGATAGTCGAATGACAATTTGAGTCATCACTTCATTTTCGCTTATCAAAAGTTAATAACTAATTTTGAAAATTAAATTTAATTTGATTAATAACTCTGTTTTAAAATCAAATTGACATAATTAAAAAATATATATGAGAAATATTAAAAATTATAATTTTTCTTATGTTAATATAATAAGAAATACATTTTAAAATATTAATTAAATTTCACATAATTTAAATCTCAACAAATAAAAGAAAATATTGCATAAATTAATGGAAGGAATATAAATTTATGTAAGTGTTTATGAATATTTTTTCGTTTTTGGATTTCATCAAAACAATACCAAGACATCTTATATTGCATAAATTAACGGAAGGAAAATGAGGGAAAAACACAAGAGATAATTACAGTATAGTGTAACTCATAAAATTACAATAATTTAGTTAAGGTTTTCAATGCTTACCTAAATTGGCTCCATTTTATGTTATCCTCCAAATGAAATTCCATCATTGCTATCGATTGATTCTTATTAATATTTCTTTCATAAAAACACGTCAAATACATTTTATTTTTTATACTTTCTATCATAAAAAATCGAATAGACTCAACTACTTTACTTTCAATGGGATTGAATTTCTATCCCAAGAATCATTTCAATAGTTTACTTTCGATCTCCATCTCAATCGACTTATCAAAGACATTTATTTCACACCTTGCTTCATAATGAAAGTCCACTATTGCTTACATATTCTCATTAAAAAATCTCCACAAACTCAACTGAGGATTGATATTCAGCCATTGTCAAAGCTTCGAATGTTCAAAGTTTGATAATTGATTTTTTGTGAACAAACTTTGTTTCGAGTGGACATTGTTGCAAAAGATCGATTACGTATTGAGAAGTATAATTTTAAAATTTTGGGTGATGGTGAAGTTTTTGAGATGTTTTGGAATGAAAAAGAGATGAAGTTAATTCTTTTGTAAAATAGTGTATAAATTTGTATATTATTGTATATGAATGTATAAATACCTCTTATAATTTTTTGTATACTGGGTATATAATCTTGTATATCAAGTTTTTAAATATTTTTATGAAAAAAATACATGAAAATTTTGTATGTTATTTTATTTCGGATGTATATTATTGCATATCAAATTAAATTTTAGGCCATACTTTTATAATATAGGTTACATAATTGTATTTTTATGAAATCTGTGATTTACTGATATCTGATTTTGTAGCTATGTGGTGGGTGAGCTCCTTGTCATCGCGTTTCTTCACCAGAGAGGCCATGTTCATTGGCCATAGAAGTCAACTACGATGAGGACAAAAGGATTTCTAGATCCTTCTTTTAAGTTCCTCTTTTTTAGTTTCTTGTTTTCTTGTTTTTTAAGTTTATTTTTCTTCATTTTTGTTTTTAGGTTTGGGCTCATTATTTGAGCTTAAGACAAAATTCATATTTTATTTTAAAGAAAAAATTTCATAAATAGCAAAGAGCTTAATTTTAATTATGTTCCATAACTACAATTTGTTTAGTTACGTTTCATACTATAATTTCTTTTGCTATGGCTATTTTTGTTTGCCAATATACTAACAAGGTAAGTATATACAAATTTTGTATTCATACATTTAAAAATTTTCGCTTGTCAATATACAAATAGGGTAAGTTGTTATGAATTCATAACTTATACAAACCAAATGTATAAAAAATTGTATACAAATAACTAGGGTAAGCATATACGAATTCTGGAGCATATATGAAATCTAGATTTATACAATCATGAGCCAAATTATACAAATTCTAGATTTATACAATTAGGAATCGAATAACAAAATTTTGCAAAACTGTTACCGCAAATTACAAATTTTCTCAAATGTAGCTACATTACATAATATACTCTAAAGATTTGTCATTCCGCATAAGTTTTCTTATTTTGTATAAATGGCCTGAAGGCTTCTTTAATTAAAAGAAAAAAAGTCATGATTAAGTATGAATATGAAACAAAAATAAACAATAACATAATTGACAAAAAAATGGAGAGAGAAAAGGATAAATGAAAGAAAAGAGAAGAAGAAGAAGAAAAATTAGCAAAATAAAAAAGAATAGAACAAAAAAATAATGATTAAGTACATAAATTACAATGGAACATATATATAATTAATTTAGGGACATCAAAGTAAAGAAACATAACTGTATAATTATAATTAGTACAAAAGTTACAATGGAATAGAAACAATTATGTTATTTCCCATAAATAGAAATTATAAGTCGAAAGCTTAGAAGAGGTTTGTGAAATCATTCTCGACAAATAAAATTAGTTACATGAATATGATGGCATTAACTTATCAAAAATCCAAAAGAGAGTTGTACACGGCAAACATATGGCTATTATTAACATATATAAAATCAATGCATTAATTACAAGGGACCCTTAACCTCATATATTTATATGGCTAATACTGAACAAACTTTATTCTTCATATATTATATATTATATATTTATTTATATAGAAGAGAGGAGCCACAATCAATATCTACATCAACAAAGAGATCATTTTCCCTAATGGAAACCATTGTTAAGCTTTCAATCACTCTTCTTCTTCTTCTTCTTACACTTCTCACCACAGGTAAATGCTTCTGCCTTTCTGATTTTAATAACAATAATTCGCTTTGGTTAAAAATTAGTTAATTTACTTGCATATATAATCATGAATTTCTTTTCTTTTCATATAACACTGGGTCTGTAATATTACTCTTTAAGGGGTGCTAGTAGTAGTTTTTTTTTTTTTTTTTTTTTTTTTTTTGTGGTTTAAGGAAATAGAAGAAAACTTTAGTGATTAACTTAATAAAAAGATTAATTAGTTTATGAATAAATTATTTTTGTTGGATCTAGAGATTCCAAAATTTCAATATTCATTTGGCTAATAGGATATGTGTCATCATTTGTTTAGACTATTTCTACTTTATATTTTGTTATTTTTTAACTTGGTCTAAATTGACCCAAACAAAAAAATCAAATCAAGATGAATCGTTTTCCCCAAAATAATTTACACCTGCAACTAAGCAGTGGCGGATCTAGGATTTAGAGTTCGTGGGTGCCAAATAGACTTATCGATTAGTGTATCAACTTTTTTCCTTAAAAAAAAGGTGCTTGGAGCCTTTTTTTCCCTTAAAGAATAACTGCAGCAAATTTCTCAAAAAGAATAGGTACAAATGAAATTTGAACTCGCAACATTAGCCATCTAAAAGTGCCCTCCAACCGTGGCACCACAAGCCAATTTTGTTCACTGGGTGCCAC
This sequence comes from Solanum bulbocastanum, assembly GCA_037074985.1. NCBI lineage: Eukaryota > Viridiplantae > Streptophyta > Magnoliopsida > Solanales > Solanaceae > Solanum > Solanum bulbocastanum. The sequence goes on along the minus strand of CM073606.1, from coordinate 43,251,231 downwards.
GCTTTATATTTATATAAATATTATATATATATATACTTATGTATATATAGAGTTTCCGTCGAAGTTGGGGGGTGGCGTGGCACCCCCGGACCACTACATAGATCCGCCCATGCAACTAAGGGTGTTGTGATGTAGTGATTATAAAGTTGTTGAGAATCATCAGGTTTCAAGTTTATATTTCAGCGGAAGTAAAAATATCAAGTGATCCTTCTCATTTGTCCTATCTTTAATGAACAAAGTCTCCTGATACTTGATACATATTGTAGGTGAGAGGTCATGATAAATATCACATGAAATTAATTGAGATGCATGAAAACTTGCCTAGACATCAAATCATGTAAAAGTAATAATTTTACACAGTAATATTTTCATTGGTATTGTCAAGATGGAATATCCTTTTTTTTTAATGTGGATTTCAAGTTTTATTTTATTCATGGTAAAAAAATCTTTCATTTGAATGTTCATATTCAATTCCCTTTGGCCGGCCAATTGTGTCCGTTTAGATAATTAAATACAAAAACAAGTACTTGTAGTCCTCACGCTAAGTCATTTAACTGGCCTATTATTTCTTTAAAATACCAAATATTTTGAAATTTTTAAAAGACTAATAGTTATTTAGGATAGAAAGAAGGTAACATTATACTGGGACAATTCAATTTCTTTAGACCTGATTTTTATCATCAAGATTACCATGATTTAATTGGAATTGATTGCATGCCTCTTTCATTCAACACCTAAAACCTAATAATTTTGTATATCTTCTTGAGGGAGTGAAGTGCTTCACGGATGTGGAGCACAAACACACAACTTTTGACCTAACAAAACTTTTCGCTTAGATGACACTTGAGATGTATTTTATAATAATTGAACAAAAGTGAGTTGTTTTAACAAATTTAAAAATCCCTATCTATTGAGGGATAGTAAAATAAGTTGGCCTTTTCCGTTCTTCATTTTAAAGCAAAAAAGAATGTCATCATTCTGATTGTGACTTGTAAAAAGAAAAAAGAGAAGGAACTCAAGCTTTTCTAAAATTCAAGTGATCTTGTCACGAGTGATTGCCTCCTATTCAATCAGGGATCAAATCGATTTATCGGTGTAATTTATATATTTATATAAATTACTCTATTAATCAATCAATGTATGAAATATATATATATATATATATATATATAAGACATGTAAGTTGGTTAACAAAAATAAAAAATGAATTTTTCCTTATGTTTATTTGTGTAGGTGTTTGTAGTTGTGGTTTGAACAATATAACAGTTGGAACAATAAGGAGTGGTGTAGAAATAAAGGGAAAGCCAGAATGGAATGTGGTTGTGGTGAACAATTGTGATTGCCCAATGCAAAAAATGGTATTGTCTTGCAATGATTTTCAGACAACAGAGCCAGTGGATCCAACTATTTTCAAGCCTTTGGGAAACAATGAATGTAGTGTCAACAATGGCAATGTCATACCAGGAAAGAATACTGTCAACTTCTCTTATGCTTGGGATCCTCCTTTTTTCCTTAGGCCAACTTTTGTCACTACTTCATGTTGAAACTATAAATCACTATATAGAGGCAGATCTACTATATAGTTATTCGAGTTTTAATAAGAGGGCTTATACTTTAAATATAATAATATTCGATCATGGAGAAACCACTGAACCATTAAAAACCACAATATTGAACAGCTACAAGTCAGAATCTAATTATCCTATAAGCATCAGGCGAAACGTGATACAGTTTAATCAGTCATCTTATTCTATCAGCAAACAGTAAATCCACCATGACTTCTCTTTCAGTGATGTGCCTTAGCTTCTGCCTTCTTTTGAGACTTGGCCTTTGCCTAGAAAAGAGTATAGAGGGGTAAAAGTGTCACAATTACTCTGATTGAAAAAAGGCAAATCAGCTAGAATTAACTATCATTACAAACATCTCTATAGGAAGAAAATAATATATAGTAACAGTTGCTACAAGGATAAGTAGCACAGGAACTTCCAATATAACAATGATATGCTCACAATGCACCACTTTTCTGAATTTCTAGGTGGAATTAACAACATATTATCCAATAGAAATTTGGGAACAACCCTCAGATAAAGCACCTAGGAGGAGGAAGAGATCACCTAACCCAAATAGATCCATCTCATTTAAGGTGACAAGCATTCATTGAAAAATAAATAAAAATCAGAGAGCACCAAGATTGGTATTTGAGTCCAGAGGATGCAGTCTTACAACAGCTTGGAAAAGAGGCCAGTGCCAAGTTTAAAGAAATCATCCAGACTTGCAAAATCATTATTAAGTCATAGGAGCAAAGTGACATGGATTAGTAAAAGAGAAGACAACTCAAAATATTTTTTCTCTATAATCCAGCAGAGGAGTTCTTGAAGCAATAATAAGCAGGACCATGATCCGTATGTTTGGAGAGGAATGGTGTTCAATGATTATCAAATATGGAGCTTCTGTTGACTAAACAAGATTAAGAATGACCACATTCACGAGAAGGTTCAAGTAATAAATCGAGGATGAAATGAGTGAAAGTTGTTTGAGATGGTATGATCATGTTACGTTGACTGCATGATGCCCCGATCCATAGATATGAAACCATGGTAAGTGACGATGTTACAAGGGACAAGGTAGACCAAAAATCACTTGAAAGGAAGTTGTCTTGAAGGATCTACAATTTCTTGGCCATGCAAAGTCAACAAACAATGGAAGAAAAGGATCGAATAAAAGATATCTTTTTTTTTTTTGTTTATTTGATGACAAGGGAAACCCGCAACTGCTATCCTTTGGGTGTGCAAAAGGTAAAACCCTCGCTCCTATGCAATAGCTCGCAAACCACACGAGAGAGGTAACCCGCACTAGGCAAATTCAGTGCGACGAGCTCCACCTAGAAGGCAAACCCTTTGCTTTCGCTGGCAAGGGGTTTCAAACTTGAGACCTCCAATATGGAAGTCCCAAGCCCAAACCACTGGCCACCCTTGAAGGGTTCTAATAAAAGATACCTATTAGTTGAAAATATGATTTAGTTGAGTTATATCTTTTATTTTACGTCCTATTTTTCTAGGAGACTAGGAGTTGCTTAGCCTTTCAGAGATTTAGCACCTATAAGTTGAGAATATATTTTAGCCAAGTTAGCACTTCCATTTTATATCCTATCTTTTTGGGAGTTGTTTAACCTTTCATAGATTTATACATTAATAGTAATTACAACAAACATCTCACATGTACTTTTACTTTTACTATTGTTCCTTTTTTGAAAAGAAAACTACTTTTACTGTTTTTCTATTTCATATAATAATGGCCTTAGATGTGTTTAAATAATGGTCAGTGAAGATTTATATACCAACCCAGCTTGTTCGAGACTGAGACATTGTTCTTATTGCGCAATTACAATTTTAAGTTATTAAGAACTTGGATTGTATTCATCGAAATTGTGTTTTGGCTAAGTTAGGCATGCCAAACACAAAGAGAAGTGTATTGTTAAAAATACAATAATCATTTGGTGTGAGAGATAAATATAAATAGTCCTGAGATAAGAAAATAGTCCTGGGATAAAATTTAGATGTCTTGTTTGGTTGACATGTTTGGGATAACTTATCCCACCATTTATAGCATAGTGATGGGATAAGTTACCCCATATACATGGTGGGATAAGTTATCCCAGGATAACAAACCCCAAGATAGTTTATCCTGGGAAAACTAGTTCCCAACCAAACAACCCCTAAGAGAAGACAAGAGAGTAGAATTACTCTACTCAGGAAATGGATGATAAAGCGCAGATGACTGCTTCCACCAATCTTGTGTCTGAAAATCTAGAGACATGATGCTTCAAAACAAGATTGGGGAAAGAAGTGGTTTCCAATGAATATTTTTCTTAGTAATACCAACATTTACTTGAGCGGCCATGTGAGTAGTGTTTCTCTAGCTGCTGTCTTGCTGAACCCAATTAAAGTTTGACAATTTTGGTCACGAGCCTAGCAAGTCGAAGGATTATTCGGGTCATTTTTACTGATCAACTATGTGAGACTTGAGGCGTAAGTTGGAGGATCATTTTAGCTAAAATCTTCGCAGCAAAGTCAAAGTAGAAAGACTAGCAATCAGTCCTCAAGTTCATACATATCCCATCAAGTTCTTTAGAAAAACATTCAGTTTCTACATTCCGATATGTAATTTCACTTTAGAAAGTTAATCTTGTCTGATTAGTCACCTCATGAACAATAATACCTAGCAATTGATCCACTCATCTACTTAGGAATTATTTTAACGGGGCTTGTTATCATATCTGGAAGCGAAAACATAACATCATATCCAATAAAAGAAAAGAAAACAGTGCAGGTTGAAACTTCCAGAATAATCAATTAACCAACTATGCCTCAACTCCAGACTGGTTGGGTTGGCTATATGAATCTTATATATCTGCTCTGCTCCGTTCATTAGCCCGTTTAATTTCATAAGAAACTCTTAAATGCCCAGTTTCAATTCAAAGTCTATCAATCAACCAACATTGCAAATCCTAAACTGTCTAGGTTGGCTATTTGAACCAACTATGTCTGTTCTGCATTACACACATGCTCATTTCATTTTACATGAGGCACTAAATGTTTGCTCCGCGAAACTCAAAGTGAGTCATAAGATTTAAGGAACTTCAAGTAAATGATCTGATGAACAAAACCCCGTGCAAAATCTGTATTCGGTTAACCAGCTGTGCTTCAATCTCAGAATAGTCTACACAAATCATCTATATCAATCTCGCTTTATTCAGTCCCATTTCATTTCAGTACCCTAAGTAATCACTTATCAAAAATAAAAAAATTCAAAAGGGGAGGAAAATACCCTGAGATACTTGAGCTTAACGCTTCCATAAGCGAGTCCAAACGTAAATGCTGATGCGCGCGCCACCTGCCGCCAACAACCACAACCAAAATAGTTTAAGATCAAAAATTCATTTTAATAAAGGAGAATTTTATTCAGATGTACAGTGAAGTAGTCGTAAACGGATCAAAGTGTAGAAGAAAAAATATTACCAGAGCAAGAGTGCTGGTTCCTGAGTATAGTGCTGGAAGAGGCGCCATTTACGACTGCAAATTGAGGAAAATTGGGATCTGAAAAAGAAGTTTCTAGATCTCCTTTAGAAGCCCTAGAATTCACAAACCCTGAGCTTGTGAGTATCAGTTTTGTGATGACGAGAGAGCTGCAATCGAATGTGCGCACACGCCTATTAGGAACCCGAATGGATCGTTTGGTGCCTAGATTGTCTTTCAACTAACCCGTTTGGCTTGATGGATAAGAAAAAATAATTCAAATAAGTTTTCAATATCTCTAATTTTTTGTTTGGCCCACAAAACGTGCGATAGTTATTTTTATTAGTGGGTGGAATATTAATATCAAGATAATAAAAATGTAAGATAACAAAAATATCATTTCAGACCCTCTTATATGAATCATTTTGACATACGTGTATATTCAAATAATTTTTAATATAATTTATAATAATATTTACGACCTTTATTATGCGTTAGTTTTATGATTATATATTTTTTCATTAAAAAATTATGCTATATAAATATACTTTTTGTTTATGAATATATTATACGTTGAATTTATTTGACTAATTATTATATTTATCTATATTGTGATTTCTCTTAAAATGTTCAGTTCACTATTGAATTATATATTTTTAATTAAATAGTCTTTTCACTTGAGAATCTATATTTTATAGATCAATTAAAATGAAGATAACCTGGATATATTATAATCGAAAAAGGCTCAAAAATATCCCTAAACTATCGTAAATAGCTCATATTTACTCTTAAACTATATTCTGGCTCAAAACTACCATTCCTGTCAAAGTATTGGGTCACACTTACCCTTCTAGTTAACAGAAGTATGTTAAGTGCCACGTGGACGCCACATGGACACCACATGGATGCCACATAAGCGCCAAACATTTCCCACTTTCACGTAGACTAATAAAATCCCTAATATCTAATTTTTCCCTCAAAACGATTTCACCGATTTCCCCTAATTTTTCCCCAATTGAAACTGCTACTGGTAATGTGAAGTGAAGTAATTTGGTTTCTCTTTCGATTGGGGATTTCGATATGACCGAGGATGTAATGGAAAAAGTATTGTTAGGTTCTCCTAATTTGGAGTGCTTGGAATGAGATAATGTTGTTGGTATTCGTCGTCTGGAAAGCAGCTCTCTAAAGTTGAGGAAATTGATTCTAAAACATGATAATGATGAATGCCATTGCCTTGAACCTTGATATTAGGGGAAAATTAGGGTAAATGAGTGAAATCATATTGAGTGGAAAATTAGATATTAGGGATCTTATTAGTCTACATGGAAGTGGGAAATGTTTGGCACTTATGTGGCGTCCATGTGGTTTCCATGTGGCGTCCACGTGGCACTTTACATACTTCTGTTAACTAGAAGGCAAAGTGTGACCCAATACTTTGACGGAAGGGTAGTTTTGAGCCGGAATATAGTTTAAGGATAAATCAAAGCTATTTTCGATAGTTTAGGGGTATTTTTGAGCCTTTTCCGTATTATAATATATGAGTGGTATGTGCTTAAATGAAGTGACATCAACAATAAAACATTTTTCACTCTAACAAACCTAATATGAAAATTTGATTTTTAAGCTAAATAAGAAAGATGTGTTATATTTAAAAACACACGGCACAATTATAAGAATGTACACACAAAAATATTTAAGCTAATTAAATAAGATGAGAATTTTATTTTAGACTAACTAAAGCTTGTAAAGAAAGTACAAAAAATAAATAAAATGGAGAATAATTTTATAAACAAACAATTTATTCTTAAAAATTATGTCATGCATGTTATTTAAATATGACAAATCAAACAACTTACAAATATAATCTTAGCATAACGTATTTCAGCATAACTTATCCTATCTCTTCAAACTAAACAACCCCTAAGTTTAGCACGAACTCTATCTTTTTTCCTTATTTATTTTTGAATAAGTTATTGTATAATTAGTATCGGGAAATTATCTTTGCCAAATAATGGAATAATGGTATCAAAACTAATTATTTCTAAATAAAATAATAAAAATAATCAAAATATTCAGTGTAATCCTATAAATAAGATTTCACCACAAATTCAATGTAATATCATAAGTGAAATTAATTTGGAGAGGATAAAATAAATGCAAACATTACTCCTACCTCGAAGAAATAGAGAGCTTATTTTCAATCTACCTTCGACTTATGATAAATCATATCCAAGCAGTTGGGAAATGAAATGCAAGAATGAGAGCAGTAGCAATAACAAAATAATCTGAAATGGAGAGAAATATATAATGTATAAAGGAAAGAATAGTAAGACAACAAAATAATGTGATAATCAAAATACGCACTCACCAACCACAAATGATAATCCAAACTGAATAACAAAGACTGTGTGGATACCACTAATACCACGAATAAGAAAGAATGTCCAAATAGGAGCATGAAGCCTATCCCATAAGAAAGCGAGAGAATATAATGTTCAACTACCAACTAATCTTTTACCCTAAATTGTGACCTCTAAATCCTAGCCTCATATCTAAAGTCATGTCCATGGTAAGCTCAATATGTATCATGTTTAGTTTAAGCACCTTCACCAATACTTTTTTGGTCTACCTTCACATCTCATGATATCTGTTATTGTCAACCTCTTTCACTTCCTCATAAGTCATAGGGATATGTACATTTCTCCTCTCCACATGCCTGACTCATCTCAATCTTATTTTCCTGAACTTGTACACCACGAAAACCACTCACACCTTGTCGCGAACATCTTCATTCCTAATTTTATTTGATTGCACACACATCCACCTAAATATCCTTATCTCCGCAATTACAGACCAATATTTAAATAAATAATGCAAATATATGATGTTTAAAATTATTCATAAAAAATAAATTCATTTATATATATCTTCAATTTCTATTTACTAAAATGAATTTCAAGTCAAACAGTATCAATTTTAAAAAATTTAAAATCAAACCTTAAGGATATTAATTTATTATTGATTTGGTTCAGTTTCAGTTTGAAATAAAAAATTAAATCAAATCATGAACAATACCCTTACTAATAGGATACAATAAATATCCAATTTAATAGTCAAAACAAAAATCAGGCTTATCGAAACACAACGTTTATTTTAAAAAGGAAAAAAAGTTGAATCTATTTTTTTCTGAAGTTTTATTTAAATGAGTCACGCAACATAAATTAAAATAGTAATTGAAAATTAAAATCGTAATTGAGATTTAATTAACATTGCAATACTTGTTGAAATAAGAAAGACAAAAAAAATGTCAGAAGTGGGATTTGAACCCACGCCCTCTTACGAAGACCAGAACTTGAGTCTGGCGCCTTAGACCACTCGGCCATCCTGACTTGTTGTTTTCAAATCCAAAGCTAACGATTATATTGATAACGAACTCTGGAGAAGTTGCCCGCCAAAAACAAAGTTGTTTACAAAATATAATAAGTTTTCTTTATAATAATAGTTTCCTAGCATAATACAATATATATATATATATATATATATGGACCGCGATTTGACGGAGGAATCTAAATAATGTGAAAAAAAAGATGAAGTTCTCTAATGAAGGTTACATATTCGATTAAAAATATGAAATTTATAGTATTGTAATCGCTTTTGGTTATAAACGTAATGAGTTTTTGCTTTTAGGACACTAGGATCAAATCTTAACGATAATTAAATTTCTGTTGTCATATAAAGCATTAAATTAGTGCACTATATTAAAAAAACAAAAAAATTAGTGCACTATATGAGTCAAAATTAGGCTGGATTCTATTTCTATCCTAGCTCATCTCATTCATTCTCAATTTTTTGTTCTTCCTCCACATTTCGTTGAAAGACTAGTCGTGTCTCAAGAGTCCAGACCCTTAATATTTTCTTTGCAACCCTATATCTATATGTGCAGAGATTATTAAAGGATCAAGATATTAGTGACCCTAGAAAATGGATCATAAATTTTAGGATTTTAAAGTATGAAAGTAAAATTTTAGGATTCTCTGATAAAAAGAAGAATTATGATTTAATAGAAATACAACTAATTGAAACAACAAGGGAGGTTTGGTAGGCAACTTAACTTGAATAAAGTTGAAAAAGATAGGGATCTTCTTAGGTCTTACTAAGGGACATTTTATCTATGATCGATGTTTTGAGAGAGAAACTGATGAAAAAAAAAATCAATTCGTTTGAGATTGACTTGTGATTATTTATTGTTTGTATTTTGAAAATTGTACATAATGATTAGATTTTTATTTGATTTTATGTAATGTTGTTTTTTTTTGTTGTTGTTGTAATTGCACTTTTTATGTATATATATATTTTCATGTATTGTTTTAATGTACTATTTAATTGGCTTTTTTGTGAATTCTAATGTAGTCTACGTATTTTCTATGAAATATGAAATGTTGCACTTTTTATGTTTGTGTAATATATATATATATATATATATATTATATGTGCCCGAGTTGTGCGGATATTTTTAAATTAAGAATAATTTATAAAATTTATTATGGTAATTTGTTTTTTTTTTAAAAAAAAAGTTATAATAATACATTATTACTATTTATATGATCATATTAACTTAATGTTATATGCAATAATATTTAAAAATATTTTCTCTATCTAAAATTGTCATCAGATTCTATGTTATATGCAATACTATTTAAAATTTACTGATGAATTCGTATATTTTTTTTTCCAAGAATTGATTTCGTAAACTACTCATTGTTTATTTTTTTGCTATTGTTACATATAAAATAAGTGATTAAACAATCAATTTAGTAATATATTCTTAAAGAAAACACATTCAAATTGTTATCTTTATGATATTTTAAAAAATAGCTTAGAGATAAAAGTTTCTGTAAAAATTAGTTCATCTTTTTTTATTAATATTTTAAAATTGTCTACCAAGTACTGAATTAATCTTCGGAAAAAGCTAACCACCCACATATGCTATTTGTTATTTTAATTAACTTAAAAATATTTCCTCATCTCCAATTGAAATAAAAATATTTTTTTATCCTTTTATATTACAAATAAAAAAAAAGTTATGCACTTTACGTACTATAATAATAATAAATTCTCACAAAAATAAAAGTAAACTACAAATCTAAGGGCAATAGATTTTATGTGGATAATTTATTTATTTTTTTCTCTTTTCTTGAAGTATTTAAAGTTGTTTCATATGTCCTCCATATTAAGTGAATCTAAAGAGCACTCTATTCTAATTGATTCCTAGCATAAATTTATTTTAAAATCTTGTTAATCAAGTAATATTAGAATTTTTAAAGATAATTTTATTCAATAGCTACATCAAATAAAGACATTTATCATTGAAATTCATAAATAACCATTAGTAAATTAGTAATAGTTATTAATTAGACTTTTCATGTACTCTCATTTTTAGCATATAAATCGCTAATTGGGGAAGTTGTAATCATTTCAAAAATTATTTAATATTAAACAAAATACACCCATACAAATATCTTGATGAAATTTCAAAAAATAGCTAAGAAATAGAAATTTTGGTAAAAGTTAATTCATTTTCTATTAATTTCTTAAAATTGTCTATTAAGTGTTGGGTTGTTCTTTTACCTTTCCAATCTTCAGAAAAAAAATTATGATATTATAAATAACCCAATTTGAAAATGTATTGAGGATTAATATATTTTAAATGAGCGTGACACTTATCACATTACTATTTGCTAAAAATCTACATTATAGAAAGTGTGAAGTTATAACTATCTTCAAAACTGTAAATTTTAAATCTTCATCTTTTAATTAATCTTATATGCTTTATAAATAAATTAAAAAAAGTCAACATTACAAATACAAAAAGGCCTATATATATATATTTTTAAAACTAACCGCGCACATATAACTTTTGTTATTTTAATTAACTAAAAAAAAATTACCTCATCTCCAATTCAAATAAAAATAATTCTTATTTTATTGTATTATAAGGATAAAAGAGATTATGCAGTTTATGTACTATAATATTTATAAGTTCTCACAAAAATAATAATTATACTACAAATTTAATGAGAATAGATTTTATACCAATACTTTTTGTCATTTCTTGATAGATTTTCTGTTATTTCATAAGCCCTCCGACATACTAAATAAAAATAAAGAGCACTTTACTAAAATTGATTTATAACATCATTTTATTTGGAAATCCTATGGAAGTCATATTAAGAGTTTTAAAGATAATTTGATTCCATAATCACATCAAATAAAGGCATTTATTATTATATAGTGATGGGACCAGAAAATAGAAATGGGATAAAGTTTTTGTATCTTGTTTGGTTGCCATGTTTGAGACAACTTTTCCCATCATTTATATCATAATGATGTTATAAGTTATCTCATATACATGGTGGATAAGTTATCCCAGAATAGCTAACCCAAGATAACTTATCCTGAAATAACTTGTTCCCAACCAAACGACTATAGATCAAACCCAGAGTCGTTATTGGTCATGCTTCACAATAAAGATATTTGAAAATTTAACATTATTAACACCAAACACATTGTACTTTCTTATTTATTAGTAAATATTTTTATATTTATATGATTTTTGATATCTATATTAAAATCATGTGTCTAAATTATCAGATACAATTGATATGCATAAAGACGCCAATTGCAACAACAATGACATATTCAGTGAAAATAGAAACTTATAAATTTTTACATAATTACTATTCGATAAAATTTGCTTCAAACATGTTCAAATAGAAAAAGAAGAAAAAATCTTATACGAAACTACATGATATGAAAAGTAATAATACAAAGTGATTTTTCTCTTACCATCGCTATCAAAGAGAAAGACATCCACAAATTTGAGAAGTTCTTTAGTGTTCTCAACAAAAAATGACTGAGCACTTGATTTTGAGATTTTTCCGTTCATTCTTTACCTTTGATAAAATCAGATAAAAAATAAATCAAGTTAACACAAAATACAAAATCATCACTAATTGCCAATTCTTAAATTTTCAAATAAAAAAACAAAATACGCATTGAAATAAATGAGTAAAAAGAGTGTAAGTATATTATTGGCGTGGAAACATTATCTACAAACGAACAAATTGTTTAGATGGTTATGATATATATAAACGTCAGTGGAGAAAGGGTAGGAAAAAAAACTGCCCTGAGAGAGAAAATAGGGGGAAATGGGGGAGTTATGGTGGTTTTCTAATTGTCTTATATTTTTAGTTTTTAATTCATTTTATTTTATTTTAATAATTTTTTTTTCCTTTTTCGTTTTGTAACTGCATTACCCCTCTTTTCTCTTATTTTTATTATAAAATCTTAGTATATTTCATATTTAATTAGCAGTAATTAATTTGATAAAATATTTTGTATTTAAAAAATTTAAAACTAAAGAAAAAAATTTAAAATGTGACAACAATCTACATAAAAGTATGAAATAAATAATTTTATTCTATAAAAAAAAATTGCATTATAAAATGAGTCTGATACTTGCTATTAGTTTATTTTTATGCTTAAGGAATTAGTGAGCAATTTGCATTCTGTTTGCTACAAAGGAGTAGTTGTGGAAAATTATTTTCAATATTTAGTATAAAACATTTGATAATTTCCCACAAATATAGGATCCCTAACGTACTTACCAAAATTTTCATTTTACTTTTTTTATTATTTTAAATTTTTTTATTTCAAAACAGTAAATTTAAAATTCAAATTCAAATTCAAAGAATAGTAACCAATTTTTAATTTTAGGAAAGAAAGAATTTTTTTTAAATTATTTCTCGTTTATTTATAAAATCTACTTCAAAATTATTTTAAAAAATAAAATAAAAATTATTTTATTATTTAGATTTTTAAAAAATTGAAAATTTATTATTATTATTATCATCTACACTTTTTTGCTATAAATAAGGAGGTTGTGGAAAGATAGTTAAAAAATTTTTTTAAAAAAAAAGGGATTCACACACGTTATATCACCATATTTTAAGAATTTTTTTAAAATTATTTATCCTTTAATTGTAAAAAATGATTTAAAATCATTTTAAAAATAAAATGAGTAGTAATTTATATATATATATACCTATATTAACCTATTTTAACATTTTTTACTTTTTTGTCCGTTGGTATTTTTTATTTTTTTTTGTATTCTATTTAAAAATTTATTTATTTTTTATTTTATTTTTGTGGTGTTGACATGTGTCGTTCTAATTCTAATTATTGACATGTGTCTATATTTATTTATTTAATTATTGATTATTAATTATTTAAAAATGATTTAAAATACTGAAAATTTGTAGTGTTGACATGTGTCATTTCTTCTTCTCCTTTTATATGTAGATAGATGCTTTTCTCTCTCTGTATATATATATATATATATAGATAGGCAAATTTTTTAAGTTCGCTATCAAATCCCAGTTAAATAATAAATAAAACATAAAAATAAATTTGAAGTTAAATCCATCAATTTTCTGAGATTACTGACAATATCATAAATTAAAAATATAAATACAATTATCAAATTCTTAACATCAATATAAAAGTATTCAATACAGTGCTCAGATAGTAATGTGGTTTTATATTAATACACGTTGGTTGGTGATGTTGTTCTTCGGCCAATTTGAGCATGTAAAATCTACAATGTCTAGCTAGCATTTGATTTTTATATTTCTTAATTCTCTTTACTACCAACTCGAAAAACGTTTGATTAGCTTGAGGTATGGTCATTGAGAACCTTGTTGGATTTGAGTTTCGAGATTTTTCAAGTAGACGTTCTAGTTCGATGTATCAATGTGTCCATTCACGATGTAAGCCACAATAATATTCACATGGATTTCAAACTTTCAACTCGCAAAAATATCATTACACTCTATTAAAAGGAGTTTCGAGATTTTTCTAGTTGTTTTCTTCACAAAAATAATTTAGAGTAAAATTTGACTCTTGCTGTAACGACATTGATGTAGCATGACATTTAGACTTAATTCAACCCAAAAGTTAGCTCATGAGGGGAGAGTTATCCAAGTTCATATAAACATTAAACAGACCACTAATAATCCATTCCAGAACTAATGTGGGACTTTTACCCACTCTAACACCCTTTTGACGCCCAGACCCAACTGAAGCGTGAACCGAGACTTCAAACGGGAATGGGCCTGACTCTATACATCTATCCTCTTTGTTTATTATGAGACAAAGATAAACTTCGAGAGGAAAAGCAGAGCTACATTAAAGAAGCAATCAACTAGGCAATGATGCAGCATATAAGTATTAAGTTCAAAATGTTTGCTGAAAACAAAAACTCTATTTGTACGAAAAGGGCATGTACACTCTGTGCAAGAAATTAAAGGCCTCTGCTGTCAATCTTAGTCACATAATAATATCTCCGTTCCAATGTCCACAACGTTCCAATCTGTGAACATAATTTGGAGAAGCGTCTACTATCAACAGAATCCAAAATGAAATCTATCTTGCATCTGAGAATCCTGTGTATACCAACAATGTTATGCCAATCAAATACTTCACTTTCTTCAAAGAGAGAACAATTTCCTTTACCAAAATCATACAACTTTATGACTTCCATCATACCATATAATGAAGTGTATAATAATATTTGAGGATTAAGAGAAAGACTATATTGTTGAACGATAATACCTTGATAAGTCTTATTGTTCCCAGATGCTTTGATGATCTCCACAAATGCAGGGACCCGGTCTCTGCAGAGTATGCTTGTCTAGCTCCGTGTGCTATATAACGGGAAAGTTGTCGCGTCAGAAGTTGGTGAGGTCGCCAGTGTACCGCACCAATTAGAATGGACGAGGTTGTTTTGTCCAACGGTCATTAACTCTTTAAGGTTGATATTTTCAACATGACAAACAACAAATCACTTATTCATTCAAAGAGAGAATATTCAAGCTTCAACAAAACAACAAGGGACCTCATAGATTGACAAATTGCTTCTTCAATCAATTGTTATTTTGATTGCTTGTATTTGTGCTTACATTGTAGGATTCGTTTCACAAGTGTTAGAAACGTTTCAAACCTTGGGTGAATCACTGTAGGAGCTTAATTGAGGGCAACTTTGCGTCTTATGTTAAAAGTCTATATTAATAAGTTGGGTTAGTATAGTGGGCAATGCAGGCATTGCTTTGGCTTATTGAGTGATAGTTGTATTACTCAGAATAGAGATTAGGAGGTTAATCTCGTGTGTGTTGTAAACTGTGTTTTACTTTTTCTTGTGAAGATTAGTAAAAACAATTTGAAAATCCTGTGAGACGGGTAGTGGTTTTACTCCCTTGAACAAGGAGGTTTCCACGTAAAGTTGTGTGTGCTATCTTTACTTTCAGTATTAACCTTCTGTTCATCTTAATTGTGTTAAGGGCCTAATCCTATCGTAACTAGTGAACGCATACATTCCAACATACCTATTAAACGTTTCATTATTTTATTCAGAAAAAGTAAAATTGACGAAATTGTTCTTGGGCATACCTTATACTTCCGCATAGCTTTTAAGTCTCGTGTGACGTCTCGCCACTCTTTCAGTCAGATTTTGCATCCTGATAGGGGCGGAAGATTCTAGAGTTGAGGAAGGGCTTGCGGAGGACTCTAGAATCCTTTAGATCTTTCAGGAAGTCTACTGAAAGTCCTAGATAATGTAGAAATCTCTAGAAAGGGACCATTGTCTAAATATCTTAGGGACTTGTAAAGTAATTTTAAATTACACTTTAGCCCTTAGATTGTAGTATAAATAAAGGTGCCATTCATTTGCAAGGCATCACTCAACTTGTAAAGCATTCTTCCACGCAAATACAAAAGCCTTATTCCAAAAGCTCTCTTGTTCTTTCTAAGTCTTTCTTTACATTCTCTTAGCGATCTTAGTCTTAAAGGCTTGCTTGAGATTGCAAGATCTTGAATGAGTAGTGAGTAAGTTGTCAAGCGCCGCATAGAGCCTTAGCCACAACTCTAAGTTTGTGACAACGTGGTATTAGAGCGAGGTTTGATACTAAGGGAATGGCAAACGAAAGAGACGTGAATGCCGCTAGCACCACCAACATCCGTTTGGATGGTGGAAAGAAAAATCGCTTCGGAAAGAAGCACCAAAAGAGTAAAGAGGAAATGCTACTCGACCCCACATCGAGTGAGGCGCTAACATCTTATCCACTTTCGACCACCGAAGCAAGTGACAACGAACTTGGCGAGGAGGCCATTGACATCACCACTGGAGAAAAATGGGTCGCAAGGGTTGAAGTGGCGAGGCAGGCCGTGGAGATATTAGGCCAGCGCATGAATGTGGCTGACGGCAAGTTCAAACTCTTAAAGACTTCACCCTTGAAGAGACCGAAAACATCCATAAAGAGTTGAAGGGATGTTAGTGGACCGAATTCGAGATGAAGGAGGCCATCACTTCCTTGGAGTGCCAGCTCATGGAGGCATTAAACACAATTGAAACCATGAAGGCCGAGATGAAGGCACTCAAGAAAGGCGTGGAAGCTGGAGGATCGGTTTCACCCGACCGTGATAGGGAGGCCAGGGTCGAGGCTCCCAAGCCACCTATATTTAAAGGTGTCTGTGACGCTCAAGAGGTGGAGAACTTCTTATGGCACTTGAAGAATTACTTCAAGTGTAGTCGGGTGAAGAGTGATGAGAACAAGATCAACACTACCGTGTTGTATCTTTCAGAGATGGCCATGCTATGGTGAAGGCGCAATAAGGCCAAGATAGGGAAGGGAATATGCACCATCAACACGTAGGAGCAGTTCCGCGAGGAGTTCAAGAAAGCCTTCTTCCCTAATAACGTCATATATGAGGTTAAACGCAAGTTTAGGGAACTGAAGCAGACGGGTAGCATTCGAGCGTACGTGAAGGAGTTCACAACTCTAACGCTTCAGATTCCCAACCTCACGGATGAAGACATGATGTTGCACTTCATGGACGGACTGTAAAATTGGGCCAAGACGAAGTTGGAGCGACGACAAGTCAAGACCATTGATAAGACCATCACACAAGCCGAGTCTTTGACCGACTTTAAGCATGAGTAGAATGACAAGGCAAAGGGCAAGGATGCAAGAAGCAGTCATGCCAAAGGTGGGGGAGATTGTGGTCGAGGCAAGGAGCAGTAGGCACACCCTAAACAACACGACTCTCACAAGCCGGACAACAAGCGGTTCGTGCACCAGAACTATACGGAGAAAAAGGCGCAGACCACCAAAGGAGATGGTTGCTATATATGCGGAGGACCACATGGCTATGCAAGGTGCCTAGAGATGAAGAACCTTGGTGCCGTCCTACATGAACGAAAGGAGAAGGACATACAAGAGCAATGGCAGGACGTGGGCACGACGTAGTTGGGTATGGTTGGACTATGCGGGGTTATAACCAAGCAGACAGAGAAGCTAGGAGACTTCAACATGCAATATGTAGACATCTCCATTAATGGACGACCATCTCGTGCCATGGTAGACTCTAGGGCCAAAGCAAACATTATGACCAAGGTGGCGGTAAAGAGGTTAGGGCTAAACTATGTTCCAAGTAATACCCGCCTCAAGACGGTCAATGCACCTCCGACCCCTGTATGCAGAGTCGCCCAAGGAGTGAGCATCATGTTAGGAAAATGGCAAGGTAAGATGAACTTCACTGTCGCTCCTTTAGATATCTTTGACATTATTCTTGGACAAGAGTTCTCCCAACAATGTCATACGATGATCGACCCCTACCTCCAGCGACTCATGGTCATGGAGTGGGAAGGGTCGTGCATGGTTCCTTTAGTCAAGGTACCGAAGAAGGAAGGACACGCCCACTTATCGGCCATGCAGATCTTGAAGGGCCTGAAGAAAGGAGAACTGACGTTTCTAGCTACCATTGCAAGTTCGGGAGAAGATAATGGTGTTAAGGAGTCCTTGCCACCGATTATAGAGAAGGTCCTTGAAGAGAAAAATGACGTGATGCCAGATGAGTTGCCGAAGATTCTACCTCCTAGGCGCGAGGTAGATCACAAGATAGAGTTGGAGGTTGGAGCGAAGCCTCCTGCATATGCACCTTACCACATGGATCCACCGAATTGGAGGAGCTAAGGAAGCAGTTGAAGGAGCTCCTCGAGGCCGGTCACATCCGTCCATCCAAGGCACCTTTTGGCGCGTCGGTTCTACTCCAAAAGAAGAAAGACAGGTCATTGCACTTATGCATCAACTACCAAGCGCTCAATAAGGTAACTATTAAGAACAAATATCCTATCCCACTCATTGCAAATTTGTTTAATAGACTTGGACAGGCCAAGTACTTTACTAAGGTGGACCTCCGAAAAGGCTACTACCAAGTGCGCATCGCAGAGGGGGATGAACCGAAGACAACGTGCGTGACCAGATACGGAGCGTACGAGTGGTTGGTGATGCCTTTTGGCTTAACCAATGCACCCGCCATCTTTTGCACACTGATGAACACGATCTTTCATCCTTACTTGGATCAATTCGTGGTGGTGTACTTGGATGACATAGTCATCTATAGTAACACCTTGGAAAAGCACGTGGAGCACCTAAGGAAGGTCTTCCAAGTCTTACGGGAGAACCAACTACACATCAAGCGGGAGAAGTGCGAGTTTGCCCAACATGAGGTGCACTTCTTGGGCCATATCATCAGCCAGGGCGAACTACGGATGGACGAGGCTAAAATTCGGGCGATCTAGAGTGGAAGGTGCCCACTAAAGTGATCGAGCTACGATCGTTCCTTGGACTTGCGAACTATTACCATGGGTTCATAAGTGGCTATTCCGCTAAGGCCGCTCCGCTGATCGAGTTATTGGAGAAGAACAAGCCGTGGATTTGGAGCGAGGAGTGCCAGCAAGCGTTCGAAGGTCTCAAGGTTGCGGTAACGGAAGAGTCGGTCTTGACGATGTCTGACTTTTCAAAGACATTCAAAGTGCATACAGATGCTTCAGACTTTGCCATTGAGGGAGGCTTAATGCAGGATAGACACCCAATAATATTCAAGAGTTGTAAGTTGAACGAGACCAAACGTCGCTACACGGTGCAGGAGAAATAAATGACGGCCATCGTACATTGCCTGCGCACATGGAGACACTACCTACTAAGCTCCAAGTTCATGGTCAAGACGGACAACGTGGCCACTAAGTACTTTCAGTCACAGAAGAAGATCACCCCGAAGCAAGCTAGGTGGCAGGATTTTCTAGCTGAATTTGACTACGTCTTAGAGTACAAGCCAGAAAGAGGCAAAGTTGTGGCCGATGCACTAAGTAGGAAGGCCGAACTTGCTACCATCACGACGGCCCATTGTGATATTCAAGATGCAATCAAAAATGGCATGCAACATGATCCCTAGGCCAAGAAGCTGATGGAGTTAGCCGCCTAAGGCAAGACAAGGCAATTTTGGGTAAAAGATAATCTCCTGCTCATATTCGGTCGAAGGGTCTATGTGCTCAAGTTCGGGTCTATCAGGCAGCGAATCATTAAGAAAAGCCACGACACACTGTGGGCTAGGCATTCGGGGCAGCGACGAACGAGGGCACTGACCAAGGATATCTATTTCTGGCCGCGCATGCGGGACGATATCGAATGCTATGTACAGACTTGTCTTGTGTGCCAACAAGATAAGGTGGAGCAAAAGCAACCGGGATGACTACTGGAGCCATTACTCGTAGCGGAACGCCTATGGGAAAGCGTGACCATGGACTTCATCACTTTCTTACCTAAGTCCGAAGGGTATAGAACCATCATGGTCGTGGTGGATAGATTCTCAAAGTACGCTACCCTCATACCCGCCACAGCCGGTTGCACCGCAAAGGAGAATGCTCAATTGTTCTTCAAGAACGTGGTGAAATATTAGGGGCTACCAAGACATATCATTAGCGACTAATACCCCCTCTTTACCAGGAACTTTTGGAGGGAGCTGTTCGAGATACTTGGCATATAACTTCACTTCTCCACAAGTTTCCACCCACAGACCGAACGCGTCAATGCTTTGTTAGAGTGTTACCTGAGGCATTATGTCAATGCGCACCAAAAGGATTGGGCCAGACTTTTAGACATGGTTTAGTTTTCATACAATTTGCAAAGGAGTGAGTCCACCGGGCGCACATCATTTGAATTGGCAACAAGCCAACAACCCCAAACTCCGTATTCTTTACCAGCTGCTTTCCAAAGAAAGAGTTTAGGAGCCTATCATCTTGCTAAAGGATGGGAGGAACAACTTGACACGGCCAAGTCCTACTTGGATAAGGCAGCGAAGAAGATGAAAAAGTTTGCCGACCGCAAACAACATCCCATGGACTATAAGGAAGGCGACATGGTCTTGGTGAAATTCAATCCAAGGCAGTTCAAGGCACTAAGGGGCGTTCATCAAAACTTAGTGCAAAGATATGAGGGTCCGTTCAAGATCGTTGCCAAGGTGGGAAAGATCTCATACAAGGTGGAGTTGCCTCCACACTTTAAAATCCATCCGGTGTTTCATACAAGCGTTCTCAAGTCGTACTATGAGGACAAGGAAGATCCTAGCTGAAACCAATCGCGACGGGCATCCATTACTGTCACTGCCTCGCATGACTGGAAGATTGAGACTATCATATACTACTAAGCCAAACGGAAGTGAGGTCAACAAGCCAGCGCCATGTTCTTTATGCATTGGAAGGGAAAAACTCCGGAGAATG
Source organism: Solanum bulbocastanum (assembly GCA_037074985.1). Taxonomy (NCBI): domain Eukaryota; kingdom Viridiplantae; phylum Streptophyta; class Magnoliopsida; order Solanales; family Solanaceae; genus Solanum; species Solanum bulbocastanum. The sequence continues at coordinate 43,230,543 of CM073606.1, read as the reverse complement.
CCACATGGGAGAGATATGAAGACTTGTGGCAATTTAAAGACCAAGTTTAGGAGTTTCTACAGTAATGCGCCGCGATCGTCGCATCATCAGGCGGGGGAGCGTGTGATGTCCCTCCACTCTTCTAGTCAAATTTCGCATTCGGATAGGGGCGGAAGATTCTAGAGTTGAGGAGAGGCTAGCAGAGAACTTTAGAAACCTTTAGATCTTTCAGGAAGGCTACGGAAGGTCCTAGACAATGTAGAAATCTCTAGAAAGGGACCATTGTGTAAATACCTTAGGGACTTATAAAGTAATTTTAAATTACACTTTAGTACTTAGATGGTAGATAAATAGAGGTGTCATTCATTTGCAAGGCATCACTTAACTTGTAAAACTTTCTTCCAAGCAAATACAAAAGTCTTCTTCCAAAAGCTCTTTTGTTCTTTCTAAGTCTTTCTTTACATTCTCTTAGCGATCTTAGTCTTAAAGGTTTGCTTGATCTTGTAAGATCTTGAAAGAGTAGTGAGTAAGTTGTCAAGCGCCGCACAGAGCCTTAGCAAAAACTCTAAGTCCGTGACATTTAGCTGGCATAGAAGTAAGGTGCAGTTAGCAGTAGACATACGTTTTGTCTTTGTATCATAGTAACCTTCTAGCTTCATCTTATGAATAGCTCATGAACAGAATTTGATGGCTCGATCCATCCACAGATACCTTTTCTACCTTGACCAAAGTACCTGAGAAGATATTTTATCAAAACATACCCGTACATAAAAGAATAGCTTCACTTGGACAAATCAGCAACAGTATATTAGTAAAATTTAATTTAATAGTTGTTGGTATCCCCGTTAGAAGAGTAAAATGTTGAGAGATAATGCAATCTTTACCAAATGTTCATGAAAGAGTCTACGACTGAAGATTATGTTCTTCAACAAAACAAATGAGGCAATTCCTTTGTCGTACATAACCAACCCTGTTAAACAGTAAAATTGTGTCATGATAAAAAAAGGAGTGAACAGAAAAACTTGACAAACTTGTTACAACATTCTAAATGAAAGTTTACCTAATGTAGTTGTCGCCCATGGATTTTGACTTGAAATGCCACAACAACATTCTAGCATGACTTTGAAACTAATAACCAATGAGAAAAAACACACATAAATATTCATGACTAAATCATATCTTAACAGTAATATAGATGTTCATAATTTTTGATTCAACTGGAACAAAAAATGTTTGAAAAACTATAGAAGGCTAATGGAGGAGAGTAACTCATGGAAAACAAAAATTAAAAATGAGACTCAAAAACTAAAAGAGAAATAGAAACTTACTCAAGTTCTGAATTATGTTTCCACCTACTTTAATTTTTGGAATATGGGAAATGTTGGACCATTGAGAGTTTGGGTCACTCCGATTTGTGCAACTTTCTTCTAACTTAGGGCAGCCTTTAGTTTCTAGGTTCCGGAATTTGGTGAGGCATCACATGGCATCTCTTGAGGGTAGATGCTTTAGTTTTTCACATTTTGATAAAACTAACTCTTGTAAAGAATCAAGGTCGCCGAGCCCATTTGACTAGAAATGCCAAAATCAAACCCAACCGCCCAACCCGTTCAAGTTTGGGTGGGTTATTGACCCGCTCATTCATTAGTTCAACCCATTAAAAATTGGGTTGATATGTAACTCAAATTGGCTCATGACAAATCTTATCAAAATATTTTTAAAAAAACTTTTTTCAATCTGATATGTTATATATAGCCATAATAAAGAAAAGGAAAAATTTTATTAGGTACTAAAATAATTTTAAAGAATAAATAAAATAATTAAATTTAGTAAAAATTGGGTTGGGTCTTGACGGTTGAGTTGGATTTTGACCCGATTGTTGTTATAACTCATTATGATCTTCCCAAATTTGACCCAGCCTGACTGATAGTCATCCCTGTATCCGACAGTGCTTCTAACAATGAACAATCATGGATCATCATATATTTCAATTTGGTGAGGCGTCGCATGACATATCTAAATGGAAGATGCTCAAGTTTCTCGCATTTCCGTAAAACTAACTCTTGCAAAAAAACTAGGTTGCCAAGCTCATCCGATAGAGCTTTTAACAATGGACAACCATTTATCCACAAATATCGTAATTTGGGCATGGCATCTGAGAAGTCCAAATGTTGTAGTCGTTTGCACCCCACTATCATTAATCTTCCCAGAGAAGTAAGGTCTCCAAATCTATGAGGAAGAGCCTCAATTTCGAATCCATATATTTTGATCTCTGTTAGATCAGAGAGTTCCATAAGCTGATAGGGTAGAGAATCCCAGTGCAAGTGTCCCCACACCTCCAATGTATGAAGAGACCGAATGCCATTAAATATCAATTGGAATTCCTTAAAATCCAGCATCTCTGAGAAAATACCAATTTCCAAGCACCGCATCCTAGTGATACGGTGAAGGCCCCCTGCGGGTACACTAATCAAGTTGGGACAATGTGATAAACCCAAACATGAAAGTGAAGTCATTTCCCCCACATGTAAAGGAAAGGAAACTAAATTGTTACAGTAGTAGACCCTCAAAGACTCCAGAGAATGACAATGCTCTAGCATTCCACTTGGTAAACTGGTCAATCCATCACAATTGTATAAATGAAAACATTGAAGGGAAGTCAAATAATTCTTTCCACTGGGAACAGGAAAGGAACTGAAATTGGTGCAGCTGTCAATCATTAAGCTCTTAAGAGAACGGAGATTATACAAGCTTTATGGGAATTCACGAAACTCACTGCAGTCTGAGACCCATAGGTGTTGAAGTGAACGTTGTTGCGTAGCATCTCATATGGTAAACAAGTGAGCTCTTTCACAAAATAGACCCTTAACTTTACGAGAGATGTCAAGTTGTTGCACAAGTTCAACAATGGCATTTTATTGTCAACTCTGGCAATCTCTAATTCACGTAGGATTTCAAATTGATTCGGAGTACTTTTTAACAATGAACAGTTTCTAATCCTCAAATTCTCAAGCTTAGCAAACATTCTTACCCCTCTTGTTGTTGGTATCAATTCCACTCCCTTCCACTCAATAAGGCTATGCATATTCTCCAATAGAAGCTCTTTCAATGACGGGAATACTTGGATTTTGCTGCACGATCCATTATCATTAACCTCAACACCATAAAATATAGGTCCGATGAATTCTAATTCAAGGAGTCCTATCAACTCAAGATGCCGAAGGAACTTCAGTTGGCCAAGCGGTGGAATTTCTTTGCACCTTTTCCAACCACTTAATTTCAACTTGACCAAATTTGATAGTGATTCTTCACTGAGCCATGAAGAAAATCTAGTACCAAAGTAGTTTTTCACTTCTAATGTTTTCAAGTTAGATGCGGTTGAAGACCATCCAACACATGTTGATCATTGATTGCACATCCTTTTGATTCCTCGTGGGACCATAAATATGCCAACTTGTAAATATTCAGTTTCTCCTGTAGATATGTTGTTCGAGCTTCTTCTCTATTACGGACCAATTGGAGACTATTGATCCTCAACTTGCCTCTAAGATTCTTCAAATGACCTAATTCTTCTATTCGATGACCTTTCTCTAAACCCACATTGAAATACTGTAGGGTCTGAATACAAGTCAATTGTCCCATTGTTAAGTGGCATCTGAGACCGAGAACAAAAGTATATGTGTCGCAAACTTATCATATTTCCCATCTCATCTGGAAGTGGCAAGAGTGAACCGAATTTGTAGAATCTAAATGTTTGCAAATTATAAAGCTCGCAAATGCAGTAGGGCAAGGCTGTGATCTTAGTGTCTGAGAGATCAAGATATCTTAAGTGTATCAGCTTCCCTATTTTGGGTGACAACTCCTTGATTCCTGAACTAGACAAATTTAAAACTCTCAAGAACTTAAAGCTCAACAACATATCTTCCGATATATAATTGCTTCTCCAAAATAGTGTGCACAAACATTCTGGCTCTTTTATCTTATCTATTTGATAACTTGGTGAGTCCCATCCAAAATATCGCTCTTGAGAAAGATTTTCTCCACCATCACTCCTCGAATCAAATAGTTTAGATTTTAAGATATCCCCAGCCAAATCATGCACAAGATTGTGCATCTTACAGTGTGTTATGTTATGCTTATCTAACTTAACATCTTGCAGCAAGGAATTTCGCAACAAGAGCTGAAAGAACTTATACTCGATGTCTTCCATTACAGTGATCTCTTGACGTGGATGAAGAAAGCCTTCTGCCATCCAGAGTTGGATTATTTGGTCCTTTTCAAACTCACAAGCTTTTGGAAACATTTTTTCAAATGTGGAGATGGTAGACAATCATAGCTGAGTTTTAGGATTTTCTTAACACTATTTTCTTTGTTATCATCTTCACCTGCAACAAGGGGGTTTCCATCAAGAATTGCCTGCCATTCATGTTTTTACTTGTTGCGTAAGAGGCCTCCCAACACACTTGCCGCCATTGGTAGACCTTGACACATTTCAACAATCCTGTTCTCCATGATCACTATTTCCTGTGGAACTTCCCCATCAACAAATGCTCTTTGTTTGAAAATGGACCAACAATGATCTTTTGCTAATTTTTCCATACTGTTGCTACTGTGGACGCCACCTGTTCCATACGAGTAGTCACGAGAATGAAGTTTACCAGGATGTATTCATTCCTCGCAAAGTATCTACAAACTCTACCCACAATGTAGAGTTAAGACGCCACTAATCATCCAAGACAAACACTTTCTTCCTGCCAGTTCATCTTGTAGCATCTTGACTATTATGTCTCTGCTTTGGACCTCAAATTTCCTCTTTGTCAATGATCGAGGATTAGTTGAAGAAAGCTCTTTGTTTCTAACATTTCAGGTAGACACAACCAAACTCTCTTTTCAAAGTGTTTCTCGATCTGTTCATCGTTGAAAATTCTCTTAGCCATAGTTGTTTTCCCTAAACCCCCCATACCCACTAAGGGAATGGTGCATAGAACAATATCATCTCTCATGTTCAACATCTTCCTCTTTATTTCTGCAACATCGTTGTCTCTACCAACAACCTCCGAAGCAACTACTACGAAATCTGTTTCACGAATTGATAGTTTTTGCTGAAGAGGAACCATGAGTGATTGGAGACCGAGCTTTTTGGCTAACTTATTGATAGCCCTCAACTCTTCATTGATGTTATTGATTTTTCTTGACATTTTGCTCTTAAAAGCTGTATGAGAAAAGTAATCATTGACCTTTTTCATTGGTTTGTTTCGGATCTTCACTTGTCTTTTGATAGATTCATACCTTAATTCGTCACACATTTTCAGCATTTTCAGCAACTCTCTCAAGCATCTTGAGCCATAGTTTCACAGTCTGATCATCAACTTGTCGTCTTTCAACATCATGAATGAAAGCTTGGATCAAGGATACATTTTGTGTAAGCATTTCCGGATCTTTCTTGTAGTCCCTTGAGCTACTGAGTTCCTCAAAAGTGAGAGAAAGCAGTTTTTCAAGCCAACTTGAACTGTAGCACCAATTACAGGATCGGCCATAGTTGTGTTTGCTCCTTCAAAAAGTCTTCTCAAAGTTTTTGCACAAGTCTTCTTTACCTAGCTGTTTGTGGACCATTAAAAGGAAGACAATAATTTATACTACACAATAAAAGTGAATGACTAAAAGACCCTCGTACTTCATTCTGATTTGTCAACCCAGTCCATTTTATCAGGCATCACCTAGTGGTTCCAACACACTGCTTTAAACCACTCCAGACTCATTGTGTCTCTCAATCACGCTGCCATACTTTTGTAAAAGCACCATTTGGCGGTGGTTGATGCACAATGACGGTCAATTAAGCATCAATTAAGAAGAACAATTCTAGGAGCTTTGAACTTGAAGAACTGAGATGCTAATTCACGACTGGAAGCCTAGATATCAGAAGAGAGAGAATTTTAGAAGAAAAAGAAATGTATCATCATTTAATGAATCAATTGAAATCTTTTACCTGGTATATATGGATCTAATCCACTAATGAATTCAACTAACTACTCCTGAACATTCAACTGACTTTTGTAACAGAATTGTAACTAACTAATGGGCACCAACTAACTATTGGACATCACCCACTAGCTAACTTGTACACCTCCGCTGCCAGCTCTATGATATGTAAACTTGCATCAGTGGTTCCTCTCCTTCCTCTTGAAACTCCAACAAAGAATCGATCTCGCCATCAATTGTTTTGAACAAAATATTGTTTTGTGATCATGGGAAATCAAGTTCAAGTCCCCCGCGAGCTACTTTATGCCTTAGAAATTCCACTTTCTTCTTCCACTATGACTCCTCCATATCCTCCACTCATAGTTCTATCCCAAGCCACAGAAACTGATCTGGAGTCAGTACATTTAAAGTTGTAACCTAAGTAGTTAGGTTTACAAATCAAAATAAGTACAAGGATCTCCCAAGCCACTTCGTCTTATATAAATAAGCAATTCATGTTTGGACTTTGTAAACCATGTGTAGATTTCCTTAATAACGAGACAGATATAGAGTGTAAAAATGTCAATAATGATTAGATACCGAATGATACATACAATACAATGTACATTGTAAATAAAGTGAAAAAGGTTAGCAAGAGTGGTTATGTTTAGGTAGAGGGGAAAAAAGAGTCATCAGATTGAGCAATCTCCTTTTTCACTATACAAGATTAATGATGAAAAGCACACAAGGGATCTGTGTTTATATTATAACAATGTAGTTCTGCCTAATGTTTCAAAAAAAAATTATAATGAGATGCAAGTGCTCTTGCTAACCAAGAGGCTATTTTTAGGTGCTGGTGTTTGATTTTGTTAAATTACAGAATTGTTGGTTATACTGTTTTATGTCAATCTGGTTGTGCTTTCTGCAAGTATCCACATGTTTTTTTAAGCAAGGTAAAGTTGTATTCCTCAGCAATGTGGGTATACTGTCAACCATCAAAAAATTACAATACAAGTAATCCTAATTACAGAGAGCCTAGGAAGTCTACTAGCTGTCCTACCTCATCTATACCCTCTTCTTTACACCGAAAATATAAAGTATTAATGCAATTTTCTTTTTTTTCTTTTTACTTTCTGCATTGGATTATTAATATTCTCAAAACATGATTATTTCTTTCCTTCCAGATTGACCACCACATGCAAGAAGTGACTAGGCTCCACCATTTTTTCTGTTTTTTACTCCCACCTCTCCTCATCCAGCAGGTTAGAAGATCTGTTGTATGCTCAGGCATCACCCATGATTTTTGGAGGAGATTGTAAAACATATGCCACACCTGAGAAATCACTCTACAATGAAGAAACATATAACTATTTGTTTCCTCCTTTTCATGGCAAAAGAAGCACTTTGCGACAATCTCAAAACCTCTCTTTTTCAGTTTCTCATGAGTTAGGCATGCTCTTCTACATACTTGCCATGTGAAACACTTGATCTTGGTAGGGATATTAGATTTCCATATTTGTTTCCAAGGTCCAGAGATGTTCCCAGGTTGTGAGGACATTTTTCTTCTGCACAATCTTCCAACCGAAAAATTTTCATCCGTAATCTTTGCAGTAAGCTGGCAACTCTCTCAACCTCCCCGTCATTTAGAAGCCTCCTAAAGATGATATTCCATCCTTGGTTAGTTCAGGTCTCAGCAATAGATGCTTCAGGGTTGCCACCAAAAGAAAATAAATCTGGAAAATTCTCCATGAGTGAACTCTTGCCTATCCATTTGTCTGGAAAGAATAGAATTCTAGTCCCTATACCCACCTTATAACCTATGCTCCCGAATAATTTAAGTCACAAATTTCTGATACTGAGACCAGTTAAGTGTTAGTCACAATATTGGTTGTCCATGGGCCAGTTGGTGCATGGATTGAAGCTGGATAATAGGTTCATCCTTCTCTACTTACTAATTTTAAGCACATGTATCTCATGTTATTCTATACAAAACATTTTAAAGCGGTTTAGATATAATTTTAGAATAAGCAATGCATTATGTAAAATATAAAGGGTAAAATTGCAAGTTGAAACTGATGTGTCCTGAGTTAACTCGATTAATATTTATCGTCATTTGAAAATAGTACCTTTTACTTATAAAATAACGAATTCATTATGAGCACCAAGTATATGCACCTTCACGTAAGTACCACCAAATATAACTTGGTTGATCAAAGAAATATTCAAATTCAATCCCATAGATGCAGAGTAAATATGATATACTAGATGAAAAGTAGTACATACATGCACGAATTTTAGAAAAGAGATAGTTCTCACACTGTTCAAAATTAATGAGTGCAAAATACACAATAAATACAGATCAAATTGCACAGCTCTTTAAGCTATTATTAAGTAGAAAAAAATGAATTCTTACTTCTACAAACAGCACATAACACCAACAAATTGAAGTGGCAGCTGTGGTGTCATGAATAGCAATACACGTAATAGATACTTTTTGACTTTAGGCTTTAGCTGTCTTGATCTTCTGAAGTCTCACATACAGTGCAGCAAGAACGGAGTCAACTTCACTCAGCTCTAGACTGCCCAGCTCGGGAAGACAAGATAATGCCAACAATAAGCCCATAAAGAGCCAAGGCTTCAGCGAAAATGAGAATGAGGATCATCCCAACAAAAAGCTTGGGTTGCTGTGCATTAGCCCTAGAAATGATTGTTGTTCAGCACACAAATAGGAATCAATTATAAAGCTACGATCAGCTTGACAACAGAAATACAAATATGCCATCTCAACAAAGTGAATAGAATGGATCAATCATAAGCTGAATATGTAATAACTAGCCTGCAACAGTCATTAGATTGAGTGTTTGGTCGTTACATGCCATGCATACTTTAGGCAAAGTCATATAGACTTGAGAATAAAAGGGCAAGAATTTAGACAGTTTTAATGGGTGATCTCCAGAAGTCGTTGTATGTTTTTTTCCTAACATGTAACAGATATTACCATAAGCTGGGAACAATAACTAAGTGTGAAGAGTTGACGAGTGGCTAAAAGATATGGAGAGAAGGAATCCTAGGGCAGAGCAATGAATGAAAGGCACCCTTCTGTTACATATACCCCTACTATATTTCAGCTATATTAACTGCAAACATGCACTTTCATCTGGGACAGTTTGCTCTGTAAGTCAACACCTTAGACCACAAAAATTGCAAGATTCAAAGAAAACCATTGAGCCTTAACTAACCACTGGGATTGAAATGCAAGAATATTATTTTCTTTTCTATTCGATTCTCACTTTCTTAGGAGAAATGCTTCTACAAGACTTCAGGTCTCTCTTTAATTTTAAGTTACATAAGTTTCCTTTGCAGGAATACAACAACAAACCCAGTATAGCCCCAAAAGCGGGGTTTTCTTTTCAGGAATGTCAAAAAATAATCAACCTACAGGTTATGTTAACAGCTATCCCCCGACTGATGCAGGATGAGACTAGTGCTTATCTTTGTTTTTTAACTTAATGGGAAAACTAAATCTGGATGGACTGGAAAGGGTCAATGAATTTTGACAGCGGCTTGAAACTGCAAATAAAAGAAAAGAAATAACAGCACACATTGTCGCTAAAATTTATTTTCTAAGAAGAGGGAAAAGCAGAACAAAATAATCATAAATAACACTCCTACAAGTCCTGGCAATCATAGAAGATGAAGATGTTATTTTTTGACAACTTTGAGATTCTAAAAAGTAGAAGTTGTGACATGTTACCTTTTAAGTAGTATACATTCAAAAGGGGAGCATAAAAGAGGAATGGTGTTTTTACATATAAAGCATACACCAACACTTTGGAACAGCCGAAAAGATTAGTTTACAACTCTCGAGAAAGGAAGAATGTTATTGACCTAAGTCAAACAAGAAAAGACATTCTTTGAATAGTGATCCCTAAGTTTTCCAAAGCAATAATTAAGAAAACAAAAATGCAAGCCCCTCAAGAGTGCATGAGATTAAGTTGCACAGACAATATACTTTTTGACAAGTTAAAGCAATTTAAGATGTATTACTGGCTCAACTTATGGACAAACATTGACACTCAAGGGTGAGGCCTAGTAGTCAATGAAGTGGTTGAGAACCCTGAGGTCTCAGATTCAAAATTCAATGGGAACAAAAAACACTAAGTGAATCTTCCTTTTTGTCCTAGTCTTGGTAGAAAAAGTTACCTAGTACCTGTTGTTGGTGGGAGGTGGCATGTATAAAGTGGAATTAGTCGAGGTGCACAAAAGTTGGCCCGGACACCATGGTCATCAAAAAAAAAAAAAACTTATGGACAAACATTTCATTTGAAAATTTGAACTTTCAAAACCAATATAAAATTTGACATGTTGCTTTATCACCTTCTAGTCATGGTAATGTTGAACTTTCAAAACCAATATAACTTAGTTCTACACTTAAAAACCAAAAAATAACTTGTGGAAGGCAAATGTTCCCACTATCAAAGGATAATGGTACACAATGGTTAACTCAATATTTAATAACTAAATAATAACAAACAACTCCATGTATTCCAATTCATGTGGTACTATTTCCTTAATAAATCATTCCAAAAAAAAAGTGGTGCCTTTCTATATTTCTAAACAATTTAATTTTGAATTTCTCATATGATCCTTAACGGCATGATATCCACAAAATGGTCATGGCGGGTTTAAAACCAAAAGTTCCAAGTCTTTCTATCTTTCCTAAATTTCATGATGAATCAAACTCTACCACATAAATTGGAACGGAGGAAGTAAAATAAGCAATTTCGAATTGGAGTCGGTATATATTGCGCATTCTGCTCATTCCTACTTTTTAATAACGGGTGAAAAGATTACAACTCGTCTACACTTTTCATAGTTATAGTATTTTATGACTGAGAAATCTGTTGTTTCAACTATGAAACTCAGAGACAATGGGTCCTCCACCTAAAAACAAGATTTGGTTCAATAGTAGGTTTTGAACTCGTGATACATGCCTATGATAAAACATGGAAAACTTTATAAGGGGTCGTTTGGTGTGATAGATAAGAGAAAGTTATCATGGAATAAAATTTTAGTGTCCCTTAATCCCTTGTTTGTTAGACGGGATGGGATAACTTATCTCAGGATAAATAAATAATACTGGGATAAGTTATCCCTCCCTGGGGTGGAATAGTAATCCCAGGATAACTTATCTTGGGATAAAGTATGTAAAATAACATAAACACCCCCTTAAACTCTCTTTTATCACCACTTTTACATTCATGTATATTAACATAATTTGTAACAACTATAATAACATTTACAACCTTAATTAATCATTGTTTTTATGATAATATATTTTTCTATTAAAGAATTACATTTTATAAATACAATTTTTATTTATGAATATATTATAAGTTGAATTTATTTGTCTAATTCTTATGTTTATTTATATTTTGATTTCTCTTAAAATATTCACTCCACTACTAAATTACATATTTTGAATTAAGTAGTTTATTACTCACTTAAAAATTATATTCTATGTATCAATTAAAAATGTGGATATCTTTAATAATAAAATTTCTTTTACTTTGATAAACTTAATATGGAAGTTTTATTTTTAAGCTAAATAAGATGGAAGTATTATTTTTAAGTTAAAAAGATGAAAGTTGTTTGGCCTACTTTCTTTTTTAGTCTGTTTAAATAAAGATTCTTTCCTTTTTTAGAAACTCTTTAGTTTAAACCACAAGAATCAAGATTAATGAAAATTTTATTTGACGTATCTTAATTTAATACCACAAGATTCAAAAAAAGAATTTTTAAACGTCGTGTCAAGTCAAAATAGGTCAAACAAATTGAAATGGGAACACTACTATTTTTTATTGATTGTAGTGTCTATGTCAGCTTGCACGCACTTAGATTATCCCATTGTGTACCTGATACCTCCTACCAACACAAGTACCAGATAAGGTGGATCACCAAAGCTTAGGTACATGGAAAGAAATCACCTTGTGTTTTATGCCTCCATTAGGATTTGTACCTAAGAGCTCATGATTCTTCTCACTTTATTGACTACTAGATGACACCCTTGGGTGCGATAATTATATTATTACTAAATATTTTGTAAATTACTTGCTCATTGCAAATAAAAACACAAATTGCTTCCACAGTAATTGGAGTTGGTAGTATACACAGTTGCTCAAGTGGTAAGCACCATCCACCTTCAACCCTAAGGTTGTGGGTTCAAGTCACCAATGGAGCAAACAATATACTCCTCACTATCAATCATCATCTAAACATGTCTTAATCCATAATTTAAAATTTTAGGTTCTCAAGCACAAAAAACAAAAGATAATGTTATCTTTCTTATTCAGAATTATTATTGATATACATTATCAGCACAGTGTGTACGGAAGGGGATCTGAAATTAAGATTGTGAACTGAAGAATTAAATTTAACCTTAACTAAAATTACCAGGCAACTATGTTCTCGATTTGAACTCTTTATTTAGAATGCAATTTTCACAAATCATAGCTTTGTGAAAACACATACCAAGGAATCTCTATCAAGATGCAACATACTACATTCTACTAGATCCACTCTCATTGGAACTCTAGTTCCGACTGCTAAAAAAAATTCTCTTTTTCTTTTTTGTAAAAATGTTCGACAACTAAAAGTTTATCCTCTCCATGTTACCAAATGACAAACAGTACAAAGACCATCTATCAATTTGTTCTAACAGCATAACAATGAAAATCAATGTGGTGGAGTTCTTCGTATATGATCTTTCACATTCTAACTATTCAATTAAGATTCAACAGGCACTAGCAAGCAAAGAAAGAAAATGACACGGAACCAATAAAAAAAAATCAAGGAATCAATACCTAACACCAGCATCTCCAACAATACCAATAGCCATTCCAGCAGAAAGTCCAGCAAGACCACAAGCAAGTCCAGATGAGAGATGAGCATAGCCATCAAATAGGTAATACGACTTTGTTTTGGGGTTAATCCCAGTACTGATGATCACAGCAATAATCAAGCCATAAATTCCTAACACACCAGCCATAACCACTGGAACAATTGATTTCATCACCAACTCCGGCCTCATCACTCCCATTGACGCCACTCCAACACCACTCTTTGCTGTTCCATAAGCTGCCCCCATACCTACGAATTATTCAAAATAAAATTAGATTTGTGATCAGTTGCAAATGAGCATTAGATGAGCAAGGCTGATTCACATATGATGTGCTCGTATTTCCAGCAAAGACGGATCCAATATTTAAATCTTATAGATGCAAAATCTCACTGTCTTAGATGGTCATAACTCATAACAGGTACAAATTTAATAAAATGATATAATTTTCAATACTGTTCAGCTCCTTATATAATTCAAAGCAACAAATTGAATTACTAGTAATAAAAAAAGCAACGCTAGCAAATTAGCATAAGGAATAAAATATGATCAGAGGACGATCGGAGATTTCAAGCTGGTAGATGCAAAGAACCAGCAGAAGTGCTAACATTATTCAAATGATTTCAAGTAAATATAGTTGACTAGCAGACGAAATTCAAACATCTGCTGCCATAGACTCTGCAGATCTAAGATAGAACTTACATGAGAAGACGAGGGCAGCAGCGGCACCAAGGAAGCCGAAGAAAGGAGCAGTTTCATCTCCGGCAAAGTTCGACATTGTGGTTAAGATTTGGATCTGAGAATTTTGAGTTTTGGAGCTGAATAGATCTTTTTCTCCTCCCTCACGCTGTGTCCATTGGTGTTGAAGCAAATGGAATAGTTGATAACTCGGTCATAATGGGTTTGTGCTTTCCAGGATATTTTGGGCCGATTGCACAACTTCGGATCGTAAGAGGGTTTAACATTTAAGATCAAACTATTTTGCCATACATACATATTATTAGAAGGGGAATTTTCGCAAATAGTCATTATAGTTGCAGCTAGGGGTGTTTACGGTTTGGATAAAAATCGATCCAAATCGAAAAACCGAACCAAACCAATAAGTAAAATTTATTTTATTTGGGTTTGGTTTGGTTTGGTTTTAGATTTTTGAAAACCGATATATTTGGTTTGGTTATGATTTTATTCGAAAAAACCGAAGAAATAACCTAACCGATGAATTATATACATATATTTTATTAATATACATACTTAATATATTATTTTTATAAACAATTTTAAAGATATATACATATTTTCATTAAAATTTCTTTATAATTTACTTATTGAAAACAAAAATGCCCAAGATGAAACATTTATCTTATTGATTTCATGTATATGAGTGTCTATGACAATTCTTTGTGGGACTAAAATGTTATTGTATCTTCCTTCTAGGGCAATATAGTGAATTTTAAAGTTTTATTGATAGTAAATTTAGTGATCGAAAGTTCAGTAATTTAAGTCATTCTAACTATTTTTCGTTTGGAATGGATTGTTGCACTTTTTTCACATTTTGAATGAATTGTTTCTTATATTCTTGTGTATGGTTAATAATTGAATAACCGAACCAAACCAAACTGAAATCGATAACCACCAAACCGATAAATGTATATTATATTTGGTTTGGTTTGGTTTTAATAATTTTAAAACCGATTAAGTTGGTTTGGTTTTGGCTTTGACCAATAACCAATCCAAACCGACCTGTGAACACCCCTAATTGCAGCAAATACAACCACAATCTAACTTGCACGAGATTCAATAACCAAAGCTACTGGTAGTCCTGAGGGCAGAATTGGCTTAATTATAGTTTATAGCTATAATTTGCATATTTACAGGTTGTAACTATGGTTTAAGCTATCTCATTTGTATATAATTCGTAGGTTTGTATAATTTGCGAGTGAGTTTGTATAATTTGCGGATGAGTTTGTATAATTGAACTATTTTTGTATAAACTCGAAATAACGAATACATATCAACACAAACATCTTAACTTTAAACAGTTATATAAATTATATTATACAAAATTACATTATACAAAAGTTATACAAATTATGTACAAATTCCAAATTATACAAATGTGTGAATTATACAAACTTAAAATCACGGCCCACGTAATAATCATTGAATGTTGGTCACGAGTGGTAATTAACTAAAACTATAGCCATGATGACTAATTAACTAATATATGTTTGTATAACCATGTAATTTTCTCTTATTAGAAGCTCTTGGTATGACTAATAATAAGTCATCTTTAAAATGTTATGTATTAAATCTTCACATATCAATATATCTCTAATATTTATTTATTTTGCGGATCTAATTTGTGAAACAATTTTTAAATTTATTTTGCTTCATATTTTAAATTGTAATAAGAAATAGAAGCAAACATATAGGATATAGATTATAAGTGACACTCCTTAAACCAAAGTTGTGTAAAGCTAGCCTGTTATTGTTTCTCATTTTAAAAGGTGATATTGTTAACAAAAATTTGTACGTACACTACTGTTATAAAGTATTCAAATTTCATATTATTTTTTTCGTAGGATATTGGGAATGAAAGATTATTTTATTAATGTTGCAAGTATATGTTCCCTTATGTGTGTTAATTAAGCACAATTGTTTTTTTTGAAGTAATTAAATTGCATCAGAAAGGCATCAAGAAGATGCAATGGTTACAACTAAAAACAAAGTTGCTTCAAACATGAAAATAACATGAAGCTAACTGTGCAAAAACCTATAGAGCAGCCAAAAAGATAAACCCTCTTGAACCCTATTGTACTAGAGTTAAGGAGCTAACAAAATCCAAAAAACTATCCATATTTTTTACATGGGAGAGAAGGTGTCAATTATAAAGACTAACTAAACCTAGTCTTAATGGTGCTTATGGGAGTTGATATTCCATCAAAACATCTGTAGTTTCTCTTTTTTCAAATGCTCCAAAAATTACTATTGGGATCATCCTCCAAGTACATTTAATGGTGTTGCCAACTCTCCTACATATCCAGCTAGCATAAACATCTTTGATGGAGAGGGGCATAACCTTATTAGTGGCCATACAATGAGAAGAAACAATGTCATATGCTGATTGTTGTGGGGCATTGCAAAAAAAGATGGTTGACACTTTCATTGTGTCATGTTTACAGAAAAGACATATGTTGATGAGATTAATGCCCTTTCTCCTAATGTTGTCTTGTATTAAATATGCCTTATGTAGGGTTGACCATGCAAAACAGGAAACCTTAAGAGGTTGTTTGGTCCTCCAAATATGCTTTCAAGGAAAGTCTTCAAGTATGCCAATCTGGGCACACCAGTAGTTATAGCTTTCCTTCACAGTGTAGATCCCTTCATTGGAGCTTCCCCAAAGTAGTCTATCTAAATTATTAACATCCAAGTTATAATTTTCCAGTGTTTGTAGCAAGAGAAGAAGTTTAAGTCCTGCAAATTTCTTCTAAAAATTGGACTCCAAATATTATCAACTCTGTATTGGGCCATTGTGGCTTCCTTATTGGTAGCTATCTGGAACATCACCCCTAATCCACTTGTTTAACCAGAAGCTTAGGTTGAGTCCATTCCCAGGGTTGAAGTAGACTTTCAGAAGAAACTCATCTTAGAAGCTAGTTATGTGTTTCCACACCCCTACTCTATAAGGGTCGTTGCTCATTTTTGGTCTCTAGTGATCATGGATTCCATATTTTGCTTTGATGATCTTCTTCTGATACCTTGCCTCATTCTTTCCATATCTCCAAAGCCACTTCATAAGCAAGCATTTGTTGCATCTTTAGGTCTCTAATTCCCAGCTCCCCTTAGGCCTTAGGTAGAATAACATTTTTCCATTTCACTGGAGAGAACTTATGAATTTGGTTGTTACATTCTCACAAGAATCTTCTCCTTAGTCTGTTTATTTGCTTCCAGACCGAGCTTGGCAAGGGAAATAAAGACATATAATATGTAGGAATGTTGTCCAGAACACTATTGATTAGAATGAATCTGCCTCTAATAGATAAGTATTGAAGTTTCCATGTAGCTAGACTCTTCTCCATCTTTTAAATTACTCCGGTCCAGATCTTAGAGGATTTGAGTCCAACACTTAAATGCAAGCCCAAATAAGTGGTAGGAAATAAGCATATGTCGCAACTAAGGATGTCAGCTAGTTTCTCTAGATTGGAGACCTCATTGAAAGGGTATATGATGCTCTTGAGCATGTTGATGTGAAGATCAAAGATGGATTCTAAGACCATAAGGGCAATGTTAATGTTGCGTATTTGTTGACTATCTGCTCCACAAAAGTGCAAGGTGTCATTTGCATAAAGTAGATGAAGCAACGAGTGTAATGGAAGGATAACCGCCTACTTGGAACTCTTGAATCCAATGTAGCTTTTTGTCTTTGCTAGCATTTGTGAGAGTCCTTCCATTTCCAGGATAAAAAGGAAAGGGGGTAGTGGGTCTCCTTGCCTTTGCCCCTTTTTAGAAAAGAAAAATCCTACCGGGCTCCTGTTAACTGGCACTGATAGTTTCACTGTCGAGATGCAAAAAAATATCCATTTGATCCACGTATCTCCGAACCCTATTTGCTTTAAGATGTTGATAAAGTATGCCACAATTTAATTGATCAAAAGTCTTCTGTATGTCCGGTTTACATAGGATTCTAGATTTTCCACTTTTAAATTTCCAGTCTAGAACTTCATTAGCAATCATAGAAGTATCAGTGATTTGTCTATTCTTCATGAATGCACTATATTGGACAAAGATTAGAGAGCATACCACTTTTTTAAGCCTCTTAGCTACAGTCTTTGTCAATATTTTATATAAATTGCATATAAAACTTATAGGCCTAAAATCTCTAAGTTCCCATCCCCCTTCTTCTTTGGTTGAGGGCATGAAGGAAGCATTGCAAGACCGCACTATTTGGGAATTCTGATGGAAGAAGTTTGGTACTCCCATTAGGTTAGATTTAATGAAGCTCCATGATCTCTGAAAGAAGGCCATGGTGAAGTCATCGATGCCTGGGACTTTGTCTGGAGCACAAGATGTAAGGGCTTCTATTGTTATACACCAAACTAGTCTAGAGTTATTCAAAAACGTGCTTTTTTTATTATTTCCATAGTGCTTAAGCTATATTTGTAAAGAAAAAAGTAAAACATAGACCAAAAGTTAGTGAAGACAAAA
The DNA here is from genome assembly GCA_037074985.1 of Solanum bulbocastanum. NCBI lineage: Eukaryota > Viridiplantae > Streptophyta > Magnoliopsida > Solanales > Solanaceae > Solanum > Solanum bulbocastanum. Next base: position 43,212,506 of record CM073606.1, on the reverse strand, counting down.
AAAGGTCATTTGTGCTGACAACCAAAAAGTTTGAAACTCAAAATTCAAATTGGCCCATTTTATCAAATGCTTGTTTATTGTGGTGTGCAAAAAGCAAATCGATCGATAAATCGAACCAAAAAAGTGTTATTGATTTTTTGTTATTGGGTTAACGTTATTTAATGATTTTATAAAAAAAATATTATTGGGTGATCGGTTTGATATTGATTTTCTAATATTGGATTATTGGGTTAACCGGTAACCCATAAAGAATATAATAGTTTACTATTTTAATTTTTAGTCATACATAATTATCAAATAAAAAATATTAATATAATTACTATATAAGACTATAACTATAAGGACCCTACACAGTTAATACAACTTAACTCTACTTTCTACATTTACCCTTTAGGTTTTAGTATTACTCTAGTCTTTAAGGTCACAACGTCAAAACCTAAAGAACTACGAATTGCGACGGCTAGGGTTTGCAACGACAACAACAAGGATTAGGCAGCAACTAGGGTTGTGAATTGTGAGTACTTGTTATATTTTTACTATGCTAAGCAGAATTTGTTCACTCAATGAGTAATTTGATTTCTCTCTTTTTTGTTTCGCGTCAAATTGTTGGACAAGTTATATGTTTGTTTTGAAAACATTTTCTTATTAGTTAAATCGAACTGTTAAAGACCAAAAATCGATAAATCGAAAATCGATAACAAATATCTTATTTGTTTAGTTATCAGTTTTGTAAGGACCTGATTCCGTCGTTAGGGAAAAACCAATGGAGAAAGAATTGGGGTCAGAAAAATTGTGGTAGTAACTTGAAATTCTCTAACCTAGTCCAGATTTGAACGAAATCGGAGTCAGTAAAGTCTAGGAAAATCTGGTAACAATTGGATGATTTAATTATGAATTTGATCATATGAGTAGATAGATAAGTCGTTAAGGAATCCATACGACTTTACGAAATTGAATTCGGGTGAGTAGAACTTTCGAAATTGATCTTAGCGTGAACGGGTAGTTTTTGAGTGTCGTTGGTTGAAGGTGTGTTGTGAAATAGGGGTCTTGGAATTATTAAAATAGCTCACTGTTTTGTGCAAGCCATTTTGGCGATAGTTTTGGTCGCTCTGATAGGGCCGCTGTAGCGAGGTGAGAACCGCTGTGGCGGGCAAGACGCGACTTAAAGTCGTAAATAAACCCCAAAACGACTTTATTCTTCACTTTTTGATTTTTAGAGCTAAGGAACGAACCCCAGATGACTTTTGATAATTTTCCACCATTCTTGAGGCTAAAGGTAAGTTTTCACTCCCTAAATCCCTTTTTTGATTTGTAGAACGTAATAAAATGGGTAGTTATCAATGGGGGAGGGTTTTGATCTAGATTGTATGGTGGAAACAACACTATTTTGGATATTTGGGATCATGGGTATAATCTAGGGTTGTTAGAATTATTAGCAATAAGAGTAATTAGTGATTGTTTGTTGATTCTCGTATTATATTGATTGTTTGTAGACCAAGAACAAGCGAAACGAATCCGAAAAGGGAAGGATCAAGTTTCTTAGGGTTTCAACCTTGTTTCGAGGTAGGTGATAGTTGTGATTGTAACAATCCACTCGGAATTTGCTACCACTTAAAGGAGAAAACTAATTTAATACCTGCGGCATTTAAAAGAGAATAACAAAGGGTATATTCATTTTAGTCTAGTAGAGGAATTAGGTTCACAGGAAAAAAACTAGTTAAAGAAGTAAAACCTACCCATTTACACATTAATTTGATGCCAAACTGAAACTGCGTAACATTTTATCTTATGATGGAAGAACCCGTCCAAAATAATCTAAGCAAATAACTTACTAGGTTTTCGTGCATATTTCATCCTCGCACTCAAAATAATATAACAGGATGTTACCAACTTTCGAGTACAGACCTTTGCCGGTTCATGCTTCACAAAACATTTAAAACAAATAGTAAAATTTAGTATATTACAAGACTTGAATTTACACACCCCAAAAAGAACAAAACATATTGTCATACTTATTTTACAACCCATGGTGACATGATCAAATTAGCCTTCAAAATTTCATGTAAATGAACAACATATAGATCATGTACAAGTCCCAAGATTTATGCAAACTATAGATGTCTATATATAAATGTGATCTTCCCATAAAGCTCGCAAAAACTCCACCTCCAATGGCCAACTTCAGGTATCCCCTCGAACGTTCTCTACGATAGAAACAACTATCGCTAAGCATAAAGCTTAGTAGTGTAAAAATTATACGTGTGGAGCCGCTAGATTCACCAAGTTACCTTTCAAAAGTCATGGACAACACAATTGAAACATAACAAAGAAATCAAGTAAAAAAAGATTAAAGGTATCAAGTTCTATATTTAAAGATCCAAGTGTTCAGAATGCTCATAGCACCATTTCCAAGAAATCTAATACTAAGGCTCACCCAATATATACATCATACTGTCACACCCAGCATAACCAGGTATCAAGAAGGACCGAAGCCCAGTATCAAGAAGGGTCAAAGCCCAATAATGAAGAGAATCAAGAACCATATTAAAAATGGCTTCCTAGTTCATACTTAAAATGGACAACTTCCATACTTAAGACAAACCAAAAATCTAGAGTCAAGATGGCAAATAATCCAAATCAATAGGCATGCCAATAGTAACAAAGTCACAACCACAAGAAGGACAAAGTCCCAATAAGAATGCCAAGTGATCAAGCAATCCGTACAAGTGGGCGAGTCACACAAGTGTTTTGAAAGTCTCAGAGAATATCAATATGAAAATACAATGTGACAAGAAGTAACTAAGGTATCAAGATAACCCTTCAAATATACAAGCAGATAACAAGAGTACAAGTACAAGTTTATACCCAAACCTCGGGCTTTAGCATAGAAACAGTCCAACAAAACTTCAAGAATTCAAATCGTAGCCCGACCAACGTATCAAGGTTCTCAACTTGTACACGAGTATATATAACCTTAAAAATACAATTAAATAACTTCTTTAACTTCTATTAGCTCAATAATGTTAATGTAAAACAGGATCATCATCACATGTAAGCCTAGCATGTACAAATACAACTATACTCCCAGAATAGTGAATCTATCCAGCCTGGTACCTCAAGTCGCAACTTATATTTGTAAAGAAAAAAAGGCAAAACTGGACTTTATATCCTTCATGAAAGATGTAGGTACACCTCTAAAGGTTGAAAATAAACAATAATCACCACAAAATATATTTTGTACAAAAAGATATATTCAAAACACTAACAGATGATCATACATGATTTCAAATTCTGAAATTTGGACGGAAATTGCCCTATGTTGTGTCCCATATTCTGAATACATAACAGCTAAATTAGAGTTTTACATAAACATAAGAATTGTAGGTATGCGAATTATCTTTCCAAATCATATTTATTCACTATAAACGAAATTCTAGAGAACGAGATATGCATAAATTATCAAACACTACCCAGCTCAGAAACAGTTTTCATCACTTACCAAAGAGTAGGGTGTGTCTCGAATCCCAGCCAAAAGGACAAAGTTTTCCTCTTATGATTTTGAAGAACAATCTATTTAGATATGTTTCTAAGGTTCTAAGACTTGAGGAAAACCAATTTACTAAAGAAGGTGTGAAAATATATAGTCACAAAAGTGTTGTTTATCACTTGTACAATTGTTCTTCAAAGGTGCTGCCCAAATAGTTGTGTGCTACCAAAAATGTATACATATACACCTATAAATATATCATTTACCTTCTTTTAAGTTATAGATAATTCCAACTAGAATGTTACATAAATACCCTAAAATAATCCCTAAAATGACTGTCTCAATTTATGTTAAGCAAGTTTGCAAATATGACAAATTTCAAGTTCTCAAAATGAGAATAAAACATATTGTAATAATTAAGCAACGGTAAATCAACATGCAACTCTTGGTTAATACTTCTGGGTATTACAGTGATTCTATAATTGTGTGATGTATGTTTGTTCTTGCTTCATTATGATACATGTATCTATATGAATGTTGCATTATTGATCACACTTGTTGTAAATGAGATAGATAATTAATGGTTACCATGAAATCATGACTTAATTGTATGATCTTGAGGATATACTTGTGATTGTGATTGTGGTGTGTTGAATGGATCGGTTGCCACGTTCCGACATAACTAACTTGGATCGGTTGCCACGATCCGGCATAATTATGGGATCGATTGCCACGTTCTTGCATAATCATTGGATCGGGTACCACATTCTGGTATGTTAACTATTTGGGTTTAGGTTCCATGAGAGAACTAATGATTTGATATAATTGTGTATCTTGAGAAATGTGAAGTTGTTCGTTGTTAGTAAATGTTGATAATATTGTATATGTTCGTTATATGCATGTGATTATATTATTGTGATGACTTATATATATTGCACTTAGTGGGATAGCCGCGTGATCCTACTAGTATATTGTGGCTGTGTATTGATACTGCACTTGCTCTTATTTTTATTGAGTACAGGGCATCTTCAAGCGGCTACTGACAGACCTCGCTTAGGAGATCAGTGATCATCGTTCGAATTCAAGGGTGAGCCAATTCTTTTAGGCTATCATGGATCTTTCTTGTTTAAGTCCACCCTTTTTGAACTTAGACTATTTGTTTAAGGTGTTTTGTTTAGTTTCGGGGGGGGGGGGGGGGTACCCCTTGTCTTAGACTTGTCGATAGTAGAGTTTTGGTACAATCACTTTCAGGTTCTAGGCATTACTTTTGCATTGTTAGTTTATTGTTAGACTTTTATTAGAGTTTATGGGAACTCTATTTCTTTCCTTAGTATTTTTCTACTTTTCTGTACTTAAATGCTTTAGCTTGGTTAGAGTTGTAGTAGTGGTTCTCCCACCGAAGAGTTAGTGTGGGTGTCAATTACGATGATCTGGGTCATGACAAAGTTGCTATCAGATCCTAGGTTCGTTGATCTCGATGTACCAAAATGAGTCTAGTAGAGTCTTGCAGAATGGTACGATGACGTCTGTACTTTTCTTTGAGAGGCTATACGACTTTAGGAAAAACTCACTTTTTTCTACTCTTGCGTGCTATGACTTGAATCCAATTAGTATCTGGGTGATATAAATTGGTATCTTTCCTCCTTCACTCTGTGTTCCTAACTAGAACAATAAAAGTGGTAACACCACCACTAGCAAGAGAGGATGTGTATAAACTACTGACAGTTGAATAGGGTCACCATTCAGAACAAGTGTCCATTGCCTCGGATAGATGACCATTTTGACCAATTGCAAGGTGCATCAATTTTCTCTAAGATTGATTTAAGGTCTGGTTACCATCAGTTAAATATTGAGGCGATTAAGAATTGGGTTTAACCATGTTATATAATTGAAATTAGCAGTTTTATGGGGGCTCGCTAGCTACTATTGTCGCTTGTGGTATGAGTTAAGTCCAATTGGTATCTCCCTATTCCAATTGGTATCTCAACAAAGTAAACTAGACGTCGTAGTCCCGGCTGAAGAGACACAAGTAAGTTAATTGAAACTGAGAAGGTTCCAATTAGTATCTGGCCTTGGGGGTCGTATAAGGCATATATGATCAATGACGATCGTCTATGGAACAAATTAATTAAGGAATTTGGACTTATCTACAAGTTGTAACTGCTTGAGTGTCACAAAACTTATTGTGAAAAGAAAGTCATCACGAGATTACGTGCAAGGGTCTAGATAAATTATGATATGGTTTGTAAGCGAGAAATATGGATGTCCATTACGACCAACTGATAATTGTGTGAGAGTCTAGGTATATCTAGGGGATATGTGTGTGGTAGTGTTGAAACGATGTAAAATGAGAATGAGTTGGATTGGGTATCGTTGAGATTGACTCGAGGTGGACAACGACTATCCTAGCTAAGGGGAGTACTCTAAAAATGCTTGTGTTATAGTTGGGGACCTTTGGGAGAATTTACAAAAGAAAGGAACCCCAAAAATTGTTGGCAAGGGTTCTGTTTCCGTCATGACCGCTGGGGCGGGATTTTCCCCGCCACGACGAGACCTCCAATGTGGGGTTTCACTCGCCAAAGCGAGACAGGGCGAGATAGAATGTCAGCCCTGTCTCTCCAGTTCTCCTCTAGTAATAATTATGGACCCTGAATCATACCCAAACTAACCCCCGCGATCTAATTCAGTGTTCATTAATTGAATATAAGTTATAAAATGTGTTAACATTGTGGAGAACCTGGCATATGATGAGGAAATCAGCAAGGCGATGGAGGCTGGGGAAATGGTAATATAGGTAGAGAAGTAGTGTATCTAAGCGAAGAGGTTGCCCGTCAAGAGGATAGGGCTAAGTTTTATGTTTTTTTGAGTAGGACCGAGTTAAAGGGTGTGATGCAGTGGTCACAAGAGCTACTCTTGTGTGTGCTCGAATGACTATTGTTTTGTTTGATTCGGGTTCTACTTAATCGTATGTGTCAGTTCAATTGCCTTGGGATTGATGTGATTTGTGATACACTTGATGCCCCTATACATGTTTCTACCCAGTTAAAAAGTCAGTCATAGTCACCCATATATATCGTGTTATCCTGTTGTGTTTATGGATTTTCATATTTTGGTTGATTTGGTTATGCTGGATATGACTTACTTGATATAATCTTAGGCATGACTTGGTTGTTCCCCTATTATACTGGGCTTAATTGTAATACTAAGTCGGTAACTCTAGAGATCCTCGATAGGGAAAGATTAGAGTGGGAAGGGGTGTACAAGCCTAAGCTAGCTAAGATCATATCCTCCATTCGGGCAAGGAAACTGGTAGGGCAGGGTTGTTTGGCTTATTTGGCTCATGTTTGGGATGTTGAGGTTGAATCTCCCTCTATTGAGTTTGTTTCTCTAATATCTGAGTTTAAAGAAGAGTTTCCTACAGAGTTGTCTGGTATGCCTCCAAATAGAGATATAGATTTTGCATTGACTTGGAAACTAGCACTCACCCCATTTCCATCCCTCCGTATCGTATGGCTCTAGCAGAATTAAAAGAGCTTAAGGCTCAAAACCAAGAGCTTCATGAGAAAGGTTTCATTCATCCTAGTGCTTTCCTGTGGGGTGCTCCTGTCTTTTTGTTAAGAAGAAGAAGGGTGGTATGAGGAATAGTGAATTTATCTTAAGCCATAAATAAGTGGATTGATATCGAAATGATCAGCTTATTGATAAAGAAAGCCCCATTGAGTATACCTGGGTGAAGGAAATTGAAGTATTTAGCAAGAAGGTACGTATAAAATGGGGTTAGTCCTTTGAATTTGATGAGTTTACCAAAGTTTGAGATGTTGTGTTGATGAAATGTTGGCTTCGTAGTGACAATCAAGGTTGACTAAGCGTAATGATAATAAGCATTCGTGATGGATTGTGATGGGATGCAACTATATAATAAAATTATTGGTTAAGCGATTTTTTTTTGTATAGTAATTACGACTTGCAAGTATCTAAGGTTGTAATTTTCTAATACTCAGTGAGTAACATGGTTGTATGGAAAGTTTTAACAGATGGTGGGATTTAGTACAGCCTTTAGAGAGAGGCGAGAGCAAGAATATTTTATTTGATTGCAAAGGCTAAAGAGATACCTTCGAGGGGTAGATAATTGGGTTCAGAGATGCGTGATTTCATTCGTTTTGTTGTGGCTATGGTAATAGTGTCACAAGTCCATCAGATTTGGTTAAAAACTATTGGAAAGGACTTGAGAAAGGAGTGTACAGACATTAGCTCGAGTGTGATGATAAGTGTTTTGGTTTTATTTTTGAGTTTAGTAATGAGTACGATGAAATTTTAGCGAAGGATATTGTGAGATCGATGGAGATGCGATCAATGATAAGCGAAGATCTATGAATTCATAAAAAAAATATTCAAAGTACAAGCTAATGTTGATAGATAAGGGGATGGTGTTATACGATTGAATTCACAATTCATGTTTTTCAATGTAAGTCTACATTCGTGGTGAGATATGTTGTCAAGGTATGATTTGGCAAGGTCAGAAATGATCAATTGTATCAGTTAGTGAACTTTTGAAAGGATTTACACTTGGTTTGAGTCGTAAAGTTTATTACTTTTGATTGTTAAAGTATCTAAGAAAGAGTTTCATTTTAAAGTGTTGGTTTAGAGTAAGGTAAATGGTAGAAGTGTTCATGATGGTTGTGACTATGATTCACTAGATAAGCCACGTGTATTTTCAATTTGAGGGCGGATCCTTAGAGGTGGATCCGGTGTACCGATCCTGTGATGTTCTCTTAGTTGAGTGGGATGATTGGGAAGACTTAGTTATTTCAGATAACTTATGTGATGTTGTTTTGGAGTTGTTAAAGTATTTCAGTGGTTTTACGTATATCACCTTACTTATGAGAATCCATAAGAGAGTTACCCTGGTAATCTTAACATTCATCTAGTCGTCGAGGTCATGTATTGATTGTGTGTGGTTGAATGTGAGGATCATTGGGTCCAATTATATTGTTCTTAAGAGGAAATCTACAATTGTTAAATCCAGCATTCGATAGTGTAGTTAGAGGGCTTGTATGCTTGGACATATCTTTCGATGAGTATTTGATGTTTAAAGATCAAATGTTTATAACTTAAGCTCATGGGAAATTGGGTTGTGAGATGGAGATGTTGATAAGAACTATGATTGGTTGGGTATTATGATTGTGTGTTGGTTGGTTCAGGTTCACCTCTAATTGTGGCGAATTTTGATTTAGGATTTTATCATGGTTATGTGAAAAAGGATTCGTCCTGATGTTTGTGTCAAAGTCTTTGATAACATGTTGCAGACATGTGTATGATCAACTTTGGTAGTTATTGGGAATAGCTTTGTGGTTAGCTAAGTGTACATACAACAATAATTATCACTCGAGTATTGTGATGACTTCATTTAAGCATTGTATGGGAGGATGTATAGGTATTCAATTGGTTGGCTGGGGACGAGGATTATATCATAAAGTGAGACTCAGTGTTGTTAAACAAGACCTTCGATGTGAGGAAGAACCGATTGAAATCCTTGATGACGATATTCGGAAGCTAAGGACATACGAGACAAGTATCCCCAGTAATACGACATTTCAGATACTACTCTACCCTTACTTTAGCCAGTCTTCCCTAGTTGATCACTTAGGAACGAGTGATGGGTAAACTGGTATCTATTGTAACGATCTGATTTTGTCGTTAGGGAAAAGTCAATGGAGAAAGAATTGGGGTCAGAAAACTTTTGGTAGTAACTTGAAATTCCCTAACCTAGTCCAAATTTGGATGAAATTGGGGTCAGTAAAGTCTAGGGAAATCTGGTAACAATTGGGTGATTTAATTGTGAATTTGATCACATGAGTAGATAGATAAGTCGTGAAGGAATCCGTATGACTTTACAAAAATGAATTCGGGTGAGTATAACTTCCGAAATTGATCTTAGCGTGAACGGGTAGTTTCTGAGTGTCGTTGGCTGAAGGTGTGTTGTGAAATGGGGATCTTGAAATTATTAAAATAGCTCACTTTTCGTGCAAGCCGCTTTGGCGATGGTTTTGGTCACTCTGGTGAGGTCGTTGTAGCGGGGTGAAGACCGCTGTGGCGGGCAAGACGCGACTTAAAGTAGTAAATAAACCCCAAAATGACTTTATTCTACACTTTTTTATTTTTAGAGCTAAGGAATGAACCCCAGGCAACTTCTGACAGTTTTCCACCATTCTTGAGGCTAAAGGTAAGTTTTTCACTCCCCATATCCGTTTTTTGATCCATAGAACGTCATAAAATGGGTAGTTATCAATTGGGGGGGGGGGGGGTTTGATCTAGATTCTATGGTGGAAACAGCACTATTTTGGATACTTGGGATCATGGGTATGATCTAGGGTTGTTCGAAATGTTAGTAATACGGATAATTAGTGATTATTTATTGATTCTCGTATTATATTGATTGTTTGTAGACCAAGAACAAGCAGAATGAATTCGTAAAGGGAAGGATCAAGTTTCTTAGATTTTCAAGCTTGTTTCGAGGTAGGTGATGGTTGTGATTCTATGATTTTATGATGTATGTTTGTTCTTGCTTCATTATGATACATATATATATATATATATATATATATGAATGTTGCATTATTGATCACACTTATTGTAAATGAGATAGATGAATGATGGTTACCATGAAATCATGGCTTAATTATATGATCTTAAGGATATACTTGTGATTGTGGTGTGTTGAATGGATCGGTTGCCACGTTCCGACATAACTAACTTGGATCGGTTGCCAAGTTCTAGCATAATCATTGGATCGGGTACCATGTTTCAATATGTTAATTGTTTGGGTTGTGGTTCCATGAGAGGACCAATGATTTGATATAATTGTGTATCTTGAGAAATGTGAAGCTGTTCGTTATTAGTAAATGTTGATAATATTGTATATGTTCGTTATATGCATGTGATTATATTGTTATGATGACTTATGTATAATGCACTTAGTGGGATAGTCGTGTGATCCTACCAGTACACTGTGGTTGTTTACTGATACTGCACTTTCTCTTATTTTTGTTGAGTACAGGGGATCTTCAAACGGCTACTGGCAGACCTCGCTTAGGAGATCAGTGATCGTCTTTCGAATTCAAGGGTGAGCCAATTCTTCCAGGTAGCCATGGATTTTTCTTATTTAAGTCCACCCTTTCCGAACTTAGACTATTTGTTTAAGGTGTTTTGTTTAGTTTCAGGGTCGTACCTCTTGTTTTTAGACTTGTCGTTAGTAGAGTTTTCGTACAATGACTTTTAGATTCTAGGCATTACTTCCACATTGTTAGTTTATTATTATTAGACTTTCGTTAGAGTTTATGGAAACTATATTTCTTTCCTTAGTATTTTCCTACTTTTCTGTACTTAAATGCCTTAGTTTTGGTTTAGTTGCTTGGTTTGAGTTGTAGTGGTGGTTCTCTCACTGGAGAGTTGGTGTGGGTGCCAATCACGACGGTCTGGGTCGTAACAGTTTTAGCATATTTAGCACACTCTCTTCCGCTTCTTCTTGGGGTGCAGGTGGGGCCTCTTCTATGGGAACATTCTTAACTGGGCTTCACCCCTAGTGGGTGCTACCATTCCTCGACCTCTGCCCCTTCCTCTTCCTATATCCCTGCCTCGACCACGACTTCTTGCTATGGGCTCCTCTATTGGCTCATTCATGGGAGCTATGAGTCTAACTTCGTTGTATCGTGTGTTAAATAGCTGCGGACATAAGAGGGAGGGAGATTAGATACCAATTTGGATCACCAGATATCAATTGGAATCAAGTCATAGCACGAAAGAAGAATAAGACAGAGAGATTTCCTAAAGTCTTGTAGCCTCTTGAAGAACACTACAAACGTCTCCGTACCATTCTGCAAGACTCTACTAGACTCGTTTTGGTACAATGAGATCAACGAACCTAGGGCTCTGATACCAACCTTGTCACGACCCAGACCGCTATGATTGGCACCCAAACTGGGAGAACCACTACCACAATCCGACTAAGCAACTTAAAGAAACTAAACCATTTAAAGATACATAAGCAGATTTAAATGATGAATTAAGTACTGAGTTCCCATAAACTCTGAAAGTTTAACAAAAACAACCAAGCATAAACCTCGCGAAAATTTAACCCCTAGACCTAAAAGTCATTGTACTAAAACTCTACTAATCAACAAGTCAACGAAAAAGGGGGTGCAACCCCGAAAACTAAACATAAGTAAAATTCTGATATAGTCTGAGTCCGAAAAGAATGGACTAAACTAATGACAGATTCATGGCAGCCTCAAAGAACTGGCTTACCCCTGAATCCGATCTCGGTCAATGATCTCCTAACTGAGTTCTGTCAATAGCCGCCTGAAGATGTCCTGTACTCAACAAAGAAAGAGCAAGTGAAGTATCAGTACATGAAACAATGGTGTACTGGTAGTATCACGCGGCTACTCCAGTAAGTGAAATATAAGCAAGTAATTACAACACAGTAAACACATACATACAGGATGCATAATTCAATTATCATTTTAGGAGCAATATACAATTCCCCAATATCAATGACAGGTAAATATGAATGTAGTAGTCACAAATGGTCCTCTCATGGAACCCACACCCAAACTGTTAGTGTGTCAAAATGTGACACCCGATCTAATATATATGTGTCGAAACGTGACCCGATCAAATATATCTGTCAGAATGTGACACTCAGTCTAATATATTTATCGAAATGTGACACCCGATCCAGTCAGCACAACCACAGTCACAATCACACCCATAATGAACACTTCACATAGTCACACAGTCAAGTAACAAGTTCATGGCATGTAATTGTTCATACTTAATCATTTCATTATATTCGATTCATGTTTCCCTATTCACAAACATGCATGCATACAATGGAGTAATTAACAGGCATATGTAACACAACGGGAAGTCAAACCATCACCTGCCTCGAAACCAAGCCTGAACATTCCTACGACACTTGAGCCTTCCCTTTTCGGAGTCTTTCAGCTTGTTCTTGGTCTAAAATAATTAATTAATGCAAGGATCAATAAACAAAGCCTAATTTACCAAGATTATAACAAAATATCAACCCAAGGCCAAACCCATAATTCTAATGCTCAACTAGGGCTTTTTCCACCATTAACTTCAAGCCAAAACCCTCCCCCAACGATAATTAACAAGGATTCTAAGTTCTAAGAATCGAAATACGGATTAGGAGAGTAATTAACTTACCTTTGGCATGAGAATTCGTGGAAATTTGATGAGAAACTGCCCTAGGTCGTCCCTTAGCTCTTAAGAACGAGGTTTTGCAAAAAATAACGTTTTTGGAATTTTTTTCCCGGTTTAAGTCGCGACTAGCCCTCCACAGCCCCCGCCCTAGCGGGATTAATCCCGCCCCAACGGTTTGCACGGAAACAGAAACTCGGAATTTGAGTTCCAAGCTCCCATTTCGCAACACACCTTCAAACCTTGACATTTTAAAAATACTCTTTCACGCCAAGATCAATTTCAAAAGTTCTACTCGCCCGAATTTGATTTCATAAAGCCGTACAGGCTCCTTAACGTCTTGGATATCCACTCACGTGATCAAACTCATAATTAAATCCCTCATCCATCACCAGATTGCCCTTGACCTCACATGACTTAGATTTCGTCCAAGTCTGGCCTAGGCGGGAAATTTCCGAGTTACTACTCAAAAATTTTCTGGCCCAAATTCCTTCCCCATTGGCTTTTCCATAACGACGAAAACAGGTCGTCACAAATGATAATAAAAACTATGGGAGTAATGAAAATAATGGCCATTAAGTTTTGCATTAAAGAATATGAATGAACAGTTAATTAACAAATTTATTATTCTACGATAAAAAAAATAGAGAAATTGTAAAAAGAACAAAAATAAGAAAAAAACATAGAATTTTTAGCCAAAGATTATAATAAAGATGAAAAACTCAAGAGACTCAAGACAGTATTGTGTAGATTTTAGTGTTATTTAAAATTTTTAATAAAGGATTTATACTTGAAAATTCATGGGAAAAAATTATATTTAGATACTTTTGAGGAAGTAACATGCCAAAAAAAAAAAAAATTATGTCCAACAAAGTCATAAATTACTATTTTGAACCAAAAGAAATTATAAATTTACAACCATCAAAACTTTATATAAAATACAAAATAAAGAGAATTCTAAGAGAACTAAAATAAATAAATAATACAACATCATTCTTACAATCTTAATCATTAAAACATTAAAAAATTCTAAAATCACTATACAATCTTCCGAGTTCTCGTCGATATCCACTTCCACAAGCTAAATCACCATGCATTTATCTAATTCTTTCAAGAACCAAAACATTAAAATAATAAGCACTAAAAACATAACTTAAAATATTAATTTGGTCATTTTAACAAAGTATTACAATATTTCTATTTATAGGATTACAATACAGAATACCAGATAATATCATGACTATGACTATTAATTATTTTAGAGCTTATAATAATAAAAAGTAATGGAAATGATGAAAATAAAGACCAATAAATTTTACATTAAAGAAAAAAATTTTAAAATGACTTTTTAGCAATTTGACACTGAGCTTTTGATATAAAATTTGCATTACTTGAAACTCTTGTCACTTTCTTACAATAAAAAAGGAAAATAATTATACCTTTCTGTCAATAATCTTTCCAGAGCCTATTTAAATTTTTTTGACTAAATTGCTAGATTGAAATTCTATCCGTTTATCAAATATCATAGAAAAGATGAATTTTTCCAATTCAACAAAAAAAAACCCGGCAGTAGAGTAATCAAATCTCATATTTTGAAATCAATATATAAATTATAAAATGTTATTTTATAAAGTTATAAAAACATTGAGATTCTTGATCAAAAAGATGAGCAAACTTCACCTAGTTAATCCCTAGCTCAACTATACATATAAACTTAATCAATTTTTTTGTAACAAAATTTTCTAATGCCTCTATTTATAGGACATAATATGGATACCAAAAGATATCATGACCATGACTATTAATATGAATTATGATTTATGATTATCAAAGGTCATGGGAGTGATGGAAATAAAGATAATTAAGTTTTTATATTAAAGAATATGAATAAGTGGAGTAGTAATTGACACAGTCATTTTTGTACAATAATAATTAAAGAAAATAGAAAAAATTATCAAAAAAGATAAATAGAATCCTTGGCCAAAGAGAGGTGACACGTCACTTTTCTTTGATTTAGTTTTATGTTATAAATAGATTGTACATGTAATGGCATCCCACTAAAAATTATTTAAAGAAGATATTACACGTGTGCACCAAAAAAATCTTGGAAAATTGTAATTAGCCTTAATTCAATTCGATAAGAAATTGAAAATCAAAATAAGAAAAGTTTTCATAAAAGAATCAGACGGAATTTGCTATTTGTTTATCTATGAGAAGGATTAGCATAGGAAGATTGTAAACAAAGCTGGAATTTGGGTCCAATTCGATTCTAACATGTGAGATAAGGAAGTCTAAAATCATACGATGAGATAAGGAAGTCTAAAATCATACGAGGAAGACAACAATGTGCTACACAACTCTTTTAACACCCTTCTGCATAACCCATGTTTAAACAATTGGAGTATGAATAACATAAAATAAGAGCTTAACATTGTGAAATACAACAACAAAGCTGAGTTTAACTATAATTTCATTAAAAGAAAACGAAAATTAGACTGGACTTAGCTTGCAAAAGCTCTCGTGAATATTAATAAAAATTTCCAAAATAAGGTAAGATATTTCACTATAAAAGAATTCGCCGTCTGTGGGGATCAAACCCACGACCACGTGGTTAAAAGCCACGCGCTCTACCACTGAGCTAAGACGGCCCAATTATTATGATTTTGTTATCACGACTAAAAATGAACATGATGACACTTGTCTATTCCCACCAAGACAAGTCAGTCTCAACCAACAAAAGCGAAAGAAATGCGGAAGATAAAGCAAGAACAAGATAAAAGCATAAAACTTATTCTTCCTATTAACACCCCCAAAACATGGTTGTCAAGTATACAATAAGTGTGGAATTAAGAAATACGTACAAATCTCAGTCTTTGTTTCTCAAATAGAAAAAAGAACAAAAAGAAGAACTAGAGAGTCCACTAGGATGACAAGCAATTACCTCTCAACAGTTCTCTGACAAGCCTCCGAGATGGAAAAGAAAGAGCAATCACACGGAATCGAGCTCGGAACCTACACAAGTGTAGAAGCAAGGGGTGAGTACCAACAACATGGTACCCACCAAACAATATAATAAATTAAGCAACCTAGCTAGAAAATAAATACTCCTTTCATCCCAATTGAACCTCATCAAACTACAATCTGCACAGAAATCGGCCCAACCTAATAGCAGGGTCGTCTTAACCCTTAGGCCACTAAAGCCATCTCTTGGAGCCCCATATTTTTGGGGGACCTATTTAAAAAATAATTATTATATGTACTATGATTGCTATGATTTTTACTAAGGAAATTACATATGAAATGAATATAGAACATGAATTTTGTAAAGAAACAATTTGATGAAAAAATTGATAATGAAATCACAAAGTCCCTCAAAATTAGAAACTAGAGTTGATTACTTTATACATACATACATACATACATATATACATATATATATATATATATATATATATATATATATATATATATATATATATCAATATTTTCATCAAATTGTTTCTATACAAAATTCATGTTCTATATTCATTTCATATGTAATTTCCTTAGTAAAAATCATAGCAATCATAGTACATATAATAATTATTTTTTAATTTTATATATATATATATATATATCCCTTGGGTGGCCCCTTAAACTTGGCACAATCTTTCACTTAAACACCTCAACTGAAGCATTTTCATTTTGAACACCTAACGTAGGGTCCCCATGTGTCACTTTAACACTTTTTGCACAGCTGGAGTGTTGCGTGATTTTCACTCATTCAAGGCACGTAAACATCAAAAATTCGTCTGATGTGGCGTCCCCAACAATAATATTACTCCACATCATGTATTATATTATTTTTTCTCCAATTGTACCCTAATTAAAACCTCAATTTTTCTCTTCTTTTCCAATTTCTCCCTTCTTTTCCAATTTCTCTCTTCTTCAACCTTTCTTTAGTTCTTGGCCCTTAATGCTTTCATGTTAAGCTTCTCCAATTCTTCCATGGCATCTGTGGATGAAGGTCGATATTGTAGGTGTGGTAATGAAGCACTATTAAAGACTTCATGGACCCAATTAAATCCAGGGCGTAGATTTTTTACTTGTAGAATTTCAAAGGT
Organism: Solanum bulbocastanum; assembly: GCA_037074985.1. Lineage (NCBI taxonomy): Eukaryota > Viridiplantae > Streptophyta > Magnoliopsida > Solanales > Solanaceae > Solanum > Solanum bulbocastanum. The sequence continues at coordinate 43,195,691 of CM073606.1, read as the reverse complement.
AAAGTTCTTTGTTTCCCTTTTTTTTTTAAAGTCAATTAGATGATTAATTGTTGGTGTCTAATTCTTTTTGATTGGTTTTATAGAAAAAGGGTGGTTGTGACTATTTTCTTTGGTATGAAGATCGACACCCTCCACAAGCAAACAGGGTAATGTGGGGATTGTTGAAGAAAGTCAATGCTTTTGATGAAAAATTAAAGCGAGCAAGAAATATATTTATTATTGGTGTCATTGCTACTGGGCTGCTGATGTTTGGAATATGGAAATTGAAGCCTAATTGTTAGTTTTATTAAGGTGTTCGGTCTAGTAGTATTTGGTGTTAGATCTAGTATAATTTTGATGTTGTTATTGCTGTAAATTTTCTATGTAAATGTGCATTTTGAATTCAATGAAATTCTATGTTATTGTTGCAGTAAAATTGGTTTTTTGGCTACATACAAATCTCAAATTTGTTCTCACAATATGTCGTCCATGAATGAAATGGATAAGGGGGACTTTGGACATGGAATTGCATCTGCTATGGAATGGAAACTATATATAGAGGAGTCCCTGGAGCATTGTTCATCACGGAACTTTCTAATTTAGTTCCTCCAAGAGATGTAAGCACCAGTGGTGAAAAACTAAGTTACCTGCACTCTAACACCCAAATTACACAAAACGTAGACAATTATATTGCATGCTCCATAATGAGCTCAAAGTTAGCATTATGCTACATACCATTCAAGGCAACAACCTTCAAAAAAATATAACAAAATAAGGCCCCAAAATAAAGCTTGCATAACCAAAATAAAGCCCAAAATCAACCTATTATAAGTTGGTGTTACTTCTTTTTGTTTGCCATTTGTTGCAATTGGGAAGTGGTGACAACATCCTTGTTTTTCCATCTCAAGCCTCTAGGCTTAAACCCAAGGTCTATACCCGTTAAACTTGCATCCTTATAACTTGAACCTGTTGGTAGAATCCTTTGACTTGAAATTTCAGGCTGTTTTTTAAAGAAAAAACTAAAATTAATATAGGTATAAACTTGCATTCATTTAAGAGACGGTTTGTGACAAACTTACGTTTAGTATTTGAATTCCACTTGCACTTGTGTAGATGCCAAATCCAACATTACTTGATCCACCATTAATTGGCGTCTTTGGTCCCCCTCTCGCAGAAGCTTCTCCAGTTGAACCTCTTCCTTTTTTTTGTCTAGCAGTTTGTCTTGTCCTTAGAGGTAGTTGACTGGTTATACCTCTTGTAATAGGAATACTTGTATCCACAAATGGTGGTGGTTGGCTTGTTTTTGCAGTTTCCCTTGCCCTCTTAACTCTACTGGTATCACCACAAATTGTTGTTGAAGAAGCATGACTATTTGATGTTGCTAATGCAAGTTGGTTGAATCTTGTTGGTCCAGGTTGGTAGAAGTTTGTTGGTTCAGGATGGCTACTTCCTTGTGAACTTTAGTAAATTGTGATTGTGAACTGTGGCTAGTTGGTTGTGAAGTATGGACACCAATCTAAATATCAAACATAAAGTTTGTTCATTACATTCAACAAGAATTTAAAAAAAGCACAAACAAATAATAAATTTTTTTACCTTGCAATATTTCTTGTTGTGGCCTTGTTGTTTACACTTGGAACAAGTAATTTTAACCCCTTGTTTGGACATCTTTCCATACTTCTTTCTTGGTTCATCTTTACTCTTTCTTCTATTTCTTGGAGGTCTACCAGGCATATGCTTAGGTTCAGGAGGCTCAATCCTTGAATTGTTAGTTTCAGGCCACAGATTTGGAATTGGTTGAATGAAATAACTATAAGCCTTTAAGAAGGTATCCTTCCTATACCAATGCTCCACAAGTGGTTCAGGTTCCTGTTCTATGTGGTACAAAGCAGAAATAGCATGTTGGCATAGAATGCCTCTCAATTGCCAAGTTCTACAACTACAAAATCTATTAGTCAAGTTGATTGTATGCCTATACTGCCCTTCTCCAATCTCAAACCCAACATCAGTATTCCAAAGCACCTTGCATGCCCTAGCCTTTTCCTTATTCTCCTCCAACATAAGTCTAGCCATAGGTGCAACATCACATATCCAGGTGTCAGCAAACTTAACCATATCCACAGTTCTAGTCATTAATTTTCTCCTAATTTCCTCCAACATGGTAATTATAGATTTGTGTCTACATGATAAGATCCGTGAGTTAAAGATTTCACACATGTTATTTTCAACTGTATCACTTTTGGAATGCTCTTGAAAGAATGCTTTAACCCATGACATTTGTGGATAATGCAATAAATCATCATTAATTTCATTACCAAGTCTGCTCATTTTGTAAAGCTCTTCATTGTACTTCACTTCAAAAGTTGCCTTGGAACATCCCTAGAATTGTTTTCTCCTTTTCTCTCCCTTCCATCTTTTACTCCAATTAGACCAGATGTGTCTAGCACACATTCTAACTTCAGCATTTGGTAGCAGTTCACCAACAGCTGCTTGAAGACCCTACAATAAAATACAATTCAAGAAATAAAATACATTTCTACATATCTACAAATATAAAAGTAATAGACAATTACCTTTGACATTACAGTAAGACCCTGTCCAGTACACAACTGCAAGTCCTCTTTCAAGTAGTTGATAAAGAAACTCCAGCTATGTTTAGTCTCCTTGTCCACAACTGCCCAGGCTATAGGAAACATCTGATTGTTTCCATTTCTTCCAACTGCTACAAAAAGTTCACCCTTACAAGCACCCTTTAAGAAACATCCATCAAATCCTATTATTTTTCTACATCCTTCCTTTCACCCTTTCTTCAATGCATCCAAGCATACATAAAAGTACACAAACAAATTCTTTCTTGGTACAGTTTCTCTATCCATCCTTACCCAAACAGAACTACCAGGATTGGTTTGTTTTATGACTTCAGCATAATCACATAACCTTGCAAATTCCATATTCCAGTCACCCATGTTTTCTCTAAGAATCATCATCTTTGCCTTGTAACAAATTATTCTACCCACATGCAGTCCTAACTTCTTCCTGCACAATTCTTGTATTTCCCAAATCCTCAAAAATGGTTGTTTAGTTATTTCATCTTTGAATCTACTTGCTAGGAACTTAGTTGTACACATTTTGTTCTTATTTGATGGTAGATTAACACCTTCAACAGCTTTTGCATCTAGCATATCAGTGTTATCATCACTATCACATTTTGAGCTATCAATATACTTCTCAGCTCCTCCCAATCTGCCAACATATCTATCCTTCATATTTATGCTAATATCTTCAAAACCTCTATCCACACCAGCCTCACCTATTGGTACTTCTTCAGTTATTGTTTTCTTCTCCATATCTTTTTTCTTTCTAAGATTAGGATTTCTTTTGTTTCTCCTTTCAGCCCTAAGGGATCTGAATTCTTCATCAGCATCTGAATCATCTTTATCTGGAATAGCATCTACATTTGTATCACTATTAGACAGATATGATTCAGCTTTATTCTGGTTTGTATCACCTCCTGGCAGTTCTGTATCAACTCCATTCAAATCTGAATCATTCTCCACAGTTCCCTCAGTATTTATACCCACAGATTCATCAACAAGACCAGACTATGGTAAAAGGCCAGTTGGAGCAGGCAATTCTTCCAACTCATTAATTTCATGGACCACATACACATGAAGCTCATCACCATCTACCAAGTCTTTCACAAATTCTAACAATTGAGTATCAGAAGTAACTTGAACTAATTCATTGTTATATTCACAGTAAAATCCCTTCACATTTGTATACCCAAGGTATTTAGTGTAGGAAAGAAACTCGACAAGACTAAAATGATCTTTATCTATCCCAACACCAAATACATCTACTTCTCGTTGGTAAGTAGGGTTAGGGTTTCCAACAACACCCCCCCCCCCCCTCCATGATGAAAACAAGTTAAAATATAGTTGTTCATATCTCGAAAAGAATACCCCCAATAAAAGGAAATACCCAAAAAGCCCCTTACTTTACCACCCAAAACCTATATTAAAAATGAAAATAAAAAAAGTGGAATCAACAACAATATACACCTTCAACAAAAATATACACCTTCTTGAAGAAAACAAAACACAGGTAGAAAAGAAAATACACCATTACCTTCAATTTCTCCAATGTCGCACAGCCCGATACCTCGTCAATACAACCTTAAACTTGAAAAATGGTGACATAAAATACAACAATGGTTATTACTAACAACAAATTGATGGGGAAAAAACGAAATACGTGTGAAGAGAGGGAGATTTACCTAGGGTTTTCATCGGAGAAGAGAGAGAAAGTTTAGTCCCTTTTCTTTGTTTGAAATCAGCAAAATGGTTCTATTTTTCCTTTTGTTTGGAAGAAAACTACGTGTAAAGAGGTTTAAAAGTTGGCATCATATAATTGGTCAGTTACTCCACATAGATCGGTTGTCTTGCACACGCTTATGGTCAACAGAAGTATGTGCAAAAAGTGTTAAAGTGACACATGGGGACCGTACGTTAGGTGTTCAAAATGAAAATGCTTCAGTTGAGGTGTCTAAGTGAAAGATTGTGCCAAAGTTTAGGGGACCACCGATGGGTTCCCACTATATATATATATATATACATATATATATATATATATATATATGTGTGTGTGTGTGTGTGTGTGTGTGTGTGTGTGTGTATATATATGTATGTATGTATGTATGTATGTATGTATGTATAAAGAGAGAGAGAGGGAGTAGATCGAGATATTTTTTCACTTCAAAATAGATTTGAACTAATTAAATCACATGAAAATATTTTTGGTTTCTTATTTAGTGGTAAATTGAGATCACTAGATGGTGAGAATTTAAAAGGCCATTGTCTTAACCTTGAACTTTCTTAACACATGCTCCCTCTGTCCTAATATATGTGACACTTTTCGTTTTTCGAAAGTCAAACAGTTTAAGTTTGACTGGGAATTTGCGCGTGAAATCTTCAATTTGTTTTAAATGAAATTTATGTATTTGTAATACATAAAAAGTACTATAAGTCACAACAATTGATAATTCAAAATGTTTAAAAGATCTATGAAAACTTTACGGTCAAAGTTAGACTTGTTTGAATCTCAAAATCCGAAAAGTGCCACATAAAATGTGACAGAGGGAGTAATAGTTATTCTACTATAGATGGTTTAGATTTATTTTTTGAATTAAAAGTGCTAAAAGAAATAATACAAGTAGAAGATAATGATCTAATGAAAATACTCAATCAAATAAAAGACTTGATTCTTTTCCAAATACACATATTACTTATAGAATAATGTTAAATCAACTAGTCACCCAACCCTTGAGTCTTCCCCTTCCAACCAATGTCCACAGCAACACAATCTATATCGATCAAGTATTCACAATAAGTTTTTGAAAATAACAATACCCAATTCATATACTTTGAAAAATGGGTCAATCAACAAAACCCAATTCCGAAAATGAAGTTTGAATTCGAAAAATCAATACTTGAAAATGTTACTCAAGGCCTTAGGAACTCATTGGCGAAACCCATTTCAAAAAAGGACTCAAAATCAATTCACAATCTCCATTTCAGTTTAGAACTGAAGTTTTTGAAAAACCTTGTCATTTGCCAATCAAAATCCCAAAATTTGATGTTAAAATCCATAAAATAATCCAATGAAAATGAAGTTCTAGTATCACAAAAGCTTACCCAAATGATTTAGCACAAGAAATTCTTTCGAAAAACGCCTCCAACGGTTTCCCAAGCTCAAAAATGGAAAATTGGGCTTAAACCCCAAAATTTGCAGGCAAATATCCTCTCTGAAGTCGCTTAAGCAAACACTAGTTTGCAAAGGCAAACTCCACTAAAAGCTCAGCCTTCACAATCGTGAAGGTTTGGATTTCCATTTGCTTTGCTTTCAGGATCATGGTCTCGCAATTGCGACACTTGCGAAAGAGAACCCCCTATCGCGATCGCGAGGGTAATAAATATCAAACCTCAGCAAAATCAACCAACTCTCAAAACATCAAAAGGACCCTCGAAATTCATTCGAAACCCCATACACAGAAACCACATATGCAAATCGATTATACTGGAATTTTAGACTCAATGGAACTGTCGAAACACGAATTTAAGGTCTCCTTGACCCGACATCCGTGAAGATCACAAGAAACTAACATAACGCCTAAAAGACTAAAACAAACTTGATACCTCTCAAAAATCAATCAAGACCTCACCTATATCTAAAATCATCTCCCGAAACCAATGAAACTCTCAGAATTTCAATTCCAGCATCCGAACCCTGAATGTTGACCAAAGTCAACCCAAAGGCTAAATTCTCAACAATTTCCAACTTAGGATCTCAAATCATCAAAAGACTCCAAATCTGAATCGACAACTCTAACAGAACAGTTTCCACATTCTGGAGCTGATGGAATTGATGGAATTCTATTCCGACACTCGAAACTCCAAAAGGCATCGAAAACCATTATTTAACCACATTAGCCTTTCATACTCAAATCTTACCAAATTCTCAACTTTAAATTCAAATTTTGAAACCAATTTTCAAAACTCAATCATAAAAACAACTTGGGGTCAATATCGGGTGGGCAAAACGATCACTACATTTGTTTACACCCATATATATATATATATACACACACACACACAAAAATTCATAATTGTTTAAATTGACACATAAATCACATGATTATAGTATACTAATATGACTGTTCAATATATCCTAAATCCTAATCCTATTATAGTCGAAATAACAAATAGAAAATATCTAACTTTGAAGTATAGAAAAACACTAAATTGAAGTTGTTGACTCTTTTCTTTGCATTGGTGAAATAAAGGTGAGAATAGAACAACCAACGACTCTATTATTGAGGTAATTTCAGTTTCAGTCTATCTTGTAAAGATGGTAGACTGGAGCAGACTTCTCTTAGATGTGTTTAAGTGTCATGATTGGCAAGTGAAATTGCATTTGGCAGAAACGGGTGTGGAGATAATATTTATTTGTATGACTAAGATTTGACAGTAGAGGCTTTTCTTTCACAGTGCTGTATTTTGGGTTTGTTGATTTTACGAATTATCGTGCAAAGGGACCTAGTCCACAGACAAGTCAACTGTGTGCAAATGTAAACCTGTACTTTCTGCAGTGGTTGGTACTTTAGGCAGCAGAGGCACTGCAACGGCAGGCTACCTTGACCAATGGCATGCATCTTAGGTTTTGTCTCTCTTATAAAAGAACAAGTTACAAGATCAAAACCTAATTTTTGCAATCAAGATTATTCACAAAAAACAAAAGTAATTTCAAGGAAGAACATTGTTCATACTCAACAAGGACCTGATCGAGTGTTACAGTGTCTTGAGTTGTTGTTGTGTTTTGTGTCTTCTACTCTTATATTGTAAATTATACTCCTATGATATACAGGATAGTAGATTGTTTCTTCTCTTATCTTTGAGATTTGAGCTGGTTGCTAGAGTTAGTTGTGGTGTAGTGTTGAAATCTATATCGACTAGAGTTGGTGTAGTGGGCAATAATGTTATTTCTTGGTTTTTTTGTAATAGAGGTGTTACAAAATATTTATTTATTTACTTGAGTTTGTAATTACGAGTTGCTTGAAGTTAGTGATGCATTGAGAAATCATGTGAGACAGGCAGTGGCAGAGCCACCTTACTATTAGGGGCACTGGAAAATTATATAATTTATACATGGTCAAAATAACTTTTTAGGTATATATAGTAGATGTCAAACCCCCTTTGACCACTTTGTGTGTCTATTTTTTCAGATTTTGAACCCTCTTATTGAAAATCATGGTTCCGCCACTGGAGACAGGTCGTAGTATTTTCCTCCTTTGAGCAAGGAGGTTTCTACGTAAACATATTGTGTCATTTTACTTTCAGCATCTAAGTTAAATACTCTGTTAACCGATTTTGTAAAGGGACCTGGTCTCTTAACTTGTGGCGGACTCATATAAGCCAACACATAACGTAATACTTATCTGCTGCATCATTGCCTAGCTGATTTAATGTAGCTCTGCTTTTCCTCTTGAAATTTATCTTCGCTTTCTTTCACGCATAATAAACAAAGAGATAGGTCTCATTATGTAGAAAGTAGATCTTTATTCTCGTTATGTAGGAAGTAGAAAGGCATTCCTTTCCTTTGATAATTGTTCTTTGGTACCCAGTCCTCCCAATTCCTTTCCCGCGAGTTAGAACCTAGGACAAATGTCTTGTATTTAAGCAGAGAAGGATGAGCTTATTATCAACCCATGCGCCACCAGGCCCTCGGTGATTTCAGGGTCGTAAAAACATGCGGATATTTGCAGAAAGCATCACTAGATTGACATAAAACAGTATAAACAATAATTCTGTAATTTAATAAATCAAACGCAGAGCACCTAAACGCGGTCACTTCGTGAGCAAGAGCGCATACGCATGCACCTCATTGTAATTGTTTTTGAATCATTACACTGGACTGGACTACATTATCATCACATAAACAAGGAAAAATGCTCTAATATGCCGTCGAACTTTAAAAAAGGCTCATCTATACCATTCGTTAAGAAATTGGCTCATCTATGCCATTTCTATATGAGAAAAGACTCATCCATGCCATTATTTGTCATGGATGTCATGAGTCCACTCGATTAATATTTATTGTCATTCAAAAATAGCATCTTTTACTTACAAAATAACGAATACATTATGAGCACCAAGGATATGCACCTTCAAGTAAGTACCACCAAATATGACTTTATTGGTCGAAGAAATTGTCAAAACTCAATTCCATAATGCAGAGTAAACATGATATACTAGATGAAAAGTAGTACATACATGCACGAATTTTAGAAAAGAGATAGTTCTCACACTGTTCAAAATTAATGAGTGCAAAATACACAATAAATACAGATCAAATTGCACAGCTCTTTAAGCTATTATTAAGTAGAAAAAAATGAATTCCTACTTCTACAAACAGCACATAACACCAACAAATTGAAGTGGCAGCTGTGGTGTCATGAATAACAATACACGTAATAGATACTTATTGACTTTAGGTTACAGCTGTCTTGATCTTCTGAAGTCTCACATCCAGTGCGGCAAGAATGGAGTCAACTTCACTCAGCTCTAGACTGCCCAGCTCGAGAAGACAAGATAATGCCAACAATAAGCCCATACAGAGCCAAGGCTTCAGCGAAAATGAGAATGAGGATCATCCCAACAAAAAGCTTGGGTTGTTGTGCATTAGCCCTAGAAAATGATTGTTGTTCAGTACACAAATAGGAATCATTTATAAAGCTACGATCAGCTTGACAACAGAAATACAAATAAACCATCCCAACCAAAGTGAATAGAATGGATCAATCCTAAGCTGAATATGTAATAACTAGCCTGCAACAGTCATTAGATTGAGTGTTTGGTCGTTACATGCCATGCATAGTTTAGGCAAAGTCATATAGACTTGAGAATAAAAGGTAAAGAATTTAAACAGTTTTAATGGGTGAGAAGTCGTCGTATTTTTTTTTCCTAATATGTAAACAGTTAAATATACCCCTACTATATTTCAACTATATTAAATGCCAACATGCACCTTCATCTGGGACAGTTTGCTCTGCAAGCAGAGCACCTTAGACCACAAAAATTGCAAGATTCGAAAAAAACCATTGAGCCCTAACTAACCACTGGGATTGACATGCAAGAATGTTATTTTCTTTTTTATTCACTTCCCACTTTCTTAGGACAAATGCTTCTACAAGACTTCAGGTCTCTCTTTAATTTTATGTCACATAAGTTTCCTTTCCAGGAATACAACAACAAACCCAGTATAGCCCAAAATGCGGGGTTTACTTTTACAGGGATGTCACAAAATAATCAACCAACAGGTTATGTTAACAGCTATCTGCTATCCCCCGACTGATGCAGGATGAGACTAGTGCTTATCTTTGTTTTTTAACTTAATGGGAAAATTAAATCTTGACAGACTGGAAAAGGTCAATTTTAATAGCAGCTTGAAACTGCAAGAAAAAGAAAAGAAATAACAGCACACATTGTCACTAAAATTTATTTTCTAAGAAGAGGGAAAAGCAGAACAGAATAATCATAAATAGCACTCCTACAAGTCCTGGCAATCATAGAAAATGAAGATGTTATTTTTTGACAACTTTTTGTCACATGTTACCTTTTAAGTAGTATATATTCGAAAGGGTAGCGAAAAAGAGGAATGGTGTTTTTACATATAAAGCATACACCCGCACTTTGGAACAGCAGAAAAGATAGTATACATCTTTCGAGAAAGGAAGAATGTTATTGACCTAAGCCAAACAAGAAAAGGCATTCTTTGAATAGTGATCCCTAAGTTTTCCAAAGCAACAACTAAGAAAATGCAAATGCAAGCCCCTCAAGAGTGCATGAGATTAAATTGCCACACAATATACCTTTTGACAAGTTATAGTAATTTAAGATGTATTACAGGCTCAACTTATGGACAAATATTTGCACCCAAGGGTGTGGCCTAGTGGTCAATGAAGTGGTTGAGAATCCCAAGGTCTCAAGTTCAAAACTCAGTGGGGACAAAAAACACTAGGTGATTCTTCCTATTTGTCCTAGCCTAGGTGGATAAAGTCTAAGTTGCTCGGACTCTTCACTTTTGGTGTTGCACCCGTGTTGACACGACATGGGTGTGGGTGTGGGATCCGTGTACGATTTGGTCAGCCAATTTTGGGTACTTTGACCAAAATCGATGGGGAAAGTCTGGACAGTTTTAATGATTTTTGTAATCAATACAAAAGCTAAGGTGAAATTGAAGAAAAAGAAATATTTTTTATATAGAAATTTCTATGTCACTCCTTTTTTTTTTTCATCTCCTACAAGGATTCTCCTCAAGTTCTTCACATAATATCTCATAATTTAGGTTTTATAACTCTATTTTTATATATTTTAATTATTTTTAGGCAAATCACCCGCACCCGTATCCATACATGGATCCATATCTCTGACTCTTAGAAATTAGATCATGAAAGATCCGCACCCGTATCGGACACATGCACCCGAGCAACTTAGGATAAAGTTATTTGGTACATGTTGTTGGTGGGAGGTGGCATGTATCCAGTCGAATTACTCGAGGTGCACGAAAGTTGGCCCAAACATCACGGTCATCAAAAAAAAAAAACTTATGGACAAACATTTCATTCGAAAATTTGAACTTTCAAAACCAATATAACATTTGAATATGTTCCTTTATCACCTTCTAGTCATGGTAATGTTGAATTTGCAAAACCAATATAACTTTGTTCTAAACTTGAAAACTAAAAAATAACCTGTGGAAGACAAATGTTCCCACTATCAAAGGATAATGGTACACAATGGTTAACTAAATATTTAATAACCAAGCAATAACAAACAACTTCATATATTCCAATTCATGTGGTACTATTTCCTTAATAGATCATTCCAAAAAAAAAAGGTGCCTTTTTATAATTGGAAACAATTTAATTTTGAATTTCTCATATGATCCTTAATGGCATGATATAAGCCAAATGGTCATGGCAGGTTTAAAACCAAAAGTTCCAAGTCTTTCTGTCTTTCTTGAACTTCATGATGAATCAAACTCTACCACATAAATTGGAACAGAGGAAGTAAAATAAGCAATTTCAAATTGGAGTCGGTATATATTGCAAATGTTTGCTACAATTTTTAATTATGCTCATTCCTACTTTTTAAGAACTGGTGAAAAGAATACAGCTCGTCTACTTTTTTCATGGTTACAATTTTTTATGACTGAGGTTGTTTCAACTATGAAACTCAGAGACAATGGGTCATCCACCTAAAAACAAGATTTAGTTCAATAGTTAGGTTTTGAACTCGTAGTACATGCCTATGATAAAACCGTGGAAAACTTTCTAATAGTTATATTACTCTCTCCACTTCAATTTGTTTGGCCTACTTCTCTCCACTTCAATTTGTCTACTTTCCTTTTTAGTTTGTTTAAATAAAGACTCTTTCCTTTTTTAGCAACTCTTTAATTTCAACTTTCCACATGAAATGTTTAAGACCACAAGATTAATGGAAATTATGGTACATTTGACATATCTTAATTTTATACCACAAGATTTAAAAAAATATATTTTCTTAAACACATTGACTACTAGATGACACCCTTGGATGCAATAATTATATTATTACTACATATTTTGTATTTACTTGCTCATCGAAAATAAAAACACAAATTGCTTCCACGCTAATTGAGTTGGTAGTATACTCAGTAGCTCACGTGGTAAGAACCCTCCTCCTTCAACCCTAAGGTTGTGGGTTCAAGTCACCAATGGAGTAAACAATATACTCCTCACTATAAATCATCATTTAAATATGTCTTAATCCATAATTTAAAATTTTAGGTTCTCAAGCACAATAAACAAAAGATAATGCTATCTTTCTTATTCAGAATTATTGTCTGATATACATTATTAGCACAGTGTGATTCAATTTAGTTGTTGTGTTATACGGAAGGGGATCTAAAATTAAGATGGTGAACTGAAGAATTAAATTGAACCTTAATTAAAATTACCAAGCAACTATGTTCTCTATCTGAACTCTTTATTTTATTAATTTCAAAAGTTCCCTGCAGATGTTAGAATGCAATTTTCACAAATCATAACATTGCAAAAACACATACCAAGGCATCTCGATTACATTCTACTAGATCAACTCTCATTGGAACTCTAGTTCCGACTGCTAAAAAAATTTCTCTTCTTCTATTTTTTTGTAAAACTGTTTGACAACTAAAAGTTTATCCTCTCCATGTTACCAAATGACGAACAGTAGAAAGACCATACCAATTTGTTCTAACAGCACAACACTAAAAATCAATGTGGTGGAGTTCTTCATATATGATCTTTCACATTCTAACTATTCAATTAAGATTCAACAGGCACTAGCAAGCAAAGAAAGAAAAGGACAAGGAATCAATACCTAACACCAGCATCTCCAACAATACCAATAGCCATTCCAGCAGAAAGGCCAGCAAGACCACAAGCAAGTCCAGATGAGAGATGAGCATAGCCATCAAATAGGTAATAGGACTTTGTTTTGGGGTTAATCCCGGTACTGATGATCACAGCAATAATCAAACCATAAATACCTAACACACCAGCCATAACCACTGGAACAATTGATTTCATCACCAACTCCGGCCTCATCACTCCCATTGACGCCACTCCAACACCACTCTTTGCTGTTCCATAAGCTGCCCCCATACCTACGAATTATTCAAAATAAAATTAGATTTGTGATCAGTTGCAAATAAGCATAAGATGAGCTAGGCCGATTCGCATAAGATGTGCTCGTATCTCCAGCAAAGACAGATCCAATATTTAATGCTTATAAATGCAAAATCTCACTGTCTTTAATAGTCATAACAGGTACAGATTTAATAAAATGATATAATTTTCAATACTGTTCAGCTCCATATATAAATCAAAAGCAACAAATTGAACTACTAGTAATAAAAAAGCAACGCTAGCAAATTAGCATAAGGAATAAATTATGATCAGAGGTCGATCGGAGATTTTAAGCTGGTAGATGCAAAGAACCAGCAGCAGTGCTAACATTATTCAAACGATTTCAAGAGTTGACTAGAAGACAAAATTCAAACATCTGCTGCCATAGACTCTGTAGATCTAAGCTAGAACTTACATGAGAAGACGAGGGCAGCAGCGGCACCAAGGAAGCCGAAGAAAGGAGCAGTTTCATCTCCGGCAAAGTTCGACATTGTGGTTAAGATTTGGATCTGAGAATTTTGAGTTTTGGAGCTGAATAGATCTTTTTCTCCACCCTCACGCTGTGTCCGTTGGTGTTGAAGCAAATGGAATAGTTGATAACTCGGTCATAATGGGTTTGGGCTTTCCAGGCTATTTTGGGCCGATTGCACACCTTGGATTTTATGAGGGGATAACATTGAAAAAATGGCACCGCATGTACTCTCTTTTAACTAATTGGCAACATGTAGCCCCTTTTTATTTTTATAACGAAAAAAGGTTTTTTAAAATTAAAATTGGCATATTTTGGCCCTTTTGGTCCACATTAATATATGGGAAGTAATTTATATTTAAATTAATTATTTTTTTAAGTTGGTGGCAGCATGTTGCAGTTTTATTGAGAAGGGGACTTTGTTCCCTTTTTTTTTTCTCCTCTTTTCTCATATGCATGTTTTCTTTGATTGGTGAATATTTATTGATAATGTAAACATTTATATCATTCTTCTTCAATCCTTTTAAACAAAAGTGTTAAAGGTGATGTTGTATCTTCTCTAGAAGATTTGCATGGCTAACAAAAGTGTTAAAGTTGATGTTAAATCTTCTCTAGAAGATTTGCATGGCTTCACTTTTTATATTGTTGTTAGCTTTTTTCTTGGTTTTTTAATTTTTCAAGTTGAAAAATTTATATTTGGGCGAAAATTAAGGAGATAGTAATTGATTGTGGGTATCAATTGCCATGATTAAGAAAAATATTTCTAGAATTATTCCTAAAAAAAGGAGATTTTGATTCTTATTTTGTTGAATCTCCACCCAAAACTTCAAATTTTAGTCACGCAAGTTCTTCGCGGTATCGGATTCGTAGTACAGGTAATTTTAAAGGTAAACAATGTGAATCAATTGGTGTTGTTGATAAAAAAAAAATCAGAAAAGAGTTATTTCAGTTGAGGTTGCTAGAAGGAGAAGGATTATAGAAAGTGATGAATCATCTAACTTTGAATATTTTTGACTTGTGTAATGCTGGACATTTTAATTTGCAAGTGCAATCCTCATTTACACACTGAAGGAAGAATATGGAATGTATACAAATTTTTAGTGAATGAATACATGGATATGTATACATGAATTTTTGTATACATGATTGTTCATTCAAATGATAAAAGCTCATTCATGTGATAAAAGACTATTCGATTCAGTGTTTACATTTTTAGTGAATGAATACACGGATATGTATACATGAATGCATTGTATACATGATTGTTCATTCACGTGATAAAAATCTAATCATGTGATAAAAGATAATGTAATTAACTGTTTACCTATTATAAGTGATTGGATACACAAAGTATATAATTTTGTAGTGGATAACATAGATTTATATGTCTAGTTATACTAATTGAATTGAATAATACATTGACGCAATTGACGCACTTGATCTGTTCACTTTAAACTAATTCTTTCAAATTGCATAATTTTCAATGATAGACTTCAAAATCTTCTTATCCTTATATAGTTGACCTTCTAATGGTACGTTAGCAGCATCACTTTCAATAATATTGCATTGTTGAAAATATGCAATCTCCCGAGCAGCCATGTCGTTATATTCAATTACATTCAAATTATATGTGTTGGTGTTACCATGAGCTATTATTTCGGTATTGACCTCCCCATATTCTTCTCCATTAATTGAAAGTGTATGATGAATATCTATAGTTTTCCAAGTTATGCACAATGGATAGTCTTTGAAGTTTCCTGACCCTTTCTTCAATTTGATGTATACTCGTAATTCCATAGTGTTTCATATCAACATCGGCATAGAATTGTCATCAATATTATAATGAAAATCAAATGAATTCAAGGAAGTATCAACATTTAGATGACTTGAAATTAAGCATGTGAATCCATTGAAATCAATGTTTGTTGTAATAACCATCCCCTCCATGGAATAATGTAC
Organism: Solanum bulbocastanum; assembly: GCA_037074985.1. Taxonomy (NCBI): domain Eukaryota; kingdom Viridiplantae; phylum Streptophyta; class Magnoliopsida; order Solanales; family Solanaceae; genus Solanum; species Solanum bulbocastanum. The sequence continues at coordinate 43,180,017 of CM073606.1, read as the reverse complement.
AAAATTATTTGCGCTATCCCATTCTCCACTATGATGAATCAACACTATCAAAAATGTCATCTATTTGTTGATGTTTGTAGTAGAACCTTGTTGATTTTATTTTTTTTGTATTGGATACATGAATTTTTATGAATTGATGGAGTTTATGGATACTGAATCGCTAATTATCTATGGGGAGTTTATATGGCTTCCCACATTCCATTTTTAATGTTGTGTGTGGCGGTAAGTTTCACAAAAAAAATTTTAAAAACAAAAAACCATATTAGTATGTCGTCTGTTAATATGGGCTAATTTGTGCTCTCTTTTTTTTGGTCTATTAAATGCTATTTAATTATGGGCTATTTGCTACTAATTTTCCATAACAGTTGTATATATATATGTCATTTACTCGATAACATTCAACACCAACTATTTTGCACAATTGCTATACACCAAACTAGTCTAGAGCTATTCAAAAAGGTGTTTTTTTAAAAAAAAAAAATTACCCAAGTATACATTTTATTTTATCATAATCTCTAAAATTTTCTACCATTTAAAAAAGTTTCAAAAATCTCATCTCAAATACATTACTCCCCTCTCGCTGATACATCTCTATCTCCCTCTTGAATACATCCCTCCCCTCTTGGATACATCCCTCCTTTATGTATCTAGATGTGTATTGATGTATCCGGAAGTCCAGTGATGTATCTGGTATCCATAAATTTTAAGAAATTCTTGTAATTTAAAAAATAGTAGAGAAATAATGTAATTAACTCTTAAAACTATGAGATTTATGTAAAGTATACTTTTTTTTTCATTATTTCCATAGTACTTAAGCTATATTTGTAAAAAGAACATTAAAACATGGACAAAAAGTTAGTGATGACCAAAAAAGGCATTGGGCAGACAATCAAAAAGTTTGAAACTCAAATTTCTTATTGGCCCATTTTGCCAAATGCTCGATCATTCAAACCAGAGGTTAAGGGTGCGCAACGGATCGGAACGGAACCACCGGACCGGAACGAACGGGTATCGGACCGGAACGGATCGGAATGGAACGGGATGGGATAAACGGGACGACACATCTAGCTATTTCAAAAAATGATAAAAAAAAATTTAGTTATTTTGATTTTTTGAATTACGAAAATATGAATTTTTTTTTTCTAAGTTTAAACTTTAAATTAATTGTTTTAAAATTTATAATGTAATTTTAGTTTTTACTTAAGTTTATTTTAAAGATATATTTTTTTTTAATTTTTACATATTAAGTTTAATAAAGTTTTTTTAAAAAGTTTTTTAGCTTAGTTTTCAAATTTCAAGATTTGAATCTTTTGAACTTTATAAGTTCTTACCTGTTAATATGTTATAAATTATAAGTTATATTTATAACTTGTAATTTAAACAACTTAAGTTTGTAATTTTAAAAAAATAAATAAAAATAAGGATAAAACAATGACACAAATGCATGTTTAAAAAATATCAATCCAATTTATTTAAATTTGTATTACAAATTACAATTACAATTTATAACTATTAGTAGAGTGCATACTTTACGCAACCACCTTTTAGGAAGGGTTCTGTTTCAACTAAGCCTCAAATATAATATTAATAGTTGTATAGTCCCGTAAAGCCTTTCTCTAACTCAGCTATAGATTGACCGTAATCAACTACTGGTCTTGGTAAAGCTCGTTGACGATCTTGAAGTTCCATGCCATCGTCACTACCACATCCAATGGCTGAATCTATGAAAAGTTCATATTGACTATCTAACTTTGGAAGTCCTTGATTTCTACGATCAGCATTTATCCAATCTCTAAAAAGCACCGATATCTCCAAACTGTCTTCTGCTAACGAATATCTATGGTCTCCAATTTGAAATCTTGCTGCGCTGAAAGCTGCCTCTGAAGCTACTGATGATCCTTGAATTGCAAGCACATCCTTCACCATCCTACTAAGTTTTGGAAATTGAGTTTCACGAGCCCTCCACAAGTTCAGTAGTTGTGGTATACCTTCATCGTTTGTAATATTATCTGAACCTTGTTCAAGATATTTAACAAATTCACATTTATTAGAAGAGCCAAGACCAAGTTTATGTTTCACTCTACCATGGGCACCTACTCGAGGCATAAACATTTGAGGATTTTCAACATTATCTAAGGAACAATATTTATCATACATTTCTTTATCAAGTAATTTTATACTATTTTTACATGTTACCAAATCAGGTTGTTCTTCTGGTTTAATATCTAAATTTTGATAAATGCATTCAACTAAAGCTTTTGGACCATATTCTCTATAATCAGGGTTGAAAAGAATTGCAGTTAAATAAATTTGAGGGATAGGAAAAAAATATTTCTTAAATTTTGTAATCATAACTTCAATAGCACTAGCAAATGATTCATTTGTTTTATATTCAAAAAAGAGAGATGAAATCTCACATATATGTATTAAAATTTCGGAAATAGTAGGATAATACATTCCATAAAAAATTTTAGTAGCATCATAAAATGATTTCAAAAATATTCTAAGTTCATTTACTTTATCCCAATCACTATCATTAAGTTTTAATTCAGGATAAGCATTATGACTATTAAATTGCATAGTAATAGGTTCTCTATATGTATAAGCAACTTCAAGCATATCATAAAAGGAATTCCATCTAGTTTTTACATGTTTAGGAACTTTTCTAAACGGAAGTTTACATACATTACAAAGCTCTTTAAATTGGTTAATTCTACTACTACTATTCATATGAAAAATATAAAAACAAGCATTATCAACTTTATCACAACTATTTTCAAATAATTTCACACCGTCACTAACAACCAAATTTAATACATGCGCAGCACATCTAACAAAAAAGCATAATTACTAATAGGACAAATTCTAGGTTCTAGCATATTAATAGCATTTAAATTAGCAGAAGCATTATCTAAAGTAATACTAATGACTTTATCACAAAGACCGAAAAAATCTAAAATTTCCAACACAATAGTAGCAATATACATTCCAGTTTTTCTCTGTGGACAACTTTTATAACCGATAATTCTTTTTTGTAAATTCCAATTATAATCAATCCAATGCGCAGTAACAGTTAAATAATCAAAACCATTAGGACTACAACCCATATCAGTGGTAATAGCAACTCTACAATCCATTATTTCAAAATAGGCACGCAAAAATTGACAATGTTTTTCTTGAAATTCAAAAATATCTCTTTTTACCATGCTTCTTGATAAGCCTTCAAAACTAGGATTATATGTATCACGAATATATACAATAAAACCCTGATGTTCTCCTAAACTAAAAGGTAAACCACAAACAACAACCATTTTTGCAAAATTTTCACGATCACGATCCTTATTATAAGTTCAATGTGTAAGAGGACCACTTGGGTTTGAAGTATTTAATTCACCTTGAACCATATTTGACTCTCTAGCCGATGCTCCAATGCTAGAATTTTCACAAACATTAATAGAAAATAAATATGCAAACCACTCTTTACTATGTTTTTGCATCAAATGCTTTTTTAATCCCCCCGTTGAACCTCCACTCCCACCAGATTTATAATTAAAATGTTGTTTACAAGGATTACATATACTAAAAGTTTTTTCTTCATTCAAATAATAAAATTTTCACACAGTTGATTTTAAAGTACGTTGTACTTGGTTTTACCTCTAGTTGGAACAATAGGGGGACGACTAGTTTCAACCGGAGGATTGTCCTCCTGAGGTGGAACTTCAGTACTATTGAGGTCGGGACTAGTCGGTGTATCATCTAAATCTTCTTCATCAATTTCTACTTCTTCGTTTTCTTGATAATTACCATAATGTCTTTCATAAACCTCTTCGGGAATTATAGGAGTATCCGAATTAATTTCTATAGGATCGGAATGAGAAAAACTAGTTTCATTCACATGAGTAAATTCATCAGTATTCATTCTAACAAGAGGAAATTTAGATTTAGAAGAACTAGAACCATTCTTATTTTTTGTAAATATATTTTTTACTCTGTATACAATACCTTTTTTACCTTCACTTTTTTTAGAAGACTCCATGATATAAAATTATAAATTATAAAATACGAAATTTAACAAGAACAAATAAAATATAACAAGAACAACTTACAAATAATAAATGCAAAAAATAAATATAAGATTAAAGAGTGGAATGAAGTTACCAAATGTTTGTGTAAATAACAAATGATTATAAAATTGATGTCGAAACTTGAAGTTTGAAGAAGATTTCTACTCCAAAATTCACCAAATGATTATTGAAATCTTCACAATTACAAAATAATATGATTGAAATTTGAAACTTGAATATTGAAAGTCTGAAACTTTGAGAAAGATTGAGAATTGAGAGAAATTGATGATTGCTAATTGTTAAATATTGTAAATATGTAAATTGTAATTAAAAATATAAAGAGAGGGAGTATATATAGTTTTTAGAAATTGTGAATTTGTGATTATATGTTGGAATTAAAAAATATAGCCGTTTGAATTTATTTCCGTTGGGGTCTTGGGGATGAGACAGGTCGACAGGGGCAGGGGGCAGGGGTAGGGGACTAGGGGGCAGCAACTTTTCAGAAAAGCTGCTGCAGTTAGGACTTGGGAGTTGGGAAAGGTAGCTGGCCAGCATGCCTTCACCTAACACACACACACACATATATATTTTTTCTATATATAAATTATAATATAAAATATAAATTAATTAATCGAAATCGGAATAAACCGGTATCGAGACACCGGTATCAAATCATGATACCGTTTCGTCTCGTGTACCGGTTCACGGTGTCCCGTTCCGTCCCGAAGACTACCGGACCGGAACGAACCGAAATGGCACCGGACTAGTACCGGTCCAACCCGGTCTGGTGCCCAGCCTTACCAGAGGTCATCAACACAAATATTTTTTTTTGAGTGGTCCTTAATTTTTTTCTGTCAAATTAGAGGTCTTAAATTTTTATTTTTTTAGTACTTTAAGTGATAAAAAAGAGAGTCGAAAATATCTTTGACATCGAAAAAACACAAGTTATACCTGACAAGTCATAATCTAATATCTACAGAATTTATGTCGATAGAGGTAAATATTTAGTTTCAAAATGTTATGTCTTAAGAAGTTCATAACACATAAGTTTTGTTTTACAAAAATATAACAATGTCTTAAGAAGCTCATAACCCACGAGTTATGTTTTTACAAAACTTAAATCGATGGAGGCATAAATTCAATATCATAACAAAGTTATGCCTTAAGAGGCATAACTTATTCCTACAAAACTTTTACCAGACAAGACAAAAGTTCTCTAAACTTATGTGTTGAGAAATTATGTCATAGTTAAAAATATTTTGGCCCACAAATATTTCATTAAATGAACAACAGGGATAAAAATTAAAGACCACCCCCGAAATCCATGCAAAAACTTCCCAAATTTAGTCCCCAACTCAATAAGGCTATGCGAGTGTCCCAAATTTACTAGTCCCTCCGTTTCTATTTATATGTTGTCCTACTAAAAATAGATGTTCCTTAATACTTGTCATTTCACAAAATTAATGCATAAATGACATTATTCTTGCTATTTTACCATTGAGAGTTATTAGCCTTGAAAATATGTATTTGACCCACATAGAAAAACAAAGTAATTAATTAATCAAAATAAATTTAATTCATGTTCATTTATTGAAAATTTGACTTCAATAGAACACTAAATAAAAGTTGATAACTTTACTTAATTTCTTAAGGAATGTGAAACCTAAAATGATGGCAACTAAATAGAAACAGAGGGAGTAAAACCATATTCTATGATCAATCCAAGATATTGTCCCAACTGTAAGTCATCAAACTCTTTTATTGTTTTGAACTTGTTCTATATTTTTCTTAAAAATGCATTGCCTTTGAATAATGTGATGCAATAGCAGAATAAATTAAGTTTGGGTGGTGCCCCTCTTAGTTTATGTAACTGAAAATCAAAATAAGAAAAGTTTCATAAAAGAATCAGATGGAATTTGCTATCTGTTAATCCATGAGAAGGATTAGCATAGGAAGACGGTAAACAAAACTGGAATTTGTGTCCAACTTGACTAGCATGTGAAATTAGTAGGTCTACGATCATATAAGGAGACAACAACACGTTACACAACTCTAACACCCTTCTGCATAACCCATGTTTAAACTATTAGGATCGTTTGGTAGGAGGTATTAATTAAAATAGTCCATGGATTAAAATTTAGTTCAACAAAAACATTGTTTGATTATTTTATTTAACCAATCCATGGATTAGTTATACCCATACAAGGTCTTATTTTATCCCTAAAAAAGGAAGGAATAACAAATCCAAGGTTTAACAATCCTTGGATAAGACCCCTAAATGACTAAATTATCCCAAAAAAAGTTTTCCTAATTTTTTTTTTTTTTTTTTGTAATTTAATGTTCCTTTTTATTTATATGATAATATTTATAAATATTCTTTTAACTTCTCCAAATTCGTTCCATGTAATTTGATGATTTTCAAACTAATATTTTTTTCTCCATGTTTGATTTGTTATATTGAGTTGATTTTTTCGGTTTCTTTTTTTTAAATATAGTTTGTCGATTGACCACTTGAACTATTTTTTTTTTTAAATAAGCTTCGCGTATTTGAACAATTTAAGTAGCGTTAAATCTATGTTAAGTTTAAGGTATATTTGACCAACAAAAAATTAGAAATATACCGTGCTATCAAGGATCTCTATAGTTGGCATATCACACCTCAAAATTAATATAATATATATATATATATATATATATATTAGTATTTAACTTGACTAGTTAAATGAAATACAAAATCTCATAATAACTCAAGGGTATAATAGGAAGGAAATTTTTTCTAGAGTTTTAAACTAGACATAAGATTGGGTGAGAAACAATGAACCAAACACTCGATAAAAACTAATCCCTGCATTACTAATCCCTGCATTACTAATCTTTACATTACTTATAATTCATGCGTTAGTAATTCCTGCATTATGTGTACCAAAGGACCCCTTTAGAGTGTAAATGACATAAAACAAGAACTTAACATTGTGACATGCAACAACAAAGCGGGGTTTAACTATAATATCATTTAAAGAAAATGAAAATTGGACTGGATTAAACTTGCAAAGCTCTTGTGAATATTGTGTATTGCTGTTTTCAGGTTAGAAAGTAAAATAAAAATTTCCAAATTAAGTTTAAGATATTCTAGAAAAAAAATTATTGTGTATTGCTGTTTTCAGGTTAGGAAGTAAAATAAAAATTTCCAAATTAAGTTTAAGATATTCTAGAAAAAATTATTCGCCGTCTGTGGGGATCGAACCCACGACCACGTGGTTAAAAGCCACGCGCTCTACCACTGAGCTAAGACGGCTCAACCAATACGAAACTGTCAACACTATAATATATACGTATACTAATCCGTAATTGTTTAAACATGAACCACATAACTATAATAAGGTGACTATTCAAAATATCCTAATCCTATTATAGGCGAAATAACAAATAGAAAATATCTAACTTTGAAGTATCATAGAGAAAAACACTAAATTGAAGTTATTGATTCTTTCTTTTGCATTGGTGGTGAAATAAAGGTGTGAATCGAATAATTAACGACTCTATTAATGAGGTAGTTTTAGTTTCATTCTTTATATCAATATTTTAAATTTTTGAAATTAAATTTTATTTCAAGTATATTAAATAATTGTCACCAAAGAAAAAATATAACTCCCTAAATATATAATACTAATATGTCATACATGTTGAGTCTAAATCGTGTGAATGGAATATGAAGAGTTGCGACTTTCATGAAGAGTTGCGACTTTCATGGAGAATTTTGAATTGAATGAAAAGTTGCAATTTTTATAAAAAATTGTTACTTTTATGAAGTTGTGACCTTTTTGAAGGGTCGTAACTTTTCCAAAGAGTTGTGACCTTTCCGATAAGGCACAATAAACATTTGTCCACAATATCCTTTATTGTCTATAAATAGAAGATTTCCTCTCATTTTACAACAATGAAATTCTGAAATTCTTCTCCTCCTCCTTCGTCTTCTTCTTCTTCTCGTGATATTACTTTCTCATACTTATGAATAGAGTAGGTTAAAAACATGAAAGTAGAATTTCAGCACAATATGTTGGAGTTTGAAACTCTAGAATCAATTTATGAAGTTTGAAATAGACACCGTTAATGAACTAATAATAAAATTTTAAAACAAGTATCATATGTGAAAATAAATAAATAAAAGTATTAAAATATATATTAGGAGTGAAATAAATACGTATAGTATTGAAAAAGAATTAGTTTATCCATGCTACCTATTTCAAAATCAAGGACAATTTCCGGAATTTTTAACTTTTAAAAGTTAAAACTTAATGATTATGTTCTAGATTCCAAAAGAGGTACCATAGTCCATGAGTAAAATACTATGATAATGGATGTCTCTTTTAAACTCAAGAACAATGTCGTGAAATTTTAACTTGTAAAATTTGAAACTTTATTATTTTATTATAAAATTCAAACATATATTGTTATAAAATTGCGATAACTTTTTTTCTTCATAATACTAAATTGAAACTTCATAATAGTATCTTGAAGTGTCACCTTTAAAAATTTAGAACTCCAATATATTATCATAAAGTTTTACTCCAAAAATTTTGGAACTAATACACTATAATGGAATGTCTTCATATTTTAGGTAAGAATATTTTTGTCCCCTTTTTTTGTTATATTAATTAATGGGGGAACCCATCGGTGGCCCCCTAAACTTGGCACAATCTTTCACTTAGACACCTCAACTGAAGCATTTTCATTTTAAGCACCTAACGTAGGGTCCCCGTGTGTCACTTTAACACTTTTTGCACAGACTTTTGTTGACCATAGGCGCGTGCAATGCAATCGGTCTACGTGGAGCAACTGAACAATTATATGATGCCAACTTTTAAGCCTCTTTACACGTAGTATTCCTCCAAACTAAAGGAAAAGAGGAACATTTTGCTGATTTCAAACAAAGAAAAGGGAAAGGGGCGGACTAAACTTACTCTCTTCTCCGAGTAAAACCCTAGGTAAATCTCCCTATCTTCACATGTATTTCTTTGTTTTTCCTTCAATTCGTTGTTAGTAATAACCATTGTTGTATTTTATGTCGCTATTTTTCAGGTTTAAGGTTGTATTGACGAGGTATCAGGCTGTGCGACATTGGAGAAATTGAAGAAATTGAAGGTAATGGTGTATTTTCTTTTCTACCTGTGTTTTTGTTTTCTTCAAGAAAGTGTATATTGTTGTTGAAGGTGTATATTGTTGTTGATTCCGCTTTCTTTATTTCATTTTTAATATAGGTTTTGGCTGGTAAAGCAAGGGGCTTTTTGGGTATTTCCTTTTATTGGGGGTATTCTTTTCGAGATATGGACAGCTATATTTTAACTTGTTTTCATCATGGGGGGTGTGTTGTTGGAAACCCTAACCCTACTTACCAACGAGAAGTAGATGTATTTGGTGTTGGCATAGATAAAGATCATTTTAGTCTTGTCGAGTTTCTTTCCTACACTAAAGACCTTGGGTATACAAATGTGAAGGGATTTTACTGTGAAGATAACAATGAATTAGTTCAAGTTACTTCTGATACTCAATTGTTAGAATTTGTGAAAGACTTGATAGATGGTGATGAGCTTCATGTGTATGTGGTCCATGAAATTGATGAGTTGGAAGAATTGCCTGCTCCTGGTCTTTTACCATGGTCTGGTCCTGTTGATGAATCTGTGGGTATAAATACTGAGGGAATTGTGGAGAATGATTCAGATTTGAATGAAGTTGATACAGAACTGCCTGGAGGTGATACAAATCAGAATGAAGCTGAATCATATCTTCCTAGTAGTGACACTGATGCAGATGTTATTCCAGATGAAGATGATTCAGATGTTGATGAAGAATTGAGATCCCTTAGGGCTGAAAGGAGAAACAAAAGAAATCCTAATCTTAGGAAGAAAAGAGATAGGGAGAAGAAAACAATAACTAAAGAAGTACCAATAGGTGAGGCTGGTGTGGATAGAGGTTTTGAAGATATTGGAATAAATAAGAAGGATAGATATGTTGGCAGATTGGGAGGAGATGAGAAGTATATTGATAGCTCAGAATGTGATAGTGATGATAGCACTGATATGCTAGATGCAGAAGCTATTGGAGGTGTTGATCTACCAGGTAGAAGAAAGAGCAAAAAGGTCAGGTATGATGATGAATGTACTGTTGCTATTTTTGAACTTGGAATGATTTTTTAGAATGCTAAGGAATTTAGAAAGGCTTTGGCAAAATATGCTGTTGAAAAGCATTATCAAATTAAGTTAAGGCCTAATGAAGCTCATAGAGTGAGAGCTAAATGTAAATTCAAAGAAAAATGCAAATAGTTGTGCTATGGTGCTATTGATAGGGATTCTGGTAACTTTATGATTAAGAATTACTATCTTATACACAAGTGTTTACCATCAAATAAGAACAAAATGTGTACAACTAAGTTCCTAGCAAGTAGATTCAAGGATGAAATAACTAAACAACCATCTTTGAGGATTTAGGAAATACAAGAATTGTGCAGGAAGGAGTTAGGATTGCATATGGGTAAAACAATTTGTTATAAGGCAAAGATGATGATTCTTAGAGAAAACATGGGTGACTGGAATATGGAATTTGCAAGGTTATGTGATTATGCTGAAGTCATAAAACAAACCAATCCTGGTAGTTCTGTTTGGGTAAGGATGGATAGAGAAACTGTACCAGGAAAGAATTTGTTTGTGTACTTTTATGTATGCTTGGATGCATTGAAGAAAGGTGGAAGGAAGGATGTAGAAGAATAATAGGATTTGATGGATGTTTCTTAAAAGGTGCTTGTAAGGGTGAACTTCTTGTAGCAGTTGGAAGAAATGGAAACAATCAAATGTTTCCTATAGCCTGGGCAGTTGTAGACAAGGAGACTAAACATAGCTGGAGTTTCTTTATCAACTACTTGAAAGAGGACCTGCAGTTGGGTACTGGACAGGGTCTTACTATAATGTCAGATATGCAGAAGGTAATTCTTTATTACTTTTATAGTTGTAGATATGTAGAAATACATTTTATTTCTTGAATTGTATTTTATTGTCGGGTCTTCAAGCAGCTGTTGGTGAACTGCTACCAAATGCTGAAGTTAGAATGTGTGCTAGACACATCTGGTCTAATTGGAGTAAAAGATGGAAGGGAGAGGAAAGGAGAAAACAATTCTGGAGATGTTCCAAGGCAACTTTTGAAATGAAGTACAATGAGGAGCTTTACAAAATGAGCAGACTTGGTAAGGAAATTAATGATGATTTATTGCATTATCCTCAAGTGTCATGGGTTAAAGCATTCTTCCAAGAGCATTCCAAATGTGATGTAGTTGAAAATAACATGTGTGAAACCTTTAACTCATGGATCTTATCATGTAGACACAAATCTATAATAACCATGTTGGAGGAAATTAAGAGAAAATTAATGACTAGAACTGTGGATATGGTTAAGTTTGCTGACACTTGGATATGTGATATTGCACCTATGGCTAGACTTATGTTGGAGGAGAATAAGGAAAAGGCAAGGGCATGCAAGGTGCTTTGGAATGCTGATGTTGGGTTTGAGATTGGAGAAGGGCAGTATAGACATACAGTCAACTTGACTAATAGAGTTTGTAGCTGTAGAACTTGGCAATTGAGAGGCATTCCATGCCAACATGCTATTTCTGCTTTGTAACACATAGAACAGGAACCTGAACCACTTGTGGAGCATTGGTATAGGAAGGATACCTTCTTAAAGGCTTATAGTCATTTCATTCAACCAATTCCAAATATAAAGATGTGGCCTGAAACTAACAATTCAAGGATTGAGCCTTCTGAACCTAAGCAAATGCCTGGTAGACCTCCAAGAAATAGAAGAAAGAGTAAAGATGAACCAAGAAAGAAGTATGGAAAGATGTCCAAACAAGGGTTGAAAATTACTTGTTCCAACTGTAAACAACAAGGCCACAACAAGAAATATTGCAAGGTAAAATAATTTATTATTTGTTTGTGCCTTTTTAAAAATTCTTGTTGAATGTAATGAACAAACTTTATGTTTGATATTTAGGTTGGTGATACTTCACAACCAACTAGTGACAGCTTACAATCACAATTTACTGCTGGTCAAAGTTCACAAGGAAGTTGCCATCCTGAACCAACAAGCTCCTACCAACCTGGACCAACAAGATTCAAGCAACCTGCATCAGCAACATCAAACAGTCATGCTTCTTCAACAACAGTTTGTGGTAATACCAGTAAAGTTAAGAGGGCAAGGGAAACTGCTTCTTTAACAACAGTTTGTGGTGATACCAGTAGAATTAAGAGGGCAAGGGAAACTGCAAAAACAAGCCAACCACCACTATTTTTGGATACAAGTATTCCTGTTACAAGAGGTATAACCAGTCAACTACCTCCAAGGACTAGACAAACTGCTGGACAAAAAAAAGGAAGAGTTGCAAGTGGAGAAGATTCTGCGAAAGGGGGACCAAAGAGGCTAATTAATAGTGGATCAAGTAATGTTGGATTTGGCATCTACACAAATGCAAGTGGGACTCAAATATTAAACGTAAGTTTGTCACAAACTGTCTCTTAAATGGATGCAAGTTTATACCTATATTAATTTTAGTTTTTTCTTTAGAAAACAGCCTGGGACTTCAAGTCAAAGGATTCTACCAATAGGTTCAAGTTATAAAGATGCAAGTTTAACGGGTATAGACCTTGGCTTTAAGCCTAGAGGCTTGAGAAGGAAAAACAAGGATGCTGTCACCACTTCCCAATTGCAGCAAATGGCAAACAAAAAAAAGTAACACCAACGTAGAATAGGTTGATTTTGGGCCTCATTTTGGTTATGCTAGCTTTATTTTGGGGCCTTATTTTGGTATATTTTTTTGAAAGTTGTAGCCTTGAATGGTATGTAGCATAATGTTAACTTTGAGCTCATTATGGAGCATGTAATATAACTGTCTAATGTGTATGAGAATGTACTGTCTAATGTGTATGAGAATGTACTATTCGTTCAATGTAATGTAGTTGGTGTTATCTGGAAGAGGATCCTGGGACATGGGAAGAGGATATACAATGGGCGAAAGAGGGGACAATTCTGTAGCTATAATGTAGTTGAGTATGAGTGGACTTAAAATTCGATTTTTGTGACTAATGAACTAAAGAAGTAGTACTCGAAAAGGGTCTTCGGGATTTAGTCTTGGAGAAATCCAAGGATGATCTTCTGTCATGGCAAATGTAAATAGGCAGAGCAATATTGTTTGAGTCTTCTCTGTCTTTGAACTTAACTTTTCTGTGAGTTCTTGCAGGTGTTTTTTTAGTACTTTCAAAACCTTCATCAGCTAGCAATTCCTGAGAAGCTATCAATGAGAAGCTAATTGAGGACTTGGCTGGATAACCATAACTACAATCCTTAATGTAACAGAGAACTAGTTGTTTTGAGTGGCTACTGCCGTTTGAGGCCTTATGTCCAAATGATGGGTTTACATGCACTTCTAACTCTTCACTTTGATGATATATTTCTCCATTCCGGAGCTTGTCGATTATGTTGAGCCTTCCATAAGTTCCAAAACAATTTAGTCACCACCTTAGGCTATGTGCCTCTCGAGGGGCAAGTGCACAAATAGACAATTTTGGACCTCTATTTAAGGTATAGTTGAACTTTAAACTTCTTCAAGTTTAACTACTTCAGATGTATGCAATTAAAGTTTCTGCTACCAAAGGTACAATATGGTACATTCTTCTTTTAAAGAAACGGTGAATCTGATAGAAAGTAAGGCAAACAAATTTGCAATGAAATGAGAAGTGCATTTGATCTGATTACATTACTACATATTTTTTAGGAAGGTGATCTAACATCAAAATTTTACTAGATCTAACACCAAATACAACATCAAAATACTACTAGACCAAACACCTCAAGAACACTAACAATTCGGCTTCAATTTCCATATTCCAAACATCAGCAACCCAGTAGCAACGACAGCAATAATAAATATATTTCTTGCTCGCTTTAATTTTTCATCAGAAGCATTGACTTTCTTCAACAATCCCCACATTACCCTGTTTGCTTGTGGAGGGTGTCGATCTTCATACCAAAGAAAATAGTCACAACCACCCCTTTTCTATAAAACCAATCAAAAATAATTAGACGCCAACAATTAATCATCTAATTGACTTAAAAAAAACAAGGGAAACAAAGAATTTTACCTTTGAAATTCTACAAGTAAAAAATCTACGCCCTGGATTTAATTGGGTCCATGAAGTCTTTAATAGTGCTTCATTACCACACCTACAATATCGACTTTCATCCACAGATGCCATGGAAGAATTGGAGAAGCTTGACATTAAAGTATAAAAGGCCAAGAACTAAAGAAAGGTTGAAGAAGAGAAAAATTGGAAAAGAAGGGAGAAATTGGAAGAGAAGAGAGAAAATTGGGGTTTTAATTAGGGTATAATTGGAGAAAAAATAATATAATGAATGATGTGGAGTAATATTACCATTTGGGACTCCACATCAGACCAAATTTTGATGTTTATGCGCCTTGAATAAGTGAAAAGCACGCGACACTCCAGCTGTGCAAAAAGTGTTAAAGTGACACACGGGGACCCTACGTTAGGTGCTTAAAATGAAAATGCTTCAGTTGAGGTGTCTAAGTGAAAGATTGTGCCAAGTTTAGGGGGCCACCGATGGTTCCCCTTAATTAATGGCTAAACACTAAATAGTTTTGAGATCATGGTTAACACTTGAACCAACGGCACAGACGGAGTATTTCATTTGCTTCAACACCAATCGACACTGCGTGAGGGAGGAGAAAAAGATCTATTCAACTCCAAAACTCGAAATTCTCAGATCCAAATCCTAACGAAAATGTCGAACTTTGCCGGAGATGAAACTGCTCCCTTCTTCGGCTTCCTTGGCGCCGCCGCTGCCCTCGTCTTCTCATGTAAGTTCTATCTTAGATCTGCAGAGTCTATGGCAGCAGATGTTTGAATTTCGTCTTCTAGTGAACTATATTTACTTGAAATTGTTTGTAGAATGTTAGCGCTGCTGCTGGTTCTTTGCATTTACCATCTTGACATCTCCGATCGGCCTCTGATCATATTTAATTCGTTATGCTAATTTGCCAGTGCTACTTTTTTATAACTAGTAATTCAATTTGTTGCCTTGAATTATAAATGGAGCTGAACAGTATTGAAAATAATACAGTATCATTTTATTAAATCTGTACCTGTTATGAGTTATGACCATCTAAGACAATGAGATTTTGCATCTATAAGCTTTTAAATATGCGATCTGTCTTTATGGAGATATGAGCACATCTTATGTGAATTGCCCGAGCTCATCTTATGCTTATTTGCATCTGATCTCAAATCTGATTTTGTTTTGAATAATTCATAGGTATGGGGGCAGCCTATGGAACAGCAAAGAGTGGTGTTGGAGTGGCGTCAATGGGAGTGATGAGGCCGGAGTTGGTGATGAAGTCCATTGTGCCAGTGGTTATGGCTGGTGTGTTAGGTATTTATGGCTTGATTATTGCTGTGATCATCAGTACTGGGATTAACCCCAAAACAAAGTCGTATTACCTATTTGATGGCTATGCTCATCTCTCATCTGGACTTGCTTGTGGTCTTGCTGGTCTTTCTGCTGGAATGGCTATTGGTATTGTTGGAGATGCTGGTGTTAGGTATTGATTCCTTGATTTTTTCTTGGTTCCTTTCCCTTTTCTTTCATTGCATGTTAGTGCCTGTTGACTCTGAATTGAACAGTTAGAATGTGAAAGATCATATACGAAGAACTCCAAGACATTGATTTTTTAGTGTTATGCTGTTAGAACCAATTGATAGATGATCTTTGTACTGTTCATCTTTTGGTATCATGGAGAGGATAAACTTTTAGATGTTAAACATCTTTTACCAAAAAAAAAAAAAAAAAAAAAAAAAAAAGTAACTTTTTTAGCAGTCGAACTAGAGTTTCAATGAGAGTGGATCTAGTAGAATGTCGTATGTTTCGTCTCGATAAAGATGCCTTGATCTGTTGTTATGATTTGTGAAAATTGCAGCCTAACATCTGCAGAGAACTTTTGGAAGTTAATAAAATAAAAAAATTCAAATAGAGAACATAGTTGCTTGGTAATTTTAGTTAAGGTTCAATTTATTTTTTCAGTTCCCCATCTTAATTTCAGATCCCCTTCCTTATATCGCAACAACTAAATTGGATCACACACTGTGCTAATAATCTATATCAGACGATAATTCTGAACAAGAAAGATAACATTATCTTATCTTTTATGTGCTTGAAAACCTAAAATTTTAAATCATGGATTAAGAGATGTCTAAATGACGATTGATAGTGAGGAGTATATTTTTTTGCTCCATTGGTGACTCGAATCCACAACCTTAGGGTTGAAGGTGAAGGGTACTTACCACTTGAGCAACTGAGTATACTACCGACTCCAATTAGCATGGAAATGATTTTTTTTTTTCAATGAGCAAGTAAATACAAAATATGTAGTAATAATATAACTATCGCACCCAAGGGTGTCATCTAGTAGTCAATGAAGTGAGAATAATCATGAACTCTCATGTACAAATCCCAACGGAGGCAAAACAAACACAAGGTGATTTCCTTCCATGTACTTAAGCTTTGGTGATCCAACTTATCTGGTACTTGTGTTGGTAGGAGGTATCACGTACCCAATGGAATAATCAAGGTGCCTGCGAGCTGACATAGACACTACAATCCTAAAAAATAATACACCCTCCGTTTCAATTTGTTTTTCTAATTGGACTTGACACGGAGTTTAGAAAAATGAAAAAGAACTTTTGAATCTTATGGTATTAAATTAAGGTATGTCAAATGTACCAAAATGCACATTTATCTTGTGTTCTGTGGAAAGTTGAAATTAAAGAGTTGCTAAAAAAGGAAAGAGTTTTTTTTAAACGGAATAAAAAGGAAAGTAGGTCTAACAAATTGAAACGGAGGGAGTAAGATAATTATCAGAAAGTTTCCCCATGGTTTGTCGTAGGCATGTATCACGAGTTCAAAACCTAACTACTGAACCAAATCTTGTATTTAGGTGGAGAAGGATGGTGGGGAGGACCCATTGTCCCTGAGTTTCGTAGTTGAAACAATAAATGTCTTAGTCATAAAAAACTATAACTAAGAAAAAAGTAGACGAGCTGGAATCTTTTCACCAGTTCTTAAAAAGTAGGAATGAGAAAAATTTAAATATTCTAGCACCTTAGATCTTTAAGAATAAGTAAAACATGTGTAATATAGACTTATTCCTATTCCAAATTGCTTATTTTACTTCCTCCGTTCCAATTAATATGGTAGAGTGTGATTCGTCATGAAGTTCAAGAAAGACAGACTTTTGGACCTTTTGGTTTAAACCTGCCATGACCAATGTGGTTATATCATGCCATTAAGGATCATATGAGAAATAAAATAAATTGTTTCCAAATACTGAAAGGCGCCATTTTTTTTGGAATGATCTATTAAGGAAATAGTACCACATTGTTTGTTATTGCTTAGTAATTAAATATTGAGTTAACCATTATCCTTTGATAGGGGGAACAATTGTCTTCCAAAGGTTATTTTTTGGTTTTAAAGTGTAGAACAAAGTTATATTGGTTTTGAAAGTTCAACATTACCATGACTAGAAGCTGATAAAGCAACATATCAAATGTTATATTGGTATTGAAAGTTCAAGTTTTCAAATTAAATTTTTTGTCCATAAGTTGAGCCTGTCATACATCTTAAATTGCTTTAACTTGCCAAAAGGTATATTGTGCGAGCATGCACTCTTTTCTTTTTGATGACTGAAATCTCATGCACTCTTGAGGGGATTGCATTTGTTTTTCTTTTTTGTTGCTTTGGAAAACTTAGGGATCGCTGCCAAGTCGGACAGAACTACTATTGCTGCATGTCTTGACTATTCAAAGAATGCCTTTTCTTGTTTGGCTTAGGTCAATAGCATTCTTCCTTTCTCGAAAAATGTCTTACTATCTTTCCGTCTGTTCCAAATTGCTGGTGTATGCTTTATATGTAAAATCACCATTCCTCAATTTTGCTTCCCTTTTGAATATATACTACTGAAAAGGTAACATGTGACAACTTCTACTTTTTAGAATCTCGAAGTTGTCAAAAAATAACATCTTCATTTTCTATGATTGCCAAGACTTGTAGGAGTGTTATTTATGATTATTTTATCTTGCTTTTCCCTCGTAGAAAATAAATTTTAGCAACAATGCATATCCGTTATTTCTTTTCTTTTTTCTTGCAGTTTCAAACTGCTGTCTAAATTCATTGACCTTTTCCAGTCTGTCTAAATTTAATTTCCTGATGAAGTTAAAAAACAAAGACGATAAGCTAGTCTCATCCTGCCTGCATCAGTCGGAGAATAGCTATTAACATTACCTGTTGGTTGATTATTTTTTGACATTCCTGAAAAGGAAACCCCGCTTTTGGGACTATACGGGGCTTGTTGTTGTACTCCTTAAAAGGAAACTTATGTAACATAAAATTAAAGAGATACCTGAAGTCTTGTAGAAACATTTCTCCAAAGAAAGTGGGAAGTGAATAAAAAAATTCTTGCATTTCAAACCCAGTGGTTAGTTAGGGCTCTATGGTTTTCTTCAAATCTTGCAATTTTTGTGGTGTTGACTTGCAGAGCAAACTGTTCCAGATGAAGATGCATGTTCTGCAGTCAATATAGTTGAAATATAGTGGGTGTATGTTTAACAGAATGGATGCCTTTCATTCATTACTCTGCCCTATGATACCTTTCCTCCATATCTTTTAGCCACTCGTCAACTCTTCATGCTTAGTAATTGTTCCCAACTTATGTAACATCTATTACATATTAGAAAAAAAACATACAATGACTTCTGGAAATCACCCAGTAAAACTGTTTAGGTTCTTTACCTTTTATTGTCGAGTCTCTATGACTTTGCTAAAACTATGCATGCCATGTAATGACTAAACACTCAATCTAATAACTGTTGCAGATTAGTTATTACATATTCAGCTTAGGATTGATCCATCTATTCACTTTGGTTGGGATGTCTTATTTGTCTTTCTCTTGTCAAGCTGATTGTCTCTTTATAAATGATTCCTATTTGTGTACTGAACAACTATCATTTTCTAGGGCTAATGCACAACAACCCAAGCTTTTTGTTGGAATGATCCTCATTCTCATTTTCGCTGAAGCCTTGGCTCTTTATGGGCTTATTGTTGGCATTATCTTGTCTTCCCGAGCTGGGCAGTCTAGAGCTGAGTGAAGTTAACTCCATTCTTACCGCATTGTATGTGAGGCTTCTGAAGACCAAGACAGCTAAAGCCTAAAGTCAAAGATCTATTACGTGTATTGTTATTCATGACACCACAGCTGCCACTTTTGGTGTTATGTTCTGTTTGTAGGAGTAGGAATTCATTTTTTTTCTACTTAATAATAGCTTAAAGAGCTGTGCAATTTGGTCTGTATTTATTGTGTATTTTGCACTCATTAATTTTGAACAGTGTGAGAACTATCTCTTTTCTAAAATTCGTGCATGTGTGTACTACTTTTCATCTAGTATATCATGTTTACTCTGCATTATGGAATTGAGTTTTGACAATTTCTTCGACCAATAAAGTTATATTTGGTGGTGCTTACTTGAAGGTGCATGCATATACTTGGTGCTAATATATTTTAGTTGATATTCTAGATTTTGTTAAGTAAATTTTGAGCTGGACAAATTGATCAAGGTAATCTATTCTGGTGTGGTTACTAATGAAACTCAAGAGATCACTGTCTTAACTAGATTTGTTTTTGGCCTCAAGTTTTGATTCTTCAGCTCGTTTATTACGTTGCGTCTAAATAAATTATTCTTCAGTCGATTTGTTACGTACAAGATCTATTTTTGACTAATTTAGTATATCGGCATTCAAATTTAATGTTTCAACGGTCAGACTCATGTGACAGTCCAGCATGAGTGACATATATTTCAAGTGGTGGAATATTTGCGGATTATATGCATCTCATTTTTTTCCCAGTCAAATAATTAATCTTTGGAGGGCTCAAGATTTGGAAAAAGGATAAAGGAATACCAAACAAACAATTTGGCTATACTGGGAGTTCAAATGTTTTGTTTGGGTTAATGTTGGATTAACGTGTTATGAGTTCATTAAAATCCGCTATAGCTCTGCAAAGATCGTTAAGGTCATTAGGTTCGAAAAATCTTTTTTTTTTTTAAAAAAAAAAAAAGCCAGGTCCCTTGCATCTCCACAAAGAAATTCCCATATTCACCTGAAATAAAAAATCAGAATTAAAATTGCACCAAAACAGCATTAAAGCAGTGAAACTGCACAAAAACAGCAGTAGAAAGCACCAAAACGGTGCCAGAAAAGCACAAAAACTGCAGCACCTGACTTGCGCTAAAATTGCCCCGAAAACAGCAGTAGATTTGCACCAAAAACTACACAAGAAAAAACAAACTGAAAAACAAAAGCAAAATATAGTTTAAACTTGAAAAGAACAAGGTGTTTATTTTATTTTTTTTACCAAAGAAAAACTGGTCTTTAAAATGTAACTCCTCTTTGTTGGGTTGGTTGTGATTTTCCAATAAAGATTCATCCCTCTTTCTCCTAATTCTCCTTATTACATTTTTTCTTGTCCAACTTCAACATGTCATCGACATATAGTCTATGTTAGTTTAAGATAATGAAATGATGAAAGAATTCTAATAGCGTTAGAGATTCTATATATATATATATATATATATATATATATAGCTTATGACGAACTGAAGAGATAGTCTCAGGCAACACAATATTGGCTTGTCTTCACACAAGTAGTGCACCAAGTTTAGAGGTGGACACAGTTTGGTCTAAATCGAAAAAACAAACTGATTTTGGTTTAGTTTTCTCAATATGGGTTTAAATATGAATTCGATTTTCGAGTTCTTTTTGTAGATCTTCCAACGATGAACCAAGCTTTTGTTCCATATGTAAAAAGCACATAAGTTCTCTAAAATAAATATAATGATGAAGCAGCACAAATAAATTCTCACCATAAGTAAGAGTTGATTCTCTGCCATTATTGGGTCCTAACAAAATAATTGATTTCGATAATCGATTAAGTTTTAAGTGAAATTCTAAGTAGAATTTTGATTGTTGGGTTTGATTTGGATAAGAGACAAATAAGAAGTCTGGTTAGATATGGAATTGGAGGGACAGGGGAAACAAAGACTGAGATTTGAGGGGAAAATTTTCTCACGTGGATAGCTTGTAAGTCCGTTAAAAATTAGACAGTTATTTGAGGAAGCACTAAAAGTGTACCAGTTCTTGAAACATGAAGGACTATTAGTTCTTTACGTTAAAAGACAAGGATTACTTTGATTCTAAATTCAAATATAGAAGTGTATAAGTTTGAGACACATATTTCTATTCTTGGTCTCAGATGCCACTTAACATATATGTATATGATGATGATGATGACGACGACGACGATTAATGTCTGACCCTCCCCGTTCCCAACCTGTACGAAACAAGAAGAATTTCATTATTTGTCATATCTACTCAGGTGCTATGGTGAAGCCAATGAAAGGTATCAAATAATTCTCACTGATGATGCTACGTTTAGATTGTTTCCCTGGATTCAGGTAGGAGATTTCCGCAGTACAAAAGGCAAATTTTATGCTCAAGAACAACTTATTATGGTTTTAATTTTCAGTTCCTTTTCTCATGAGAATATTGTACTACTAACAGAGATGCGATCATAGCAGTATCCGTTGCTAAGGACCAGTTTTAGGGGCATCCGTTCATTAGGTTGAACGTTTCTCTACTCTGCTCGTCAGACCAAGCTTTCCATGTAAGCTTCTTCTAAATTCTTAATCTCCTAGACTCTTTGGTCTGCATTGTTTTTATTCCTCACTTACCTCTTGTAAAAATCAACTTTAACTAAAAGCTCATTCTATGCAGCAACAAGCACTATCTGAGCTCAGCACTCTCAAATCTTCTTCCGGTCATTTAATTTCCTGAGCACTTAAATACTAGTTAATTACTATGAGAAATAGAAAACTTCCAGATACTTGATATGTGATATGTGAGTTAGACATATATCACGAGTTAGAACCCAGTACAAATGCCATTTAGTAGAGAAGGGTGAGTGTATGATCAACCGAGCTTCAAACCATGCGCTAACTGGTCCTCAGGGATTCAGGGTTGTAAAAGACATCTGTGTACTTGCAGAAAGCATCACTAGATTGACATAAAATAGTATAATCAAACAAATCTGTATTTTAGAAAATGGCAAACAGTAGAACCTACACAAAAGATGAATGACAAAAAATAAGTAAAATTGATTAGAGATATACCTTTAATGTAGGACCATATGATCCAAAAGTCCTCTTTACTTTCTTTAACTCTGTATCAAATCATTATAGGACAAACGAATTGAAATGGAGTGAGTGGTCGTATGTAAATCCCCACATGAAGTCGAAGGAAAAGTTGTTAGGTTTTTAGACAAATTGTTAAGCAGCAATGTCCAAGTCATGTACCCAAGAGCTCATTAATCCTGCAAATTCTTATACCCACAAGATAATGATGAAAACAAAAAGCAAAAAATCTGATCTTGGGAATAATAGTTAGGTGACTTTATTGTCCCAAAAAAGTTTAAAATGACTATGGTAGGTTATTTTCATTCGTTGAGTGACTTTGCTCCCTTTAAAAATATCACTTGTATTCAAAGTCGAAACATATGATTACTTATTAGTTTGAAAGAGTTATACAAAAGCCATTGGATTCCATGTTTGTGTTGGAGAGATATATATGCCATTGGATTCACTGTATGAATTATTCCTTTTCTTTTAGTGGCGGCTCCTCAAACAACTAGCAAAACAAGACATCTGCAACAATGCCTACCAAAAGTGATCCTTTATTCAAATTATTGTGTGTGCATTATTGTTTTTCTTTTAGTGGTCTGTAAATCAAAAGAAGACTTTTTTGAGAATAAGATTTTGTGCAAGAACTTTCACAACAATGTCCGACCCTGTAATTGGTGCCACTGTTCAGTTTTGCTTCAGAAGCTGCTTTCTCTCACTATTGAGGAACTCAGTAACTCAAGCGACTGCAAGAAAGATCTGGAAGTGCTTACACAAAATGTATCCTTGATCCAAGCTTTCGTTCATGGTGCAGAAAGACGACAAGTTGACGATCAGGCTGTTAAACTATGGCTCATGAGGCTTGAGAAAGCTGCTGAAAATGTGTTAGACGAATTCAGGTATGAATCTATCAAAAGACAAATGAAGATCCAAAAGAACCTATTAGAGTTACTTAATTTACTTTGTACACATATTGTAATTTACTTATTCTTGTGTACCACTTATGTAATATTTGTCAATATATAATATTCTCTACCTCCACATTGGAGGCTAGGTTTTCCACTCTAACATGGTATCAGCCTAAGTAGTAAACCCTACGCTTCTATATCTCTTCCTGGTTACCTCCTTCTTCTTCTTTCGAGTATCCCTCTCCAATTCCAATCGATTTTGCTTTCCCGTTTCTTGCCTCAAATTTCTACACATTGATCATGGCTTCCTCTTCCACAAGTGACGGCACTCTTCCAATTGCCACTGTTTTGCACATGCTCACGATTAAGCTCTCTTCCACATGTTATCTCTATTGGAAAAATCAGTTGTTGCCACTACTATCGTATCAACGCTTATTGGATCATGTTGACGGGTCCTCCATGGCTCCTCCATCGCTGCTTCTTACGGATGACAAAGAGGTTCTGAATCCTCTCTATGATGCCTGGCTTGCCGCTGATCAACGGGTTGCCATTATCCTTCACTCTTCTCTTACGGAAGAGTCGGTCTCTGAAATTTTGGGTCTCACTACAGCCCGTCAAATCTGGGTTGCTCTCGAATCTGCTTATAGCAACTCTTCCGTTGAACGCGTTCATAATCTGCGTGATCAACTTCGTCAAATTGTCAAAGGTACTTTCTCCGTTGCTGATTATAGCCGTAAATTTAAATCCATCTGTGATCAGTTGGCTGCCATTGGTCAGCTTGTTGATGATATTGATAAACTATATTGGTTTTTATGCGGCTTAGGAGCCTCCTTTGAGACTTTTTCGACAGCCATTCATGCCACCAAACCAGCGCCTACTTTTCGCGACTTACTATCATAAGCTGAGAGTCATGAACTCTTCCTCAAGTCACTTCATGGTGCATCACCATCACCGCCTGCTGCTTTCACGGCTCAGTCGAATCGTCCGTCCTCTAACAATGGTGGTCGTGGTCGATCTAATAGGGGCGGTGGATCAGGTGGTTGAGGTCGTGCTCGCAGGCCACCACACTACCAGTTATGTCGAACAGATGGCCACTATGCCAATGCTTGTCCTACTGTTGCTACCTATGCCACTCAAGCTGCTTCTTGTGACGCAAACTTGGCTCAAGAGTTTTATGCCCAATGTCTTGTCACTACTTCTGCCCCTGATTGGTATGTTGATTCCGGGGCCACTGATCACATGACTTCATCTTCAACAAGTATTCATCATGCTTCTCTATATTTGGGCACTACTAAGGTGACATTTGGAAATGGTACTGCTCTTCCTATCACTCATATGGGTTCCTCTACTATTTCTAAAATGGAAAAGGGCCTAAAATGCCCTTCAACTATCTAAATTGGTACAAAATTACCCTTCTTCTACCTTTCGGGCCTAAAATGCCCTTAACATCAATCTTTTGGCTCTATTTTGCCCTTATCTTTAACGGTCCAAATTTATTAATAACGTGTCACGATTTTATTGGCTACTCAAATAATTAATTTAACTAATTTAAAAACCCATATACCCATCCAAAATGGCCCCACTCATCTTTAACCCAAATCTTTTAACCCAACTTTCATCTTCTTCTTCTTTTTCATTGTCATCTCCTTCCTCCTCTTCTTTTTTTCTTTTTTTTTTGATAACAACTAATTCATTTAATCATTTGAAGCTTTAAATTGTAAGTCCAGTGATGAGACGATTTTGGAGAAGGGAGATCAGTGCAGTTGGCGAAGTGAGTATTAACGGAGATCAGCGTCGGAGAAGATGAGCAATCGTTTGATATTGTAAGGGAATTTGGAGAAATGCGATGAGGAAGATGAAATGAAGATGGAGAAGAGAGGTCATTTTTGCAGTTCCGCATCTTCTTGTTGTCATCATTCTCTTCTTGAATTTCTTGTTTCTCATCATTTTCTCCATCTTCATCGCCTTCATCTCCTCCTAATTCTTGATTTCCACTTTCATTTTGTTCATAATTTTGATGATTCACGTTATCCCGATCCTCCATTATGTCTCTCTTCTTCTTCGTTGCCATTTTCATCATCTTGGCGTTTTTTTTTTCATTCTTCCTCTGTTTTTTCCTCTTTTTCATACCTCCATTTTCAGGAAATCAGTTCCTGAAGCTAACATTATTTCTTTTTCTTTTTTTTGCAGAGAAAATCAAATTTGGGTTGTTTAAAATGGGTGGGCTTTTTTGGGTGGGTATATGGGTTTTTTAATTAGTTAAATTAATTATTAGAGTAGCCAATAAAATCGTGACACGTCATTAATGAATTTGGGCTGTTAAAGATAAGGGCAAAATAGAGCCCAAAGGTTGATGTCAAGGGCATTTTAGGTCCGAAAGGTAAAAGAAGGTAATTTTGTACCAATTTGCATACTTGAAGGGTATTTTAGGCCCTTTTCCGTTTCTAAAAATTTACATTTGCGTGATGTTTTGGTTATTCCAAATCTTGCCAAGAATCTTTTGTCCATTAGTAAATTAACAAGTGATAATCCGGTGGACGTTTTGTTCTCTCAACCATTTTTTCAGATTTAGGACAGAAAAACGAAACAGGTTTTGGCTCTAGGCAAATGTGAGAATGGACTATATGTTTTGCATAATGAGCATCAAGCTTTGGCGGCTATTACAAATTCAAGTTTGAAAGCATCTTATGGACTTTGGCATAGTCGGTTAGGGCATGTTGCCTTTGGTACTGTTTTACTTTTACATAAGTTGAGATGTTTGTCTGTTACTTCTATTTTACCTAAACCGGTCATTTGCTCTTCTTGTCAACTATCTAAAGGACAGCGTTTGGCATTTGATTTAAATATTACACGATCTTTGCATCCTTTGGACTTGATACATTGTGATTTGTGGGGCCCTGAGCCTATTACATCTACTGCTAACTATAGGTATTATATGGCTTTTGTTGATGACTACTCTCACTTCACCTGGTTTTATCCTCTCCAAACCAAGTCTGGGTTTGCATCTGTTTTGTCTGTTTTCATAAAATTTGTGCAAACTCAGTTCTCTCGAAAAATTAAGGTTTTTCAAAGTGATGGAGGCACAGAGTTTGCTAATCACACTGTTCGCCAATTATTTGAAGACAATGGCATTTTCCATAGGTTATCTTGCTCGTATACGCCACAGCAAAACGGTAGAGTGGAAAGAAAACACCGTCACATAGTGGAAACTGGCTTGGCTATGCTTTTCAATGCAAATATTCCTACCTCTTATTGGGTAGATGCGTTCAGTTCAGCCGTTTACATCATCAATCGTCTACCTACAAAGGTATTGAACAACAAGTCTTCTTTTGAACTTCTGTTTTTTGAGCGGCCCAATTATCATAACTTCAAGGTCTATGGTTGCCAAGGATTTCCATATCTTCGTGACTATGCGGATCACAAGTTATCTCCTAGAAGCCTTCTGTGTATTTTTATCAGTTATAGTTCTCAATACAAAGGGATAGGTGCCTTGATCCGGCAACATCTCGAATCTATGTCACTCGCCATGCTCATTTTGATGAACATTCTTTGCCTTTTTCGGGAACTACTTCATCTAAGGACTTAAACTCTTTGCAACTCACAAATTTTTTGGAGTCTTTTTCAATGCCTCAAGAATCCTCAACCGTCACTGATCCTTCTCCTTCTTCCGCCTCGCTGCACTTACCTTCTCCGTGTCCTCCTTGTTGTGATGCATATCATAGTGATATCTCAACTCCATACCAACCCTTACATGCTGATCCGTCTACTGTTTCACCCCTGAATGAGCAGCCAGTTCGTTTTCCTCCCTCACCTGACCTGGTCGAAGTTCCATTACGGCAATCTGCTGCCTCATCTCAGCAGTCCTCTCCGGACGTTTTGAGTAATTCTTTGGCTCAAAATCAGCTTCCTGAATCAGTGTCCTCTACATCATTTCACCCCATGGTAACTCGAGCAAAAACAGACATTTTTAAACTTTTCACTCGTTATCAAGACAACTTAGCTCATCTTGAAACTCATCGTTTTTTTACAACTTTATTTGCTTCCTCTGAACTAAGAGGGTTCAAGTCGGCTGCTAAACACCCACAATGGATGGCCGCAATGCATGAGGAAATAACAGCTCTTACTCAAAATGCTACGTGGACCTTGGTGCCTCGTCCACAAACTAGCAATGTTGTTGGCTCCAAATAGGTTTTTCGCACTAAGTATAACTCAGATGGGTCTGTTGAACGTCTCAAAGCGAGACTTGTAGCTCAGGGATTCACTCAAATTCCCGACCTAGATTATTCCCACACCTTTAGTCTGGTGGTTAAGGCCTCTACGGTAATAATTGTTTTATCTCTTGCTGTTATTAACAATTGGAAGCTTCATCAGCTTGATGTCAAGAATGCATTCTTGCATGGTCATCTAAATGAAATTGTTTATATGGAACAACCACCTGGCTTTGCAGACTCCCGGTTTCCTGATCACGTGTGTCGTTTGAATAAAGCCTTGTATGGTCTCAAGCAAGCACCACGTGCTTGGTTTCAGCGATTAAGTTCCTTTCTTCTCAACAATAGATTTACGTGCAATCGATCCGATACCTCTCTGTTTGTTTTCAAACGAGCCTTCTGCATCATGTACCTACTCGTATATGTTGATGATTTAATCCTCACTGGTAACAGAACATACATCATGGCTACGATCATCTCTCGCTTAAACCAGGAGTTTGCAATTAAAGATCTTGGAGATCTCAATTATTTTCTTGGCCTTAAAGTGACCTACACTGATAATGGTTTATTTCTCAGCCAGTCCAAGTATGCTCGTAATATCCTTGCACGAGTAGATTTACTTGATTCTAAGCCTGTGCACACTCCCTTAGCTCCTCATGAGTCATTCCTCACCACTGGTGATCCCTTGCAAGATCCTACACGGTATCGTTCTCTAGTTGGTGCATTGCAGTATTTCACAATTACTTGCCCGGATCTTTCATATGCAGTGAATCAGGTTAGTCAGTTCTTACAGGCACCAACTGTCTCTCATTTTCAGTGTGTTAAGATAATACTTCGGTATGTTCAAGGCATAATTACCTATGGTCTGCTGTTCACCAAGCCGAAGGATGTCTCTATTCTTGGTTACTCGGATGCTGATTGGGCTAGATGTCTAGAAACTCGCCGATCCACTTATGGATACTCCATTTTTCTTGGTGGAAACTTAGTATCCTGGAGTGCCAAGAAACAACCAACTGTCTCCCGTTCAAGTTGTGAATCTGAGTATCGAGCAATGGCAAATACTGCAGCTGAAATTGTTTGGATAACTCACTTACTTCGAGAACTTCATGCTTTGCCTCCTAATCGTCCCACGTTGCTATGTGACAATCGCAGTGCACTCTTCCTCACACAGAATCCGGTGTCTCATACAAGGGCAAAACACATTGACCTGGGTTATCATTTCATTCGAGAGCTTGTCTCGTCTGGTAAACTATACACTAAGTTTGTCCCGACCAAGCTTCAGGTGGCTGACATCTTTACTAAGAGTCTCCCTAGACCTCAGTTTGAGTATTTGCGTGCTATGCTTTGTCTCGGTCCGCCACCGTTTCGCTTGAAGGGGGGTATTAGAGTTACTTAATTTACTTTGTACACATATTGTAATTTACTTATTCTTGTGTACCACTTATGTAATACTTATGTAATATTTGTCAATATATAATACTCTCTACCTCCACATTGGAGGCTAGGTTTTCCACTCTAATAGAACCCAATGAAAAAGGTTAGTGATTTCATTTCTCATACAACTTTTAAGAGCAAAATGTCTCAAAAAATCAACATCATCAACGAAGAGTTGAGGTATATCAATAAGTTATCCAAATACCTTGGTCTCCAATCACTCATGGTTCCTCCTCGGCAAATACTACCAATTTGTGAAAGTAGTAGTTGCTTTGGATGTTGTTGGTAGAGACAACGATGTTGCAGAAATAAAGAGAAAGATGTTGAACATCAGAGATGATGCTGTTCTTTGCACCATTCCCATAGTGGGTATGGGGGGTTTAGGGAAAACAACTATGGCTACGAGTATTTTCAACGATGAACAGATCGAGAAATACTTTGAAAAGAGAGTTTGGTTGCGTATACCTGAAATGTCAAAAACGAAAAGCTTTCTTCAACTAATCCTCGAATCCTTGATAAAGAGAAAAACTAAGGTCCAAAGCAGAGACATAATAGTCAAGACGTTACAAGAAGAACTAGCAGGAAGAAAGTATTTGCTTGTCCTGGATGATTTGTGGCGTGTTGACTCTACATTGTAGGTAGAGTTTGTTGACACCTTGCGAGGAATAAATACATCCCAAGGAAACTTCATTCTCGTGACTACTCCTATGGAACAGGTGGCGTCCACAGTAGCAACAGTAGGTCCTCATAGGTTAGAAAAATTAGCAGAAGATCATTGTTAGTCCATTTTCAAACAAAAAGCGTTTGTTGATGGGGAAATTCCAGAGGAAATAGTGTGCATGGAGAACATGATTGTGGAAATGTGTCAAGATCTACCGTTGGATGCAAATGTGTTGGGAGGCCTCTTACGCAACAAGGAAAAACATGAACGGCAAGCAATTCTTGATGGAAACCCCCTTGTTACAGGTGAAGATGATAACGAAGAAAATAGCGTTAAGAAAATCCTAAAACTCAGCTATGATTATCTACCATCTCCACATCTGAAAAAATGGTTTGCTTAATTTGCAATGTTTCCAAAAGATTTTGAGTTTGAAAAGGACCAACTAATTCATGTCAAGAGACCACCGTAATTGAAGACATTGGGAACAAGTTCTTTCAACTCTTGTTGCGAAATTCCTTGCTGCAAGATGTTATGTTAGATGAGCACAACAATATAACACACAATAAGATGCACGATCTTGTGCATGATTTGGCTGGAGATATCTTAAAATCTAAACTATATGATCCGAAGGGCGATGGTCCAGAAGATCTTTCTTAAGTTCGATACTTTGGATGGAACTTACCAAGTAATCAAATAGTTAATATAAATGAGCCAGGATGTTTGTGCACACTGTTTTGGAGAATCAATATATCGGAGGATATGCTGTTGAGCTTTAAGTTCTTGAGAGTTTTAAATTTTTCCAGTTTAGGAATCAAGGAGTTGTCAGCCAAAATCGGGAAGCTAATACACTTGAGATATCTTGATCTCTCGAACACTAAGATCATAGCCTTACCCAACTCCTTTTGCGAGCTCTATAATTTGCAAACATTTAGAGTTGATCGTTGCTATCCACTTCCATATGAGATGGGAAATATGATAAGTTTGAGACACATATATTGCCATTCTCGGTCTCAGAGTCAGATGCCACTTAACATGGGACAATTGACTTGTCTTCAGACCTTACACTATTTCAATGTGGGTTTAGAGAAGGTCGTCAAATAGAAAAATTAGGTCGTTTAAAGAACCTTAGAGGTGAATTGAGGATCAATCATTTCCAATTGGTCCGTAGTAGAGAAGAAGCTCGAACAACATATTTACAAGAGAAATCGAATATTTACAAGCTGTTATATGTGTGGTTCCGTGATGAACCGGAAGGTTGTGAATCCATTGATGAGCATGTGTCGGATGGTCTTTAACCACATCCTAACTTGAAAACCTTACTGGTGGAGGACTATTTGGGCACTAGATTTCCTTCATGGTTTAGTGAAGAGTCGCTACCGAATTTGGTCAAGTTGACATTAAGTGGTTGCAAAAGGTGAAAAGAAAGTCCATCGCTTGGCCAACTGAAGTTCCTTCAGCATCTTAAGCTGATAGGACTCCCTGAATTGGAATTCATTGGACCTACATTTTATGGTGTTGAGGTTAATGATAATAGATCATGCAGCAAAATCCAAGTGCTCCCGTCACTGAAAGTACTTCTATTGGAGAATATGCATAACTTTACTGAGTGGAAGGGAGTGGAATTGATACCAACAACAAGTGGGGTAAGAATGTTTCCTGGGCTTGAGAAATTGAGGATTTTTAACTGTCCATTGTTAAAAAGTACTCCGAATCAATTTGAAATCCTACGTGAAATAGAGATTGTCGAAGTTGACAGTGAAATGCCATTGTTGAACTTGTGCAGCAACTTGACATCTCTTGTAATGCTTAGTGTGTATGATGTGAATGAGCTCACTTTTTTTCCAGATGAGATGCTACGTAACAAAGTTTATCTTCAACACCTATCGACCGCAGATTGCAGAGAGTTTCATGAATTGCCACGGAGCTTGTATAATCTCCATTTTCTTAAGAGCTTAAGGATTAACCTCTGCACCAATTTCAGTTCCTTTCCTGTTCCCACTGGAGAGAATTATTTGACTTCCCTCTAAAGTCTTCAGTTAATCTCTTGTGATGGATTGACTAGTTTACCAAGTGGGATGCTAGAGCATTGTCGGTCTTTGGAATCTTTGAAGGTCTTCAACTGTAACAACTTATTTTCCTTCCCTTTACATGTCGGGGAAAAACCTTCACTTTCATATTTTAATATATCAAAATATCTCAACTTGATTAGTGTACCGCCAGGTGGCCTTCGTCTCACTGGGTTACAGCATTTGGAAATAGGTCCTTTATCAGAAATGGTGGATTTTGAGGAATTCCAATTAATATTTAATGGCATTCAGTCTCTTCATATATTGGAGGTGTGGGGACACTTGCATTGGGTTCTCTGCCCTCTGACCTTATAGAGATCAAAATATATTGATTCGGAATCGAAGCTCTTCCTCATAGATTTGGCAACCTTACTTCTCTTGAAAGATTAATGCTAATGGGGTGCAAACGGTTACAACATCTGGACTTCTCAGATGCCATGCCCAAATTGCGATATCTATGCATAAATGATTGTCCATTGTTAGAAGCTATATCGGATGGCTCGGTAACCTTGTTTCTTTGCAAGAGTTAATTTTACAGAAATACGAGAAACTAGAGCATCTACCGTCTAGAGATGCCATGTGACTCCTCACCAAATTACGGAACTTGGAAATTAAAGGCTGCCCAAAGTTAAAAGAAAGTTGCACAAATTGGAGTGGCTTAAACTCCCAATGGTCCAACATTTCCCATATTCCAAATATTGAAGTAAGTGGAAGCATAATTCAGGACTTGCGTAAGTTTCTATTTCTCTTTTAGTTTCTGAGTTGCATTTTTAATTATTATTTTCCACGAGTTACTCTCCTCCACTATCCTTTATAGTTTTCCAAACCCTTTTTTGTTCCACTTGAACAAATTTATGAATATCTATTATTGCCTTTAAGATATGGTTTGATCATGAATATTTATGTGTGCTTTTTCTCATTGGCTATTAGTTTAAAGGTCATGCTAGAATGTTGTTGTGGAATTTCAAGTCAAAATCCATCCGTGGCAATTACATTAGGTAAACTTGCAGTTAGAATGTCGTAACAATTTTTTCTTTGCACTCCTTTTTTTCTCATGACTCAATTTTATTGTGTAACAGGATTGGTTATGTACGACAAAGGAACCACCACATTTGTTTTGTTGAAGAATAGAATCTTCAGCCGTAGACTCTTTCATGAGCATTTGGTATAGACTATATAATCTATCAACATTAAGTTGAAGTTATTCATAAGATAAAGCTAGAAGGTTACTGTGATACAAAGATAAAATATATGTCCATTACTAACTGCACCTTACTTCTATGTTAGCCAAGACTTTATGCGGAAGTATAAGGTATGCCCAAGATCAATTTCATCAACTTTACTTTTCAGCTCATTTTTCTCGTTAAAATACTGAAACGTTTAACAGGTATTATCTTTCAGCAATATATTCCTTCTCTAAATCCTCAAATATTATTATAAACTTCATTATATGGTATGATTCTGGTAAAGGAAATTGTTCTTTCTCTTTGAGGAAAGTTAAGTATTTGATTGGCATAACATTGGCTTGTCATGATTGGTATACACAGGATTCTTAGATGCAAGACAGATTTCATTTTGAATTCCTTTGATAGTAGACGCTTCTCCAAATTATGTTCCATCTTCAACATTATTTTAATTTTCAGGGCAATAGCGGAAGAAATCTCAAATCTAAACTTTTCCTTCTATTTGAACCAAGAGAAGTCAAAAGTGGTTTATATTGTGTTTGAACCACTATAAGCGGAGTGCCTAGGTGATGCCATATAAAGTAAGAGGACTGGATTGACAAATCAGAATAAAGTAGGAGGGTCTTTAGTCATTCCGCTTTTATTGTGTACTATGTATTATTGTCTTCCTTTTAGTGGTCCACAAACAACTAGTAAACAAGACTTTGGTGCAGAGGAACAAGACTTTGTGCAAGAACTTTGGTGCTACAATTCAAGTTTTTAGCAAAACAAAACAATTGCCGATCCTGTAATTGGTGCTACAGTTTAAGTTTTGCTTGAAAAACTGCTTTCTCTCAGTAGCTCAAGGGACTGCAAGAAAGATCTGGAAATGCTTACACAAAATGCATCCTTGATCCAAGCTTTCATTCATGATGCTGAAAGATGACAAGTTGAGGATCAGGCAGTCAAACTATGGCTCAAGATGCTTGAGAAAGCTGCTGAAAATGTGTTAACGAATTCAGATATGAGTCTCTTAAAAGACAAGTGAAGATCTGAGACAAACCAATGAAAAAGGTCAGTGATTTCATTTCTCATGCAACTTCTAAGAGTAAAATGCAACAACATCAATGAAGAGTTGAGGGCTATCAATAAGTTAGCCAAAAACCTCGGTCTCCAATCACTCATGGTTCCTCCTCGGCAAATACTACCAATTCGATAAACAGATTCCGTAGTAGTTGCTTCTATTATTGTTGGTAGAGACAATGATGTTGAAGAGATAAAGGAGGAAAATGTTGAACATGAGAGATGATGTTGTTCTGTGCACCATTCCCATAGTTGGTATGGGGGGTTTAGGGAAAACAACTGTAGCTAAGAGAATTTTCAACGATGAACAGATCGAGAAACACTTTGAAAAGAGAGTTTGGTTGTGTTTACCTGAAATGCCAGAAACTAAGAGCTTTCTTCAACTAATCATCGAATCCTTGACAAAGAGGAAAGTTGAGGTCCAAAGCAGAGAGATAATAGTCAAGACCCTACAAGATAAACTGGAAGGAAGAAA
Source organism: Solanum bulbocastanum (assembly GCA_037074985.1). Classification (NCBI taxonomy): domain Eukaryota; kingdom Viridiplantae; phylum Streptophyta; class Magnoliopsida; order Solanales; family Solanaceae; genus Solanum; species Solanum bulbocastanum. The sequence continues at coordinate 43,145,614 of CM073606.1, read as the reverse complement.
GCGTTTGCTTGTCCTGGATGATTTGTGGCGTGTTGACTCTACATTGTGGGATGAGTTTGTCAACACTTTGCGAGGAATAAATACATTCCGAGGAAATTTCATCCTTGTGACTACTATGGAACAAGCGGTGTCCAAAGTAGTAGCAGTAGGTCCTCATAGGTTGGAAAAATTAGCAGCAGATCATTGTTGGTCCATTTTCAAACAAAAAGCGTTTGTTAATGGGGAAATTCCAGAGGAAATAGTGTGCATGGAGAACAGGATTGTGGAAATGTGTCAAGGTTTACCGTTGGCTGCAAGTGTGTTGGGAGGACTTTTACACAACAAGGAAAAACATGAATGGTAGGCAATTCTTGATGGAAACCCCCTTGTTGCAGGTAGAGATGATTATAGAGAAAATAGCATAAAGAAAATCCTAAAACTCAGCTATGATTACCTACCATCTCCACATCTGAAAAAATATTTTGCTTTCTTTGCAATGTTTACAAAAGATATTGAGTTTGAAAAGGACCAACTAATCCAACTCTGGATGGCAGAAGGCTTTCTTCATCCATGTCAAGAGATCACCGTAATGGAAGACATCGGGAACAAGTTCTTTCAACTCTTGTTGCGAAATTCCTTGCTACAAGATGTTAAGTTAGATGAACACAACAATATAACACACTGTAAGATGCACGATCTTGTGCATGATTTGGCTGGAGATATCTTAAAATCTAAACTATATGATCCAAAGGGCGATGCTGGAGAAAATCTTTCTCAAGTGCGATACTTTGGATGGGACTCACCGAGTGATCAAATAGATAAGATATATGAGCCAGGACGTCTGTGCTCACTGTTTTGGAGAAGCAATTATATATCGGTAGATATGCTGTGGACCTTTAAGTTCTTGAGAGTTTTAAATTTGTCCAGTTCAAGAATCAAGGAGTTGTCAGCAGAAATTGGGAAGCTAATACACTTGAGATATCTTGATCTCTCAAACACTGAGATCACAGCGTTTCTCAACTCCATTTGCAAGCTCTATAATTTGCAAACATTTAGAGTTGATCGTTGCTATTCACTTCAGGAACTTACATTTGAGATGGGAAATATGATAAGTTTGAGACACATATATTGCCATTTTCGTGTAAGATTAAATACTTTAATACGTAATATCAGGATCTTGAATATGATAATCTTACATAGAAATTGTTAGGGGTACATACCTAAAGCGGAAGACATAATCACAGAGAGAAGCGAAAGCGTTAGTCGTAAATTGGTTTCTACCACCTTGCCCTAACTTTATGTTACCACAACCGTTAGCGATGGAATGAATGTAGAGAATATGTGATAACCCTAATGGGTGGAGGGAGGACCAATTTATATAGGTTATGACTTAATCTGGTACGTCCATCAAGTAACCAATGTACGGACGAGATCTATTCCTTATTAAATATTATTTATAGTATTACTTGGGTTACAAGTAAACTTGGGCTATAAGTAAGCAATTATTAATAATAATTAATAATAATTCTTACATTCTCCCACTTGGCCCTATGACCATATAACATTAATATTTCATAAACATTAGTTGCGCGTATAATATATATCTTATATAATGTCCATCATACATACCATAATATAACAAACTACTAATGCGAATTATGGCGGTTGTACATAAATTTTAAGCTACATACTTCCTTCCATATACTACTACATTAGCAACTTATCATACCAGATTCATAAGCTATAAAAACATATAACATTACGGTCCACAATAATGTCTCATAGAGACTTATCTTGTAATATCTCAAAACAATAATGTGTACACCATTATGAGAAACAAGAAATTTATTAATGTATATCAGAAACACATAATTTGAGCTCAGAGTGTAAAAACATCATAAATGCATCAATCATAAGTACAACCAAGACCCATTCTTTGAACATGTTCTTTAAATGGCTTTGGTTGTATGCCTTTTGTTAACGGATCCGAAATCATGAGATCAGTTCTAATATTCTCAAGTAACACTCTTTATTTCTGAACTTCTTCCTTAACAGTAAAGTACTTTAATTTCATATGTTTGACACATTTGGAGTACTTATCGTTCTTGGAGAAGAATACTGCTGCAGTATTATCACAATAAATTTTCAGCGGCTTGGCAATGGTGTCGACAACCCCAAGTCCTGAAATAAAGTTCTGCAATCATAATGCATGAATTGTGGCTTCATAACGTGCCACAACTTTCTTTGCAGTTTTTCAGTGATCAATTCCAAGATTACTTTAATATCTTCCTAGCATTCCGACCGAAAAACTAATATCCGGTCTCATGCAAGTTTGAAAATACATCAAACTTCCAACCATAAAATATTAAAGAATTGATTTCATTTCCTTTCGTTCTACATCATTCTTTGGGCATTGCATGAGATTAAATATGTCCCATTTTTTTGAATAGGAACTATTCTTGCTGAACAATTGTTCCTGTTAAATCTCTCTAGAACTCTTTCGATATGGCCTTTTGAGATAGTACCAATAATCCTTGTGATCTATCACGAAATATTTCTATCCCTATCGCATAGGATGTCTCACCCATATCTTTCATTTCAAAGTTCATAGAGAGAAAGTCTATCGTCTCACACAATATGCCTAAATCATTAGCAGCAAGTAAAATGTCATCAATATACAAGACTAAAAATATAAACTTACTCCCACTAATCTTTTGGTATATGCACCGATCAACGGTAATTTTCTTAAATCCAAAAGATGTTATGGAATCATTGAACTTTATATACCATTGTCGTGAGGCTCGTTTGAGTCCATATATTGACTTCTTTAGTTTATACACCATTTGATCTTTTCTTTAATTTCGAAACCCTCTAGTTGGTCCATAGAAACATCTTCCTCGATGTCTCCATTAAGAAAGGCAGTTTTCACATCTATTAGATGTAACTCTAAATCATAATGAGCTACCAAAGCCGAAACAATTCTTAATGAGTCTTTCTTTGAGACCGGTTTTCTTTGAGACCGGTGAAAAGGCCTCTTTATAATCAATGCCTTTTGTTTTTTAATTGTATTCCTTGGCAACAAGTCTGACTTTATATCGTTCAATATTACCATTTGAATCGCGTTTGGTCTTGTAGACCCATCCACACCTAATTCTTTTTGAACTTTCTGGTAATTAAACGAGATCCCAGACTTTGTTGTATTCCATAGCTTTTAACTCTTCATTCATGGCGTCAATCCATTTATCAGACTCAGTGCTTTCTATGGCTTGTGAAAATGAAATCGAATCTTTATTAATTCCAATGTCAAAATTTGACTCTTGCAAATAAATCACATAATCTTTTGAAATGACCGATTTTCTTAATGGCACTGTTTGTGGTTCATTTACGTCAGATACTTGTTAGTTAGTTCCTTCTTGAAGTGTTTCACCTAAATGTTGTTCAACACTGTTAAAGTGTTCTTCAACAAGAGGAACAATATTTGTGATTAGTGCGGAAGTAGGTACATTCATGGGCAATGAAATATTTACCCTTACCTTATTAATTTCCATATTTTGTCGTTCAACACTCCCACTAACTTCACCATTCTCAAGGAATTTTGCAAATGGACCTGGACATTGTTCTGATTCGTTAGACTTTTCATAATATTCACCACCTTTATCTGACCTAATGATTTTCACTTTTATCTAATTGTCTTTCAACCTCATTAATGTACACTTTGAGAGAGTCCGCTGCTTGAGATTTTTCTTTCAACAAATAGATAAATCAATAACGTAAAAAATCATCGATAAAGGTGATAAAATATTTTTCTCCACCAAAAGATGGAACATCAAAGGGTCTGCAAATATCAGTGTGTATAATTACAAGAAGTTGAGTGATTCTTATGGCACCTTTCATAGTATGCTTGGTTTGTTTTTCTTTAATGCAATCCAAACAATATATCAAGATCAATAAAATTCAGATTTGGAAGAATCTCATTCTTTACTAATATTTTTAATCTTTCTTTGGATATATGACCCAAACATTTATGCCACAAATAAGCAGAACTTTCATTTAGTGAAAGTGCCCTTCCTTTCTACAGAAATGACACATATCGGCCTTGAGTTCCTTATGAGCATTCTGTGGAACTTTAGCAGGTGTTTTTTTTCTCTTAAACTTGTTGGCCTTCACTTTAAGTCCTTTACCAGCTCCTTGACTCATGAGGTTAATGGAATGACCTCCTTATTTCTTAAGTCTTGACTCCTCTTGAGTAAGCATACTGGACAATTCACTAACATCCCACTTATCCTTAATAGTGTTATAGTCATTTGGAATGGTCCATACTCAAGAGGCAATGAGTTCAGAATAAACTGAACCAAGAAGGTGTCATCCATTTTCATCCCCAAGGTCGAAAGTCTTGCTACAATGTTATTCATCTCGATAATATGATTTTGCATATTGCGCGACCCATCAAACTTCATGGTTGTGAGTTCATCGTTAGTGTACCTGCGAGAGACTTATCAGCAAAACGAAAACGTTTTTCCACAAACTTCAGATATTCCCTAACACTTTCTGTTTGTGGAATAGTACTCTTAATGTTGTTAGCAAATCTCATTCGCATGAACATAAGACTCAATCTGTTAGAGCGCGCCCATTATTTATGGAAAAACTTCTCATTCTCACTGCTCTTATAAGTAATGACAGTAGGTTCATCATTCAGTAGAGCCAAGTCAAAATCTATCACAGCTAAGTGGAACTAGACTTGTTCATGTCATTCAGAGAAGTTCAATCCATTGACAATAACAGACAAAGCATGTTAATGAAGAGGAATAACTGCAAATAGATATACATGCTCACAAATCAAAAATAATGTGAATTCAGTAAAACGATAAAAGTACATCATAATTCTTCTTTGGGTAGATACTACGACACACTACCATAATTTAAATACCATTTTTTTAATCTTTAATAGGAAATTAAATATATTTAACCAAACATATACGACATCTTTGGATATACAATATATGTTTGACTGAAAATATTAATTTACCTCATAATGTTCACTATTCGTAGAATGATTAATTCACCTTTAGGTAAATTCTTAATTTCTAGCAATAGTGAAAGTCAATTTATCTATTTATTTTCAATATATAGGCATTTAATTAACTTTCATAGATAAATGACAATTTTATGAATGCATATTTTTCTTAACCATACTAGTTTGACCACTTTGCTGACTAACAAACTATATAAATACAAATGCACACATAATATCATAAAATTTTGTGCATGTAAATAATTTTATATATTTTAGTCTGGCCACTTTGGTGACTACAAACTATAAAAACATAATACATACATTAAGTGACCATAAATATGATATGTGTAGACGTTAATTTATCTAGTTTGGCCACTTCGGTGACTAACAAACTATAGAAACATAATACATACATCAAGTAATCATAAATATGATATGTGTAGACGTTAATTTATAGTTTGACCACTTTGGTGACTAACAAACTATAGAAACATAATACATACATCAAGTGATCATAAATATGATATGTGTAGACGTTAATTTATCTAGTTTGGCCACTTTGGTGACTAACAAACTATAGAAATACAAATGCATACATACTATCATAAATTTTTGTGCATGTGAATGATTTTATACATTTTAGTTTGACCACTTTGGTGACTAACAAACTACATAAATACAAATTCACACATAATATCATAAACTTTTGTGCATGTGAATAATTTTATACATTTTAGTTTGGTCACTTTGGTGACTAACAAACTACATAAATACAAATTCACACATGATATCATAAAATTTTGTGCATGTGAATAATTTTATACATTTTAGTTTGGCCACTTTGGTGACTAACAAACTATAGAAACATAATACATGCATCAGGTTGAAAAACCAGACTCAGTCTCTCTTGAAATACTGAATATGCCAATAAATAATGAATTGTACTAATCCACATATGTCAAGTGATCATAAATATTATATGTGTAGACGTTAATTTATCTAGTTTGACCACTTTGGTGACTAACAAACTATAGAAACATAATACATACATCAAGTGATCATAAATATTATATGTGTAGACGTTAATTTCTCTAGTTTGGACAATTTGGTGACTAACAAATTTTAGAAATATAATACACACATATTATTTATTAAATAGTATAACGACCACTATTGCACAATTTAAAAGCAAAACATAATTATTACATTATGAGAAGATTAAGATCTTAGAACTTGTGCAAATTAAACATTGCTAACAAGACTTCATTAACTTAAGTCCAAACACCTTTATTAGTCAAGCACAAAATAACAATTGATTCATGTTATTCTTACATACTTGTCCACCGAATTTTTAATAGGATAAGAAAGGTATTGCTTGTCAATTCCATTGCTCAAGTTGTTTATCAAACTAGACATAATAGAATTGCAATCTGCATTCATTGCCAATCAACTTTAATTTCAAGTCGCACACGTACATAGCTAATTGCTAGAATTTTGTTACAAATAAAAGTTTTTATATGCACGTATTTGTATATGAAAATTATCCGTTCAAACAATCCAGACTTTGATGCCACATGTAAGATTAAATACTTTAATACGTAATATCAGGATCTTGAATACGATAATCTTACATAGAAATCGTTAGGGGTACATACCTAAAGCGGAAGACATAATCACAGAGAGAAGCAGAAGCGTTAGTCGTAAATTGGTTTCTACCTCCTTGTCCTAACTTTATGTTACCATAACCGTCAGCAATGAAATTAATGTAGAGAATATGTGATAACCCTAATGGGTGGACGGAGGACCAATTTATATAGGTTATGACTTAATCGGGTACGTCCATCAAGTAACCAATGTACGGACGAGATCTATTCCTTATTAAATATTATTTATGGTATTACTTGGGTTACAAGTAAACTTGGGCTATAAGTAAGAAATTATTAATAATAATTAATAATAATTCTTACATTTTGGTCTCAGATGCCACTTAACATGGGACAATTGACTTGTCTTCAGACCCTACAATATTTCAATGTGGGTTTAAAGAAAGGTCGTCGAATAGAAGAATTAGGTTGTTTGAAGAACCTTCGAGGTAAATTGAAGATCAATGGTCTCCAATTGGTCCGTAGTAGAGAAGAAGCCCGAACAACATATTTACAAAAGAAATCGAATATTTACAAGCTGTCATATGTGTGGTTCCGTGATGAACCAGAAGGCAGTGAAACCATTGATGAGCATGTATTGGATGGTCTTCAACTGTATCCTAACTTGAAAACCTTAACAGTGAACAGCTATTTGGGTACTAGATTTCCTTCATGGTTCAGTGAAGAGTCTGTACTAAATTTGGTCAAGTTGACATTAAGTTATTGCAAAAGGTGCAAAGAAATTCCATCACTTGGCCAACTGAAGTTCCTTCGACATCTTGAGCTGATAGGATTCATTGAATTGGAATTCATCAGACCTACATTTTATGGTGTTGAGGTTAATGATAATGGATCATGCAACAAAATCCAAGTGTTCCCGTCATTGAAAGAACTTCTATTGGAGGATATGCATAACCTTATTGAGTGGAAGAGAGTGGAATTGACATTGAATTAGAGATTGTCAGAGTTGACAGTGAAATGCCAGAGTTGAACTTGTGCAGCAACTTGACATCTCTTGTAATGCTTAAACTGTATGATGTGAAAGAGCTCACTTGTTTTCCAAATAAGATTCTACGCAACAATGTTTCTCTTCAATTCCTGTCGATCGAAGAATGCAAAGAGTTTCATGAATTGCCACAGAGTTTGTACAATCTCCATTCTCTTAAGATCTTAAGGATTGGTCGGTGCCCCAGTTTCAGTTCCTTTTCTGTTCCCAGTGGAGAAGATTATTTGACTTCCCTCCAAAATTTTTGGTTATGGAATTGTGATGGATTGACCAATTTACCAAGTGGAATGCAAGAGCATTGTTGGTCTCTGGAGTCTTTTGAGGGTAAACTACTGTAACAACTTAGTTTCCTTCCCTTTACATGTGGGGGAAATGCATTCACTTTCACATTTGGGTTTATCACATTGTCCCAAATTGATTTGTGTACCCACAGGCGGCCTTTACCATCTCACTGGGTTACGTCATTTGGTAATTGGTCCTTTCTCAGAGATGATGGATTTTGAGGCATTCCAATTAATTTTTAATGGCATTCAGCAGCTATCATCCCTTCGTACATTGGTGGAGTGGGGACAGTTGCCCTGGGACTCTCTGGCCTATCAGTTTATGCAACTATCTGACTTTATAGAGATTGAAATATATTGATTCAGAATCGAGGCTCTTCCTCAAAGATTTGGCAACTTTACTTCTTTTGAAAGATTAAAGCTAGTGGGGTGCAAACGGCTACAACATATGCACTTCTCAAATGTCATGCCCAAATTAGTATATCTGTGGCTACATGATTGTCCGTTATTAGAAGCTCCGTCCGACGGTCTCGGCAACCTTGTTTATTTGCAAAACTTAGTTATAAAGAACTGAGAGAAACTAGAGCATCTGCCATCCAGAGATGCCATGCGACGCCTCACCAAATTATGAAACCTGGAAATTGAAGGCTGCCCAAAGTTAAAAGAGAGTTGCACAAATCGGAGTGGCCCAAACTCCCAATAGTCCAACATTTTCCATATTCCAAGAATTGAAGTAGGTAGAAGAATAATTCAGGAATTGCGTATGTCTCTGATTCTCTCTTTCAATTTCTGAGTCACGCTTCTAATTATTATTTTCCACGAGTTACTCTTCACCAAACTCCTTTTATAGTTTTCCAAACAAATTTATGAATATCTATCTTACTTTTAAGATATGGTTTAATCATGAATATTTATGTGTGCTTTTTCTCATAGGTTATTAGTTCAAGGTCATGCTAGAACGTTGTTGTGGCATTTCAAGTCAAAATCCATTGGCGGCAACTACATTAGGTAAACTTTCATCTAGAATGATGTAACAAGTTTGTCTGTTCACTCTTTTTTTTCTTGTGACACAAGTTTTTGTTTAATAGGGTTGGTTATATACGACAAAGGAACCACCACATTTGTTTGTTGAAGAGCAAAATCTTCAGTCATAGACTCTTTCATGAGCATTTGGTAAAGACTACATAATCTCTGAACATTTTACTCTTTATAACAGGGATACCAACAACTATTAAATACTAATAATTGAGTATACAATCGCTCATTTGCCCAAGTGAAACTATTCTTTTATGTACGGGTATGTTTTGATCAAATACCTGCTTAGGTACTTTGGTCAAGGTAGAAAAGGGTATCTGTGGACCGATCCATCAAATTTTGTTCATGAGTTATTCATAAGATGGAGCTAGGAGGTTAATGTGATACAAAGACAAAATGTATGTCCATTACTAACTGCACCTTACTTAAAAGTTATGCGGAAGTATGAGGTATGCCCAAGAACAATTTCGTCAATTTTACTTTTCAGCTCTTTTTTCTCATTAAAATACTGAAACGCTTAACAAGTATTATCATTCAACAATGAAGTCTTTCTCTTAATCCTCAAATATTATTATACACTTCATTATATGGTATGATGGAAGTCATAAAGTGGTATGATTCTGGTAAAGGAAATTGTTCTTTCTCTTTGAGGAAAGTGATGTATTTGATTGGCATAACATTGGCTTGTCATGATTGGTAAACACAGGATTCAGATGAAAGAAAGATTTCATTTTAGATTCCGTTGATAGTAGACACTTCTCCAAATTATGTTCACAGTCTTCAACATTATTCTAATTTTCAGGGGACAGATTGGAACTTGTGGACATTGGTGCCGCGTTAGAGACTCTAGTTGCACAATGCTAGAAAATTTAAGGTAAGTCAGTTTTTGTTCATAAAAGATTGCAAATGGTGCTTTAGATCAATTGTAACAAGTTGCTTCTCCATTTCGCAAGGATCAGAGAAAATGTGTGTCAAAACTGACTTTTAACCGTTTCCTATGTTTAAGATTCTTGGTTGAAACAACGACATGCATGGACCTTGTCGAGATGGTAGACTGTAGCAGACTTCTGTTAGATGTGTTCAAGTGTCATGATTGACAAGTGAAATTGCATTTGGCGGAAACTGGAATACTGGAGATATTATTTACTTGTATGACTAAGATTTGATAGCACATGCCTTTGGTTTTGCGCATAATAAAACAAAGAGGATAGGTCCTATCATTTGCAGTGTTTAAATTCAAACACTATGATGACTTAAATCTAAAACTTGCGTGATGCATCTTTACGTGTGTAATTTCAATTACGCACAAGACTGCATTATTTGTGTGTTTTTATCCAATATAAAGTCGAGTTTTCATGCTTTACATACAACCATAAGTCTATTCAATCTAATGGACAATATTTTGATAAACCTCAACAAATGATTTTTCCTTCTCCTAGTTGCTTGTCACACCATTTGAGAACCACTAAGTATTCAGGGCATTTATTCATAGGGATGGCAATAGGGCGGGTGAAGTCTTGCCCAGTCACAAATTCAATCCGCCCTAGCTGCGCCGTTTAGTATTTTTTGTTTTTCAACCTGCTCTACCCCGCTCTATTTAGCCCTGACAAGCCCCATTAAGCTTTTGCCCAGCCCTGCCCTGCCCTGCCCCGCCCCTTTTAAAAAAAAAAAAAAAAAAATTAGCCTTTGACTTGCACACAATTGTTCTACTAAAATAGCACACCATGGTAAAGAAGGAAAAAAATGAACAGGAAAAGGAAATTTCAAAAATATTACAAACTATGCAGTTTGAAAGATTTGATAATAAAAGTCATCAAATTTTATGACTACGTTATTTTGTAATTTGTAAACAGAGAAATTGGGTTTATATTTTAACTCTATCTATAATAATAACATTCAATATTCATCTATATATCATTAGAGTTGTAACTTTTTTAGCTTTGATTTAAATCCGTGGAAAATTTGCACAGACCCGCACACCCTATCCCGCCTCGCATAGCCTTGAACCCGCACATCCGCCCTAACCATCCCTACGTGGATTAGGTACAGTTACTAAAGACACCGTTGGTGCCTTGTATTTTCATTTTTTTCTTCAGTTTATAATATCTTCAATTGCAACTAAACTATTTAAATATGTTATCTTATGCTTGCATCTATTATCATAGAATCAAAAAAGTACCTAGTGTTGTAATACTTTAATTGATCTCTATAATAATTTAAAAATCATAGCATCCATTTTTTTTTTTATCAAGGATAGTGAAACTTGACCTGATGATAAAGGATTAGCTTTTGTTGGATTCTATTTGTCAAAAATTTAAGAAGCTTAATCTTTTTTTAAGAGCATTTGTTTCCCCTTTTTTCGTGTGCTTTCGACGTAACTATAGTAGGTTTAAGGTACAGATTAGTTGTATATTAATTAGTGCTAATATAATGAAGTTGATATCAGCAAGCTAGCTCATTTATTTAAATTTCTTGTTTATGACTATATAATTAAAAGATAAAAGGATTTGTTAAGTTTTTCCAATCATTTGGCTCCATATGCAATTACTTTTATTTGAGAGACAAGTAATAATAACACCCCTAAACTCACCGCAAATTATTAGTTTCATCTCCGAACTATTAACAGTTTTAAAAATACTTCTTTATTGGATTAACTTAAATACACATTTGGTCTTACAACATGCGTAAATATACCTTTAAATGAGTTTAGGGGTGTTTCCAACACTTCTCTCGACTTTTTATTAAGAGTAACATGCTCCTACAAGAGTTTGATACTACTAGTTATGTCATGTGGCATATCGAAGGTGTATTAATTTGTCAAGTAGAGAGACGTTTTCAACACTTCCCGACCTTTTATTAAGAGTCGCATGCTCGTACAGGAGTTTGATACTACTAGTTATGTCATGTGACATATTTGGGGTATCTAAGTTTAGTTTGTCAAGTAAAAGAGTATTTTTTAACCTGTCAATAATTTAGAGACGAAACTAATAATTTGCATCAAGTTCAGAGATATTTTTAATACTTCTCTTTTATTTATCTTTTTCATTTTCCCCGAAAAGTAAAATTTGTTTAACTTGTCTTTCTTCGATATTGTTGAAGGACATCCACATATTATTAATTTTTTATTCCTTGACCTAACATTTTTGTTTCTCTACTTCTTTTATTTTTATCACACGACTTTAGAGTTCGGAGTTAAAAGGGCAAAAAAAAATTGTTAAAAAATTCATAAGGGCACATCAAATTTTTTTAAAACTACAAAAGCAAAATCGCTCCTAACGAAGCAATTTTCCTCTGACACAATATTGATGTAATTACTCTGTTAAAAATAAAAATCGATGCCTTAGCAGAGATTTTATCCAAAACTTTTTTTCTTTTTTTTACTAAAATTCGCTACCATAGCAGCGATTTTAAGTCGAAATTTTTTCCCCTTACATCGTTGCAGGGGCAACGTTTTTCATGCCTATTGTTAATGTGCTATTATTTTCATGCCTATTATTAATTATTAATAATATAAAAATGATAAACTACACGGACAATATACTCAATAAAATTGTTGAAGCATGAGTAAAATGGAATTATATATCATAAATAATAATAAAAGAATAATTGAATTAAAAAAAAAAAAAAAAAAACTTCAAAAAGGTCAATATTAAACACATGAAAAAAATTCCTGATTTTTTTTAAATTTTATCAAAATCGCTGAAAGTGTAGCGATTAAAAAAAAAACGTTTTTTTTTTTAATTCTTAACCACAATTTTTATTTTTCCTTATAAACTGTAGCAATTTAACTTCAAATTTTTTTTCATTAAAACGTCGCATGATATTTTTTTTAAAAAAAAATAAAATTTATAAAATCGTTTCTTTTCGGGCAGCGATTTATTTAATCTTTTTTTTAATTCCTTAAAAAAAAGTCAGCTGCTATAGCAGCGATTTTACTTTAATTTTAAAGAAAAAAAGTTTTTTTTTTTTTTTTGAGAAAATCGCTGCTAAGTCAGTGATTTTTATTTCTTTTAATGGAACTGCGTCAACTTTTGTTAGAAGAATATCGCTCCGTCGATTTTGCTCTTTTAGTTAAATTTTTTTTTGATGTGCCGTTTTGATTTTTTGAAGGAAAAAAATTGCCCTTGACTCCGGACTCACTTTACTTGCTCCATTTGCAATATTATTGTGGTAGCCATGTACTTTTTTTCTCCTTAAAATATTATTTTGTTTATCTCAATTTATATGATATAATATTTTTAATCAGTATAAAAAAAATGATAGTAAGTATTTATTTTAGCATTAGTTTAACTTTAAAATATCTATTTCACTTAATAAAATAATTTATAGTCACACAAACATCTTATTTTAGACTATAGGCTTAAAATAAAGATTTTTTCTGTTTTAAAATTTTTTATCAAATCAAACTATATCACACAATAAATTAAAATGAAGAAAGTACAACAATATTATTTTTATTTCCCATTTAAAGAAGAATGATGAGAATTAAAAAGAAAAGGTTGGAGAAACTTTAATGCCTTCGAAAGGGCATGTATTTTTCTCCTCCATTCATCGAAATTTCAACTTGGGAATTCTTTATTGTATACCTCATAAATCATAAATAAATTGTAGCTGCAACCCAACATTATTTTTTGTTTTCGCTATTATATTTTATATGACATAATTATTTTAAATTAATTTGAAAAAAAGATGTATATATATATATATATATGTATATATAATATAACTTTTAAAAAATTATTATTTTAAAAAATGTCATTAATAGACTTGGAATATAAATAAAAGGGATAAGGCACAAGTACCCCCTAGAGTATGATCAAAATTTCAGAGACACACTTTAACTAAACTAAGTCCTATTACCCTCCTAAACTTATTTTCTTTTGTAATTTTGTACACCTTTTGTCTTATGTGGAACACTCCGTGACACCACGCATTTGAGACGCGTGGGAGATATTTTGATGCTAGGTAAGCCAAAAAGGTGCACAAAATTACAAAAAAAAAAAAAATGGGTTAGGGGGGTAATAGAACCTTAATTTAATTAAAGTGTGTCTCTAAAATTTCGGTCATAATCTAAGGGTACTTGTATCTTTTCCCTAAATAAAATAAGAAAAGAAGAAGTCATAGTCAGAGCAAAATTGACATAATCAATTTGTTATTTGGTCAATAATGAATTTCGTGCCACGAAAACATGAAAATTGATCTCTCAGAAAAATCAATAATTGTATTTTATATTTGAGACTTATTAATTTGCTAGTACCAAATAGATAGCTTTGGGGTTATGGAATAGGATTATCTCATACTTAGATCGAGATATCATTAGTAATTTTTAACCTCTCGGAATAAAATGTGATACTATGAGATATAATGCAATAGAAATAAAAACAGAGAATGATTGCTCACCAAAATATTATATGAGTTTCAATGAATTGAGTTGATAAATAGGTTATTGTCCAACTCACCCAAAAGTTAGTTGGACTTAAAAGAACTAGGTCAAGATGTTTTAAACGATGGACATAACCCAACTTATCCAATTGTTACCATGTTTTAGTTTATTTGTTTATCTCTTATAATTTGTTTAATTACTAAATAAAATTAATTATAAAGGGATAATTACACTCAAATTCAACTATAATAACAATGCTACCAAAATAGATCCATATTTTAAAATCTTATACAAATAGGCTCACTTTTCGATCAAATGTGTGAGAAGAAAAGAAAATTAAAAAAAAAAAAACTTGATTATTTGTTCTATTTGAATTTATGGATATGCATTTCTCTATTTTGGGAGTATACTTTCGATGATTTCGTGTGAACAACAAATCTAAAAACAAAAATATGTAACTGCTTTGGTTTGAGGATTTCGATTTTGTTGAATATAATATGTTGGAGAATGTTGTTTTAAGATTAATAATATGGTTACTCATTGATTTATGGTTGAAAACGTGAATAGGAAGTATAAACTTTATAGTGGCTTTTATTGAAGTTCGTAGCTATAAAGTTTAAAGATCAGATTTTCGCAAATAAGCTCTGTTTTCAAGTGGTATTATTGCAAGAGATCGGATGCATATTGAGGAATATAAATATACAATTTATGGTGATTTGGTGTAGTTTGAGAGGTGTTTTATATAACTTGATACTTGGATTTAAGGAAGAAAACAGTTAGTTTTTGTATAATAATAAATAATATTTGATATCGTATATGGGTGTATAACGTTTTTATATAATAGTGTATATAAGTGAGTAAACATCTTTTTATAATGTTTGTACACTAGGTGCATAATATTGTATATCGAATTTTAAACATTGTTGTTAAAAAATAAAGTTTTATATAATATTATATACCAAGTGTATAATATTTGTATATTAGGTATATAATATTATCTATCTAATTATCAAACATTGTTATTAAAAAAAAAAGTGGAGTTTTATATAATATGGTATACCATGTGTAATATTGTATATATACCCGAATTTTCGTACACTACTATAGGAAAATTGTGGCTATACGATTGAAAACTTAAAAACTTGGCCACATAAGTGCAATAAAATGTTGTGACCTGTACTTTTGTGCAATTATCCCAAGAAAAATTCTTCTTCTTCATTACATCTATATATAATAACATATCAAACAAAAATAATTTTATTTAAATATTTTATCAAAATTTCTTATGAATAAATTTATTTTAGACTACATACATGGTTTAAATTAGCACAACTTCCAAATAGGTTGAATTTACCTCTTTCTTTCAATGATGATGACTTGGCTATTTTCTCTTTTATTTCTTGATGTATAAATTATTCAATCAATATATATTGATCATAAGACCATTCCTTTGATTCATTTTTTAATCTTTCTACTGATTGGATAATCAAATACTAGTAACCTAACAAGTTAAAAGATAATTTCACTTTAATATTATTTAATTCTAAACGTATGAGATGGACAATATAAAAATGCACACAATTTATCTACTGATAAATGTACCAAAATTATTAAACTAAAGACATCACAAAGAACCTCCTAACCGTTTTAATTATGCCCAAATTTTGCATTCCAAGAAACTCTTATTGTTATGTTTCTTGATAATAAAAAGCACGGGATATATTTCCAATATTTGGTGAAATTAAATAGCTTTCAATAAAATGCAACAAGATTTGCTCAATTTATTTTTAGTGATTATTATTCTATTAATTCAGTTGGCTCGCTTTGATCATGTAATGATTAATTTAAAACAAAAATTCATCTATTAATTTTATTTAGTTGTTAAAATATATTTATAATTTTGTACTTTTTTAATTTATTTGGTGCAATTAATGTATTATATATATATATATATATATATATATATATATATTACTTGAGATACTTTACGGGTGTTACAAAATGTAGTTAATATTTTAAATTTAAAAATTCATTGTATTAACTTTTAAAAATTTGTTGTTGCTTTATTTTTATTTTTTTATTTTTTGCCTGACGCTCTATTATACGTTTAATATTAAGTTAATGTTTGAAAGAATTACTTTACCTCAATCCATGTATTAAAACCTCATTCCTAAAACAGAATATGCTGTAAGGATAGAATTAACAATTTAACTCATTGCTTAAGGGAATAAAAAATTTACAACATACATTACGTAGGATTTCAACTATTAATCTTCTTTATCTTCTAAGAGCAATATTTCATATTACAACTCATCAATTAAGAGATTAACTCTAATACCTGAACTCAACAATTAACTCTAATTGTTCTAACTTCTCCCAAAAAGTCAAATTCGCTTCTAATTACAGATTTAAATTTTTTACTATACTCTTAATAATAAAATAGAAGCGATAACAACTCTATAAAAACTCATATTACAAGAACTACACATGCAAAAAGGTGCGGCTGAAGTCAGCCAATTTAATATTGGAGTAATTATTTGAGGAATAGATACTGATTAAAATAACTGTAACGTAGTTTGGATTTTATAGCTTGAACATTTTTGATATTATCGTTGAAATAGGTGAACTGAGAATATTGTCGTTGAAATAATTAATGAAAGATATGTTTGTTCTAAAAAAAATAATGTGATCTTTTCAAAAAAGTATTTGTATCAATTGCTAAAAATGGAAATTACTCTATATTGATCACTTTAAATTTAATAGGCAATATGCTTGTTATATTCCTAAGAGTGTTGTCTGCTAACCTCTAAATAAACAAACACCCTTTTGAGATGTTGATAATATCAACCCTCAAGCATTTTCTTCCTATTCTCTTCATCTATTTTCTAACACCTTTTTAACAATAGTTACCTTTTAAGATAAATATATATGAACTTGAGTGACTTTACTGGAACAAAAAATAAATAAATAACTTTATTTGATAATTCAAGTAAATTAAGTAATCATTTGAGGAATTAACTCGTATAATACACCAAAAGGGAGTATGGGTTTAGGTTTTGTATAATTTTATTTTTACAAAACCTCATTTGTTATTATAAATCTAAATTATTCAAAATAAATAAATAATAATAATAATAATAATAGAGCTTACATAAAGGAAAAATATACACCTACCAAGTACCAAACACATTTTGTGTTTGAACTAGTATATGTTTAGAAATTGTTCATTATTAAAGGAGTATTATTCTGTTTCAATTTGTCTGTCATACTTTTTATTTTAAACTTCATAGAAAATATATATTCAAATTTAAGGCCTTCATTCGGATTTGGCTTTAGGTCACCGATTTATTAGAGCCGCCCTTGATTATGCGTATCTTTAATTTAATATCATAAAAGTAAAAAATCATTTTATTTCTTTAAACTCGATATAAAATGAATAAATTTTAAAAAAATAGTATTATTTTGAAGAATCGACCTAATGGCGTTTAGTGGCAGTAGCACCAAAGACGGTTGTTGAGGAAAATAGTGAAATTTGGCACACGTATATTGAAAAATGCATGTCTATGCTGAGTTTGAATTTCATTTAGGGTAGGGCTGTATCTGTATTTGGTCCCACAAGCATTTAAAAGATTAAAAAAAAGACAATATATTATACCCAATCTTGTGACACATTTTTTGTTTAAAGTATGTTCAGAGATAATGTAATTTTTTATAACTCAAAATATTTAAACTTTTAATAAAATAATTTATAATCACATAAATAACTAAGTTTATTTTAGAACATAAATTTTAATACCACCATCCTTACTGTACAGGCTAAAATCCCCGCTCTATATAATAGCTTGCAAACAACATAGGATAGGCAACCAACACTAGACAAATCTAGTGCTACGAGTAAAAATCAAACCCCTTGCTTTTTGGTGGTAAGGAGTTTTAAACTTGAGACTTCTAACATAAAAGTTTCAAGTCCAAACTATTGGGCCACCCGAAGGGTTCCTCAATTGATATTTATACTCTTCATTTTAAATATATTTAAATTTATATATGAAATTAAATAAATATGCATATACATATTCTTTTCTTACACAAATTTAAATTATATATTAGAAAAAATGAAATTAAATAACACATTTATATATTCCGTTTTAGAGAACGGCAAAGCTAACTTCCATGGGTCTAGAGTTTTCATGAGACACTCAACGTTCAAAGTCAATGAAAGATAAGGTTGTTGAGTGTTGAAGACCTTTCCAACATGCAACCACTTGTTTTCCTTCAAAAACCTTCACTCTTTTATGACTGATTTGATTGGGAGCAGTGGTGGATATTCGATGCTTCGATTTGTTTTTTTTTTTAATCTTTTATTTTGTATTTTTAATTTTTCAAACTTGAATATCGAATATTGAATCAAACAATTTTTAATATTCTGTTTGATTTTTTTATTCAATTTTTTAGGTTTTCTTTTTTTTTTTTTGATATTTGAATGTGCAGCAATGATTTTCTTTTGGGAATTCTTGAGCATACAAATCATCTATGGGTAAAACCTGAGTAATGTATCTCGAATAAGGAAAAAAATCAAAGACAAAAAAGATATCACGGTTTAGGTCTTTTTAGTTATTATCAAACTATTTTTAAAAATTAAAAATAATTCAAAGTGAAATAATAAATATGAGTAATTAACTTTCTTGAACTTGTCATCAAGACAATATAAATAAAGGACAAAAATGAAAAAAAAATTCAAACATTTATTTTCAACTTAAATTATTCACTTATTTGATTAATGAGAAAAGCCTCAAAATCTAATTAATATGGATTAGAGGGAATATTGTATTTTATCTGTTCATTTTTACTTGCCTAATATTTTAAAAATAATTTTTTAATATTTACTTGTCATCTTATCACATTTTAAGAAAAAAAATTATTTTATTTTAATATTAATTATTTATTTCTTATATTATTTTAATATAAATAATGAATACTATTAGTGTAGTAAAATTATTATATCAATTTTTTAAAAAATGAATGTGATAAATTGAAATATAATGAGTAAAAGTAGAGGGAGGAAAGTATATTTTTTCGTCTTGATTGTCACCTTTGAACAAATTTGATTTTTGTTTCCTATTGTTTGTTCTGTTAATTTTTGTGTGTTATCTTTTCACTTATTTAATTTATTTTCTCTTATTTTGTATTTTGTGAATGAAAAGTTTCAGACTTTTAAATGGGACTTGGGAAAAAGTTAAGAAAAAAAAAAAGCCTTTCCAAGTCCACGCGATTTAATTTCCTTTTTAGTTATTCCATTTTCTCTTATTATGAGTGCTCATTCGGCGGAATTTCGATCCTATGAACTAAAAATAGTTAAATATTTCACGGGACCACAGCGATTTAATTCACTGCATTTACGTATCCCCCTATTCAATTATGCGGTAATTTACGTATTTCGAGGATTAAATATTTTTTATTTTTTTTAGTTTATTTTTTTATAAATAGTTTGAATGGTTAGATAAATTATGATATTTTATTAAATATAAATTTAACACTAAAAAATTATATTTAAAATTATTGTTAATATTAAAAATCAAATATTTTTTTTAAAAACATTATTTTATACATAAAAAAATTTATTTTTGATATAATTTATAAACATTTCTTTTATTATCCATTATTTTTTCTTATCTTTTAACATATTAATTCAAGTTTAACTTAAAATTTTTGAATCATATTAAGGTTATAATCCATAGATATTAGAGTAGTAATTTAAATAAAGTTCAAATCAAAATCATATCAAATTAAAATACTAATACTAACATCATAAAATTAATTCCATATTAAGAAGACATAATACATAAATATATCACTTAACTTGGTCTTATTTTACAGCTATACCCTCTAACTTTGGGTATGTACAAGTAGGACATTAAACTTGTATAAATTGAACAAGTAGACGCATGAGTTCTATGTGACATAATATATGTAGAAAATCACGTAAGACATAAATTGTCATGTGGGATGCCACGTAAGACGTGTGTGTCTATTTGTTTAATTTCATACAAGTTTAAGTGTCTATTTATATACACTCAAAGTTGGAGGGTGTAAATGTGAAATGATGCCAAATTAAATAACATATTTATGTATTATGATTTATGCCGATTAAAAATGACAATAATGTTGAATATTTGTTCTTTAGTTTTACATTGGTTTGGACAAGTAAAATACATAACCTACTCTAAGTTTTTCTTTGGTTTAGTCATGCAATTAATACTTATTAGACTTATTTTAGCAAGTACTTTAAAAATTATGATCATTTTATTATGAATTATTTATTTTATACAATTTTATTATTATCTTTTCTTGAATATTTTAGTGATATTTTGTGTTATTTTTTTAGAAAAACATCTTTGATAGGACTAAAGAATATTTAACGTATAAATTAATTATATATTTATAAAAATATTTTATCGGAATGTGGTATAGTCCGTTCTTTCTTAAATTAAATTTAAATCTTGAATGTAAAAATATTCTTGATAAAAAATATTTTTTCATTCTAATAATATCGAATAGGAACAAAGTTAAAAGTGAAGGAGTACCTTATTATCATCTTATCACATCATATGGTCTTTCGGCGGTTTCAAAAGGAATATGAACTAAAAATCGCTAAATATTCCTATTTCACAATAATATAGCGATTTTATTTCTTGCTTTGTTCAGGTATCAATCCACTCAATTTACGCGATACTTTACATACTTCGAGGGTAGACAATTTTCTTTTTTAATTTTAATTTTTTCATATCTTATAAATATTCTAAATTATTAATCATTGTATTTTTTATTTTAATTTATAAGATATATTTTTTTAGTCGGTTCAAAAATAATTTAACACAATTCTATATTTAATAATAATTTAATTTTAAAATATTTATTTTATCTTTAATAAAATATTTTATAGCCCCATAAATATCTGTAACTTATTTTAGATAGTAAATTTTAATTTTTAAGCTTTATGTCAAATCAAATATTCATATAAATTAAAACAAAAAAACATAAATTTATTAAAAAACTATTACTCCTCTAAAAAATTATTTCTCAAAATACGAACCATATCACGTAAACTAGATCAACGTACAAACTAGTAAAATCTGTTTGGTTGATTGGAAAGTTATAATAATGCCTCCCCCAAACAAACACAGAATCATCAAAATTCAAACACCAAATGGAATCAAAGTTAAGGATCGATGACTTGGAACAATCACAACCGTTGATTTCTTAAAAAAATCCCAAATCATAGGAACCTTCGAAGCATCTTACTCCATTTCGGTAAGCAATCATGTAATCCATTTTTCGGTCCATATATATTTGTTCAATATATTAAAAATAATTATTCAATTAAGATATAATTTATTATTTCACTTTTTCATATTTAGATAATTTATAATTAATAATAATGATATAGTAAAATTATTCATCTATTTATTACTTCATCTGTTATTTTAGTTTATATGACACATTCTTATATTAAGTAATAATTTAATTTTAATATATTTATTTTATCTTTAATAAAATAATTTATATTTATACAAGTTTCTATCAATCATTTTAGTCTATCCTTTCTTTTTCGAATTTTATGACGAATCAAATTAACTCACAATGAAATGGGAAGAATATTTCTGAAAAAATATGACAACTTCAAATATCCGACAAATAAAGATGAACGGAGGAAAGTAATTGTATCCCCTCTATCTTCTCTTGATGTCCAACGCCACGCGGCAACCCGACCATGTTAGATAAGGCCCAATCCAAGCCATGACCCGGCCCAATCTACCCCTTATAAAACGAACCGAACCCTCCCATGCAATTCTCGCTCATCTCACAGTTGATTACAGTTTCCTAAACGGAACTCTACCATCTCTTTTTTCCGGTTACCGTTTAGGTTCCCGACCAATTTTCTTCTTCTCCGGTGAACTATTCCGGTTAAAAGTTGCATGGTGGGGTGTTTGTTTGAATCTTAGGTTTGTGTTTCTGTTGGTTTTGAGTTTTAATTCTTTGTTTTAATTAAGAAAATTTGCTTCTTCTGAAGTCGTTGTGGGGATATTCGGGTCGTGTAAGAGTGTGGTAGAAGGTGATTATCTTTTGATTAAGTTCTTTTTTTGCTTCTTTTGAGGGGGTAGCCGGGGCTCTGGCCTCGGCGGGTTCTAAAGCCCCCAGCTATTACAACATTGGTAAACAAATCATTTCTGTATATTAGTTTTCCCCATTCTTTGATTCTTTTTTTTTTCGATTTTACGAGATGCCTTCTGTAGGTTGTTGTGTAGAATCTGCTGTTTCCCCTCCTCTTGGCAATTCCTTCCTTTCCACGCCGGAGATTTTTTCCTCCGGCGTACCTCTGTCGACAAACGCTGTCCCTCTTACAACCCATTGGTCACCGGAGCTCTCGTCCGATCTGTATCGGGTTGATGGATGGGGTGCTCCGTATTTCACCGTTAATTCTTCCGGTGATATATCTGTCCTGCCCCATGGTACAGATACCCTTCCTCATCAGGAAATTGATCTCCTGAAGGTCGTGAAGAAGGCTTCCGACCCGATTAATGCTGGTGGACTTGGGTTACAGCTTCCACTCGTTGTTCGGTTTCCTGATGTTCTGAAGAATCGATTGGAGTCTCTTCAATCGGCTTTTGATTACGCTGTTCAATCTGAAGGATACGAGGCTCATTACCAAGGTGTTTATCCTGTTAAATGCAATCAGGACAGATTCGTTGTTGAAGATATTGTCAAATTCGGGTCGGGTTTCCGGTTTGGTCTTGAAGCTGGGTCAAAACCAGAGCTCCTCCTAGCTATGAGCTCTCTATGCAAGGGCAGTTCGGAGGGTCTTCTTGTATGCAACGGATTCAAGGATGCAGAATACATTTCACTTGCTTTGGTTGCAAGAAAGCTCCAATTGAACACGGTGATTGTGCTTGAACAAGAGGAGGAGGTTGATTTGGTGATTGACATCAGCCATAGAATGGCGGTCCGCCCTGTGATTGGGCTTCGGGCTAAGCTTAGGACCAAACATTCCGGTCATTTTGGATCCACTTCTGGAGAGAAAGGTAAGTTTGGGCTTACAACAACTCAGATCCTTCGTGTGGTGAGGAAACTCGAAGAATCCGGAATGTTGGATTGTCTCCAGCTGCTGCATTTCCATATTGGATCTCAGATCCCTTCAACGGCGTTGCTTGCTGATGGTGTTGGTGAGGCTGCTCAGGTTTATTCTGAGTTGGTTCGCCTTGGTGCTGGCATGAAATTCATTGATATTGGTGGTGGGCTTGGAATTGACTATGATGGTACCAAATCTAGCGATTCTGATGTTTCTGTCGGATATGGCCTTCAAGATTACGCCTCTACAGTTGTTCAAGCTGTCCGGTTTGTTTGTGACAGGAAGAACGTGAAGCATCCGGTGATCTGTAGCGAAAGTGGCAGAGCAATTGTATCTCATCACTCTGTTCTGATATTTGAAGCTGTGTCTTCAACTACTACACGTTCTCAAGAGTTGTCCTCGGTGGGTCTCCAGTCCTTTGTGGAGAAACTCAATGATGATGCTCGTGCTGATTACCGGAATCTATCTGCTGCTGCTATTCGTGGAGAGTACGATACCTGTATGCTTTATGCCGATCAGTTGAAACAGAGATGTGTGGAGCAGTTCAAAGATGGTAATTTGGACATTGAACAGCTTGCTGCCGTAGATGCCGTCTGCGACTTTGTGTCAAAAGCTATTGGGGCTTTTGACCCCGTTCGCACATATCATGTGAATCTGTCCGTTTTCACTTCAATTCCTGATTTCTGGGCTATTGACCAACTATTCCCGATTGTTCCCATCCACAAACTAGACGAACGTCCTTCAGCTCGGGGAATTTTATCCGACTTGACATGTGACAGTGATGGAAAGATCGATAAATTCATCGGAGGCGAGTCAAGCTTGCCTCTCCATGAATTGGGAAGTGGAAATGGCGCGCCTTATTATCTGGGAATGTTTTTAGGCGGGGCATATGAGGAAGCCCTCGGAGGACTCCATAACCTATTTGGCGGACCTAGCGTCCTGCGTGTGTCACAAAGCGACAGTCCTCACAGCTTCGCTGTAACATATGCAGTCCCTGGGCCGTCCTGTGCTGACGTCCTCCGAGCAATGCAGCACGAGCCTGAACTCATGTTTGAGACACTCAAGCACCGTGCGGAGGAATTCATGCACAAGGAAGAAGAAAAAGAAGAAGATAAGGAAGTGGCATTTGCATCATTGGCCAGCAGCCTAAATCAGTCGTTCCACAATATGCCTTATCTTGCGCCACATTCATCTTGCTGCTTTAGTGCTGCTGCAAACAGCGGTGGGTATTACTATTGCAATGATGAGAATATTGTTGGTGTTGGCGCAGAATGTGCAATAGGGGAGGAAGAGTTTTGGCCATACTGCGTTGCTTGAGGAGTTTCATGTCATTTTCAGATTCTGCCATTGCTCCTTTTTTTTTTGGTTGTTCTTCAAGTAATAAAGTTTGTCTGTTTCATAGCTATGGCATGTTAAATTTACGTCATTTCCTAGTTATGGAGAAAGTAAGGAATTGTTCAATCTTTTTGTGTAATTTTCTTATGTAATCTTCTCCTTATTAAATGAAATTTTACTTTAGAATTTATCTCTAGTGTTTTTCTTCTTCCAATTTCTATTTTTAGGATTTAAATGGTTGCTTTTTTCCTTTTCTGTCTGCAGTTCCATCAATACTGGTTTCTAAACTTCTCTTTTTCCAAATAATCACCACACTCAGTTTGGATGATTGTTACATATTATTTCACAAAGTAACTTGATGAATTCAAATGTTTGAATAAATTGTATCACATGAAGTTGTTATGTTACACGTTAACAATTTGAATAATAAATCCGTAAGGAAAGTAAGATACCAGATTGAGTTATTGTAAAAAAGGTACACATTGACCATATAATATAGCTTTTGAAAAGTCATATTAAGTATACATTGACACACAACATAGTTTACTTGCACCTGAGCTATATATTGACCATACATTATGAATACACTAAAAAAACTGAATATAACTTATCTATATATGAATTATAATTTGTGGGTGAGTTTATATAATTCGTGGGCACGTTTGTATTATTCAGTTGTTTTTGTATAAACTCAAAATAACGAATTTATACATACACAAACATCTGAATTTTAAACAGTTATACAAATTATATAATACAAATTCTAAATTATACAAGCGTGCGAATTATATAAATTTGAAACTTCAATCCACATAATTATCAATGAATATTTATCGCGATTGATAATTTACTTTAACTATAACTATAACTATAACAATTAATTATTATAATTAATTAACTAATATATAATTGTTTAACAATATAATTTTTCCTATTTAAAATAATAATACAATAACAAACAACGGGTAACAATCATCCAAACAAGATGCAAGCCAAAGAGGTTGGTAGTAAGTATAGAACAAAATATGGTTTGGTGCGATGATTCTGGGCTTAAATTCGTTTATTAGGAAATGTTGAATGGTACCAAAAAGATGCCAAAAAGGTGTTTTGGGACCTGGGATTGTGGTCCTTATTCTACAATGATATTATAAAGGTTTAAATAATTGTTACTACTCCCTTCCAACCTTTTTATATATCATTTTATTTCTATAAATAGTTAATTCATAATATTTGTTATTTCATAAAATTAATGTATAAATTAATATATTATTTCTTTTTTATTGTTATGAGTTATTAGTCTTGAAAATATATATTTGACCAACTTAGAAAAGCTAAATAAATGATTCATGTTCATTGGTTAAATTAATTAATCAAAATAAATTAATTCATATTCATTGATTGAAAATTTGAGTTGCAAAAAAATTAAATAAGGGCAGAAGGTTAAAATTACATCATTTCTTAATGTAAGTGTAAAGTAAAAATGTGACGTATAAAAAGGAACGGAGGGAGTACCATATAATACTCTCTTTGTTTTAATTTATGTAATACTTTTCGGCTTTCGAAATTTAAATAAATTTACCTTTGATAGTAAATTTTTCATATATATTTTAAATATTTTGAATTGTTAATTATTGTGACTTAAAATACTTTTTACGTAATTTATAAACATATAAATTTTATTGTAAAATAATTAAAAATTTAATGTGTAAATTTTTGATCAAACTTAAATTATTTAATTTTCAAAAAATAAAAAATATCGCATAAATTGAAATAGAGAGAATAATAATTATATGCAAAGTACTTGGCTGCTAAAATTACAGTAACTTCTGGGGATCTCATCTTAGTTCAGTGCATATGTTTGTGGGCCAATCATAAATCATGTGGCTCTACTCAAATTCTGCTAACTTATTTTATCTTTAATTTAACTACACCACTTATGTTAGCTCAATTGATACTTTGGCTCAATTTTTTTTTCTTCTAATTGGATGTATCAAATTTTGAAGAGTTGTGTTGAATAGTTTTCTACTCTAGTTTTGAGAATGATAAAATATTTTAAGGAGTCATTCACACTAATGTTCATATTTTGAGGTGGTGTTCAAAATTCCTAGATAATTTACTTAAGAATTTCAAAAAAATTTAGATAATATTTACTTATAAAAGTTTTTCATTGAATTTTGTTTAGTAGAAAAATATGCAGGAAATTAGAGTATTTGCAAAAAAAAATAAAAATTGGTGTAATCTCCAGATAAATTCTCACGTAATTTTTTTTTTTTTTTTTTTATTATTATTATTATTATTATTATTATATAGAGACAATGAGTTGGATAATTTTTTATTTATTTAAATGACAGTTTAATGAGTAGAAAAAAATATAGGAAATTAGATTATTTGCAATTTTTTAAATCAAATAGGTTGTGTCTTTGATATGTTCTAGGGGTGTGGCAAAATCAAACCCAACTCGTTCAACCTATTTAAGTTTGGGGGGGGGGGGGTGGGGTTGTTATTGGCCTACCTATTTTTGAATTCAACTCAATTTTTGATATGTAATCCGAATTGATTGGTGAGAAATCTTGTTAAAATATTTTTAATTTTTTTTTTCAATTTGATATGTTATATATAGCCATAATTAAAAAATAATAATTTTATTAAGTACTAAAATATTTTAAAAGACCAAGTAAAAAAAATTAATCTTCGTAAAATCAGGTTAAGTTGGTCTTGACATATTATACAACTTATTACCTAATTCATTTTGACCCAACCCGATTAGACCCTAACAAAATTGAGTAAAAAGATTCCACTAGAAAAGTTTGATACCTTGGAAAAAGAAGAGATAAGAGGAAAAAGGAAGGAAGAATCATTTTAAACAACTACATCCATTGTGTTTGGCCTTTTCTTCTTAACTTTTTCTCGTTTGTCCATAAATCAATTATATGATATAAGAGCTATCATGTCATCCAATTCTAAACATTTATTTATTTTTATTCGGTGTCTCGTATAATTGAAATGTTTGTCACTAAAAGCTCATTCAGGGAAACGTTCCTTATAAAAAAAAATATGTATTAAAATTCAAATTAAAACCTTTAATTAAGAGAAAACAGCTTTATCTACCATGTACAATACTACAACCTTCAACAGTAAACATTGGGTATATGGACAATTCCAGTTTAATTTGGCGCAGTGTGCACCCATTATGTTGTAATTGAGCAATAAATCCCACTATCATTAATTAGATATACACATATGTAATGAAACAAAAACATTGTTCATTTCAGGTTAATTTATTCTGAATTCTAGATTCGTCTCTAATAAAAATTCTATATTAATATATTGACAACATTTTAAATTTGCCACTAAATTTCATGTTGATATTCAAATTATGACATGTTTTAATTGAATAATTCAAAAACACAGGATAAAATTTTATTAAACATATTTGGATTATATTTAATTTTGAGAAGTTCCAATGCACAATTGTCCATTACTTTGATAAGTGAATCACATAAAATATATATGTCTCCTTAGTTTATATTACACATTAGCATCAATCAGAACATGCATGAGGTTAATGGTATAATTAATTAAAGAATTAGATGATATATTATGCTAGTTAACTTATTCACATAATGAATATTTGACAACAAGCATAAAAGAATTCTAAGTCACATGTACAATAAGCTCACTTTATCATATATTCTGATGCCTAATTAAAAAACATAATAATTTAAATATCAAAATAAAATTTCCTTGAAAAATTTAATAGATCGTCGACCTTGCGTATAGAATATCTCTCTCTATATATATAAGGATGTGGTTCTTGTCATCAATTCTTCACCTCCAAGTATTAGGTAGTTGTTGAGAATATATATGGAACATTAAAACCGTGGCCATTTAAATGTGTATATATATGCTATTCTTTAAGATGGATTTGGGACATATATGGATTTAAGGCCAGCTCGACTTAGGAAAGGGACTAGGACCTTCTTTCTTTTTTTTCATTTGATTTGATATTTGATATTCATATAAAAATTAAAATTTGTGTATTATAGAACATTTCTGATATCCACGATCCCAATTAAATTATTTTCATTTCCGAGCCTCGAACACAAAATCTCCCCATGTTTAGGTTTTGCAACTTGGGATCTCAACTTGACAATTGCATTGCTAAATAAGTTTTCGAGTGTCGACTGTTGAGAAGTTTGGATGGAATAAATTATTTTGTCTTCTAGTTGGAAGACAAGAGCCAAAATAAAGAAAGAGCTGCCACAAAGTCCAAAATAAGTTTTCTGTTCAATTTGCAACTGCTCGTCTTTGTATGATGAAAAAGTTGTGTTCTGATTCTGTCTAATCCACAACTCATGGACACCAAAAATCCAATTCTGAAGAAGCAAAGACTGAAATTTAATTTATAACACAAATTATTAATTGTTTTGATAAATTAAATTTATATAAGAATATGTTAACTGTTATAAAATTAGAGCAATAAATATCTATAGAAATCTCACGAGTATGGAGAAATCAAGAATTGTATTGATAAAAATAATGTTGAGTTACAAACTCCTTATATAGGAAAAGAGTCTTATTCTAACTATATTAGGAATTCTACTACAACACATATATATTATTTACATGAGTAGTATTATACTATAACTCAAATACCTTATTCTAGTCGACTTTGGCCTCCTACACGAAATAGTAGCTTAGTTGTACATAATTTAGGATTCAGTAGTCTAGTTCTAGTATGACTCTAAGTCTAACTCGTCAGCTAGCTTCAATGGCCTTGTTCCTTTGACATGTTCCATTAGGCTTTAGGCTTCCTTCAACACTTCCCCTCAAGCTAGTGAGTGGAGTAATTGTAACTCCTAGTTTGCTGCGAAAAAACCTGTTTTGTTAAGGCTTTGGTATGAATATCAGCTAGCTGATCCTTAGACTTCACAAACTGAGTAAGAAGTTGTCCCCTGACCACCTTCTCACGAACAAAATGATAGTCCATTTAAACATGTTTGGTTCTAGCATGCATAACTGGATTTACCGTTATGTACATGACACTCATGTTATCACAATACAACGTAGGAACAGATCGAAGGAACACTCTAAGGTCATGAAGAAGATACATGATCCAAGTCATCTCTACTACAATGGAGGTTAGTGCTCTATACTCAGCTTCAACACTTAATCGGGCTACCGTGGTTTGTTCTTGGAAGTCCAAAAAATACAATTTGCAGATGTTATAGCCTGTAGTTGATCTCCTAGTTGTATGGTGGTACAACCTCCCCAATCAACATCTGAGTATCCATACAACCTACTTGGTGATTGCAAAATAATTTTGAATCCAAAGTGTAGAGTACCTTTGATGTACCAGAGTACCTTTAATGTACCTGAGAATCCGTTTTACCCCTTGAAGATGTTCAATGTTTGGGCTTTGCATAAACTGGCTTGCTGAATTCACAGCATGAGTAATATCAGGTTTTGTGAGGGTCAAATACTGAAGACTGCCTACTATCATTCTGTACAAGGAGGCATCTACAAGACTTTCCACAACTTCATGCAAACCATGCTTTTGAGCAAAATGATTGGCTACAACCTTTGCCAAAGTCATCTCTGTCTTGGCTAGTAGCTTAGCAACATACTTGCTTTGACTTAAGTGAATTACTCCTTCAAAATACTTAACCTCAACTCCTAAAAGGAAGTGTGAAGGGCCAAGATCTTTCATAGCAAATTCCTTCCAAAGTTGTAGAACGAACTCTGAGACATGTGATGGATTACTTCCTATGACAATAATATCATCCACATATAACAAGAGAAATATTTTACCTTTGTGAGTTTGCAAAGTAAATAAGGAAGGGTCAGCCTTACTACAAACGAATCCAAGGTGTAAGAGATGCACTTTCTTTGCCAAACCTCTCAAGAAGGTCCGACCAAATTTCGAATGATGTGTTTGCATATTTCACGCTAGCGCGTATGTTCTTTTCCATTGCGGTTATGAACCAACCATTTATCATCACGTCGCACAGCATCCATGACATATAGTCTGGAGACGTTTTTTCTGGTTTCTTCAAAGTCCTATTGACAAATTGGATCTTGTTCTTGGCAAAAAGAAAATTTGCCATCTCCTGCGACCAATCTCCATAATTGTTATCGGCGAGTTCTTCGTTGACATGAAGTTGTTTAGGATAATCTGAAGAATGAAGGTAATATGGTGAATCATAGTTGATCGATCCACCGAAATCCCTTTTTGCTTTGTTGACGTCGTCGTCTCAAGCCATTCCGACGGAGATAAGAACTGATTAGAGTTTTAGGTTATGAACCTGCTCTGATACCATCTAGAAATCGATAGTATTGATATTATTTCTTGAATCAAAATGAGAGTACAAGGAAAATATATAGAATATAGAAATCTTCTAAGGGAAAGTAATTCCCTAATTAAAGGCATAAAATAAGGAATGGTATACGAGAATAAGGAAGGAGATGTGGGAGAATATTTGACCAAATTCTATACATACAATGCCTTTTTAAGTAGACACACATGCTAAGGATACTTAGGATCAATAAATCCAGGAGGTTGACTCTTTTACACCTCTTGTAGGAAACCATGGAGAAAATTTTTTTGACATCTAGTTGTCTAACTTCCCACTTTGAGCTTACAACAATGGAAAGAACCATCCTAATAGTTGTTTCTTTAACCACACGGCTAAATGTTTCTTCAAAGTCTAGCCCTTCAAGCTGCGAGAATCCCCTTGCCACAAGTCTGGCCTTGTATCTCTATTGTTCCATCAGCTTTTAGTTTTGTCTTCAACACCCATTTTGAGCCAATCAAATTTATACCAGTAGATTTGGGCACCAATATCCATGTCTTGTTAGTATGTAAGGCATTGATTTCCTCCTAGATTGCTGCAAGTCAATGAGGTGACCATGAGATTTGACATGTTCCATCAGGCTTCAAGCTTCTTTCAAATATGATTCGAAGTGTATTTAAATATGAAATTCTCTTATGCCTCTGTTTATAATATTACATAAAGGTATATAAAATAATAATTATAAACATGACATTAATTATGAAAATGAAAATTATAAAGAAAGGTGGAAATTAATGTCATAATAATGAAAAGTAGTGGAAGATTTATTCTAAAATAGCAAACATCCACAATTATTAGTTTCATAACATTGATAGTTTAAAATAACATTTTTTGTTGT
Organism: Solanum bulbocastanum; assembly: GCA_037074985.1. Lineage (NCBI taxonomy): Eukaryota > Viridiplantae > Streptophyta > Magnoliopsida > Solanales > Solanaceae > Solanum > Solanum bulbocastanum. The sequence goes on along the minus strand of CM073606.1, from coordinate 43,113,623 downwards.
TATGAGTAACGTCTTTTCAAATTACCTCAAGTTGTCTCAATTAGTAGGTTGCTAATTATGTGAGGCATTTTGAAAAGGTGGTATTCTGGTATGAATTTTCTCAAAATTTTATAATCTTTAACTTAAAAGATAAATTTTATAATCATATTAGTTGTCTATTTTCTCTTTTGCACGCTTCTTAAAAAATAAAAAATAAAAAAAATAATTTTACTAATTTACTCCTTAAAAGCTTTACAAAACTTGCTTACACTTTCAAATATGAATTAATTCTAAAGGGTAAAATGAGAAAACATCAATTTATTCGCTCTTTGTAATATTGATAAATAATTTGGTATAACTATTTTTAATAATGTAGATAACTAATAAATGGGATGGAGGAAGTATCAAAATATCACAAGTTAGAATTATAAAGTTATCAAAAATAAGAAAATAAAAGTTCTTTATAAAACGAACTAAAAAAAATTAAATAAACCAACAAAAAGAGTAAATACTAAATAGTACTCCTTCCAGAGATTCTCACGAAAAATGACGAATTTATATTTATTTATAGGCTAGAATGGAATTAAAATTGCATTAAAGGGAAATTTTATCATTTAAGTGTTAAATTATTTTTAAAAATTGAATAATTTATATATTTAAAAATTACATAACATGAATTATAAATTACAATAATTAATAACTTAAATTATTTATAAAAACATATAAAAAATGCACGGTTAAATAAATATTTGATAGACTCACCAAATTCTATCCATGCTACATAAATTGGGACCAAAGGAGTAAAAACATTTACAATAATTTATTTCTTTGCAAATCATAATAATTAACAAATTAAAATAATTATTTTTTTAAAAAAAAATTATGGTCAAATAATTTCTTTAATGACTCCCGAAATTCTATCTGTGTCACATAAATTGAGGTATAAAGAGTAACACATATTGTACCTGTGTCATATAAATAATTACGATAAAAAAAAATTGAATTGACCCTCCAAATTTCATCTGTATCACATAAATTTGAAAAGAGACAGTTAAGACATTTATATAATCAAAAAGACATTTTCAATAATATATATATATGTTAAAGTAAAACAAATCACAATAAGTAATAATTTAAATTAATTTAAAAAATACGAAATGACGGTCCATATTTTTTATCTACTCTAATTTTCTTTTAATCTATATCAAAATTAAAATATAAAAACAATATATATTGAACTTGCGCTGATATAAATCACAAAATATGTGGTTTTATTTAAGGTTGGAAGACAATTTGGAGAAGAATTGAGTTTTTGACTTTTGGCTTGACATTTTCCTAAATTTGACTCATTAAGATGTTTGTGGTTAGCAAGTTGATTGATTTTGACAAACCACCCATATATATTTCTAGTTTAAAATGTTGACCATAATAAGTCTCCCTACTAATTAAGAGTTTATTATATTTTTACTTATAAATTTATATTTGTTATATTATAATTTTAATTATTTTAACACATAAATTTATATTTGGCAATTAAAATATATAAACCCAATATCTTAAAGATCCACTTGCCACCGGACCTGGCTCCCCTCCATTACCTCTTTCCTCCATTTCGTCAAGTGCACATCTATATCAGAGACATGTGTCTTATTTAAAGTATAAATGTCAAGATTATATTATATTAATAAATATCATACCATAGTTGAGTCAACTATTTAGAAAACTACTCTCCAAATTTGGTAAGAATTACAATATATTCCATACAAAATTTAATATAATTAATATCATTAGTTCATCATAAATTTTTATATTTAAATATAAAATATAAAAAATCTTCTCACCATATTAGCTAATAGCTTTTGAAAATCAGTTTTTGCTATTTACGATTTACGTATTTAATTTCCTCTCGAGATATATAAATTACGAAGAGGAATTATAATTCCTCATACACATTTGCAGTTTCTTCTTTACTTTCTCTTTTCTATTTTTTTTTTTCTTTTAATTTGTTGGGCCGATGCTAGTAAGAATTGGATTTTACCAATGGGTGGGTAACAATATGACCAACGTTACAGTACTTTACAATATATTTCATACAAAATTTGATATTTATTAATAATATTAATAAATATTAAATTTTGTATGAAATATATTGTAATTCTTACTAAATTTAGAGAGTAGTTTTTTAAAATTAGTTGACTTAACTATGATTATGATATTTGTTAATATAATATAATCTTGACCTTTAAATTTTAAATAAAACACGTGTCTTTCATTTAGACATGCACTTAATAAAATAAAGGGAAGGGATAATGGAGGGGAATCGAATCCCCTGCCACCCAACCCCCTTTCCATGAAATAGGCACGCCTTCTTTATCCACTCGAGCTCTATTTCTGATACCTTTTTAATTAATATTTTATACACAACTATATGTATCTATTCATAATTGTGTCCTAGATACAATGTATTTAATTGGATTCACATCTATTTGGTATACATAGATAAATCTCGTTCTTCTCCCTTCCATCTCGCTCACCACTCTCACATTTCGTGCGTTAACACATGTCATGAATCACATCAGATACATGTGTATAATGTATATTTAAAGTGATTCACACCGACTTGAAATTTGGTATGAAATTAATAAATAGTGAAATAAAATGTAATTTTTTTAATTATAGAGAAAATTAATAAATATGGTAAGAATACTTGTATAATTGGACATGTTTAATTAAGAGATTGTCAATCCTGCATCAATGTATGTATAGGTGTGAGATAAGATTGTATATAAAGATGGGTTGTCGAGAATATACGTGTATGTGGCAGCTCAAAACTGTGACCATTTAAATATTTGTGTAACCATATGCTATTCTTTAGGATGGATATATATGGGTGTAAATGAATGCCAACTTTGTTGAGGAAAGGGACAAGGAAGGTTGCTTTTAGAACCTGCTGAGGGGCAGCTTCTTATTTTTCCTTTTTGAGTTTTTGCAACTTGGGAACTCAACACCTAAATAAGTTTAGGTTAGTTTGATTCACGAATTAAGTTATTTTAAATTTATAATTTAAAAATATATTTTTTGATCAATTATTTTACTTACAAAATTAAATAAAATAACAACAAATTTGATGAGTTAATTGAGATTAAATTTATATTTTATCGAGTAAATTTTTTAAATAGTCAGTCATGCTTGGTCTAATAATATCACTTTTGTTTCTTTTAGAATTATAATATAATTCAACTATTTTTATTTTTCTCAAAATATAGACACAATAAAAGTATCTTTCTCTTTACTAGTGTGGGATGCCATGTCACATATTTTTTTGTATAAGATATTAGTGCTTTAGAGTTCAAAAAATTTGTTGTTAAAAAAAAAGAAGAAATAATGTTACATCTTATTTCATTATCAAAGAGAGAGAATGTTTTTATTGTATCAAATATATTTTGAGGAAAATAAAATTAGTTGAGTGGTATTGTAGTCCTAAAATAAATAAAAGTGATATTACTAGGCATTTTCCCAAAGTGACTATTCAAAGTCAAGTAATTTAAGCATCTTTTGAATTAAGTAATACGACTTGCATTCTAATCACATATAAATCATCATGTGTGATCATGTTCCAAATTTAAATAAGCATAAACTGACATATAGAATGATTTTTTTCATAATCAAATCAAATTTTAATCCAACAAACAACCTAAAATCAAATTAAACGATCTCGGAATGTCGAAAATGTCATTGTCCACGACCTAAAGTCAAATTTCAATATTATCTGTATTATGTAGTTTACCCGTATAATTCAATTGAGAGTATTACTTACTACCGAGCAGATATAGGGATGAAGGCTCACCTGTCAATAAGGACTGAGACCTTTAGTAGCAATTCCTAAGTCTTAGAACTACGTGCCAATGTAGGTTTTAAGGATCACTCATCAGACTAGGACTAACACCTTAGTCCTTTTTGGACATCAACTTATTAGTGGATCCACGTTAGACAGTGTCCATAACCCTACAAAGTACATAACACCCTTCAAGTTTGGGTACAGGTCGGACTTCATTTAGCTCAGAGTGAGTATGTCGGTTAATAGTATCTCTCACAGTTCAGTCTCAAATATTTGATGACCTTGTATTTTAGTTTACTCAGTACAATGTTGATTAGTTACATGCTTATTACTTGGTCATTGCATCCGCTCATTTATTTAAGTTTATATTCAGTTTAGCATCTTAGATTTATCATATTGAGCTTGTTAGATTATTGTGTCTATCTCACATACTCAGTACATTCAAAATATTGACGCCACACTCTTTTGCAGTGTTTGAAGGGGGGGGGGGGTGAGGCAAGACGTTTTATGCACTATGGGGCCAGACGCCCTGAGACACGAGGGGGGGGGGGGGCATAAGTCTTATGGATCTATTGGGTGTAGTCTCATGTATATTCAATTTTATAATTTTATTACTAAGGGCCTTTTTGGCCATGCGATATGACATCATGATATGGAATCATGATATGGTATCATGATATGGAATCATGAGATGAAATTGAAGTTTTGTTTGGACATGCGGTATGGAATTTTTGTGTTGTATATTTTCTCATAAGATAAAAATCTCATAAGTTGTAAAACTATTAAAATAGACCTAATTGTTTATTCAATCTTATGAAATAAACAAAAATTTATAAAATCACATAATAAATTATTACAAAGCTATTTGTTTCCACTTAAGTAATTGTTTCATCTAACTTTAATTTAATAAAAAAAAATGAACATAAATTGTAGTGTACTAGTCTTTAATATAATCCTCCCACATAATATGGATAATTTCCTCACGTTGAACTTGCATTTCTCGATCATGTGACCGAGAAGACGAACCAACATTGTTACTTTGAATCATTTGTTGGTCAATATCATCCGCAACTATATTTTCATGCTCATAGACCGTAAATATTTCATCACATTAACAATCGGTTGGTGTGAGTTAAAGTGACTATATGTTGGCGAGAATAATAAATTTTATGTCGGTGAGAATAAAAAATTTTAAAAAGTAATGATGTGATTATAAATTTTATTTACATATGAAATAAATGGTTAGTAGATATAAATGTGGGGTTGTTTTAACAAAATATAAACTCGTGGATCAATTTTTGTATTAAAATATCTCAAATCATGATATGAAATTACCATATAATTCCATATCATGGTTTTTGGAGAATATGGAATCACATCTCATGATATGGAATCATGAAACGGAATTAGCGTAAAATTGCATGTCTAAATGCTAATTCCATCTCACGATACCATATCGTGATATGGTATTGCATGGCCAAACGCCTACTAAGAAAATAAGCAAAGGCAAAACTTTCAATTATTTTACAAATAAATTTTTAAAAATAACCTATAATATATATAAAAAAAAATATGATTTTTATTTGAGAAAGCTATTTATAACCAATAATGAAGGAAAAAAGTATTACAATTATTATTTGAGAAATATCATTACACCAATAATAAAAAAATATGATTTAAAGTAAAAAATGTTCAAAAAAAATAAAAAAATAACGCTCAGGGTGATGTTTTTACATCCAGGACTTGTGTTTTTAAGCTTGGAGCTTACGCCCAAATTCTAGGACTTACACCTACGTCTTCAATTTGCGCTTCATGGCGTTTTTGGAACGTCCCTCCCCGAGACTCTCCCCAAAAAGCGTTTTTGAAAATATTCCTCTTTTGCGCTATATTCTTTTATATTATAGGTTTAGACTCTCAGTATCCAGCTCATGGTTAATACAATTCCGCATCATCTTAACAACAAAGCTTGGTGAGTCCTCATCTTTCGATGACAAGAGCTATTGTTATTTCTTTATTTTAATCTTTCAGTTTTAGACAATTAGAGTTATTTGGGGGACTTGTCCTAGCAGCTCATCTTAGTAGAGACTATCAAACAATCAGATAGTAGTTTCAGCTTTATGGTTTGTTCAACAAATTCTATTTTGACTATTTACTTGTTTTTGGATTTATCTTGATTTAGCTTCCACATCAATTTATATGAATCTTAGTGTCATGCCAGACCATGGATTAGATTGGGGTCACTTGTGGTTCTAAGCATTGTGTTTCGACTAGAGGTAGTCTCGGGTCATCAACTATAGTTAGAGCTATGTATGGTAGATATAGATTATAATTGATGGTGATTAATAAGAGTATCTTCTTGTTAACTAATTTTGCACATACATCAATGTATTACAACTATTATATGACTTGAGCTTTTATCTTATCACGAAGAAAATTTTGGGGTCTTGTGCACAATGTGTAATTGGCGAAGTTGTAAAATCAAACACTAATGGCCTTTATTTGCAGCTTATTGGCAAATGAGGTTATGTTGGAACTTCATTATAAGAAAATATTTTAGTCAACACCTCTGATATGCTTTCATTTGGCTGGAGTATTAAGTTTGACAACATTCTTAATATGAGAATGCTAATATCGTTTGGTTTGAATACAAGTTATGATGGGATTAGTTATGATGAGATAAGTTATGTTGGAATAAGTTAGGATGAGATAAGTTATGCTGGGATTATTTCTTATTGACCGTTTGGTTGGTTGCTTTCAATACAATATGCATTACATAAATTCTAAAAATAAATTGTTTGTTTACGAAAATACCCTTCAATTTATTTAGTTTATATATATATATATATATATATATATTTTATTTTTTTTTTCTTTTCAATATGTAGTTATTTATTCTTAAATATAAAACTTTTGTCTTATTTAGCTTAAATATTTTTGTGTGTGCATTTCCATAATTGTACCAAATGTATTTAAGAATAAAATTTTCATCTAAATTTGTTAAAGTACAAAATGATTTATTATTTATGTTACTTCATTTAAACACGTATCATTCTTAAATTGTAAAATACTAAATTTATCTTCTTTTTTAAATCATCTTTCATGTTACTATTTCCTTCAAAATTTATGTGAACTAACAATAGAATTCTTCCCGAAATTAGTGTACATGAGATGAAAAGAAGATAAAAATAAAAAATACACAAAAGATCTAGCTAAAAAGAATACCAATATAAACTAATTTCAGAGAAAACTGCACGGGAAGCATGTATTCAGTATCGTAACATTTCGTTTTATCTCTCATTTTAATTGATATATAAAATATAAATTTTCAAGTGGCTAAAAGAATATACAATTAAAAATATGTAATTCGATAGTAAGGAAATTAGATTAAATTTTAAATAAACATAAGAATTAGTCAAATAAATTCATAAATAAATTATATTTATATAGTGTAATTTTTTTAAAAAATATGAAGAATTATTATAATAAAAATAAGGAGTAGTGAAGGTCATAACTATTATTATACATGGTATTTAAAATAATATATGATTTTACATGGATATAAAAAATGAGGTATAAAAAGAGTTTAAAGGGACACTTTTGTCATTTTATCTATCTTATACAGGGATAAGTTATTTCGGTATTACTATTCCACCCAAAGATAGGGATAACTTATCCCAGGACTAATTATTAATCCTGGGATAAAGGTGGTCAAAATTTATCCCGGGATTAACTCCCTTTATCCATCACACCAAACGACTATGTATATCTACATTTGTCCTGCTTTAGTCTTCTAAAGTTGAGCCACACAATGAGGTATATCTTTCTATAAAGAATCATCTTTAGTGGTTCATACAAGAAAATAGAATGAAGCATATCTTGATCCATCTGTAGTAGCGACAAGCAAGGGAGAGACGATGAGTGAATACCTTAACCATCGTTTTAGAAGTAGAGCTTTACTAGCCTGAAGACTCAAAGTTATCCCTTCTTTTAAAACTGATTAAGTAACGACTCAACAAGCAAGGGCACATTGCACGGTAGCAGTCAGTTCAAGCTAAGAAAGTCAATTTAAAACGGGAAACTTTCCATTTTTTTCACTTTTAAGTAAGACCTTGTCCTCTTCCCTTTGGACATCAAGATAATTGATGAAAGCGATGCTTTGAACATTTTTTGCCCAGCTATATAGCTAGGTGTACTCTGTCATGTTGAGACTCACTTTCAAAAGTTAGATACCGGTTTTCATAAGAGGGTTGATCACTCCGTCAAACGTCATGCAATAGAGCATTGTTCATCTAACTAAACTGAGATTTCTGTTTTAGAACATTTATTGTAGTAACTGTGAGGATTTGTCCCTCATGAGTTACTGTATAACTTGAGCACCTCCGACAGTGTGTAGTACACAAAGATATTGGCACCTGGAGTGCTGGTGTTGAGTAAAGTTGGAGTCTTTATCACACTTATTTGATTTATGGCTCATGAGCATGCATTTCATCTGAATGTTGTACCTGTTCAGACTTTATTTGTTGTATTTTAACTTATGAGATTGCAATTTGTATGCTTTGAGTTTGCCTAACGAGTTGGGATTATGTGCCATTGCAACTTGGGCAAATTGGATCATGACAGACTCCCTCCAGATTGGTGCTACGCAACTTGAATATGATTAAGCACCCAGGAATGATAAAGAGATATCGTGGGATCATATGTTTTGACAGGGTTCAGGCAGTGAAACTGATAATTAGACTGATGCATTCCAAGTTGAAGGTTGATTTTTCATATGGTTGTTCAACTAGTAGTCATTATCTCAAAAGATCACTTTTCTTCAACAAGAAAGGTGGCTTTCTGAGATAATAACTAATGGAAGATAGTTCAGCATATATGGATGGCTATTGCGTGCAGAGAATGTTTATTATGGATTTGGTTCTTACAAGTAATATACCCAATTGTCTAACTAGGATCAAAAAGCGCAAATTCATTGAAATTTTGTGTGATTCTACAAGACGAGCTCAATCTTTGTCATAGTTCACGGAAGTTGCTCTATTCTAAATCCTAGTTCCCACCTATATAAGAGTAACATATTCCCTTGAAGAGGTATGTCGAATATCTCATATACTCTTCTAATATTCACAAAGAGATCAAGACATCAAATACTGACTTTCTCAAAGTCTGCCCTATGATCAAATATCTCAAAGAGGTCCAAATTATCCTTATATTCGAGAACTACTCTACTAACCATCCTTGACATTGAATCACAGAGTTAATTCAAAGAGAAGAATCAAGAGAGGAACAAAATTATACTCTCAAATAATCATCAATCAATAAAATCTCTATTTCATCATCATCATTTTATTTGTAATTGAAGTTTATTTTCCTATCACTTTAAAATTTGTTGTTAACACTTACCGCTTCAATTACAAGGAGATTTCATTTACTTGGGGGATTGCCGGAAACATTCTTTGTAATGTAGTTCGATAAACAAATTGCAAGAGGATATATAGACCATTCTGTTTCATGGAACATAACTGTATGATTGCCAGCCTTAGGCAATTCTAAATGTCCAGCACTTGAAATGAATCAGCCACCACTTTAAGTTTGTTACGGAATTTTCTCCATCGCCTTTCATTTGCTCCCACGATTAATGTGTAGTGTCTCCCTGTACAAAATGTCTTAATACGAATGCAGAAAATTTCACTTCTAATGTAGATCGCTTACCATTTGCAATTGCTATAGTAGCAAATGCTGCCCGCGAAAAATTTGGAGATGTCAATACATATTCAAAGGTGAAATAGTTTTTTCCATCCGTAGTTCTCTACACAATTTTGAAAAAAATATCATTACTAATTGAAAAAGAGCTACGTATCTGAATAATAGAGAGCATGAGAAAGATCATGATCATACCTCCTTCATTTCCAATATGTTTGCCACCTGATTCGGTGCAGAGTAAACATGTTTTACCAGATCGGGCACAACCTTTAGGAAAGTAGAAAATAAGTTGGTATGACGAAGAAAATACATGTCTTTTTTATATTTTTCTCCTCCTCGATAGCTAAAATATGTCTACATAGATGATTAGTACCGCGACTTACCTCTTCCATTGGCCCCAAATCATGGATATCTGATTTATCAGTTGGTATAAAACTTAGTCGCACATTTTGCAGTTGTAGATATCTATCTTTAAATGCAGAATCATGACCTCTGAAATCAAATTCCTGTTATAACAAACAAGTGTACGTACGTACGTACTTCAAAGTTAAATAAGAGTTGCTAATTTCAAAAAATTCAATTCTTAAAAAACGCGACATACCCTCCAATCTGATGGATAATAATATGAATAGCCATCTCGTTTGTCAACAAAGATTTCATAGTTTTCCGGTACTCCTGCAGACACACCATTTAAATATAAAGTAGCAAGATTAGAGAATAAAAATTATAGTAACAGAGTACCTTGAGCTAAAAGGGGAGTAGCGGGTAATAAACTCAACGAAAGAGCCCCTGCTCCCAATAGAAATGGCCTTCTCATCAAACATCCTGAACAGAGATACTAGTAGAATTTTACCACGAAGAAAGTGGCGTAAATGCAAACATGACTTCATAATTGATCGATATGAAATTTTCTTACCCTGTTGATTAGGGGACGTGTTTTCTGATGCCGAACATGTGATAATGTTGTGTAAGCCATGCCTATTCAAATTGTTAGCTGCTGCTGATGGAAGCCCAAGACTCAATGAGAGTGAAGTAGCTGCCATTTTTGTGGACAAAAATCAATATATCTTTGCTTAACATAAACTGTTGGATAAAGATATACTGCATCATGTTTTCTCATGTTTATTTTTTTCTGCTAATACAATCACTTTTTTTTCATCATTTTTTTTCTTGCTCAATAGGATAAGATGCTAATTAAATGAGAGGATGACTTTTACTGCCAAGGTTCAAATTGTCTTTTATGTCTCTTTCAAAATAAAACTAAATGGGCTGTGCTTCATATGTGGGGCTAAATTTGGCTACATCTTGAATAGAGGGGTGCCCACATTGATAATTATTTCTAGTTGTTCTTGCAAAATTTTCACTAGTTTACCATGTCATAAAATATCTATATGTGACAAAAGCACAAACTTGCATCCTCAATGAATGAGGCGGACCTAATGTATTGGTATCGCGTTTATCTGAACTTAGTACTTTCAACGCGAAATATAAATTTATGTATAAAAATTCATTAAAATTGCAATAAATAGTAGATTTGAACCTATAAATTAAAAATATAATGGGTTGATCAATGCAAAAAACCTTAACAATTGACCTTGCTGTTGTAAGATTAAGATAATGATATACCTTAACAACTCGACCATATGAAATGTGATATCAAATGCACCCATGTTTATGTGGAAAAACCAAGCACATGCTCCTTTGCATCCCCAATCATATGCAGTTATCGTTAGTGGAAGTGATGTGACTTTCAATCACTGTAGCACAAGCTTATTTGAAAGGAAACCCAATTGGCGTTGCATCAATCATCAATTTACATCCTAGCATGGAGGTCTTCCTCAAATGTGTAAATGTAATGCCAAATATAATTGAAGAATGACCAAAGGGTACCAGGGGTGGAGTACGCCATGCTAATGTGCCTTGGATGATCCACATCACATGACTCAGGGTCAAGCGCCGATGAGCATATTGAACTAGAATGAACCACAAAAATAGAGGTGACCTATGCATAGTCATTCCAGGCGGGATCCTGATGCATATAGATACAAATGGTCTAATGGGAGCTAGACTCTGCCAAAACTCTCTCAACATTTCTACCTATAAGCAGGTGGAGGGGAGGTATTTAGTAGCTATATGCTAAAGTTTAATATATAATTTCCACAAATACCTAATTAATTGTTGTGTCCTATCCTCTGAGTAAAACATATATAGATATATATAGAGTAGCTGAAAAACATATAAACATGTACTCTATGATTTTGACATCCAAAAAGTGCATTCAGTTCAATCTACGTAACACTTAAAATTCACTAATACTAAGTGTAGAAATCTCACGTTTAGGATTAGAGAAATCAAGGATTGTATTGATGATTATAATGTTGAGTTACAAGCTACTTATATAGGAGAAGAGTCCTATTCTAATTATACTAGGAATCCTACTACAACATAATTATTTACATAATTAGTATTGTATTACAAGTCAAATACCTTATCCTAGTCGACTCCTACAATATTCAGTAGCTTAGTCATACATAACTTAGGATTAAGTAGTCTAGTCCTACTATGACTCTAAATCTAACTCGTCAGCCTGCTTCGATGAACCTGTTCCTTCGACATGTTCCATCAGTCTTCAAGCTTCCTTCAACACTTCCCCTCAAGCTAGTGAGTAGAGGAACTGTAAATCATAGCTTGCTGCGAAAACCAGAGAAAACATGTTTTGTTAAGGCTTTGGTATGAATATCAGCTAGCTGATCCTTAGACTTCACAAACTGAGTAAGAAGTTGTCCCCTGGCCAGTTTCTTACGAACAAAATGATAGTCCATTTTAACATGTTTGGTTCTAGTTTACATAACTGGATTAAATGTCATGTACAAGGCACTCTTATTATCACAATACAATGTAGGAACAGATTGAATGAACACTCTAAGGTCATGAAGAAGATACAAAATCCAAGTCATTTCTGCAGCAGTGGAGGCTAGTGCTCTATACTTAGCTTCAGCACTCGATCGAGTGGTCTGTTTCTTGGAGGTCCAAGAAATACAATTTGCACCTAGGTAGATGCTATAACTAGTAGTTGATCTCCTAGTTATGGTACAACCTCCCCAATCAACATCTGGGTAGCCATATAACCTACACGGTGATTGTGAAATAATTCTGAGTCAAAAGTGTAGAGTACCTTTGATGTACCTAAGAATCCTTTTTACCCCTTGAAGATGATCAATGTTTAGGCTTTGTATAAACTAGCTTGCTAAATTCATAGCATGAGTGATATCAGGTTTTGTGAGGGTCAAATATTGAAGGCTCGCTACTATCATTCTATACAAGGATGCATCTACAAGACTTCCCATAGCTTCATGCAAACCATGTTTTTGAGCCAAAGGAGTGACTACAACTTTTGCCAAAGTCATCTCTGTCTTGGCCAGCAGCTCAACAACATACTTGCTTTGATTTAAGTGAATTCCTCCTTTGAAATACTTCACCTCAACTCCTAGAAAGAAATGTAAAGGGCCAAGATCTTTCATAGCAAACTCCTTCCCAAGTTGTAGAACCAACTCTGAGACATGAGATGAATTACTTCCTGTGACAATAATATCATCCACATATAACAAGAGAAATATTTTGTCTTTGTGAGTTTGCAAAGTAAATAAGGAAGGATCAGCCTTACTACAAGTGAAACCAAGGTGTAAAAGATACATGTTAAACCTATCAAACTAGGCTCTTGGTGCTTATTTAAGACCATACAATGCCTTTTTAACTAGACACATATGCTTAGGATACTGGGGATCAATAAAACTAGAAGATTGACTCATGTACACCTCCTCTTGTAAGAAGCCATGGAGAAAGACATTTTTGACATCCAGTTGTCTAACTTCCCACTTTGAACTGGTAGCAATGGATAGAACCACCCTAAGAGTTGTGGCTTTAACTAATGGACTAAATGTTTCTTCAAAATCTATCCCTTCAAGCTGCGAAAATTCCCTTTCCACAAGTCTGGCCTTATATCTATCTATTGTCCCATCAACTTTTAATTTTGTCTTGAACACCTATTTTGAGCCAACCAAGTTTATACTAGGAGATTTGGGCACCAAAATCCATGTCTTGTTAGTATGTAAAACATCAATTTCTTCCTGCATTGTTGCAAGCCAATGAGGTGATCTTAGTGCTTCATTAGTAGTATTTGGTTCTCTCAACATTTCTGCGCTGCTGCGAGCAACAAGTGACAAGTTATGTTCATTCGCCTTGTGTCTGATGATCATATGATGCCCTTGTGGTGCAGGAAGTACCTCAACTGGTACATCAACCAAGGTAGTTGACTGGAGTGTAGCATTGTCAGCTTGATGGTCAACTGCTACATCAATTAAAGTGGTTGTCTAATGATGCTTTTTGGCTGGACCTGTAAGTGCAGCAGGTTCCTCACTGCTACTAGTAGATTTAAAATCTGTAGCTGGAGTTTCAATACTACTGTATGGATCCTCACCTTCTATTCCTCAGCATTTGATCCTGCGCCTGAGAGGTCAATAATACTCTCATCATCAAGGAGTATATGAGTTGTAGCAACATTATCACTATTAATGTGTGGACTAGTAGCCTGTACTTCCCCTGAATCAGAATTATCATGTGCCTACAGTTTAGAGAAAAATTCAGCAAAGGTAGCAAAATGAGGTGAGACATCAATGTTAGTCTGAGATTGCTTTGAAGACACATAGGGTAATGTGTTTTCATCAAACACAATATGTCTAGATATGTAAACCCTCATTGTAGAGGGATGATAACATATATATCCTTTGTGTAAGCTGTTATACCCTATGAACACACAAGGGTAGGTCTTTGCACTAAACTTATTGCTACCCTTGATATATGGAAAACATCTACACCCAAACACTTTTAGGCTGTTGTAATCAGGTTGTTCCCCATACAACTTTACAAATAGAGTCACCACCTTTCGGACTGATGAAGACAATCTATTGATGAGGAATATTGCAGTGAGGAAAGCCTCAAACCATAGAAACAAAGGTAGGTTAGCATGAAGTAGTAGAGTTAAGCCAGTCTCCACAATATGCCTATGTTTTCTCTCTGCAACTCTATTTTGTTCAGGTGTGTTAGGACATGAAATATGTCTCACAATGCCATAGTCTTCCAAATGCTTAATGAAGTCTGTTTGGGTAAACTCACCACCTCCATCACATTGAAAAATCTTAATCTCTTTAGAAAATTGTTTTTCCACCATTTTCTGGAATTTTACAAAAGACTTCAAAATATTCAGGTTTCTTTTTCAGTGGATAAATCAATGTATATCTCGTGTGATCATCAACAAAAACGACATAATATTTCATATGTTGGAAAGATTCGACAGGAGAAGGTCCTCATAAATCACAATGGATTTGGTTCTTTCTCATTTTTATTTCTCAAACCAAATGGAAGTTTACAACTCTTTTCGAACTGACAACTAGAACAAACAGTAGGCATTTTATTCCAACTACTAATTGTGAGAAATATTAAAAAGAATATTATTGAATTGTTGTTGTGTCTACATTATTACATTGAGACCCTATTTATAGACACTAGCATACAATCCTTTACCAAGTAGGATACTATTTACTATTCATATTCCTATTCTAAATAGGATTGTATAAACCTATTCTATTATAATAGGATTATGTAAACCAATTCCTATTCTAATAGGATTGTATAAACCTATTCATATTCTAACACTCCCCCTCAAGCTAGTGCATGCAATTCATGTACCTAGCTTGTTATATATGTAATTAATACGAGGACCAATGAGGGGCTTGGTAAGATATCTGCAAGTTGATCAGTCGACTTTACAAAATTGACAGTCAATCTCAATGTGTTTGTCTTTTCATTAAATACTGGATTTGATGCATAATGCCGATAAAACACAGAGTGATTTACAGTGTTGAACTTCCCATACCAAACTTCCAAAGACTATTTCAACCATAGACTCACATAATCGACATACAAGGCAACCAAACTCCCCTTGAGAAACAAAGTGCTCAAAATCTAGTATTAAGTATATGGATCATGT
This sequence comes from Solanum bulbocastanum, assembly GCA_037074985.1. NCBI lineage: Eukaryota > Viridiplantae > Streptophyta > Magnoliopsida > Solanales > Solanaceae > Solanum > Solanum bulbocastanum. Next base: position 43,098,063 of record CM073606.1, on the reverse strand, counting down.
TGGAATTAGATGAGTTGATATTAAACAAGTCATCGCAAAACTGGCTGGAACATGCTCATATGCCGGAGTATTTGATTGAATGGCTAAAAGTGGTCACAATCTAAGAAATAAAATTATATAGGTAGGGTCGGAATGATGTCACGACCCAACTAGAAAATAAAAATTATATAGAATAGTTCGAATTGATGGAACAACCCCATTGAAAAAGAGAAATAATATGGGTTAGGTCGGAATGATGGCACGACTCTACTGAAAAAGAAAAATTATACGGGTAAGGTTGGAATGATGGCACAACCCTACGCAAATTAGATCTGAGGAGTTACCGAAAAGACGAATGGAACTATGCAAATCAAATCTAAGGAGTCACTGAAAAGACACATGATGCTATGCAACTTAGATATGAGAAAATAGTTCGGAAAAATCCGCGATACTACACAAATTAAATATGAAAAGTAGTCCGGAGAGATGTACGGTGCTACACAAATAAGATATGCAAAAAAGGTAGTCACCGGAAGGATGGCAAGGTGCTACACAAATTAAATATAAAAAGTAGTCACCAGAAAGATGGCGTGGTGCTACGCAAACCAAATATGAAAAAGTAGTCACCGAAAATATCATACGGTGCTATACAAATTAAATATGAAAAAGTAGTCACCGGAATGATGGCATGGTGCTACACAAATTTAATATGAAAAAGTAGTCACTGAAATGATGGCATAGTGCTACACAAATTAAATATGAAAAAAGTAGTCACCGGAATGATGGTACGGTGCTACACAAATTAGATATAAAAAAGTGGTCACCAGAATTATGACACGGTGTTACACAAATTAGATATGAGAAAATAATCACCAAAAATATACACGGTGACTCAACTTTTGCTAACATAATCATTGGCATGACGGACAACATATATGGGTAATAGCCACCCGCCGGCAGCGGAAGCTCTTTGATTTTCTACCAAAATCGTAGAGGGTCTGATACCATGTGAGAAATATTAAAAAGAATATTATTGAATTGTTGTTGTGTCTACATTATTACATTGAGACCCTATTTATAAACACTAGAATACAATCTTGACCAAGTATGATACTATTTACTATTCCTATTCCTATTTGTATTCATATTCCTATTCTAAATAGGATTGTATAAACCTATTCCTATTCTAAATAGGATTGTATAAACCTATTCCTATTCTAATAGGATTGTGTATACCAATTTCTATTCTAATAGGATTGTATAAACCTATTCATATTCTAACATTAACATTGATGCAACTATTACTATTCAAAACTTTTAAAGACTTCAAACTAGGGCATAGAGATTGTTATCTTCCAAAGCATAGAGATTGTTATCTGACGTATTCCAATCGTGTGCAACAGTTAAGGCATAGAGATTGTTATCTTCCAAAGCATAGAGTCCATTCTTTTTAGTTCCCTTGGCTAACAGTGTCCTTGTATTCTTGTCCTGTACAACAAAGTTAGTTTCATCAAATTCAAGAGTGCAACAATTATCCTTTGCAAGCTTACTAACTTAGAGTAAATTTTTATTAATCTTAGGGACTACAAGAACTTCTTTTAACTTTGGACCTGATCCGGATATGTTCCTAACATGTGTTATGTCTAACTTTGATCCATTCCTAATAATGATTTTATCAGGTCCATTTTAGTGTTTAAGATCAATTAGGATACCTGAGTTATGAGTCATATGGCTACTTGCTCCTGAGTTGACATACAAGGTGTCATCAATAGTGTTTTATAGATTAGTAGTAGTCAATGCTTGTGGTAGCTCATCTGCGGCTTAGTAAGAGTAATCCCACCTGTAAAAATACTTAAGAGCAGTATAGTTATTCCTACCACAAATTTGACACGCATCAGTATTGTTCTTCTCATGACTTTCACTTGAAGGACTATTCTGAGGACCTGGTTCGTTTCTGCTGTTGAAAGAACCCGTTCCTTGTCCAACAGCCTTAAAGCCTCTTCCTCTAGAATTGAAATTATTATTTCCTCTTCTTTGAGAGTAATTTCCTCTTCCTCTACCTCTTTGGCCAGAGAACTACCTCTTTGGGCAGAGAATACCATGTTATGGTTTTTTTGAGGCACTTCTTCTTTATCATCCCTCATATCAAAACCCCTGAGAGCATTAACAAATTGATTAAGAGTACGATATGGTGTCTTACCTAGCATGACAGTCCTGAAGGTCTTGTACTTAAGACCTAGACCTCTAGCAAAATTAATCACTTTGTTATCTTTATCTACAGGCTTGTGAATGGCTGCAAGGCCATCATATATGCCTTTGAATTCCTTAATATATTCGTCAATTGTTTTGTTTCCTAGCTTCACACTTTGTAGTTGTTGTTTGAGCTGGAACTCCTTACCTTTTGTTGCTTAAAGATGAACTTCTTCCAAGCATTCCCACTTCTTCTTGGCATTTGAGCAGCCTACGATCAAGTACATGCTTTCTTCTATCAAGGTGCCTGAGATCCAACTCCTTCGCAACACATCCTTCTCCTCCCAATCATCAATAATATTGATGTCTTCTGCACCCTTCTCGTCTGCTATAACTTTCTCAGTAATCTGTCCAGTGGAACATGTACTTTAGGTGGTTCTATGATGAGGTAGGTTAATCTCATCACTTGAATCAACTGAGACATTTGTGTCCTCCATATAAGATAGTTCGTTGGCTTAAGTTTAATGGAGCAGGACGAAATAAGATGATAAAGTAAAGAGGTTGAAAGAGTGTTGGTAGAAGGGGCCATTGCGATTCGATATTGTGGTTGTTTTAGTTTTGATCTAATACGTTAAAGAGCTGAAAAGCTTTATTGCTCTGATACTATGTAGAAATCTCACATTTAGGATTAGAGAAATCAAGGATTGTATTGATGATTATAATGTTGAGTTATAAGCTCCTCATATAGGAGAAAAGTCCTATTCTAGTTATACTAGGAATCCTACTACAACACAGTTATTTACATGAGATTACAAGTCAAATACCTTATCCTAGTCGACTCCTACAATATTCAGTAGCTTAGTCATACATAATTTAGGATTTAGCTGTCTAGTCCTAGTATGACTCTAACTCTAACTCGTTAGCCTGCTTCGATGGACCTGTTCCTTCGACAAATTCCATCAGTCTTCAAGCTTCCTTCAACACTAAGTTCCTAAATGAGAATTGTGGAAAGTTCATCCAATAGGTTGGATACAGTTACCACATTATAGGAGATGAGATTTGAATATGACGTCATACCACTCGTACAAATCAAACTCCAAAAAAGCATATTCTAGTCAGAACTATCCTAGCTCCCAGTCCCATGTAAGCCGACTCTATTAGGTGCGTGGCGTCTTTAATAATTTGCAGTATCCCCTTAATTATCTAGCTTAGGCATTTAGAGTCTGCCAAAAACAATTAGCAGCTATGAATCATGCATAAGAAGAGAAGAGGCAAATAATTTACCTTAAATGAGTTGTTTATATAGTGAAGAGTCAAGCAGGTATAAGGATTATCGAGATAATATCTCAGTGGTCACTCAACTATGGACTGTTTTCATAGAAAGTCACTTAATTTTGATTTTTAACTTAAAAATCACTCAACTATGGACCGTTTTCACAAAAAGTCACTCAACTTTAATTTTTAACTCAAAAAGAGCTCACAGTTGAGTGATATTTGAATTACAAATCAAAATTGAGTGACTTTCTGTGAAAAGAACTCATAGTTGAGTGATATTATCTCGCCAGCTTCACTTCCCCAACGGAAAGACAGAAGCCTAAATTATGAAATCTACAAAAAAAAGTTCAACAAAAAAGAAAGATCGAGCCCTCCTTTATTGGGAAATGAATAAATTTGCTATTAGGATCACCTTTTTGAAACATATGGATTGCAGTAGTCATCTGTAACAAACAGAGAAAGAAAGGTTCTTCTTCATAACATAAAAAGCTTAGCTAGATATCCAAATAAAGTTACAAAAGGCATGATAAATGAGTGTATATACCATTCTGTTTTAGCATAAGGAAAGCAAATCAGTTGCCATGATACTTTGGAGAAAAAAGCTCATTCATGTTTGCAACTTCAGTTGCGAAGAACGTGAACATAAGGAACTGTTTTCGCTGGTGTTTCTACACTTTTTCTGAATGAAATTTGTCAAGTTTTAATAGAAGTCTTCAGCCCTGAATTGCACAGCTTTTGATGCTTTGGACAAACTTTGCAATATCTTCAAGAGGTAAGTGATTCCTAAATTATTTTATGTTTATGTTATCTGAAAAAATGTGAGATTTGTGATCTGTTATCATGCTTTCATTATGCTTAATCTATCAGGGGAAGCATAAGAAAATTGAAATTTGGGAGACATAAGAGAGCAATTTACAAATGTTTAAGTGTCCCAAGGGTAGTTACTATTTTGACCAAATAATTTCTACTCATCACTTAGCTGACATTACAACCCATAAAGTCCTTTTGATCCTATATTTTTATTGCTTGTGTTAATATAGTTTTACACTAAGGTCAAGTCTATGGTATATCTGATATGCATGTGTGAGAGTGAGTAATATTGTTGAGTTTATATGCCCCGAAAATTGTGATACCGTATAAATGTATAAAGGGACGTCTCTCTTGAAAAGTGAGGGCACATAGTTGGTGAAAACCTGGTGAACTATTCAATTTTTCTGCGTGATAATATAATTGTATTTTCCCTATATATTATTATGTTGAGAGTTGGTTCTAGAGTCTACACTGTCTTGATGAATTGTCTTGTTTTGAATTGCTAAACATACTTTGTATTGAGAGTCGTCTCCTTGTTTGAAGTGTGTTGGTGATCTAGGTAGGAGTTAACCTCGTTGATTTGTGTAGTGAGGTGGGTGTTATGTATTGAGTGTATAGATAGTTGTTCGAGGACAAACAAATGTTAAAGTGTGGGGTGATGATGTTAGGCGTATTAATACACATTTTAGTTGTACTTTTCCATGTTTATACTTTGTTTTGAGGATAATCTAGTTTAATACTCTTTGAGTTAAGATCATTTCGATACTTTAGAGATTATGTAGTGTGTGTGTACATTATAGGTGAAATACCCAAGAATTTGACTAAGTATGGACCAAAAAGAGAGAAACCTTGCAAAGCCAAGCTCCAGTAGTCGCCGAGCAAATCCAAAGCGAAGGGTGGGGGTCAGATTTCACCCCTTAGGAAGTGCTACACCTTGCATAAGGCAAACCAAGGCAATCAAAAGTGGTTTGCGGTGCGAAGGCCAAAGCAAAGCCACTGCCTCGCGTCGCGAGGTGTCAGAGACTTGGGCAAAGTTTTGCTCTTTCTGATTCTCCTTGTGCTTAGGAAGAGTAACAATTTATGACTAAATTATTTCAGAAGAACTTTCGTTAGTAGTCTCTGTTTGACCAATAATTTCAAGAAGTGTTTTTATGTATCAAGTTATAGAAAAGGAAGTTAATGGTAATTTAATTTGGGAAGCATGAATATTTGGTACTATAGTCTTGGAAAAAATCAAAAACACTTATTTTTTTAAGCTACTTTGTTTATTCAACTTAAAAGTTGAAAAAAAAATTCCACTAGTACTTTAAAACAATTGTTTCTACATTCTTTTCATTAAATAATTTGTTTATTAATAAAAAAATTCAATCATATTTACTATTGTAATTATATGTAATGAGTTACAAAAAACCTCCATCTATTGATATTCTCTACTTAAATAGCATGTCTTTTCAATTCCCTTCTAACTATTTTTATGGCTTATCTAATCTATAAACACCAATCATCTATTGAGATGTTGAATGTTCATTTTCATTTTTTCATTCTTTCTTTTTAGTAGTATAGGTTTTTAATTTTCTTTTCTTCATCTTTTTATTGACCAATCATGTACTTAATAAAAAAAAGAAGACATAAAAAAGATGATGTCACTATATGACCTTCACTTTGATGAAGATCATAGATATATTTTTCAAAGATTTTCACATTATTTGGTATAAGTTCAACAAAATGAAGAAGAAAGCTTAATTATGATGGAGATTCATGAAGAGAGAGTCATAGTAGTATAAAAGTTTGAATGATTTCCAAACATTTTGAAGATTCATTGTTGTATTATTTTGATTTCAATTAATATTATTCTGTTCTCTTTTATCTTATTTCTTCGTTTGAACAAAAAAAATGGACATTCTATTCATTGTTGTTGTTACTGAAGATGAAAAGATGCACATTTTTGTTTTTTGTATATATATATTTATCAATTTCTAGGTAATTAATATTTTAAATTTTGTCATGGTTGAATTAAAGATATATTATCTATGGTACATTTTTTTTTATATCTAATGGATATTGTTTCCCCTAAAAACATTTTTAATATTAAATATTTTTAATGATATATTTTAATTGAGCACACCCGATATCACTTTGTACGAATACAGTACATTGTTGTTGTTTTAATTAAACATGTACACTTGGCATTTTTTAAGTCAGTAATGAAATTGTATGATAATATATGTAAAGTTGTGAATAATAATATTAATTTCACCTAAAACACTTTTTTATTGTAATTTGTTGTTTATCACATTTTAAGTTTCTTCATTTGTTAAAACTAAGAAATATGTATCTCTTTATCTTCATAACTTATATTTCCATAACTCTATAACTCCTCATAACCCCCAAATTTTAAATGTGAAAACTTATGATAATTTATTGTGTTTCTTAATGAATATCTATATAAATGTGTATTGTAAGACAATCCTTTTTGAAGCAAATTGTAATGACCCTCCTAGTCATTTTTTTGTTTTGCCTTCTGTGTGTCGTTTAAAGCGTTTCTATAGAGACCCCAAGTCATTAATGACTTGCTGGGACTGACAATTCGGTCACCTGGTCGTTCGTTTGGTTATTGTGCGAGTTTTAGTGTTTTTGGAGCTTATGAACCTTGAACGATCATTTTTGATCAAAAGTTTAAGAATATGACATTTGAATCCAATTCCGACGATTCCATCAGCTCCAGAAAGGTCATTTTAGGCTAGAAGCATGGTCGGCTTGAATCCCGAGGTTTTCAGTGTGAGTCGGTGCGATTAGGCGTTTTAACTTTAAGTTTAAGCCTAAGTTTGACTTTAGTCAACATTCTGAGTAAACGCGCTCGGATGAGAATTTCGTCAGCGCAGTTAGCTCCGAAATGTCGAGTTTGGCCTAGATTGACTCTTCTTTTGTGTCCCGAGGTTTCTGAGATTATTCCGAGCCCTTTTATGATTTTTTGACTTAAAATGACATTTGAGTGTGGGACCCACTTTTTGTCAAGATGACCTCGTATGAAAATTTTGATTGCGCCATTGAGTCTGGAATATCGAATTTGGTATGGTTGCATATCTCGTTTGTGTGCACTAGGTTCCGAACGAGTTCAGAGCACTCCGTCGGAGTTTTAAACTTTTCAGAAAAAAAATGCAGAAAAATCTGCTATAAAATACAGAAATATCAACAACCCCTTTCCAAACTTAAAACCCTCATAATTCTCTCATCTCTCAACCAAATTAGGTGATTTGAAGTGCAGGAGCTTCGTATTTTCGGTGGCTTCGCTGTAGAGTGTTCGAAAGTTGTCGGGTGTGTGTATTTCGAGGTAAATTTTGCGATAAACCTGACTGTTGTATCCCCTTTTTTGAGCTTTTGTTTTTGGCATTCTTGTTTTAGTCATATCTCACTCATTTTAGCTTTATTTTAGGTTATTTGAAGTCTCACGTGTTGGGAATTGTCGTGGCTTCATCATAGACTGTTCAAGGAGTGCTGGGAACCTTTCGATTCTCGTAAATTATGAGTTTTGACTGTTGCATGTTTTCGTTTAAGTTGATTAAACTGTGATTTTCCTTGCATGTTGGGGTATGCTGAGTTTTGAGTCCCGAATTGTGTTTCGTTTTGACTCCAAAATTTATCCATCTCCATTTGTTGTGATTTTGGTGTCTAAACGACCGTACTAACGTTGTGATCCTACATTCGATAGAGTGGCAGTGTTCAAGGATCGTTCGGGAACAAAGTGATTTGGAGCGCGTGCGATCGACCTTAAGGTAGGCTACAACTTCCTTTCTATTAGATTAAGCTTAATTGTGTAAAAGCATGTCGATTGGAGTGAATTGGGGGTGGGTACCAGTTTCCTACTTTACTTTGATTAGATACCTCATGTTACGATCAATTGGCCATATTTCGAGTATAGTGTCAACCAGTTGAGTAGAGTTCCATGCTTATGTGCTAAATGTTATTATATGCTTGTATGCTATGTGTTGTATGTTTTGTTCATCCTTAACCATAAACATGATGTCCTTAGTCTACTTTAGGCTAGCATTGCCTTAGACTTATGACCCGTGTGGGCTGGATAGCCTTGACTTTCTACCGACGTCATTCGAATGACTTAGCTCGCCGACGTCAATCAAATGACTTAGCTCCTTGTAGACTGGAGTAGCAGACCTGAGTCTGATAGTTTGAGCCTTAGATTAGGCGATATCACTGCTTGCTGCACTTCTGTATCTTCTCCCTCTAATTTTGCGATTTCAACGCGTTCTCGAAGATTCGATGCATCACTAGAGGCGTGGAATTGAAATAGTATAGGTTGGAGCCTTTTCTGTGATTTCTTAGAGTAGACGACGTTCCATGGTGATTGTTGTTGGACTGGATCCTATTGGAGATACCATCACCTCCGGGATCGTTCTTTCTAGCTGCGCTAGGAGCATACCACTGGCTGAATAGACTCGGTGATTTCGGCGATAAGCCCCGAGCTTCTCTTTCTAGTTGGGCTGGGAGTGTGCTGTTGGTTGGGTGTCCCCGGGTCGCTCTTTCTAGCTGGGCTAGGAGCTAGCTAACTGCATGATAGGACGACTCGCGATATCTAACTCACTCAAGGGTCCCTCTTTCTAGCAGGGCTGGGAGTGGACTATTTGGTTGGGTGCCCCCTAGGGTCAGTCTTTCTAGCTGAGCTGGGAGTGCACTGCTGGTTGGGTGGAGTCTGATGGATTATCTTGGTTACTTTGGGCTGATGGATTTAACTTGCACACGAGTGTACCTTCTGGGATTATGGGGGTCCAGTTAGGTTTAGTTTAGTTGTACTTAGTTTATTTCTGGTATGCTCGTGTGCTTTCTTTTCTTATCCGCTTTGACCACTCTGTGTCTAGATTATATTCTTTCTTATTGTTTTTACCCTTTTTGCTCAGACAATCTTTGATGCCTACTAAGTACCTGTTGTTTTGGTACTCATGCTACGCTCTGCATCTATTTTGTAATGCAGGTCCCAATACCAGTTACCAGCGGTGATTAGTTCCAGCCTTCTTTTGCAGCTGTGATTCGGAGACGAGGGCGAGCACTTGGCGTTTTGGGTTTGTCTTGTCTCCTTTTTTTGTTTTAGCTAGTCTTGTTGCCTTTGAGACACACTTTGTTGTGATCCACTTTTGGGACTTGTACTCTTTATTAAATAGCTCTATACTAGTGACTTCCAGGTTTTTGGAGGGATTTCTGTATATATTTATTTTGGTTTGCTTCCGCCTTGTTGTCCTTGTTTAGTTTATTGTTTTCGCTAGTTTTTGCCCTTACACTCATTGCTTGATGTTCTGGGTTACAGGTTGGGTTACCTACTGATAGGGTATAGTAGGTGTCATCATGACTTGAGAAATCGACATCTGATGTACTCATGATAAGGAAAATGTTATGAATTATGCATATTGAATTTTTCTTGCGTTTTAGTTACTCATGTTGAAGAGATCAATTCTTAAACACAGAATATTAGGGTCTAACTTATAGAACCTTCCATATTAGTAATATTATATACTTTCATATTAAGAATCTACCATTATGACCTTAACAACTTATAGCATCGAAGAAATGTCAATATATATATATTACTTAGAGGACCATGAATTGAAATGGAGATTAAAGACTAAAAATTTTTTTAAAAAAAATATTAAAACTAAATTTTGAAAGAACTTGATTAAGACCATGCAATACAATGTCACAAGTTCTCAACTTGTGTTGCAAGTTATTCCTTAAAGAAAAGAAAAAGAACTAGGATAGAAAATATTTTTTTGCCAAAATCAAAATAACAATTGAAAAAAAAGAGTGTAATTTAATGAACCAATACTATAACTTGTGTTTTTATTATTTTATTTATTATTTTTTATCCCACTTTTTGTTTAACTATTTTTTATTTCAGGTTTTATTTTATATGAATTGAAAGAAGTAATAGAAAAACAAAATCTAATGAATGAAAATATTGATCCCATAATTGATGATTTGCAAATTTTTGAATCAAAACTGTTCTCATTTTGCCTTGGTTTACTTTTATGTTAATTGCACTCCACGCATATATTTTAATATTAGATACTTAATTTCTTTATACTATGAAAATCATACTTTTATAACTCTTTTGAAGTATATTATCAAAATAAATAAAATTGTGAATATAAATATTTAATATATATATATATATATATATATATATATATATATATATATATATATATATATATATATATATATATATATTGTGAAATTTAAAAATAGGACAAATATTTATGCCAAAAAAATGTATTCATGCATTTGATAAATTAATTTATTTTTATTAAATATGTATTTTTTGAAAATTTTAAATAAAAAATGAATACAAATGACTAAATAAGTTGATTCGATTTTTAATATATTACAAAAATAAAAACACAAAATTTAGTATATAAAACTTTATGATTAAATTTTTAAATTGTATTTTAATATACTTAGTTATGAATATATATATCACGTGGGGTGTCCATGTATTAATTTCATATAGAAAGAGGTGTAATCATTGATTTGAAAATGCAAGGAGTATAGTTAAGATGAAAGCATATTATCAGAGTATTCAATTTAATTAACCTTCAATTTTATTATTCTCTATATATATTATGTGAAGAGGTTTATTATCTATCAAATATTTTTACATAGTTAATATGAATCTATTTATCTCTATATTTCATATAAAAGATATAGATAAAAATATAATAAGCGAGTTAATAATTCAAAAAAAATCATGTTCTCATTCGAGGTTGAATATATTGAGAGTTTTTTTTTTTTGGTAACTGTAACTTTATTATCAGATATGTCAATTTGTACATGATTAGAATTCTGGATATGGACATGTTCCATTCTCATATTCCCACTAAAACTCAAAACAAACTAATTATAATCTAGGCTAAGGGTAAACTATACCCTGTTAATCTAGGAATCATACTAACTCTATGATGGATCTCTTGTGTAATTAATCTATTGATCATACCTGTGGTCCTTTCCTTTTGTTGGAAAATTCTGAGGTTCATCTCCTGCCATATGTAGTATATTGTTGCTGCCAGTGTCGTAGACATCTGCCATAATAGACTTCCTTTTAGCATACCCCATAGCCCATTCCAGTTCTTCATTCCAACCTTCACAACCTCTTGTAATGAGTAGCCAGTTAAGCATCTTGTGCCATATTTGTTTTGAGAAGTTACAGGAGAAAAACAAATGTTGATGTGTCTCAACTTATGCCTTGCATAATGCACATACATCATCCCCTAAAATTCCCCAGTTACTTAGTCTGTCCTTGGTGTACAACTTTTTATGTATAGCCACATATAGTGCAAACACCCATTTAGGACTACCAAAATTGTTGCAGGTCAATATCCTCCATGGTATCTTATTGTACTCCCCTTTTAGTACCTGATACATTTTCTTGATGCTAAAGTTTGTTTTCTCCATGATCTCAGTTACCTACAGGCCCCTTTCTATTAACCATTGTCCTGCTTTTAGTATTTTCTTCACCATCCATGATGCTTGCTTGATACCAGCCCCAATGGATCCCACCCTTCAGATAAAAGGTATGAACCCATACAATCCATAATTTATCTTTCTTCTTGTAGAGATTCCACATATGCTTTAGAATAGCTGCTTTGCTTCATACATACATGTCTGTGATGTTAAGCCCTCCAGCAGCTTTTGGCCAGCACAGTATCTCCCAAGTAATGAGTGCTTTCCCTTTACCTTCTTTGTCTCCATTCCATAGAAACGTCTTGCACATGAATTATGTTTTTTTAGGACTTTCTTAGGCATTAGGAATATTTGTGACCAAAATCCTTGCATGGCTGAGAGGACATTATTCACCAACTGAAGTCTTCCTGCATAGGATAGAAATTTAGTTGTCCATGTAGTGATTTTTCCCATTATCTTGTCTATGAGGGGTTAGCATTGACTTATGGATAGCTTCTTAGAACTCAAAGGCACCCCAAGATATCTAAATGGCAGATCTCCTTTACTAAAACCTGTGTGCTGCAATATTTTTTGCTGTATTTCCTCTGACACTCCTCCAAAATAAACACAACTATTAACCTAATTAGCTATCAGTTCAGACACTTTTGAGAATTGTTGGAAACATTTATACATTAATGTGGTAGAAGAAACATTTCCTCTACTAAACAACAAGAGATCATCAGCAAAGCTTAACTGCACAATGTGTTGTTTGTGACATCTAAGATGGTATTTGAAAGTTGGTTTATCTTTCAGAGTCTTCAGTAGCCTGGTGAGATAGGCCATAGCCAGAACAAAAAGATATGGTGACAGGGGATCCCCTTGTCTCACCCCTCTCTTTGCTTGGAATGCTGGAGTAAGACACCCATTAATCATGATTGAGTATGACTCTGTCCTTACACAAATCATTACCCAACCTACAAACTTTTGTGGAATCTTCATTCCTACTAGAACCTCCTCCAAAAATTGCCATTCCAAGGAATCATATGCCTTCTGCATGTCAATTTTAAACATGGACCTTGGAGAAACACCTTTCCTCCTATACCCTTTGACCAATTCATGACTCATTATCACATTATCATGCAACATTTTACTAGGTACAAAAGCAGCCTGACTTGGTTCTACTAGATCTTCCATTACAATGTGCAGTCTATGTGTGAACATTTTGAAAATGATTTTATACAATGTGGTGCAGCAAGATATAGGTCAATACTCTTTAATAGAGGTAGGGTATTTGTGTTTTAGGAATAAGAGTGACAGCAGGCTTGTTCACAGGACTATATATGTTATTTGTTTGAAAAAAATGTAAGATAGTTGTAGTTACCTCCTCCCATATGTCTGTCCAAGATTTTTTAAAGAAATAAGCATTGAATCCATCCTCTCCGGGGGCTTTAGAGTCCCCAATACTATCCAGTGCTGCCTTGACATCATCTGCAGAGAAAGGTTGAATAAGTTTGAGCTGCTGCATCTTGTTAAGTTTGTATCCAGCTTTGAATACATCAGGTTGAGCAACTGGCAAGTGTCTGGTGTTCTGCCCTAGAAGCTTTTGGTAGAATCCCACAACTTCCTGCTTTATTTCACCCTTTCCTTTAATGGTTGTGCCATCCTCTTTCGTTAGAATTGTGATTTGTTTCTGTGCCTTCCTGTTCTTTATACTAGCAAAAAAGTAAGCAGTGTTAGCATCCCCTAGCTTGAGCTATTTCACTCTTGACTTCTGCTTGTAAATGCTCTCCTTTATTTGACTCCATTTTATCAATTATGTTCTCAATTTTTTCTTCTCTTCAATCATGGTTTGATGCATTGTGACTACCCTCATGTTGTTTTGCATGAGCATAAGCTCCCTTTTGATTCTTTGCACTTTATCAGCAACACCCTTAAACTCCTTTGTGTTTAGTTTCTGCATTTCACTTCTTACCACTTTCAAATTATACCTTTAAAACCACCTCCTGTTATTTGCCAGCCTACTTGAACCCCTTCCTTGAATTTTTGGTGTTTAACTAAACAATTGTAGAATTAGAATGGTCTTTTCTGAGTGTCCCTTTGGTCCTCTACTATCAACCCCAATGGTGAATGATCTAAAAATAATGGTTCCATGGCCATACCTTGTGTTGGAATTATATCCATCCATGAAGCATTGGCTATCGCCTTATCAATTCGACTATACACATGTCCATTTTTCCAGGTGTATTCCCTTCCTCCTATCTGTAATTCTGCTAGGTTGCAATCCAGTAGGAATTCCCTAAAATTCCTTATCTCTATATCTTGTACTTGAATCCCAACTAATTTGTCTCCCTGTGTTAAAATAGAATTAAAGTTCCCCATAATCAATCAAGGTTCATTGATGTTGTTATTAAGTTGTTTAATTGTTGTCCACAAAGGTAGTCTAGTGGCTATTGTGTGAAGACCATAGACTACAGTGAACTGAAATTAAATATTATTGTGCTTGATCATCACTAGCCAGTGAATATATTGAACTGCATCTTCCTTTCTTGTAAAAGTAACTTCATTTGGATTCCATATCACCCATATCCTCCCTCTCGCATTATTACTATCATTTGTGCACCAGTTCCATCCAGTCATGTTCTTCCTGATGATAAAACTTGCTTTCTCAACTCTAACTCTATGTTCATAAATTGCTATAAGATTAACTTTATTCCTTTTAAGAAACAACCTCAACTCTTTGTGTTTAACCTCTTGGTTGAAGCTTCTCACATTCCATGTTACTATCATAGAAATAAAAAGGGTTTTATTGGTACCTCCCTACTTCCCCCACCTACTTCTCCACTTTGCTGACCTTCATTGTAACTCTGCTCCCCCGAATCATTAGTATTTGCAACCTGTTTATCTTTTCGTTTGGTACTTTTGTGTCTTACAGCTTTTCAGTCTCCCTGCTCTTGCATTCCATCCTCTTGTTGTTGCATCATCCCTTCCTTCATTTGTACTGTATCCTGCCATATATCATTGTTCTGGTCTTTATCTCTATTATTAACAGAAACCCATTCTTTTTTCTTACCTTGAGTCAATCCTTTCTTTAGTACCTGCGCATGTGGTTTTTCCACACATGAATGTCCTACTTGGAGACACTTCTGGCAAAATATAGGCTTCCACTCAAACCATACTTGCTGCTCTAAAACTTTCCTCTTAGGATCGTGCATCTTAATCACCTTTGGCAAGGGTTTTGTGATATCCACTTCCACTAGTATTCTAGGAAATGAAATCCTATTCACTTGGGATGTACATTCATCTACATACAATGGTTTCCCCAGGATGCTTTAAATTTTACTCAGTACCACTGCATTCCAATAGTTAAGATGGAGGTTTGGGAGTTTAACCCACAATGGAATGGTAGTCAGTATCTCCTCCTTGAAATTAAATTCATGCACCCATGGTTTCATTATAACTGGCCTTCGCATTAGATAGTGAGGCCTTGAACATAGTACCCTATCCCTCTCTCCCTTATTGGCAAATCTCACCACAAAGTAACCATCCTTATGATATAGTATTACAGGTTTAATAGTGAAGGTACCCTGTTCAAGTATGAATCTCTCCATGGCTCCTATTGATAGTGCAGTGCCTACCACATATATAACAATTGAAGGAGCCCATTTTTCATTGTCTCTAGCCACATCCTCCTCCAGAATTTCCACTACTTTCTCTCCATCAATGATTACTGGGGCAGTATAGTTGAGGTTCATACCTTTCGTTGCCAATCGATTTGTAGAAAATAGATTAGCCCAAGGTGTCGTTGTTGCTACCCTATTTAGCTCAAGCTTCCTTTGAGTTATTACTGATGTTGTTACATGTGCTACTATTCCATTAACTCCCACTAGAGTTTTGGCATGCCCAGTTCCACTTCCACTTCCCTTAGCTAATTTCGGCCACTGCTCATCCCTATTTGGTGTCACCTTCTCCTTACCTGTTCTGATTGGAGCTCCTTCAGGTGTTTGGAGTTGGGGTTCTGTAATGTTCATCCTCGCAATACCCTTAGTTGTGACTGCACTTGAACTACTCACAATACCCTGGGTTATTTCTTTCTCTCGATTTCGCTGTGTCTCCCTGCGTGGTCTTCCCCTCCCCATTCTGGCGAAGTGCAAGTTAGTGCACACTAACGTGCACCAGAGCTTAGAGAGAAAAATTATATATATTGAGACTTAATAATTAGTAGCGTAACGTTTTTAGATAAATTTCGGAAATCATATTTGACGAGTGTAACATGCATAACATGTATCTTTTGATATAAATGCAACTAAAGAATCTAAAATAGCAATAGAAGTGATTTATGCAAAAATCATACAAATCTAAATTGTATATTTGAAAAAGGAACAAGAACAATTGAAAAATGAAATATTTAAAGGAGTTATATCATATCAATATGGCAAAGAATAATAAGACGTGTAGATGTATTTCATTAGTATTTTTTAGTTACTTCATAATATAATTCTTAGATACTCAAGAAAAAAGGTACACCAAAATATATGTTGTAATATAAAGATTCAAACTCATTGATATTCCAATAAAATGTACAAAGTGACATCAAAATCTATTGTTAAATACATGTTCAGTGCAATATAAACAAAACAAAAAAATTACTAAGAAAATTTATCTTGCCATATTGATTAATAATGTACTATCCCCCATTTAATAGATTATAGATGTTAAATTTGTTAAGTTTCATTTCAATCGTCATCTCAAAACAATCTTCATAATTAATATATAATTAAAAAAATAAAGTAATAATATTACGTTTGGAAATAGAGAGAACGTATATAATTGATTGAAAAAATGTAATTCTTTAACACTTATCTTAAAGACTGCGCGAAGCGCGGCCAAATTCCCTAGTGAATTAAATAATAAAAAGACATGAACAACCAAATAAGAATAAGAGATAAAGGGTAAAAAAAATACACCTAAACTATTGATAGCGTGAGTTTCATACCTAAACCATCACTTATTAGTTTAAGAAGCACACATCTCTCTTTTGTTACACTCATCATGGTGTGTGTAATACACTCTCTCTTTTATTTAAATAAATAATTAATAATAACTAAAGTTAAAAATTAAAGTGTTACTATTCTCCTAAAAATTTATAAAATAAAATGTAACATATTTTTCTTACTCCACACCCCACCCCACCCCACCCCTCCGGAATCTCTTCAAATAATAATTTAGATATTATTTTATTTTTTAAAAAAAAAAATTCTATCCCACTGCACATAATCCTCCACTTCCAAATTGTTTTCTCGTTTTGCGTTATATATATATATATATATTATTATTATTATTATTATTATTATTATTATTTTACTTGCTGTGAGACTTTTTTAAAAATAAAATTCTATTTCTGTTATATTCAATACACAAGTAGAAAAAAAATATTTTCATAAAAATACATGTAGATATCTAACACAAAACGAGAAAAATGTAACAAAAAATAAAAATCAGGGGCGGAGGGGTAGATGGGGGTGGAGTAGAGTTTTATTTTATTTTAAAAAATAATATGATTTTTTTTAGGAAGGCGTGGGGAGGGGGTGAGGTCTGAACTTTTTAAAAATATTTTATAAAAGAACTTTTTTTTTAAAAAAAAAAAAGAAGAGGATGGGGGGTTTGTCGGGGTGGGGATGTGGTGAGAAAAATAATTTTTATTTTATTTTTAGAATAGGAATATTTTAATCTTTAGTTTTAAACTAATATAAATAGTTTATTTAATTTTATCAGGATGAATTTTTTGTCCATATAGAATGTCATGTAATAATATGACAAGGGTTTTACAAACATTAATATATATATATATATATATATATAAAAGAGGATAGGTAAAAAAAATTAAGGCTCTTTCAACTTTATATTTACCTAAACTCGTATGTCAAACTAATATATCCACATATAAATACGAATATACACAATAGTTTAGGCATATAAAATATATCAATTTGAGACGCAAAATAAAATATTCAAAATCATCAATTAGTCCCAAATGAAATTTTGTGTTTGTAGTTATAAGAAAATAAGGGAGAGGATTAGAGAGAAAAATATATCATTCATCCAGTGTTTTAGGTAGTTGAAAATGAAACGCAATTTAAAATATATTTTTCACTAAATTAGAACTGCGTGACTCTAATTTTCAAAAAAATTATGAGAACCAATAATTTAATTATTATAAAAAATTAACATAAAACTTATCAATAGTGAAGCATTGACAGAAAATTTTCTTAAGGGTCCCATTTTGATAAAGAATTTCTTTAATATCTTACTCTAATTCAAAGAGAATATTGATTTCTTACTCTAATTCAGAGAGAATATTGATGAAAAAGTTGAAAGAGTGCAGATTATTTATAGTGGAAAAATAGAGATCGAGTCCATCAATAATAAAACAAAAAAGATAAAGTTGAAAGTGTTATAAATTTTAGCATCAAGTAGAGATATAGTCAACCAATAGAATAGCACAAAATAAGACTAGACTGTTATTAAAAAAATAGGAACAAACATAGATATAGTCAACCAGAAGAATAGTAAAACTAAAGTTAATATTGTTATTATAAAATTTAGGAACTAAAAGTTAATTATGAATTTTTCTGTTTAGAAAATTCTTTTACCGGCCGGTTTTTCTCCTACAATTGTGATCAGAAAATGTGCTTTTATCTCTAAAATCTAATTTAACTTACTAAATAGTTATTTACACTAAATTATATTAATTTACCATAACATGAGATATTGAGATCTCTAAAATCTAAATAGAATATATAAAAGATCAAACAATATTTCGTGCGGTAGTTGGATAGAGTTATACAAGTATTAGTAATGCAAGTATTAGTTATGTAGATATTAGTAATGTAGATATTAGTTATTCATATATTAGTTATACAAGTATTGACTATGTGAGTTTAGCTATTTAGAGTTTAGTTATGCATAAATTTTTCTTTTGAATGTTGGCTTTTTATATTAAAAATTAGTAAAATTATATATTTTTAAAATTAAAACATTTCTTTACAACTATATCCTTTTCTTCTTTAATTTTGTATTTTTTCTTCTTTTAACTTTGTATTACAATTAAAATATTTCTTTAATTATGTAGAGGAAGAAAGTAGTCAGGTGAAAGTGATAAGGGTAATATTGTCATTTTAATTTTTTATTCATGTATTAGCTATACACATATTAATTATTCCACATTCTACTCCACATAAATAATACACAAATTTCCTCATAACTTATACATGTATTAGTTATTATTTATATACATGAATAACTTTTTTTAATCCACCTACAAAAGGTCGTATAAGTTTTACAAACTCTACTATATGGATAAAAATTATTTTATACAGCTACCAAACCATCCCTAATTTATTAGAGGAAAAAATGGAGATAGAGTGAGTAACAGAATAGCAAAAAATAAGACTAAGATTGTTATTATAAAATTTAGGAACCAAAAAGAGATATAACCAACTAAAAATAGTAAAAATAAAGGTAATATTGTTATTACAAAATGTAGGATTAAAAATTAATTGTAGATTCATCTATCCTGGAAAATTTTATTTCGCCGAATTTTTCTCGCACAATTGTGAATGAACAATGCATTTTATCTCTTAAAGTCCAATCTTATACATGGTAAAATTTATTAAATACTCCCTCCATTTCACAAAGAATGACCTGGTTTAACTTGATACGAAATTTTAGTAAATAAAGAAGACTTTTGAATTTGTGGTCCTAAATTAAAATTATGTCAAATGTACAAAATTGTCCTTTAATCTTGTGGAAAAATGAAATTCAAATATTATCAAAAAAAAAAAAAGGTCATTCTTTTTTAAACAGACTAAAAAGAAAAATAGGTCTTTTTTTTTTTTAAACAGAGGGAGTAACATATTTAGAAAAATTCATAGTAGTTTATCATAACATGAGATTTTGAGATCACACGAAAAAAAATCAAAGAATACAAATTTAAAATATTATCTCTGAATCTAGTCAAGCCTTCGAATACCAAAACCCCGAATTAAAAAACAAATAAATATTATCTCTAATTCATTGAATTTGTAAATGATACCACATCGTGATTCAATAAAATCAATAAACTTAAATTAAAAAAATCTAATAAGAGGCGTTAAATTATTTTTTCTAATACTTATCAGTTCGTTAGAGAGAAAAGGCGAATTCCTTTAAATAGTCACAAAATCTGGTTGCCCTCACAATTTTAAAAGAGGAATTTAACCACACATACATGGCGGAGAAAATCACCGGAACGAACCCTAAAACCACCGTACACTGTGTTACAACCAGCAACAATTTGGATACGAGAAATGCAGACCGACGTGTATGGTTGATGAAATGCCCTACAGCCGTCTCTCGATTCTTCGAACAGCATCAACACTCTACTTCCGGTGAAAATGACATCTCTTTTAATTCTGCGAAACCTGTTGCCAAAGTCACCGTCGTCGTTGATCCTCTAATCGCCAATGATTCAACTAAATTTACGATGGAATTAGCCGGAACTTCATCTGGAAACATGCCCACTCACTACTCCATGGATATGTCAACAGATTTTATTCCAATGTCGATATTTTCTGAATCAGGTCAAGGAAGGGTTTCGGTCGAAGGAAAGATATATCACAAATTTGACATGAAGCCTCATCATGAAAACATTAAGAATTATGGAAAACTTTGTCGTGAGAGGACGAATAAGTACATGACGAAAAGTAGACAAATTCAGGTTATTGATAATGATAATGCTAAACATATGAGGCCTATGCCTGGATTTTTCGCAACTAAGGCTTCTGGATCTGCTGCAGAAAAGAAGAAGGTGCCTAGTAAAGGATTAGAAATGAAAAGAACAAGGAGGGATCGTGACGAAATGGAAGAAATTATGTTCAAGCTCTTTGAGAGGCAATCAAATTGGACGTTGAAACAGCTCGTCCATGAGACGGATCAGCCCGAGCAATTTATGAAAGACATGCTTAAACTTCTCTGCATTTACAATAATAAGGGTGCTCATCAAGGCACTTATGAGCTGAAGCCGGAGTATAAGAGAACAGAAGAGAAGACTGATTCTTGATTATTTTAGCATAAGCTTTCTAGTAGGAGGAGTTAGCAGTCAGCCAAGGGAAAACACTAGCTGATTTTACTTGAAGATACCATTGTTTTGTGTATAAAATCAAGTTTAACTAAAATCATATGGTTGTTACTAGTCTATTTGCTAAATCTAATCAATTCTATTCTGCTTTTAGATTTTAAAAAATTGTATAAATCTGATATATAGTGAACGAGACAGATGCTAAAGTAGCTGATACTCGAGGAGGAGCTAGCATGATCTGATACATATTTGTGACTGCATTGGAAGTGCGTGTGGATCTTTTGCATATGCTAAATGCAGGTGAACAGTCCTCCTATCTGGGTAAATAAGGTCACCATACTGAGCTATAGAATTTTCAATGACAATGCGATCATCTGTGATCAATTTACCAAGGCCTTCTTCTATCCAAGGAAACCGAACATTTCCTTCTTTAATTGTCCAAGGAAGCCTCGATGTCCCTTTTTATTTGTCCTTCTGAACACATTCCTTGTTTAGCTTTATCTGATTCACCCTCGCCAGTGTATTTGCCAAGCTGAGCAAGAGAGTTGGCCTTAGCCCTGATTAGCAACGTGTCCTGAGCAGCCTTCACGTTCTCAGGGAGAGACCTCCCCATGTCTTCAAGCAAGTGTTTTGAAGAGCCCTAGCATAGGAGAAGGACACGTGTCATTTATGGCATTCAAGTTGAAGGTAGTCTCAACTTCTGATTGTCCACCAGATAAGAACCGTTCAAATCCCGACAGCAGTAATCTTGTTAGCATGATTTAAGGTAATAATCTCCTACCTTGTTTAAAAGTTTATGTAGTTTGTAACGTCAAAAAGATTCACTCACTTTTTTCGTCTATTTACAACCTATGCTGGTAGTCTGCCTTATTATCCTGGTAACTTGTTCCACTTATTACGGATTGTTACATCTTTTAAGTGATTATACAGTGCAAAATTCTTCAAACTAACCGTTTATACAAGTTAAAAAAAACCTAGTAATAGCGTAAAAATGAGGAGGAAACTTGCCATGATTCCAGGGGCAGCTGGGGGAATTCTTCTTTGGAGAAGCTTAAGAGTATAATCAGCAACTTGCTCTGGAGTGGCTTTGTCTTAGCATTCAGCACCAGGAGTGACCATCTTGGCTTGAGGAGAATACCCTCAAACATGACATTGTTCTCAGCTAGGTAAAAGAAGACCTCGGCCCAAACTTTTTCCATAACCTCAAAAGTCCTGTCAATGCCATGGTCACCATCCAGCAATATTTCTGGTTCCACTATTGGGACCAAACCACTGTCCTGAGAAATGGCTGCATAGCGAGCCAAACCCCAGGCTGCTTCCTTCACTGCCAATACAGATGGTCCGTTGGGAATGCTCACTACGGTACACCTAAAATTATTTAAAATGTTAAGCATATGATCATAGTCAGTAGTCATAAGATAAAAGCATATAGAAAATAACTCATCATTTTCTAAAAGTTGTTACCATTTGGCAAAGCGAGCTCCTTGTTGATAGTAAGCAGCAGTGCGTGAGGCAAGACCATCGAGACCTTGGCACCATGACTCATCATTTGAACCAGCAAGGGGAACCAAGCCCTGTTTTAATCAAATCATAAGATTATTAGGAGATCAATTTCATATAAATTTAGATGAAAATGAACTTTTGCTCGTTAACCAAGCTTGAAAAGTGTAGTCAAAGCTTGAAACGGGCATGACGGGTGATGGGTGGCTCTAATACCATTATTATAATCCAGGGAGAACCACACTCCAAAAGCTAGCTATTTAGATGGGAGATCCCAAGGCGATATAAGCCCCACCTCAGCACATAGTAGTACTGATGTGGGACACAACTCCTAATCAAGCTCAGCTGGTAGCCTGGTACCAATCAATTTTACTAAGCCTCATTATGAAACTAGCTAGTTAGATTGGTTATGAAGAGAATTTATTACAATAAAAAAATTGATGCTAGCTATCAACCTACAACGATCCTCTTTTCTTTGAAAACGGAGTTTCAAGCCAAACTAGTATCGTATGAGATTACTTGGTTAAATTAGACAAATATACCTTGTCAACTTTGATACCAGGAACAATGTTTTGTTCAACAAGAACATCAACCATTTTTCGGCCATCAGTTGTGCATTGTTAGAGGGTCTGTTCAAAGAGAATGGCACCAGAGATGTACTGTCAGTCTGTCCTTGACCTGGAGCTGTCAGAAGCAGTGTTCTGTAAGCTTGGCGATTAGCCTCAGTATTCTCTTGCCCAGTGGATGCCAGATGCTTTCCGCTGGTAGACTCATCCATCGCCAATATTCCACGCCCTGGTGATGCAATTGTTTTCTGCACATTACCACACACAGTTGTTAATTAGGAATATAATGTTACAATAGTCCTTCAGTTAATTAACTTTGACACATTTCACGTCTTGCTTGACTTAATTGTTCTTGATGACTACAAATTCCTAAATTATGGTGTGATGTTATGATTGTCCAAATACCAATGAAGGGTAAACTAGTTAACAAAAAAAAAAAACTCCTAATTAATATTTCTTAAGGGACGTGTAAAAGAGAATCACAACAGTTCATTTGAGACTGAAGGAGTATTCACGGACAAGGTAGAAACTACTACATCTTCAATGTTTTGTAGGTCTTGTTAGCAACGTATTAACGTCTTTAGATAACCAAATCAGAATTACTATTGAAGGTTACACGTTATGTGGTGAAGCACATTAACATGGCAACATTGCTATGTTACTGAGGCGGAAGATTGGCGAAGACTTTGCCCCTTGACGAATTCAGCCTTGTCAACAACTAGAGATGACTTTAACAGAGATGCTGAGGCCATTTTCTTTGATCTTTTTTTGTTATTTTCTCGAGTACTTTTACTTACTAAAAGTACCATTTGAGGTTACTTGGAATCGAACTCTATGACTTTAGACGATTCTACCACTCGACCACACATGCTCTTTTCGTCCTTTTTATTTATACACTTTAACTGCAATTTTGCCACTACAAAAACCCTTGTCCGTCTGTTTTTTTTAAAAAAAACAAGTATAAGTTTTGCATGAAAAAGAACGAGGACGTCCGCGGTTTTCTATTAAGAAAAAACAATGGACAGGGTCGGTCTTCCCTCGATTTTTTTGGACCCATCCTATCCATCCGTTGGTTTTTTTCATTATTTTTAGTAGTGTTGCAATTTTTAGACCTGATTTTCTTTTTTGCTTGCTTTATTTGGAGTTAATTGACAGTGGAAAGTGACATTACAATTCATGATATACAAGAGTATAATTAAGTTGGTTTGCTCAAATCAATACAAGTGCCCAAACGTACGCTCTGATTAGGAGTTCATTGACCATTAGGCAACATCTGCGCTAAGTTTGGCAATAATGAATGGTCATGGTTCTCATTCTGTTTCAAGCATTAAGCCATGGCTAATTTAACTATGAGTTCGATAAAATCCAGTTTTTCAAGGCTAAATTTTGTATTTATGTTAAAACTAGTATGGCTAGTGAAAGATGTACATTTTAGAACTCATTTCCTCAACTAATTCATGTGCCGTAAATTCTAGATCCATCACTAAATTACAGGATATGTTAGACCTAGTAATATCTTATTGTTTTATAGGGCAAGAAAATTATATTAGCTTGCTTAACCAATTCAAACGAATTGGTTTAAAGTTGGTCAAATAGGCCTAAAAGCACTTTTCATCTCTAACAAGGTCACCAGCAAATAACTCAAAAAGAATTAACTGTAATCACCAAATACTTAATCAGCAAGAGCCTAAATCCAAGGCTGTCAGACGTAAAAATCAACAGCACAAATACCAAGACAAACCATTATATGGGTGCTGTCATCCTTCCCATCAGCTAGCAGAATCACCAAATAAAATGCAAATACCTCACAATAGTCATATTAATCTATGTTCTTAAATAATAGTCTCATCATATCCATTCAAAAGATGTAAAGACGCACACTAAAGCAACTAGTTCCGAAATCTGATATTTTCTCAAAAAAACAAATGTCAACCTCAATTCAAAGAGATAAGCAGCAAATGTCATCAGTGGTCACCCTATTAATATGGCATGGCTTTCATCTGTCAGTACCTCCTGGGGAAACGGTCCATAAACCTTCCAGAGGGACACTCATATGCTTGGTGTCCTCTTCCCCCGCAGTTGTGACAGATCATCAGCGCCATGCAATCTCGACTCATATGGCCTACTTGCTGGCAGGTTCGGCATACAATGTCCCGATATCCTCCACCTCCACCTCCACCCATAGGACGGAATCCACCACCCCTCTCTTCAAGAGCACCAGACTTGGGGCAATCTCTAGCCAGATGACCGGATATATTACATAAATTGCACACAGGATCATTTTGACAATCACGTGCCAGGTGACCAGTCTTCCTACAATTTTTGCACGCCTTGTCATTGGTGCAGTCGACTGCAATGTGGCCTTGCTTGAAGCAGTTATTGCACAGCTTCAGGTCACCTGGAGGAAGTGGAGGAGCCGTGCAGTCTCTAGCACGATGTCCTGCCTTACCACAGGTGTGGCAGATTCCTTCATTTGGACAGTTGCCAGCCATATGGCCTGGTTCTCGGCAATTCCAACAAAGAGATTTTGTGGTACATTCCGAGGCAATATGCCTGTTCAAATATTGGAGGCAAAATCAAAATTAAAGGAGTAACAAATATCACTTGTTTTAACAACCTTACTGACCCCATTCTTAGGAACAAGTATCGCTGATAAAATAAAATAATACACCTTGAAAAAAAGATAAATGAATGAATAAGTAATTTATGTATTAGGAAAGCCAAAGAAAGAAGTCATTTTATCAAGCAACTCATAAATATCAGCAGTATGTGTCCCCATTCCCTTTCATTTTATCAAGCAACTTGTAAATATCGGCAGTATGTGTGCCCATTCCCTTTATGACAACACTCAATCTCAAGTCTGGATATTGTTGGTTATTATGTAAAAAAACAATCTTGTGTTTGCTTGGTGTTCCATGTTATATTAGTGCTAAGCAACTAGTATGTACTGGCAGTTCTTAAATACTTGTTAAATTTGTTATTGTTTGGGTATTTTAAAAGCTAAGTACTACAAATTACATAGTATTATCTCTTTTCCACATGTTGCTTCCTTATGATGTGAATGTCTCAAGTTTTCAACTTCAATTTTAGGATATCTTTCCCCCTTGGTTACCTGTAACAGTGTGCTGCCCCTTTAAAGGATATCAGGGTATATCTTCCCCTTAGTTACCAGTATCAGATGTAAAGATTTCGACAGCTGTATACTGGCAGAAAGTGATGCAAACAAATGGGATGATGAGCAAGCAATACAGAAAAGTAATATCATCATCAATAGCAGCCTTTATGGTTCAATTTTAATCTGTTGAACAACAATTTCTCCAGAGTACATTAAGTAAATGCAATAGTAATTCTTAAGCTTTCCAGGGTAGCAAGTAGCCTTATTTTTTTAAAAAAGGTAACATCAGGGTAAGAAGTAGTTAATTAACACAGAATAATCCAATACTTACCCGGGGAGACCACAATTGTGACATATGGCAACATTAGGGCATTCCCGAGCAAAATGGCCAGGCCGTTTGCAGTTCTTGCAGAGACTGCTCTGACTCTGACTGCTAAAAAAAATAAAAAATAAAAGATAGAAACCATGAGAAAAAGTAGAAATATGTCCACCAAAGAGCCAAAAATTGTATAATCCAGATGTTAGAGAGTCAAAGAGCAGGTAAAAGAGTACACTCCAAGAAATTGGCTTATTATAATATATTTTGTTTCATGTTTCCTTCGAACTCATGGGAGGAGCATAACTGGAACTTGAGATATAAGGTCAGAAGGCTAAATTTGTGAAGACTAGCTACATAAGACCCTAACTTCACTAGTAAAACAAAGTAAAAGTTGTACTACAAAAAGGACATACTTTTTAAAATGAGAAACCCCATTATTGAACAAAATCAACTTTAGCTGATCAAAAAATATGAACAAGGTAAAAATTGAGCACAACCAGTCAGAGTTTAATAACAAAAAAGCACTAATCAGTCTAGGGATACTGATTGTCCCAGCTTCACAATTGAACATTCGGGTCTTGCAGAAGTCTAAATTGGACTGCCAAATCAGCTTCCAAACAGCCACGTCAAGTGCATACTAATTATTAGTCTAACAATTACAGAACAGCATTACCCTCTTCCCCTTTTAAGGAGAAGGTAGCAATGCAATCACAGGGAAATATCATTGAACAGAGGTGTAAATTCAGTTCAACACTCCAACCATGCATATCGAAACACCCATCCATGTAATATAGTAATTAGCCTCCATTCCAAGTCAAACAGATCCATATCTCATTGCTTCCAGCCAACAGGTGCTAGAATGAGAATAGCTAAACATACAAATGACTAAAACCAGAGAACCTGAAACCCCGACGTGGCTCCCGTCTATATGGTGCATCACGGTAGGAGAACCGCTGTGTGCGGATTTTGCGATCCATTGGACTCCTGCTTCTGCTTCTGCTTCTGCTCCTGCTTCGGCTTCTGCTGCCAGATTTCATATTCAAACAACCACAAATAAACCACCAAAAACGACCAGCTAAAATATCACCACACCACCACCCAGCTGCTGCCTCCTCCCTGTCCACCACAACCACACATCCAAGACCACATCAGTCCAAATAAACCTTTTTACTGTACTCCTTTGATTTTAAATACCAAATCCAAACACCACTACAGAGATATTATTCAATACACAAGCACCAAAAGCTTGTTTATTCAGGAAACATCGTCTCCAGCTACATCCTCCTAAGTTTACTGTATATCTACTGTGACAAACACATGCCAGCACCAGCACATAATCATTAACCACTAGTTATCTACAACAGCTGACAATTGAGTCCCAACTTCAAAGACATATGGGGATGGTTTCCCTAGCTGACAGAAAGCTCAAATAACTGTTGATAGAAGCAAAATCTTTTACCAGAAATAGCAACTAATTTTGAACTATAAGCAAATTAAATTCAACAATATATTGTGGAAATCAGAGTTGTGAAACCAGATTGTTATTGTCTGAATCAAATATCATTTTCCTACTCTTTTAATAAATCAAATACCATCTTCCCTCTGTTCCAGCTGCAATTAAGACAAGTGACAACATGTGTCTCACAAAATTAAAACTAAAGCATATTATTCCATATATTGGTGATGATGTCAAGAGATTTGGTGTTGAGCCAAAACCCAGTCCCAAATGAATCGCTCCTGAAATTCCTTTATTTTCTATATAGCCCTTCAATCCTTCATTCTTTTGGAATCGTAACCATGTACTTCCTATTTGCATAGAGGATTGGGTGGCCTTCGGAGAGAACCATATTTTGTAGGTTTCTCCTGTTTCAGTGGATCTCTGGTATATTGCCAAGATGGCCTTGTTATTATCAATGAAATCTTTTACTTGATAAAAAAAATGTGTCTTAGTTTGACTGGGCATGAAGTAAGAAGTTAAAGAATATAAAAAAGACTTTTGAATCTTGTGGTCTTAAACTAAACGTGTGTATAACATGCAAAGATGTCTTTTGAATCTTATGGTATTAAACTTGCCATGCCATTCCTATTAGGGATTAAGGGTAAAATGGGAATGTTGAAATTAAAAAGTTACAAAATATAGAAAGGAAGCCATCTTTTTTATACAAACTAAAAAAGAAAGTAAGGCACAAAAATTGAAAAAAGAGGATATTAGTTTTTATCTACTAGGTTTTTCCTTTTTCAGATAAAAGATCTGCTGGCGTTCGCCTTTCTCACAAAGTATTAAATTTTAAAAGTATCAGCCCAAGTTAAGCTTATATCATTCACGGAGAGCTAATGATAGAAAGGAAATGAAACCACTGCTAAAAGCAGGCATCAAGACGCTCCTCGCACTTCACCATAGCGGCCTCACAGAAGTATACAGATCTACATCATAACATATAAAAGGTTATAAATCAGCAACAGCACCATTCTCGCCCTAATACTTTTCTTCTGTGATGATAAACAAAGCTTACCAACTTACCAGTCTATAAATCTTCCATACACCCTACCCCGTCTGACTTCAAAGAGACATCAGACGACACCTTGACTTAACCAGTATAAGTGCATAAGGCAAAATGGTTGATGGTAGCATAAGGCACCAAAGCTCTTCCTCTACTATCGGTGTACATTCTTCAATACAAGAGCTCTTCACAACTCTATCATCTCTTAACTTGAAAGACTATCTGAATGGGCCCGTTGCTCTTCTTTTTTTTTCTTTTTTTTAAATGAGATACAGAATGGATCCATTACATCAATCTTATACCAGTTTGAAGATTTCCTTTTCTGTTTCTGGTAAGGGTAAAATGGAAATTTTAAAGATTAAACTGTTTCTAATTATCATCTTCAATCCTCGTATCACCATTCCTCCTTACTATAATCTATCAGAATCTTCACACCAATTGCACCCAATGACCGACAAGGTGCACCATAATCCACTGACCAAAAGATCTACACTGCAATTTCATTCCAACCCCCTTCCCCGAGAAAATGAAGAACAGAGAAAAACAACGTTTTTTCCTTTCCAGTACGCCAGGTCAGAAAAGTTAAATGGGATTTTAGATTCTATTTCAGCCTTCAACCACCTTTAGCTGCAAAAGTTATCTTTTTTTGGGGTTGGGATCTTCAATTTCTTTCACCAAGAAATCAATTGGAATCCATAAACAGAACCGTAAAACAGCTCATCACCACCCACCAACCCATACTAGACCAGGAGCAATGATCCACGCTAAGAACACAAAATTCTCTCAGCTCCTCGCATTCTCATTAACCTTTACTACTTTTACCTATTCAAAACCAAAAAAGAAAGCACTTTGTACACACTATTCAACTTCCTCCCCAATTTATAACAACAGTAACACTATCCAAGACCAATCACTAAAATCCCCCAAACACAGAGAACTACAACAAAACAAATATCAGAAGAAATATGACAAATAATTATGCATAAAGCTATTCCAATCCAGATTCGCTTTCCAATATGACCAACCAAATCCGAGCTAAGAACCACCAAACTAATGAAACCTAAACCAATCAATCAACTAATATTTAATTCCGAGATAGTTGATCTTCCGCTATCTGAATCCTCATATCAATTCCACACTTTTGAGCCTTTCATGTCAAATTCCGTGACATATAAATACAAAAAGCTCTAACAGAGAAAATACATTAAAAAGTAAAAAACAAACCAGATACAAATAGAAAGAGAGCAAGAGCGAGGATGAACCTGAAACAGCGTTCTAGATCTGGACACTTAGGGTTAGATTTTGGGATACTGCAACACACAGAAAACAGAGAGAGAAATAGAGAAGCAATAGATAGATAGGTAAGGCGAGAAGAAGGAAATAGCTACCTCTTTCAGGGAAGGGCTACCAGTAAAGCGCTTTTTTTTTTCCAATACTACCCTTTAGCTTTTTCCTTTTGTCACATTTAGGTGTCCAGTTTTGCTTGGGCAATAGACTCATCTTCTTTTGGGCCATATACAAAGTTGACAAGAAGCAGGCCGAAGAATCTCAATTAATACACCTTTTAAATGAGTTTATCTGGAATTAATTGTCTTTTAAATAGGTTGTTGAAACTTTTACTTCTTTGATAATTGAACTTTATCTCTATTGAAGTTACAGTTGAATTGAATTTATGAAATACTCCCTCCGTCTCATTTTATATGTCATTCTTTTCTATAAATAGTTGGACCACAATATTTGTTATTTTATAAAATTTATGCATAAATTATCATATTTTGCCTATTATACCCTTGATATAATAGTAAATTAATATTGCATTTATTAATAAAGTTGACTTAAAAAACATTAAATAAGGGTAGAAAGATAAAATTACATCATTTCTTAATGCAAGTGCAAAATAAATAGGTGACATATAAAATGGGACGGAGGGAATACAATGTTATAAAAATATAAATGCACTAGTGAATTTGTTTGTAATTTGTGCGATTATAAAAAGGGGTAAGATATTAATAATTTTCACAAGGCAAAAATGTATAGTTAGTTGGTGTCTGAGTCAGTTTTCAGACACTTCCACGGGATAACTGTCATTTCTCACCAATAATAGGTATCAAATAACTCTGACAACCAAGACTAGCTACGACAAGTAAGAAGAATCACCTACTCTCCATTGAGTTTTGAACTTGAAACATCAGAGTTCTCAACCACTTCATTGACTACTAGGTCACACCCTTAATTAGAAAGTTACTATTTTGAATAAAAAAATTATGAACTTACGAGTAGCTCACCCAAGTTCCCGGAGAAGTATCACTTCAGAGCGAAAATTAATAAGACATGTTGATACTAGGATTTGCATCAAAATGATGCAGCAAGTGTAAATCTTCTCGATCAATTTGTTATTCTTGGTGAAAGTCTAATTCATTGTATGTAAATCTTCTTGATCAAAATGATTTGTATTTTTCTCTTACCTCTTTCCTTTTATTTCTTTAATCGGTTTATGTAATTTTGTAAATTGATTTTCTTTCTTTAACTGGATTGGAATAGCTTTAATACTTGATTATACTTTGGTGGTCTACACTTAATTGACTCGATCACTTTTACTTTTTTTTTGATTGAAAAATTCCCCTACTATATAATCAGGATCTTATCTTCAGTGATAGATTTTTGGATATTGTTATGTGATTTCTCCTTCCTCTCATACTTTGCTAAATAGTAACTGTCTTTTTGCCTTCTAAAATTCTATTGGTTGTAAGTCAAGATAGATTTGGCTTTCTTATACCTTTTGTACAAACACTATCCAAAAGTTTTAAGATTCTCGTAATCTTGACGTGTTAAAGACAAGGAACTAATTTTGGATATTTTAGCTAAATTTTTAATATTGTGATTATTGATTTACGAGATCTCTTATTGTTTGTTATTTTCAGGCCAGTCTCTATCAAAGGGACTCCAATTTGTGTGTGCAAATTCATGTAGTTAAATACTTATTTAAGTTTTTGTGTTTTTCTTCCTGTATTTTTTAACAGTCTAGTCAACTAGTTTTCCTCTCTTTATGCGTTGTTTGAATCTCTATATATTCAGGATTAATGTGATTTGGCTTCATTCTATAGTATACTAGGAGTTCTCTTTGAGTTTGATTTGAATTTCAACTTATAAGCATTTTAGTATTCGCTTTGCATTATGTACTTAAACTTAGTACTATTGCTATGTTTGCCTCATATGTGATTTCATTAATGTTGTTGAATTATATACCTTTACCATTTTCATGTTTAATTAATTCTCACATTTGTAGATATGAATATCAAGTCCATATTTTATACTTAGGGTATATATTTAGCGTATGTTTATCTGTGCTTTAGAAGAACTTTAGACTTGAGTTCGAGATGCGAGGAATTCACGCTAATTTGAAGAGAAAAAATTGAATGGATTTGTTCATTTGAAGTTTATCTAAATTTCATCTCTATTTATTTCTCTTTTCTATGTAATAATTCGTGTTCAACACTAATGTATAATGAAAAATGGGGACCATCACTATGAGGGAGGGGATTAATACTATTCTTGATTTATTTATGCTTTAGTTTCATGTGAAACATAATTTACTCGGTCTATAAATAGAAATTATGCCTATAAAATTCCCTTTACATTTTGATCCGGTGTAAATCATATCAAACACCATATTTTGTGATTTGTTTTGCAAAAAAAAAGACATACTTTATTGCGTTAACTAAAATCACACATGTATTATTCGTGGGATCAATATTAGTATCCTTCATATTTAGATATCATGCTCGTGGGATCAAACATAGTTAACATTTTCAACATGTCAATCACGTGATCACTTTAATTAATCTAGAGGCTTGGATGAAATTATTACGTGCTACTTGTCTCAAAGTCTTTATTGTTTTGTATGATGCTAATTTTGTGTCTAAGTAATTATCTTAAATTTGTCATTTTGTCTGCATTCCTTTTCAAATAGAAAGCTCAATATTGGTCTCTTGGACATTAAGTTGGGATTGCGTAGGTATGCTTAGGATGATTAGTTTTTTCTGATTCAATCAACTTAGCTGGGTAGTGAATAATGATAGTTTCTTCTCGCTAGCAACCTTCAATCAGTTGCAAAAAAATCATTTTAATTCTGGTGATCCCTTAAGGATAAAAAAACATATCCTCTATATTTGTTCTTTTTCTCATTAGGGAGCTGAAATCTACATGATATACTTACACTCCGATTAAAAGTCTTGTTGGAACTTTGCACGAAATTGAGCGATTACTCCATAGTGTATAGGCTTTTTCGTTTTGCTCGATGTTTATCTATTGCATGGTTTTGTCCCTTTTAAAAAACGCAAGGTCTTAGAGGATTATAATCATTAGTTGGACGTACGTACATGTTCAGCTGAAGAGTATGGCATTTGTTTTGCATTGCCAACTACAACCACGAGGTTAGTGGGTCATTTTGTGGTTGTTGTGAATACAATTAAGTGGGTCATTTTGTGGTTGTTGGGAAGAGGAGGGGCTTTTCACCATTGCTGAGGATAATGGAGCCTGAAGTA
This sequence comes from Solanum bulbocastanum, assembly GCA_037074985.1. NCBI lineage: Eukaryota > Viridiplantae > Streptophyta > Magnoliopsida > Solanales > Solanaceae > Solanum > Solanum bulbocastanum. The sequence continues at coordinate 43,064,706 of CM073606.1, read as the reverse complement.
GGGTTAATCACAACATTTGATTGTTGACACCCTTCATTACTAGAAAGAGTAATGGGGGAGTAAGTTGATATGACTAATATAATCACTTCAACTGATGAGAGTAGAAATTACTCTGATAAAGAAAAGTTGTGTCATTTGCTTTCATAAGAGACTTTGTAGGAGGAGTGTGATTGGTTGGGGTTTGGACCCTCTGAGCTTTTTTGCATTTAGGGAAGTAGGCATAATCCTCCAAGGAATTTGTCCAATTACTTTTGGATTGGGGGGTTGTCCCTTTTTTGGGAAGAGTGTGTGTGTGTGGGGGGGGGGGGGGGGGTGGAGGGATTGATTTTCCCATTTAATGCACCATTAGTTGATTGATGGGCTTTGAGAGTTTATTTTCTAGGCCCATTTTTGTATTTCTTTTCTCATTTCTAGTTTCATTGGGGTGATTTTCCGTCAATCCTCAATTATTCGATCTGGAATGGTGGTATCAAGGAACTTACCTGATTGTGGATCATTTTCTTTTTTCTGTGCTTGGGTGCGTTCTTTGTGCATTTTATTCACTTTTGACAAGTGACCATGGGGCCCAGGCATTTTATTCTTCTTGGAAAAAGATACTACCTGCCAAGTGTCTATTTGTACTTCCACATTGGATGTTGGATGTCTATGTTCATTGTGAGAAATTTTTGTGGGTTGAAACGTACCGTTCATAGTAGTGATATTGTAGGTTCAAGCCCTACTAAGCCTACCACCTCCTCTTCACCTAACACAAGGCAGTCCAACAAAAGAGATTTGTCTCAATACTCTTGTGTCTATCCTTTGGTCACTAATCTAACATTCTTGTGCCATGTATATGGCTTAGTATCCCATAACCAGGGCACATGATTTCATCTCATTCATAGATACCTTTTATTTGTGGCAACTAATTGTGACCTTCGTTTTGACCATAACCTTAAGTGACACTTGAATATAAATGAGTGCATAACAACTTCTTAGTGTGACCGAAGTGCAAGTATTTATTTTTAGGAGTGCTCCAAATCTTTTCCAAATTTTCTAATATTTGTTTATCATAAATTTTTGTTGGGAGTTGTGGTGGTAGAATCCAAATTTCAATGAGGGTTAGCATATACATTTTAGAGACGAAATTTGGTTCTCATTTCTTTACAAAAAAGGATATTTCCTGCTATAAACCGCAATCCTTCATGAAGGTCCCTATGCATATTCTCCACCTTGGTGGAATTTTACAATATAGTAATCACATCCTAGGTCAATCAATATGAGGGACTCAGAAGATTTTCACATGTCAGTCAATTTGTTCAGATAAGTGTTTAACGATCGCTTTCATAATTTGTATATTCTTTGTCTTTTTTGCTTGATTGAGTTCTCAAAGCCAATTCAAGCACAACATTATTTTGTAGAGAGAGAAAACAAATTAAAAAAGAAATGAAAGAAAAGGAAACCAAGTTGTCATTTCCCGTTGGAAATCTAAATAGCATATCCTCTCATCTCGTCCGTAAAGACCAATACCAAATTACTTAGGAGAATGAATTATAGGCGACAAAAAAGTGTTGAAATGTAAAAAAAAGTGACTCTAGTTTTAATTATTAATTGTAGGTGACAAATTTTTAATCAATTTTAAAAAATAATTAAATAGGTCCTCAAGTTTTTGTTTTTCCACTTTCACCCAAATTTAAGTAAAACCCTAATTTCTAAAATAGGAAAACCCCCAAATCAGTTTTTTTTTGTTCTCTCCAAACGTCCTGCTCTTTTCTGGAAACCTAAATAGCATATCCTCTCATCTCGTCCGTAAATATCAATACCAAATTACTCGGGAGAATGAATTATAGGTGACAAAAAAGTGTTGAAATGTAAAAAGAGTGACTCTAGTTTTAATTATTAAGTGTAGGTGACAAATTTTTAATCAATTTTAAAAAATAATTAAATAGGTCCTCAAGGTTTTGTTTTTACATTTTCACCCAAATTTAAGTAAAACCCTGATTTCTAAAATAGGAAAACCCCCAAATCAGTTTTTTTTTGTTCTCTCCCAACGTCCCTCTCTTTTTTGGAAACCTAAATAGCATATCCTCTCATCTCATTCGTAAAGATCAATACCAAATTACTCGGGAGAATGAATTATAGGTGACAAAAAAATGTTGAAATGTAAAAAGAGTGACTCTAGTTTTAAGTTTCTTCTTCTTCAAGATTTCTTATTTGAAGAATTTGAGAAGGAAAAATCTCAAATTTTAATTTAACATGTGATTTGAAAAGGTCTAGCTAAGCTTTAGAAATTACTTCTTAACTGATAATTTTCAATCATTTTAACAAGTTAACAGAATTGTTTGTGTGTATTATTCATTTAAAAATTTGATTTTTGCAGTATTGTTCTTGCCACTGATGTATAATAATTTCCAGCAACTGATATGACCGTTTCATTAATTTACAACAATTGCTGAATGTTGTTGTTGAATAAATTGATGCAACTGCTATATCTTTTCAGCAACTTCTGAATAACTTACAACAATTGTGATATGTCTATATTTTATTGGTGAAGTTGCAGAAATAGGCAAGTACTTTGAACTCATAAATTTACTTATTTCTAAAAGTTCATCCTCTTTGTACACTTGATTAATTTTTGCGTTAGCTGATAATTAATTAACTTAATGCAGTCATGCTCAAGATAATGTAACAGGTTTTTACAAAGATATGTCGTTTAAGAATAAATAAGAATTAGATATTGCATTGAAAATTGCTTGTGTAAAAAAAGATTTTAGATTGAAGAAGGTAATTAATTCGTGTTTAGTGTATTGTGTCAAATGTGAGCATCTTGAGTGCAAGTGGTGGCTAAGAGCGGTGAAAGTTGAAAATTCTGATAGATTTTATATTAAAGTATGAAAAGATGCATACATGTGGCTCGGAACATCTTACGAGTCATAATCCACACGCCACAGCAAAAGTCATTGGAGCATACTTCAAAGATAGATATCTCGAAGGTAAAGGTCCATCTACAAAAGATTTGAAAAACTCTATCCGTATTGAATTGGGATACAAGGTTAGTTATTGGAAAGTTTGGATGGGTAGCAAGATTGCAAAGTCTTTGGTTAGAGGGACACATGAACATGGATATGGAGTGATTGAAGCGTATAGTCATATGCTTAGGACATCTAATTCGGAAAGTAAAACGGCGTTGAAGATTGATGAAAATGGCAGGTTCAAGTACTTTTTTGTGGCATATGGAGCTTGGATTCTTGGTTTCGCACAAATGAGAAAAGTCATAGCTGTTGATGGGACATTTTTGAGAAGTAAATATGGTGGTGTGTTGTTGTCTGCTATTGCACAGGATGCGGAGATCATATTTTTTCGGTGGCATTTTGCGTAGTAGACTCTGAATGTGATGCTTTCTATCGAAATAATTTTCACAATGCGAGTGTTGTCTACCACTTTTATAAGGCGGCAAAAGCATATAATATGGATGTGTTCAGCGATCATTTTAATCGGATAAGAGATTTGGTTCCACAGGCTGCCACACATCTTGAACACGTTGAATTTCACCGATGGAGCAGGGCATTCTTTCCTAGAAATAGGTAAAATTTATTATAGTTATTATTGATAGTTGGTATAACTACTGCAGTTTTTTATAGCTACTGCTGCAAATTTTTATAGTAACTACTACACTTATTTCAGCACCTGTTGAGAAATATGCAACAATTGCTATAAAAACTATACAACAGTTATAAACACATACTTATAATATATTATTGGACACTTACGTGTTGCAGGTACAATATTATGACGACAAATATTGCTGAGTCGGTTAACTCAATGTTTCTTGATGAAAGAGAATATCTCATTACTGCTCTATTTGATGCAATAAACAGGCGATTTGGAGAAAAATTTCATGAGAGGCGTATGAAATTCATTAATGCACCAACCATCTTCGTCCCTTCGGTAGAAAGACATTGCAAAAAATATTAATTTGGGAACAAGCTATTGGTCCATCAAACTGCCAACTACAAGTATATTAACACCGGTCATGATGAAGTTGCAACATTTGATTTACTTGCCAAATCTTGTACTTGTAAAGTCTTTGACATTGACAAAGTACCTTGTCCACATGCTATGGCAGCGCTTCGATGCCAATATGGTGATGACTATGGGAGACACAGTTATGAGTACTCCTCTTCGTATTACAAAGTAGAGGTATACGTTATACAAGATCACTATCTAATATAAATTTTATTTTTAAATTAAATCAACACTACTCTATTTATCATTAAATATGAGTGTTACAACCAATAAACAATCAATTAGCCAATTAATTTACTTGTTAAAGAAAATTTTAGCAATTGTTATTTAAAGTACAACAACTTTCTTACTTGCTGTAGAAAAGTTCAGCAACTGTTATGAAAAGTACAATAATTCGTGCTTGTTGTAGAAATTTAAGCAATTGTTGTAAAACAATACAATTCGTTTAATTGCTGGAGAGAATTGTAGCAATTGCTATGAAACAACAATTTGCTTAATTGCTATAAAGAATTTCAGCAATTGCTGTAAAAAATACAACAACTTGTTTTATTGCTGTAGAGAGTTTCAACAATTGGATGAGTCAAATCCTCACCTTCAACTAGTTCACTGACAACGTCACAATTCTTTTTTTCGATTAAAATATCAATTCATCAAATTTAAAATACCATATTCACTAATGTACAACAAAAGTGAATTAAAAGTGTAGCAAAATAGTGGTAAAACTGCATATCCACAAGCTGCCCCTTTAATTCATCAATTTCAAAATACCATATTCACTAATGTAAAACAAAAGTGAATTAAAAGCGTAGCAAAATAGTGGTAAAAATGCATATCCACAAGCAGCCCTTCAATTCATCAATTTCAAAATACCATATTCACTAATGTCACTAATGTACAACAAAAGTGAATTAAAAGTGTAGCAAAATAGTGGTAAAAATGCATATTCACAAGCAGCCCATTCTTCATCACTCTTTCAACTCCTTTTTGAATTCGAATCAGCCCCTTCATCTGTAATATTGAAAAAATGAATTTCACATGTAAAAATGAATTATATATAACACAAGACAAATCTTAGAAAGATGATTAGAATATAATTTTACCTTTACTATCTCCGGACACCAATTCTTTTTCGATAATGGTCTCATTCACTTTTCCCTTTTTTCTTTTTCTAGCACTTGACAATGCCTCTGAAATTTGTCTCTTTGTTCTTTTAACATAGTCGGGAGTATATGGATGAGAGATCTTTGATGATGGCCTAATACCTCTCTTAGACTTCATGGTGACAATAGCTTTCTCTAAAGACTCAATCTTAGCATTCATGGTGACAATAGTTTTCTCTAAAGACTCTACTCTGACATTCAATAAATCTATCGTCTCCTTAGTGGATGGAGTTTCTTGAAGACAAGGAACATTCTCATCGATCGGAGAAGATGTTCCTACTCCAAAACCACCACTAATATCACCGAAGTCTCCCCTCTTTCGAAATCAACACCATTAGTACATCTATCAACATTTGGAGTAAATTCTCCTCCTCCTCCATCACCAACACCAGTAAAAACTCTCTCAACAATTGGAGAAGATGCTCCTCCACCTCCTACATCAAGATTATGCTCATCAATTATGATGTCTCTTTTTATAGCCACAACACCATTCAAATCCATCTCAAGCTTTTCAATCTTATCATCCTTGGTTAATTTCTTAGGTACAAACGTAGTGAAAAATTCCATTTCCATTTCACTAGATGTAGGAATTATCCATGGATGCACAATCTACATGTAAAAATAATAATAATTAAAATGTGATAAAGCAACTGCTGCATTTAAATATTATTATATACCAGTTGTTCTAATTGTTCCAGCAATTGTTGTAATAACTCCAACAATTGACAACAACTAATTAAACAAATAAAACACTTGTTGAAAAGGCTACAGCAAAAACAGAAAAGCAACAACAATTTCACTTTAACTAAAAATGTTTAAAGAATAATGCTTACCGAGTCCTGAGGGGGATCAAAAAACTCATTAATGTTAACTGATTCGTTCTTAGTCGCCAAAAGCCATCGAAAAATCCTCGGTGAAGACACTTGTTTCGAAAACGCCTTATATTTCTTTTGGAGGAAAGGAACAACCTCAAATGCCCAACACTACATAAAATAATCACAAAAAGAGATCAAAATATTGGAAGCACCCAAAAATAATGAAATAAATATATATATATGAACTAAAATAAAATAAAATTAAATTTACCATAAAGGTCCATGGAAAGCCATAAAGATTGGTAGTCTTCCCATCAATAGTCTTCACCGCTTTCAATAGATGCTTATTGTAGTATCATAGCTAATACGACCCCATGGATAAGCAGAAAATGCTTTCTATTGGCCAAGAGCAAAATCCTCTTTTTTGGAATATTTGTATTCACATCTTTTCCACAAAGAAAGCTATGAACAAAATAAAGTAAACACAATGATTTTTTTACATCTTTACTAAGATTTTTGGTTTGGAGATGCTCAATCAACTCATTTCTGTTGCAACTCCTTCCCACAACCCTCAAGAATTTCTTTTCGTCTCATTTTTGTCTTAGTTGACATATTTTCACCATCATACACTTGTTCATTATAGCAATTTAAGCCGGTGATGATAGCAAACTCCTTCATTCCAAAACAAATCGGCATGCCACTATAATTTATCCAAATTTCTTCTTTTCGATGGCTATAAATTTGACGGCGAAGAAGTTGGTAGACTAAACTCATTTGAAATCTTATACGATCTTCAAGTTGTAAGTAATTTCCGAAAATAGAAGATCGAAAGAACTTTACCAATTTTTGTTTTTCTAAAATCGTTCTAAATTTAGAAAACTTACGTAACTCCGACTTAACAGTTAAAGAACCTCTTAAGTTTGGATACCTATCAGTCATTGACTCCAAATTGTAATTTGCATACCTAATCGACTTCACAATGAAGTTATCGGGTGAAGGACTGAGCAGAGAAGACTCAACAATAGGAGATGTCTCCTTTTCTGGAATGGCTATATCATCTTGTTCCTCCTCAATTGCTCTATCATCTCTTTCTACATTTGTAGAAGAAACATCTATTTCATGTTCTTCTTCTTCTTCTTCTTCTTCTTCTTCTATAGATTTTTTCAAATTTGTGTTTTCTAGTTCTTCTTCTTCTTCTTCTCTTTGTCTTGTGTTCTGATTCGCCTTCCATACTTTTTAGTAGGAGTTGTTCGTTTTTTCCTTGGAGTCATGGATGCACAATCTATATATAAAAACAATAAAATCAAAATGTAATAATAAAAAAAGACAATTCACTATCATTTAGATAATTTTGAAAGTTTTTCAAAACCACATAAAGAAATAGGGTAAACAATTATAAATATATCATCAAAATTTGGCTGGATGCATGTTATTTGAAGTATATATGCAAATCATCTATATGCCATCTTGTTTGGGATTGAGGTATAGTAATTATTGTTGTTGTATACAAAGCATACTATAAAATAAGGTAACTGCATCATCAGGAAGTGACAACCATACTACACTTTTCCTCTTAAATCATGAACAAAACCATAGGCTTGAAAAAAATGAATATGTTACTAGTTACTATAATACATTTTGTGAAACAAACCCACCAAGAGTTAACGAACATCGTAATATTGGAAGATAACAACTAATAGCAGTGTTCAACTACCAAGGATCAAACTAACTTAAGACTAAGAAAAATAAATGATCTCTAAGAACAACATTCTCCATAAGATGAGTAACAATTACAGGTCCAAGAAAGACCCCACTAATGTCTCAAACATTTACCTCAAAAACAACCAAATTCTTTTTTTCCTACAAGAAACAAGAACCTAAAACAGGGCAAAACATTAAAATGCAGACATTAAAGAGCCATCAATCATCACATAGAAGAAGATAAGAACAACCCCACATAGATAACAAAAAAAAAAACAGAAGAAGGATCAATGAAAGCACACAAATCTTGTGTAAAAGACCCACCTTTTTTTTTCCCAAGAAAACTCGTTAAACCCACAAACTTCCATATGCTAAAAACAAAGAAGGCCTAACAAAACCCAATGGATTTTCAACCTTTACAATCTCAAAACCCTAACAATGAAAGAAAAGAAAAGAGTGTTACCTTCAGGTAGATGACGGCTATGACGAAGAAGACCAAGACAAAGGTATTGGAAGTCGCCAACAATCTGTTCGCAACAATGTCTCCCCCGATACCACTACAAGCTGTTCGCAAGGAAGAAAAAGAAAGACAATTGGAAATGGGTTTATTTGAATATTTTTAAAAGTTTAAAAGTTTTAAAAATTACATTTTAACTCCTAATTATCTTAATCACTAATTAAGAAGAAATTTGACTTGGTCAATTTTTTTTCACCAATTTTAATTTCTAAACACTTTTTTATTGCCTTCTCCTCAATTAACTCAAATTACTCTACCAATAAAGCATACAATATAACTCCCCTTCGGCAAGCAACCCGAACGATAAAAATAAAAACCGTAAAAAGGGAAAATCCCCATCGTCCGCCATTAACAATCAACTACCCTTCTTCTGTCTCCTTCAATCTCTCTACTCGCCGCCATTTCTGAAAGTTTGACCTTTCATACTTTATTCAAAATCTTCGTTGAAATCGATGCAGCTTAGTCTAGTTTTTTGTTGAAAAAATCAAAAAGGTTTTTCTTCTTCTTGTAGATTTTGAGAAATTAATGGCTGTAGCGAGACGTGTGGTTCAATTAGGGGCTAATTGTGGGATTAGATTGTCTAAATCTCAAGGGATTAACGCATCTAAAGTTTCTGCTGCTTTGTTGATTGATAGATCACAAATCAACGCTGGTTCAGTTAATTTTTACAGTTCTGAGCCCTATAAATCGTCTGCTGCTAACAAGTTTGATTATAGGCAAATCTCACAGCTTGCTAAACCTAATGGCAAGCGTGCATTTCTCGTTGATACATTAGCTCTGGTAATTATTGCTATTTCTTTATCCTCCTCTTTGTTGATTTATAATTTGTTGTATTGGAGTGAAATGCCCCCAACTAATTTAGAAATGAACACAGTTGAATATTTGTTTATATTTGTAAGCTCTGGTGATTATTACCTCTTCATTGTCCTTTTTATTTACTTATTTATTATTTGTTGTACTGGAATGAAATGATCCTAACTAATTATGGATGAAGCATGCTGAGTATTTATATTGATAATCTGTTGTGTTGGTATCTGTGGAATCAGAAAGGAGATGGAGAAAAGCTTCGTTTCCCTTATCTTTTTAAGTTATCTTTTTAAGTAAAGGAGGAATGCAAGTAGATGAGTTTTTTGTTTGGTCTGTAGTTAGTTATCTTTAGCTCCAAAAATAAGGTGAATACTGAAACTAAATTGCTTTGGTCTTGGGGAACCTAAAAACAGTGAAAAAAAAAAGTTGTTTTCATTTCAAAAACCTATTTTATATTCGTTTAATTATATTTACTCATAAAATACTTCCATGTCGGACTTTACCCTTGCATTGGTACCTAGGCCTGCTGAAATATTGCAGATTGAAGGGCTATGTGATGCTCGTCAAGCCCAATAAAGCAATCAAGTCTTGGTATGATAGACTTAGGACTGTGGAATTTTTTTGTAAGTGGGATCGGGGGATTTTCAGGGTGACTTTTTCTAAATATTAACTCATTTTCAATTGACTAAGTTTCTGCCTTTTCTTTCCAGAAGAGGAATGCTTCATCTTTCCGCCAAAGATGACTTGAATTTGGATCTTGATCTGTTTGATGTTGTTCCTTTTAATCATAATTAAAGTAGTTCTTTATCAGTCCATAAACTAATACCTTCAAAATAAAGCTAAAAAACAAATAGAAAACCACTAAACTTGTGGTTCTTTTTGAGTTTGTGTATTTGCTTCTACCCATTTCGTCATAAACTGGGATACTTTTCAAGGCTAGAGTCTCTCCTGATTTGTTATTATTGATATGAATTATAGATATTTAGAGATCTTGTTTGCTGACAGGTTAGGAGATTAGAAGCACGAGGTGTACCATCAGAACAGGCAGAAGCAATAACATCTGCTATCACTGAAGTTTTGAATGACAGTTTGGAAAATGTAGCTCATTCTTTTGTTTCGCGAGCTGAAATGCAGAAAGTAAGACTTTACTCAAGATCTTATGTCGTAAACAATGTGCCCATTTCCACTTTGCTGAATTAATTATTTTGTGCATTTTTGCCTATGTAGTCTGAGATGATTCAAGAAGCCAACCTTTCCAAGTTTAAGTCTGAAGTACAAAGTTCTCAGGTACAAAATTGTCATGAAGCTCTTTTAGTTGTGCATATCGGTATTCTAAAAAGTTTTTGGCTGTGTGTCTAGTTATTCTCTTTGTCTTGTGCTAGGGGAGGGGTGATGTATTTCTTTTTGATTAGAAGGGGTAATGTATTTCTTCTGCTTGTTGAATATTAGCTTCCCCTTAGTCACATCTGCTATAGATGATTTTCTCTGCCTAGATAGACGAGTAAGCTAGTTTTTTACACTGTTGTTGTATGTAGTCCCGGAACATATTCATGCGGTTGTTCCCAGTTATTTTTTCTACATACTGAAAAAAAAGATTCAAGCTGTTGTTAAGACCATTATCGTGTAGCCATTCTCTGGTGCTTTGACTTTTATTAATGAGTTTGTAGATGGAGGCGTGATAATGCATACCAGTGATATTTTTCTTCAGTGATGTTAACTGTGAGGTTAGATAACTTCAGTAGGAAAAGCTTTAGTTAGTTGTGAGTTGTGAAAGAATATGAAACTGTTGTTGAAAGCATCCCGGAGATTGATTGGATTTTCCAGATTCATGACAGTTAATTATCAAAAAACAAAAAAGAAAACTACCTTGCATCTTCTAGATTCCATTAATGGAATCAATTACTTCATCTAAAAAATTAGAAAAGAATCAGAATACAAATTTGAGGTCAACACATTGTGCAAAAAACATGGCATAGAGGATAAGCTATGTATTTCAATTGTCATCATATGACCAGTGTTACCAAAAGCGGAAAGTGCAAAAAGGCTCTAAGGTCCTTTGGGGTTTTAAGTGCAAATAAAGTGTGAGCTTTAATGAAAAGAAGGCACAAATGGAGAAAAAACACAAATATGTATGTGTAGTCCAAGATTAATAATCATAAGCATGGGTAACAAATATATGGACAAAGAAATTGAAAAAAATTATGGTTAAGTGAAATATCAATTGTTTTAGTGTCACATGTTAAGGATTGCACTCATTGGCAAGGAAAATTATGTCTTGGAGCCTTGATAACAACACTGAAGCACCCATAAAGTGAGGTGAAGTGCTCAACATGTTTTGGGCCTCTCTTCGGGGCTTTAGCATGCCTTTGAAATCACTGCATATGACAAGTATAGTGGTTAATTCTTCTACCTCCCACATCAGGATGTAATGGGAGATTCTATGTTATGGTATTGAGTTTGATCTGCCTTGTCTCCTAAAGTAAATTCACCTAATTGGTTTTACTCTAGTCCTGTACATCTCTTCCTAGTTTCTTTGTGGGTTCTCTTTCCTTTGTGGGGTTGGGTGGATGGGGTTGTTTTGATGGTTGGTTTGACAGACCAATCTAAATTGCTGCACCTTTGATTTATGATTAAGTATTACTAGTATAGTTGTGGCTTGGCTTGATTATGGTTCTCTTATCATTTCTTGCAGAAATTATGGTTCATGATGATTTTTTACTTTCATCTGCCCACCTAAATAAGGCAGCTCATTGACCCAGTTATCCAAATAAAAAAGAACATTTCCATTAACTCACATGCTGCCCTGTGCATTTCTTGGTCTCCGTTATTAGGCCATAATAATTCAAATCAGCTGATTCTGAAATTGTTAAAGCTTAGTGAAGTAGTACGATTAATTGCTTGAATATTTTCAAATGCCCTTCTGGTTAGAGTGAATGAAGGTTTCTTCAAAATTTTACATATATAGGCTGAAATATTACAATTTCAAAAGGCAATTGAATTGAGCCATCATCACCTTGTGTTGGATAACAATTATTCATTACAGTATGCACCAAATTCCTGTCAGGAATAAGGTTGTGCTAGAAGTTGATTGAAAATGGACACATTTCTCATTTTCACAAGCTAGGCATGGATCATTCAAATGTTTGTTTCTTCCATACCCATAAGGAGGAAGAGACTGTTATTACATATAGCTTCTTTCAAGTCTGTTTTTCGATGATTTACAGAAGAAGATTTAGCATGTAGCACACCATAACATCCTTCAATTTTGCCACTGCTTGCTTAAAAAGAGCATAAACTCTATCATCAGAGATCATTCCTTCATTTATTGGAGGAGGTTATTCCCGTTCATTCAAGATACAACGATGGGTACTTGGAAATGGAGACACTAAATCAGTGATACCATATTGCAGATGAAGAGCGCTTTATTTGGCTATACTGCCGTTTAAGTAGAACTGTAATACAGACTCATTTCTCTCAACAGACAATGGTGGATGGGTCCAGTAACATGGATGTGGAGAAGCTGATCTGCTTCTGTAACAATGTTGTTCAGTTCTTGGAAGATGATACAGATGTCAGCTTCTTGAAACAGTTTATATAGAGCAATCTAATTCCCATCAATCACAGTGCCACTCTAAGTACCACTCCCTTCAGAGTTCTGGCAGATAACAACAGAAGCACAATCTGAAGCTGCTGCAGATGCTGAAATAGATAAGTTGCAGAAAGAGTTAGAACAGGAGATCTAGAGAGAAGAACTTAGAGTTATAACTGTTGAGATCAATGATTTAAATTATCAAAGAGCCTCTATTGAGGAGCAAAGGCAATTGCTCAAGAAACTTGAGCAAGATTGGCTTCGAGCAGAGGATGAAGCTATCATTGTATGCCCCTGTTACAAGTATCATCCTGGACTAGGATGATCAATCAAAAATATCAGGCCATACTGTGGAGAAAGATGAGAAGCTGGTTGAAAATTTTGAGTTTGATCTACAAAGCTGACTGCCTTTGACACTTGTAACAGCATCTGGAAGATGATTAATTTGTAAGAACTAGCATTGCTCAGGGAGGAGGTTTAGTTATCACTTGGATCTTGGAGTACCTGGTGGGAGGTGACAAGTATCCCGAGGAATTAGTCGAGGTGTGCAAAAGCTAAGCCCGGACACCACGGTCATTAAAAAAAAATTACTATATCAACCAAGTATTAAAATTAAAACTAGTTGGTTGTGAAGGGAGCTTTGGCTCAGCCTCTGATAGCTGCATATACTTTAGGAAGGAGTTCCAGCCTCAATGTTTTGAGGGATCAAAAGGGTTACAGCCTAAAAGCTAGTTGGCCACCCCGGGTAAGGATGACATAAATAAGTATTTAGAATTTTTATTTGTTGTCAGTGAGTCAAATTGTTGCCTGATTTGAGACAGCTTTTTCAAAGATATCACAGCAGTTCCTTTTTGTTTCGTTTACCAGGAAGCATCTTTTATGAGCAATCAGCTTATTTACTTTGACTAATCCAGGATGTTGGAAATCATCGACACAAGACTAATTTTCCTTCTGATAGACAATGTGAGATGAGTGTTACTGATGGCATATATGGCAATTATGATGGCTTGGGCGAAATTTCAACCTTGCCTATATGACAATATTGCGTTCATCACAATGTGAGACAGATAGGAGAACACATGTCAATTTGAATTCGTTCTTGCATGGATCTAACCCTTCCCAAAAATCTCTTAACATCGAGTGCTCAAGGAGGAAAATTTACTTCAAACTCAGTGTTGGACCGATGATTATTGCATCATGGTTGTGCTAATATATACGTTCATGATATATGTTTTTGTTCTACCCCTGAATGAGCGTTGGTTTGAGTTTGACGTATGGAATTCATACTGATTAAATTTTTTTTGTTGCAGGAACATCATTTTTCTCTGCTGCAACGTGAACTTGAAAAGCTTCGGAATGACATTGAAAAAATGCGCAGTGAACTAAGGTACAATTGAATTGTTGAAAAATTGATTCTACTTTTGAGTGCCAGTTGCATTAACCAATAGTATTTGTTCATGCAGGTATGAGGTTGACAAGCTTACGGCGGGCCAACGGTTGGATTTAAATCTTGAAAGAGGGTAAGGCTTGAAGAGTTTTAGATGTTAGTGAATGATTAGGTTGTTCATTTTACAACTCCTTGTGATTGATTGCGGTCATTCTAAATTGTGTAGACGCATCCGTGATGAGCTTGCCAATCAAAATGCAGAAACTACAAATCTTACAAATAAGCTTGATCGGGTAAGTGTCGGATCTTGTATATTTTGAGCATGAACGTTCTTAAGCTCAATGCATCTTGTGAATATCTTTTCCTTTTCTCTTGCTTGATCCTTGTATAGGAAATCCATGCATTGAGGGCGCAAATTGAAGCTGCAAAATATGAAGTGATTAAATATTGTATAGGTACTCTTGTCTCTATCTCGGCTGTTGGTCTTGCAGTGCTACGGTTATATACCTAAGACATTGCAGAAGACATTTGTTGCTGAATTTTTAAATGAGCACGAGTGCCCAGATGTTGACAGTATTCTTTTAAGAAGCTTGAATAGGAATCAACCACATTGTCAAACCGCTGTAATATTCACAACTTGGTAGATAGGTTAACAGTTGTATTCATTTTCTTTCAAGCATGTTCATTTGTTCAGATTTAAGTAGCTCACCACATATTCAATGTTTACTATGACAATTTTTCAAATTTTGGGATGCTGATATAATCTTTCTGCTTTCAACATGTTTTCCCCTCTGCAATAATTTGGTATGCTTGTGTAATTTTTTTTTTAGTACAAGCAAATCAGTGTAAAAGAGCTATTGTTGTAGATTCTTGAAAAGTAGACCCCAAATCGACACAGTTAGACCTCGATTTTCTGAAAAATTCTCTCTAGAAGGCAGTGTGAAGATTGATGTCTATGATAAGTTCAATGTCTGCATGAGCTTTACAAATGATGAAGACTATAATACCATATTCTTCAAGAGGATGATTGAACTTGAAAGCAGTAGTATGAAGTGGTTAGAGTTTGGTGCAGCTTTAATGGCACCAGACAAAATGAGAAATAGAAGTGCCAAATCTGACAGAATCAGTTCTTCATTAGTCGAAGAGAAATTTAAACAAAAGTTCAATGAGAACAAATGATGGAGAAAAATGAGAAGGATTTCATAACTAACTACAAGAATGAGATAATGGAAAATATTACTCAAAACTCTTGGTTGAAATTTTAATAGTTGAAAAAACCTGCAGTAACTTGACTCTCGAATATGCTATATGTCGATTGAGTTTGAATGTTTGACAAAAGTTGGTCATGAAAATCATACTAGTTGAAAAAATAAAGGTGAAGATGAAATCTAGTTTCCATATTCAACATTATATATAATTATACAAAATTATAGTGAGTGAATAATTGTGTATTTGTTCAATATATACTTTTTTTTGTATGTATTATTTATACATTTTATATACAAGTTTATACAAAGTTATTGACAATGAAACTCTTTAAGCAATGATCTTATCTATGTCATTTCTCTTGATGTGATACAAAAGACGACTTTCGAGAGTCACATACATGTACTCCAAAAGTTAAAAACAATTTTTTGTATGTTTTCTTTACTTTTTCTTTTTTTTCTGGAACAATCTATGTATTAATCGACTTTCCTTGTTAATCTCTCTGCCAAATCACGAAGCTGCAACAAATTTTTTAATTTTTATCTTTGATTTTATACCATTTGGAACTTGGACAAGATATTTTTTTAAAAAAGATTTTCAAGTTGTATTATTTATGGATTTGCTAAACTTTTTTTATAGCTAGAATAAGAATGTATACGAACATGAAGGAGAAAAATGGAAAATCATCCAACTTTGCACTTGAATATTTGAAAAAGAACAACAGAAAATCCTCTTTTCCGAACCCAGGCATGATGTTTTTGGGCTACAGATTTGCAAAGTAAAAATTGGTCATTCTATTGCAATGTTGTATGAGTTGTACTTATATGAGTTCTCCCTAAAAGAATATAGTAGGACCTTATCATTTTCATATTATGGGTAGTAAATAATTAAACCGGTATGTTATTGTTGTGTAATAAATAATTTGACGTTAACTCTATCGTATTTCTAAAACAAAAAAAAAATAATTAAAAAAATGATGAAAAAAAACAGTTCAATAACATGAAATTTTAGAACACATTCTTTTGGTAATATTTCTAGTACTTGATTACTACAAACAAACTGTTTCTGTATTCATTTAAAAAACTCTTACATGAAATGATAAAATCACTTCTCTTCTGAATGGAACAACTTCATGATAATATATACAAGTCTTTTTATCCTCTCAGTATTGATTCAAACTGCATATATATATTTACATACCTCAGACTTACTAATACTGAACTTCTAATACTTCAGAACTTTGACCATTAACATGTTGGTAAATGAAGGGTCTATAGCAAGTCCTTAAAAACATCAACGAGGCCTGATGGAGGGAATGACACCACTCACAAGCTCAATTCCTTCCATAGTCGTGTAGGTTGTAGTGTGTCTGGAATTAGCTGAAGTTGGTGATGTGGAAACAGCTAAATCGGGTGCAATATTATTATTGTCAATTGCTGGAAGCATGCAAGTTATGTTCTCTAACTCTCTCACCACCTCCAGCATAAACGGTCTGTCCTGTTGTTCATCCAGTGAACACTTGACGGCCAAATCCAGGAATTTCTTGACACAATTTGAGGAATATGGACCTATACTCTTGTCTATTATAGAAGACATAATCCCTGATTGGCATGCTGCATTCACCTGTCATTAGTACAAAAGTAACTTTTCTTGCTCCCTCCGTTCCCAAAAAGAATGACACTTTAACTATTTGGAGAGTTCAACAGTTTTTTCTTTGATTGTAGTTTTTCCTCGAACTTCTAAATAGTTTGAGCTTTAATTCAAAATGTCTGATTCACATAGGTGTTGATCTCGAACTCTAATTTTCTGCCATTTCTCGTCTTCTAGGCTGGCGAGCTAGTACTAGTTGTGGATCAGCTTAAACATTGAGGAATTCACCATTTTCATTTAGGTCAAACACCTACTGGATACTATTAAGACAATGGACATGTTATTAGTGCTGATCTCAATTTCTAGCTGTCATAACATTTTATGTCAACGCATCCAACTTTGGGAACTCATCCCTAAGCATTCTACAGTAAGAAATAAGGGTTGGGCTATAACAGCTTTCTCTACTTCATTACTAACCTTTCTCCAATTAATTTGGTCCCCCAATAAGGAGCACCTATCACAAATTCTGGGAGGAGTGGTAGGCACATTGCCATCAACATAGCTTGGCATGCCTTTGAGAGCAAAGTCAAGATCCATAGATATCTGGAATCCAATTTTGGAGAAATGTAAGAAGAGATTGTCCAGATGGAGATCATATTATTTGTCACTGGGAGGTAGACTAACTTTGATAAACTCTGTCCTAGATGCTCTACCAACTTACATGGTGTCCCTATTTCATATACCTCATACAGTGGTTTGAAGGTTGGATAAAATCAGGAGAGATTTTCTGTGGCAAGGTAATAAGGAGAAGAAAAGTTACCACCTCGTCAAATGAAAGAATATTATCAGAAGCAAAAGACAGGGTGGATTAGGCATCAAGAACCTTAAGGACCAAAGCAGAACTCTTAAGATGAAATGGCTATCGAGATACCCACAGGAGACTCAAGCTTTCTGGTGTAATGTCATCAAGAACAAGTATGGGGAGCTGGACAATTGGGTAACTAAAGAAGTCACTATCCCTTATGGTGTTAGTCTTTGGAGATCCATCAGGCTCTTCTGTCCATTCCTTAAAATTCAATCTACTATCAAGGTACATAACGGCAGCATGACTCTTTTTTTGGTTAGACAAATGAATGGGTCCTGATAGTTTACAAAGCTTATTTCCTGACATCTTTGCTTTGGCTCAACATCAACACTAGACAGTTGCTAAAATGTGGACACCACATGGCAGGGATTTGTCCTCAGAAGACATTTAAATGATTGAGAAATTCCAAGATTGACTGAATTGTAAGTTTTTGGAGAACTTTCAAGGACTACAAAGAGGAGAGGAGAAGATTGCTTATGGTGGAATGGGCATAGAAAAGGCATATATAAGGTGAAATAGGGATACAAGCTGGCAAACCAGACTAGAGCTCAGATTATTAAGTGGCCTTGGAAGCACATTTGGAAAGCCAAAGTGCCACACAAAGTGGCATGTTTCACTTGGCTTTTAGCTAACTAGTTTCTGACCACGCGCTTTGCGCGTGTAACCCCTATGAGCATATTAGTTTTTTTAAAAAATAAACATTATTAAATAACGTGATTTGAGTTCTTTCTAAACAATTGTGTCTAATTGAGGTTTCTTACTTTGTCTCACTATTAACTGTGATACTCCAATTTCATGACCTCCAAGTGAATGCACCGAGATAATGATATGAGAAGTTAATAAAATAAACTATATTTATAAGTCAAAAAATGAGTTTGTAAAGCAAAAGGGAAAAGATAACAGCTAGCCAAATTAAATTTCTCGATAGTGTTAAAGGTTCCTTTTTGTTGGTAGAATAGTGTTAGAAGATCAAAAGATTGCATGAGATTAATTTATGCAAACCGCAGTGCAATATTAATGTTTCATCAATTAAAAGCTTGATAGGAAATTATTCTTCTTGTATAATTATAATGGATGTGTACAAAAATATTATATTAAATTTTTATCCATGAGCACTTACACTAATTATTTAATTATAAATATTAAAAATTAAGGTGTAAAAAGTCTTATAATTTATAGTTTGAAAATCAGAATATTTATAAACATACTACTATTCTTTATAGAATTTAATTGTCTCTTCATACATGACTTATTCACCATTAACCTAATGCTATATGTTTCACCTTCTTTTTTTTTTCAACAAAAAAATGAGTAAGCATTCTATCAAATTCATTCTTAAAGGTGAAAGTTAATATACATGTAAAATTAGAAGTACAAAGAACAATAAGAAGAAAGAAACACATGAACAAGACAATTAGGTTTGCTTTGCTCTATAATGAAAACTGAAATAAAAATTAACGTAACTGTAACAACCTGTATTATGCATATGCTTGTTCTATTCTTGTGATACTTGACATAGCCTTATAGTATAGGTGAGGGACCATGTTTCTTATATGGTTAGCATTGGTTTAAACTAGCTTGAAAGGTGATGTGATGCCTTGCACGTTTCAGCATATGTACTACAAGTTAACTCCAACGGGAGAATTTAAACTCGAGATAGTAAGGTGGTAATTAAACTTAAAGTTGAAAGTTAAGTGCTAAATAAAAGCAAAAGGGATTAATATTTAGAAAATGGAATAAAATAAGTGAGCTGCTTGCTTGACTTAACTAAGCTAGTAGGTGACAAGTAGGTGCATCACCTACTTTGACTTATTGACCAGTCCAAAGGACCAAGTAGGTGCATCACCTACTTGGGCTATATGGATCTAGTTAAAAAGGCCAAGGTTTATGGATCAGATTTGTGCCTATGCTAATGGACTCACTTGAGGCCCAAACTAAGTTAAATAAAAGGAAAATGTAATTAAAGCCTAGCAGCCAAATCTGCCAAGGCCCAATATATTTAGCCCAAGTGAAAGGAAGTAGGTGCATCACCTAGTTTGACCTTTTGAGCTGCTTGATGCACATAAGTAGGTGCATCACCTACTTGACCAATTAGTGGTTGAAAATGGACCAAAAAAGGGAGGTTCTAGAGGATTATTTTTTTATGGTCAAGAAGGCTCCATATAAATCCAATATGAGCTGATCTTTTCACTTGTTTTAACACACAAAATTCACAATTTACTTTAGCTATCTCTCTCTTTTCTCTCAAGAGCAGCCTAAAAATTCCTTCTAGGGTTCTTGAAGAAACCCTCATATCTGCAAATCAAGGTAAGAGAAACACTTATGGATTTAGCTTAATTCTCCCATGGAAGACTAGAAAACATGTTATTCATGATTAATTATAAGTACAAGGCAGAAGCTCCCACAAGCTAAATCCATAAGTGTGAAGGGAAGTTGAAGTTAGAGGAATTCAAGTTATAAGAAGAAGTTGCAGAAATTGAGGTAAGGTGACTGCTCTATTTTCTTCCTCCTTATGAATGAGTTTGAGTGAGGAATTATTGGTGTGCTGTCTTAAAGAACTCAAGGGGGTGGTGAGTTCAATAATTGGTTGTATGATAAAGAATATTTGAAGTTGTTTTATGTATATTGTTGTTGGTGCAGCTTGGATAATCTTGGAAAAGGATATATAATGTATGTATTTGGCAGAAAAGGAGGGTGTGGTGATACACGTTATTTTAAGGGCTGTATAGGCTCATTATCCGTCAAAGTTAGCTACTATTTTATGAGGCTCAGATGTGATAGCTGCTAATTTTAGTTTATCATGACTTATATTGTAGATTATAACTTAAAAGGAGAGGCTGAATCGTGATAGTTGTATTGGTCAGAGGATAAGGTATGTAAGACTACTCGATTCAATATTCTTCGGCATGTAATCTGATACTTGCGATTAATATCAATAAGTGAATTTCCTAAGTTCTATTCCTAATAAAGGAAACATAGTGGCAGCGTAACAATCTCCAAATAGCTAGCAATAATTCCCCCTCCTTAGTGTGTAGAATTACTTCATTATATGTTCATTACTCTATACTTGTGTAATTAGCCTCCTATGTGCTGGTATAGAAATGGTATTTGCAAAGGCAAGTTTGGTGAATCCTCCTCTTAGTCAGGTGAAGTCAACTGTGTCATTTAAGCTTACAAGTAATGCATTGATGTTATATAGCTCCTTATGTCATTGTTACTGCCTTGAAGTATTATTTTCATCTTTTCTACTACTGGTCCGTAGTTCCAAATATCAAAAATGGTTATGACCACCAAAACAACAATCTTAAAGATTAAAGAACCTAAGTGAAGCAATCTGTATAATTATGGGTGGCAGCCCAGGGGCAAATGCCTAGCATGGGTCGATCCCAACTGGTATAGAAGGGTGGCAGCTCAGAGGCGAAAGCCTAGCATAGGCCGATCCCAATTTGTGTAATTATGAGGACAGCATCCCAGGGGTTAAAATACCTAGCATGGGTCATCCTCTTTTACCACTGATCAGCTGATCATTCGTATCACATGCCTTATAAAGATCATAACACACAGAAAGGTAAAGAAAAGAATGTAACATACATGATCCCACAAGAGTTAACAAAGGTGGTCTACTGTTCTAATTTATGCACACATATATTGATACTTGGTTTCGTTCGAACTCTTACTTATATATGTTATTGCCTTACATATTCAGTACATTTTTTTCGTACTGATGTCCTTGCGGGGGACGCTGCATTTCATGCTGCAGGCACATGTACTCTAGCTAGTAGACCTCCTCAATAGGAGCACACGACACTCGGCTACTTTTGGTGAGCTCCAGGTTGATTCGGAACTTTACTGAGTCCTTGGTAGATTCATTTTGGTATTATATCGTAGTTAAGGGTAAGGCGGGGTCTGTCCCGATCTACTCTAAGGTTTTCTATCTTTTAGAGGCTTTGTAGACTTATGTATATGGTTCAGTTGCATCTTCACAAGTGGTGGCCTCAACGGCCAAGTCTTGTATATAAGTTTTGGGTCTACTTACGTTGGTTCGTGTCGTTACATCCTATGTGAACTTGTCACAAGATTGTCATAGTTGTAAGCATAGTAAGCATATGTTACATGTTGGTTCTCTCGGGCCTTTAGGGCATCGGGTGCTTGTCCATCTTAATGGGATTTAAGGCGTGACAGTAACAAATAGTCTATACTTGAGCATACCAAAAAAAATCTGAAATTAAAGCAAGTTGCTAACAAATCAACAATTCAACTATATAAAGCGAGATAGAAAAGTCTCATTATAATTCTAATTACTACAAACAAGAATAAAACTAATACATCAAGCTCCGATGCTTCAATAACTGAATTCTTATCTATTCCCATGATTGTATAAGGGAGATGTCACAACTTTCACAACAAATTGTGACATTATTTCACCGATTTAGAGCTCCAACACACAAAAATTGTAGGAGTACTACATAAAAGTCTTCCTTGGAAAGGTTGAATTTATAGGACAAGAATTGCAGTAATATGAAAAGTTACATGGATATTTGAAAGGTCAAATACTATTAAAATAAATATAAAAAAGATAAAGCATGAAAAGTAACTTTAAAAGATACATGTATCTACTTTAATTTCTTATCTTTAAGGAATAATTACTCATTTGTATTCTTTTTTTTTTTATTTGTGAGAAATTTGAAAGGTCAAGATTAAGAAATGAGAATTAGAAGATTAAATATATGAAAATTATAAAAGTTAGCTCTTAAGTAAAGATGCATGCGTAAAAAAATTGATGTAATGAATTATTTTCTGGAAAAAAAGAAGAAAAGAGAAGACATGCATTTTAGAAAAGGTAACAAAACAATTAACAGCCAGTTTTGTACGTTGTCATAAATGAATAGTTTGATTTTATTTTAAAAAAATATTTATTTCATGTTTTAAAGCCGAATAATTTAGATTTTAGATTTTATCAGGAAAAACTTATTTCTTGTTTTAATAGTATTATTGTAGTAACTCAACTTTGTAGGGTTATTTTGGTATTTCAACTTTTAACTGTATTTGTTTCCACTTTTAGTAATACTACTAGTAGTAGTATTATTGTTGTAACTCAACTTTTTAAGGTTGTTTTGGTATTTCAACTTTTTAACTTTTTTGTTCCCACTTATAGTATTATATATACATATATATATATGATATATGATGATATATGATATGATGATATGATTATATGATATGATGATATGATTATATGATATGATGAGGCAACTTTGACTCTTGACAATGGGCAAAGAGGGGAATTCCACTGTGCAGCATACGTCCTTTATGTGGAATAGATGTGGAGACAGTTAGACATATCTTCCTACACTGTAAAGTCACTGACCAACTGTGGCAGATTTTCCTCAATCTCAGAGGCATCTCATGGATAATGCCTAGTAAGATTGATGATACTCTTTTCAGTTGGAAAGAAACAGGATTTGGAGCTAGAAACAGACACAGATGAAGGATTATTCCTGCCTCATTTGGTGTACTATATGGAGAGAGGAATGACAGATATTTTGAAAACAGGAGCAACAATGTGCAGGAGATTAAACTTAAATGTATATTGTTGTTCTGCTTTTGGTGTGCAAATGTTTGCTCTAATGAGACTGAGTCAATTTTAGATGTTTTAGCGTCCATCTAGAGTCAGGATCAATTTCTTTTTGCCTTACTCTGTTGTAAATATGGTTCTTCCGGTACTACCTAAGTACTAATATCAATTCAAATGTTACCAGTTTAAAAAAAAAAGTTTTAAGGACCCAGCAACTTTATTGATTCTTGTGCTGTATTTCAATTTCATAAAATAGATCACATTGGAATTACTGACACTCATGAAAGCACATGCCCTCTACTGCTTTAGTTCAGATCCATTAGCAGACACCGAATATATCTAGAAGAGCTATCAAATGTTCCCTTGAAGATTTCCGTCTTCATGAACAAAGTGCAATGCTAAGATAACTTTAGGGGGGAAAAAGAAGCAAGTACCTCCCGGACAATGTTCCTTCCATGAGAAATAGGTCGCATCCCTGTTAAAAGCTCCAGAAATACAATACCAAGGCTGTAAACATCACTTTTCTCTGTCAACTTGTGAGTAAAGAAGTACTCAGGATCAAGGTAGCCCTACACAAGTGTCAAATTTTGGCAACTGTCAGCTATCTTTGGAGAAGCATAGAGAAAAATAATTGAGAAGGTAAAAAGCAATGAAATACTAGGGGATCATAGTATGTGTATTCATGATCAAACTTCAGAGAATGAATTCTCAAGAGGAAAGGCAAGAAGACAAAAACAATCAAGCAAGTCTGTGTGTGAGAGAGAGAGATACATAGATAGAGAGATTTTGAACAAGATCATCCCCAGATTATACTTTTTCCTTTATATTATATTCATTAGTGTAACTTGATGATTGAATCGAACTTTGATTAGTTAGGAATAAACTGGTAGATATCTGAAAATCATAATTTATTCATTGTTAATCACAAATAACAGTGACTGATGTTTGACTCTAAAATCAATGAGGCATGATATTCTGAGTTTGCAAGCCATTTCCACAGTTTCAACATTTTCCCTGTCAAACCCATATGGGTTTCATTCCATAAAGCATTCAGCTGGAGTGAATATTCAAATTTACTATTGACCGTAAACAAGAAGTCTTAACCATGGCAAATATTTGCTTTGGGAAACACTAAGATTTAGTCGCCAGATTTTGAGAAACATGATTTTAGATTGTTACCATACAGGACAGACCATCAGATACATGAATGTAACTGCTAAAGAAATGTATCTTGGGCTTAACTCAACCCCAAAAAGCTATCACATGAGGGGAGGATTTCTGAAAACCATGTAAGGAAATCTGGAGCCAGGATTGGACATCTGGAGCATGGACACTGTAAGGTGGGGGCAAACATCAGGTGAACAAGCATTGGGTGGGTTGGCTCCGATACCATGATAAAAGGGGATCCTCAAAGGCCTGCCTAGGCATCTCTAAGGAGTGTCCAAGGTACCCATATGCATTAGGAAACTCTATGGGCGGTGCACAACCTCAGAGCTAGCATTGACGCCCAATGAGTGCTGGAGGCTCCATGTATGGACAGATTATGCCCTGCGGGCTATCTGTGGGAATGATAAAGACCTCCATGCCGAATGAGCACTCCATGCACCGCTGTTAAGAGCCTCGTGTGTTGACTTGTGAGGTTGGCTTGGATTCAGCCTTGAGAGCCTGCTGGCCTAGACGTGCAGTTGTGGGTAGGGGTGGACATAAATACCGGAAAACCGAAAAACCGAACCGTACTAATTCGGTTTTTCGGTTCGGTGTTGGCGTTATTTTTTCAAAAGTTCGGTTCGGTGTAAGGGCATTCTCTTAACTAAAAATAAAAAGTCAACTAACAATTAAATCATTAATGAACAAATCAAAGAAGCAATATATATATATATGGGCATTCTCTTAACTAAAAATAAAGAGTCAATGTAGGTGTGAAACTTCATGGAGGTGTGAAGGATGTCAAGACAAGTCTTTAGGAACAAACGATGTCCTTTGGAGTTCGGATCAATAAGAAATACCCATTATGATTCTCTGACCAAAACATATCATCCAGTGTGACTAATTTCTTTAAAGCATAACAAAAGGGGTAGATGTGTTGCATGCTCAGCCAACCTCCCCCGTGGGTGCTGGCATCAAGCCGTACCAAGTGAGCAACCTTGAGGGGGATCCTCAAGGGCCTGCCTAGGCATCTCTAAGAAGTGTAATGGTATCCATACGAGTTAGGAAACTCTATGGGCGAGGCACATCTTCAAGGTGAGTGTTCTGCGCCCAACGAGTGTTGGAGGCTCTGTGTATGGACTGATTATACCCTGCCAGCTATCTGTGGGAATGATAAAGACATCTGTGCTGGTTGAGCACTCAAGGCACCATTCCTAAGAGACTTGTTTGTTGACTTGTGAGCTTGGCTTAGCTCTGATACCATGATAAAGAAATGTATTTTGGGCCTAACTAAATCCCAAAAGCTAACTCATGAGTGGAAGATTGTCCAAGACAATATATGGAGACAAATTTGCCTCCCACCGACCAATGTGGGACTCAACAGTAACTACTTTTAAAATGTGTCTTATGCATGTCACTGAAAAAATATTTTTTTTAAGACAATTGTTTTGTGCATCAATTTTTACTGTGAGATGTAGACTCATGTTTAAATTCTGCAATGATCGATGGAGGTGGGGAACACACCAAAGGGTGGAAGAAGGTCAACCGTCCATTATTGAAGTGCTTAAGAAGATGAATATATCACACTGTTGATTAATTATTTTGGTAGGAGATTTGATCCATTTAATGAGACAATTTATGCATATGTTAGAATGAATATAGAAAAGTTCTCCCTATTCTCAGCCATTTTTATCATTGATTTTGAAGAATATCAAGTCCTGGTCTGTGGTCATGCCACCTAGATCGCTTAAGTTGCAGGTCTTATTGCAATGCGATTTTCTATTGCAGGCTTCAACATATAAGACGAGTAAAGCCTTACAGGAGTTCCTTTCACAACAGTTGATACATTTCCACTCGTTTCAGCATCAGGTAATGGTGCAAGCCTTGAGATTCCAAAATCAGAAACTTTTGCGGTGAACTTGGAGTCCAACAGTATGTTATTTGGCTTGATATCACGATGGATTATTGGAGGATCAGCTTCAGAATGGAGGTAGAGGATGCCCCTGGCAGCACCTAAAGCAATGTATAACCTTGTTCTAAGACTCAGACGTTGCTCATAGCTAGCTGTAAAATAAAGTAAGATCTTTAATAATCTTATTTTGGAGATACCTGTTTCATATTCATATTGGAACTAACACATGATTACAATTAAGAATATAAGGTTCCACATGATAAACATGTTGATGACCTCATCACACAAGGGAAGAAAGTAGGAAACTGACCATCAGAGTTCAGGAGTCAAAATGAAGTAAAAACTTCAGAAAAAAAAAGGCTCTCTGAGAAATTAGATTTACTTTCATGTATACAAGCATTCTTTACTAGAGGGACATATTTCACCGTCTTTTTTGGATAAAAATAAAGAACACCAGAAGAAAAAGTGAAAAAAGGAGAATAAATATGCTTGATTCTAACAAAAGGAAGTCAAATGACACCATAAGCAAAGGAAGGATACATCACATACCAGAGAGAAGATCATGTAAGGAACCATTTGGCATGAACTCATACACCAACATCTGCATGCACATGAAACCAACTATTACAAAAGTAGAACAGAAAGCTACAAAACTTAATATCCTTTCTTATCATTCCATCTGTTTCTTAATATGATTAATTTTTCAGAAGACATGCATTTCACTAATGCAACCAGAGTATGTACGCAAGTATGAGGGATGTAACTGATGAGTGGCTCATAGATGGGACTGCTGGTTGAACTTAATATTTAGTGATCTAAGTATTGTAGATTGATTTGCTCACAAATTGAATCACTTAACATGTGATAAAAATTGGTGACAAAAAAAGATATATGATGAAAATACTGTCTCAGAAGGCTTTTGCTTGAGTTTACTTTAACAGAAGAATCAGCTAAGTCTATGAACTTTGCGCTGCAATTTAACTATCATTTTTGTGATGCTTGTCATTTCATTAGCATCTAGATTGATATCAAATAGATTACTCTAAGTTGTAGAAGGTGATTGACGTTATGCTTGATTGCTTCTGCACACTGGCAGCGAGGCATTCAAAATGATCAACAAGGCACAAATTTCAATTTTGGCCTAGGTGTTCAACCAGAACTGGGCAATCAGAAGTTGACTATTGAACTGAGACGATCACCATATATATATATATATATATATATATATATATATATATATATATAATGTATTGTGTATTATTTTTCCAGTTTGGAGAATCTTACTTGTTCAATTCCTTCATTACAGTATCCCACCAAAGAAACCAGATTTCGGTGATGCAAACGTGACAGTAATTCTATCTCAGTATAGAACTCTTTTTCCCCCTGTAATGAGCCTTGCTGTGCACGTTTTATTGCCACTATTGTGCCCTCTGCCAAAATGCCTTTGTAGACCTTTCCATAGCCTCCTTGGCCAATTATAGTTGTACTACTAAAACTGTTAGTTGCTGCCTCTAATTCCTTAAAACTCAATGCCTTTACACCTTCTATTCGCATTGGAAATTTTGGCACTACAAAAGAAATGAAAGGAACATTACTATGAGTTCCACGTGGTCTTGGATAGAGATTAATGGCATAGAAGGTTCAGTTATTCAAAGTTAGATATTCATTGAAAACATTAGCATGAAAAGTTGTCATAAAAAGAATGAAAGGAAAAAGCTTAGGTGATGATAGCATGACTGTTTTTTTTTTTTTAAAGATGGTGCATCAAAAAAGATTGGAAGAACAATTTTAAAATATCTCTGAATAATTTTATCAAGCATAGAGCGCTTTAAATAGACAACTTGAAAACAGAAAATCTGCAAAATAAAATTCAAAATCCTAAACTATCTCAACAAAACTTAAATTTAAATTAAACAGATACTCCTCCTGCAACTAAACTAATTTAAAATTCAAACATATACTCCTCCTGCAACTAAACTAGTTATTCAGTAAATCTGCAATAACAAAAACTATTTCCAACACTCCTTTGCTTTTGTTGCTGCAATTTAAAAAAGTTATTCCTCAATTTCTATTTCTGTTGTTTGTGCTTGAGGATTGCTTTGAGTGTCTCCAACTTTGCATACTTTAGTAACATTAATCTTTCTTGTTCTTTTTGTTTTGTGCATAAAAAGCACCTCAATAACATTTTCTGTCTGAAAGCTCTTTTGAAAGTGCTTTAATTTGGACAATTACAAAATTTGCAATAACTGTTGTAAAAACTTCTCTTCCAACACTACATCCCATGAATTATACGTTTCATAGGAAGACTTGAACTTCACTCACCAAATTTGATAGTTCTCACTAGTGAAAATTTGTGGGACACTCAAACAGAGACGATTGCTTGTCATGGTTGAAAAATGGGTTTGAAAGTAGCATGAATTAAAATTTAGTTGAAATTGGTATTGGTTGAAATAGCCATGCGCATTATAAATAAGAACGGATTAAAATGGGTTGAAAATATATATGGGTTAAAGTGGTTGAAAGTACTTCAATGAACTCACAAATTATGAACTCAAAGATTCAATAGTAGGCATTTGGCCATGCGATATCATGTCACGATATGAAATCGTGAAATGAAATCAGCGTTTGGACATGCGATTTTATGTTGATTCCAAAAATCATGATTTCATATTATGATTCCATATCATTATTTCATATTGCATGGCCAAACGGGCCCTAATATCAAAAAAAACTTTGACACCACTTGGTTTTTTTAAAAGAAGGTGCCACCAAATTTTTTTTGAAAGTAATTACACAATGTATTTCAATAATTTTGCTAAGTATAGAGGGCTTAAAATAGTAACTTGAAATCAGAAATTCTGCAAAATAAAATTCAAAATCCTAAATTATCTCAATTAAATTAAAATTCAATGGAAGACTCCTACAACTAAACTACTTGTTATTCCTAGTAAATCTGCAGCAACAAAAGCAATTTTCAACTATTACATCAATGCAAATGAACCTTTGATACAATAGTTGGCTTCAACTAATGTTTTTCACTTTAAGAATATCAATTAATTTCTGTTACTATCTATTGTTCCTTGTACTTCGACTATCATATTGTTTTGTGTAATATTGTTTTGTTACTATCTGTTGTTCCTTATACTTCCATTATTTCTTTTTCTGGACTACTTTGGGCTGTTTTCTTGAGTCGAGGATCTATCGGAGACAACCTGAGACCTTTGAGGTAGGGGCAATGTCTGGGTACACTCAACCCTCTTCAGACCCTAATTTGTGGGACTACACTGGGTATAATGTTGTTTAAGAATATCAATTAACCCTGACTAATAAAAGAACATAAAATGGAGTCTAATTAATATAGTAATAACAGACGCATTACAACAAGGGTATTACTTAGTTATACATGCCCAGCACACTTTCTATTTATTTCTTTTCCACTTTTTTATTTTAGGGGTGATGGGGCATTGGCAGAGAGCTTATTGTAAAATGAAATATGCACAAACTTTCCATAAAACCCGTAAAATTCTCTGGCCATGTGAGGAATTAAAGCACCAGACTCTCTCCTAAAAAGAAACTTAAAGTAAACATCAAGCAATATCATAGTTAAATTACAAACAAACGTACTAAGAAAGATAGTTTGCCACATACAAAAAAGATGGTTGACACTAGCAATTCTGTGTTATTTCTTGATTAAATAGACAATTTAAACAAAAAAATCACAGTAAAGAAGAAAAAGAATGGTTATTTGGCATGTTTTTGTTCTACAGAAGCTGGAAATCGGAAACTATAAGGTGTGAAGTTTGCGTTATATGCTTGAACCGCTCAAAAAATGTGGTTTCACGGCCTCATTTTTGGTGATTCATAAGAATATCCAAGAAAAGTTAAGTCTATTGACTACTTAACCAGCAGGTCCTAATGGGGGTGAGTGAAATAAATGGAGAAGAAATTCCCCATAGCTAAGGCAAAGTCACATACGATAACTGAAGATTAACTCACATGATTGATCTTTCGAAACATGGAGCCTTCGACGCATTTTAAGAAACACGAATATTATGGCCATAAGTAGCACTGCTGCAGCACATAAGGATCCAAAGACAATTCCAGCCATGGTGCCTGTGTTTACTCTGCTTCCCCCTCCTCCCAACGGGGGAAAAATGGCTGCAAGAATGAAAATTTTCAGAATTTGATCCTGAGAAAGCGGGAAGAATGACAAGAACAGAGCAAGTTATTGTCTCTCTTATATGGTAGCATATTTTTTTGAGAAAGGAAACAATGATATATATATATATATATATATATTCAGGACAAAAGACTGTGTTGTGAAACATCTTTACAGAATATAAAAACAAAAAAGTAGATCTTTGTTCTTCTTACAAAGATTCTACAATGCTTCTTTAAACATATTCTGTATCATTAATAAACGAATTCTTCTTTACATCAAAAATAAAACAATAGTAGGCAATTCCTCTTGAGTTTCTGAATGGGTCTGTAGACTTTACTTAATTAAGAACTTATAGTAATGTAGTCAAAAGTATCTAAGAATCACTAGAATCTCTGTCAGGTTAGCATGTCTATGACGATGTTAAGCTTCAATAATGCATGGGTCTCTACTCTCTAAACCATTTCATTGAATTTTCTTACTCGCATACTTCAACAACAACAAGAAGAAACTGTGTTCCATATCAAGAGATAGATGATATAAATAGAAATTTTCAGAAACGAAATGGAGCACAACGGGAAAGAGAGTTTTTATCTGAGCATGACCAGTAAAGATAAATGACATTAATAGTAATCATAATAATTATATTCAAGAATCAGCAAGAATAAAAGAAACAAATCATACGGGCACACGAGATTCACATTTTTTTTTCTTGATTCAATTTGGTTTTACTTTAAATTCCTCAGGAAATCATTGCACAACTACAACTGAAAATGTCCACATTTAATCAATCTGATCTGTGAATAACATTAAAGATTATATCCTACTTATGCAAAAAACACAATGGGTTTGGAGACATACCAGAACTATATCCCATGGCAGTGAAATTGAGCAGGTCATATGGGCCAAAGACATCACTTCCAGTAAGATTAAAGGTGGCAAATACATTTGCGATCCGTACTATCTCACTGTCATTAAATTTGCCAAAATCACTGGAAACATTTATACGTGGAGGGAAAATTTTCAAAAACATCCTAAGCCTAGGACCGCTTTGCCATGCAACAGAATGAATGTATATTTGATAAATATTCAAGTTAACACTGTCTTTTATCCACTGCTCAAAGTCACTGTAATGTGGCGGAAAGTCTGAAAAGCTAGGGCTTCTTAAACGAAAACCAACTCCAAAAGGTGCTGCACAAAAGCAGCCATCCACTAATGTTGGGACATGTTCGGAATAACTGTTGCAAGGCTGCTGGGCTGCACAACTTGGAATGGAATTGTTAAAGACTCCATACTCTTCATCTCCATCTTTTGATTTACAAAACTGGGTAATCTGACGCTCATTTGCATTTACACATACAGGATTTCCATAAATCCTGAAAGTTATTATTCAGTGTCATAATTTGATGAATGCTTAATCAGAAATTTCAAAGAGTGATAAGAAGAGCCGGAACTTTATGCCACTGAAAATATTTGCAAGTTAAAATATCAGGAAATGGGTTACCCATCACATTATTAATGTAATTTGTGCAACCAGCAAATATAGCGCACACAGCATCACACAAACATGCATAAGCTATCAGATGAAGCTAGAACACATTTAACCGAGATAGAAGTTGAGCAATTTGTTTTTAGAATTAATCATAAAAGCAAATGTATACTGGCTCCATCATAATGAAAAACTTGTTGATTCTTCGCTATGTAACCTGTTAAATTTCCATTAAACTCACTCTGGCATATTAAACTTGAATGATAGAGAAGTAGAAAGTTTCTGTCAACTGATGCAATAACTGAACACATGCTTAATTAATTGAGACAAAACAGATGTGTTAGTTGGGTCCATAACAGGAATAAATTATTTTCAATCAAAAGTTCTTCTAAAATGTTTCTACAGCAGAATAATCAGGGTATTCCTTACTGGCCCTGGAAAATGATCTGGAGAACCAAGGCACCTTTGAAAGCTGCCTGCTTTGGTTGATTAGCATCTAGGGATGCTCGTTTAAACCAAAATAACCTGCAAAGGAGAGGCTATTCCATGTGCAGCAGATGTTTTTTTTTAACAGGGAGCAGGAAACAGTTGACCACTTGTTCCTACATTGCAGTTTCTCAAGACAATGCTGGAAATTGTTTCTGAACATTATGGGTGTGTCTCTGGTTACATCACAGGATCAATAGTCTGTTGGAAGTTTGGCAAGCTCAAAGAGTAAAGGGAAGAGCGAAACAGATATGGAGGACCATTCTCATTTGCATATTTTGGACTGTTTGGCTGGAAAGGAAACAAGACATGCTTTGAGGGAAAAAGACCGTAGATTGCTAGAGTAAAAAATAAATGTATCAAAAACTTGTTTTTTTGGTGTTATAGTAGTACTTTAGATAGGACGGACCAATATTTGTTTTTTTTGGATCTTTTAGGGGGGAATATGTAGTATGATTGTGGAGATGTTGTAGCTTTGTACTTAGTCCTGTGCTATCTTGGTACCATATTAATGAAAACTTTTACCCATCATTTTTTTATGATAACAGTGGGTAAGAACATGACTAATTGAGCTTTTAGTTGATACATGGCTTGTATGACCATCTGATATTCATAACTCACTATTATTTGTAAATTGAAGTATGAACTGGTTGTAAGGCATTTTATCTGTTCATGTATTCCATAACTCTAGTATTCTATCATGCTTTCACATGATGTCTCATGCATTATATACTTGATGAATCATATGGTTAGTCTGATGGGTTTAAAAGACCGAATTCCGGATGAAATGATGATACAGTGATTATCAGATGGGTCTAAGAGACCGGATTCTGGATGGACTGATGACACTATTTTACCCGATGGGTCTACAGACCGGATTGTGGGGGAAGTATATGGACCTCGCGAGTCCTCCATGGCACCCGACCTACCGCAGGAGTGTGTGTACTGGTGCATTGGCCATTGCATTGCATTGCATCTCATCTCACATCACTTGCATTGCATTGGTTGTCATACTTCATATTGATTCTTATCTGTTTGGTTGACATTATCTGAAACTTACTTGCCTGACTTGATGAATTCTGATAATTGTAACTACCTTGTTCATTTAACGGTTTGGATTCTTTACACTTGTTATTGACATGGTTATTGAGAAGTGTGAAGGTAAGCATGGTATAACCAACCCTCGTTATTGCTCGATCGACGATGCTGCTGAGTACACATGTTTCTCATACTCACCCTTGTTTTTTGCACCGCTTGAGTGCAGAATTTGTTCCGAGTATGAGTGATAGGTTATCTTGCATCTAATTAGTGATAGATTGGAGTATTCGATTTCAGCTGCTTGGTTATTCCGAGACACCTGACTCCATTCCTTTTATTTATTTCTATCTTACCTTTTTGGACAGTCATAGTACTTATTGAGAATCGTAATCCTACTTTAGAAGCTCTTGTACTTGTGACACCAGGTTTTGGGTGGCGTATCGTGTATTTCCTGCAACACTTGCTTTTGCCTTGTTTACCTGTTTCCCTTTTAATTCTGCGGTTTAAATTGCTAAAATGGATCTAGTATTGTAATTGAATCACCTACGGGATTTGGGTAGGTGCCATCACAGCTTGGGATTTTAGGGTCTTGACAGTTTTAAACAAAATCAGCCATGAATTTTAGTGTCACATGAAATTTAATTCATATGCACTTGTATGAATTTAATTTTGCTTGCCATGCATTTTGTCATCTCATTTTCTGCTTTGCTTTCGAAGACTGGGCAACTCATTTTTCTTTTCAAGTATTATGAATAAACAAACATTGTGGTATTTGGATTAGATATTCGTACTTATGGCAATTGGATGATCTATAGTAGAAAAGTTTTTGCAACTTATGCTTGCAATTATTGGATATAAGATTGTTGATACTGTAGGTTTGCTTTTCTCTTTTCTTTTTCAAATGATTTTCTCTCTTATGATTTCCAGAACTACTTCAATTTCATTATTCAAGATATAATGACACCCAACTTTATATATTGAAACAGTTACCTATATTTAAAATTGAATACTGAAGGGTAACGAAT
The DNA here is from genome assembly GCA_037074985.1 of Solanum bulbocastanum. Lineage (NCBI taxonomy): Eukaryota > Viridiplantae > Streptophyta > Magnoliopsida > Solanales > Solanaceae > Solanum > Solanum bulbocastanum. The sequence goes on along the minus strand of CM073606.1, from coordinate 43,030,237 downwards.
GAGAATGAGGAACAGAGCCTACTGTACGGTATACTTTCTCCTTCGAACTTTCATTTTCTACTTAAGAGTTTTCTTTTCATTTGTATTAATTAGTATGGAATACAGGTGCATTGTACGTGTCCAAGAACTAGTAAATATAAAAGCTGAGAACTGAAAGTAACACAAATATGTATGTTCAAGACTAGCAGAAATATGGTCTTACATGATATCGACATTTGGAGGAGGATCAAGAATCCCTGAAATATCTGAGAGTAAATTACGTTGAAGGTTCCTGCACAAAGGAGATCAACTGGATCAGCCGAGAAATCTGAGGTGTTAACATATGAGGGCCAATTCTAGTCAAACATGGCATGGTTTAGTAAGAGGAAAGTATGCATGCTATAGTACCTCTAGCAAAACAAAACACCAGACATATTATCCCTTGTTGTACTTTAACTGTATAGAGATAGAAAAACCTTGTTGCCAATAGACACATTATTCCATATCTGTACTTATTTTCCTAGATACCTTCTTTGTCTATCCAAAACTACTTGTGCACTGAATAGCTATCAAATTGAAATTGACACATAAATTTTGGTTGATTCTCTACAAAAAGCTTTTATCTATATCTTATGGCTAACAACTTTATATAGCCAATTGATTGTGGGGCAGTATACAGCACAAAAATGAAAAATAAAGTACTGTTAAGAGGAAAATGAACAAATGATACTCTTACAATCTAAGCTTTGCATCTGGGGAAAATGTCTTATTCTCCCAAATGGTAGTTGGCACAAAACCACTTAACCTATTATTGTTGAGTGACCTACAAGAAAAATAATTTTAGGAAAGGAAGTGTCAATACTGCAGCTATTATAGTATCGAAATGAAATTTGAAATAACCTGAGGATCAAGAAACAAAGATTGAGCAAATGAAGCTCCTTACAGCCTTTGCAGATTTGGAAGGGCAGAAAAGTTCAAAGGAATAGAGCCATTAAGTAAGTTTCCTGACAGAATGCTGCAATCATCATCAAAGTAGTTACTTCACTATCGAGAGTCTGATATTACCAAGACTGAGTTACTCAAACATCAAAAAGAAAAGAGTTTATGTTAAGACAGTAATTCCATTAGACCACCTACCCACAAATACTGATAGAGAGTGGGGGAGGGGGAGGGGAGAAAAAGAAGGGAGTGAGATTAAAAGTTGGCTGTATTAACCAGTAAAGATTTAAGCAGTTTAATATTTTACCAGAATCTTACATGGTTGTGATATTATCAGACAGCTTATTGGAAGGTATATTTCCCGTGAGTTGGTTTCTGCTAAGGTCCCTGACATGAGAAATTGGCATCAGATGCATTGTCATTGGTTGTAAATTTAACTGTCTATCTTTCAAGTTTTCAAAGCAAATTGAATGGCAGACGAGTTCAACTTCATCTGGTATATAAGAACTATTAAGCAAAATTTAGCAGATATCAACATTATAAGAGGTCATAACAACAAGAACATAAGCTTCAAAATGTGGTTTAATTGGACAGAGGAATTTCTCAATGAAGTATGCTTACAAGTACAGAAGGCCTGGTATTGTGCTCAGGTCAGGAACTGTTCCTTGCAAGTTGCAGTTCCTAAGACTCCTGCATGTTTGATGAAATAATATGCACAATATTAATTAAAGAATGGTGAATATAATCATAGAATGACCACAATAAGCTTCATAATATAGTAAATTAGTATTGAGTTCCTCCATCAGTCCTAGATTGTTACTCCATCTTATGTCACAAGGTCACTGCCAAAGAATGAAAATACTGCTGTAGCCTCTCATTTATTTTGAGGAAAGGGGTGGGAAACCCTTATTGGGAGTACATTGATGTAATATGAAGAAAACTTTTTGTTTAATCTCTTTTGTAATTCTAGCGCCTGAAAAGGTCACATCACAAGGGAGAATAGATTTATTTCTGACTGTTCACTGGGGACTTGTTTTCTGATCAAAGTTTGGGATAAATACGGTCTTTAACCTTGAGTGATGGCAAACATCCTTAAGAATTCTATATTCTTGCTTGGTGAAAATGGGCATGTATATCATCAGACAGGGAAGGGGACATAAACCAACAAAACCCGAGATATTAGTAACTTACAACTTCACGAGTTTGGACATATTGCTGTAAGAAGCCGGAACCACAGAGCCTTCAAAGTTATTGTTGTCAAGTTGACTGCAAAAGTTGATATTGTGAGGGGGGAAGAAGGTGTTGGGGTTTATTTATTAAAACTGAAATGACATTAAATTGTTGAGAATCTAGACAAATTGAAACAGCAAAAGCTTAAGATTTCAAAGGCAGGTAATACAGAATCTTTAAGCTCGGCATCCGTGCAAGCTCTGGTGGAAGGTGACCTGATAAGTTGTTGTTGTCCAGAAGGCTGAAATAATGCACATCCAAGTAAATCCAAACATGAAACTTACTAGTATTTATATATTGTTGGATAAGGTGATTCTTACAAGTGTCGAAGAGGTAAAGCAGACAGCTCTGGCGGAATTTTACCACTTATAGAATTGTTATTCATATGGCTACATCCAGAACAAGAATGATCAGTACAGAAACTAAACATCTCCATGCCACCACAACCAGTACAGTATCTTTGGATTTTATGGAGAACTCACAAATGCACAACTTTTGGCAAGTTTGCAAACGATTTTGGTATTGGTCCTGTTATATCATTTAAATCCAACTGAAAGTTAGCCAAGTTAGGAAGATAACCGAGCTCTTCTGGTAAAGAACCTGATATGTGATTTCCACTCAAAAGCCTGCAAAAACAGAAGAATGGTAGTTGGACTGGAGTTTCTCGTAAATGTGCACAATCCATATATGCAGACAATATGCAAGTTGTTTATCAGATATCTTCAGCTAAAACATCTGTAAGGAATAGTACTGATTGTCAAAAGTGAGGTATATGCATATTCGGGCCTCAATTGAAGCAGGGATTCAGAAATGTTGATTGAGGCATATATGGAGAACTGAAATTCCAATATATGTATATGTGACTTCTCATGATAAAGGTAAGACTTCTAGCTGGGATAATAGCTATATGAGAGCTTCATTTCTCAATCAAGACAACATAAATGGAATATCAGTCAATCCTTGTAGCTGTCGCTAGTGTTATGTATGATATTTAGAACTTCCATCAGATGAGTTCAAGTAGTTAGTATACTTAGTTCTGTAGTTATTATACCAGAAACTCCTGACAGTAAATTAAACATGAACTCCAAGCCATCACTTCATCTTTCAAGATTACACAGCAGACAGGACCTGAAGTGGCTGAGAATCATCACTATTTGTCTTACATGGAACAAAAACTATGTACTATCACTCCACTCTGCCTTCTACAGATTGATTAGCAATTGAATGACATTGAAAGGTTCTATTTTGACTGCCAAAAATTAGAAGTGTCTCCTTCTATTTTTCACAAATGCAGAGTACTCCCTCCTTCAACTTATATGACACTCTCCCCATGTTGCGACGTCACATAATGTTTGATAATATTCCATTGTTTTTTCTACCAAACAACTCCCTCTATTTCAATTTATGTGTCTTACTTTCTGTTTAGTATATTTAAAAAAGAATGTCACTTTCTATATTTAGAAAATCTTTAAATCAAAGATCCTATGTGGCATATTTAAGACCACAAGATCACAAGATTCACAAGTCTTCTTTACTTTTTAAAACCTTGTGCCAAGTCAAACTAAGACACAGAAATTGAAATGGAGGGAGAACCTTTTTTATAACCTCTATCAAACTAACCTTTTCAACCATTATTTTAATATTTCTTCAATTAACAGTTTAACACTGTCATTTTATGTTTCTGTATTTTTTTTTATTCATTTCCTGATCACTTATAACAAAATTCACTGCGATAGAAAGTAAGCTAAAATGAGTTTATGAAAGGCCATAGAGGTTTGTCCAAACTATTGATTCTTTTCAGGTCATCATCTCAAACAAAAAGGGGTTCTGTTAACAATGATTAGAGTGAAATTGAGCACTGAAGAGAGACATACAGTAGGCTCAGAGCAGTGATGCTGCCTATCTCCTTAGGTATGCTGCCGCTAATGTTGTTCCACATGAAATTCCTTGAAAAAGCAAAAATGAAATCATAATCACCAAAAATTACAGCTGAATAAATATTGTAAAGATATGACATTTCGGCCGAACTCAACTCCAAAATTAGCTCATAAGAAAAGGATTGATTAAGTTCATATGAGCAGACCACTAGTCTATCCTAATCAATGTAGGACTTTAACCCATTCTAACACTCCCCTTCACGCCCAGGCCCAACAAGAGCATGGATTGGAAACCCAAACGGGAATGGACTTGGCACTGAGACCATGTAAAGAATAAAGATATGATACATGAATCTAACTCAACCCCAAAAGTTAGCTCATGAGTCCTCATGATTGTCAAAGTCCATATAAGCACACCATCTGACTATCCCCAACCAATGTGAAACTTAAACCCACTCTAACAATATCAAATGAATGTTATAGGGACTCACAAAATTTCCATATGTTTAAGTTGGCCAAGCTCAGGAGCTAGTGTACCAGATAGCGACAAATTCATCAGACGCCTGCAAGTCCACACAAAAAAATTGTAAGCTACAACATAGATTATATATAAACTCAATCGGAAAGAGATCGAAAGAGGAACCCAGTAGGGTTACGTACAATTCTTGAACATGCTGATACCCTTCCGTTTGGTTTTGAATGCAGCGCACAAAAAACCAATGAGTGCATGGGTCTTTCCCCTTCACCCAATTCCTCAAATAGCCCAGTGGATCTTCGAGTCTCCCATGAATGGCCTCTAGCGCCCTCACTGAACATTCCATCAGTAATTAATTACTACTACTACACAATTCGTTGCATCAATTAGGTCACACTCTCACAAATGTGATTTCAGCAAAAACACAGAAGGCATAGAAGTTATATCCTCTGTTTTAAAATTTGGCTAATTTATACCTCTGCGTCACATAATTAGCTCATATCTTTTTTCGAAAAAAATCATTTTAAATATTTTTAATCTTTTTATTCAAATAAAAGTCACAATCATTAAGCTCAAAGAACGAATATCCACTTCCTAAATTCCGTTTGAAAAGTCACATCTAATTGGAATGAGTGTAATTATTAGGGCACTTAGTAATTATACAATCTAATAGTAATTGTGTTGGCATGTTGTGTTTGTCATCGTATAATTAAGGGGTCGTTTGGTGTGAGGTATTAGAAATAATAGTGATGGGATAAAAAAAAATTTATGTTGTTTGGTTGGAAAGCTTGGGATAACTTATCCCGGGATTAATAATTAGTACCGGGATAAGTTATCCCTCCCATTTGGTGGTATAGTAATACCGGGATATTTTATCCCGGGATAGAATAGGAAAATGACAACTATATCCCTTTATGTATATTTATATTATTTTTAATATCAAGTATGCTAATATTCATTACTTCTTATTTTTAGGATAATTATTTATATTTTTCTATTAAAAAATTACACTATATAAATATAACTTTTATTTATGAATTTATTTGACTAATTCTTATGTTTATTTATATTTTGATTTCCCATAAATCTTCTTTCACTTTAATAAAACTTAAAGAGGGAAATTCTATTTTTAAGCTAAATAAGAAAAAAGTTATATTTTTAAATACATATGGTACTTATCATGAGAATGCATAAACAAAAATATTTAAGCTAAATAAAATAAATGTTTTATTTTTAAAAATAAATAATTAAAGTTTGCAAAGAATATATTAACTAAATAAAACGAAGGGTAATTTTGGTCACTTTATTGTTGTTTTCTTGAAGCATTTTTGGAGTTTTATTTTTAAAAATAAATAATTAAAGTTTGCAAAGAAAATATTAACTAAATAAAATGAAGGGTAATTTTGATCACTTTATTGTTGTTTTCTTGAAGCATTTTTGGAGTTTTGATTCAATATTTTTGGTTATTTTGATACAAGGAGCGGCATGACATCTGAGTAGAACAACGAAATGTCATTTTGTTCTCGAGGCACCTTACAAGTTACTTTCCTATCTTCTTTTTCTTTTGCCATGCACTCCTGTTACATAAAGGAAAGAACATACCACATAGCACATTTCATCAGGAAAAAAATCGTAACAATCAAACGGTTACCCTTTTTACTTCAAATTATGATTGATTTGTTTTTAATTAATATTTTACTTATGATAGTGAAGAGGAGAGGCTTCCCACGGGCCTATTTCAATTCATATGAAATACAAATTTAAACATATTCACGTAATTTATTTTTAAAAGTGAATAAATAAAGCTCCGTAAAAAATACATATAAAAAGCCTAAATAAGATGAAGGGTATTTTTGTAAACAAACAACTTATTCTTAAAAAGTATGTCATGCATATTAGTTTTAATACAACAAACCAAACAATCAATAAAAAACAATCTCAGCATAACTAATCCCAGCATAACTTATCCCAACATAACTAATCCCAGCATAACTAATCCCATCATAACTTGTATTCAAACCAAACGACCCTAAATGTATTGTTTGTAAATTAACAACTCCCTCTATAACTATTCCTTCCGTTCTTTTTTATTTGTCATGTTGCGTTTTTCGAAAATTAATTTAACTAGTTTTTAAAATTTAAATTAAATTACATTAATTCAATTTTTTTAAAAAAATAGATATTCAAAATCTATAAGAAAATTGCTACAAATTGCAATTTTTTGCATATCAATATGATGAAAATATACATAGTAAAATGTTTGTCAAAGTTCTTATAGTTTGATTCTAAAAAAAGAAAACTGACAATTAAAAATGAACAAATGGAGTAATTACTTATCAAATTTTTCTTTTTTTACTTGTCCATTTTGACAAATCAAAAAAGGATAAAAAAATTTTACCGATTGTACCCTTAATTAATTAATTTTGAAAAGGATATAACTTATTGAAAATCTTAAATTTTAAATTCATTCATTTCATAATTACTAGGGATAAAATGGTTAACTCATTGTGTCAATTATTATTTTCTTAATAGATATGTCAATTCAAAAATGAACAAGTAATTAGGGACAAATGAAATATTAAAGTGCATGAGTAGTACTTAGTTTCTTCATTGAAATAGTTGAATGGATAACATCTTAATGATAATATATAAGAATTTGTTATATATCTTAATTATTTAAATTTAGTCGAATTCATTAAGGTCTCATTTATTTACAACTAATGTATGATATCTTAATCATTTTGATTTCAGTCATTATATTATTTATCTTTAATATCTGAATCTTAAATATTCATTTAGATTAGCTATTAAAGTGTGTGTTTTTTCTTAAAAAAATGTTACAACCACTTACTAGATTTGATGATTAAGATATGTAACCAAATTTTAATATTATTAAAATATTTGTTCAAAAAAATCAATAACCAATTTCATCCATTTATAGTTATTTCCATCGCCCACTATTATTAATTATTCCGTCGCAGTCCACTAGTATTATCAATTATCCCACACTGCCAACTAGGGAACTTCTAGTTGATAGTACCCGCTTCTTAAATAATTCTCATTTTGCTAGTTTAAGGGGCTGTTTGATAGAGTGTATTAGAAAAAATAATGTACGTATTAGCTTTGTGTATTACTAATATCTTGTTTGGTATTCTTTTTCAACTTATGTATAACTAAGCCAATCATTAATTATATACTCTATTGTGTATTAAGGTGTGTATTACTAATACCATGTATTCTTAGGTATTAGTAATGCAATGGTTTTAAATATTAGGGGTGTTCAAGGATCGATTTGGATCGATTATTGGTCAAAATCAAAACCAAACCAACATAATCAGTTTTTAAATTCTCAAAACCAAATATTATATATATTTATCGGTTTCGGTTCAATTTGGTTATTAATCATAAACAAAAATGAGAGAAACAAATCATCTAAAACGAGAAAAAAAGTCATGACAACATTCTATCCAAAACAAAAAATAGTTAGAACGATTGACATTATAAAACTTTTGATTACTAAATTTACTATGATAAAGCTTCAATATTCACCATTTGGCCTAGAAGGAAGAGACAATGACAATTCTAATCCCACCAAAAATTGTCATAGACAAGCATAGACGTGAAAACAATAAGATAAATGTCCTCGTTTTGAACATTTTTGCTTTCATAAATAGATTAAAAATAAATTTTGATGAAAACACATATAAGATCTTTAAAATTGTTTATATAAATAATATATTATGTATGTATAATGATAGAGAAAAGACATAAAGTCATCATTGAAGTTGTCCCGAATTTTCAAAAAGACATCTTAACTTTGTAACCGTCCTATTACCCCACCAAACAATTTTGAACAAATATTACTATATCATTTTTCGATCAGCCCTATATTTTAAGAAGTAAGTGTTTTCACACACCAATCATTACATGACATGTGTTAATTTAATTTAAAATGTAGTTTTTTTTGCATTTTACGTTTTTCTTTTATCATTTTTTTCTTTATTTCTCTCTCTTACTTTTTGACTTATTTTAATTTTGATTTCATCTTAAATTCACCCCCCACCCCAACTTTCAAGTGATCCATCCCTCAATTTTCTTTCTATTCTTCACCTCGCACCCTCACCCCACCCCCACATCAAGTTGAACCACTCACCCATTTTTTTTTCTTTTCTTTTTCTTCTTCTTCTCCAGTCAAATTTTTTATTTCGATGATTTTTTTATAAAAACGAATTCATACTATTTTCTAGACTTTATTGAATTATTGATAACAAAACTAATTATTTTTCTAAGAAAATTTAAAATTTTGAAGGTATCATCAATTACTCCTTTTCATATAACTTCAAAATTAGAAATGATAATTTTAAAAGAATCAATGAATTCTCCGAAAAATGAAAGAACTTAATTGAGTTTAGATAAAAAAAATTATATGATACTTCCTAATCATCTTGCAATCTACTTGGTTTATCAAATTGTTCGAAATATAAGAGAATATTTAGATAAAAATTTTAAAATATTAATAAGAGTAAAACTAATAGTGGTAAAAAAAAAGGAAGGTGAAATGTTGGTAAAAATTGTGATATTGAAAGTGAGAAGCTTTAATAGAGATGACAATGAATTTTTGAAGAAGAAAGAAAAAAGAAAGAGAAAAAATATAAAGGAAAAAGTTAAAATAATAAGAAAAATAAGAAAAAATACTTTATGTCTTTTCTCAAGAATGTTTAGTTGAGAAATATGATGCTAGCATAGTTAAGGTATCTTTTTAAAAATTCGGGACAAGTTGATCATGTGTCACTTTATGTCTTTTCTCATAATGATAAAATATATGTATACAATTTGTCGGTTCGTTTATTTCTTCGATTTTCTCAAACAAAGACAAATACTATCAGTATTTTAAAATCTAAAACTAAATCAAACCAAATCCAAATAAAATTGGTTTATTTAATCGATTTGGTTTGATTTTCCAGTTTGAATCGATTTTTATCCAAATTGTGAATACTCCTAGTTTTAATGCATGTAATAGAATGGTTAAAGACATAATTGTCCCTTATAACCATTTTTTACATCTTTTTCATCATAATTGTGAAGGGTATTGTTGTAAATAATTTTTTTATGCAATGCATGTTATTTTTAATGCACCAAATCAAACAATACATAAAAATAGTCTATCTATAATTAATGCAAACATTACTAATATAAGCATTACTAATATACTTTATTTAGCATTATTTTTATATACTCTACTAAACGAACCTTTACAAATATCATTAACTAGCTCGACAATCACAAGAGGAGGAAATAATTAAATTACCTTCTTTTGGATCAGTGATCATTTCTTGTCCATAAGCAAAGAAGCATGTTGAAAGAATCACAACCAGTAATATTATTGATTTCTCTCTTCTGCCTCTTTCCATCTTTAAATATTTTTAAGCCAAAAAAAAAAATAGGTTAGTTTTTAGAGATGGATTAAAGATTTAAAGTTAAAAGGATTTCGAATTCTCCTTTTAGTTATAAGATTTTCTTGATAAACTTTAGTTATAAGATTTTCTTGATAAACTTTACTTATAAGATTTGCCATTTGATATTTATATACTACATTTAAGGATTACAAATATAGAATCTAATTAGGAAAAGGCTATTACATTTATCCGAATCCATGCACAATATCTTGTACAAATTTAATTTTCAAAAGAAAATTATTGAATCACTTACCAGAAACCTTAAAGAGATTGTGGAAAATAGTAAAATGTTGCATAATTGGTAGGAAAATAGTAGTACCATTTTATACTTAGGTGAGAGTTGATCATAATGAGTTCAAGTTCTTTACTAGAATTGATTTTCCATAGGATCATTCAAATAATACTTATTATTGCAAAAAGTATTGCTATATTCTTCTATAAAGATATTGAAATTAAAAACAGTATAACATTTTTAAAAAATTATGTAATGTCGTAATCTTCTTGTAAACTGATAATGTTAATTTCAAGAAAATATAAGAAAATCAGCACAAAGGTTTAATTATAACCCTTTTTTGTTTTGTTATTTTTCATTCTTGATAGTATCTTTAATTCATTCCTTTTATCTTCCTTTATAGAGAATTTTTGGATTTCAAAATAGATATAAAGAGAAAGGAAAATGAGAGTAATTGTGAAAGTATTTCTTTTAAAATGCTGAAAGCAAAAAATATAATTTTAGTGTCTTTGATGTATTTTATAAAACAAACTATTTTAACTCAAACCACATGAAATCACCATATCTCAGAGTGAAATAGAAGTAGCTATTGATTTCAACTCTGATTTAGACTTTTTTTTTTTCCTTTTTTAAAATCCTTAATCAGACCCATTTTAAAAATATATTCCTACATGAAAAAATATATAAAAAAACAATAGAAATGTTACACAAAAATATTTCTATTATTGTCGTATAATATATCCAAATTGGTATTCTCTCTCACACATTTATACTGATTTAAATTTTACTGAAGTTTCATGAAAAATTTAAAAAGATAATAATTAAAATGCACGAACACAAACACTTTAATTTGTGTGAGAAAAGAGCGAGAGAATTATTATAATATATGTCAACAATATCATCTTCAGATTAAGGAAAAAATCACCTACAATGAAAATTTGAAGATATCTTCCAAATAAAATAACTTAAGTCTGATTAACGAATTTATGCACAATTAACCTGCAAAAAAAAAACAACAAATCTAAAATCAATAAAATAGGAAATAAAAACAGAAAAGAGTTATAACAATTGATATTGCAATTTTAAGTATTTCTAATTGGGAAAGGTCTCAGATACATATCTAAAACACAAAATTTACCTAAAATCAAGAAAATAAGAAAGAGCAGACTAAGAAAGCTGGAATTTGGAAAAAAAAAAAAAAAACAGAATAGATAAAGGAAAACTGGGAAAATTTATTGAAGCAATCAAGTATTTGTGTGGACTTCATGCGATGACTCTTCATTATCAATTTATTACGATCAATTATTGCCTTCAAAATGAGGTGACTATACTCATTAAATGACCAGAGAAGCATCGAAAACATTTCTAAATTTTGAATTATTAATCTAGTTTCTATTCCTGATTTCCTGAATTATTAATCGCCTTTAAAATATTTTTTAACTTGACTAACTGAATTTAAATACACTCAATCTTGCAACACGAGTGAAATACGCCCCTAAAGTCACGCGAAGTTTAATTTAAAGGTGCTTTCAACACTTTTCTCAACTTTTTATTAAGAGTTACATGCTTCTGTAAAAGTATTATGAAATATTATATAAGTAAAAAAAATGATATTCTTATTGACATTTTCAAAGAAGTGAAGTTTTAATTTTATTTTTAAACACTTTTAAAATAATTTTGATAGTTATGTCGCAATTGATTCTATTGAAATGAAAAGATTTTTACAACTTAAACATTTGTATCATATCATATACGTAGGCATGCCAAATATATGGACAAAGACATTGAAAAAAGTATGTATGTGTAGTCCAAGATTAATAATCATAAGCATGGGTAACAAATATATGGACAAAGAAAATGAAAAAAATTATGGTTAAGTGAAATATCAATTGTTTTAGTGTCACATGTTAAAGATTGCACTCATTGACAAGGAAAATTATGTTTCGGAGCCTTGATTACAACACTGAAGCACCCATAAAGTGAGGTGAAGTCCTCAACATGTTTTGGGCCTCTCTTCGGGGCTTTAGCATGCCTTTGAAAACACTGCATATGACAAGTATAGTGGTTCATTCTTCTACCTCCCACATCAGGATGTAATGAGAGATACTATGTTATGGTATTGAGTTTGATCTGCCTCGTCTCCTTAAGTAAATGCACCTAATTGGTTTTACTCTAGTCCTGTATATCTCTTCGTAGTTTCTTTGTGGGTTTTCTTTCCTTTGTGGGGTTGGGTGGATGGGGTTGTTTTTATGATTTTTACTTTCATTTGCCCTCCTAAATAAGGCATCTCATTGACCCAGTTATCCAAATAAAACAGAGCATTTCCATTAACTCACATGCTGCCCTGTGCATTTCTTGGTCTCCGTTATTAGGCCATAATAATTCAAATCAGCTGATTCTGAAATTGTTAAAGCTTAGTGAAATAGTACGATTAATTCCTTGAATATTTTCAAATGCCCTTCTGGTTAGAGTGAATGAAGGTTTCTTCAAAATTTTACATATATAGGCTGAAATATGACAATTTCAAAAGGCAATTGAATTGAGCCATCATCACCTTGTGTTGGATAACAATTATTCATTACAGTATGCACCAAATTCCTGTCAGGAATAAGGTTGTGCTAGAAGTTGATTGAAAATGGACACATTTCTCATTTTCACAAGCTAGGCATGGATCATTCAAATGTTTGTTTCTTCCATACCCATAAGGAGCAAGAGACTGTTATTACATATAGCTTCTTTCAAGTCTGTTTTTCGATGATTTACAGAAGAAGATTTAGCATGTAGCACACCATAACATCCTTCAATTTTGCCACTGCTTGCTTAAAAATAGCATAAACTCTATCATCAGAGATCATTCCTTCATTTATTGGAGGAGGTTATTCCCGTTCATTCAAGATAAAACAATGGGTACTTGGAAATGGAGACAACAAATCAGTGATACCATATTGCAGATGAAGAGCGCTTTATTTGGCTATACTGCCGTTTAAGTAGAACTGTAATACAGACTCATTTCTCTCAACAGACAATGGTGGATGGGTCCAGTAACATGGATGTGGAGAAGCTGATCTGCTTCTGTAACAATGTTGTTCAGTTCTTGGAAGATGATACAGATGTCAGCTTCTTGAAACAGTTTATATAGAGCAATCTAATTCCCATCAATCACAGTGCCACTCTAAGTACCACTCCCTTCAGAGTTCTAGCAGATAACAACAGAAGCACAATCTGAAGCTGCTGCAGATGCTGAAATAGATAAGTTGCAGAAAGAGTTAGAACAGGAGATCTAGAGAGAAGAATTTAGAGTAATAACTGTTGATATCAATGATTTAGATCGTCAAAGAGCCTCTATTGAGGAGCAAAGGCAATTGCTCTAGAAACTTGAGCAAGATCGGCTTCGAGCAGAGATGAAGATATCATTGTATGCCCCTGTTACAAGTATCATCCTGGACTAGGATGATCAATCAAAAATATCAGGCCATACTGTGGAGAGAGATGAGAAGCTGGTTGAAAATTTTGAGTTTGATCTATCAAAGCTGACTGCCTTTGACACTTTGGCTCAGCCTCTGATAGCTGTATATACTTTAGAAAGGAGTTGCAGCCTCAATGTTTTGAGGGATCAAAATGGTTACAGCCTAAAAAGCTAGTTGGCCACCCCGGGTAAGGATGACATAAATAAGTATTTAGAATTTTTATTTGTTGTCAGTGAGTCAAATTGTTGCCTTATTTGAGACAACTTTTTCAAAGATATCACAGCAGTTCTTTTTTGTTTCGTTTACCAGGAAGCATCTTTTATGAGCAATCAGCTTATTTACTTTGACTAATCCAGGATGTTGGAAATCATCGACACAAGACTAATTTTCCTTCTGATAGACAATGTGAGATGAGTGTTACTGATGGCATATATGGCAATTATGATGGCTTGGGCGAAATTTCAACCTTGCCTATATGACAATATTGCGTTCATCACAGTGTGAGACAGATAGGAGAACACATGTCAATTTGAATTCGTTCTTGCATGGATCTAACCCTTCCCAAAAATCTCTTAACATCGAGTGCTCAAGGAGGAAAATTTACTTCAAACTCAGTGTTGGACCGATGATTATTGCATCATGGTTGTGCTAATATATATGTTCATGATATATGTTTTTGTTCTACCCCTGAATGAGCATTGGTTTGAGTTTGACGTAAGGAATTCATACTAATTAAATTTTTTTTTTTGTTGCAGGAACATCATTTTTCTCTGCTGCAACGTGAAATTGAAAAGCTTCGGAATGACATTGAAAAAATGCGCAGTGAACTAAGGTACAACTGAATTGTTGAAAAGTTGATTCTACTTTTGAGTGCCAGTTGCATTAACCAATAGTATTTGTTCATGCAGGTATGAGGTTGACAAGCTTACTGCGGGCCAACGGTTGGATTTAAATCTTGAAAGAGGGTAAGGCTTGAAGAGTTTTAGATGTTAGTGAATGATTAGGTTGTTCATTTTACAATTCCCTGTGATTGATTGCGGTCATTCTAAATTGTGTAGACGCATCCGTGATGAGCTTGCCAATCAAAATGCAGAAACTACAAATCTTACAAATAAGCTTGATTGGGTAAGTGTTGGATCTTGTATATTTTGAGCATGAACGTTCTTTAAACTCAATGCATCTTGTGAATAGCTTTTCCTTTTCTCTTGCTTGATCCATGTATAGGAAATCCATGCATTGATGGCGCAAATTGAAGCTGCAAAATATGAAGTGATTAAATACTGTATAGGTACTCTTGTCTCTATCTCGGCTGTTGGTCTTGCAGTGCTACGGTTATATACCTAAGACATTGCAGAAGACATTTGTTGCTGAATTTTTAAATGAGCACGAGTGCCCAGATGTTGACAGTATTCTTTTAAGAAGCTTGAATAGGAATCAACCACATTGTCAAACCGCTGTAATATTCAAAACTTGGTAGATAGGTTAACAATTGTATTCATTTTCTTTCAAGCATGTTCATTTGTTCAGATTTAAGTATCTCACCACATATTCAATGTTTGCTATGACAATTTTTCAAAATTTGGGATGCTGATATAATCTTTCTGCTTTTTAACATGTTTTCCCCTCTGCAATAATTTGGTATGCTTGTGTAATTTTTTTTTTAGTACAAGCAAGTCAGTGTAAAAGAGCTATTGTTGGTAGATTCTTGAAAAGTCGACCCCAAATCGACACAGTTAGACCTCGATTTTCTGAAAAATTCTCTCTAGAAGGAAGTGTGAAGATTGATGTCTATGATAAGTTCAATGTCTTCATGAGCTTTACAAATGATGAAGACTATAATACCATATTCTTCAAGAGGATGATTGAACTTGAAAGCAGTAGTAAGAAGTTAGAGTTTGGTGCAGCTTTAATGGCACCAGAAAAAATGAGAAATAGTAGTGCTATTTCCAAATCTGACAGAATCAGTTCTTCATTAGTCGAAGAGAAATTTAAACAAAAGTTCAATGAGAACAAATGATGGAGGAAAATGAGAAGGATTTCATAACTAACTACAAGAATGAGATAATGGAAAATATTACTCAAACTGTTGGATGAAATTTTAATAGTTGAAAAAACTTGCAGTAACTTGACTCTAGAATATGCTATATGTCGATTGAGTTTGAATGTTTGACAAAAGTTGGTCTTGAAAATCATACTAGTTGAAAAAACAAAGGTGAAGATGAAATCTAGTTTCCATATTCAACATTATATATAATTATACAAAATTATAGTGAGTGAATAATTGTGTGTTTGTTCAATTTATATTTTTTTGTATGTATTATTTATACATTTTATATACAAGTTTATACAAAGTTATTGACAATGAAACTCTTTAAGCAATGATCTTATCTATGTCATTTCTCTTGACGCGATACAAAAGACGACTTTCGAGAGTCGCATACATGTACTCCGAAGTTAAAACAATTTTTTGTATGTTTTCTTTACTGCTTTTTTCTCGAACAATCTATGTATTAATCGACTTCCTTGTTAATCTCTCTGCCAAATCACGAAGCTGCAACAAATTTTTTAATTTTTATCTTTGATTTTATACCATTTGGAACTTGGACAAGATTTTTTTTTTAAAAAAGATTTTCAAGTTGTATTATGATGGATTTGCTAAATTTTTTTATAGCTAGAATAAGAATGTATACGAACATGAAGGAGAAAAATGGAAAATCATCCAACTTTGCACTTGAATATTTGAAAAAGAACAACAGAAAATCCTCTTTTCCGAACCCAGGCATGATGTTTTTGGGCTACAGATTTGCAAAGTAAAAATTCGTCATTCTATTGCAATGTATGTTGTATGAGTTGTACTTATATGAGTTCTCCCTAAAAGAATATAGTAGGACCTTATCATTTTCATACTATGGGTAATAAATAATTAAACCGGTATGTTATTGTTGTGTAATAAATAATTAGACGTTAACTCTATCGTATTTCTAAAAAAAAAAAAAAAAAAAAAAATTAAAAATGATGAAAAAAACAGTTCAATAACAAGAAATTTTAGAACACATTCTTTTGGTAATATTTCTAGTACTTGATTACTACAAACAAACTGTTTCTGTATTCATTTAAAAAACTCTTACATGAAATGATAAAATCACTTCTCTTCTAAATGGAACAACAACATCATAATAATATATACAAGTCTTTTTATCCTCTCAGTATTGATTCAAACTGCATATATATATTTACATACCTCAGACTTACTAATACTGAACTTCTAATACTTCAGAACTTTGACCATTAACATGTTGGTAAATGAAGGGTCTATAGCAAGTCCTTAAAACCATCAACGAGGCTTGATGGAGGGAATGACACCGCTCACAAGCTCAATTCCTTCCATAGTCGTGTAGGTTGTAGTGTGTCTGGAATTAGATGAAGTTGGTGATGTGGAAACTGCTAAATCGGGTGCAATATTATTATTGTCAATTGCTGGAAGCATGCAAGTTATGTTCTCTAACTCTCTCACCACCTCCAGCATAAACGGCCTGTCCTGTTGTTCATCCAGTGAACACTTGACGGCCAAATCCAGGAATTTCTTGAGACAATCTGAGGAATATGGACCTATACTCTTGTCTATTATAGAAGACATCATCCCTAATTGGCATGCTGCATTCACCTGTCATTAGTACAAAAGTAACTTTTCTGACTCCCTCCGCTCCCAAAAAGAATGACACTTTAACTATTTGGAGAGTTCAACAGTTTTTTCTTTGACTGTAGTTTTTCCTCGAACTTCTAAATAGTTTGAGCTTTAATTCAAAATGTCTGATTCACATAGGTGTTGATCTTGAACTCTAATTTTCTGCCATTTCTCGTCTTCTAGGCTGGCGAGCTAGTACTAGTTGTGGATCAGCTTAAACATTGAGGACTTCACCATTTTCATTTAGGTCAAACACCTACTGGATACTAATAAGACAATGGACATGTTATTAGTGCAAATCTCAATTTCTAGCGGTCATAACATTTTATGTCAACGCATCCAACTTTGGGAACTCATCCCTAAGCATTCTACAGTAAGAAATAAGGGTTGGGCTATAACAGCTTTCTCTACTTCATTACTAACCTTTCTCCAATTAATTTGGTCCCCCAATATGGAGCACCTATCACAAATTCTGGGAGGAGTGGTAGGCACATTGCCATCAACATAGCTTGGCATGCCTTTGAGAGCAAAGTCAAGATCCATAGATATCTGGAATCCAATTTTGGAGAAATGTAAGAAGAGATTGTCCAGATGGAGATCATATTATTTGTCACTGGGAGGTAGACTAACTTTGATAAACTCTGTCCTAGATGCTCTACCAACTTACATGGTGTCCCTATTTCATATACCTCATACAGTGGTTTGAAGGTTGGATAAAATCAGGAGAGATTTTCTGTGGCAAGGTAATAAGGAGAAGAAAAGTTACCACCTCGTCAAATGAAAGAATATTATCAGAAGCAAAAGACAGGGTGGATTAGGCATCAAGAACTTTAAGGACCAAAGCAGAACTCTTAAGATGAAATGGCTATCGAGATACCCACAGGAGACTCAAACTTTATGGTGTAATGTCATCAAGAACAAGTATGGGGAGCTGGACAATTGGGTGACTAAAGAAGTCACTATCCCTTATGGTGTTAGTCTTTGGAGATCCATCAGGCTCTTCTGTCCATTCCTTAAAATTCAATCTACTATCAAGGTACATAACGGCAGCATGACTCTTTTTTTGGTTAGACAAATGAATGGGTCCTGATAGTTTACAAAGTTTATTTCCTGACATCTTTGCTTTGGTTCAACATCAACACTAGACAGTTGCTAAAATGTGGACACCACATGGCAGGGATTTGTCCTCAGAAGACATTTAAATGATTGGGAAATTCCAAGACTGACTGAATTGTAAGTTTTTGGAGAACTTTCAAGGACTACAAAAGGAGAGGAGAAGATTGCTTATGGTGGAATGGGCATAGAAAAGGCATATATAAGGTGAAAGAGGGATACAATCTGACAAACCAGACTAGAGCTCAGATTATTAAGTGGCCTTGGAAGCACATTTGGAAAGTCAAAGTGCCACACAAAGTGGCATGTTTCACTTGGCTTTTAGCTAACTAGTTTCTGAGCATGCGCTTTGCGCGTGTAACCCCTATGAGTACATTAGTTTTTTAAAAAATAAACATTATTAAATAGCGTGATTTGAGTTCTTTCTAAACAATTGTGTCTAATTGAGGTTTCTTAGTTTGTCTCACTATTAACTGTGATACTCCAATTTCATGACCTCCAAGTGAATGCACTGAGATAATGATATGAGAAGTTAATAAAATAAAATCTATTTATAAGTCAAAAAATGAGCTTGTAAAGCAAACGGGAAAAGATAACAGCTAGCCAAATTAAATTTCTCGATAGTGTTAAAAGTTCCTTTTTGTTGGTAGAATAGTGTTAGAAGATCAAAAGATTGCATGAGATTAATTTATGCAAACCGCAGTGCAATATTAATGTTTCATCAATTAAAAGCTTGATAGGAAATTATTCTTCTTGTATAATTATAATGGATGTGTACAAAAATATTATATTAAATTTTTATCCATGAGCACTTACACTAATTATTTAATTATAAATATTAAAAATTAAGGTGTAAAAAGTCTTATAATTTATAGTTTGAAAATCAGAATATTTATAAACATACTACTATTCTTTATAGAATTTAATTGTCTCTTCATACATGACTTATTCACCATTAACCTAATGCTATATGTTTCACCTTCTTTTTTTTTTTTCAACAAAAAAATGAGTAAGCATTCTATCAAATTCATTCTTAAAGGTGAAAGTTAATATACATGTAAAATTAGAAGTACAAAGAACAATAAGAAGAAAGAAACACATGAACAAGACAATTAGGTTTGCTTTGCTCTATAATGAAAACTGAAATAAAAATTAACGTAACTGTAACAACCTGTATTATGCATATGCTTGTTCTATTCTTGTGATACTTGACATAGCCTTATAGTATAGGTGAGGGACCATGTTTCTTATATGGTTAGCATTGGTTTAAACTAGCTCGAAAGGTGATGTGATGCCTTGCACGTTTCAGCATATGTACTACAAGTTAACTCCAACGGGAGAATTTAAACTCGAGATAGTAAGGTGGTAATTAAACTTAAAGTTGAAAGTTAAGTGCTAAATAAAAGCAAAAGGGATTAATATTTAGAAAATGGAATAAAATAAGTGAGCTGCTTGCTTGACTTAACTAAGCTAGTAGGTGACAAGTAGGTGCATCACCTACTTTGACTTATTGACCAGTCCAAAGGACCAAGTAGGTGCATCACCTACTTGAGCTATATGGATCTAGTTAAAAAGGCCAAGGTTTATGGATCAGATTTGTGCCTATGCTAATGGACTCACTTGAGGCCCAAACTAAGTTAAATAAAAGGAAAATGTAATTAAAGCCTAGCAGCCAAATCTGCCAAGGCCCAATATATTTAGCCCAAGTGAAAGGAAGTAGGTGCATCACCTAGTTTGACCTTTTGAGCTGCTTGATGTACATGAGTAGGTGCATCACCTACTTGACCAATTAGTGGTTGAAAATGGACCAAAAAAGGGAGGTTCTAGATGATTATTTTTTTATGGTCAAGAAGGCTCCATATAAATCCAATATGAGCTGATCTTTTCACTTATTTTAACACACAAAATTCACAATTTACTTTAGCTATCTCTCTCTTTTCTCTCAAGAGCAGCCTAAAAATTCCTTCTAGGGTTCTTGAAGAAACCCTCATATCTACAAACCAAGGTAAGAGAAACACTTATGGATTTAGCTTAATTCTCCCATGGAAGACTAGAAAACATGTTATTCATGCTTAATTACAAGTACAAGGCAGAAGTTCCCACAAGCTACTGCTCACTTTCCTTAATTATTAAGATATTTTTCTCTTCTTCTTTGGTTTAAGTGTGAAGGGAAGTTGAAGTTTTAGAGGAATTCAAGTTATAAGGAGAAGTTGCAGAAATTGAGGTAAGGTGACTGCTCCATTTTCTTCCTTCTTATGAATGAGTTTGAGTGAGGAATTATGGGTGTGTTGTCATAAAAAACTCAAGGGGGTGGTGAGTTCAATAATTGGTTGTATGATAAAGAATATTTGAAGTTGTTTTATGTATATTATTGTTGGTGCAGCTTGGGTAATCTTGGAAAAGGATATATAATGTATGTATTGGGCAGAAAAGGAGGGTGTGGTGATACACATTATTTTAAGGGCTGTATGGGCTCATTATCCGTCAAAGTTAGCTGCTGTTTTACGAGGCTCACGGTGTGATAGCTGCTAATTTTAGTTTATCATGACTTATATTGTAGATTATAACCTAAAAGGAGAGGCTGAATCGTGATAGTTGTATTGGTCAGAGGATAAGGTATGTAAGGCTACTCGATTCAATATTCTTCGGCATGAAATCTAATACTTGCGATTAATATCAATAAGTGAATTTCCTAAGTTCTATTCCTAGTAAAGGAAACATAGTGGCAACGTACGATCTCCAAATAGCTAGCAATATTTCCCCCTCCTTAGTGTGTAGAATTACTTCATTATATGTTCACTACTCTATACTTGTGTAATTATCCTCCTATGTGCTGGTATAGAAATAGTATTTGCAAAGGCGAGTATGGTGAATCCTCCTCTTAATTAGGTGAAGTCAACTGTGTCATTTAAGCTCACAAGTAATGCATTGATGTTATATAGCTCCTTATGCCATTGTTACTGCCTTGAAGTATTATTTTCATGTCTTCTACTACTGGTCCGTAGTTCCAAATATCAAAAATGATTATGACCACCAAAACAACAATCTCAAAGATTAAAGAATCTAAGTGAAGCAATTTGTATAATTATGGGTGGCAGCACAGGGGCAAATGCCTAACATGGGTCGATCCCAATTGGTATAGAAGGGTGGCAACTCAGGGGCAAAAGCCTAGCATGGGCCGATCCCAATTTGTGTAATTATGAGGACAGTATCCCAGGGGTTAAAATACCTAGCATGGGTCATCCTCTTCTACCACTGATCAGCTGGTCATTCGTATCACATGCCTTATAAAGATCATAACACACAGAAAGGTAAAGAAAAGAATGTAACATACATGATCCCACAAGAGTTAACAAAGGTGGTCTTCTGTTCTGATTTATGCACACATATATTGATACTTGGTTTCATTCGAACTCTTACTTATATATGTTATTGCCTTACATATTCAGTACAATTTTTTCGTACTGATGTCCCTATCGGGGGACGCTGCATTTCATGTTGCAGGCACATGTACTCCAGCTAGTAGACCTCCTCAATAGGAGAACACGACACTCAGCTACTTTTGGTGAGCTCCAGGTTGATTCGGAGCTTTACTGAGTCCTTGGTAGATTCATCTTGGTATTGTATCGTAGTTAAGGATAAGACGGGGTCTGTCCCGACCTACTCTAAGGCTTTCTATCTTTTAGAGGCTTTGTAGACTTATGTATATGGTTCAGTTGCATCTTCACAAGTGGTGGCCTCAATGGCCAAGTCTTGTATATAAGTTTTGGGTCTACTTATGTTGGTTCGTATCGTTACAACCTATGTGAACTTGTCACAAGATTGTCATGGTTGTAAGCATAGCAAGCATATGTTACGTGTTGGTTCTCTCGGGCCTTTAGGGTATCGGGTGCTAATGGGATTTAAGGCATGACAGTAACAAATAGTCTATGTTTGAGCATGCAAAAAAAAATCTGAAATTAAAGCAAGTTACTAACAAATCAACAATTCAACTATATAAAGCGAGATAGAAAAGTCTCATTATAATTCTAATTACTACAGACAAGAATAAAACTAATACATCAAGCTCCGATGCTTCAATAACTAAATTCTTGTCTATTCCCATGATTGTATAAGGGAGATCTCACAACTTTCTAACAAATTGTGACATTATTTCACTGATTTAGAGCTCCAACACACAAAAATTGTAGGAGTAGTAAATAAAAGTCTTCCGTGGAAAGGTTGAATTTATAGGACAAGAATTGCAGTAATATGAAAAGTTACATGGAAATTTGAAAGGTTAAATACTATTAAAATAAATATAAAAAAAATAAAGCATGAAAATTAACTTTAAAAGATACATGTATCCACTTTAATTTCTTATCTTTAAGGAATAATTACTCATTTGTATTCTTTTTTTTTTTATTTGAGAGAAATTTGAAAGGTCAAGATTAAGAAATGAGAATTAGAAGATTAAATATATGAAAATTATAAAAGTTAGCTCTTAAGTAAAGATGCATGCGTAAAAAAATTGATGTAATGAATTATTTTCTGGAAAAAAAGAAGAAAAGAGAAGACATGCATTTTAGAAAAGGTAACAAAACAATTAACAGCCAGTTTTGTACATTGTCATAAATGAATAGTTTATATTTTATTTTAAAAAAAATATTTATTTCATGTTTTAATGCTGAATAATTTAGATTTTAGATTTTATCAGGAAAAACTTATTTCTTGTTTTAATGGTATTATTGTAGTAACTCAACTTTGTAGGGTTATTTTGGTATTTCAACTTTTAATTGTATTTGTTCCAACTTTTAGTAATACTACTAGTACTAGTATTACTGTTGTAACTCAACTTTATAAGGTTGTTTTGGTATTTCAACTTTTAACTTTTTTGTTCCCACTTATAGTATTATATATAATATAATATATATATATATATATATATATATATATATGATATATGATGATATGATTATATGATATGATGAGGCTACTTTGACTCTTGACAATGGGCAAAGAGGGGAATTCCACTGTGCAACATACGCCCTTTATGTGGAATAGATGTTGAGACAGTTAGACATATCTTCCTACACTGTAAAGTCACAGACCAACTGTGGCAGATTTTCCTCAATCTCAGAGGCATCTCATGGATAATGCCTAGTAGGATTGATGATACTCTTTTCAGTTGGAAAGAAACAGGATTTGGAGCTAGAAACAGACACAGATGGAGGATTATTCCTGCCTGCATTTGGTGTACTATATGGAGAGAGGAATGACAGATATTTTGAAAACAGGAGCAACAATGTGCAGGAGATTAAACTTAAATGTTGTTCTGCTTTTGGTGTGCAAATGTTTGCTCTAATGAGACTGAGTCAATTTTAGATGTTTTAGCATCCATCTAGAGTCGGGATCAATTTCTTTTTGCCTTACTCTGTTGTAAATATGGTTCTTCCGGTACTACCTAAGTACAAATATCAATTCAAATGTTACCAATTTTTTTTAAAAAAAAAAAGTTTTAAGGACCCAGCAACTATATTGATTCTTATGCTGTATTTCAATTTCATAAAATAGATCACATTGGAATTACTGAAACTCATGAAAGCAAATGCCCTCTACTGCTTTAGTTCAGATCCATTAGCAGACACCGAATATATCTAGAAGAGCTATCAAATGTTCCCTTGAAGATTTCCGTCTTCATGAACAAAGTGCAATGCTAAGATAACTTTAGGGGGAAAAAAGAAGCAAGTACCTCCCGGACAATGTTCCTTCCATGAGAAATAGGTCGCATCCCTGTTAAAAGCTCCAGAAATACAATACCAAGGCTGTAAACATCACTTTTCTCTGTCAACTTGTGAGTAAAGAAGTACTCAGGATCAAGGTAGCCCTACACAAGTGTCAAATTTTGGCAACTGTCAGCTATCTTTGGAGAAGCAAAGAGAAAAATAATTGAGAAGGTAAAAAGCAATGAAATACTAGGGGATCATAGTATGTGTATTCATGATCAAACTTCAGAGAATGAATTCTCAAGAGGAAAGGCAAGAAGACAAAAACAATCAAGCAAGTCTGTGTGTGAGAGAGAGAGATACATAGATAGAGAGATTTTGAACAAGATCATCCCCAGATTATACTTTTTCCTTTATATTATATTCATTAGTGTAACTTGACGATTGAATCGAACTTTGATTCGTTAGGAATAAACTGGTAGATATCTGAAAATCATAATTTATTCATTGTTAATCACAAATAACAGTGACTGATGTTTGACTCTAAAATCAATGAGGCATGATATTCTGAGTTTGCAAGCCATTTCCACAGTTTCAATATTTTCCCTGTCAAACCCATATGGGTTTCATTCCATAAAGCATTCAGCTGGAGTGAATATTCAAATTTACTATTGACCGTAAACAAGAAGTCTTAACCATGGCAAATATTTGCTTTGGGAAACACTAAGATTTAGTTGCCAGATTTTGAGAAACATGATTTTAGATTGTTACCATACAGGACAGACCATCAGATACATGTATGTAACTGCTAAAGAAATGTCGCTTGGGCTTAACTCAACCCCAAAAAGCTATCACATGAATGGAGGATTTCCGAAAACCATGTAAGGAAATCTGGAGCCAGGATTGGACATCTGGAGCATGGACACTGTAAGGTGGGGGCTAACATCGGGTGAACAAGCATTGGGTGGGTTGGCTCCGTTACCATGATAAAAGGGGATCCTCAAAGGCCTGCCTAGGTTTCTCTAAGGAGTGTCCAAGGTACCCATACGCATCAGGAAACTCAATGGGCGGTGCACAACCTCAGAGCTAGCGTTGACGCCCAATGAGTGCTGGAGGCTCCATGTATGGACAGATTATGCCCTGCGGGCTATCTGTGGGAATGATAAAGACCTCCATGCCGAATGAGCACTCCATGCACCACTGTTAAGAGCCTCGTGTGTTGACTTGTGAGGTTGACTTGGATTCAGCTTTGAGAGCCTGTTGGCCTAGACGTGCAGTTGTGGGTAGGGGTGGACATAAATACCGGAAAACCGAACCGAACTAATTCGGTTTTTAGGTTCGGTGTCGGTGTTATTTTTTCAAAAGTTCGGTTCGGTGTAAGGGCATTCTCTTAACTAAAAATAAAAATTCAACTAACAATTAAATCATTAATGAACAAATCAAAGTAGCAATATATATATATATATATATATATATATATGGGCATTCTCTTAACTAAAAATAAAAAGTCAATGGAGGTGTGAAACTTCATGGAGGTGTGAAGGATGTCAAGACAAGTCTTTAGGAACAAACGATGTCCTTTGGAGTTCGGATCAATAAGAAATACCCATTATGATTCTCTGACCAAAACATATCATCCAGTGTGACTAATTTCTTTAAAGCATAACAAAAGGGGCAGATGTGTTGCATGCTCAGCCAACCTCCCCCATGGGTGCTGGCATCAAGCCGTACCAAGTGAGCAACCTTGAGGGGGATCCTCAAGGGCCTGCCTAGGCATCTCTAAGGAGTGTCATGGTATCCATACAAGTTAGGAAACTCTATGGGCGAGGCACATCTTCAAGGTGAGTGTTGGGCGCCCAACGAGTGTTGGAGGCTCGGTGTATGGACCGATTATACCTTGCCGGCAATCTGTGGGAATGATAAAGACATCTGTGCCGGTTGAGCACTCAAGGCACCATTCCTAAGAGCCTTGTGTGTTGACTTGTGAGCTTGGCTTAGCTCTGATACCATGATAAAGAAATGTATTTTGGGCCTAACTAAATCCCAAAAGCTAACTCATGAGTGGAAGATTGTCCAAGACAATATATGGAGACAAATTTGCCTCCCACCGACCAATGTGGGACTCAACAGTAAGTACCTTTAAAATGTGTCTTAAGCATGTCACTGAAAAAATATTTTTTTAAGACAATTGTTTTGTCCATCAATTTTTACATTGAGATGTAGACTCACGTTTAAATTCTGCAATGATCGATGGAGGTGGGGAACACACCAAAGGGTGGAAGAAGGTCAACCGTCCATTATTGAAGTGCTTAAGAAGATGAATATATCACACTGTTGATTAATTATTTTGATAGGAGATTTGATCCATTTAATGAGACAATTCATGCATATGTTAGAATGAATATAGAAAAGTTCTCCCTATTCTCAGCCATTTTTATCATTGATTTTGAAGAATATCAAGTCCTGGTCTGTGGTCATGCCACCTAGATCGCTTAAGTTGCAGGTCTTATTGCAATGCGATTTTCTATTGCAGGCTTCAACATATAAGACGAGTAAAGCCTTACAGGAGTTCCTTTCACAACAGTTGATACATTTCCACTCGTTTCAGCATCAGGTAATGGTGCAAGCCTTGAGATTCCAAAATCAGAAACTTTTGCGGTGAACTTGGAGTCCAACAGTATGTTATTTGGCTTGATATCACGATGGATTATTGGAGGATCAGCTTCAGAATGGAGGTAGAGGATGCCCCTGGCAGCACCTAAAGCAATGTATAACCTTGTTCCAAGACTCAGACGTTGCTCATAGCTAGCTGTAAAATAAAGTAAGATCTTTAATAATCTTATTTTGGAGATACCTGTTTCATATTCATATTGGAACTAACACATGATTACAATTAAGAATATAAGGTTCCACATGATAAACATGTTGATGACCTCATCACACAAGTGAAGAAAGTAGGAAACTGACCATCGGAGTTCAGGAGTCAAAATGAAGTAAAAACTTCAGAAAAAAAACACTCTCTGAGAAATTAGATTTACTTTCATGTATACAAGCATTCTTTACTAGAGGGACATCTTTCACCGTCTTTTTTGGATAAAAATAAAGAACACCAGAAGAAAAAGTGAAAAAAGGAGAATAAATGTGCTTGATTCTAACAAAAGGAAGTCAAATGACACCCTAAGCAAAGGAAGGATACATCACATACCAGAGAGAAGATCATGTAAGGAACCATTTGGCATGAACTCATACACCAACATCTGCATGCACATGAAACCAACTATTACAAAAGTAGAACAGAAAGCTACAAAACTTAATATCCTTTCTTATCATTCCATCTGTTTCTTAATTTGATTAATTTTTCAGAAGACATGCATTTCACTAATGCAACCAGCATATGCACGCAAGTATGAGGGATGTAACTGATGAGTGACTCATAGATGGGACTGCTGGTTGAACTTAATATTTAGTGATCTAAGTATTGTAGATTGAATTTGCTCACAAATTGAATCACTTAACATGTGATAAAAATTGGTGACAAAAAAAGATATATGTTGAAAATACTATCTCAGAAGACTTTTGCTTGAGTTTACTTTAACAGAAGAATCAGCTAAGTCTATGAACTTTGCGCTGCAATTTAACTATCATTTTTGTGATGCTTGTCATTTCATTAGCATCTAGATTGATATCAAATAGATTACTCTAAGTTGTAGAAGGTGATTGACGTTATGCTTGATTGCTTCTGCACACTGGCAGCGAGGCATTCAAAATGATCAACAAGGCACAAATTTCAATTTTGGCCTAGGTGTTCAACCAGAACTGGGCAATCAGAAGTTGACTATTGAACTGAGACGATCACCATAAGAATATATATATATATATATATATATATATATATATATATATATATATATTGTATTGTGCATTATTTTTCCAGTTTGGAGAATCTTACTTGTTCAATTCCTTCATTACAGTATCCCACCAAAGAAACCAGATTTCGGTGATGCAAACGTGACAGTAATTCTATCTCAGTATAGAACTCTTTTTCCCCCTGTAATGAGCCTTGCTGTGCACGTTTTATTGCCACTATTGTGCCCTCTGCCAAAATGCCTTTGTAGACCTTTCCATAGCCTCCTTGGCCAATTATAGTTGTACTACTAAAACTGTTAGTTGCTGCCTCTAATTCCTTAAAACCCAATGCCTTTACACCTTCTATTCGCATTGGAAATTTTGGCACTACAAAAGAAATGAAAGGAACATTACTATGAGTTCCACGTGGTCTTGGGTAGAGATTAATGACATAGAAGGTTCAATACTCAAAGTTAGATATTCATTGAAAACATTAGCATGAAAAGTTGTCATAAAAAGAATGAAAGGAAAAAGCTTAGGTGATGATAGCATGACTGTTTTTTTTTTAAAGATGGTGCATCAAAAAAGATTGGAAGAACAATTTTAAAATGTCTCTGAATAATTTTATCAAGCATAGAGCGCTTTAAATAGACAACTTGAAAACAGAAAATCTGCAAAATAAAATTCAAAATCCTAAACTATCTCAACAAAACCTAAATTTAAATTCAAACAGATACTCCTCCTGCAACTAAACTAATTTAAAATTCAAACATATACTCCTCCTGCAACTAAACTAGTTATTCTGTAAATCTGCAATAACAAAAACTATTTCCAACACTCCTTTGCTTTTGTTGCTGCAATTTAAAAAAGTTATTCCTCAATTTCTATTTCTGTTGTTTGTGCTTGAGGATTGCTTCGAGTGTCTCCAACTTTGCATACTTTTGTAACATGAATCTTTCTTGTTCTTCTTGTTTTGTGCATTAAAAGCACCTCAATAACATTTTCTGTCTGAAAGCTCTTTTGAAAGTGCTTTAATATGGACAATTATAAAATTTGCAAAAACTGTTGTAAAAATTTCTCTTCCAACACTACATCCCATGAGTTATACGTTTCATAGGAAGACTTGAACTTCACTCACCAAATTTGATAGTTCTCACTAGTGAAAATTTGTGGGACACTCAAACAGAGACGATTGCTTGTCATGGTTGAAAAATGGGTTTTAAAGTAGCATGAATTAAAATTTAGTTGAAATTGGTATTGGTTGAAATAGCCATGCGCATTATAAATAAGCACGGATTAAAAATGGGTTGAAAATGTATACGGGTTAACGTGGTTGAAAGTACTTCAATGAACTCACAAATTATGAACTCACAGATTCAATAAGTAGGCATTTGGCCATGTGATATCATGTCACAATATGAAATCGTGAAATGAAATCAGCGTATGGACATATGATTTTATGTTGATTCCAAAAATCATGATTTCATATTATGATTCCATATCATTATTTCATATAGCATGGCCAAACGGGCCCTAATATCAAAGAAAACTTTGACACCACTTGGTTTTTTTAAAAGAAGGTGCCACCAAATTTTTTTTGAAAGTAATTACACTATGTATTTCAATAATTTTGTATAGAGGGCTTAAAATAGTAACTTGAAATCAGAAATTCTGCAAAATAAAATTCAAAATCCTAAATTATCTCAATTAAATATATCCAACTAGATTTAAATTAAAATTCAACGGAAGACTCCTCCTACAACTAAACTACTTGTTATTCCTAGTAAATCTGCAGCAACAAAAGCAATTTTCAACAATTACTTCAATGCAAATGAACCTTTGATACAATAGTTGGCTTCAACTAATGTTTTTCACTTTAAGAATATCAATTAATTTCTGTTACTATCTATTGTTCCTTGTACTTCGACTATCATATTGTTTTGTGTAATATTGTTTTGTTACTATCTGTTGTTTCTTATACTTCCATTATTTCTTTTTCTGGACTACTTTGGGCTGTTTTCTTGAGTCGAGGATCTATCGGAGACAACCTGAGACCTTTGAGGTAGGGGTAATGTATGGGTACACTCAACCCTCTTCGGACCCTAATTTGTGGGACTACACTAGGTATAATGTTGTTTAAGAATATCAATTAACCCTGACTAATAAAAGAACATAAATTGTAGTCTAACTAATATACTAATAACAGACGCATTACAACAAGGGTATTACTTAGTTATACATGCCCAACACACTTTCTATTTATTTCTTTTCCACTTTTTTGTTTTAGGGGTGATGGGGAATTGGCGGAGAGCTTATTGTAAAATGAAATATGCACAAACTTTCCATAAAGCCCGTAAAATTATCTGGCCATGTGAGGAATTAAAGCACCAGACTCTCTCCTAAAAAGAAACTTGAAGTAAACATCAAGCAATATCATAGTTAAATTACAAACAAACGTACTAAGAAAGATAGTTTACCACATACAAAAAAGATGGTTGACACTGGCAATCCTGTGTTATTTCTTGATTAAATAGACAATTTAAACAAGAAAATCACAGTAAAGAAGAAAAAGAATGGTTTTTCGCATGTTTTTGTTCTACAGAAGCTGGAAATCGGAAACTATAAGGTGTGAAGTTTGCGTTATATGCTTGAACCGCTCAAAATTGTGGTTTCACAGCCTCATTTTTGGTGATTCATAGAATATCTAAGAAAAGTTAAGTCTATTGACTACTTAACCAGCAGGTCCTAATGGGGTGAGTGAAAGAAATGGAGAAGAAACTCCCCATAGCTGAGGCAAAGTCACATACGATAACTGAAGATTAACTCACATGATTGATCTTTTGAAACATGGAACCTTCGACGCATTTTAAGAAACACGAATATTATGGCCACAAGTAGCACAGCTGCAGCACATAAGGATCCAAAGACAATTCCAGCCATGGTGCCTGTGTTTACTCTGCTTCCCCCTCCTCCCAACGGGGGAAAAAGGGCTGCAAGAATGAAAATTTTCAGAATTTGATCTTGAGAAAGCAGGAAGAATGACAAGAAAAGAGCAAGTTATTGTCTCTCTTATATGGTAGCATATTTTTTTGAGAAAGATAACAGTGATATATATATTCAGGACAAAGACTGTGTTGTGAAACATCTTTACAGAATACAAAAACAAAAACGTAGATCTTTGTTCTTCTAACAAAGATTCTATAATGTTTCTTTAAACAGATTCTGTATCATTAATAAACGAATTCTTCTTTACATCAAAAATAAAACAATAGTAGGCAATTCCTCTTGAGTTTCTGAATGGGTCTGTAGATTTTACTTAATTAAGAACTTATAGTAATGTAGTCAAAAGTATCTAAGAATCACTAGAATCTCTGTCAGGTTAGCATGTCTATGAGGACGTTAAGCTTCAATAATGCATGGGTCTCTACTCTCTAAACCATTTCATTGAATTTTCTTACTCGCATACTTCAACGTCAACAAGAAGAAACTGTGTTCCATATCACAGGATAGATGATATAAATAGACATTTTCAGAAATGAAATGGAGCACAATGGGAAAGAGAGTTTTTATCTGAGCATGACCAGTAAAGATAAATGACATTAATAGTAATCATAATAATTATATTCAAGAATCAGCAAGAATAAAAGAAAAAAATCATACGGGCACACGAGATTCACATTTATTTTTCTTGATTCAATTTGGTTTTACTTTAAATTCCTCAGGAAATCATTGCACAACTACAACTGAAAATGTCCACATTTAATCAATCTGATCTGTGAATAACATTAAAGATTATATCCTACTTATGCAAAAAACACAATGGGTTTGGAGACATACCAGAACTATACCCCATGGCAGTGAAATTGAGCAGGTCATATGAGCCAAAGACATCACTTCCAGTAAGATTAAAGGTGGCAAATACATTTACGATCCGTACTACCTCATTGTCATTAAATTTGGCAAAATCATTGGAATCATTTATACGTGGAGGGAAAAATTTCAAAAACATCCTAAGCCTAGGACCGCTTTGCCATGCAACAGAATGAATGTATATTTGATAAATATTCAAGTTAACACCGTCTTTTATCCACTGCTCAAAGTCACTGTAATGTGGCGGAAAGTCTGAAAAGCTAGGGCTTCTTAAAAGAAAACCAACTCCAAAAGGTGCTGCACAAAAGCAGCCATCCACAAATGTTGGGACATGTTCGGAATAACTGTTGCAAGGCTGCCGGTCTGCACAACTTGGAATGGAATTGTTAAAGACTCCATACTCTTCATCTCCATCTTTTGATTTACAAAACTGGGTAATCTGACGCTCATTTGCATTTCCACATACAGGATTTCCATAAAGCCTGAAAGTTATTATTCAGTGTCATAATTTGATGAATGCTTAATCAGAAATTTCAAAGAGTGATAAGAAGAGCCGGAACTTTATGCCACTGAAAATATTTGCAAGTTAAAATATCAGGAAATGGGTTAACCCCATCACATTATTAATGTAATTTGTGCAACCAGCAAATATGGCACACACAGCAGCACACAAAACATGCATAAGCTATTAGATGAAGCTAGAACACATTTAACCGAGATAGAAGTTGAGCAATTTGTTTTTAGAATTAATCATAAAAGCAAATGTATACTGGCTCCATCATAATGAAAAACTTGTTGATTCTTCGCTATGTAACCTGTTAAATTTCCATGAAACTCACGCTGGCATATTACTATCAGGAGAAACTTGACTGATAGAGAAGTAGAAAGTTTCTGTCAACTGATGCAACAACTGAACACATGCTTAATTGATTGAGACAAAACAGATGTGTTTGTTGGGTCCATAACAGGAATAAATTATTTTCAATCAAAAGTTCTTCTAAAATGCTTCTACAGCAGAATAATCAGGGTATTCCTGGCACTGGAAAATGATCTGGAGAACCAAGGCACCTTTGAAAGCTGCCTGCTTTGGTTGGTTAGCATCTAGGGATGCTTGTTTAAACCAAAATAACCTGCAAAGGAGAGGCTATTCCATGTGCAGCAGATGTTTATTTTAACACGGAGCAGGAAACAGTTGAGCACTTGTTCCTACATTGCAGTTTCTCAAGACAATGCCGGAAATTGTTTCTGAACACTATGGGTGTGTCTCTGGTTACATCACAGGATCAATAGTCTGTTGGAAGTTTGGCAAGCTCAAAGAGTAAAGGGAAGAGCGAAACAGATATGGAGGACCATTCCCATTTGCATATTTTGGACTGTTTGGCTGGAAAGGAAACAAGACATGCTTTGAGGGAAAAAGACCGTAGATTGCTAGAGTAAAAAATAAATGTATCAAAAACTTGTTTTTTTGGTGTTATAGTAGTACTTTAGATAGGACGGACCAATATTTGTTTTTTTTTGGATCTTTTAGGGGGGAATATGTAGTGTGATTGTGGAGATGTTGTAGCTTTGTACTTAGTCCTGTGCTATCTTGGTACCATATTAATGAAAACTTTTACCCATCAAAATTTTTTTATGATAACAGTGGGTAAGAACATGACTAATTGAGCTTTTAGTTGATACATGGCTTGTATGACCATCTGATATTCATAACTCACTATTATTTGTAAATTGAAGTATGAACTGGTTGTAAGGCATTTTATCTGTTCATGTATTCCATAACTCTAGTATTCTATCATGCTTTCATATGATGTCTCATGCATTATATACTTGATGAATCATATGGTTAGTCTGATGGGTTTAAAAGACCGAATTCCGGATGAAATGATGATACAGTGATTATCAGATGGGTCTAAGAGACCGGATTCTGGATGGAGTGATGATACTATTTTACCCGATGGGTCTACAGACCGGATTGTGGGGGCAGTATATGGACCTCGCGAGTCCTCCATGGGCCCCGACCTACTGCAGGAGTGTGTGTACTGGTGCATTGACCATTGCATTGCATCTCATCTCACATCACTTGCATTGCATTGGTTATCATACTTCATATTGATTCTTACCTGTTTGGTTGACATTATCTGAAACTTTCTTGCCTGACTTGATGAATTCTGATAATTGTAACTACCTTGTTCATTTAAAGGTTTGGATTCTTTACACTTGTTATTGATATGGTTATTGAGAAGTGTGAAGGTAAGCATGGTATAACAAACCCTCGTTATTGCTCAATCGACGATGCTGCTGAGTACACATGTTTCTCATACTCACCCTTGTTTTTTGCACCATTTGAGTGCAGAATTTGTTCCGAGTATGAGTGATAGGTTATCTTGCATCTAATTGGTGATAGATTGGAGTATTTGATTTCAGCTGCTTGGTTATTCCGAGACACCTGACTCCATTCCTTTTATTTATTTCTATCTTTCCTTTTTGGACAGTCATAGTACTTATTGAGAATTGTAATCATACTTTAGAAGCTCTTGTACTTGTGACACCAGGTTTTGGGTGGCGTATCGTGTATTTCCTGCAACACTCGCTTTTTCCTTGTCTACCTGTTTCCCTTTTAATTCCGCGGTTTAAATTGCTAAAATGGATCTAGTATTGTAATTGAATCACCTACGGGATTCGGGTAGGTGCTATCAAAGCTTGGGATTTTAGGGTCTTGACAGTTTTAAACAAAATCAGCCATGAATTTTAGTGTCACATGAAATTTAATTCATATGCACTTGTATGAATTTAATTTTGCTTGCCATGCATTTTGTCATCTCATTTTCTGCTTTGCTTTCGAAGACTGGGCAACTCATTTTTCTTTTCAAGTATTATGAATAAACAAACATTGTGGTATTTGGATTAGATATTCGTACTTATGGCAATTGGATGATCTATAGTAGAAAAGTTTTTGCAACTTCTGCTTGCAATAACTGGATATAAGATTGTTGATACTGTGGGTTTGCTTTTCTCTTTTCTTTTTCAAATGATTTTCTCTCTTATGATTTCCAGAACAACTTCAATTTCATTATTCAAGATATAATGACACTCAACTTTATATATAAAAATAGTTACCTATATTTAAAATAGAATACTGAAGGGTAACAAATGAGAATGAGGAACAGAGCCCACTGTACAGTATATTTTCTCCTTCGAACTTTCATTTTCTACTTAGAGTTTTCTTTTCATTTGTATTAATTAGTATGGAATACACATGCATTGTACGTGTCCAAGAACTAGTAAATATAAAAGCTGAGAACCGAAAGTAACACAAATATGTATGTTCAAGACTAGCAGAAATATGGTCTTACATGATATCGACAGTTGGAGGAGGATCAAGAATCCCTGAAATATCTGAGAGTAAATTACGTTGAAGGTTCCTGCACAAAGGAGATCAACTAGATCAGCCGAGAAATCTGAGGTGTTAACATATGAGGGCCACTTTTAGTCAAACATGGCATGGTTTAGTAAGAAGAAAGTATGCATGCTATATTACCTCTAGCAAAACAAAACACCAGACACATTATCCCTTGTTGTACTTTAACTGTATAGAGATAGAAAAACCTTGTTGCCAATACACACATTATTCCATATCTGTACTTATTTTCCTGGATACCTTCTTTGTCTATCCAAAACTACTTGTGCACTGAATAGCTATCAAACTGAAATTGACACATAAATTTTGGTTGATTCTCTACAAAAAGCTTTTATCTATATCTTATGGTTAACAACTTTATATAGCCAATCGATTGTGGAGCAGTATACAGCACAAAAATGAAAAATAAAGTATTGTTAAGAGGAAAATGAACATATGATACTCTTACAATCTAAGTTTTGCATCTGGGGAAAATGTCTTATTCTCCCAAATGGTAGTTGGCACAAAACCACTTAACCTATTATTGTTGAGTGACCTACAAGAAAAATAATTTTAGGAAAGGAAGTGTCAATACTGCAGCTATAATAGTATCAAAATGAAATTTGAAATAACCTGAGGATCAAGAAACAAAGATTGAGCAAATGAAGCTCCTTACAGCCTTTGCAGATTTGGAAGGGCAGAAAAGTTCAAAGGAATAGAGCCATTAAGTATGTTTCCTGACAGAATGCTGCAATCATCATCAAAGTAGTTACTTCACTATCGAGAGTCTGATATTACCAAGACTGAGTTACTCAAACATCAAAAAGAAAAGAGTTTATGTTAAGACAGTAATTCCATTAGACCACCTACCCACAAATACTGATAGAGAGTGGGGGAGGGGAAGGGGAGAAGAAGAAGGGAGTGAGATTAAAGGTTGGCTGTATTAACCAGTAAAGATTTAAGCAGTTTAATATTTTACCAGAATCTTACATGGTTGTGATATTATCAGACAGCTTATTGGAAGGTATATTTCCCGTGAGTTGGTTTCTGCTAAGGTCCCTGACATGAGAAATTGGCATCAGATGCATTGTCATTGGTTGTATATTTAACTGTCTATCTTTCAAGTTTTCAAAGCAAATTGAACGGCAGACGAGTTCAACGTCATCTGGTATATAAGAACTATTAAGCAAAATTTAGCAGATATCAACATTATAAGAGGTCATAACAACAAGAACATAAGCTTCAAAATGTGGTTTAATTGGACAGAGAAATTTCTCAATGAAGTATGCTTACAAGTACAGAAGGCCTGGTATTGTGCTCAGGTCAGGAATTGTTCCTTGCAAGTTGCAGTTCCTAAGACTCCTGCATGTTTGATGAAATAATATGCACAATATTAATTAAAGAATGGTGAATATAATCATAGAATGACCACAATAAGCTTCATAATATAGTAAATTAGTATTGAGTTCCTCTGTCAGTCTTAGATTGTTACTCCATCTTATGTCAAAAGGTCACTGCCAAAGAATGAAAATACTGCTGTAGCCTCTCATTTATTGTGAGGAAGGGGGTGGGAAACCCTTATTGGGAGTACATTGATGTAATATGGAGAAAACTTTTTGTTTAATCTCTTTTGTAATTCTAGCGCCTGAAAAGGTCAAATCACAAGGGAGAATATATTTATTTCTGACTGTTCACTGGGGACTTGTTTTCTGATCAAAGTTTGGGATAATACGGTCTTTAACCTTGAATGATGGCAAACATCCTTAAGAATTCTATATTCTTGCTTGGTGAAAATGGGCATGTATATCATCAGACAGGGAAGGGGACATAAACCAACAAAACCCAAAATATTAGGAACTTACAACTTCACGAGTTTGGACATATTGCTGTAAGAAGCCGGAACCACAGAGCCTTCAAAGTTATTGTTGTCAAGTTGACTGCAAAAGTTGATATTGTGAGGGGGGAAGGAGGTGTTGGGGTTTGTTTATTAACGCTGAAATGACATTAAATTGTTGAGAATCTAGACAAATTGAAACAGCAAAAGCTTAAGATTTCAAAGGCAGGTAATACAGCATCTTTAAGCTCGGCATCCGTGCAAGCTCTGGTGGAAGGTGACCTGATAAGTTGTTGTTGTCCAGAAGGCTGAAATAATGCACATCCAAGTAAATCCAAACATGAAACTTACTAGTATTTATATATTGTTGGATAAGGTGATTCTTACAAGTGTTGAAGAGGTAAAGCAGACAGCTCTGGAGGAATTTGACCGCTTATAGAATTGTTATTCATATGGCTGCATCCAGAACAAGAATGATCAGTACAGAAACTAAACATCTCCATGCCACCACAACCAGTACAGTATCTTTGGATTCTATGGAGAACTCACAAATGCACAACTTTTGGCAAGTTTGCAAACGATTTTGGTATTGGTCCTGATATATCATTTAAATCCAACTGAAAGTTAACCAAGTTAGGAAGATAACCGAGCTCTTCTGGTAAAGAACCTGATATGTGATTTCCACTCAAAAGCCTGCAAAAACAGAAGAATGGTAGTTGGACTGGAGTTTCTCGTAAATGTGCACAATCCATATATGCAGACAATATGCAAGTTATTTATCAGATATCTTCAGCTAAAACATCTATAAGGAATAGTACTGATTGTCAACAGTGAGGTATATGCATATTTGGGCCTCAATTGAAGCAGGGATTGAGAAATGTTGATTGAGGCATATATGGAGAACTGAAATTCCAATATATGTATATGTGACTTCTCATGATAAAGGTAAGACTTCTAGCTGGGATAATAGCTATATGAGAGCTTCATTTCTCAATCAAGAGAACATAAATGGAATATCAGTCAATCCTTGTAGTTGTCGCTAGTGTTCTGTATGATATTTAGAACTTCAATCAGATGAGTTCAAGTAGTTAGTATACTTAGTTCTGTAGTTATTATACCAGAAACTCCTGACAGTAAATTAAACATGAACTCCAAACCATCACTTCATCTTTCAAGATTACACAGCAGACAGGACCTGAAGTGGCTGAGAATCATCACTATTTGTCTTACATGGAACAAAAACTATGTACTATCACTCCATTCTGCCTTCTACAGATTGATTAGCAATTGAATGACATTGAAAGGTTCTATTTTGACTGCCAAAAATTAGAAGTGTCTCCTTCTATTTTTCACAAATGCAAAGTACTCCCTCCTTCAACTTATATGACACTCTTCCCATGTTGCGACGTCACATAATGTTTGATAACATTCCATTGTTTTTTCTACCAAACAACTCCCTCTGTTTCAATTTATGTGTCTTACTTTCTGTTTAGTCTATTTAAAAAAGAATGTCACTTTCTATATTTAGAAAATCTTTAAATCAAAGATCCTATGTGGCATATTTAAGACCACAAGATCAAAGAGCATTTTGGTACATAACACGCATTTTTAGTTTAAGATCACAAGATTCAGTAGTCTTCTTTGCTTTTTAAAACCTTGTGCCAAGTCAAACTAAGACATAGAAATTGAAATGGAGGGAGAACCTTTTTTATAACCTCTATCAAACTAACCTTTTTAACCATTATTTTAATATTTCTTCAATTAACAGTTTAACACTGTCATTTTATGTTTCTGTATTTTTTTTATTCATTTCCTGATCACTTATAACAAAATTCACTGCGATAGAAAGTAAGAAAAATGAGTTTATGAAAGGCCATAGAGGTTTGCCCAAACTATTGATTCTTTTCAGGTCATCATCTCAAACAAAAAGGGGTTCTGTTAACAGTGATTAGAGTGAAATTGAGCACTGAAGAGAGACATACAGTAGGCTCAGAGCAGTGATGCTGCCTATCTCCTTAGGTATGCTGCCGCGAATGTTGTTCCACATGAAATTCCTTGAAAAAGAAAAAATGAAATCATAATCACCAAAAATTACAGCTGAATAATTATTGTAAAGATATGACATTTCGGCCTAACTAAACTCCAAAATTAGCTCATAAGAAAAGGATTGATTAAGTTCATATGAGCAGACCACTAGTCTATCCTAATCAATGTAGGACTTTAACCCATTCTAACACTCCCCTTCACGTCCAGGCCCAACAAGAGCATGGATTGGAAACCCAAACGGGAATGGACTTGGCACTGAGACCATGTAAAGAATAAAGATATGATACATGATTGTCAAAGTCCATATAAGCACACCATTTGTCTATCCCCAGCCAATGTGAAACTTAAACCCACTCTAACAAAATCAAATGAATGTTATAGGGACTCACAAAATTTCCATATGTTTAAGTTGGCCAAGCTCAGGAGCTAGTGTACCAGATAGGGACAAATTCATCAGACGCCTGCAAATCCACACAAAAAAATTGTAAGCTACAACATAGATTATCTATAAACTCAATCGATAAGAGATCGAAAGGGGAACCCAGTAGGGTTACGTACAATTCTTGAACATGCTGATACCCTTCCGTTTGGTTTTGAATGCAGCGCACAAAAAACCAATGAGTGCATGGGTCTTTCTCCTTCACCCAATTCCTCAAATAGCCCAGTGGATCTTCGAGTCTCCCATGAATGGCCTCTAGCGCCCTCACTGAACATTCCATCAGTAATTAATTACTACTACTACACAATTCGTTGCATCAATTAGGTCACACTCTCACAAATGTGATTTCAGCAAAAACACAGAAGGCATAGAAGTAATATCCTCTGTTTTAAAATTTGGCTAATTTATACCTCTGTGTTACATAATTAGCTCATATCTTTTTTCGAAAAAAATCATTTTAAATATTTTTTTCTTTTTTTTTTTTAAAATAAAAGTCACAATCATTAAGCTCAAAGAAGGAATATCCACTTTCTAAATTCCGTTTGAAAAGTCACATCTAACTGGAATGAGTGTAATTATTAGGGCACTTAGTAATTATACAATCTAATAGTAGTTGTGTTGACGTGTTTTGTTTGTCATCGTATAATTAAATGTATTATTTGTAATTAACAACTTCCTCTATAACTATTCCTTCTGTTCACTTTTATTTGTCATGTTGCGTTTTTCAAAAATTAATTTGATTAGTTTTTAAAATTTAAATTAAATTACATTAATTCAATTTTTTTTAAAAATAGATATTCAAAAATTATACGAAAATTACTACAAATTGTAATTTTTTGCATATCAATATGATTAAAATATACACAGTAAAATATTTGTCAAAGTTCTTATAGTTTGATTCAAAAAAAAAGAAAATTGACAATTAAAAATGAACAAATGGAGTAATTACTTATCAAATTTTTCTTTTTTTACTTGTCCATTTTGACAAATCAAAAAAGGATAAAAAAAAAAAAATTTGCCTATTGTACCCTCAATTAATTTATTCTGAAAAGGATATAACTTATTGAAAATCTTAAATTTTTAATTCATCCACTTCATAATTACTAGGGATAAAATGGTTAACTCATTGTGTCAATTATTGTTTTCTTGTGTGTTAATTTAAAAATGGACAAGTAATTTGGTACGGATGAAATATTAAAGTGCATGAATAGTACTTAGTTTCTTCATTGAAATAGTTGAATGGATAACATCTTAATGATAATATATAAGAATTTGTTATATATCTTAATTATTTAAATTTATTCGAATTCATTAAGATCTCATTTATTTACAACTAATGTATGATATCTTAATCATTTTGATTTCAGTCATTAAATTATTTATCTTTCATATCTGAATCTTAAATATTCATTTAGATTAGCTATTAAAGTGTGTTTTTTTTTCTAAAAAAATGTTACAACCACTTACTAGATTTGATGAATAAGATATGTAACCAAATTTTAATATTATTAAAATATTTGTTCAAAAAAATTAATAACCAATTTCATCCATTTATAGTTATTTCATCGCCTACCATTATTAACTATCCCGTCGCAGTCCACCAGTATTATCAATTATCCCACATTGCCCACTAGGGAACTTCTAGTTGATAGTACCCGCTTCTTAAATAATTTTCATTTTGCTAGTTTAAGGGGCTGTTTGATAGAGTGTATTAGAAAAAATAATGTACACATTAGCTTTGTGTATTACTAATACCTTGTTTGGTATTCTTTTCCAACTTATGTATAACTAAGCCAATCATTAGTTATATACTCTATTGTGTATTAAGGTGTGTATTACTAATATCATGGATTCTTAGGTATTAGTAATGCAATGGTTTTAAATATTAGGGGTGTTCACGGATCGATTTGAATCGATTATTGGTCAAAATCAAAAACAAGCCAACATAATCAGTTTTTAAATTCTCAAAATCAAATATTATATACATTTATCGATTTCTGTTCGATTTGGTTATTGACCATAAGCAAAAATGAGAGAAACAATTCATCTAAAACAAGAAAAAAAGTCATGACAACATTCTATCCAAAACGAAAAATAGTTAGAACGATTGACATTATAGAACTTCGATCACTAAATTTACTATGAATAAAGCTTCAATATTCACCATTTGGCCAAGAAGGAAGAGACAATGACAATTCTAATCCCACCAAAAATTATCATAGACATGCATATACGTGAAAACAATAAGATAAATGTCCTCGTTTTGAACATTTTTGCTTTCATAAATAGATTAAAAATAAATTTTGATGAAAACACATATAAGATCTTTAAAATTGTTTATATAAATAATATATTATGTATGTATAATGATAGAGAAAAGACATAAAGTCACCATTGAAGTTGTCCCGAATTTTCAAAAAGACATCTTAACTTTGTAACAGTCCTATTACCCCACTAAACAATACTGTATCATTTTTCGCTCAGCCCCAAATTTTAAGAAGCAAGTGTGTTCACACACCATTCATTACATGACACGTGTTAATTTAATTTAAAATGTAATTTTTTTTCATTTTAAGTTTTTCTTTTATCTTTTTTTTTCTTTATTTCTCTTACTTTTTGACTTATTTTAATTTTGATTTCATCTTAAATTACACTTCCTCTTCCACCTCCCTCAATTTTCTTTTTTATTCTTCACCTCGCACCCTCACCCCACCCCCACATCAACTTGAACCACTCTCCCATTTTTTTTCTTTTCTTTTTCTTCTTTTTCTCCAGTCAAATTCTTTATTTCGGTCATTTTTTTATAAAAAGGAATTCATACTATTTTCTAGAGTTTATTGAATTATTGATAACAAAACTAATTATTTTTCTAAGAAAATTTAAAATTTTGAAGGCATCATCAATTACTCCTTTTCATATAACTTCAAAATTAGAAATGATAATTTTAAAAGAATCAATGAATTCCCCAAAAAATGAAAGAACTTAATTGAAATCAGATAAAAAAAACTATATGATACTTCCTAATCATCTTGCAATCTAATTGGTTTATTAAATTGTTCGAAATGTAAGAGAATATTTAGATAAAATTTTA
This sequence comes from Solanum bulbocastanum, assembly GCA_037074985.1. Taxonomy (NCBI): domain Eukaryota; kingdom Viridiplantae; phylum Streptophyta; class Magnoliopsida; order Solanales; family Solanaceae; genus Solanum; species Solanum bulbocastanum. Next base: position 42,987,556 of record CM073606.1, on the reverse strand, counting down.
AAATTAAAAAGAGTAAAACTAATAGTAGTAAAAAAAAAAGGAAGGTGAAGTGTTGGTAAAAATTGTGACTTTTGAAAGTGAGAAGCTTTAATAGAGATGACAATGAATTTTTGAAGATGAAAGAAGAAAGAAAGAGAAAAAATATAAAGGAAAAAAGTTAAAATAATAAGAAAAATAAGAAAATATACTTTATAACAACATATTTGTAAAAATAAAATTATATTAGTTATTTATAATATTAGTTCAAGATTGCTTAGTGGGGTAATATGACGCTAGCATAGTTAAGGTGTCTTTTTGAAAATTCGGGACAAGTCGATCATGTGTCACTTTATGTCTTTTCTCATAATGATAAAATATATGTATATAATTTGTCGGTTCGTTTATTTCTTCGATTTTCTCAAACAAAGCCAAATACTATCAGTATTTTAAAATCTAAAACTAAATCAAACCAAATCCAAATAAAATCAGTTTATTTTAGGGGTGAACAAAACCGAACGCAAACTAAACCAAACTGCGAACCGAATCAAACCAAAAAACAAATCGACTAGTGGTTTGGTTTGACTTGGTTTGGTATTGAAAAAAAAAAACTGACTATAATTGGTTTGGTTTGGTTTTAACTAAAAAAAGTCAACCTGAGACCAAACCAACCCAACATTATATATATTTATTTTTAATTTTAGTTTATACAAAAAAATATTTATTAATATATAATTTATATATTTTTCTTAATTTTTCTCACAATTTTATGTTTAATATTAGTGGACTTTGGGATACATAGCTGACTTGCGTCCACTTGTTATTTTTAGGAATAAACAAAAGCTCAAATAAATTATACAATTCAACTAGCCCTATATAATATTCTCTATTTCATTTAACAAAGGTCATTAGGTCAGCAGCTCTTCACCTTCAAAGGCTTAGTCACTGTTAGGTTTTACTCCTTAGCTATTAAAGCATGTATTGAGCTCGTCTTTTCGATTTTAGTTCAAATCATCATTAACTCATCTTAATTTGGGTAAGTAATTGCTACTAACTCGTTTTTAGATATTTTTCTTGTATTTCCATTGTCATCAACATCTCAATTTTGGGTAGTTGAATCATAGATATAAACCTAAAAATTATACATCTTGGTGTCCATATCTATGGTGTGTTAAGCTTAGCAACAAGATGATGAAGAAGATGATAAATTTTTTGTATATAAGTTTCACTTTTTCTCTCTTTACTTATGTTGTTTCAATGCAATGAAAAAGGGGCAAGTGTTCGACTCATTGCTTTTGGTTCCATTTGTATGGAGGTTTTTGTACTGTAAACATCGTGATGGTCCGTAGAGATAAGGAAAAACAAGCAATAGAGATAAAAATTTAAGAGGCTATTAGATTTTGATAGCAGTAGCCAGTAATATACATCAAACTTTTCTAACCAACTATTTTGTATTCCTACTATATTTGTATCTATTTTGATTTCAAAGTAAAATATACTTCTAAGTCTTGTGAACAATACTTGAATGGAAGTTTTTGTTAAGCTTAGCAACAAGATGATGAAGAAGATGATAAATTTTTTGTATATAAGTTTCACTTTTTCTCTCTTTACTTATGTTGTTTCGATGCAATAAAAAAGGGGCAAGTGTTCGACTCATTGCTTTTGGTTCCATTTGTATGGAGGTTTTTGTACTGTAAACATCGTGATGGTCCGCAGAGATAAGGAAAAACAAGCGATAGAGATAAAAATTTAAGAGGCTATTAGATTTTGATAGCAGTAGCCAGTAATATACATCAAACTTTTCTAACCAACTATTTTGTATTCCTACTATATTTGTATCTATTTTGATTTCAAAGTAAAATACACTTCTAAGTCTTGTGAACAATACTTGAATGGAAGTTTTGTTGAAACACAATCTTGTATCAGAATACTAATAACTATTGTTATGTATGTGCAGCAACTTTCTTTTTGGATGGAAACTACACCTTCTGTAATGGATGTAGAGGTGATTATTAATATTCCTTCAACTATGTCGACAATATCTCAATAACAAGGTAAAGTAACTCCATTTAGACGCACACCTCCTAAGAAGCAAAAAAGAGCAACTCCTTCGGTCACTCCTAACTCTAGAACTACAGGTAGAGAAACATCTAAAATTTGGGATCATTTCTCCACGTTTATTGCTAAAGGAGGTAAATTTAGAGCAAAGTGTAATTATTGTACTAAAACATTTGCTGCCGACAGTGTCAATGGGACTACTATGTTATGAAATCATTTAACTGTGAAATGTCTCAAGTCTCCATTTAAGTCCGATAAGAGGCAAACAACATTAAAACCTATCAAAAGATGTTGGCCAGAAGGTGGTTCCACTGAAAAATGGGTGTTTAATATGGATGAAATTAAGAGAGCAATTGCCGAATTTATAATTATTGATGAACAGCTGTTTAGAGCTGTTGAGGGAGAAGGATTCAAAAAATTAATGGCTAAAGCCTTTCCAAATTTTGAAGTACCTTCTCATGTAACTATTGCTCGACATTGTCTAAGGATTTATCAAGAAGAGAAAGAAAAGCTTAAGGAGCTTATAAAAAACCAACGTGTTTGTCTTACCAGTGATATATGGACGTCAATCAGAAATTATACTTATATAGTCATCACTGCACATTGGATTGATGATCAATGGAATCTACAAAAGAGAATTCTTAATTTTTTTCAAACACCATATCACAAAGGTGAGACTATTGCCAGGGGGATTGAGGATTGCTTATTAGGTTGGGGCATTGAGAACTTGTTTACAGTGACCTTGGATAATGCAACCGCAAATGATGCTGCCATTAAGAGTTTAAAGGGGCGTATTGAAGATTGGGAAGGGGTAATGTTTGAAAATCAGTTTTTACATGTTAGATGTAATGCTCATATTTTAAACTTGATTGTAAAAGAGGGGTTGGATGAACAAATTGAGCCTATTTCTCATATAAGAAGTGCTATAAAATGTGTTAGGTCTTTTTTCTTCAAGATTTGCTACTTTTAAGTCCTTTGTTGAGAAAGTTAAGATTGACACCCGTGGTCTTGTAAGTCTGGATGTTGAGACTAGATGAAACTCGACATACACAATGTTGGATAAAGCTTTGAAATTTGAAAAAGCTTTAACAAGAAAGTATGTGGATGACCAGAATTATCAAAAGCAATGCCGAGAAATAAGTACAACAACAAAAAATCCATCAACAGATGATTGGAAGAATGTGAAAGCCTTTTGTGAAGTTTCTTAATATTTTCTATTAGGCAATTTTAAAATTTTCGGGCACCTTATATTCTACTTCTCACTCTTTCTTTCATGATTTTTTCAATCTCCGAAATGATATTATCAAGTATACTAGACATGATGATCTCATTTTGGTTGATATGGCAACAAGAATGAAATCCAAGATGGATAAATATTGGGGTAAGTTTGAGAGTATGAATATGTTACTAATGGTTGCTGTTGTGTTGGATCCTAGATACAAGAAGCAATCTGTAGAGTATATTCTTTCTATTGCATATGGCTCTTTGATGGGAAGATTAAAGTCTCAAGATGTGAGAGATGTTTTGAATCTCTTGTTGACACCCAATTTTGATCGACCTATAATTTTTTTGAAATTGCTATTCAATTAAATACGTATTTTAAAATATATTTTGAATTTAAAATTTTAATCGATTTTTGTCTAAAAAGTATATATTTTAGTATGCATGTTTAACAATATTATCGCAAATATTTTAGTAAAAACGAAATAATTATTTTATTTCAAATGTTTTAAAATTTTAAGTGATTTTTATTATATAAAATATTTTAATATCGGTGGTATTTTAATTGGGTAGCATTTCTTTAAATTCCCTCAAAGTCATTTAAATTTTGGCCTATTTTATTCTAATTCTAGCCTATTCAATTTCAATTATATTTCGATTATAGACACTTTTTATTCCAATTCTAGCCTAATTCATTTCAATTTTAGCCATCTTAAATTCAATTTCAATTTGACTTCATTTCAATCTCGGTCGTCCATGTTTAATTTAAAATCTAGATTAGATCTTAGTCGTTTATTCGATCCGGATCCTACGGCTAGGATCAATTCCCCTTTCTTTCCCTTTTTTTTGAAAAAACAAAATACTCTAAACCCTATCATTTCCTATTTTTCTTCTTCTCATCTCCCCCCATGCAGTCGCCGCCTATTCTCTCACTCGCTGTCGCCGTCTCCGGCGAACCCCTTTCCCCCTCCTCTATTCTCCTAGCAGGTCAGGCGAAGCAGCGGTGAGGGACCGCCAGCGAAGCCTCTATCGCCGGCAGCAGCTCCAAGCGGCGAGGTAACAGCAAGCAGCAGCCATCGGAAGCAACAGGCGCTGCTTTATCCTCCTCTATCTGCTGTTTTGGTTTTCCTCGAGCTGGTAACTCCGACGAGAACCGGCAGCAGATCCAGGTGAGGACTCTGGCGAGGAGCGCCAGACGGCGCCACTTACTTCCTCCTCCCTCTCTCCTTTCCTCTTCTCTTTTTCTCTCCTCTCTTCGCAGGACTACCGTAGCAAACCGCTGGCGAGAAGAGCAGCAGTAGCAATTGCTCCGGCCAGCGGTCTGCAGCAACGACTCTTCGAGCAGCAGTGATGGTGAGACAACGAGACCCCTGCTCGTTGGATTCTTTCTACTCTCGTTCCGGTCAGCAACTCCGGCGAGTGAACAACGTAACGAGCACATCGATGTTCGGCTGGTTTAAAATTTCTGATCCTAATAGGTACTCAGTTTGCATATGAAAAGGGACCCGATTCCTTTGATTTGTTTTACAAGATTCATCGTGATTTCCTGATTTTCCGAACATTGATTCATTTTTAGGTTTATTATGTGCATGCTTAGATTGATTTAAAATTCCGTCCAGAAACTTCAATTTGGGATTATAAATTGTTAATTTTCATTGAATATAGTTGTACCTCAATAAATTCTAGCATGATTAATGGAGTGATGTTATTGAATTAGGTGTTGCTACTTGTTTTTTTTTATGGTATTAGTTTCCTCCCCACAGAATCTGCTATATCTATGTATCAGTTTGTCATATTGATTGACCAATATTTAGCTCGTCAACTTACAAGGTAATAATCTCTTTCCTTTAGTAAAATCCTTATGCTTAATTTATTTAATTTTGACTACAACCTTTAGTTAACATTTCTTACCGTGCTTATTTTTAGACAGAGTTTAGCATGTAAATTTGGTAAAAAATGTGGTGTAATATTATAGATTTCATATGTGATTGAATCCCTGTATGTAATTGTGCTCTTTGCCTTAATTGAATAGCAGTTTCATATAGTTTTCGTATATTTGGCAAAGAATGGCACTGATTTGATTGATCCTTTTCTGTTTACTTGTTTGTTTTATCTGTCTGATTCCCTTTACCTTAATTAAAGATGGCAGACCTTCTTACTTGATTTTATTTGGAATAATAGATGATTGATTGCTTTACCTTATTTAATTAGGTAGATTTAGTTGCATTTATTTGGTAAGGAAATAAATTACGATTCTATTTTTTTTTGGTCCTGTAAAATAAGGAAATATTTAATTGATTCCCCTTTATCCGCTTTCCTTATTTGTTCATATTATAGCAACTATAAAGAGGACTCCTTCCCTCATTGTAAAATCATTCAGACCAAGGCTTACACACTTTAACAAAAAATATACTCTTTGCTCTCTAAAATAATTTCTGGTGAATTCTAAGGACTTTCTCCACTTTGTTTGCTGTGTTCGGGTCGAATAGTGTGGAATCAACTTGTCTTCATTGTTGATTATTATTTTATTGCTTAACCGGTTAGTGTCTTTCACACATGTATTTAATTTGTGCATCTTTAGTTACTTATTGGTATGCATAAGTTCAAAATGAACATTGGTAAATAAAAGGAAGCATCCGGGTGAGTTCTCAATCTCTCGCCGCTCCATGTGATATTATATTTGTCGTCACGCTTTATTTGTCTAAATGCTTATTTTGCTGAAAGTGTATAAAATAAACATGTGCACTGTTGAATCTGCCTATTTAGTGCTATTGTTTTATTATATTATTTTTGCTCGGTATGCTATAAATATTTGTCCGTATATCACTTTAGAAGGTTTGGACTTGATTTCAAGTTCGAAGAGTCGCCAGGGATGGGTCTTTCGAACGAGATTTAGTTTTCATTCGTGTTTATATTTGTATTATTTTATTTGGTGTTGTAATAATTTTGTAGTAACACTCTCTATATATAATATATATATTTGGGGGATCGTCTAAGGGGGGAGGGGATTACGTGATACTTGTTTATTTTATCATAACTTATTAAAAAAAAAAGCATGCTTATAGGATTTTAATTATGTGATAGTTCGTATTTTAATAACATCGCTCTAGATCTAACTAAAAAATAAAAAATAAAACTACTACTGTCATTAATCTTATATTGAATCATGTTTAACTATTTGATCGTGTGTTTAGACTTTAATTGTCCGTGGGAATGCATTTAGTTGATTTACATGACCATATCCTTAATTTTAACAATAAAACTAACTATGTTTATTTCTTGTTTTGTTTCACTCAACCAACTCCCTTGTAATATAAGTTAAGATTGAGTAATGTTATTTCAATAATTGGTTTACATTAGTTTGTTTCTATTGCATCATGCTCATATAGAATTTAGTCAATTTATTAGCCTAATCAATCAGTCCCTAATAGCTTTGCATATTAATCGGGTAATGTAACTAAATACTTTTTGTCATACCATAGTTAATTCATTTAATCAGATTTTATTAGCTTATGTATGTTAAAATTAAGCTAGCATGTGCACATTAAGATACCACGCCCATAGGAGTTACATTTCTTAATATATTATCTGGGTGTAGAAATTATGCATATAGGTTTCGAATGACTTTTGAGTTAGAAATCATGCCTTAGGGTTTATTATTAACTGCTGCATTAACTAACGGAACGTTAAATAAATAAAAAGTATATAATTTTTTCAGCATGTTAAATAACTGAAGTAATTTACTGCATATTTTTGCTCACTGTTAACAATTTCTGCGATATGAATTTTTGGCCATTTAAAACAAGTTAGTCACTATTGCCAGCATGTCATAACAGAATAAAATTATCTTGCATGACTCCTTTCGCATTGTTAGTATTTTTTTTTTAAAAAATAATAATAATAATAATAATAATAATAATAATAAATAAATTTAATCTGCAACTAATTGGCATTGTTTAAAAGTTGCAAATAGTCTGTCTTGATTTTGCCAGTTTTTCTAAATAAATATTGAATCTTCTATTGTCCTAAATATTTTTGCATATGTGGCCGCTTTTCTACTCTATTTTAAAATCAATTAATACAATCTGTTATGTCGCAATTATATGCCCTTTCTAACTGTTATTTTAATACTTGCTAATTATGTACACATACCTAGCATGAAACCTTTCACTAATTGTGTGTGTTTGTTAACATGCTAATAATTAAATTTAGAGGCCAATTTGAGATTGTAAGTGTTAATTGTTGTCCAATGTGTTGGTGTCTAGGTGGGCCTATTAGGATATTTATTTGTCTAAAACCATCCCAATAGTAGTTCAATGCCTCTTGGACATTAAGCGGGTGCGCTAGGCACCTTTTAGGACGAAAAGCATGCGGTGGTGGGGTAGGGGTAGTTTAGGCCCTACGGATATGATGACATCGACTCAGGCTTAAGCGACAAACCTCGGTTTTGTCTTTCCCTATACGGAGGCCTATTGAAATAAAAATGAAAAGTCGAGTGTTGATCCGTAAAGTCCTTCCGAGTCTCTCTTCCCTTTTAGCCCCTTTATGTTGTATAATTATAATTATTTGGGGTAGTTTAATAAAAAATAAAATCTGATTACCCTTTTTACTTGTATAATTTCTGTTTCCTCTCTCATCTCTTTATTAATTGTTTAATATTTATTTGTTATTATGTTATCACGCAGTCTTGCATGCTTAGCTAATTAATTAAAATTAGTAATCTTAACTGTTTATGTATTGTTATCACCTAGTTCGCATATTAATTAAATAATAAATAATGAAGTGGCCTTAATTGCTACTTGTAACCCCCACATAAATTGCATGAGATACGGTCGGGACCCGCATTTGTGGACCTCGAGGGATGCCTAACACCTTCCCCTCGAGGTAACTTGAATCCTTACCCGATCTCTGGTTCGTTAACCTTAGCTAGACTTATTTAGGTTAGATAGGTGCCCTAACACACCTTAATTCGTTAGGTGGAGACTCTTCAATCCACCCAAAATCCAAAAGAGTTGTTAGGTCGTACACCAAAACCCCTTTTTGAGAAAAAACGGGGCGCGACATCTCTTATATAATCACTACAATTGTTCTTGCTCTAAAGATCCTACCAAAAATATTGAAAATGATAATTGTGTGATGGGCGAATCTAGTGATTTGCTGCAATCTCAATGGGAGAAACACATGAAAAAAGAGGGATTTGTTGTAAAAAAATATGATCTGGAAATATACTTGAAAGATGATGTAGTGAAGATCAATGATTTTAATATTTTGAGTTGGTGGAAAGTTTCGTCCAATAGGTACCCATGATTGTTGCGAAAATTGCTAGGGATATCCTTTCTATTCCTATTTCTACTGTTGCAACTGAGTCAGCTTTTAATACAGGTGGTCGAATTCTTGATAGTTATCGAAGTTCTTTATCTCCAAAAAGGGTAGAAGCACTTATTTGCACTCAACAATGGCTATGATCGCCTTCTAAAGAATGCAAACTTGAAGATATATTAGAGGAAGTCCAGAAAATTGAGGAAATTAAAGAAGGTAACTTTATATATTCAAATTGTTATATAAAATGATTCTGCTTTTGAATTTTATTTAGTATTCAATTTGTTTCAATTCTTTCAAAATACCCTGACTCACCTTTGAGGATTGATTAGCCAGTTGATGTACTTTAATTTCACTACATGGAACAAAGGTATTAGTTCATTCTTTTGTGATTGTTAATTGCCAAATTACTATTTGCTCTAAATAGTAATAAGAACTAAGGACTAAACATCATCTTAGTTAATCCATTGCTTATCAACTTAATTGATTTGTATTGTCTACTTTGTAGATGTAGACTATGGTTTTTGGAAAATATGTATAGAAGATCTCACTTCAAAAATGTTTTGTTCCTCTAGGTACAAGGTCCTAGGTTGTAAGTAATGATGGTGTAGAATTTAAAGATTTGAATGTAGATAACTCATATTAACTTTTGTCGACAATATTTTGACTATGGAAATTGTTTAAGCCACTATGTTACTTTCATGAATTTCTTTAATGTATAATGAATCACTCTTGATTATTGATACTAATTTATGATTTGTCCAAAATAGTAATAGTAGTAATTTTTTTGAGAATTTGTGTTCCAAATAGAATGGAGAATTGCCTATTGAACTCATGGGCTTGCAATGCCAAAAGAAACTACCGAATGCTTTTCTAGGATAAAAAATCATGATAATGTTCAACGTTTTTTTTAAATCACTTAAAGAACACAAGCTCTTTAGTCTTTATCAAAAAACCCAAGAAAACCCGAATAACCTGAGAAAATCGAATAACCCAAGTCCGACTATTGTTGGTTTGGTTTGGTTTATATATATTTTAACCCGATACAAATGGTTTGATTTGATTTTTAAAAAACCCGAACCAATCCGGTGATGTACACCCCTAGCTTATTCAATCAATTTGGTTTGATTTTCCAGTTTGAATCGGTTTTTATCTAAATTGTGAATACCCCTAGTTTTAATGCATGCAATAGAATGGTTAAAGACACAATTGTCCCTTATAATCATTTTTTATATCTTTTTCATCATAATTGTGAAGGGTATCTTTGTAAATAAAACTTTTTATGCAATACATGTTATTTTTAATGCACCAAATCAAACAATACATAAAAATAGTCTATCTATAATTAATGCAAACATTACTAATATAAACATTACTAATATACTTTATTTAGCATTATTTTTATATACTCTACTAAACGAACCTTTACAAATATCATTAACTAGCTCGACAATCACAAGAGGAGGAAATAATTAAATTACCTTCTTTTGGATCAGTGATCATTTCTTGTCCATAAGCAGAGAAACATGTTGAAAGAGTCACAACCAGCAATATTATTGCCTTCTCTCTTCTGCCTCTTTCCATCTTTAAATATTTTTAAGCCAAAAAAAAAATAGGTTAGTTTTTAGAGACGGATTAAAGATTTAAAGTTAAAAAGATTTCGAATTCTCCTTTTAGTTATAGGATTTTCTTGATAAACTTTAGTTATAAAATTTGCCATTTGATATTTATATACTACATTTAAGGATTACAAATATAGAATCTAATTAGGAAAAGGCTATTACATTTATCCGAATCCATGCACAATATCTTGTACAAAATTTAATTTCCAAAAGTAAATTATTGAATCACTTACCAGAAACCTTAAAGAGATTGTGGAAAATAGTAAAATGTTGCATAATTGGTAGGAAAATAGTAGTACCATTTTAAACTTAGGTGAGAGTTGATCATAATGAGTTCAAGTTCTTTACTAGAATTGATTTTCCATAGGATCATTCAAATAATACTTATTATTGCAAAAAGTATTGTTATATTCTTCTATAAAGATATTGAAATTAAAAACAGTATGACATTTTTAAAAAATTATGTAATGTCGTAATCTTCTTGTAAACTGATAATGTTAATTTCAAGAAAATATAAGAAAATCAGCACAAAGGTTTAATTATAACCCTTTTTTGTTTTGTTATTTTTCATTCTTGATAGTATCTTTAATTCATTCCTTTTATCTTCCTTTATAGAGAATTTTTGGATTTCAAAATAGATATAAAGAGAAAGGAAAATGAGAGTAATTGTGAAAGTATTTCTTTTAAAATGCTGAAAGCAAAAAATATAATTTTAGTGTCTTTGATGTATTTTATAAAACAAACTATTTTAACTCAAACCACATGAAATCACCATATCTCAGAGTGAAATAGAAGTAGCTATTGATTTCAACTCTGATTTAGACTTTTTTTTTTTCCTTTTTTAAAATCCTTAATCAGACCCATTTTAAAAATATATTCCTACATGAAAAAATATATAAAAAAACAATAGAAATGTTACACAAAAATATTTCTATTATTGTCGTATAATATATCCAAATTGGTATTCTCTCTCACACATTTATACTGATTTAAATTTTACCGAAATTTCATGAAAAATTTAAAAAGATAATAATTAAAATGCACGAACACAAACACTTTAATTTGTGTGAGAAAAGAGCGAGAGAATTATTATAATATATGTCAACAATATCATCTTCAGATTAAGGAAAAAATCACCTACAATGAAAATTTGAAGATATCTTCCAAATAAAATAACTTAAGTCTGATTAACGAATTTATGCACAATTAACCTGCAAAAAAAAAAACAACAAATCTAAAATCAATAAAATAGGAAATAAAAACAGAAAAGAGTTATAACAATTGATATTGCAATTTTAAGTATTTCTAATTGGGAAAGGTCTCAGATACATATCTAAAACACAAAATTTACCTAAAATCAAGAAAATAAGAAAGAGCAGACTAAGAAAGCTGGAATTTGGAAAAAAAAAAAAAAAACAGAATAGATAAAGGAAAACTGGGAAAATTTATTGAAGCAATCAAGTATTTGTGTGGACTTCATGCGATGACTCTTCATTATCAATTTATTACGATCAATTATTGCCTTCAAAATGAGGTGACTATACTCATTAAATGACCAGAGAAGCATCGAAAACATTTCTAAATTTTGAATTATTAATTTAGTTTCTATTCCTGATTTCCTGAATTATTAATTACCTTAAAAATATTTTTTTATTTGACTAACTGAACTTAAATACACTCAACCTTGCAACACGAGTGAAATATGCCCCTAAGGTCACGCCAAGTTTAATTTAAGGGTGCTTTCAACACTTTTATAGACTTTTTATTAAGAGTCACATGCTCCTACAAAAGTATTACGAAATATTATATAAGTAATAAAAATGATATTCTTATTGACATATTCAAAGAAGTGAAGTTTTAATTTTATTTTTAAACACTTTTAGAATAATTTTGATAGTTATGTCGCAATTGATTCTATTGAAATGAAAAGATTTTTACAACTAAAACATTTGTATCATATCATATACGTAGGCGTGCCACTACAAATCAGAATTCCTTTTTAATTTATTCATTTTCAAAACTAGCCTTCCTTTTTCATGAAAAATTGTGACTTTTACAAAGAGTTACAGCTTTTATGAAAAGTTGTGACTTTTATGAAAGGTTGTGACCTTTCCGAAGGGTTGTAACTTTTTAAAAGAGTTGTGACCTTTTCGATAAGGCACGCTAAGAATTTGTTCAGACTATCCTTTTGTTGTCTATAAATAGAGTTATTTCCTGCCACTATTATTTGTAAGTGTTTTTTTCCACTGTAGGGTAGTCGAATTCAAATACATTAATGAAGCTTCATATGAAGTTTGTTTCATTTCTCAAAGTTTTCTTCTTGCTATTTCATGGAGCTTAATATTTACTATAAGTCATAGTGATTCGTGTAATTATGACAATTTCTTTTTGCTATTTTGGTGACTTTTTTTAACTGTCTTAAAAATTTCAGCAAAGATGATTGAAAATTGATCTTCTCTTTTGTCCCTTTCTACAAGTTTCTTCGTATAAACAAAGAATATTGATTTTGATTGCAATGCGACATTACTACTCGTGCACCTCTCATTCCACAACTCATAACGTTGTTGAAATTGTTGAATTCATTACATTTGGTTCTTTAGTAAACAAAACTTTTATTTCTACCACTATTATTTGTAGTTTTTTTTTTTTTTTGCTATAGGGGAGTCGAATTCAAATACATTAGTTAAACTTCTTATGAAGTGTGTTTCATTCCTCAAAATTTTCTTCCTCATATTTCATGAAGCTTAATCTGTTACTATAAGTCATAGTGATTCATGTGTCTATTGCAATTTCTATTTGCTATTTGATAACTTTTTCTGAATTCTGTTAAAAATTCCAGTGAGGATGATTGAATATTTATCTTTTCTTTTGTTCCTTTCTAAAGGTTTTTTCATATAATTTTTGGGAAAATTGCTTGTGGGTTGTGCTATATTTGATAGCACACAACAACAAATATGTGATAACTAATACGAAACCAGTGATGAAGTTTGTTAAAAGAAGCAAACAATTTGCTCTCTTGCTTACCACATTTAGTATATTATTTTGATTGTTTTTTCTTAGGTACAAACAATTTGTATGTCATTGCATTCTTCCTAGAATATTAGTATAGACACAATTAGTTCACTTCTTTTGTCACAAGTTAAATAATCTGTCAGATTTCTTCGTCTCTTATTTTTTGGCATAATAAGAGATCAAGTTTTCTTGAAACAAACAAATGTCCAAAATACACTATAACATAAATAATCTTTATCGGCAATAAATATGCACATTAACAAAGAGTGCTAGATCCTTTACCGACATTAAATAATTGTCATTAGATTCAATGTTGCTATAAACTTTAGGGATTTTTATAGAGAGTACCAATTGCCTCTAAAAATACATATTTAACGACAATTAAGCTATTAATTGCTGTTACAGATCATTTTTACTATAGTGATAACTCTTTATGATACTAACAATCTTTTTAAAAAATATGTAAACTTGGATACAACCAGATAGACTATCTTTTTGAAAAATATGCTTAGCAACATGCCTTTTGCTAGGAAAGTAAGATTGTCTTTATTATTATTTGTGGATATTTGTGAGTTCAAGTGTTCACAAAATTATGTTGTGAGATTTTAATATGTTATGTGTTAAAATTTTGGTTTAGAATATCTAGTTGTGAATAGTTCCATTCAGATGTCACCTACTGCTTGGTTGATAATTGTATTAATTCTTTGTAACTGCATACTATAACCATAACAATAACTATGGTTCAATTCCAAATAACTTGGGGACAGTGATATGAAATCTAAGCAATAGTAACGACTACTTTGAGACAATGAGGAATAACATTTATGATACTAACAATCTTAGGGTCATTTTTAATATATACATGATACGTCATACTATAATAAAAATAGATTGATGGAGGTTCACAAGAAATAAGCTGAAGGTCTTCCATTTGAGTTTAGTTAATTATGTTCTTGTATGGACGTGATGTTCCACTTTACTTGGGAGTGTTGTTGTTCGAGGCTTTTTGGTCTCTTATGTCTGATGTTGTTCGTTCTAACTTTTTGGAATTGATCAAATTTCATTACTTCTGACCAACTATTTCTATGGAGATTTTCTTACACTTCTTTCTTATACTTAAAATCTCTCTCTGACTCATAATTTTTCTATAACAAAAACAAAAATTAAAAATATAGCACTTTGAGATTTCGAAGGAGCGCTTTGCATTAAGATAAAATATTCTTGACAAATTAGTCTATGTATCGAAAATATGAATATGATCGAATGATCATATGTAAGCTTAATAAAATAGTTCAATCCCGTGCGAAGCACGGGTAATTTACCTACTATATATATAAAAGGGAACCCTAGGCCCGCTACGTGGCGCCACCACAAACAATGATTCTCTTTTAATTTATTTATTTCCAAAATTAGCCTTCCCCTTTCATTAAAAGTTGCGACTTTTATGAAAAGTTGTGACTTTTCCAAAGAGTTGTGACCTTTCCGGTAAGGCACAATGAACATATGTTCACACTATCCTTTGTTGTCTTTAAATAGAGGGGTTCCCTCACATTTTAAAACAACAAAAATTTTGAAATACTTCTTCTTTTTCTTCTGCACAATTAAATATTTGATTCTAAACTTCTTCTTCTTCTTCTGGACAATAAAATATTTATGTACTTTGCTCCTATTGAGTGGCTTACTGACACTACTGTTTTTGAATCATTACACTGGTGAATAAAATTGTTTCATCTTGAGATGATCTATTTCTTTAAACCTCGGATACTAGAGGGGAATGATTTTCTTATGGAGACACTGTGCATTCAGTGAGATCGATTTTTCCTTTCTGTTTCATTCTATTGTTACAGATCCTGGTATGTTTTTTTTTATATAGTCATTAATTTATGTTTATGATATTAATTGTTGTTTTTGAGTACATGTTTTAAACTTTGTTGTTTATGTTTCTGTAAAATTATTGTTATAAGTATTTGTTAGTACAAACTCTATGTATATCCAACTATTGCAGATTCACAAATTGCTTCTTACAGAATACATTAATTTACAACATTATCCAAAGAAATCTTTTCTTCTCCAAGAGATCAAGCCTAAAAATTTATATGATTTTTTTTTGCTTTCATAATAATGTTAATATTAAAAAGAGTAAAATAATAATAATAATAGGGAATCAAATGATAGAATTAAAACTAACAATTAATTACAATTATATGATACACAATGATGACTATTCTCTCACATCAAAGTACTTTTTAAAACCTTTTCCCCATTATCCCTTACTTCTCTTTCATCATTTTAAGGATCCTTAATGTTTTGTTTGTGCAGAACTTCAATTCCAAAACACTATCATAACTATATTACATATGAAATTTGGATTTTTAAAGATTGCAATTTAATTTTAAAACACATAATGACTACATAGTACTTATTGGTATATCATATGATTATGGAACCTTTGCTCTAGATAAACACATTAGTTTTATATATATATATATATATAATATAATATTTAATATTTTGAAAGTAATTGAAAGTGTTATACTAACGAAATTTACAAAGAAGAAAATTGAAAAAAATACTTATTTGATTCTCTAATTAAAGACATTATGTAACCATGAATATGGATGCAAAAAAAATAAAATAAAGAACTAACCTTGTATTTTCAAAATGAATCAGTAAAATGAAATAATGTAAATTAGGAGAAAATAGTGTTATGATTTGTAATTTTGCCTTTTTTTTAAATAAAATAAATTGTAAACTACAATAGAATAACCTATATACTCTTAAAACAGATTTATATAAAAGTACTATAACATCAATAAATAAGAAAAGTTCTATTCTAATAAATTTTAGAGAAGAATGTTCTAACCACGCGAAACGCGGGCCCATTTACTAGTTGTTATATAATGTACAATAAGTCAATAATTTATGTATGTTCATTCTTGCCTTACAAAATATTACAAGAAATATTATACCGTCAATTGAAAAAGAAAAATTAATTAATAAGAATTTTATGAGAATATAATATATATATATATATAAAATTAGGTAGTGTAACTCTCTTTTCTGAATTTGTAGTTTTAGATATTTATTCTATTGAGCCAATCTTGACTCGAGCATGTATGCCAAAAACAAGCAAAGAATTAGAAAAAAGAGGATAAGGCGCTAAATCTCGATTAAACCCACCAGTACGGTCAGATCTCCTGCAATCTTAATTGTGGTGCGCCAGGAGAGGCTAAAAGTTGTTCAAATATGGCGAATCAAGGCATTGATACTTCATCTGCAAGAAAAGGCTCAATCACTCATGTAATCTTTGACATGGATGGACTTCTTCTAGGTATCAATATGTATAAGATCTCACTTGCATTTTGCTCTCCTACCCTCTTTCCTTTGCTTTAATTTATTTCACAAATCTGAATGAACTGAGAATGCAATGCGTAATGTGCTCGTGGGAATTGCCTATAAGTAGAGTAGAGTTTCTGACGGATTGATGTAATCTTGGTATGCAATCGTTTGCTAAAATTGTTCTTTGGATGTTGTATAATTTCTGATCATTTGAGAATTGGGAGTGAAATTCAAAATTTGAGTGTGATGCGTTCTACCCTTGTTGTTCTTCGGAGGAGATGAATAAGTATGCTAATGAACACTATTGATTGAAAATGAAGAGTTAGAATACTTTAACTTTTGATGTTATACAGTGTCAGATTTAGGATTTGTAAAGATAGGATGGGGAACTCAGACGGCCACTGAAGTAATTATGCAAAGCATTTTCAAAATTTAGAAAATCATTTTGAAGGGTGAAATAGCATTCTTGGAAGATGATTGACGTGCAGTGTGCCTAAAAGAAAAAACTGAGCCGCTGCTTGAAGGAATTATCTGACTTGGAATTTGAAGTTGCCTTTGCTAGTGATGCCAAAAGTTGTCAATTATATTTGATAGGTGAACAAATCCATAATTCTGGTCACTTTAAGTGAGTCCCTGTGGGCTGACCATTAGACCATCTCTTTTGATATATTCTGTTATGCTTTTCTTTATAGATAGACTATGCCACTCCACATTCCAGTAAAGATGGTATGATGGGTGTGTTCCTCCATCACGTGTACACGTTTGTATGTCTATGCCTTTCTGATATGACATCACATATCTGGCGCATAAGGTACTCAAGAACTAAGACATTTCTCACGTATCAACGAAAACACAGTGCATTTTTGATTATTTTTTCCCTAATCAAGAGGAATTAAGAGTAAATTACAGAGACTTGGTGGTTCTGAAAACATGTCACTATAGCAGAGAATTCCGTTCTTGACTTCTTTCTGTAAACAATATAAGTTCTTTGACTATATATTCTGCTAATTGGAAAAATCAATAAATTATGTAGGATTGGTGGTTCTAAAGCATGTCACCGTAGCTGAGAATTGCATTCTTTTTGTAAATTATATATTACTCACTGCCTGTACGTGGTTATGATTTTTAGTCAGTAAAAACCTTAACCTTATACTGGTGTGCGTCTGTAGAAGAAAAGTTAGCAATAGGACAGTCGGAGAAAGTTCCTTCCACTGTGCACTGTCTTATCTTTTACGAATTCTTCTTTCTGGAGATGTACAAAACTACAATCAACTCTTATACCTAAGACAGTTTGTTGTGCTCCCTAATCTAGTTCACTCTTTATCAACCAAAAGGAAAAAAAATCTAGTTCCCTTGTTCTCTCAAAGCAACAGTAAGACCGATGTTGATTTATTATAGGGGATCTTAAAGTTTAGGAAAGGATGCATGGACTGGTTCATTTGAATTTTTTGTGACGTCATTTTGTTTTTTACTTTAGGTGTTTTCTTATTTGGATTTCCTATTGCTACCCAAGTTATGTAACTTAAATAACCACAAAATTCACACAGCCAAATCTTTTATGCCTCTTTGTGTATAGCTATGTGGTTTGACCACAGCAGACATTATTTGATATGTACTTATCCCATCACCTGATATATTTAGACACTGCAGTCTGTTTTAGAAAATAAAAGAGCTTCTAAGGATGGAAGCAAATAAGTAACGGTAAGAAGGTGTGAGGGTAGATTGTTAACATAGGGGATCAAAGGGAAGATTGATATTTACCAGGCCTTTCCTGTTTGTTATATTCTATTGGAAAGAAACAAGTGAATCTTTGTGTGGTCGAATAGATGCTACTTGAAGACAAATGTTGGTTGACTAGCTTCTTCTTTTGTGTATCAGACACCGAGAAATTCTATACGGAGGTCCAGGAGATTATACTTGCTAGGTATAATAAGACATTTGATTGGTCACTCAAGGCAAAAATGATGGGGAAGAAGGCAATAGAGGCTGCCAGGGTCTTTGTTGAAGAGACAGGAATAAGTGATTCACTTACAGCCGAAGATTTTCTTGTAGAGAGAGAGGAAATGTTGCAGAAAATGTTCCCCACAAGCGACCTCATGCCAGGTACAATTTTAATAAGCACAGCAGAGAATATTTTTGTTTATTCATTTCTCAAGTTTCAGCTTTCTCACCCTACCTCAGTTCTGTTCATAAGAGGAGCAGACATTTGCACATGTAAAACTTATGGAATTGACTATTTATCTTACATGGCAAAAATTTGTGGATCTTGATCAAATATTCAAATCAATTTCTTCACTTTCTATATAACCTTCTTGACTGAAGACGTAACAGTACTATATATGGTTTCCCTTTGAAAGAGAGTTCTGATTTTCATATTATATATATGGATAGATATCGTAATGTTAAAATCAGTGGCGGAGCCACCTTAGAGTTGGGGGTTTCATCCGAACCCCCTTCGGCGAAAAATTATATTATTTATATATGGTTAAAATAATTTTTTAGGTATATACAATAGATGTCGAACCCCCTTTGACTACTTTGTGTATCTACTTTTTTTAGATTTTGAACACCCTTATTATAAATCCTGGCTCCATCACTAGTTAAAATAATATACATATATATAAATTATGCAGTTTACCTCCCATATAGGCATCCAAATAGGACTGAACCCTTTGTCAGGCTATTGTTTCCTCAAAATTATGAAGTAAGACATCAGTTTCTCCACAATATCATTTTTTCTGGTTGTATGAAGAATTTTAGGGCCAGAACAAATGTGTGATCAATCATACTACTTTTTATCTATTATTTTCCGTATTGGAGCATTTAACTCCCACGTATACTTTTACCTTCATAACTTGTGCAAAAAGCACAGGGGAAGTATAATTCTGGGGAAGTATAATTGATCCAGTAGATGTTGAATTTAATTCTGTATAGTCTTAAATAGACATCCAGTCAGAGGTGGAACATTTTTCTGTTATATCTGGTAATCCTTTCAATATTCAAGTTGGATTCTATACTTTCTATTTATGAAAAAGAAAAGAGCGGTGGAGGTGGTGGTTATGTTTTCATGAATCTCTGTTGAAGCAAGATCTTATCCTTCAACATTCCAAATTTTGCTGAGGAAGTAACCAGTTCTTAAGGATGAGACACCCATATTGCATGAACAGACACAGCTGCTAATGGGGTTTCAACCCTTACTCTTTATCTCCATCTTTTCCTGCTAATAGGGCCTAGCTTATACACATTTTTACGAAGAGCTACCAATAGAGGATAATTTTAACTGGTTTTAATTTTTAAAGTTTTGGAGAGGCTTTTCTTTACTTGATGGAAATAGCTCAGTTTTCTTTCTTCACCCAAAGTATAACCAGGGACACGTAATCTCTACTTCTCTAGATGCATAATAAAAGGTTCCTCCATAACATTTATGCTATATTTTTCATATTAAAGCCTTGAAACTGTCCCTGGGGATGACCTAGATGTTGAGAGCCAGAGTAACAACTTGATCAATTAATATTCAAATCTCATCGGAGGCAACCTATGTTGAAACTTCCAAAATTTGTCTATGCTTTGGTCGGTAGAGTTATCCGGCACCTGTGCTAGTGGGAGATAGTAGGTACCAAAGGAATTTTAGTCAAGGTGTATTGCAAGCTAGCCTCAACAGAGTTGTGATTTAAAAAAAAAGTTTAAACCTTGAAACTTGAGAAAAGAAAAGCTTATTTTTAAGTGACTTGGAACATATAATTTCCTAGATATCAAGGAAAACACCTTCATTACCCTCTTGTGGTATACACTTCAGAGTTGGAAAACCTTTTGCTGCAAACATGAGAAATGATTTTCAGAGGTTTCTTTTTGCTCCTACCAAAGCATTGGTAAATGATTAGTTTGACTGTTCAATACGTGTATTCTGCATCTTTTCAACTTGTTGCAAAAATTTCACCATTTGAGAGGTCACTATGCATAAAGATTGAAATGAACAATAGTCAATATGTAGAATGTATATGCTAATCTTCATACTTAATATCCACTCTACTTCAGAAACAATTGTTCTAAACTAACATTACTAGAGGCACAAAACTTGAAAACATAATTATCCAAGATGGGTTACCTATCAACTTGACAATCCCTTGCAAGAATTACAGCATGATCATAAATCTAATTCCTTATTCTCCTTACATGTGAATCCTATCCAACAACTTCTTGAATAATTATGTTTTCAAGTTCTTGCATCCAATAATGTTAGTTTAGAACAATTGTTTCTGAAGTAGAGTGGATATTAAGTATGAAGACTAGCATATAAATACTACATATTGTTCATTTCAGTCTTTTAATTTCATTTAATGCAAAATTGGATTAGTATACATGAACATCTTTGCTTGTTTTAAGTTTTTGTCCTGTTATAGGGGCCAGCCGCTTCATTCAACACCTTCATGAAAATGGGATACCATTTTGTGTTGCTACGGGGTATGTCATCTTCTTTTAGTTTTGTTCACTAGAAAGTTTACCATTGGTGGCATAATTAGTATAGCAAGTAGAAGTGTAAGAATTAACATATGCTAAGATAATGTTTCAGAAGTAAGATTCAAAAAGTGAACTAATATAAATGCATTTTCAGTACTCACACGCGGCACTTTGATCTGAAAACTCAAAGACACAGTGAACTTTTTTCACTAATGCATCATATCGTTCGTGGCGATGATCCAGAAGTTAAACAAGGGAAGCCATCACCTGATATATTCCTTGCAGCTGCAAGCAGATTTGAGGTAATTCTCTGATTTTTGTTTTTCTAGATTGTGTATATCCTGAGAGATCTCGCAGCTATGATGCTTATCCTTCTCTTGGTTAGTCTTCTATTACATAGACCTCCCTTAGTATGGTCTAACTGATAATTTACCTACTAGACTATTCAAATATGCCTGTTTCTGTTGGCTTGGTTCTTATATCAAACTTCAAATAATGTTATTTTCTTAGAAAAAGAAACTTTTCTCTGTGAGCTATTTACGGTGATGCAGTGATCAAACACATTAGTCATCTTCCAAATGAAAAAGTAAAGTCAATGATTTTTGTTAGGATGTTGCATTGTTTTGCCATCTCAGAAGTTAAATTTATGAATCTGACTTGCTCATATCAATCCAACCCTCCTCCTCTGCATGTTCTACAGTTGTCTTGCCATCTTCAACTTCAACTAATCAAGGTGCTGCACGATATTGTAACGTATCAGCAAAAAAGTATAAAAAAGTTCTATATACAAATATACATTTATGTGATGTAGTTTGGCTTAGTACAGAACTTAAGAAAGAAAGAAAGACTTTTGAAACTTGTGGTCTAAAATAAGTAATAGATGTTTGTGTGACTATAAATCATTTCATTAAGGGTAAAGTAGGTATTTTAAAGTTAAATTGTTACTGAATATAGAAATTTGTCATTCTTTTTGGGACCGACTAAAACGGAAAGTGAGTCATATAAATTGGGACATAGGGAGTATGATTCCCCTTCCTTGCTCCATTCCCCAATATAACCTAGTTAAGTGAGCGTCAGCATCAAGGCACACAGCGTTGTGTCGGAGAACCGTTAAGTCTAACCCATCTCGAATCAGCGGAACTTGTATTTTCTGGACATTGATGTCAGCAAAGTCCGTTCACAAGATTAGTTTTCTGTCCCTTCCATCTCCATTCACCAATCTTAACCCTGGCAACCTCTATATCAGATGGAAATTCCAAAAGAAATTTGCATTGATCATTTCAACAACCCCAAGCTTTGATGCTCCCAGCTTCTTCTGGCAGCATTACTTGTCTTTTACTCCTTCCATGGACTGTCACTGTCCTTCTGTTTATAAAAGTTTATCTGAAGTTATATTTGAAAAATATGTATTTTGATTATTCAAAACTCAACATGGAAACTTTTTGGGATAGACGGTGTATTTAAAAGAGAAAAACTGGGTCCCATGTGATTTTTATATGGTATAGTATGTTTAAGAAGTTCTCTTTTTAGGAAGGACACTATTTTGGGATAAACTAAAATGGGAAAAAGGACAAATATACCCCCGAATTTTGATAAATGGTACGTCTATGCCCTCCGTTATACTTTCGGGTTGTGTATACCCTTACCGTCAATGTTTTGGTACGTATATACCCTTAATTTAAACGGAGGGACACGTGTCATGATCTTAATGGTCTATGTGACAGGTGTCATGATCTTAATGGTCCATTAAGATCATGACACGTGTCACATAGACCATTAAGATCATGACACGTGTCCCTCCGTTTAAATTAAGGGTATATACGTACCAAAACATTGACGGTAAGGGTATACACAACCCGAAAGTATAACGGAGGGCATAGACGTACCATTTATCAAAATTCGGGGGTATATTTGTCCTTTTTCCCAACTAAAATTGGAAGGTGGGGCATTTGATTTGAAGCGGAGCATATATAACATGTAAAATTTCTAGGACGTTTTACTACCGAAAGGCAAAATCTGTTTCCAAAATTGTACAGTGAGAGACTACTTTTTCTGAATGTACAAGCCTTTAGGGAAAAAATTAAGTTTACACTATTTTTGTTACCAAATCTGAGAAAGTTAAGTGTAATTTGTGAAACTAGAATGGAGATCCTTCAGATATGGAAAAGTAGAAATATGGTCAGTATAGGTAGTCAATTATGAAATATCAAGGATTCCTATGAGCTGTATTCTTTATGTTTAATATGGACAGGGTGGACCAGTAGATCCACAGAGGATTCTTGTATTTGAAGATGCGCCATCTGGTGTCCTTGCAGCCAAGAATGCTGGAATGTAAGTCTATCACCCAAAATTTTAATGTCGGGTGATATGATTTTGATTTTCTTCTAGTAGAATAACTTGAGAGAACTACATGATTACTTTCGAACTAAGTGCCTCTTTTGTTGAGTGAAATTTCACTTCATTTTCTATGATTTTAAGGAGTTTAGATACCAACTCTCCTTGCACTTTCCTGTAAATGCTTGCTCAACTGCATATCTTTTATTTTGTTTTTTTAACCGTATGGTTTTTTGTCTTAGTTATTACTATGAATATGTTGCTCTCTGTCAGCAGTCTTATGTACTTAACGTCCTGTGCAAAAGGTTACACTGATTGGTTTCAACATGTAAGTAGTTTGCCTTTTATATTTCATCTAGATTTATGTCTCAACAATTTGGCATTAAGTAGTTGATTAACTCGTAGGTGTTAATCTCTTGAAGATAACATCTAGTAATTGAGAAAACAATATGATTTTGGTCTGGTTCTTGGATTCAGAGCACTCCTTCCGGATCTTGCTTTTTTCTTCCTCCTATTTTGGGGTTTTGTCTTGACTTTCAAGAATCTCTTTCAACCTATCAACATTGCAAGTGATTTCTGGTGTTCTATTTTTCTGTCTGGTTTATAATCTCCTTTGGGATCATTCGATAATCTAAAAGATACATATTACTATTATTCCATCCTCAACTGACCTCAGTTAGCTACTTCACCAGGACCCTGAATTTTCTATGACACCCACACAAACACCTAGTTTTGCCTGTAATGGATAGAGGATATTCCTTGTTTGGGTCCTTACATATGCAGACCCAAATCTCTTGCTAGTAGTGATCATTAGAGTCCTTGTAACATGATCCCTTTTTGGTGTTTGCTCTGGTTTCCTGTGTTTTCCTAATAGTTTTCCTGCTTTGTACTATGAAGCTATGTTTTTTCCTTAATTTAATTTCTTCAGGTCTGGAATGTCAACAGTTTTCATGAGTTTGAACTTGCTCATATTTGTTTGCTACTATTATTTCTGCATTTTTTGGGTCCTATGAGGCATGATTAAATGCCAATAACATGCTTTGGCTACTAAAATCCCCAAAGTTCTGTTCGTTGATAAGGGTTTCTTCTGGTAGATGTAACAACCTATGCCAAGTGGGTCCTGAAGTGGCATTAAGATTATCATTGTTTTTGATATAGAAGATCACTTGGTTGCATTTTGGTCTCTTTTATTCGCGGTTCATTGCATTAATGTTCTTATGAGAAAAGTGAAGGTATAGATATATAGTTGTCATAGGAATGTATAAAGCTCTGGTTGCGCTATCATCTACTGACTTGGGTTTTCTGTTACTGCATGCAGGTCAGTGGTTATGGTTCCAGATGCAAGGTTGGATAGTCAGTATCATCAAGTCGCTGATCAGGTTTTGAATTCTTTACTTGATTTCTGCCCAGCCGATTGGGGATTGCCTCCATTTGAAAATGCATCAACTAAACTCGATTAGTTTAGGTTGATCATGATCCTAAAGTTCCCAAACAGAGCCTATTATGAGTTCAAAATTCAGATTTTGGGGGTTTGCCTCTAGTGTTATTCATAGAATATTCAGCTTCAATTATTTATTTTAGATACTAAAGGTCCCTTAATGTTGAAATGAAGAAACTATGGATTTGTTGTATTGCAACTCATGTATGCCCGCATGATATTTCTTTTGATATGGTAAACTCCATTCTCCCAATATTCAATTCCAGCAGGCAAGTGGCCCTTTTTACCTAGTAGGTTATCTCTCCCTTGTCATATGGAGTTGCATGTCAAAAGTCTCAAATGTAGTCCTCTACCCATTGGCGGAGTTCTTCTGCTCTAATCTTCGAAATAGAAGGTCAGCTGACTGAGGAGTTAGTACTGATTCATGCAAAGATTCTCCTTTGAAGCTGGAGTAAGGAATTGTCCACCTCATCACCCCGAAGAGCAGTGGCTCTGTTGTTTTGCACGCCTACAGAGAGAGACTCCAAAAGTACCGACGCTCAATCGAAAGAAAGAGCAATCAACTATATGCTTAACTCATGCCCCAGGAATCCCTAGACATAGAGAGAGGGTACGAGCTAATCTTTTACTAGAGGGAAAGCTGGCGAAAAGCATAGAGCGTGTGTGCTACGCTCTCGCCCTCCTTCCATCCGCGAAGCTGAGGCGGGAGAAAAAGCGTAATTCCCCAGTGTCATAAAATGTCAAGAGTCATAAATGCAGTTCTGTACATTTTATAATGTGGGTTGATTCATTTCAAGTTTTCAACCCATCTTGAAAAGTATTGTGGCTCTTGAATCTAACAAGACTCGTAACATATCAATGACTATATCAGGGGAACCCTCCTGATTTTGTCGAGTCTGAAGAGCATAAAACCTGTTCTCATGCAGTTTGCCACCAGTGCTAGATGGGGTACCCAATTGAGTCAGGTGACTTGCTAAAGTGTTAGGCTGAGCCTGCTGATGAACATCCTTGCCCTTGCCTACAGTCGATGGGCAATCCCTCAATCTGTGACCTGTCTTACCACATCCAAAGCACCCACCAGTACCGGCCATATACTTTCCCGGATCATTTTTACCACACTTCTGACAAGTGGGGAAAGTGCATCAACCAGAAACACTGCCCTAGAGCACTAGCAGAAGATGGGGCTGAACTTGAGTGTTTTTGACGAAATTGATATCGACTACCACCTGCTGATTTTTGATGAGAGTAGTCCACACTATATGTCTGAGCTCTCTTAGTCTCTAGCACTCTCCTTGAGCTTTTCTTCCCCAATTTGTTGAGCATGAGTCATTAACCTTGAGATAACGATCTCCTTAATCAACATCGCAGTCCTACACTCCTTCACCATCATCTCAGAAATATCGTAGACAAACTTAATCATGTTGGAGCATATTTGGAGAATTGAGAAAACTTCAAAGAATACTCCTTCATTGTCATGTTACCCTGTCTCAGATTTATGAAGTCTTGGACCTTAACCTCTCTCATCTCAAGCGGAAAGAACCTGTCTAGAAAAATAGCCTTGAATTTTTCTCAGTCCAATGGGCCTGCATCAACAACTCTTTCTTCCTTTCATTGCTTGTAGCAAATTTGAGCTACTCTCTTCAACTGATAAGCGGTCAAATCTATACTCTCAACCATTGTGACACCCATAATCTCAATAATCTTGTGAATGCCCTCTGTGAACTTTTGTACTTACTGCAACGCTTCAGAAGCTCTTGTACTCCTACTTATTGAGAATTGCACTCCTACTTTAGATAGAGACCCATTTATACGCCCCAAAAACATCCAGATTCAAACTCTTACTCTTTAGGTATATATCTTATTTACTCATCATAGCATCTAATTATCAAATTTATACTTAGCTCATTATTCAATCTAAAGCGTGCCTATGATTTAAACTTGAAACTTGAAGGTGGATTTTGAATGCCCTTAACCACTATGCCAACCTTTAATCTTGTGTTTTGGGAATTCAAAATTATATATATATATATATATATATATACACACACAAAATATTACCTTATATGTTCAATATTATTTTTTGTTGAGGGGGTTCAGGTGAACACCCTCACCTCCCTCTAGATCCGCCCTGTTTACAAGGTAAGGTTAGAATTCTAAAGAAATAATTAATATATTGAAACTCATCTACAATTTAAAATAACTAGTAAATCTAGACATGAATTTTTGAAATATCATTTTTTTCACAAAAGAAAAAAACTTAAATATGCATTTTCTTAATATAAGTAAAAACTAACATGTCCAAGTCTAAGACATCATAAATCATACAAAGCAATCAAATAAATATAAGTTTTAGCATTTTCATCTTAAAAAAATATAACACACAAATAGATTTTGGTTACAATATTCATCGCCCACAAAAATATTGTTTTCGTTAACACCTTATCAAACTCAAGTAAAATCTTGACGCAACTATTTCTATTAGTTTCACAGAAACTAAATTGATTTAGATATTATTAGGTAATTTTACCCGCGCTTCGCGTGGTCATAAATAATAATTGCATTAAACTTGCAAATAATCCTTTACTAATATCCATACATTAAATATAATAGAAAAAATAGGTTATTAAAAAAATATTAGCAATATTCTAACATGAATTTGATTATTTGTCATTATCACATAACTCAAGAACCTCTAATGAATGAATTATTGAGGAAATAGTAAATCATTGGTTCTTTAATCAACATTAAAAGGAAAATAAAGAAGAAAATAAGAATATATATACAAAGGCATTTCGTAAGAAAAAGAACATATTTAAGTTGCATAGATTATACAATTGTGATTTGTCTCAGGGAAAAATTCAAAAAATTGTTAACATATTCAAAAAAGAAATTACTCTTGAATTCATGAAAGCAATTATAACTTTTAAACTTGCATAATGAATTTCTTCAATTGATAAGTCAGAAACTTCATATCTATGTAAAAATAGATAATATGTAAGCTTATATATAGTTCTTTTAAGTTATAGATTTTTATATAGAATATCATAACATGAATTCTTGAAACGGAGTACAATAATTATTTTCTGCACAATGAATATACCTATTATATGTGTATATGTTCAATATAACTGGAGACATTTACTTTGCAGGAACATAAACAACAGAGTTTAAAACATTTACTCAAAAACAACAATGAATATCATAAACATAAATTAATGATTGTAAAAAAAATACTAGGATATGTAAAAAAGAATGAAATAAAAAGGAAAAAACCAAGTCCACTGAATGCACAATGTCATTATTGCCCTCTAATAATTGAGGTTTAAAGAATTAGACCCTCACAAGATGGAACGATTTTATTCACCAACGTATTGATACAAAAACAATGGTGTCAGTAAGTCACTCAACATGAGGAAATACACAAATATTTTAATTGTGCAGTAGAAGAAGAAGAAGTTCAGAATTTTCGTTGCTTTAAAATGAGAGGAAATCCCTCTATTTATAGACAACAAAGGGTAGTGTGAACAAATTTTTATTGTGCCTTATCGGAAAGGTAACAACTCTTTGGAAAAGTCACAACCCTTTGGAAAGGTCACGACCTTTCATATAAGCCAAAACTCTTCATAAAAGTCGCAACTCTTCATAAAAGTCGCAACTTTTCATGAAAGGGGAAAACTAGTTTTGGAAATAAATAAATTAAAAGAGAATCCCGGGTTGTGGTGGCGCCACGTAGGCGAGCCTAAGGTTCTCTTTTATATATATACTAGTAAAATTACCCACACTTCACGCGAGAATTTAATTACACAAAATATATAAAATAATACTTAAAACCTATCAGCCATTAAAACTAAAACACTATATTATCTTACATATAAGACTACGTAGTAACAAACATTAATTATGTAAATGAAATTGATAATTATAAAATCTTATCATCTACCCTTTAATCAATCATCTTTAATTTTATTTTATAATTTATCCTTTTGCCTCCAGGAAGTGTTACTATTTGATATTTTTGGGAAATTAGATGAACATCAACATGAGATATTAAATTTTCTAATAAATAAATAATATTTATCTGTACTAACAAATACTTATAACAATACCTTTGCAGAAACATAAACAACAAAGTTTAAAGCATGTACTAAAAAACAACAATTAGTATCATAAGCATAAATTAATGAATGTAAAAAAAAAATTATACCAGGATCTATAACAATAGAATGAAACAGAAAGGAAAAAATTGAGTCCACTGAATGCAAAATGTCCCCTTAAGGAAATCATTCCCCTCTAGTACCTGAGGTTTAAAGGAATAGATCCTCTCAGGATGTAACAATTCTATTCACAAGTGTATTGATACAAAAATAATGGTGTCACCGAGCCACTCACCAGGAGCAAAGCACACTAATATTTAATTGTGCAGAAGAAGAAGAAAAAGTTCAGAATTTTCGTTGTTTTAAAATGAAAGGAAATCCCTCTATTTATAGACAACAGAGGGTAGTGTGAACAAATACTTATTGTGCCTTATCGGAAAAGTCACAACTCTTTAGAAAAGTTACAACCCTTCGGAAAGGTCACAACATTTAGTAAAAGTCACAAATTTTCATAAAAGTCGCAACTCTTCATAAAAGTCTCAACTGAAATACTTATAACAATAACTTTGCAGAAACATAAACAACAAAGTTTAAAACATATACGCAAAAACAACAATTAATATCATAAGCATAAATTAATGAATGCAAAAAAATACATGAGGATATATACAATAGAATGAAACAAAAAGGAAAAAATTGAGTCCACTGAATGCAAAGTGTCCCCTTAAGGAAATCATTCCCCTCTAGTACCTGAGGTTTAAATGAATAGATCCTCTCAGGATGGAACAATTCTATTCATAAGTGGTGTCACTGAGCCACTCAATAGGAGCAAAGTACACGAATATTTAATTGTGCAGAAGAAGAAAAAAAGTTCAGAATTTTCGTTGTTTTAAAATGAGAGGAAATCCCTCTATTTATAGACAACAGAGGGTAGTGTGAACGAATACTTATTGTGCCTTATCGGAAAAGTCACAACTCTTTAGAAAAGTTACAACCCTTTGGAAAGGTGACAACCTTTAATAAAAGTCACAATTTTTCATAAAAATCGCAACTCTTCATAAACGTCTCAACTCTCCATAAAATTCACAACTTTTCATAAAAGTTACATTTTTTCATGAAAGGGGAAGATTATTTTTGGAAATAAATAAATTTAAAAGGAAATTCTAGCTTGTGGTGGCACCACATAGGCGGGCCTAGGGTTCTCTTTTATATAATTATATGATATATATGATGATATGTAGCATCTCAGTTAATGTCAATGTTTTTTCCTTTAAGAAAAACTCGGAGGTCATTACAAATTTTGAACCAATTGTGATATGAGAATCTTGTTGGCGTGATGCGTACAAGTGTTGCTACATTTTAAATATCGCATCCTGTACCAAATTTCTTTTAGGAGTTTTGTTTTAACAATCAATTATTTAGCTATAATTTAAGGTATATGATTTCTATTGAAATCCACTTGGATATAAACTAAAATCATCAGCATAATTAGTTGAAATTGCGCTCTTAATTAATAATTTGAGCAAATAAACTTGCAAAAACCCAATTGCAAGTTGATATCTAACACACATGTCACCATATCATAGATACATCTATTAAACCAATAATGATAAATGGTCCATAGAAAAGTAAACATGTTCATATTCACCTTTTTATATATTTCAAAACTTCATGGAATATAATCTCAACGTTAGCTGGTATAATAATAAACTTATCATGAGAACGAGCAACACAAAAGAATTCTTAAAGAATTTACTATTTCTTCAATATATAATTGGGAGGATAAAACATACCCTTCAACTATCGTTTAATAATTTGTTTTACCCTCCATTATACTATGTGACCATTTATTCTTAGGTTCAGACACTTATGACGTGGACAAAGAGACAAAGGAGGACAAGATGTTAGAAAGATCAGGTCCGGAGATGAGCTCGTACGAACCTGAGGGCTGCAAGATTAATAGCTGGAATCACCCACGCACCGTTCGTTCATTGGTCTGGGTACTTTAGGGCTTAGTTGAGGAATTTCTATTGGCTAGTGCCTCACTATTGTAACCTATAAATAGTTTGTTCCAATTATTCATAAAGACATTCTTAATTCTAGCAATACAACAACTCTATATTTTCTTATCCATTTCTATCTCTTAGAGACGCATTTATATGCCCCAAAAATATTCAAATTCATACTCTTGCTCTTTATTTATCTCATTTACTCATCGTAGCATCTAATTATCAAATTTATACTTATTTTTCTTCAACTTGCTTTACTTACTTGGCTCATTAATCAATCTAATGAGTGCCAATGATTTGAACTTGAAACTTCAAGTTGAATTTTGAACTTCTTAAACCATTACACTAACTTTTAATCCTATGTTTAGGAAATTCAAAATTAATATATATATACATAAAAAAAAAACACTTACATTATATATACAATATTTTTTTTTATTGAGGAGGTTCATATGAACACCCTCAGCCTCCTCTACATCAGCTTCTGTTCACAAGGTAATTTTAGAATTAAAGAAATAATTATCATATTGAAACTCATCTACAATTTAAAATAGCTAGTAAATCTAGACATGAACTTTTGAGATATCATTTTTTTTTTCACAAAAGAAAATAAACTTAAATATGCATTTTCTTGATATAAGAAAAAACTAAAATGTCTAAGTCTAAGATATCCTAAATCATACAAAACAATCAAGTAAATATAAGTTCTAGCATTTTCATCTTCAAAAAAATATCAGGCACAAATATATCCTGGTTATAATATTCATCGCCCATAGAAATATTATCTTCGTTAACACCTTCTCAATCTCAAGTAAAACCTTCACGCAACTGTTCTATTAGTTCCATAAAAAACAAAATTCATTTCGATATTATGAATATGTACCATCTCAGTTAATGTCAATGTTTTTTCCTTTTAAGAATATTTTTTCCTTTTCCTAGAACTTGAGATGAGAGGGAGTTGTTCGGATGGTAAACACCTCTCACTTTCAACTCGAAGGTTGTAAGTTCGATTCACCAAAGGAGCAAAAATATGGGAGCTCCTAGGAGGGAAAAAAGTAGTTCTTGAATCACCAAATATTAAACAAATTCTTTGTCATCATAAACTTGGGTGTAAGCCATAAAATTAATTTTGTTGGCACAAATATCCCTAGTACTCGAGTCTATCACCCAATATCACACATTATTATTTCTCGAATATTCTACTACATTGAGGAAAATATGGCTTAACTATTTTCCGCACAAAAATTCATTAAAAATACAGACACAGTATTGTCAAGATAAAAATGATGAATTATAACCCAAAGAACATAAATCTTTAGGCGTTAAGATTTTCACTTTTTTGTACCCGAGAAGTACTTTTAAATATGGGAGCAAGAACATCCAAAAGATAAGTTCAGAGCCAAAAAATATTTCTCCATCCCCCAGAATTCATAAACTCTTCTAGTATAAAACTAAAAGCATAGAAACTAACATAGATTAAATAGAGAAGAAAATTTAACAAATAAATATCAAAATAAGGTATTTGTCTTCATCTTTTTTTACCTTCTAAAAGTTAAAAGCCAAAATACATAGGCCACAAAATTGGAAAGAGAACATCCCAATTATTAAGGAATATATATTAAAGTTTTAAAGGATATTCGATGTATATGAATTGTCTGTAGTAAATTGCAAACGTTGAAATGGTAATCCGAATAAGAATTCAAAGAGTTATAGTTCAAAACTTGTAAAATTTAAAATCCCATATCTGCCTCTCATAACTTGTATTCGATCTATTTGGGACGACTCAATTCCTTCAACAATTAGTCCACCTTTGTAAAAACGTTTCTTCTTAATCAATCTTGCTTCAACAGGACCATCGTGCCTTTCTTGCTATTAAAAATATTCCAATTTTACTTCCATCCATCCATCTCGTCTCATTTTTGGGATATCCCCACTTCCTTGCAATCTTGCAAGGTGCACAATGTTGACCCGATTTTCAATATCAATTTCACTCTCATAATTAACAAACCTAATACTTGATTTAGCAGATTCAAGTCCATTGCACCTATTTGCCAACTTGAACACCAAATAAAAAACATGTTTTGTCTTTGGTGACAATATTTTTGTGTCTATTTTTCCACAAATATCCAATCGACGTACAGAGGCAAGATATTCCACTTTAGAGAATCTGCAAAAGCATTGCAAGAAACATTTGTAAAGAAAATTTATAATTTTTTTTAATGATATATAGGGCTTTAGCTCTTTAGTAGGTGTACCCGATGCGAATATCAATTAGTGGGCTTTGGGTATCTACTGCTTGAACTAGAAAAAAAAAAAAATAGAAAAAAGACAAGGTTATACATAGTATTATTTATGCAATTTAACTTGTTATACCAGACTTTTACTTATAGGATCAAAACATTGCCAAGAACCTGCGGACCGTGTGAGGTTCCGCAGTATAAAGACAATTATTGGTGGGGTAGTTAAGATGTTCCTATTAAAGGTGTCTCCTTTCAAAGGTGTGAACTACCTTTCCTAAACTGCAAATGAATATTTACCATTTTTTGTTAAATAAAACCTCTCAAGGGAAGACGTATCTGTAGATGTGTATTTGTATCACTGTGAACAGTTGACTTCTAACAAGCTAATAACTAACTGAGATAACAACTACAACTAACTGACTATGCTAATAGTTAAGTTAATCAACAACATATAACTAACACAACTATGTATAAATACATTCTCAATACACCCCTCTCTCAAGTGGGATATGAGGCATTCATAGCGAACTTGAACATGATGCAAGTTTGTTTTACACCAGTGAGAGCTTTGGTGAGTAAGTCTGCCAGTTGAGCTGTGGTAACAATATGATGAAGGGAAATAAGACCACCAAGTCATTTTGTTCAAAAGGGAGCTTATACAAAACGACTGTCAACTTCTATATGTTTGGTTTTCTCATGAAAAACTCAATGTGTAGGATAGATTGACTATCAAAATGTACCACAATAGGTTTAGAGAAAGGAACATCCAATTCTGGCAAAAGTATGTCCACCCAAACAAGCTCACCAACAACTTTCCTCAATGACCTGTATTATGCCTCTGCTGAAGATAAAGATATAGTCTCTTGTATTATGACCTCCTTAAGTGTTCTTCACGGAGAAGGATCATATGAGCTTCTTCTACAGAATCGATATCCCATTCCATCAAAAGGAAACTGAACAAGCATTAACCCAGGTTGTCTGAGGGATGCATGTATAGAGGATCACTCTCATTAACAGCAGTGGAAGGAATTAGAAGAGGACAAAGATGCATTAGGGGAAATTGGCATTGTAAAATCAGTGGAAGTAAGCAAAGTAACACGTAATTTCTGCAAATTGAGAAAATGCAAAAAATTTCTAATAATAGCTACAAAGGTACCTAAACTAGAGGTAGCTAGACTTAAAAACTCTAAGTACCGATAGTGGCATTGATACCATATCAAGTTCAGTGATCGGTGTTCAATCTCAAAACTTTGGAGCACACACCAAGCATCAATGGGAGAATTCATAGAGAGGGAGTGTATTATCCGGTCAATAAAAATTGTATTAGAGTAGATTTATTAACGCTTGACGCCATGACTCAAAGTAATATCTTGCTAGGATGCCAATAATGGTGGACTAGACCAAAGAGGGGTGTTAGTTATGACCAACCAGTAAGAGTGGTGGCCTGGATCAAAAGAAGTGTCTGTTGAGTTATTGGACACAACTGTTTGCTTACAATTTTAATTTTATTATTGCTAAGTAAGGACTAACCAGGGCGGAGCCAGCAGTATGTTAGTGGGTTCATCTGACGAAGATTAAGGCAAGAGAGTAATTTGGTATATATTTATGAAAGTAAAAAATGAAGCATGAGTGAAATATCTTTATATAAAGCTGGACATAATTAACATCTAAGTTCGATTTGAGGAGAGTGTTACATAATATGTGGTGTCTTTGTATATAATATTACATCAAATTTGTAGGAATTTCTGAGATTATTTTGGATTTCTTTTCCTTAGTTATAACCCTGTTCGTATTTAAAGGTGGATTCTTTGAGTGATGATATATAAATTTCCCCATAACCTTTATAACATAAATGCCATAGTTGTGTTCGTTCATTAGAAACTAATAGGAAAAAGAGTTTAAGTTCTACACATTAACGATGTAAAAATTATTTACGCAAAAATTAACTTACTTAGAAAATTAATTAAGAGTTCTTATTACCAATTATAAAGAATATTGAAGAGTCTATTTTTTTTTAATGCAGCTCAGGTTCAATAAATGCTTCATTTGCCTGTGCAAACACACTCACTTAGACATGAGTAACATTCATTCCAAAGTGCTATTGGGTATATACATTGTAATTAGAAATAAGATGGCAGATAAATTTTTGTTAATGCAATATAATTGAGTGTGCTTTGATAAATCAGACCACAATGTGAAATGATTAATTTAAATATTATTCGTGCATCGCTCGGATATGTATACTAGCTATCTTAATATTAACAAAATAAAAGAAAAACTTACACCATAAGTTTCCAAATACCATCAATTTCATCAAATATTCATAATACAAAATAGTAATTACTTATTAATATTTTTCTATCGAGAATTCAAAAGCATCCACAAAATAGTAAAAGTTTATATCAGAAGTACAAAAGCAAAACATCATATCCTGAAGGAAATAAGATAAAACAAGTACTCTAAACTATCTCAGTCTTCAAATAAATATTTGTGACTTGAAAGTCGTCCCTCATGATAGTCTTGAGTGAATAAAAGCTTGGAGTGTATTTAGTTGATGTAATGACATCACTGTCAACATTAACCACCCTGAACGTCTTCATTTCTGGGTTGTATCAAGCTAGTTTTGAGCTACTTTGAAACAAGATTTCTCCATCTTTCCAAATAAATATCGGTTCAAAACTATAGTTAACCATACCACGTGGAATAGATTCCACCAAAATGCTATTTTTAGTCCAAGATTCTGCAATGCCATACTCTTTCATCCATGATATATTAATATTAACATTCCATCTGTGGATATTATCAGTTAAACACAGACAGTTCCCCAACTCTGCTAGCCTCAAGTTCGAGGATGGAGTTTCCAAACCAGGTGGAGCAGGCAGGGACTTGATCTTTTCTGTCTCAACATTGAAGGAGTAAATATTGTTAGTTTTTTCTCTATCCATCCAATAAAGAGCACCATTGACATTAGCCTAGCTAAAATCATACCATATAAGACACAAAATTTTACCCACATTTCTCCATTTCTCATAAACTCCAAGAGTATAAACCTCCAATTCTGAAGTTCTAGTATCATGCTGAACCTTTCTATCAACTAATATCAATACTTTATACTCTCCAGAGACTTTGCTAAAGCAAAACCCATAAGCAACTTGAGTAACACTTATATCCCATTTGGGCAATTCAAGTTTGAAATACTCACCAAAAGAGGATTGTTAATGTAAACTGAATGGTTCTCAATGTGCGTCAAACCACCCACCAAACAGATAAATCCATTACAAGAGCCAACTAAAATCATACTCCATGGATGGAAGTGAAACTTAGGGGGTCACCTGAACGGTTCTGTTACAGCAGTGAACATAATAATTGTACTCTGCTTTGAGTTCTAGAAGCAAAGGATTGCACTGACCATCCAAAATAAAATGCTGGGGAAATTAAGGGATCTTGTTTGATGCATGTTAAAAAACAAAGGGTCGGAAGTTAAAAGGCTATACCAGAGTTTACAAATAGCTCTACATAGAAAAATGGGCTTGATTGGCAATCTTGAGAGAATTTCAATCATGATCACCCATAAAAGATCCATAATTCTTGTGACATTTTGCAAAATTAACTTTTGATGTCCATGATTGTCATTTCCTTTGAACAAAATGGTTTGCTAGTTTTGAGGGTTATGGTCTATTGGACCTTCATATATAGTGGACTCCAAGATTTCAGAAATTTTATTTCAGGCCAAAATGATTATAGACATTGACTAGATAAAGTTGGATGACTTCTTGAAAAATATTTAAAGAAAAAAAAATTAAATGCTACTTTCCATTATCATCCTTTTGAATGACTTCTTGAAAAATATTTAAGGAAAAAAATTAAATGTTACTTTCTATTATTATCCTTTTGGATGACTTCTAGAAGTCAAAACAAAATAAGTGAATTTTTTGATCATTTACCTTATTTAGCCATTTGAATAAGATACTATGAATGTTTTATATTTTTAGATGAAGTTTATTAATATAATGTAAAGAAAAGGGTTAAAATTTTCCGTGAACTATGCGAAATAAACCACTTATATCCTCTATTACATTTTGGGATAAAAGTGCCCCCACTGTTATCCCAAGAAACCACAAATACCCTCAAGAGTTAACACCCCAAATTTTTAGTGATGTGGCAATCCACATGAGACTAATCCCTCCACCTAAATGTGGGCAAGTAGGATTGGGCTTTTAGCGGCGACAAAATTAGTCGCCACAAATTTTCAAAATATCTCCACCAAAAGGGTTTTCATTGAAGGATGTTTGTATGATAGAACATTCTACTGTTCTACTCCTTTTACTATTTGTAGTAAATCTTTGGTAGATATAATGATAAAAGAACAACATGTCTCTTAGGGTATGTTTGTGGTTTCCGTATTACAAAAAAGTAGACTTTATCATTTCTTTTCCATGCAAATCTATGGCGTAACCCAATAGTTTGCACAAATTTTCAGGCAAACTATTTCCGTATAATGCAAATCTATGGCGTAACCCAATAATCTATGGTGTAACCTATGGGTGTCAAAAATGAACCCAAACATAGTTAATCTACCCAACCCGTCCAGAATTTTAAGGGTTGGACTCAAGATAATTTAAATTGGGTTCAATCTCAACCCATTCAAGCCTAACCCATTGTAAGAGAATCCTCAATTGAGCCCAATTCAATCTCCAATTTCAACCTGTTTTAAATCTTTACTAAGATATGTTTCTATATTAAATGTATGAATTATTATCTATTTAACATCTTTTAGGATTTATCTATCCATTTGTTACTTTTTTTTTTAAATCTTGAGCTGAAATTCGCATTGTGATTATAAAAGTTAAGTATCACTACGTTAAAATTATTGAGATTAATTGAATCAAATTGAGCGGGTCAAGACCCAACCCATTTTTCACCCCATTTGAACCCAGCCCATTTGAGCCCAAACTAAACTTGGGCGGGTCAAGACCCAACCAGATTTCTATTTCAACCCATTTTAATATCTCACCGCCCATTTGACACCCCTAGCATAACCCAATGGTGCCGAGGTTGGGCAGAATGAGGAGCAATAGTTGGAGATGAAGCTCGTTTAGTTTGATCCGAGTTGATCCACATGGGTGACCCGGTCCAATTTCCTTCAATAAAATATTCGTTTGATACATCTCTTTATGTATGCCTTATGGAGATCATGTCTTTGTGGAAAATACTTTAAATTGTATCACATGTTTTTATTAAATATTTTGTTGAACTGATTATTTATGGCAGTAAATTGGGAATTTAATAGATTTTTAAAAAAGGCTTCTGAATTACTTGGTAAGCAAAATCTAATTGAATGACGAGCATCTTTTCCTTTATTATTCTCAGCATATATATAATATTTTCTATGATACATATCTTTTATCAAGACATGCATGTGTAATACTTTAAAATTTTCTTAGTTAAGATCAGTTCCTAATTTCGAGAAGTGTATTGAATGTGAATTAAGGTTGTAGATAACGAAGTTTTATTGATAAATCCATATTAAATTTGGATTAAATCATAAATTCTTGCTACGTTGACCAAGCCAAATTATTGATTAATAAATTTGGATTAATATTTTAAGTCAAAATGATATGACTCGAATAAAGTTCAAATATTATATTTGAGTCACTTCATTAAGTTTACAAGACGAGCCCAATTCACATTCTTTAAGCCCAAGGTCCTCTAAATTACTTGGACCAAAATACCCCCTAAAACACTAGCTTATGCCTATATAAAGGGGTCTTCATATAAGAACAGAAGGACACGCGAAAATACATAGAGAATCCTTGCTCTTCAGCGGTAATCTTCAAGTCTTCCGCATAGAAAGAAATCTTCACTCTAAGTGTTGAGCCACAAGTATTTTAGTGAGTCAAGAACAATTGTAAAGTGAAGAATCAGGGGATTGCATCTTTTTCTAAAATACTTCATAAGGATTGTAACAATCGCACAAATTCAACTAGAAATACTATTGTTTTCTTGCTACTTTCCTTTCCTGTTTGTTGTATTTTAGAAACGAAACTTTAGACGCATAAAAAGGTCATAAGGAGCCTCTAGCACAAAGTTGAGCTCAAATACTCTCTATCGATTAAGCTTTTGCATATGACAATTCAATAGTAAACTTCAAATGATCATATTTATTTGAATATGAAAAGTTTATGCCCCTCTACCCATAAAATTTAATGTCTTTGAGTCTTCTTTCAAACTCCATAACCGTTCTTGAATTCAGATCTGGAGTAAGAATTAAAGTTACGATCATTTTACTTGAGACACTTCAATCTGAAAATTTCAGTCCAAAGCACTACGAGTTAGAGTATGACTCAGGGTATCATTAGTACAACTCATACTTTGATAGTACGGCCCATACTATCGCATATGGAAAACTTTCGCGAGTCCCAAAATTGCCCGGCAACCACGAGTAATCTCCACACTCCCACTAAAAGAAGTCTACATTGTCCCCAATGTGGGTAGGGCGGGCATTTACCGCAAATAAAACAAAATAGGAATAATAA
The DNA here is from genome assembly GCA_037074985.1 of Solanum bulbocastanum. Lineage (NCBI taxonomy): Eukaryota > Viridiplantae > Streptophyta > Magnoliopsida > Solanales > Solanaceae > Solanum > Solanum bulbocastanum. Next base: position 42,947,900 of record CM073606.1, on the reverse strand, counting down.
ATAAAAACTAACAAGAAATGAAAACAATCTAGTGTGTAAACAAGTAGAGCAGGGTAACGAGGAATCTTCACTAAATGCACAGTTGGCGATGGAGTGAAACGGTCGCCCTTAGTTCCAATAGACTGCACTCCCAAAGAAGGAAGATCAGCGAAGATGTAAGCGATCGCCGAATAGATCGGCGATCCGCATACTTAGAACATCACCGGTCGATCCTTGAGGGATGTTGTCAGCATTGATTAGAAAGGGCGAGGAAAGTCGGGTCGCATAAACACATCGACGATACGCCGACTGGTGAAGGTGTCCTGCCGAATGTTCCAGAGTCTCAGTATCATTTTTGAGATCCATAAAGTGAACCAAATCCTGCTCGCCGAAATGGTTTGGCGACTGACCAAGAGTACTTTTGTCTTGCTCATGATCCCACTCCTGCAAAATCAATAAACAATATTTAAAACACTAACACTTGGGTTGCCTCCCAAAAAACACCTTTTTAATGTTGTGGCATGACGTGGAAATGCTCTTAAGCATCTTCTAGGTACACCACCTCAATCAAAGAAATCTTCTGGCATTCTCCAAAGTATAATTTTAAGCATTGCCCATTCACCTAAAATGCAAGTCCCTCTTGATCCTCAACTTCTATGGCACCATTGGTGAATACTCTTGTCACTCTAAATGGTCCTGACCAATTGGACTTTAGTTTTCCAGGAAAGATTCTAAGTCGGGAGTTGTATAGTTCCCAATCTCCCACCTTAAACTCTCTTTTAAGTATTTTTGCATCGTGCCACTTCTTCATATTTTCCTTGTAGAGAGCTGAACTTTTGTAAGCGTTTAATCTGAATTTGTTCAATTCATTTAATTGCTCTACTCTCTCTTTTGAGGTTTTCATCCAATCAAAATTCGGAGCTTTCAATGCCCACATTGCTTTGTGTTCTAACTCGACTGGTAGATGGCAAGACTTCCAAAAAACTAACTGATATAGAGACATATCGATTGGAGTTTTGTAAGCGGTGCAATACACCCATTGTGCATTATCAAGCTTTCATGACCAATTAGTCTTATTAGCATTCACTTTGCCAGGATGCTCTTGATTTCTTGGTTTGATACTTCAACTTGACCGCTTGTTTGGGGATGATATGGAGTGGCTACTTTGTGTTTCACCCCATACTTACTCAATGTAGCTGAGAACCATTTGTTGCAAAAATGGGAACCACCATCACTGATAATAGCTTGAGGAATACTGAATCTAGCAAAGATGTAGCATTTTAGAAACTGATCCCACACTTCTGCCTTTATTGTTTGGAAGTGCAACAGCTTCTACCCATCTAGAAACATAATCTACTACCACCTAGATATACTTATTACCAAAGGAACTCACAAATGGGCCCATGAAATTGATTACCTAAACATCAAATAGCTCGACTTCTAAAATGGGAGTAAGGGGTAACTCGTGTCTTTTAGATACTCCACCTTGCTTCTGACATTGGGTGCATTTCTTCAAAAATTCATACGCATCTTTGTAGAGGGATGGACAGTAGTATCCACTTTGGAGGACTTTAGCAGCTGTACGCACACCGCTATGATGGCCCCTAATTGGTAAAGCATGACAAGCATGGAGAATTTCCACCACTTCTTCTTTCGGAACACACCGTCTGATGATATGATACACACACTCTCGAAACTAGTATGGTTCATCCCATAAGTACCTTTTAATGTTGAACATGAACCTCTTTTGTTGGTAGAAGTTCAGCTCATCTGGCATTTGGCGAATCTGCATACCAAGGAGTTTGTTTGAGAGTTATTGCAAACACTTGTTCATCGGGGAAGGAATTGTCTTTGTCAACCTAAGACTTATTCTCCATGCCTTCTAACCCGGATAAGTGGTCAGCCACTTGATTTTTGCAACCTCCTCTATCTTTGACCTCAAAGTCAAATTCTCTCAATAGGAGCACCCAACTTGTCAACCTTGGTTTTGCATCCTTCTTTGCTATTAAGTAACATAGTGCAGCATGATCAATGTGAACAATTACTTTAGTGCCTAACAAATACACCCGTGATTTCTCAAAGGCATAGACTACCGCAAGCAACTCTTGTTTAGTCACGATATAATTATGCTGAGCACTGTTTAGAGTCTTGCTTGCATAATAAATTGAGTGAAAAAGTTTATTGCATTTCTGCCCCAACATAACACCCAATGCTGTTCCACTTGCATCACACATTACTTAGAAAGATTCTGACCAATCATGACTGATAATGACTGGGGTTGATACTAATTTTTCCTTCAAGCACCGGAAAGCCATCATACAAGCATCATTAAAATGGAATTTCACTTCTTTCTCTAAGAGTTTGCATAAAGGATGTGCAATCTGATAAGCCTTTGATGAACCTCTTGTAGAAACCGGCATGTCCCAAGAAACTACGAACCCCATTTACTGAAATTGGTGGTGGCAATTTCTCAATAACTTCAATTTTTGCTCTATAAACTTCCATCCCCTTTTGCGACACCTTGTGACCAAGTACTATTCCTTCTTTAACCATGAAGTGACATTTTTCCCAGTTGAGGACGAAGTTTGTCTCCACACATCTTTGGAGAACTTGTCCTAAGTGAACTAAGCATATGTCAAAGGTTTCACCCACAACTGAGAAGTCATCCATAAATACCTCCATTGAATCTTTTACCATGTCGGCAAAAATCGATAGCATGGAATGTTGGAAGGTTTCCAGAACATTGCATAGCTCGAAGGGCATCCTTTTAAAGACAAAAGTCCCATGGAGATTTGGTTGTAATCGGAATACCCATCTAAAAACAGTACCAACCCCTCCCTGATGGCCTGTCAAGCATTAGATCCATGAACAACATAGGAAAGTGATCTTTTTCAGTCCACGAATTTAACTTTCGATAATCCATGCATACTCTCCAACCAGTCACTGATTTAGTTGGCACAAACTCCCCCTTTACATTTGGGACTACGGTGATACCTCCTTTTTTCGGTACACATTGCACCGAACTTTCCCATTTGCTATCTGTAATAGGGTAGATCATACATGCATCCAACCACTTGATGATCTCCTTTTTTACCACTTCTTGCATTGGTGGGTTCAATCTTCGCTGATGCTCAAAACTAGGCTTACAATCATTTTCAAGCTGAATTTTGTGAGTACAAATACCGAGAGGGATGCTTACTATATCAGCAATGGTCTATCCTATAGCTTTTATATGTTGGCGTAACACTTCAAGGAGTAGTTTCACCTGCCATTCAAGCAAGTCGGCTGCAATAATCACCGATAAAGTGTTAGTTGCCCCCAAGAAAGCATATCAGAGATGAGAGGGAAGTGCTTTCAATTCCAAATTAGATGGTTCTTCTGTTGATAGTTTTGCAGGAGGACTCTCTCTATTTTTTAGGTCTATATCCAAGTTTATTGGAGTCTTTGAATACCCTCCTAAACCTGTCAGCATCTACTACTCCTCATAGCCTTGAATTTTAGATTCATCATAATTAGCAAGTACGACTTCAGGGGTTCATTCATGCACATCAAATGGCTTACACTAGCTACCGCCTCATCAATAATATCATCAGTAGACACCACATGAGTATCACTTGGGTGCTTCATGGATTTGCAAATATTGAAAGTTACTTCATCTTTGTTCACCTGAAACCTCATTTCTCCACTTTCAACATCCACCAATGCTCTCCCGGTTGCTAATAATGGCCTTCCCAAAATAATGGAAATTTCAACATCTATTTCACAATCTAAAATAACAAAATCAGCCTTGAAAAATAAATCGATCGACCTTTACCAAGATGTCATAAAGTATCCCTATGGGCTGTTGATTGAACGGTCTACCATCAATAGTCTCATTGTGGTTGCTTTCGGTTCACCCAACCCAAGTTGTTTGTATATCACATAGGGCATTAAGTTGATGCTTGCTCCTAGGTCGCATAAAGCCTTAACGAGTTGGAGCATGCCTATGGTGAATGGAATCGTGAATGCCCCGAGATCTTCTCTTTTTTTAATCAGCTCCTTAGTCATAATTGCACTGCAATTATGGGAAACTTCAATTGACTCAAAATCCAAACTTTTCTTCTTTGTGACCCAACTCTTTCATGAACTCGGCATATCCCATCATTCCCAATAACTGCACTGCAATAGTGTCTTGAACACTGACAAGAACTTCTTGACCTTCTCAGCTTCATTTTTCTTCTTTAAACATTGGGGAAATAGTAAAGGTATTTTGGGTAAAGGTTGCATGACTTTTGGAATTTGTATATGTCATTCCATTTCTTTTTGTGGTTCTTTGGCAAGGTTTTGATGAATAAGTAACTCTTGTTCCTCCATGCCTTTACCTTTATCATGCCTTTGAGCATCTTCATTACCCATCACATTACCTGTTGCCACTTTTCCGCTACGAGTAACCACAATTATCCCTCTATCGTCATCTTCCCTCGTTACCTTTAGTTTCAATTGAGCTAATAATAAACTCAGTTGTCCTTCAAGTGTCTTGATAGCTTCAACCTGAGAGTTCACTATACTGTTCAATGATGAAAAGTCATCTTTCATCCCTTTCAAAAAATCATTCGAACCTTCAACTTTGTCAAGTATGCGTGACAACAAGTCATTCACCCGGGGACTGCTTGAACTCCCTTTTGATTTTGGGGTTTCACTTGAGTGAGTATGGCTCTCTTCATAATGATCTTCCCTTCTCAAATAATTATTTTGCTTGGCCCAATCTTGATAGTATCTCCTTTTTTCTTCTCTCTTATGATAGTTCCAACCTTGATTTTCGCCTCCCTATAGATAGCGTGGGTGGAAACCCTCTTCGTATCTCTTGGAGTTCCAACCTTGATTCTCCCCCGAACTTGAGTAACCGGAAGAAGAGCCCTCCTTAACTCTAAACACTCCACATGTCCCCTTCATGTGCTCTTGTAGAACTTCCATTTGGGTCAACATCTTCTTGAAGTTCTAATCCCTCTCTCTTTCTTTATCAAGTTGCTCTTGCGTTAATCTAAAATGAAATGGAGAGACGTGATCCTCTTGGGTGTACCACGCTTGATTTATTCTAGTCTTGTCATTTAGAAGAAATGGAGCTACCTCAAATGATTGTAACATTATTCCTCCTCGTACCAATTGATCAACCACTTCTTTATTAACCGAATCGAGACTCCGGTAGAAATATTGAAGTAACAAATCGTTTGGTAGCCCATGAGTTGGGCATTTAAGTAGGAGCTTCTTGAATCTCACCCACATTTCATGGATGGTTCCCCCTCTTGTCGCTTGAAACTTTGAATTTCGTTTCTAAGTTTCATCATCCTTGATGAAGGAAAGAATCTTATGTTAAATGCTATAACCAGCTTCTCTCATGATGTGATGGAATTGTTTGGTAACTCGGCTAACCATTTATTAGCTTCTCCCGTTAAGGACAGTGGAAACAACCGAAGCTGAATTGACTCTTTTGACACATTTTTGAATGAAAATGGGCTGCAAACCTCTGTAAAATTTCTCACATGCTTATATGGGTCTTTGTGATCTAGCCATCCATATAGTCCCTTCATTTGGAGAAGATGAGGTGTTGTGCTAGTGACTTCAAACATCTCATTCTCATCAGTTTGTGGGATGCAAATTGCACCCATTCCATCCGATTGAGCTGGGTTGTAAAAATCTTCAACCAAAGAATTCTACTAACGCTACTCCTTGGCAGCGGTGCTATTTTGATTTCACGTATCAGGACACTACTTCCAGTTGAAGTGCCAACGATCGTGAGTAGTAATATATCCAAACTAGTGAGTTGGGGTTGATCCCACAGGGAGTAGTACTTCTTTCAAATTCAATAATAAAAGCACAATGACAACCTCATCAATCAAACAATTCTTGCACAATTAATGTTCAAATCTCAAATTTTGGGTTTTTACTACTAATCCAAATTTACACTTCAACACAAACAATCAAATATTAGAGTAAAGCTTGGGGAATGATCAACCAATTATTGAATCTCAACGAAGTGGATGAACATTACTGCTTATAATGGGATAATTTGTTGTAGGTAGGTCGAACCATATATAAAGTAACTTTCTCTCGAACAATTACCTCTTCTATGTTGAATTCTCTCAAACTTCAGCACTAATCGAAAGAGGCCCAGCTCTTTACCCTCATCAAATCTACTCTCTCGAGCTGAATACAATCTGTTGTTTCACTCTTTTGAGCTGAAACCAATGAGAGCCACTACTAAAGACGCTAAGATTGTCACTTTGGTTCCACACCTCTCTCTCGAGTAATTGCACAACACTGAAATTGATACACGAAGTCACACAATATAACCTCGAAACACAACATCATCTTAGACCCACTTCAAATTAACACCAATCTTCGCAACTAACAAACTCCCACTAAGTAAATTCAACAATTGGCTTCATGATCAAAACCCCAAGTAAAGGGTTTTAGCCAATCATCTCTGAAATAAGAAAATCAAAATCAATTATCACTCCCATAGTTGGGTACAAAATAAGAATTATAGATGAAAATCAATTGTTAATCTCCTCTCTTACAAAATCTCTCTCAAAATCTTGCTAGAATCACTAACTAAACCCTTTGGTAGTGTTTTCTCTCTATGTAATTCCTTCCTCATGTTCTGAATGAATTTCTCTGTCTAGCCAAAACTAATTTAAACAAGTCTGAAGTGTCACTGCTTATGACTACTCGACTAAGTAGATCAGGTGTCGTTGACAAATCGGTGAATCACCGATTGTTCCTCATCTCTCCTTCATGTTTTGCTTTTTCTTGGTCTAGATACTGTAACTTTAGGCGATCCAGGTTGGGATCGCCGAATGACTTCGCGATTGGCCCTTTATCCTTCCATCTCACCCATCAGCACTTGCTTGAATCTTCTTTAGTACTTTTGGCGACCTGGTTGTCCTTCACCGACTAGATCGACGATATGCCAAATATAATTGCTGCTCACCGAAGTCACCCCTATTTTAGCTCCAGTATTCTCTAACTTTAGGCGGTATCTTGGCGATATGGCGATTCACCGAATGAGGTTGGCGATTTGGCAATTTACCGAATGACATCATCGATCATTAGGTCTTTGTTTCTTTATTCCTTTAGTTGGCTTTGTTCCACTTTTCGATCAATATTGTCCATGCATAATTCCTAATTCCAAATACCTACAATTTAAGGCTTTACATCATTCATTCACCCATTTGAGGTCGCTAATTCTAATAAAATAAAGCCGTAAATGAGTCCAAATCATGGACTTATCAATATACCTTTAAGTCATCCTATATGAACACAACATAGTTTCCTGAAACTATTAATTGTGGCACATATAATAAGTTTTATGACACAAAGGTAATTTCTTTTTATACCTAGAAAATGGTTGATATTTTGAAGTTCCACTTTTGCTGAGCTCTGATATGACACGAACATCATTTTGGTAATATGAGTTATTGGCCTTTTTGAATTATTTGCAGTCGCCACTACTTGACCGCCTTTGTACTCGCTCATGTTGCTGAAATCTTTCTCATCACTAGTCATTTTCATAACTGAATAGTTTTTTAATTAAAGTTGGAAGTGAAATCTCCTCTTCTTTGTTATAGTGACAAGGTAATAAGCCCCTTCTCTTCTTTGCAAGTGCAATCTATGTTCAGATATTTTCTCACAAGCAACTATCTCAAGTTGTTAGAGTGACATTTAATCTATGTTATGCCATACGTAACAACTTATGCGGTAGTTGATAAAGCACCAACATGGTAGTTCAAAAAAGTTTCCCCGCCAGATTAAAAATGAATTGTGGCAAAACCTACAATATAAACTTGAAGAAGATGGAAAAGGATGTGAGGCAGAACTAGAACAAGAGGTATGTGAGTAATATAATTCACATACGGAGAAGATATCTTCAAAATGTGAAAATAAAAGTCCATGGAAAACTAGAGTACATGCAACTCTAGAATAGTCGCAAGAAAGACTCCAAGAATCTTTGCAACTTTAATGAAAAAGGATGGCACGAGTGAAATGCTTAAACACCAAATATATTGATGCAACATTAGCAGAGGTGGTCAATATTAAAGAGACTACTACCTTTGAATAAACTTCAAGGAGTAGGGATCAGAATAATCCAACAAAGATGAATATTCTCAAAGGGCATGGATGTCATGATGTTTGCAGAGTTTTAGGAATAGCTCACAACGAAGAAAACATTAAGTTGGTGTTGAGGGGGAGTATTAAGAATTCATCAAAAATTAATTATTTTTTAAGATAAGTTAAGAAAAATCTACAATATTTTGGAGTTGTAGAAAATTTAAGAAAGATCTCTAGAATGAGTATTCTAAAGAAAAAAGTCTATAAATGTTCTAGAAAAAGTAGTTCTAGAAAAAGATATCTGGTAGAATTCTAGAAGAGAGTAAGTAGTATGTATCTCTCTAGATTATTCCATCACCTCCTATAAATGGAGGTAGCCCATTTAATATGTAACTAAGTAAGAAATCTAGAAAGAAGGTAATCAAGATAGCAAACAAGAGTGAGTGTTCTAGTAAAGAATGTTGTTGAAACAAGTAGCAAGTGATTGATCAAGATTCTAAGGCCGAAACATGTCCTTACTTTGATATAATAAAATTCAAGTTATGAGAAATTGACAGTCCCTATCACCAAATACATCCAACATAGTCATCTTTCTTAATGATTTCATTTTTCAATAAAGCAAGTAATTAATTTTGAGATAATGACTAGTAGTTGAGCGACCACTTGAGAAATTAACTCCTCCATTGGATTAGACAAGGAAATAATCCAATATATTTGTTGGTCTTTTATTTGTGATTCAATCGATATATTGTTGAAATTACAATAAAGGATATGATTATTTGTTCACCTTTTGGATAAGGAAGTAACTCCGAGGAGTAACTATCTCGTCTAGACATTTTAAAATTCAATGATGGTGGTGTGACAATTGCATTCGTAAGGTTATAACTGATGAAAGCGAAAGAGACAAATTGGTGAAGCGTCTATGCGCACTGGCTCTGTTAATGCAACTACCGAGGTGATATTATATAAGTAATGCTCAACTCAAGGGATAAAAACAAACACCCCAGAAAATTTTAGATCATTCAAGACAATCTTTATATTTTGCACTTGTTTATATATTGTAGGCAGAATTGATATGTTGCTTTTGCTTTTAGAAATAGTTGTTAGATGTTGAACATCAGAAATGCTAAGCCAATTTCTTTAAATGATGGAAATGGAAAAGTAGTTCCTCATGAAAGACAATGAGGAGATGGTAGTGATAGTGAAATAATTCATATAATAGAAAAGTGAAATTAATTCAGAGAAATGAAAAGGCTTTCAAAATTGAAAGAGTCCTCGGGCTTGCTAGCAAAGAAAATACTGTTATTGTGAGCAATGTACATCCTCTTGGATTGATTTGATATCTCCCGTTTATAGGATATTCTGTATAATTATATGCATTTCACATTATTTCAATATAGTCGCCTTTGTATATTATTGTTCATCTCTTAAAAAAGATTATTGCACTAACACAATTAATTTCACAATTTCTCTACCACCTTAGAATTTATGCACAATGCCACCCCAAATCCATGTGCACCATCCAAATATGATACCTTAAACAATTCAACTAGATTTGTAAGACTAGTACAACCACAGAGCTCTTAACTGGAAAAATAAATATTAAAGTATGGTTACAATTTTATTCTTACCCTCTTTGTGTTTAAGGTTAATGGAAACTTCATAGCTGTCACTTCACATTTTAAAACTCCTTCTGTATGCATGCATGGCTGCTTGGAACTCTATGGAATACTGTGATGTCTTTCTTGTTATTTCATTATGACTGTCTTTATTTGTTGTAGTTCATCTCTTAGCTTATATTTAGGTCCGAAAAAATTAATATTGTAATCATATGGAAGAAGATTATTTATTACAATAGGTAAGCAATGTATAAATACAATTGATTGTGTGCTATCTTAGGAAAGAAATAAAAGATAATTCCTACAAATCTACAAATTCCTATAAATCTGCTATATAAATAAGACTATGTGCTTCAATAGGAATGAAGTCTATATACATAATCTATAACATTCCCCCTAAAGTTACAGTGTATATATTGATCATGACCGAACTATTGCTACAAAGATGATCAACTCAAAGAAAGATGAAATAGCCTATAGTCAATCTCCTGTCAATTTTTGATCTAACATACTCCTCATCTGCAGAACACTTAATAAGGGTATGATTGTGATTGCTATACAATATGTCAAGTCCAAGGGTACCTTTCAAGTAACACAGAATTGTGTCAAGGCTTCCTAATGCTTGATCATAAGCACATACAAGAATTGGCTAACAACACTTACCACAAAAGTAATATCCAGATGAGTCACAATAATTTAATTTCCCAATTAGATCTGTATTACCCAGGATCATCAAAAGGAACACCATACTCTTTCTTAAGATGTACGTTGGGAACCATTAGAGTATTGCAAGATTTGGCTGCCAACTTTCCGGTGTCTCCAAGTAGGACAAGAATATACTTTCCCTAAGATAGAAAAAATCCCTTCTTGCTGTTACTTACTTCTTCTCCCAAAAAATATCTTAATTGACCTAAGTATTTCTTATAAATCCTAGCATGCTATAAAGACTTAAGGGAACAGATCCCCGTATAATCACTTCATGTGATGACAATATCATCAACATATACAACGAGAATGATAGGGTTAGTTGTTTATTCCCAACTAAGTGATCACATTTTCTCATTATCAACCCAAGCTCTTGAAATACCTTACTGTACTTGCCAAACCAAGCCCAAGGAATCTGTTTCAAGCCATACAAAGAATTCTTTAAATGACAGACTTTCCCATACCCCCCTTGAGAAAGAAAACCAGGTAGGTGCTCCATATATACTTCCTCTTGAAGATCTCCATGAAGGAAAGTATTCTTGATATCCAATTGATATGAAGGACAATTCTTTAAAGAAGCTAGAGAAATGAATAAGAAAACTAGAAAAAGTTTAGCAACCAAAGAAAAGGTGTCGGAATAATCCACTCTATATGTCTGAGCATCTCTAGCCACAAGCCTGACCTTAAGTCTTGCCATAGAGCCATCTAGATTAACTTCCATAGTTAACACCCACTTACATCCCACTAGTTTCTTTCTGTTGGGTAAAGCCACCAAATCCTATATGTGGTTTTCCTCTAAGGCATGTATTTCCTCAAGCATCGTACTATACTATCTAGGATGATTCAAAGCATCTCTCACCATTTTATGTTCAAAGCTAGAATCTATAGAGATAATCAAGATCTAGACGTCGAGGATAAACCGTCATATAAAACAAAATTAGCAATGAAATATGTGGATTTACAAATCTGTGTATCTTTGAGAAGAGAAATAAGGAGGTAAAATGAGATCTTGATCTACCTATTGCTCTTCCCAGAGGTACACATATTGTAAATCTACATATTCCATTGCTAGGTTCCTAGACCGTTTATCCTCGATGTTTAGATCCTCGATTGTTTCTACAGATTCTTGGTTTGTACCTAAAATAGTGAGGGAGGCTTGGAATCATAATAGAGGTCTAGTGCGATGCTTTAGGAAATAGATGCTTTAGAGGAAAACTGCACATGGGATTTGGTTGATTTACCCAACAAAAAAAAAACTAGTGGGATGTAAGTGGGATGTTCATGCTTAAAGTTAATTCGGATGGTTCTATGGCAAGAATTAAGGCCAAGCTTGTGGCTAAAAGGTATGCTCAGACATATGGAGTGGATTATTCCGAGACACTTTCTCCTGTTGCTATACTCTTTCTAGTTCGCTTATTCATTTCTTTAGATGGTTCAAAGAGTTGGCCTTTACATCAATTGGATATCAAGAATACTTTCCTTCATGTTGATCTTCGAAAGGAATTATAAATGGAGCAACAACCTAGATTTGTTTATCAAAGGGAGTATGGAATAGTCCATCATTTGAAGAAGTCCTTGTATTGCTTGAAGTAGAGTCCTCATGCTTAGTTTGGCAAGTTGAGTGAGGTGGTGATTTTGGGTTTAAAATGAGCAAATGTGACCACTCAGTTTTCTATCAACAATTAATAACTGACAATATGCTTCTTGTTGTATATTTTGATGACATTGTCATTACAAAAAGTGATTTGGCATGACCTCAGGGTACACCATAGGTGTAACATGACATTTAAGATCCCAAGAAGCCCTTCACCATCCACCTACAAGACATCATACAAGATAATAAAAGTAAAGACTTGAAAGAAAGCATTTAATATATCAAAAGTTTGACAAAGCATAAGTATAACATAAGTCTTAAAACCATCGAATACATCATAAGGAAAGAGATTGAGACTAACCCGTAGATCACTTATAAAGTTTGAAATGAAAAGACAAAGCTAAATAGTGTCTCAATCCTCGAATCATGAGGACTCACCAATCAACTGAAGAACCCAGGTGATATCTTGCCATGAGTGTACGGAGTATGAAAGTCGAACACTACATTCATGAGATAATGTAGGCCCAAGTATGCATTAATTCATGGAATGTACTAAGTGTGGGGTAATATGAATAAACGTGAACTCATGGAATGTACTAAGTGTGGGGTAATATGAATAAACGTGAACATGATAGTATAAATGGTTTAAAACATGTAGATATGATCAATAATTTGACATTTTAACACAAGGAAATAAAACATGGAAATTATAGAACAAGTCAATGCAATTGGAGAAAAGGACATAAGAAAATCTTTGAAGAAAACATAGTCATTTTCATGGGATTTTTAGCTTTAACCTACAACAAGACCATGAGAGCTATATCATGGAATCCGTTATATCCCTCATACTGAAAGAAGGGGAAACCACTTTCCAAGGTAGAATTCGTACATATCATTTTTCCTAAATTGGATCTACTAGATAGGTAACTTAAGATAATCCTACGGGGGCACACAGTTTGGGACTGCTCAAGAAGAATGGAGGATTTAAAACTTGGATGGAACCCTAGCTCTTCTTCTTCTTCATTAGCCTTGAGAGAATTTGAGAGAAAGACTTTGGTGAGTTTTAGGGAATGTAGGAGAATGATTTGAAAGTGGGTGATTTGGGGCTTAAAACCTTTATATAGGGCTTAGGGTAGAAGGCAAAACAACGTAGTTTTGATTTACAACAATTAGGGAGAAGACCCAAAAGCCCCTTTAAATAACTAGCGGACTTTAACTATGGTTTAGACCTATGGACTGTAGGACTTTCTACTGTCCATATTGGTCAACCGTAGGCCAAGTACTGGGACCATAATTTCACCATCGTTTTGATGAAAAGTTTCTACAACCTTAGCTCTTCCTACGGTTTGTAGAAACCAACAATACCCTACTTTGACCCTTAAAATTTCAGTAAGTCTGTGACTCACCTACGAGTCCTATCTATAACTCATACAAGGAATGACAGACCGTCCTGGTGAACCGTGAAAAGGGTACTGAGACTTAGTTTCAAAAATTTATTTCCCCTTCCTATGGTTTCCATTTACGGCCTGTAGAAGCTTTTACGGGGCTGTAGATGGGAACCATAGACACATCTTGCAACCCAAAAATTTATTATCCTTATTTTCCAAATCCGAGGTGTTACGATAACTCCCCTCAAGAACATTCGTCCTAGAGTGGAACTCAAGAAATCATAAGACGGGTGGGGGGAAAGAATTTAACAGCCTAACATTAATGCAACTAATTCAAAACACACAACATCAAGGAGGAACATTAAATCCATCATCAAACATAATCAAAACATCATTTCATAAGGCATACATGCGAATCATACTCAAATGCACATAATCATGGAGAAATCAGTCAAGTTAACTCACATTCTCAAAAAGAAAATTAAGTTTTCATGAGTATAAATGCATGAACAAACATGAGAACAATTAATACATATGAGACCAAGAAGGATCAATCATGAGGAACTAAATACTTCTAGCTAGAGTAGGATCGAAGAGAAGGAGATAGGAATAAAGGGACATCATTTTAGCCTCGGCCTCCCAAGTAGAATCCTCAATCCTTTGATTCCTCCACAACACTTTCACGGATACGACTTCCTTATTTCTCAACTTCTTGACTTGTCGGTCTAAAATATGAACCGAAATCTCTTCATAAGAAAGAATTTCCTTTATACCACGACTCCTTAATGGTACAATGGATATCAGATCATGAACACACTTCTTTACTAAACAGACATGGAAAATTAGATGCACCGATGCTAAGTCATTAGGCAAATCAAGTTCATAAGCAACTTTACAAATATGCCTTATTATCTGATATGGACCCAAATCTCATTACACCCTTATGGGTGAATTTTTCAGATAAACCCAACCATCCACATCAAATTCAAGATCTCTTCTTCTAACATTGGCATAGGACTTTTGTCAGCTTTGAGTCATTTTCAACTTTTCTCTAATAAGCTGAACTTTGTCCACAACCTCATGTTCCAATTTAGTACCTATTAAAGCAACCTCACCAACTTCAAAATAACCTATAGGTGATCTACACTTACTACCATAAAGAGCCTCAAATGGAGCCATACCAATGCTTGAATGATAGCTATTATTACACAAAAAATCGATCAAAGGCAAATAATCATGCCAATCACCCTTAAAGTCAATCACACAAGCTCTCAACATATCTTTCAAAATTTGGATAGTACTTAAAGTCAATCACACAAGCTCTCAACATATCTTTCAAAATTTGGATAGTACTTTCTGCTTGCCCATTGGTTTGAGGATGACAGGACATACTAAGCTTATTATGAGTAGCAAGGCCCTTTTGAAAAGACTTCTAAAATAGGGTAGTTACTTGGGTACCACGATCGGAGATAATGGGTAGGGGTACTCCATGAAACCTAACAATCTTCCTTTGGTACAACTTAGCATAGTCTTCTTCCAAATAAGAAAATTTGATGGAATGAAATGAGCTTACTTTGTCATATGGTCTACAATTACCTAAATAGAGTCATGTTATCGTGGATTAGGGGTAAACCAACAACAAAATCAATATTCAAAACCTCCCACTTCAAAGTAGGAATGCTAATATCTTTGGGCAAACCTCTTGGCTTTTGATTCTCAACCTTCACTTGTTGACTATTAGGACACTTAGCCACAAATTCCACAGTATCCTTCTTCATCCCATTCCACCAATAAACCTCCTGAAAGTCATGGTACATCTTGGTGGCTCCTTGGTGAATGGAATATCAAGAACTATGTGATTTCGATAAGATTCGCTCCCTTAAATCATCAACTTTGGAAACATATAAACAACCTTGATATGTAAGTTACTATCTCCCCCTTGGGAGAAATCCTCATCGAATTTTTTAAGTAGCCCTTCCTCTTTTCAACCAAAATTGGATCAAGACCTTGCTTAGCTCTCACATCTCACACAAATGACTATTCTGAACCATTATGGACAATAACACCAACCTAATTAGAATCAACTAGCTGAACACCCAAACATTAATCTATGAACATCATAAACCAAATCTCTTTTATCTTCCTTAATATGAGCAACACTACCCATGTATAGTCGACTAAGAGTATCCGCCACCACATTCGCTTTACCAGGGAGATAGAGAACACTCATGTCATAATCCTTCAAGAGTTCTAGCCATCTACGTTGGCAAAGAATTAGATCCTTTTACTTGAACACATATTGCAATCTCTTGTGGTTGGTAAAGACATCAACATGAACACCATACAAATAATTCCTCCAAATCTTTAAGGCAAAAACAACCGCCACTAGCTCCAAATCATTGGTGGGGTAGTTCTTTTCATGAATCTCTAGTTGCCTTGAAGCATAAGCAATGAATTTCCCATTTTGCATAAGAACACATCCTAACCCAATTCTTGAAGCATCAAAATAAACAACAAACTTATCGAAACCTTCTAATAATGTCAACACCGGAGCGGAGGTAAGTCCATTTTTCAATTCCAGAAAACTCTTCTCACAAGCTTCCGACCATAAGAACTTGACTTTCTTTTGGGTTAATACCGTCAATGGAGAGGCAATCGAAGAAAAACCTTCCACAAACCTTCTAAAGTAACTCACCAAATCCAAGAAACTTTGAATATCCTAAGGGGATAGAGGTCTAGGCCAACTCTTAACCGAATTCGTTTTCTTAGGATCTATCTCAATACCATTGCTGGAGACAATGTGACAAAGAAAAGCCACGAAACTTATCCAAACTTGCATTTACTAATCTTTGCAAAGAGTTGCTATTCCTTAAGGACTTTCAACACAATCCTCAAATAATCGGCATGCTCATCCTCACTCCTTGATAAATCAAAATGTCATCAATAAATAATATTACGAACGTATTAAGATATTGTTTAAATACCCTATTCATTAAGTCCTTAAATGCGGCTGGAGCGTTATTCAACCCAATCAACATTATTAAGAACTCGTAATGACCATACCATGTCCAAAACACCGTCTTTGGCATGTCATCCTCCTTCACCCTCAATACTTAACCAGAGGTTGATCTTAGCGAAGTAGCTTGCTCCATGTAGTTGATCGGATAAGTCATCAATCCTTGTAAGAGGGTACTTTATCTAATCGTGACTTTGTTCAATTACTGGTAGTTGATACACATATGAAGAAAACCACCCTTCTTACGAGAAAATAAGATGAGAGCACTCCAAGGAGAGATACTCAGTGGGATGAAACACTTATCTAACAAATCTTTCAATGCCCATTCAATTCCTTAAGTTCTATCCGGGCCATGCTGTAAGGAAGAATAGAGATATGTTGCATATCTCGGAGAAGGTCAATAATGAAGTCTATTTCCCTTTCGGAAGGAACAACTGGTAGATAATTGGGAAACACTTCCAAAAGTTCATTTACAACAGGGTCTAACTCAAGAGTAGGGGTTTGGAATCCACATCCCTAACCCAAACAAGAAGATACATGAAACCCTTAGAGATTGTTTTTCTAGCTCTAAGACAAGAAACAAACTGACCCTTAGGCATAGAAATTCCCCCTTTCCACTCATTTGGATAATGGAACTTAACTACTCGGGTTCTAAACTCAATAAAAGCTTAACATGAATGGAGCCAATCTATACCAAGAATAACATCAAAGTCTAACATATCAAGCTCTACTAGATCAACATAAGTGACTTTATGGGATAAGGAGATGACACAATTTCAATAGACTCTCCTAGCCACATTAGATTCACCAATAAAAGTAGAGACAAAAAAAGGGTCTATAGCACATCTACAAGAACATAAATCTTATAGCCACATAGGGCGCTACAAAAGATAAGGTAGCATCGGGATCAAGCAAGGAATATAGATCAAGATGGAAGACTTTCAACATATCAGTAACAACATCGGGAGAACCCTCTTGATCATGACGAGTTTGAAGTGCATATAACCAGTTTTGCTTTGGAGAAATTTAACCCAAATAACTATGTGGATCTTGCCTACCATGCTTTCCTTTGTCATTTATATAAATGGACAATACCTCAAGCAGTGACCACTTTTACCACAACCAAAGAAATTATCTGTAGCAATCAAGCATTTTCTCGGATGACTCTTACCACACTTTTGGCATGTGGGAAATGAAGATCCATTTCCACCACTATTTACTTCTTGAGTCTTAGGGTCAGATATATTTTATTTGTTAAACTTAGGATCCGGAACATTGGAGGAACCTTGACTGGAAAACCTTTGTCGAAACTTAGAATGGTCATGTCCATCGGATCTTAAATGTGAAAAGTCACCATCACCGACTTTGCCTTCTTTACCTTTCTAGAACTTTCCTTAAGCTTCTCTTCTTCAATTTATTGAGCATGAACCATTAGATGAGAAATGTCCAATTCATTGATGATCATGGTGGTACGACATTCTTTAACAAGCATCTCGGATACTGTCGAAACAAACTTGTGCATCCTTGCCCTAGGATTGACAACCATTGTAGGAGCATATCTAAAAACTTGCATGAACTTCAACGCATACTCTTTCACACTCATATTTCCTTGACGAAGGTTGATGAACTCAACTACCTTTGCCTCCCTCATCTCAAGGGGAAATAACTTATCAAGGAAAGTAACCTTAAACTTTTTCCAATCAAGAGGACCCACATCAACTATCCTCTCTTCTTTCCATCGGTTGAATATTATTTGAGCAACACCCTTAAGTTGAGAAGAGGCAAATTCCTATTTTTCCACCGCCGTCACTCCCATGATCATCAACACCTTTTATACCTCATCAATGAACTCTTGAACTTCCTCGACCTTGGATGTGAGATTCATCCAAGTAAAGTTCCTTACTCTAGATGCAACCATACCCATATTAGGGTTCACGGGGACAACAACCTCCCTATTGGCTTGAGCAGTCATAGCTTGAGCCAACACTTGAAAAGCAGGTTGAAACTTTGCATTAGTCACTTGTTCGACTAAAGGGTCAGCCGAAACTTGTGGAGCTTTTTGAGGAGATTTTCGTTCCACATTCTCATTCATATTCAAGATCTTGAGGGGCCATTTCTTGAAAAGAATTAGATAAGGATAAGGAGATAGACATTTAGAGTTAACTGAACTGCAAGAATTTAGAATGATGAAAAAAGCGGAATTTCCTAAACATCTTATAGTTTCCTTTTCATAAATGTGGCGTGTTTCATATTTATGAACAAGACTCTACTCAACGTGGCTTATGAGACATCCTAGGACCATTCTAAACCTTGTTCTCTAAATAGCAAGTTTTTCACCACCCAAGGGTACACCCTAGGTGTAGCATGGTGTATAAGCCCGAGAGGTCCTACACAAGCCACCCAGAATATATTATATATCGAAAGTTTAACAAAGCAGAAGTCTAACATAAGTGTCAAATCCATCTAATACATCATGAGGAAAGAGATTATTAGGACGTAACTCATACATCATTTACAAAGTTGAAACAAAAAGACATAAAAGATATACAATGTCTCAGTCCTCAGATCATGAGGACTCACCAATCAACTTAAGCACCCAGGGGATGTGTAACACCCCGTAAATAGAAAGAGCCAGAATTAGAAAGTGTCATTTATGGAAAGAATAAAAGTTTGGAAATTTGACAAATTAAGTTAAGTATGAGTTTTGGGTCAACTTAAAACGACCATAACTACTATATCATGACGAGTTAGGTGTGCTTTTGGATACTGTAGGAAAGATCTTGGGATTATATTTCTAACACCGCCAAGTTTTCTCAATTCCGAGTTAATATGAGTGAGATATGTCCATTTGAATTTGGGATGTCTATTTAAATAATGTCAAAACAGGATTTTGGAAGGGTAGTTTGGTCTTTTCCTCACTCTATTATTTTAATTCACTTTTGGTAATTACTTAGGGGTCTAAAATGAACTTGGTCAGTTTACGCTTTTGAAAAATAAGTTAGGGTTTTGGGAGAAGAGATCCCTATGAGGTATGTGAGATCACATAGCGTTGGGTTAGTTCACCCACACTCCAATCATTATTTATTTAGCTTATTATCGTTCTTGAGATTAGATAAATTGAGTTCTTTTAGAATATTGTTGAAAGTTTTGTTTGAATCTTGATTGATGAGTTGTTGAGAAGTTCTTGATTTTAATTCATGAATTATATTTCGTTTTGGGTAGATTCTTGCATACTTTGGTTATGTAGTCAAAACTAAGTGTTTGGGAAAATACCTAATTGAGTTTAGAGGGATTTGTGTTGAAAAACGACCAAGGAAATTTGTCAAAAATTTGGCAAATGGGGATGGGGCGATGCGCCTCTGAGCGTGCCCTAAAGAGTCCTCTGAAGTTTTGACCCTGGGACGCCGCACCAGCCAGCGTGCCCCAACTTCTGCTCTGAAGTTTTGGGTCTGAGGCCTCGCACCACCCAAAGTGCTGGGATGCCAAGTCTTCTACTTCTTTCCCAAAGAGCCTTTGAGTTAGTTTTCAGTACAGAGTAAATGCTTTCATAATTAAGCAAGAGAGGAAACTTTGTTTTCCAAGATAGCCTTTGAGCTATGTTTTTGAGCAATTATCTCAAATCACAGAAAGAAGTATGTTTTTTAAACATAAGAGCTAGCATCATAGTTTGGGAGTAGTAATGAGCACTGATATGGGGGAGATTTTAGACAACTCACAGCCCCCATAATCCTTGTAGCCACCATGGGTAGAAAATGGTCAAACTTTTTAGATGATTCCTTAGTGATTTTTAGCATAGACTAGTGGATCCACTTAGTAGTCAGGTTCTATACACTCGATAAGGTATAGGACGACCCTGGCAGCGAGGCAAAATGTTGTATCATCACAGTAACTCTTACATGATAGTTGTCAGTTAGAGAGACTCCCACAGAAGTCTTTGTATTCTTTTATACATTTGTATTCTTATATACACAATTTATTTGTATTTTTATATACGTTTCAAAGTTGTATTATATAGTTGCATACAGAGAGAGTATTATTGTGTTTCTAAATACACAGAGTTGATATCCATGTTTTAAAAGCTTTTCTTTATATTGCATTTACATTACTGCTTTATATTCAAATGAGTATAGTTAAGTTGAGTTGAGTTGAGCAAGGTGAGTTCTTTTAGTTCCTTTTAAACTTATGCCTTGTTTTAGAATTCCCCTCGCATACTCGTACATTCAATGTGCTGATGACATTTGGCCTGCATCTTTTAATGATGCAGATATAGGTAACCAGGATCAACATCCATCGCATCGTTGATTCTAGTTGAGCTCCAGAGTTTGTTGGTAAGCCTCCTTGCTTTCGGAGGATCCCTTTTATTGCTTTTTAGTAGTTTTAGTTCATTAGGATGTTGTGGGTCTTGTCCCGACATCTATCTCAGTTGTTTAGAGGCTTCATATAAAGTCAGATGTTAGTTCTTTAGTCTTTTCAATTTCCTTATCTTATGTTGAGACTTGAGTTTACTTTATTGGCTAGTTGAATATTTTCTTTATAAAATTCTAAGTTTTATATGGGTTTATCTTTGATAAGTTAAGTCTTCCACTGAGTAAGTAAGCCAGGCCAAGGTTCGCTTGGGGCTAACAATGGCTCTCGAGTGCCAATCCCGCCTAGGGTGTATGCTCGGGGCGTGATAAGATGTCTAGCCACGAGTATGCGGAGTAGGAACGTCGTACCCTCGTTCATGAGAAAATGTAGGCACAAGTATGCATTAATACATGAAATGTACTAAGTATGGAGAAATATGCATCAACATAAACATGATAGTATAAGTGGTTTAAAACATGTAGACATGATCAATAATTAGACATTTTCATAAATAAAAAAACATGGAAATTATAGGATATAGTCAATGCATTTGGAATAAAGGACATAAGAAAACTTTGAATAAAACATAGTCCATTTGTAGAATTTTTACTTTAACCGACAACAAGACCATAAGAGCTATATCATGGAATTCGGTATATTCCTCGTACCAAAAGAAGGGGAAACTACTTTCCATGGTAGAATCCATACATATCATGTTTTGCTAAAGTGGATCCATTATTTAGGTCATTTAAGAGAATCCTATGGGAGCGCGTAATTTGGGACTAGAGGTTGCTACTAGAGACTACCCTATCTGAGCCTTCACCTCAAAGGCCTCTTGGTGCTAAGTCTAAATCCTAATGGAATAGATAACAAGTCAAATATCAATTTAACATAGGAAAGGCAATGGTCAATACCAATCCACATATTTCAAAACAAAAACATAGAATAGCTTCTTAAATATAATTCAATATAGATGAGAAAACCTTTAATTTCATCAAAGTGAATCCATATGTGAGAAATATCTTTCACAATCATGATCATAATAGCATGTGAAAAAACCTCTCACAATAGCATTGATACTTTCCTTTCAAAACATCCTAAATTTCATTTATAATAACTTTAGAAAGACATTTATATCTTCATAAATTTCATAATTCATAGGTTTATGAGTTCATCATAGCTTCATAGTTGAAAAATCATAATTTAGGCATGGGTCAACATAATTTCAAGTACATATATCACGCCCCGAGCCTACACCCTGGGCGGAACTGTCACTCGAGAACCATTGTGGGCCCCAAGCAAACCCTTGGCCTGACTTACTTACTCAACGAAAGACTTATACATAAGAAAGAGAATCCAAATACAAGATAACTCAAAACTTGTCTGAATAGGAATCTCCTCATAAGATAGGCTATCCTTGATCCCAATATCTTCAGTAGGTATGATAAATGAAGGATCACCCATGCACTTCTTCAACATAGAGATGTGAAACACTGGATGAACCACGATTAACTCTTGTGATAGCTCCAACTTATAAGCTACATTACCTACCCTTCTCGATATTCTATAAGGGCCAACAGTCCGGGGACTAAGCTTCCTTTTGCTACTAAATCTCATAACACCTTTCAGGGGTGAAACTTTTAGATATACCCAATCATCTACTTCGAACCCTAACTCCCTTCTCCTAA
Organism: Solanum bulbocastanum; assembly: GCA_037074985.1. Classification (NCBI taxonomy): domain Eukaryota; kingdom Viridiplantae; phylum Streptophyta; class Magnoliopsida; order Solanales; family Solanaceae; genus Solanum; species Solanum bulbocastanum. The sequence goes on along the minus strand of CM073606.1, from coordinate 42,925,476 downwards.
CATCAGTGTAGGATTTCTGACGACTCTGCGCCGTTTTCAACCTCTCTTGAATCACTTTCACCTTCTCTATAGCTTGATAAACCTCTGGTCCTATCAATCCTGCTTCACCAACTTCAAACCATCCAATAAGAGATCTGCATCTTCTCCCATAAAGAGCTTCATAAGGAGCCATTTAGATGTTGGAGTGGCAACTATTATTGTAAGCAAACTCAATAAGAAGTAGGTGATCATCCCAATTCCTTTTGAAATCAATCACATAAGCCATAAACATATCTTATAAGGTCTGAATAGTGTGATCTTCTTGTCCATCTGTCTGAGGATGAAAGGTAATACTTAAGTTCACCTTTGTACCCAAGTCTTTTGGGAATAACTTCCAAAACTGGGCAGTAAATTGTGCACCTATGTCTGAAATAATGGAGACCGAAACCCCATGAAGTCTTACCACCTCTTGAAGATACAACTTAGCATAATCTTCTGCAGAATGAGTAATCTTTATTGGTAAAAAGTGGGCCGATTTTGTCATTTTATCGACAATCACCCATATAGAATCATGCTGCCTACGAGACCTTGGTAAAACTGTGATGAAGTCCATATTAATCATCTCCAACTTCCATTTCGGAAGTTCTATATTCTGAGCCAAACCACCGGGCCTTTGGTGCTCTACTTTAACTTGTTGGCAATTTTGGTACTTAGCAACAAATTCTACAATGGCTTTCTTCATACTATTCCACCAATACACATCGCTCAAATCACGATACATCTTTGTGGAACCCAGATCAATGGAATATCTGGAGCTATGAGCCTCATCCATGATCGTCTCTTGGAGTCCATCCACCATTGGTACACACAATCTACCTTGATATCTCTGTACGCCATCTCCCCCTTGTTCAAAATTCACAACTTTTTGCTTATGAACATTTGCCTTCAATTCAAGCAAAATTGGGTCTTGGTCTTGTTTCTCTTTTACTTCTGACACTAATGATGATTCAACCCCATTCATCACCACTACTCCTCCTTCTGTGGAATTCATTAGCCGGACTCCTAAGCTTGCAAGTCTATGCACATTCCTCTCCCTTTTTCTCCTCAACATGGGTAGTACTACCCATAGACTACCTGCTTAAAGCATCAACAACAACATTAGCCTTACTTGGGTGGTAAATAATACTCATATCATAATCCTTGAGTAATTCTAACCACCTTCTTTGTCTGAGATTAAGCTCTTTCTGAGTGAACACATATTGAAGTCTTTTGTGATCAATAAATACATCAACATGACCACCATACAAATAATGACACCATCTTCAAGGAAAACACTACGACGGCCAACTCTAAGTCATGGGTTGGGTAATTCTTCTCATGAAATTTCAATTGTTTGGAGGCATACACTATGACTTTGTCATTCTGCATTAACACGCAACCCAAACCAACTCTAGACACATCACGATAGGCAGCAAAGCCTTGCACACCTTCTGGTAAGGTTAAAACTGGGGCAGTAGTCAACCTCTTTTTCAATTCCTGAAATCTTTTCTCACAAGCTTCAGACCATTGAAACTTCAATGTTTTTTGAGTCAACTTGGTCAAAGGAGATGACATAGATGAGAACCCCTCTACGAACCTTCTATAATAGCCAGCTAATCCTAAGAAACTCCTAATATCAGTTGGAGATGTAGGTTTAGGCCAATTCTGCACTGCTTCAATCTTCTGGGTATGAACTCTAATTCCATTACCAGAGACTATGTGGCCCAAGAACGCCACAGACTCAAGCTAAAACTCACATTTAGAGAACTTAGCATATAACTCCTTATCTTTCAAAGTCTGAAGAACTATTCTAAGATGACTAGCATGATCTTCTTCATTCCTTGAATATATTAGTATGTCATCAATGAAGACGATAACAAACATATCTAAATAAGGTTTGTAAACTCTATTCATAAGGTCCATAAACGCTGCAGGTGCATTAGTTAAACTGAACAACATGACCAAAAACTCATAATGACCATAACGGGTCCTGAATGCTGTCTTGGGAATATCACATTTCCTTACTTTCAACTGATGGTAGCCAGATCTGAGGTCTATTTTTGAAAAACAAGTAGCACCCTGAAGCTGATCGAAAAGATCATCAATTCTCAGAAGAGGATACTTGTTTTTGATTGTAACCTTGTTCAATTGGCAGTAATCTATATACATCCAAAGGGAACCATTCTCACAAATAAGACCGGAGTGCCCTAAGGTGAGACACTTGGTCGAATAAACCTTTTCTTTAAAAGATATTTCAACTGTTCTTTAAGCTCTTTCAACTCTGCTGATGCCATTCTATATGGCGGAACATATATAGGACGAGCATCTGGAAGAAGATCTATACCAAAATCTATCAATATCTCAGGAGGGACTCCGGGAAGATCATCTCGAAAGACTTCTGGAAACTTTTTTACTATATGAATTGACTAAATAGGAGGTCTCTCAACACTAGACTCACTAACTCGGACTAAGTGATAGACACACCCCTTAGAAACTAACTTCCTTGCCTTAAGATATGAAATAAAATGACCCTTAGGCACTACTGAACTATTTTTCCACTCTTAGACTGGCTCATTTGGAAGCTGAAACTTGACAACTCGAGTTCTACAATCAAGTGAGACATAACATGCACCAGTCCATACCGAGAATGACATCAAAGTCTACCATGTCTAACTCTATTAAATCAGCCATGGTACTCTTGTGATTGACGGAAATGGGCAATCACGATAGACTCTCTCTGCTAGAATGGAGTCACCAATAGGTGTAGAAACACAGAATGGTTCACTAAGTTGCTCAGGAATAACATCAAATTTCATAGCAACATAAGGAGTTACAAAAGATAAACTTGCTCCTGGGTTTAGCAAAGCATAAACAGTAAAGTCAAAGACTTGGATCATACTAGTGACAACATCTGGTGAATCCTTGTGCTCTTGGAGACTATTGATAGCATACAAACGGTTTGTTCCTCCACTAGTACTAGAAGTAGCCCCTCTAGGTGCAGCCCTGTCTGGTGGAGCAACTGAAGAAGACTGGGCTCTATTGCCCCCATTACCATTTCCCTACTTGTTCTTTGGACATTCTCGCATGAAATGACCATTTTGACCACATTTGAAACAACCAGTGGAGCCCTCACGACCTGTACCTGAGTGGTTCCTACCACACTTAGCGCAAGCAGGACGTTTACTATCCCCTTGAGTCATGCTACCTTGAGAATAAACAGGCTTAGCTTTGAAATTCTGACTATTGTACTCACATTTGTTCTTAGGTGCAAGTGCACTAGCAAATGATGGAGCAAGTCCCTTCTATTTCTGTTGGGAGGATGACTGGTTGGCATTACTCTTCTGCTGTCCGGACTCGTTCCCTGTTTTAGCTTTCTTGTTCTTAAACTCTTTTCAATCCCTCAGCTTCTCTTCCTTAACCTACTGCACATATATCATTAACCTTGAGATATCCATGTCACCTATCATCATTGTAGCCCTACCTTCCTTACTTGACACACGAGCCAACCCAGCAATAAACAAGCTCATTCTACTCAAGTCCGCAACCATTTTTGGAGCATAACGGGATAGTTGGGTGAACTTCAACCCATACTCATGAACACTCATAGAATCTTGCTTAAGTGTAAGGAACTCTCGTACCATAGCCTCTTTCAGTTCTTGGGGAAAGAAACGCCCCAAGAAAGCTTCCTCAAAACAAGCCTAACTCACAAGTGGTGCATCCTCAGCTCTACCCTATTTCCACTGATCAAACCAAGTCCTAGCAACATTCTTCAGTTGATATGGAACTAATTCAACTCACTCGGTATCAACAACATGTAAGACCTCAACTAACTTCTTAAGTTCCTCAGTAAAATTCTCCAGATCCTCAATAGTGCTCGAACCCGTGAAACTTGGAGGATTCATCCTCAAGAACTCTCGAATCCTAGAAGTATCAGCCACTTCCTGTCTAACTCCTCTTTGTTGCCCAGTTGATTGGTCACAACTTGACCTAGCATCCTGATTGCTTCCTTGAATTCAGCATTAGTGATTTTCGCTTGAGGTTGCACTTCAGGTGCATTTGGTAACTCTTGCTTCTCAATATTTCTCCTAGATGGACGACCTCTAGCTGCTCTTTGTGGAGGCATAATTATCTAAAAACACATGCAAACATGAATTATAAAGAAACTTTTTAGAGATCAAACTCTAAAGCACGAAATGAGTGTGAAAGAAGTGAGAAAGTTTTCCTAAGTGTCGCAACTTCCTAATTATAGATGTGGCGCGCTTCACACTGATAACTAGGATTCTATAGACACGACTTCATAGACTTCCTATGACTCTTGAACTCTCTGCTCTGATACTAAATGTGTCACGCCCCGAGCCTACACATGGGCAGTACTGACACTCGAGAACTATTGCTGGCCCCAAGTGAACCCTTGGCCTGACTTACTTACACAATGGAAGACTTAGACATAAGAAAGAGAATCCAAATACAAGATAACTCAACATGTCTCAAAACTCAAGTCTTAATGTTTTAAGAAAATAAACATTTAACTTAGCCAAAGTGGCTACTCAAATCTGATCATAAGCCAATAATAAGATAACGAATGAACTAATATCTGACTGACTATCTATGAAGCCTCTAAAATAACTGAGATGGATATAGGGACAACTCTCACAACATCTTAATGAACTGATTATAATACTTAAAGCAATTAAAGGAGTCCTCCAGAAGGCAAGTTGGCTCACCAACTGACTCCGAAGTGCTCACTGGATCGACGATGTGTTGGATGCCAATCCTAGTTACCTGTGTCTGCATCATAATAAGATGCAGGCCAACTGGCATTAGTACATTAAATGTACGAGTATGCGATTTGGAATGCTAAACACAACATAGGCTTGAAAAGAATCTGAAGAACTTACCTGGCTCAACTTAACTCAACATAATTGAACTCATTTCAATATAAAATAATTTAAAACAAGTGCAATATAAAGAAAAGCTGTTTAAAACATTATGTCAACTCTATGTGTTTGCAAAGATACATATAACTCTGAAATGTATGTAAAACTACAATAAACTATGTATATAAGAATACAATTACTTATGTGGGAGTTTCTCTAACCGACAACCATCATGTAAGAGCTATTGTGATGATACATCATTTTACCTCATGCTGCCAGGGCCGTCCTATACCTTGCTGAGGGCATAGAACCTGAACTACTAAGTGGATCCACTAGTCTATGCTAAAAAGCACTAAAGGAATCAACTAAAAAGTATGATCCATTTCTACCTATGATGGCTACATGGTTCATGGGGCTGTGAGTTGTCTGAACTCTCCCCCATATCGGTGCTTAATGCTACTCCCAAAATATTATATTAGCTCTTATGTTTAAAAACATACTTCTTTCTGTGATTTGAGATAATTGTTCAAAAACTTAGCTCAAATGCTATCTTGAAAATCAAAGTTTCCTCTCTTGCTTCATTTAGAAAGCGTTTACTCTTCTCTAAAACTAACTCAAAGGCTCTTTGGAAATCTAAGTTTCCATTCTTATTTAAATGTGAAAGCATTTTAAAATCTTTGGGAATCTATAGACCCTATATACTTCTTTGAAGAAATGAACTTTAAACATTAATCTTTACTCTTCACTCAACTTGAACTTTAAGTTTTAAAACAAAGTTAAAAGCATTTGCGAAAGACTTCTTGAAAAGACTCTAAGAACTTCCTAGACTTGGCTCTTAACTTTCCTTGAATTTGAATTTATGGATTCAAGGTTATGATTCATGTTTCTGGATGATTTCTAGATGTTTAGAAGTCATTTAAAGTAGTTAGAATCAATAGGAAGTGTTAAAACACTTTAGAAAGACTTAAACGGACTGAATAATGAAAAACTGGTGAAAAACAATGATCTAGGTGCATCCCGGGTGCGCGCGCCAGCCCTCACTTTCTGGGGCTCCTTTTGGGTGCACTGTGGGTGAGCCGCCCCAACATCTCTGGCGCTATGGGGGCGTGACGCGCCTATCCTTCCCGAAGTGTGTCTGACGAATTTTTGATCTTGTTTTCTGAGCCTAAATCGTTTTAATCCAATTCTTTTTCTCAAATTCACTTTAGATGCATGTACCCAATTCATATACACAAAATCTAACCCAAACAACTCAAGGAAACAACACTTTAACATCAAGAAACTCCTTAATCCCAACTCATATTCAAGAACGAAATCAATTCAAGAACAATTATCAAGAGCATCAAATTCTCAATCTTTTAGGACAAAAATTCGCTGAATTAAACATGCTTGGAACGTGGGTGAACTAACCCAATGCTATGTGATCTCATATACCTTGTAGGGATCACCCCGACGAAATCCACAAGCTAAACTCGACGATCTTGACAAATTTTGCTTCTTTTCTCCTTTCTCCTCTTCTTTTTTCTTTTCTCCAAGCGCTAGTGTATTTTGGTAAAGGCGTAAACTAATCTAATTCTGATTAGACACTAACTTAATTACCAAAAACGAAATAAAATAATATGGCAAGTAAAAGACCAAACTACCCTTTCAAAATCCGGATTGGACTTTCCTTATTCCAACAACCCAACTTCCAAAGGGCATAACTCACTCATACAAACTTGGAATCATGCAAACTCAGCAGTGTTGGAGAGATCAATCTAAGAGATTTCCTACCATATCTGGAAGTACCTCTAAATCATCCTGAGCTAGAAGTTATGGCCGTTAGAAGTTGACCAAAAACTCATCGTTCCTAACTTAACAAAATTTCCAGATTTTCATTCTTTCCAAAAATGACTATTTCCAATTATTAGCTTCTTCCTAGTTATTTCAAATTGTGAGATGTTACAACATATCATGTATTAACATTGAATCATGCATTAGAAAAATTAATTATAATAATCATTCACAATTGAATAAACTCACGAGATTGAATTGAAACCCTAACTTGAGTCAATGAAATTAAAAGTAGAATTTGAAAACCTTTTGAGGACCCCATGGAGGAAAGTTCTCTATGGGTCAATACTCGCATACCTTAATGCCAAAAGGCTAAGAATAATGGAGGATTGAAAACTTGGATGGAATCCTAGCTCTTCTTCTTCCTTAGTCTTAAGAGAATTTTAGAGGATGACTTTGGTGAGTTTTAGGGAATTTAGGAGATTGAGTTGAAAGTGGGGATTTGGGGCGTAAAACATTTCTATAGGGCTTAAGGTAGAAGGAGAAACGACATAATTTTGATTTAAAACAAGTAGAGAAAAGACCCTTTAAATAAGTTCCGGACTTCGGCCTACGATTCAGACCTACGGACCGTAGGACTTTCTACGGTCCATAAAATTGTGAGAAATATATATATATCGTTTATCTATCTCTTGTCTATCTATCCTTGATTCTCAAGTCCAATTTTTTGGTTCCCCGAAGCCCCGAATGGAATGGATTGTTTCTGCCAACGAAATGAACGCGGAGCCCGTTCCGAATGCTTCTACGATCCGGAAGTTCTCGCAAAGAGAATAAGATGCTGCTCCCCTTCCCTCTTTCTTTTCCCGCTTTGCTAATCTTCCCCTCTAATGCGGGCTGGGCGGCGACGGGCGCGGGAGGAAGAAACCTAAGAGAAGACGCTCGTCTCTTAGGTCCTTTTTTTCAGTGCAACACAGGAAAACGCCCTCTTTTTGTCATCCCTACAACTTTCTAGATTTTGTATTGAACGCATGGCGTAGCTAGGACCCTTCAAATTCTGTTTGAGCCTATGTTGAAGCCAAACCCACCCCCTATTTTACTAAGGCTGGAAAGAATGCCCACCACAAGTCAATCATAGACCATGTAGTGGGACCATAATTTCACTATCTTTTTTAACGGAATATTTCTACTTCTCATAGGTGTTCCTACGGTCCATAGAAACCAACCTTAGACCCACTTTGACAATTAAAATTTAACTAAGTTTGGGACTCACCTGTGAGACCTATCTACGACTCGTAAAAGGAATGACGGACCACTTTAGTGAGCCGTTGAATGGGTACTGAGACTTGATTTCAAAAATTTATTTCCCCCTTCGTACAGTTGCCATCTACGACCCATAGAAGCTTTTACGGTCCTTAGATAGGAACCGTAGACACAATCTACAATCCAAAAAATTACTTTTCTTTTTTTCCAAATCGTAGGTGTTACATGATTATACCATATCTTTCGTATATGCTAAATTTCATAAGAAAGACTTAGATCAGTTAAGATACTTTTGGGAGTAGAAGTTAATAGAAGTAAGAATGGAACTTTTTCTATCTCTATTTTTGACCTACTTGTAGACATTTGAAAGTTGGCAGCAAAACCTTGCAGTACTCCAATGGTTCCCAGTGTGCGTCTTACGAAAGATGATAGTGTTCCTTTTAATGATCCCGAGAAATATAAAAAAGTTTGTTGAATAATTAAACTACCTTAATGTGACTCATTTGGATATTGTTTTTATGGTAAGTGTTGTTAACCAATTCATGTTTGTGCCTACGATCAAACATTGGTAAGCCTTGGAACAAAATTCTATGTTTCTTTGAAAGGGGCCCTTGGACTTGGCATATTGTATAACAATCACAATCATACCCGTGTTGGATAATCTGTAGATGCAGACTATAATGGATCCAAGATTAATAGGAGATCGACTTGTAATGTCTCATTGTTTGTAATTTTGTTTTTAATTGTGAAATGTCCGTTATTCCCTTTCTTGTAGCATTTTCATGCTTAGTTTGTTTTTTGAGGATGATTGGTGTAGTCACCAATGCGATCGAGTGTGTTTTTAATAATTTGACTCTTCTTGAGTTGAGAATTCTTGATAGGTTGAGTTTGGTCAACATTTTGAGTTTTGAGCATTGGATGAGAATTTTGTTAGTTCCATCGTATCTGGAACGTCAAGTTTGAGCAAGTAGAGTGGTTGGTAAGGTTATCGAGGCCTTAAGTTGAGAGTTGGGTGTTTAGGCGAGAAGTTGAGCTTAAGGCCTAAAGAGAGGTCTAGGAGGGTATTTCTGTGTAAACAATCTTTCTTCAGATATCCAACGATTCCATTGAGTCCAAATGTCAAATTTAGTAGGGTAGCATATTTGTTTTATTTTTATTGAGTCTTGAATGAATCTCAAGGGTCCGTTCGGATACTTTAATAAGTTAGGGAGCTAATTTTGCTGATGTTGATCTCGGTCAACATAGTCAACTTGTGGTCAAATATTCAATTAATGGCTAAAATCAGCCCCCTTTCTTCCATTTCACTTTCTTCTCCATTTTGGAAGTTTGGGAGGGAAATTTTGGAAGCATTTTCTTGTCTATATTTCAACATGAACCCTATTAATTAAGTATTCTTGAGATGAGTAGCATCATTGAGTTTTGAGTTCTTGAGTTCTGAGTATTGAGTTTTCTAAATTGTTATTGGGATCCTTGAGTTTGACTTGTCCATGTCTATATTTTAGCATGAGCCCTATTTTGAGTTATAATTTCTGAGAATCTTTTAAAGCAAACATTTTTATTTTAAACTAAGTTTTTGAGGAAGTAAATATGAGTTTTGAGAAAGAGTTTTAAAAACATGATTAGTATGACACCCGAGTATGCCATCAATGTTTAAACAGTATGGTATCTAAATATGCCATCAATTTTTATGTAATATGACTTCCCGAGTCATCAATGATCATATCACGATATGATTTTGATATATTGTTGAGAAATAGTTTTCAAATATGAATTGAGTAAGAGTATTAGGGAACTAAGTATCCCCAAAAGGTATTATATCCCCCAAAGGTATCAATTTTTACATTGACAAAAAGAGAAACTTTGATTTATAAAAAGAGTTAATGAGTTCAAAGATATTTCAGAGAAATTATCTCTTTTAAGAGGATAGTTTGAGCAATTATCTCAAACCAGAGGAAGAATGTTTTTAAACATTGAGCATGAGTATATATTATTGGGAGTAGTATTGAGCATCGTTATAGGGATGAGTCCAGACAACTCACATTCCTCATAAACCATGTATGCCAATATGGGTACAGGATCATAATTTTTAGATAAATCCTAAGTGCCTTCCAGCAAAGCTTAGTGGATCCACTTAGTTAAGGTGTTCTATACCCCAACAAGGTATAAGTGGATCCACTTGTACAATAGAGCTTCATATATAGAGAGTTTTGGAGAGTCTTTCTGTTTCAGAAGTTTTCTTTAAAACTTATGTTTAATACTCAGTATATTCAAAGAGTTTTGAGATTTAAGACATTGTTGATTTAGCATTTCTTTCAATTTGATGCTTATGTATTCTTAAATTAGTCTTTCGCTTGCAGTTAGTCAGGATGAGGGTTCGCTTGGGGACCAACAATGGTTCTCGAGTGCCAGCCACGTACAGGGTGTAGGCTCGGGTCGTGACATGAAGAATCATGAATTGATCGACTTCTTGATCGTGATTTCTAGACACTTTGTCCAGTTATAGAAAACCAACAAATATGCGATTGAGCAGGTATAATAGTTCTTCAATTAATATACACCTTTTAATTCAGATTTGAGGCTTTACCCTTTCAAAGGCTTTACCACTTCCATTACAAATTAATATTTACTTACTTTAAGTTTGTGCTAGTGTTCAAGGATGGTCGGTCTATCACCCACACAAAGAGAATACAATAGAAGAGAACCACACATGATGTTCAGACAAATATTTGATCAAACTCTAATCTTAAATAATCTTTAATCTCCGCTGGAATTGTTCTTTTACTCCTTATATGTGTGTGTGTGAGAGAGAGTTATAATTGTTTTGATAATGTTGCTTCTTAGGCCATCAACTAGACTCAGATGATGGCAACCAACTGTAAATGATCTTCAACCTTCGCTTTACACGGCCGAAATTGGCTTTAAATGAGATTTTATATAAAATTTGTTAATTCTTTTACTAAATATTCATTAGCCATACGTGAAATTGACTGTAGTGATAGCATAAAAAACTTCTTCATCCATCCAAAACTTTTGGTTCCCACATCCAAGAAAAAATCAGTGGGAATAAAAATTGAATCTGAATACTGGTTATACATTACTTATTGATGCCGACTTTGGATTATAAATTCATGATTTTCTTCAATTTTCTTTTACTTTATGTTTTGATGATGTTTCATCTTTACTCTATTTATATTAAACTAAGACTTTAAGTTATTTATAAGATTTGTAGTGTCCTTCACAACTATAAGTCAGGTGCTGATTCAGGAGTTGGGATTGGATCTTAGATTGGCCGTTAGGGTCGGGGTCATATTCTGATGTGAAAGTTGGATCTCAGGTTGAGAGTTGGTGTCGGGTCCCCATTTTGAAGTCAGGTCTTCAATTCAGAGTCAAGAGTCGGGTCCCGCTCTGAAAGTCAAGACAAAAATAAAAAAATATTGCCTGGAAGTATTTTTCATTCTCCAACCAAATATAAGAAAATATTTTTCATTCACCAACCAAACATGAGAAAATAAGTGAGAAATCAACTTGATTTCCAAAAGAACAGTTTCTAGGATAATATTTTCCTTGGAAAACATTTTCCTTCGTACCAATGGTTTAACTAAATCTAAATGTTCAGTTTAAGAGATGCAAGAAAATAGGAAGAAGTTAAACACTAATTTTTGAAAATGCAATTAACAGAGAAATAAAAGATAATTACTCATATAAGCGTGAGAGTGTGTCAATTCACTAGACCTAGGTCTCTTCTTTATATATATATATATATATATATATAAAAGACAGTATGAGCAGCAAAATTTGATACATATTGACCTTATCAGTATTCCACAGATATAGTGTAAGAAAATAGTCAGTGAGGAAAAATAGAAAGTGAGAGTAGTATAAAATGTATGGTGTGCCAAAAAAAAGAAGGTTATTTTTATTTGAAGTATATAGTAGTCTTTTCAGATTGCCAACTGTTAAAATTCTCATGATAATGGTACTATATTGCTCAGCTCAAGTATTATACCTTCCACGTTAAAAGAACTTGGTGCCTTGTTACTCTCTTGTTCTTGTTATTTGTCGTGGATATTATTCCTAGGCGTAATTATATTCTCAACACAATTAACTAGAATGACAATTTTTTTTCCTTTTTTCTGCTTGTCTACCATCCATAAGCTTTTCATGAAGATCTCCTTGTTTATAACCTCTTATTTTTTTTGTAGACATTAGGAATTTATATTAACTATAGTGTTGTGTATAAATAGTAATACGTATTTATATTATCCCCTGCTTCCCATTAGGAATTCTACTAATTCATAAGCTGGTAGTCTCTAGCACTGATAATACAAAGGCTGGTGCCAAAAGGCTTGTTGATGCTGGAATCTCTAAGATACCTCGAATATTCATTCTACCACAAAAAATTAGGACAATTCGTTGGATACACGTGAAACACACTTCATTTTTCCAGTGATTGACCTTGAAGGCATCGACAAGATGGACTTGTTCACACATAAATAAATTGTGGACAAAGTAAGAGATGCATCGGAGACAAGGGGTTTCTTTCAATGGTTGATCATGGCATTCCAATATCTGTCCTTGATAAAAGATATTACACTCGAGATATCACGAAAAAGGTGGTTCATGCTAGCAATTTTGATTTGTATAGCCCTTCTCTTCTAGATGCAAAGCTTCTAATCCTCCTTGTCCAAAAGAATTTCCAAGACCATGTAGGTATATGTTTTGAATATGAATTAGAAAGCCAACCAATAATTGAATATGTATTATGTGGTGATAAAAATTGAGATGTGGTGTTTCACTAGTTTTACAAAATTGTTGCAGGGAAATACTTATGGACTACTCTAAGCATATGATGGAATTGGGCTTTCATAAGGTGGTCCATATCATTGTCATATCAAAGATATGGATTGCGCGGAGGGGCTTGGTGTTTTGGCACTTTCCTATCCAGCATGCCCTTAGCCAAAACTCACCATAGGTACCAACAAACATTCTGACAATGATTTTCTCACAGTGCTTCTACAAGATCACATCAGAGGACTTCAAGTGCTTCACCAGAATCAATGGGTTGATGTTTCTCCTACGCGTGGTGCATTTGTGGTCAACATTGAAGATCTTCTGCAGGCTAGTTTTCTTTTTATTTTCTAATCCATGTACGATTGATAAGAGTGAATATACCATTTGCTTATTTTTGTTGCTTTTTTCAGATCATATCAAATGATAAGTACATAAGTGTTGAGCACAGAGTATTGGCAAACAAGGTTGGACTAAGAGTATCAGGTCCATGCTTCTTTGACACAAATTCAATGTCATCTTCCAAGCTTTATGGACCGATTTCTGAATTGTTGTTAGAAGATAATCCTCCAAAATATCATGCAACCACAGTGAAAGACTATCATGAGTACTTCCGTAAGAAAGGTCTAGATGTAACTTCTGCATTGTTGCGTTACAAGATCTAATCTAAATGTAATCACTGAATTTATAATGAGAACTGAGAAGTTTTCTTTGGACGCTTGTTATTACCTATTGTATTGTATCGTCTTGTTACTTTAAATATAACATTTGTTTGTAAAGACAACTTAAGTTTTGTTGTATCATGTTGTTAAATCCTTTGTTATGTAATGACAAAGAGTCCCATTTTATATATGTAACAAATGATTTAAAAGCCTTGAGGCTGGTATCAAAAGGAAATGTTGATGCTGGAAACCCCAAAGTGCCACAAATATTCGTTCCACCAACTAAAACAGAGGAATCTGTAAGCAGTTTTGAAACAAAGTTCATATTTCCAGTGATAGATCCAATTAAGCATAAAGAGTTGCGGATAAAGTTTGAAAAGCATTGGAGACATGGGGTATAAATTCTTCCAAGTCGTTGATTAGGTCATTCCATTAGTTTTCCTATTGTATAGGGTGAAAATTGATTGAATATGTGTCACTTGAGGGAAAGAACAAAGAGACCCGGGAAAGTTTGTTACCTGAGAAGGCGTTCTCGATAATAGGAAAGCAAGAAAATGCGATAGGCTAAGGAAGGTTCGGAAGCTTATGACGTGGACAAAGAGACAAAGGGGGACAAAATGTTAGGTAGATCAGCTGCATGGAGGAGCTCATACAGATCTAAAGGCTACAGGAATATCAATTGGAATCAACCATGTACCCTCCGTCATTGGTCTTGGTACTTGAGAAATTTCCACAATAATTATATCATCTTGTTAGTCAAATTTATTTTTACTTAGCATGATTATCATTTCTCTGAATATTCCACACAAGTTCATTAAACATATAGTATTTTCATACCTTATTAGCCTTAGCACCTGTAACATCCGACAATTTGAAATAGCTATGAAGAAGCTTGAAATTGGAAGTAGCCATTTTTGGAAAAAAATACAGAATCTGGAAAATTTGGCTAAGTGTGGAAATCAGTGATTTTTGGCCAACTTTGAGCAGTCGTAACTCCTAGATCAGGATGAGTTAGGAGTAGTTCCAGTTATGGTTGCGAAGATTGTGGAATGATCTTTCCAACGCCACTGAGATTGCTCGATTTCGAGTTCGTATGAGCAAGTTATGGCCATTGAAAGTTGGGTAGTTGGCAGGGAATCCGTCCGAAAACTTTAAGGGCATTTTGGTCTTTTCCCTAGCCATTTCTTTTGAGGTTATATTGTGTGTTAGGTTGATTCTGGATCATTTTATCCTATTTTAAAAGAGAAAGAGTTAGGGTTCTTGAGAGTGAAGAAGAGAAGAAGAAGAGAAGAAGAGGAGAAGAAGAGGAGAAAGGAGATCAATAAGTTTTCGTCGTGGATTTTCATCGGGGGTGATCCCTATCAAGGTATGTGAGTTCTTTTTGTGGTTTGATCCTTTCCCCCACACACCAAGCTCATTTTTTTATGATTTTGAGAAAAGATTGGATTGGTGTTGAAGTTGTTTAAGTTGTTAGTTGTTGTTGTTGAAGTTATTGTTGGTTGTGGGACATGATTGGGTTGTGTATTTGAGTTGTAATTTATTGTATGTTGAGAGATTGATGATCCTTAGTGTTTGGGGTTAAATCCATTGAAGTAAGGGTGGTTTAGAGTTGAAGAAAAGAGGGAGAAAAGTCGGGTTTTTTTTTTTTTTCTGGGAAAAGGGCTGGCACCTGGCAGAATGCAGAGTGTCCAGCAGTCCCCTTTAAAGCTGAGGGCTGGTGCCTGGCAGAGTGGCCAGCACTCCCGTTTGAAGTTGAGGGCTGGCGCCCCGTGCCTCTTAGAGCGCCAAGGACGCCAATCCTTCCCGTTACCTTAATTCCCCATTTTATTTTATTTTTGTTCCTAGGTATTATACCTATGTTTCCTAGTTGTTTCCAACACTCCAAGGTACTTCTAAAAGTCAAGAACTCATCCGTAACATGTGAGCAAACACCTTGAATCCAAAATTCCAATTCAAGGAGAGTTAGTTAGAAGTCAATTGAAGTTAGAAATTAAGAGTTAAGCTTAGAAGTTAAGCAAGTCAAGCTAGTTGTAAAGTTGTTCAAGAGTCTTTATTTAACGTTTTAACTTTATTTTTAGACTCAAGTGTCAAGTCAAGCAAAGAGCTTAGAGTTTCAAGCTAAGTAAAGAGTCTCAAGTTTCAAGTTGAGTTCATTTTCTCAAAGTTATTAGGGAACTATGTATTCCCAAAGAAGTTTTAAAGAAATGTCTTTACATTTAAACAAGGTTGGAAACTGAAATTTCCAAAGAGCCTTCGGGATAGTTTTTTTTTTTTTTTTTTTTTTTTTTTTTTTTTGAGTAATTATCTCATGTCAGCAGGAAGAAATGTGTTTTAAAAACATAAGAGCCAGGACATTTTTTTGGGAGTAGTATCGAGCACCAAATTGGGGGAGCGTTCAAAGAACCCACAACCCCCATAGAACCATGTTAGCCACCATGGATAGAAAAGGATCATACTCTTTAGATGAATCCTTTTCATATTAGACTAGTGGATCCATTAGGCAGTTCAGGTCTTATACCTTTGGTCGGGTATAGGATGCTCTGGCAGCGTGAGGTTGATCGCTGTATCATCACTTTAGCTCTTATGTGATGGTTGTCGGTTAGAGAAACTCCCACAGCAGTTATTGTATTTTTTATACACGGAAATTATTGTATTTTATATACATCAGTTCAATTGTATTTCTATATACATCTTAGGCTTATTGTATCCTTGTATACACACAGAGTTTATAGCATGTTTTAAACAGTCTTTCTTTATATCACACTTGTTTTAAATTGCCTTATATTGAAAGAAGTCAGTCAGGTTGAGTTGAGTTGAACAAGGTAAACTTTTCAGTTTCTTCCAAATTTTCCTTTTAGCCTATGTTGCTTAGTTTTCCAGCTCGCATACTTGTACCTTCCATGTACTGATGCCAGTTGGCCTGCATCGTCTTATGATGCAGATACAGGTACCCCGGATCAACATCCTGCACGTCGTTGATCCAGCTGAGCACTCCAGAGTCAGTGGTGAGCCTCCTTGCATTCCGGAGGACTCAATTATTTTATGTTCTTAGTTTTTGTTTTTATTAGGATGTTGCGGGGTCTGTCCCAACATCCATATCAGTATTTAGAGGCTTCATAGATAGTCAGACAGTCAGTCAGTTAATTTAGAGTCTCTCATGCATGTATATATTTAAATATCCTATTTTGAGACTCGAGATGCCTTGTTGGCAAATTACTTTCAGTTGAGTTGTTTTATAACCTTTCATTGCATTGAGTTATCCTGTTGAGTTAAGTTTCTGCTGAGTTAAGAAAGCCAGGCCAAGGGTTCGCTTGGGGGCCAGCGATGGTCTTCAAGTGCCGATCACGTCCGGGGTGTAGGCTCGGGGCGTGACAAACTTGGTATCAGAGCACAGAGTTCAAGAGTCCTAGGGAGTCTATGAAGCCGTGTCTATAGAGTCCTAGTTATCGGTGTGAAGCGCGCCACATCTATAATTGGGAGGCTGCAACATTTAGGAAGATTTCTCATTTCTTTCACACTCATTTCATGCGTTAGAGTTGTCCTCTAAAAAGTTTCTTTCTAATCCACGCTTGCACGTGTTTTCAGATAATCATGCCTCCACGAAGAGTTGGTAGAGGGCGTCTTCCTAGACGTTATGTTGATGAGCAAGAGTTACCTTTTGCCCCGGGAGTGCAAGATCAAGGGGAAGTTTCTAATGCCGAGTTTAGAGAGACAATTAGAATTCTGAGTCAAGCTGTGACTAATCAAATTGGTCAGCAAAGAGGAGCTCGACATGAAGGAGCTGACACTTCAAGGATTCGTGAGTTCTTGGGGATGAATCCTCCGAGTTTCATGGGTTCAAGTACTACTGAGGATCCAGAGAACTTCACTGAGGATTTGAAGAAGATTTTTGATGTGATGCATGTAGCAGATATTGAGCGGGTTGAACTAGCTGCATATCAATTGAAGGATGTTGCTAGAACTTGGTTCGACCAGTGGAAAAGAAGTAGAGCTGAGAATGCACCACCTGCGAGTTGGGACGGTTTTGAGGAAGCTTTCTTGGGGCATTTCTTTCCTCGAGAGTTAAGAGAGGCCAAGGTACGTGAGTTCCTCACACTTAAGCAGGATTCCTTGAATGTTCATGAGTACAGTCTGAAGTTCACATAATTATCCCGCTATGCTTCAGAGATGGTTGCGGACATGAGGAATAAAATGAGCTTGTTTGTTGCTGGGCTTTCTCGGTTGTCGAACAAGGAAGGTAGGGCTGCAATGCTTATCGGGGACATGGACATATCAAGGTTGACGGTTTATGTGCAGCAGGTTGAGGAAGAGAAGCTGAGGGACAGAGAAGAGTTTAGAAATAAGAGAGCAAAGACCGGGAACGAGTCCGAGCAGCAGAGAGGTAATTCAAACCGTTCCTCCTTTCAGCAAAGGCAAAAGGGACCTGCTCCATCATCTGCTAGAGCACCTGCACCCAGATACAAAGGTGAATTTAATGTTCAGAATTTGAAGGAATTCAGGGCTAGACCAGCACAATCTTTGGGTAGTGTGGCGCAAGGGAGTAGTAAGCCTCCTGCCTGCGCCAAGTGTGGTAGGAACCACTCAGGTATTTGTTGAGAGGGCTCCATTGGTTGTTTCAAGTGTGGTCAGAATGGATATTTCATGCGAGAGTGTCCAAAGAATAGGCAGGGTAATGGGGGAAATAAAGCACAGTCTTCTTCAGTTGTTCCCCTAGACAGGACGACACCTAGAGGAGCTACTTCTAGTACCAGTGGAGGAGCAAACCGCCTTTATACAATCACCAGTCGCCATGAGCAAGAGAATTCTCCAAATGTTGTCACTGGTATGATCAAAGTCTTTGCTTTTGATGTGTATGCTTTGCTAGACCCAGGAGCAAGTTTATCTTTTGTGACTCCTTATGGTGCAAATAAGTTTGAGGTTCTTCCTGAAAGACTTTGTGAACCCTTTTGTGTTTCTACACCTGTTGGGGAATCTATTCTAGCAGAAAGAGTCTATCGTGATTGTCCTGTTTCCATCAGTCACAAGAGCACCATGGCTGATTTGGTTGAGTTAGACATGATAGATTTCGATGTCATTCTAGGTATGGATTGGCTTCATGTTTGTTATGCATCAATAGACTGTAGAACTCGAGTGGTCAAGTTTCAGTTCCCGAATGAGCCAGTCTTAGAGTGGAGTAGTAGTTCAGTAGTGCCTAAGGGTCATTTCATTTCGTACCTTAAGGCGAAAAAGTTAGTTTCGAAGGGTTGTATCTATTACTTAGTCCGAGTTCATGACTCTAGTGTTGAGATACCTCATTTCCAGTCAGTTCCTATAGTAAGAGAGTTTCCAGAAGTTTTTCCTGATGATCTACCCGGAATTCCTCCTGAGAGAGAAATAGATTTCGGCATAGATCTCATTCCAGATACTCGTCCTATCTCTATTCCGCCATATAGAATGGCACCAGCAAAGTTGAAAGAGTTGAAAGAGCAGTTGAAAGATCTCCTAGATAAGGGTTTCATTCGACCAAGTGTCTCGCCTTGGGGCGCTCCGATCTTGTTTGTGAGAAAGAAAGATGGTTCCCTTAGAATGTGTATAGACTACCGCCAGTTGAATAAGGTTACCATCAAGAACAAGTACCCTCTTCCGAGGATTGATGATCTTTTCGATCAGCTTCAGGGTGCCACTTGTTTTTCAAAGATTGACCTCCGATCAGGCTATCATCAGTTAAGGGTAAGGGAATGTGATATCCCAAAGACAACTTTCAGAACCAGGTATGGTCATTATGAGTTTTTAGTCATGTCCTTTGGTTTGACCATGCACCGGCAGCTTTCATGGACTTGATGAATAGAGTCTTCAAACCTTATTTAGATATGTTTGTTATTGTCTTTATTGATGACATACTAATCTATTCAAGGAATGAAGAAGATCATGCTAGCCATCTCAGAATAGTTCTTCAAACTTTGAAAGATAAAGAGTTGTATGCCAAGTTCTCTAAATGTGAGTTTTGGCTTAAGTCTGTGGCGTTCCTAGGCCACATTGTGTCCGGTGATGGAATTAAAGTTGAAACTCAAAAAATTGAGGCAGTGCAGAATTGGCCTAGACCCACATCTCCAACTGAAATTAGGAGTTTCTTGGGTTTGGCTGGCTATTATAGAAGGTTTGTTGAAGGGTTCTCGACTATTGCATCTCCTTTGACAAAGTTGACTCAGAAGACGGTGAAATTTCAATGGTCTGAAGCTTGTGAGAAAAGCTTTCAGGAATTGAAAAAAAGATTGATTACAGCTCCAGTTTTGACGCTACCAGAAGGTACTCAAGGTTTTGTGGTGTATTGTGATGCATCTAAAGTTGGTTTGGGTTGTGTCTTAATGCAGAATGGCAAAGTTATAGCTTATGCCTCCAGACAGTTGAAGGTTCATGAGAAGAACTACCCAACCCATGATTTAGAGCTAGCTGCTGTAGTATTTTCTTTGAAGATATGGCGTCATTACTTGTATGGTGTGCATGTCGACATATTCATTAATCACAAGAGCCTTCAATATGTGCTTACTCAGAGGGAGCTTAATCTCAGACAGAGGAGGTGGTTAGAGTTACTCAAGGATTATAACCTGAGTATTCTTTACCACCCAGGTAAGGCTAATGTTGTTGCTGATTCTTTGAGCAGGTTGTCTATGGGTAGCACCGCCCATATTGAAGAAGGAAGGAGAGAGTTAGCAAATGATGTGCACAGACTGGCATGCCTGGGAGTCAGATTTACAGATTCCGCAGAAGGAGGAATAGCAGTGACGAGCAGGGCCGAGTTATCATTAATGTTAGAAGTGAAAGAGAAGCAAGATCAAGATCCCATTTTGCTTGAGTTGAAGGCAAATGTTCAAAAGCAAAGAGTATTAGCTTTTGAATAAGGGGGAGATGGTGTTTTGAGATTTCAAGGTAGATTGTACGTACCTATGGTAGATGGACTCCAAGAGAGGATTATGGCGGAAGCTCACAGCTCCAGATATTCTATTCATCCGGGTTCCACCAAGATGTATCGTGATTTGCGTGAAGTTTATTGGTGGAATGGCATGAAGAAGGGCATTGCTGAGTTTGTTGCTAAGTGTCCAAATTGCCAACAAGTGAAAGTTGAACACCAAAGGCCCGGTGGTTTGGCTCAGAGGATAGAACTTCCAGAGTGGAAGTGGGAGATGATCAATATGGATTTCATCACAGGGTTGCCAAGGTCTCGCAGACAACATGATTCTATTTGGGTGATTGTCGACAGAATGACAAAGTCAGCTCATTTTCTACCGGTAAAGACTACCCTTTCAGCAGAAGATTATGCCAAGTTGTATATTCGAGAGATAGTGAGACTTCATGGAGTTCCAATCTCTATTATTTTAGATAGAGGTGCACAGTTTACTGCACAGTTCTGGAAATCTTTTCAGAAAGGCTTGGGTTCAAATGTGAACTTAAGTATTGCCTTTCATCCTCAGACTGATGGGCAAGCAGAGCGCACTATTCAGACTTTAGAAGATATGCTGAGAGCTTGTGTGATCGATTTCAAAGGTAATTGGGATGATCACCTACCTCTCATTGAGTTTGCCTACAACAACAGTTATCACTCTAGCATCCAGATGGCTCCATATGAAGCTCTTTATGGGAGAAGATGTAGGTCTCCTATTGGATGGTTTGAAGTGGGTGAAGCACAGTTGATAGGACCAGATTTAGTTCACCAAGCTATGGAGAAGGTGAAAGTGATTCAAGAGAGGTTGAAAACGGCACAGAGTCATCAGAAATCCTACACTGATGTTAGGAGAAGGGCGTTAGAGTTTGAAGTAGATGATTAGGTATATTTGAAGGTTTCACCCATGAAGGGGGTTATGAGGTTTGGTAAGAAAGGGAAACTTAACCCCCGATATATTGGACCTTATTGCATAGTCAAGAGAGTTGGCAATGTAGCTTATGAGTTGGAGCTACCACAAGAGCTAGCAGGGGTCCATCCGGTATTTCATATCTCCATGTTGAAGAAGTGCATAGGCGATCCTTCATTGATCCTACCGACTGAAAGTATCAAAATCAAGGATAACTTATCTTATGAGGAGATTCATGTTCAAATTTTAGATCGGCAAGTTCAAAGGTTGAGAACAAAGGATGTAGCCTCAGTCAAGGTCCTTTGGAGGAACCAATTTGTTGAGGAAGCTACTTGGGAAGCCGAAGAAGACATGAAGAAGAGATATCCATATCTCTTTGAATCCGCAGATCAAGGTATTAATTTCCTTCTTAGTGCTCTTTAAATTATAGTGGGCATATTGTTGTTGTTGTTGCATAGTTGCTTGTTGGGTGTTTGAGTTGTTGTTGCACACTTAGCTTAGTAAGAATCACCTCATTCGAGGACGAATGTTCCCAAGGGGGAGATATTGTAACATCCAACAATTTGAAATAGCTATGAAGAAGCTTGAAATTGGAAGTAGCCATTTTTGGAAAAAAATACAGAATCTGGAAAATTTGGCTAAGTGTGGAAATCAGTGATTTTTGGCCAACTTTGAGCAGTCGTAACTCCTAGATCAGGATGAGTTAGGAGTAGTTCCAGTTATGGTTGCGAAGCTTGTGGAATGATCTTTCCAACGCCACTGAGATTGCTCGATTTTGAGTTCGTATGAGCGAGTTATGGCCATTGAAAGTTGGGCAGTTGGCAGGGAATCCGTCCGGAAATTTTAAGGGCATTTTGGTCTTTTCCCTAGCCATTTCTTTTGAGGTTATATTGTGTGTTAGGTTGATTCTGGATCATTTTATCCTATTTTAAAAGAGAAAGAGTTAGGGTTCTTGAGAGTGAAGAAGAGAAGAAGAAGAGAAGAAGAAGAGAAGAAGAGGAGAAGAAGAGGAGAAAGGAGATCAACAAGTTTCCGTCGTGGATTTTCGTCGGGGGTGATCCCTATCAAGGTATGTGAATTCTTTGTGTGGTTTGATCCTTTCCCCCACACACCAAGCTCATTTTTTTTATGATTTTGAGAAAAGATTGGATTGGTGTTGAAGTTGTTTAAGTTGTTAGTTGTTGTTGTTGAAGTTATTATTGGTTGTGGGACATGATTGGGTTGTGTATTTGAGTTGTAATTTATTGTATGTTGAGAGATTGATGATCCTTAGTGTTTGGGGTTAAATCCATTGAAGTAAGAGTGGTTTAGAGTTGAAGAAAAGAGGGAGAAAAGTCGGGTTTTTTTTTTTCTGGGAAAAGGGCTGGCACCTGGCAGAATGCAGAGTGTCCAGCAGTCCCCTTTGAAGCTGAGGGCTGGTGCCTGGCAGAGTGGCCAGCACTCCTGTTTGAAGTTGAGGGCTGGCGCCCCGCGCCTCTTAGAACGCCAAGGACGCCAATCCTTCCTGTTACCTTAATTACCCATTTTATTTTATTTTTGTTCCTAGGTATTATACCTATGTTTCCTAGTTGTTTCCAACACTCCAAGATACTTCTAAAAGTCAAGAACTCATCCGTAACATGTGAGCAAACACCTTGAATCCAAAAATTCCAATTCAAGGAGAGTTAGTTAGAAGTCAATTGAAGTTAGAAATTAAGAGTTAAGCTTAGAAGTTAAGCAAGTCAAGCTAGTTGTAAAGTTGTTCAAGAGTCTTTATTTAACGTTTTAACTTTATTTTTAGACTCAAGTGTCAAGTCAAGCAAAGAGCTTAGAGTTTCAAGCTAAGTAAAGAGTCTCAAGTTTCAAGTTGAGTTCATTTTCTCAAAGTTATTAGGGAACTATGTATTCCCAAAGAAGTTTTAAAGAAATGTCTTTACATTTAAACAAGGTTGGAAACTGAAATTTCCAAAGAGCCTTCGGGATAGTTTTTTTTTTTTTTTTTTTTTTTGAGTAATTATCTCATGTCAGCAGGAAGAAATGTGTTTTAAAAACATAAGAGCCAGTACATTTTTTGGGAGTAGTATCGAGCACCGAATTGGAGGAGCGTTCAAAGAACCCACAACCCCCATAGAACCATGTTAGCCACCATGGGTAGAAAAGGATCATACTCTTTAGATGAATCCTTTTCATATTAGACTAGTGGATCCATTAGGCAGTTCAGGTCTTATACCTTTGGTCGGATATAGGATGCTCTGGCAGCGTGAGGTTGATCGCTGTATCATCACTTTAGCTCTTATGTGATGGTTGTCGGTTAGAGAAACTCCCACAACAGTTATTGTATTTTTTATACACGGAAATTATTGTATTTTATATACATCAGTTCAATTGTATTTCTATATACATCTCAAGCTTATTGTATCCTTGTATACACACAGAGTTTATAGCATGTTTTAAACAGTCTTTCTTTATATCACACTTGTTTTAAATTGCCTTATATTGAAAGAAGTCAGTCAGGTTGAGTTGAGTTGAACAAGGTAAACTTTTCAGTTTCTTCCAAATTTTCCTTCTAGCCTATGTTGCTTAGTTTTCCAGCTCGCATACTTGTACCTTCCATGTACTGATGCCAGTTGGCCTGCATCGTCTTATGATGCAGATACAGGTACCCCGGATCAGCATCCTGCACGTCGTTGATCCAGCTGAGCACTCCAGAGTCAGTGGTGAGCCTCCTTGCATTCCGGAGGACTCAATTATTTTGTGTTCTTAGTTTTTGTTTTTATTAGGATGTTGCGGGGTCTGTCCCAACATCCATCTCAGTATTTAGAGGCTTCATAGACAGTCAGACAGTCAGTCAGTTAATTTGGAGTCTCTCATGCATGTATATATTTAAATATCCTATTTTGAGACTCGAGATGCCTTGTTGGCAAATTACTTTCAGTTGAGTTGTTTTATAACCTTTCATTGCATTGAGTTATCCTGTTGAGTTAAGTTTCTGCTGAGTTAAGAAAGCCAGGCCGACGGTTCGCTTGGGGGCCAGCGATGGTCTTCAAGTGCTGGTCACGTCCGGGGTGTAGGCTCGGGGCGTGACAGCACCTAAAGAAGATGGAGATGAACATGATGGATCTTTGGGAACAACATCCAAATGATACCATATTTTCTTCCTTTGACATAGTTGAAATTGATCCATTAGTTGAGATCAAAAAGATATTTCTCCATACCAAGGATTCATCAAAGCTCTCTTCTAATATGAAACTAGAAGCACATAAACTAACATAGATTAAATAGAGAAGAAAATCCAACATAATAAAAATATCGGAAGAAATAATTTTTCTTCATCTTTTTCTACCTTCTAAAAATGAAGTAAAAGCCAAAATATATAGGCCACAAGGTAGAAAGAGGACATCGAAATTATTAAGTAATATTAAAGGATATGCAATGTATATGAATTGTCTATAGTAAATTGCAAATATTGAAATAGTAATCAGAATAAGAATTCAAAGAGTTATTGTTCAAAACTTGTAAAACTTCAAATCCCATATCCGCGTCTCATTTTGGACAAAAATCGACTCCTTCAACAATGAGTCCACCTTTGTAAATATGATTCATCTCAAATAGTCTTACTTCAACAAGACCGCCAGTGTCTTTCTTGCTATCAAAATATCTCAATTTTACTTCCATCCATCCGTCTCCTCTCATTTTTGGGATATTCCCACTTTCTTGCAATCTTGGAAGGTGCACAGTGTTGGCCTGATTTTCAGTATCAGTTTCACTCTCATAATTAACAAATCTAATTCTTGATTTAGCAGATTCAAGTCTATAATCACACATATTTACCAACTTGAACAACAAATAAGCATTATATTTTGTCTTTGGTAACAACATTTCTGTGCCTATTGTTCCATGAATATCCAATTGATTCCCAATGAAAAGATATGCCACTTCAGAGAATTAGCAAAAGCATTGCAAGAAACAATTGTAAGGAAAATTTATTAAAAAAAATTAAAAGACATGTTGGACTTTAGCTATTTAGTAGGTGTACCAGGTGCAAATGTAAATTTTTTTTTAAAAGATTGAGTCATACATGGTATTATTTAATAAATTTTTTATAGCAGTTTTTTTATTTTTATCATCAAAACATTGACAAGAACCAGTGCACCATGTCTCTGCCATATAAAGACCATTATCGGTGGGGTAGTTAAGACATTCCTATTAAAGTGTCTCCATTCAAGGGCATGATCCACCTTTTCTAAACTACAGATGAATACTAACCATCTTTGTTGTGTGCTAATTGACCCTCATTAATCATATCATATAATATTATTTTACTATACTATGCTAATAGAGGGAAGCTATTAACTTTAAAGTTTAAGTATTAGCCTTTAGCTACTCAGAAGCATTTCCTACCAAGAATTTTTTCATATCCAAAGTTTGAACCTAAAACCTCTAGTTTAGAGAGGAGCAACCCCATCCATTGCCCCACATTCTTTGATGTTAATATTTGCTCTTAGTTGTTATATTAACCTAACATCTCCTATCCCAATTCATTGTCTGTGCAAATTTTCCAAGTTGAGCCACTATCAATTATGGAGTCATAATTAACAATTAGTCTTTTCATCTACCCAATATGAATATGCATATAGAATACATAATGTATATTTTGATACAGTGCATATTAAAATGAAGGTAATAATTATCCGTAACTGTACGCTTCACATAAATGAAGGTAATATCATCTTTCACATTTCAATATTTATTTGCTTGTCCTTTAAGTTTCTACTGTTAAAATAGAATTTATGCGTAGCTTTTAGTTTGTAATTTATATAAGTAAGACATCAAAGTGTCAACTCATTTGATTCTTTTCCTTTTTGTCCACAACAATCTACTCTTTTTGACTGTTATATTTTGGTCAACTTCAACAATAATGTCCAGATAATTTCGTTTTCAATTAAAAAAGATTTTTTTTACCAATTGCTACTATTTAGGTTCTTATATATCTATGGGCTAATTTGTAATATTTTATTGTATGCTATCTATCAAGTTAAGTGATCGGTGTTCGGTCTCCAAGCTTTGGAGCACCAAGAATCAATGACATAATTCATATAGAGGGAGAAGTCAATGTAAAGAGAAGAGGAAGGAATGCAAACTACTTTGTTGAATAAAACCTCTAGAAGGAAACATATTTGTAGATAAATGAAGTTGCAAGATCAAATAAAGAAAATGAAAAGAGTGAACTTGGAATCACGGCGTGCACCCCATTGCCAAGAGAATGCATCATCACTATCTAAAATTATGAGTTCTCTCGGTGCTATCATAAAACACTTCTTCCCACTATGCTTATCAAGAAAAATACTTTGAAATAGAAAAAATAAAATTTCAGTTTGATTAATCTAAATTTACACCATGTAAGATCAAAGAAAGCGTTTCATAGTTTTTTTTTTCATTTCGAAGCGTTTTCATCTTACTTGTTTGGATGGTTACTACACAAATATAGTTTCACAATGTATCACATTGTAATCTTTTAATGAAATAATGTATGAATAGATTGTTTTCCATGTTATGACACATATCAACAATTGAAGATTATAAACCTACAATATTATAAAGAAAAATAGCACATGTGGTAAATTTCTTATTTAAAAAGGGTATAGACTTTGATAAAATAGGATTATAAAGTAATAAGAAAATGAAAATATAGTAAAGACACACACCACATCAAATTATTCATTATAGAACTTGAGACTTTCATCTTTTTATAATGATGTATTTACTGATAGAATAAAATTTAAGTAACAATCAATATAAATATTGTGATTAAAATAAAATATGATACGATAGAATATAATAGATAGCAAGCACTCAAAGGGAATATTGTTCAATTTGAATAACCTAAACTTCAGAGAGAGAAATGGACTAAAAATTGGGACTTGTATTCCCCCCTACCCAACAAAATGAGTATAAATAAACATCAAATGTGGTAAGTGTGGCAATCAATGAATTGAATAGAAAATTATAATAGATTACATTTTAAATTTTGTTGAATATAAAAATACAATACATGGTGATCATTTCTTTTTACCTACTTGAGCTATCTAAGTACTTTGGTACCGGGAGAAGAGCTAAAGGAAGGAAAATAATTCAATTGAATCACCTTGCTTGAAATTAGAGTGACACAAATAGGGTTAAATGATTATTTAGAATTTTATATGGACTATTGAATTCACTTAATATAAGGAAAATTTCTAGTTTAGTAACAAAGAGAGTTCATAGATTATTTTAGCTTCTGAGTTTAAACCCTAGGTGTGACACCTTGTATTTTTTTTATCTCTATACATGAATTATTTACTCTGTCACTATCTGGTGCATGTGTTGATGAGAGGTAGAAACATAAGAAGATATTAATTAGGGATTCATCTTAACCCAATACTTCCATATTGGAGCATGAATTTAAGTGTAAAAAATCATTATAAATATAACAACTAGTACATATGAACCCACAACATTAAAAATAACAAGATAAATATTAAGAACCTTGAAATTTAATCCATAAAGATTAAATCTTAACTTTGCCTCATGTGAGAGGTAGCATGTATCGATTAACAATTTAGGTATGTACACACAATCAATATTAAATAGAAAATAACTAAACTCATAAAAAATAACCACATCAAAATGAAATTTTACCAATTTGCCTCCATCAAGAAGAATGGGAGAATCACATAAACGGCAAAAGAGCTCCTTTTTGGGGTTGCAGTCAAGGAGAAACTCAGATCTATTAATTATTTCTAGATAATCATGGGGCAAAAATGTTCTCCAAATTTCATCTGATTCAGCAACAAATTTGAATCCTTTGGATAAAATTATTGATCTTACTGCATCTGCTGGAGTTGTTTTTGAAATGATTTCAAATTTGCAACCTTCTGACAAGCTTTCAAAATAATCCATTGGAGCAATAAGTGTGATCAACATTGCAACATTCATACATATACAAGTATCATAATGAAGCAAGAACAAACATAAATCACAATCATAGAATCATAACCATCACCTACCTTGAAACAAGCTTGAAACCCTAAGAAACTTGATCCTTGCATTTCCAAATTCGTTCCGCTTGTTCTTGGTCTACAAACAATCATAATAACACGGGAATCAACAAACAATCACTAATTACCCGAATTACTAACAATTCTATGAACCCTATATCAAACCCATGATCCCAATTATCCAATATAGGATTGTTTCCACCATAAAATCTATAACAAAACCCTCCCTAATCATTAATTGCCCATTCTATTACGTTCTACAGATAAAAAAATTGCTTTGGGGAGTGAAAAAATTGCTTTGGGGCTCAAGAATGGTGAAAAACAAGTAGGAGTCACCAGGGATTTCTTCCTTAGCTCTAAAAGTTGGAAAGTGCATAATAAGGTCGTTTAGGGGTTTATTAACGACCTCAAGTCTCTTCGAGCCCGCCACAACGGCCCTCATCCCGCTGTAGCTGCCCTGCCAGAGCGGCAAAAACTCGCACCAAGGCGGCTTGTATGAAACAGTGAGCTGTTTTAATAATTTCAAAATTCCCATCTCACAAGACACCTCTAACCCACAACATTCAGAAAATACCCTTCACTCTAAGATCGATTTCGGGAGTTCTACTTGCCCAAATTCAATTCTGTAAAGTCGTACGGATTCCTTAACGAGTTATCTAACTACTCATGTCATCAAAATCATAATTAACTCAACCTATTGTTACTAGATTTCTCTACACCTTAGTGACTCCGATTTCATCTAAATCTAGACTAGGTTGGGAAAATCTAACTACTACGAAAAAGTTTTTTGGCCCCAAATTTTCCCCCGTTGGCATTTCTATAATGACGAGAACATGTCGTTACAATAGATACCAATTTACCCATCACTCGTCTTAGAGTGACAAAACTTAGGAAAAGTATGCTAAGGAAAGAATGAAGTAGTGCCTGAATCGATGAACAATTGGGGATACTTGTCTCGCATATCCCTCTCGGTTTCCCAAGTAGCTTCCTCAATTGGATGATGCTTCCATTGAACTTTCACGGACTTGATCTCCTTGGTCCTCAACTTATGCACATCCCGATGAAGAATTTCTATCGATTTCTCCTCATATTGGAGGTCTTTGTCTAACACAATTGAGTCCCACTTAATGATATAATCTCCGTCACCATGATATCTCTTCAACATGGACACATGAAATACCGGATGAACTCCCGATAAATTAGGTGGTAAAGCCAACCTATACGCTACCGGTCCCACACATTCAAGAATCTCAAACAGACCAATGTATCTAGGACTTAGCTTACCCTTCTTACCAAATCTCATTACCCCTTTCATGGGTGATACCTTAAGAAGAACATTCTCATCGGTTTGAAATGTCATGTCTCTTACCTTATGATCCGCATACTTCTTTTGTCTACTCTGGGTTGCTAGAAGCTTAGCTTGAATACTCCCCACCTTATCTTAAGCATCCTTCACTAAATCAACCCCCAAAGGGTTCACATCCCCAGCCTCAAACCATCCTATGGGTGATCTACATCCTTTCCCATAGAGTGCCTCAAATGGTGCCATATCTATGCTGGTGTCACGACCCAACCCAACCCATCGAATCGTGCGGGCACCCACTCTAATACCTAAGTAGGAGAACCCTTATATCCTAATAGTAAAAACATGGGAAATTTTAAAAAACATAAATAGATAAGATAATACTATGGTTTTTATAAATAATATCCTTGGACACACTATTAGTTAAACTTGTAAGGTAATTTAACCAACTCCTATGGATCTAGTCTAATAGGTACAAGAGCTACTAAGAGTTAAACTAGACAAATAAATAAAAGACACAACTCCCACTATGCGGAAGGAAGAATAGAAGCTGCTGGAGATTTTCTTCGTTTTCACCTAATGAAACATCACCAATCCTGCATCCAGACTATGTCAAAGACAGAGCAAGAGTAGTATCAGTACAAAACATGTGTACTGGTAGGAATCATCGGTCAACCTGACACCCACCACATAATATAAGAAAACAACTAATAAGATCATGAAATAAACCACTCGCTTCTCCACCTTTACCTCTCTTGAAATACCTTCAATATACACTAGTATTCTAACTGTTAACATCCTTCTCCATCCACCTACCTACGAGGTACTTGATCATAGCCTAACCATGCTAACACATAGAGAAATTCCCCCAAATACAACCACTAACATTTCAACTAACCGTTCACATTCCACCCCTATTTCCTCGTCACATTACCCAACCATAGTCACATAATACATTACATCACGCTCCCTTAACACTCAACCCCATATCTTTCTTCCAAGGTGAAATCCACCTAAGCATATTTCATCACACACGCTACCTCTATTTCTCACTATTACAACTCACGCACACCCATTACTATCTATTACTCGCCTCTTAAACACTTAACCCTTCCACCATACCCAACAAGTCCAATATGTATAAGTCAATGAATAATATAATAACATGTATAACGTACACATACAATATCATCAATATTTTCGAACAATGACTAACACCCTTCTTAAGTCACACAATTAGGCCACATTATTGGTCCTCTCATGGAACCCAAACCCAACCAGTTAGTTATATCGGAACGTGGCAACCGACCTAAGTTAGTTATGCCGGAACGTGGCAACCTATCCCATAGTTATGCTGGAACATGGCAATCGATCCAATAGTTATGTCGGAACGTGACAATCGATCCAAGTTAGTTATGTCGGAACGTAGCAACTGATCCATTCAACACATCACAATCACAAACACAAGTATATCCTCAAGATCATACATTTAAGTCATGATTTTATTTCAATGATAATTCACCCATCTCATTCACAAAAAGTGTGATCAATAATATAACATTATCATCATACGCTAATTTGTCATGCTTAGCCCTAGTTCATCATCTAAGGCTTCTTTCTAGGGTTTTAATCACAATTCATGTACTTTCTCAATTAATCACCCCAATTTGTAGTCTAGCTTATGTTTATAAATCTAGTTTCATTCATGATTTCATAGTCTTATTCTTTAAACAATTCTATCCAAGATAGCAATTCTAGAAACCCTAACAAATGATCGATTTCCCTTCTTAAGGCATAAACCTAATTACTTTGATTTTTAGTAATTACCCATGGAATTCATTTGGTGCGTGAAGGTCAACACATAAACCCTATCATTGATTTACATAAATCATGTGATGAGCACAGATTTAAACTACTCAATTCAAAAAACCTAGCCTACCTGGGCGCCATACAGTTGCACAGAGTTTTGACTTTGATTCAAGTTTTTCGAGCTTTGTAACGGTGGATCTATCCAAGAATCCGTAAGATTTCCCCATTCTCACACTAGAAATCTCCTTCTCCTTTCTTCCCAAGCTTAGAGTAGCTTTTCTGAGGTTTTTAGGGTGTTTTACGACTTATTTAGGTATTTTAGGAAGATGGAGAAAATAGGATTTCTCGTAATTTATGTTCTTCCTTGCCTATCCCGCTATGGCGCCTACTTATCTTATCCTGGCGCCACCGCCCTAGCGGCAACTGGCCCGCTCTAGCGGGACAATGGCCCAAAATTTTCTCGAATATTTGTTCCTCCTAAATAAAGACGGTTCGGGTCGTTACAGCTGGAGTGATAACTATTGTTATAAGAAAATTCACACAAAGGTAATAACTTATCCCAATGCCCTCCAAAATCAATCACACATGCCTCAGCATGTCTTCTAACACTTGAATAGTCCTCTCTGACTGCCCGTCTGTCTATGGATGGAAGGCGGTACTAAAAGTAAGTTGTATACCTAATTCATCATGCAATTTCCTCCAAAACTTGGATGTGAATTGGGTACCACGGTCTGAGATTATAGAGAGGGGCACCCCATGCAACCTCACTATCTCTTTCACATACACCTTAGCCAATTGTTCAGCATATAATCTTTTCTTGCCAGAATAAAGTGGGCTGACTTAGTCAATCTATCAACCACTACCCAAATAGAATCAAACTTTCCCAAAGTCTTAGGAAGACCAACCACGAAATCCATGGCTATCCTTTCCCACTTCCATTCCGGAATTGGCATTCTTTGAATTAAACTTGCAGGCCTTTGATGTTCATACTTCACTTGTTGACAATTTTGACACTTCACCACAAACTCCGCTATATCTTTCTTCATGCCCGGCCACCAATAAATTCGCTTCAAATCTCGTTACATCTTGGTCACACCCGGATGAATAGAATATCGCGAACCATAAGACTCTGCCAACAATTTCTCAATCAAGTCATCTACTCTAGGAACGCATATTCTCCCTTTAAAATTGAGCACACCATCCGTATCAAGAATGGTCTCTTGTGCTTTATCTATCGCAGTATTTTTTCTAAGCTCCTCTAAATTTTCATCCTCAAATTATTTGGCCTTGATCTCCTCAATGAATGTGGCCCTTACTTCAATGCTAGCTAACACCCCACCTCTTTCTGAGATGCCCAACTGTATGAACTTAGACTCCAAGGTCTGAATTTCCTTAGCCAATGGTCGCTTGGTTACACTCAAGCAAGCTAAACTACCCATACTCACTGCTTTTCGAATCAAAGTGTCTGCCACCACATTAGCCTTGCCCGGATGGTATTGAAAGATGACATCATAATCTTTAAGTAACTCCATCCACCTTCGTTGTCCCAAATTCAAATCATTTTGAGTGAACACATACTATAAACTATGATGATTAGTAAATACCTCACATTTAATACCATAGAGGTAATGTCGCCAGATCTTAAGATCAAACACTACTGCTGCCAACTCTAAATCACGTGTTGGATAATTACTCTCATGAACCTTCAA
Source organism: Solanum bulbocastanum (assembly GCA_037074985.1). Classification (NCBI taxonomy): domain Eukaryota; kingdom Viridiplantae; phylum Streptophyta; class Magnoliopsida; order Solanales; family Solanaceae; genus Solanum; species Solanum bulbocastanum. The sequence continues at coordinate 42,892,435 of CM073606.1, read as the reverse complement.
TTGACACGAGGCATAAGTTATAACATTCTTATCTTGCATCAACATAACACCCAAACCAGAATGTGAAGCATCACAATAAAAAATAAAATCTTTACCTTTAACCAGTAATGCTAGAATGGGTGCGGTGGTCAAAAGAGTCTTGAGCTTTTGAAAGCTCTCCTTACATTTTCAGTCCATTCAAATGGTATCTCCTTTTTGGTCAAATTATCAAGTGAGTGGCAATAGAAGCAAAGTTCTTGACAAATCGACGATAATAGCTAGCAAGCCCAACAAAACTCTTAACTTTCGTCACAAAGCTAGGCTGAACCCAATTCTTAACCACCTCAATCTTTTGAGGATCTACCATTATCCCTTCTTTGGAAACTACATACCCCAAGAATGCAATCGATATCAACCAAACTTCACATTTAGAAAATTTAACATACAACCTTTATTTCTCAAGAACATCTAGAACAATATGAAGATGGTTGGCATGCTCTTCCTCAGTTTTTGAATAGACCAAACTATCGTCAATGAAGACTATAACAAAAGAATCAAGAAATGGTTTGAATGCCTCATTTATCAAACTCATGAAAGATGAGGCGCATTAGTCAAACAAAAAGACATGACCAAAAATTCATAGTGCCCATATCGGGTTCTAAATGCCGTCTTGGGCACATCCTTAGGCCTAATTTTCAACTGATTGTAGCCAGACCTTAGATCAATCTTAGAGAAAACTGAGGCACCTTGCAATTGATCAAATTGACCATCTATTTGAGGCAAGGGGTAGTTATTTTGAATAGTGACCCTATTCAATTGCCAGTAATCTATACACATTCTTATACTACCATCCTTCTTCTTAACAAACATAACTGGAGCATCTCAAGAGGAAGCACTAGGAAGAATAAATCCCTTGTCAAGAAGTTCTTGGATTTGAGCCTTAAGCTCTCTTAATTCTGCTGGAGGCATGCGATGTGGAGGGATAGAAATGGGACGAGTACCAGGTTCTAAATCAATGCAGAAGTCTATATCTCTATCCAGTGGCATACCAGGTAAATCATTACGAAACACTTCCTCGCAACCACCTTGTGGACGTCCTCTACCATTTTTTCCATTCCCCACGGGTACCACTTCTCTAGACTGCTGCTGTGCAGAATCTAACACACGTGGGTGGGGAAAATCTCTCCTCATATGCCCAGGTTCACCACAGTTGTAACATGTACGATCAAAAGATGGACTGCTGCTCGCTGAAGGTGCAAATCCCTGGCTCTCCTGAAAATTATGAGATGGAGTTTCTGAGTAATTACCTGTAGAGGCGGGTATAACAAACTGAATTGTTCGGAACCCCTTGGAGTAAGAACCTTGGAAGTTATCCAAATTCTTGGCCCTTTTTGCCCATGCCTTAGCTTAACCATCTCTCCTCACCCCCTCCACTTTCTTAACATAGTATGTTACCTCATTGAAACTCATCTCTGCTGAAGTCATATGAACATATAACACTTGCAACTCAGAATTTAGTCCCCTAATAAATAATAGGATTCTCTCTTACTCAGTAGTCACCAATTGAGTAGCATATCTAGACAAAGCATGGAACTTGGCCTTATAAACATCCACAATCATACCACCCTGCTCTAATGCCATGAACTCATCCTTTTTGTGATCTCTCAAAGTCCTAAGCACATACTTCTCTAGAAATAGAGCATGAAATTGGGTCTAAGTAAGTGGAGGTAAAGTAGAAGATCTGCATTCCATATAAGCTCTCCACCACTGCTTAGCCTCACCTTGAAGTTGAAAGGACACAAACTCAACCCTATGCTGATGGACAATTCCCAACTTATAAAGCCTCTCATAGCAATATAAGATATGAGTTACTCCATTTTATGCATATTACCAGTATAATAGATTCCAACAAAGGACGGAAGAAAGCATCATTACCTCCAGTCCCACCCACCTTGGGCGTTGTGCTAGCAACATGAGGATTAGTAAGAGCTTGAGTTGTTTGAGTAGAAGGAAGCACTCCAGGACCAACCAACCCTTTCAAGAATGACATGATCTGTCGAGCTAACACTAGGTTTATGAGAGGAACATCGGTAGTCTATGCCTACACCTCTTCCTCTTGTCCAACCTTTTCAACATTCTCAACCTCAATATCCTCTTCTATCTCCTCGTGATAGACATGAAGGGCCTCATTTTGGGGAGCATGTATGGCCGGTAACCTATCTCTAGTGGGCGCCACTCTTCCTCGGCCTCTACCCTTAGCTCTTTCTCTACCCCTTCCTAGGCCGATACCTCTCGCTACAGATTCCTCAGTTGGAGCATTGATGGGAGTTACAGGCCTAACACTGTTAAATCTAGTGTTAACTATCTGTAGACAGAAGAGTGAAGGATGTTAGATACCAATTTGAATCCATATATACCAATTGGAATCAAGTTATAGCACGAAAGGAGAAAAGAGAAAAATAGAGAGATTTCCTAAAGTCCTATAGCCTCTCGAAGAAAAGTAAGGTTCTCCCCGACGGTTCCGTGAGACTTTACTAGACTCGTTTGGTACATTGAGTTCAACGAACCTTGGATTTGATACTAAATTTATCACGACCCAGACAGTCGTGATTGACACCCACACTAACACTCCGGTGAGAGAACCACTACTACAACCCAAACCAAGCAACTAATCTAAAAACTATGGCATTTAAGTATATGAAAGCAGAAATAATAGCTAAAAATTGAAGTTCCCATAAACTTCAACAAAAGATCTAACAACTAACAATGCGGAAGAACTAATCTTGAACCTGAAAGTCAATATACTAAAACATCTAAGTCCAACAAGTCTAAACAAGAAGGGATGCAACCCCAATCCACTAAACTAATCAACTAACTAGAACAAATGTCTAAGTTCAGAAATGGTGGACATAAACGAAAGAGAACCTATGGTAGCCCGAAAGAATTGGATCACCCTTGAATTCAAACAACGGTCACTGATCTCCTAAGCGAGGTCTATTAGTAGCCGCTTGAAGATGCCCTGTACTCAACAAAAATAAGAGCAAGTGCAGTATCAGTACACAACCACAATGTACTGGTAGGATCACATGGCTATCCCACTAAGTGCACATAAGCAAGTCAAGACAACAATATAATCACATTCATATATATTGAACATATACAATATTATCAACATTACAAACAAATTCACATTTCACAAGATACATAATTAAGTCACGTCATTGGTCTTCTCATGGAACCCAAACCCAAATAGTTAGCATACCAGAATGCAGTACCTGATCCAATAATTATTTCGAAATATGGAAATTGATCCCATAGTTATGCTAGAACGGGGCAATCGATCCAAGTTAGTTATGCCGAAACGTGGCAACCGATCCATTCAACACACCACAATCACAAACATAAGTATATCTTCAAGATCATACATTTAAGTCATGATATCATGGCAATCATCATTCATGTATCTCATTTATAATAAGTATGATCAACTTTGCAGCATTCATACATATACAAGTATCATAATGAAGCAAGAACAAGCATACATCACAGAATCATAGACTAACAACCATCACCTACCTCGAAACAAGCTTGAAACCCTAAGAAACTTGATCCTTCCCTTTCCAGATTTGTTCCACTTGTTCTTGGTCTACAAACAATCATAATAACACGAGAATCTACAAACAATCACTAATTACCCAAATTACTAATAATTATATGAACCCTAGATCAAACCAATGATCCCAATTATCCAATATAGGGTTGTTTCCACCATAGAATTTATAACAAATCCCTCCCCCATTATTAATTACCCATTCTATTACATTCTACGGATCAAAAAATGGATTTAGGGAGTGAAAAACTTATCTTTAGCCTCAAGAATGGTGAAAATTGAGTAAGAGTTGCCTGGGGTTTGTTCCTTAGCTCTAAAAATTGAAAAGTTCATAATAAGGTCGTTTAGGGGTTTATTAACTACCTCAAGTCGCATCGAGCCCACCATAGCAGCCCTCACCCCGCTGTAGTGGCCCCTCCAGAGCAGTAAAACTCTCGCCAAGGCGGCTTGCACGAAATAGTGAGCTATTTTAATAATTCTAAAATCCCCACCTCACAACACACCTCTAACCCACGACGCTCAGAAAATACCTTTCGACCTAAGATTGATTTCGGGAGTTCTACTCGCCCGAATTCAATTCTGTAAAGTCATACGAATTCCTTAATGAGTTATCTAACTACTCAAGTAATTAAAATCATAATTAACTCACCCGATTGTTACTAGATTTCCCTACATCTTAATGAATCCGATTTCAACCAAATCTGGACTAGGTTGGGAAAATCCAACTACTACGACGATGTTTTTCGGCCCCAAATTTTCCCCCGTTGGCATTTCTATAATGACAGAAACAGGTCGTTACATGTAAGGGATAAATATCAATCCATTTTTATTTAGTCAACGTGTAGTACTCTTTTTTATTCTATACAAATAATAACACATGAATATTATATTAGCTTTCAAATTTCACTCTTTTGAATAATTATAAAATAGAAGATAAGGAATATATATTATTAACCTTTTCATTTACAACTAGTTTAATATCTAAAATTTAAAAATCAAATAAATTTGGGAAACACTTAAAAACTAGTCAAACATCAATCAAAATTGTTGTTATACACTCTAATTTTGGGAGGATCGTATAAACCCCTTATATTATTTTAAAGTGGAATAGATGTCCATTGCCACTCCCCGAGCCTACACACTGGGAAGGATTTGCACTCGAGAACTATTGCTAGTCCCAAGCGAACCCTTGGCCTGGCTTACTTACTCAGTGGAACACCTAAACACAAGAAATAGTCTCAAAAGGATAACTCATGTAATTTCTTAAAGAAATATTAAACTTAGCCAAATTGCAATTCAAGTCTTAAACGTATAGAACTGAAAACTGAAAGACTAAAGAACTATAGTTACTCGTCTATGAAGCCTCTAAAACAAAGAGGGATTTTGGGATAAGTCCCCTGATCATCCAATCAACTAAAATACTAAAAACAAAGTAACGGAGTCCTCCGGATAGCAAGGAGGCTCACCAACTAACTCTGAGCTCAACTAGATCAACGATATACTAGATGCTAATACTGGTTACATGTGTCTGCATCATTAAAAGATTCAGGCCAAATGGCATCATTACATTAAATGTACGAGTATGCGAGGGGAAAACTAAAACATAACATAAGCTTGAAAGGAATCTGAAAGAAACACTTACCTTGGCTTAACTCAACTCATGAATAACTTAACTCAAATGCAAAGTACACAACATTAATAGGGTGCAGTTATACAAAGCATTTAAGACATTAGGTAGCAATTCAATTTGTTAAAGAAATGCAATAACAACTCAATTTTCTCATGTACTAAAGTAATACAATTATTGTGGGAGTTTCTTTACCCGACAACCACCACTATGAGCCTAATTGATGATACAACGTTTTACCCATGCTGCCAGAGCTGTCCTATACTTTACCATCATATACAACACCTTAACTAATAGATCCACTAGTCTATGCTAAAAAGCACTAAGGAATCATCTAAAAAGTATGATCATTTTCTACCCATAATGGCTATATGGTTTATAGTGACTTGAGTTATTACGAACTTGCGTCCCCATATTAGTGCTGAATACTACTCCCAAAATAACTCAGCTCATTTGTTTTTAAAATAAAACTCTTTCTTTGGTTTGATATAATTACTCAAAACTTAGCTTAAAAGCTCTTCTTGGAGATCGGTGTTTCCTTTCTTGCTCAAATGCGAAAACATTTTAACTCTTGGGAATACTTAGTTCTCGTATAATCTTTGAAGAAATGATCTTTTACTCTTATTCTGTACTCAACTCAAAGCTTAAGTCTTAAAACAACGTTAAATCATTTGTAAAAGACTTATGAAAAACTTTATGAACTTTCCTTGACTTGATTCTTAACTTCTTGACTTGACTCTTTACTTGAATTGAAGTACGGATTCAAGGTTGATGATATCATGTTAATAGATGATTTCATGATATTTAGACGTACCTTAGAGTGTTGGAATCAACTAGGAAACATAGGTACGTTGCTAAGGAACTAGTATAGAAGGAAGGGGGAAAAGGTGGATGAACTGGTGTCCCTGGCGCTCTGAGAGGTGCGGGGTGCCAGAGCCCAAACTTTTGAACTAAAGTTGTGGTGGTCTTGCTGGCGCATCGCCACAGAGTCCAAACTTCAGACACTAAAATAGGGTGCTTTGGCTGGCTGGCGCCCCAGACCCTTGCCCAGAAAACTCTGATTTTCCTCCTTCATTTTTCATCTCTAAACCCTCTATTTCAACTTAGTTCTTTCCCCAAACACTTAGAATCGATTATACCCTCAATATATGTAAGATTCAACTCGAAAACACACCTAAATCATAAATCAGACTCAAGAAACTTCAACAACATAAACCCACAACAATTCAAACAAATTTCATCAAGAACTCATAAGATTTGCTTTCAAATAATAAAACTACGCTGAATTGAATCATGATTGGTGCGTAGGTGAACTATCCTAACACTCTGTGATCTCACATACCTCGTAGGGATCACCCATTGATGAAATCCACGTACAATTCTCCAAGAAATTGACGAATCTTGAACTTTCTTCTCCTTTCTCCTCTTTGCTCTTTTCTCCAAGCCCAAGCATGAATTTCCAATTGACTAAACTGATCTAATTCTGATTAGACCCCAAATAAACCCCTAAAAATGAAATATAATAATTTGGTAAGGAAAGACCAAACTACCCTTCCAAAATCTGGATTAGAGTTTCCTTATTTGAACAACCCAACTTCAAATGGGCATATCTCACTCATACAAACTTGGAATCATGCAAACTCAGCGGTGTTGGAAAGATAATTTAAAGATCTTTCTTGAGGTTCTTTGAAGCACACCTAAATTATCTTGATATAGGAGTTATGATCTTTTGAAGTCGACCCAAACTCAAAGTTAACAAAACTTGACAAATTTTCCAGATTTTCCATTCTTTCCTAAAATGACTATTTCCAATTTCGAACTCTTTCTTGTTCTTTCAAATAGCGAGATGTTAAAATATCTCCCCCTTTGGAACATATGAGATTACTCTTATTAGGCTAAATGTGTAACATCTAACATTCAATTCAAGCACCCAAACAAGCAAAATGCAAAAACAACATGCCAACTTATACATAAATACCAAGAAAATGATTAGTACCTTGATTTGGAACTTTTACGGATTCGAAGAGATTTGGATATCTCTTCTTCACATCCCCCTCAGCTTCCCAAGCAGCTTCTTCAACAAACTGATTCCTTTAAAGGAATTTCACTAATGCTACTTCATTTGTTTTCAACTTGCGGTCTTGGCGATCTAGAATTTGAACTGCAATCTCCTCATAACATAAGCTATCTTTGATACCAATATCTTCAGTTTGTATGATAAATGAAGGATCTCCCATGCACTTTTTCAACATGGAAATATGAAATACCAGATGAACCACTGCTAACTCTTGTGGTTGCTGCAACTCATAAGCTACATTGCCAATCCTCTTGGATATTCTGGAAGGACCAATATACCAGGGACTAAGCTTCCTCTTCTTACCAAATCTCTTAACACCCATGGGTGAAATTTTCAAGTAGACCCAATCATCTACTTCAAACTCTAACTCCCTTCTTCTAACATCAGTATAGGATTTTTGACAACTCTGTGCCGTTTTCAACCTCTCTTGAATGACTTTCACTTTATCCATAGCTTGATGAACTAAGTTTGGTCCTATCAACCCTACTTCACCAACTTCAAACCACCCAATAAAAGATCTGCGTCTTCTCCCGTAAAAAGTTTCATAAAGAGCCATCTGGATGCTAGAGTAGTAAATATTATTGTAAACGAACTCAATGAGAGGTAGGTGATCATCCCAATTCCCTTTAAAATCAATCATACATGCCCTCAACAAATCTTCTAAAGTCTGAATAGTGCGCTCTGCTTGACCATCTGTCTGAGGTTGAAAAGCAGTACTTAAGTTCATCTTTGAACCCAAGCCTTTCTAAAAAAATTTCCAGAACTGTGCAGTAAATTGCGCACCCCTATCTGAAATAATCGAAACTAGCACCCCATGAAGTCTAATACTTCTTGAATATACAACTTAGCATAATCCTTTATTGTATGGGAAGTCTTTACCGGCAAAAATGGGCTTATTTTTTCATTCTATCAGTAATCACCCAAATAGAATCATACTGCCTGCGAGACTTTGGTAAACCTATGATGAAGTCCATATTAATCATCTCCCACTTCCACTCTGGAAGCTCTATACTCTGAGCCACACCACCCGGCCTTTGATGCTCTACCTTAACTTGTTGGCAATTCGGACACTTAGCCACAAATTCTACAATGCCCTTCTTCGTACTACTCCACTAATAAACCTCTCTCAAGTCACAATACATTTTTGTGGAACCTGGATGAATATAATATCTGGAGCTATGAGCTTCCTCCATTATTCTCTCTCGGAGTTCATCCACCCTTGGTACACACAATCTACCTTGATACCTAAAAAATCCATCTCCCCCTTATTCAAAAGCCAATACTTTTTGCTGGGTCTTTGTCTTGCTTCTCTTTTACTTCTGACACTAATGATGATTCAGCCCCATTCATCACTACTATTCCTCCTTTTATGGAATCCATTAGTCGGACTCCCAAGCATGCAAGTTGTGCACATATTATGCTAGCTCTTTCTTATCTTTCTCAAAATGGGCGGTACTACCCATAGATAACCTGCTAAAGGCATCAGCAACAACATTAGCCTTACTTGGGTGGAAAAAAATACTCATGTCGTAATCCTTAAGTAATTCTAACCACCTCCTTTGTCTAAGATTAAGCTCTTTCTGAGTAAACACATACTGAAGACTCTTGTGATCGGTGAACACATCCACATGAACACCATAAGATAATAGTGCCATATTTTCTAAGCAAATACTATGGTAGCCAATTCTAGATCTTGAGTTGGGTAGTTCTTCTCATAAACTTTCAACTGTCTGGAGGTATAAGCTATAACATTGCCATTCTGCATCAGCACACAACCCAAACCAACTCTAGACGCATCACAATAAACAACAAAGCCTTATGTGCCTTCTGGTAAGGTCAATATTGGGGCAGTAGTCAACCTCTTTTTCAATTCCTAAAAGCTTTTCTCACAAGCTTTAGACCATTGAAATTTCACTATATTCTGAGTTAACTTGGTCAAAGGGGATGAAATAGATGAGAACCCCTCTATGAACCTTCCATAATAGCTAGCCAAACCTAAGAAACTCCTAATATCGATTAGAGATGTGGGTCTAGGCCAATTCTGCATTGCCTTTATTTTTTAGGTATCAACTTTAATTCCCTCACCAGACACAACGTGGCCTAAGAATGCCATAAAATCAAGCAAAACTCACACTTAGAGAACTTGGCATACAATTCTCTATCCTTTAAAGTTTGGAGAACTATTCTTAGATGACTAGCATGATCTTCCTCATTCCTTGAATAGATTAGTCTGCCATTAATGAAGACGACAACAAACATATTTAAATAAGGCTTGAATACTCTATTCATAAGGTGTATGAACGCTGCAGGTGCATTGGTCATAGCTAAGGACATAACTAGGAACTCATAATGACCTTAACGGGCCCTGAATGCTGTCTTTGGAATGTCACATTCCCTTACTTTCAACTGATGTTAGCCTGATCTAAGGTCTATCTTAGAGAAACATGTAGCACTATGAAGCTGATCGAAAAGATCATCAATTCTCGAAAGAGGATACTTATTCTTAATGGTGATCATGTTCAATTGGCGGTAATCTATACAAATCTTAAGGGAACCATCTTTCTTCCTCACAAAAAAGACCGGATCACCCCAAGGTGAGACACTTGGTCGAATAAAGCCCTTATCAATGAGATCTTTCAATTGTTCTTTTAGCTTTTTCAACTCTATTGGGGCCATTCTATATGGCAGAATAGAGATAGGATGAGTATCTGGAAGAAAATCTATACCAAAGTCTGTTTCTCTCTCAGGAGGGACTCCAAGAGGATCATATGGACAGACTTCTAGAAACTCTTTTACTATATGAACTGACTGAATATGAGGTGTCTCAACACTATAGTCATTAACTCGGACTAAGTGATAGACACAACCCTTGGATACTAACTTTCACATCTTAAGGTACAAAATAAAATGACCCTTATGCATTGCTGAACTACTGCTCTACTCTATAATTGGCTCATTAGGAATTTGGAACCTAACAACTCAAGTTCTACAATCAATTGAAGCATAACAAGCCTGAAGCCAGTCTATACCTAGAATGACATCAAAATCTACCATGTCTAACTCAACTAAATCAGCCATGGTGTTCTTGTGATTGATGGAAATAACACAATCATGATATACTCGCTCAGCTAGAATAGACTCCCCAACAGGTGTATTAACACAAAAGGGTTCATAAAGTTTTAAGGAAGAACATCAAAATTATTTGCAACATAAGGAATCACAAAAATATAAACTTTCTCCTGGGTCTAGCAAAGGATAAACATCAAGAGTAAAGATTTTGATCATACCAGTGACAACATCTGGAGAATTCTCTTGCTCTTGACGACAAATGATCGCATAAAGGTGGTTTGATCCTCCGCTAGTACCAGAAGTAGCCCCTCTAGGTGCAGCCCTGTCTGGTGGAGCAACTGATGAAAATTAGGCTCTATTGCCCTGATTCTCATTACCTTGCCAATTCTTAGGACACTCTTTCATGAAGTGAACCTCTTGTCCACAGTTGAAACAACATGTGGAGCCATCGTGAAACTTACCTGGGCGAGTCCTTCCACACTTAGCACATGCAGGAGCCCAGTTACCTCCTTATGCCACACTACCCTGAGATTGTGCTGGTCTAACTTTGAAGTGCTGTGAATTTTTACTATTGTACTCACCTTTGTTTTCGGCTGTGGGTGCAGTAGCAAATGATGGAGAAAGTCCTTTTTGCTTTTGTTGGTAAGAAGACTGGTTCACATTATTCCTCTACTGCCCGAACTCATTCCATGTCTTTGCTTTCTTGTTTCTAAACTTCTCACTATCCCTCAACTTCTCTTCCTCAACTTGATGCACATAGACCATCAACCTTGCTATATCCATGTCCCTAATTAGCATGGATGCCTTGCCCTGTTTTCTTGATAGATGAGACAACCCAGCAACCTAAAGACTCATCCTTCTTCTCATATCCACAACCTTCTCCGAAACATATCGGGAAAGTTGGTTTAACTTCAAGCTGTACTCATGAACACTTAGTAAATCCTGCTTAAGGGTGAGAAACTCTCGTACCTTGGCCTCTTTCAGTTCTCGGGGAAAGAAATTCCCCAAGAAGACCTCCTCAAAACAAACTCAACTTGCAGGTGGTTGTCCCTTAGCTCTACCCTTCTTCGACTGGTCAAACCAAGCCCTAGCAACATTCTTCAGTTGATATGCAACTAGTTCTACTCGCTCAGTATCGAAAACATGTGTAACTTCAAATATCTTTTGCAGCTTCTCTATAAAGTTCTTCGGATCCTCAGTAGTGCTTGAACCAAAGAAACTTGGAGGATTCATCCTCAAGAACTCTCGGGTCCTCGAAGTATCACCCACTTCCTGTCTATCCCCTTTTTGTAGTCCAACCTAGTTAGTCACAACTTGGCTTAACATTCGAAACGCTTACCTGAACTCAACATTCATGACTTCTCCTTGGGGTTGCACTTAAGGTGCATTAGGTACCCCTTGCTCCTCAACGTTCCTCCTAGTAGGACAACCTTAGACGACTCTTTCTGGAGGCATGATTAACTTAAAAACACACACAAGTACGAATTAGAAAGAGACTTCTTAGAGATCAAACTCTAATGCACGAAATAAGTGTGAAAGAAGTGAGAAAATTTCCTAAGTGTCACAGCCTCCTAATTTTAGATGTGGAGTGCTTCACACGGATAACTAGGACTCTACTAACACGGCTTTAAAGACTCCTTAGGACTCTTGAACTCAGTTCTCTGATACCAAGTTTGTCACACCCCGAGCCTACACCCTGGGCGAGACTGGCACTCGAGAATCATTATTGTACCCAAGAGAACCCTTGGCCTGGCTTACTTACTCAATGGAAGATCTAAACAGAAGAAATAGTCTCAAAAGGATAACTCATGCAATGCCTTAAAAAATATTAAACTTAGCCAAAGTGACAAAGCAAGTCTTAAATGTATACAACTGAAAATTGAACGACTAAAGAACTATAGCTACTCGTTTATGAAGCCTCTAAAACAAAGTGGGACGTCGGGACAAGACCCCCGATTATCCTATCAACTGAAATACTAAAAACAAAGTGAAAGAGTCCTCTGGGTAGCAATGAGGCTTACCAAGTGACTCTGAGCTCAACAATATCAATGAGGTGCTGGATGCTGATCCTGGTTACCTGTGTCTGCATCAATTAAAGATGCAGGCCAAATGGTATCAGTATATTGAATGTACGAGTATGCGAGGTAGAAAAATAAAACATAACATAAGATTGAAAGGAATTTGAAAAAAACACTTACCTTGGCTTTACTCAACTCACGAATAACTTAACTCAAATGGAAAGAAGAAAACAATAATAGGGTGCAGTTATACAAAGCATTTAAAACAGTAGGTAGCAATTCAATTTGTTAAAGAAATGCAATAACAACTCAATTTACTCATATACTAAAGTAATATAATTACTGTGGGAGTTTCTCTAACCGGTAACCACCACTATGAGCCTAAGTGATGATACAACGTCTTGCCCACACTTCTAGAACTGTCCAATACTTTGCCATCATATATAATGCCTTAACTAATGGATCCACTAGTCTATGCTAAAAAACACTAAGGAATCGTCTAAAAAGTATGATCCTTTTCTACCCATGATGGCTACATGATTTATGGAGACTTGAGTTATTATGAACTCGCATCCCTATATCAATAGCTTAAAAGCTCTTCTTGGAAATTGGTGTTTCCTTTCTAGCTCAAACGCGAAAATATTTTAACTCTTGGAAATACTTAGTTTCCGTATCTTTGAAGAAATGATCTTTTACTCTTACTCTGCACTCAACTCAAAGATTAAGTCTTAAAACAAAGTTAAAACATTTGTAAAAGACTTATGAAAAACTTTATGAACTTCCCTTGACTTGATTCTTAACTTCTTGACTGGACTCTTAACTTTCGTCGAATTGAAGTATGGATTCAAGGTTCTTGATCTCATGTTTATGGATGATTTCAAGATGTTTAGATGTACCTTAGAGTGTTGGAATCAACTAGGAAACATAGGTACGTTACTAAGGAACTAGTACGGAAAGAAGGGGGAAAAGGTGGATGAACTGGCGTCCATGACGCTCTAAGAGGCGCGGGGCGCTAAAGCCCAAACTTCAGAACTAAAATTGTGGCACTTTGACTGGCGCGTCACCTGAGAGCCCAAACTTTAGACATTGAAGTGGGGCACTCTGGCTGGCGCGACGCCCCAGACCCCTGCATAGAAAACTCTAATTTCTCTCCTTCATTTTTCATCTCTAAACCCTCTATTTCAACTTTGTTCTTTCCCCAAACACTTAGAATCAATTATACCTTAAATATATTTAAGTTTCTTCTAAAAAACACAACTAAAATCATGAATCAAACTCAAGAAACTTCAACAACACAAACCCACAACAATTCAAATAAATTTCATCAAGAACTCATAAGATTTTCTTTCAAAACAATACAACTTCGCATACCTCGTAGGGATCAGCCTTGACTAAATCCACATATAATTCTCCAAGAAATCGACGAACCTTGAACTTTCTTCTCCTTTCTTTTCTTCGCTCTTTTCTCCAAGCCCTAGCGTGAATTCCAACCGACTAAATTGATCTAATTTTGATTAAACCCCAAATAAACCCCTAGAAAGGAAATAAATAATTTGGTAAGGAAAAGACCAAACTACCCTTCCAAAATCCGGATTAGACTTTTCTTATTTGAACAACCCAACTTCAAATAGGCATATCTCACTCATACGATCTTGGAATTGTGCAAACTTCTCAGAGTTGGAAATATAATTCCAAGATATTTTCTTCTGTATCTGGAAGCACACCTAACCTATCCTGAGCTAGGAGTTATGATCGTTTGAAGTTGAACCAAACTCAAACATAACATAACTTAACCAATTTTCCAAATTTTTCATTCTTTCCTAAAATGACTATTTCCAATTTCTAACTCGTTCTAGTTCTTTTAAAGAGTGAGATGTTACACCCATATATATGTTTATGTGGTAGAAAGATTGAAGTACACCTTCCTTAAGAGAGTGAGAAGTTATATTCTTACTTTATTTTATTTGTACCTCTCTCTCTCTCTCTCTCTTTCTCTCTCTCTCTCTCTCTTATCACCTTAATTAGAGTTATTTACATTAACACAACATATTATAATGGATCCTCCCTAAAATCACAGATCAAAACAATCAGTTCACCCTCAAATAGACAAACTATACCAAACAAATGTTAACTCCATATGTTCACCCCAAAATACATAAAAATAATTTAAGACATTTCGCTCATAAATGGGTGTAGTACAATTTCTTTTATTAGTTTACTTTTCATGTAAAACTACATCTCTTCGTTAACAATAAATATGAGGTTATTCACTTGACATTTTCTCATTCATATTTTATCTTCTTCTACTTATAATATTGTATTTTGGCCTTTAAAACTTGATAGTCTTGTCTCAACAATTCGTAAGGTATGTACATTCAATTGAACAAGATGTATTTAAATGAAAAGAGTATTATCAAATAAAAACATCCAGGACTCTAAGAAATTCCTATTGTTATATGTTTTTCTGTAGTGTGCATTCAAAGGTAGAAATTTTAAGTTTTATGCTTTAAAATATATAGACATTACTACAAAAAAGGGTCAAACTGTGGGGGGTTAAAGCTCCAAATTATTGGGGTTCAAAACCCTGCTATTTACTGTTATAGTGGTTTCAAGGGCTCATGTAGTTACGTGTGCCACAATTAATTTGTGGCAGTTTTCAAGTTACCCCGACAACAATTTGCGGTAGTTAAATAGCGACAGTTTTAACCCCCATTATCTATTTCAGGAAATAATTTCATGGAGTTTATAACCTCTGCCAATTATTTTTATAAAAGTTTAGCACCTCTATTTCAAGCCCCGAGCCTACACCTTGGACGTGACCGGCACCCGAGAACCATCGCTGGTTCCCAAGGGAACCCTTAGCATGACTCAATACTCAGTGGAAGACTTACTCAACAATATAGGAACTCAAATCCAAAACTTAACTCATAAGGTCTTATTAATAAAATGGTTTAACTCAAAACTATCTGAAATACTCAAATGAACATAGGTGTGAAGCTTACAAGGGAAATAGGCAAAGACTCCTTAACTACTATTGTCTATGAAGCCTCTAAATACTATGATGCAAGTCGAGACAAGGCCCAAGACATTCTAACAAAACTGAAATCTAATTGTGGAGCCCTCCGGAAGCAAGAAGGCTCACTAAGGTAGCTGGAATGCGATGGGATCAACGAAGCATCGGCTGATGATCCTTAACACTTGTATCTACATCATGAAATGATGCAGGCCAAATGACGTTCGTACATTGGATGTACAAGAATGCAAGGGGAAAAATGAACATAGGGATATAAAGTTGAGCTAATAGAAAGATAAAACACACTCACCTGAACTCAACTCAACATGAAAGAAACAATAAAAGATGCAATATAATAACTCAAATGTATATAAAAATATAATAATAAACTCCTTACTCTTATTTGGGAGATTCTCTAACCGACAACCATCACTGTGATCTACGTGATTATACATCATTTCGTCCACACTATCAGAACTGTCCTATACCTTGCCGAGGTATAGAACATCCTCAACTAAGTGGATCCACTAAGCTATGCTTAAAGGCAATAAGGAATCATCTGAAAAGTATGATCTTTTACCCATGTTGACATATATGGTTTATGAGGATTTTGATTTGTTTGAACTCATCCCCATATCACAATACTACTCCCAATAATATGTAGAACTCATGCTCAAATGTATAAAAACATAACTTATCCTGGACTTGAGATAATTACTCGAAAGATTCTCCTAAAAGAGATACTGCTCAAAAACTCCTCATGAACTCGTTTAGAAATGAAGGTTTCCTCTCGTTTTTAATGTAGAAGTGCTTACACTTGGGAATAATAGTTCTCTTATACTCATTTTGATGAAGATTAACTCTCTTCATTCTTTTACTCATTCACTCAAGTCTTAAAACAAGTTTTAGAAGATTGTAAAAAATTCTCAAAATGACTCAAAAAGGTTTCTCGAACTTTACTCTTAATCTTTACTTAGATTTGAAATGAAGATTTAAGAGTTATTATTAGGATATATATGATCTCTCAATGACTAAAGAAGACTTAGATAGTTGGTAATAAGAAGAAAGCGAAAACACTGCATAGCAAAAACAAGCTAATAACTAACTGAGATAACAACTACAACTAACTGACTAAGCTAACAGTTAATTAAGTTAATCAACAGCATATAACTAACGCAACTAACTATATGTATAAATACATTATCAATACACCCCCCTCACAAGTGGGATATGAGGCCTTCATAGCCAACTTGAAGATGAGGCAAGTTTGTTTTACACCAGTGAGAGCTTTGGTGAGTAGGTTAGCCAATTGAGTTGTGGTAAAAATATGATGAAGGGAAGTAAGACCACCTTGGAGCTTAATTCGAAGTAAATGACTGTTAACTTCTATATGTTTGGTTTTCTCAAGAAAAAATCAATGTGTAGGATAGATTGACTTCAAAATGTACCGCAATAGGTTTAGAGAAAGGAACATCCAATTCTGGCAAATGTATGTCCACCCAAACAAGCTCACCAACAACTTTCCTAAATGATTTTTATTATGCCTCTTCTAAAGATATAGATATAGTCTCTTGTATTATGACCCCCTTAAGTGTTCTTCACGGAGAAGGATCACATGAGCTTCTTCTCAAGGATCGATATCCCATTCCATCAAAAGAAAATTGAACAAGCATTAACCCAGGCTGTATGAGGGATGAATGTATAGAGGTTCACTCTCATTAACATAAGTGGATGGAATTAGAAGAGGACAAAGATGCATCAGGGGAAATAGCCATTGTAAAATCAGTGGAAGTAAGCAAAGTAACACCTAATTTCTGTGAATTGAGAAAATGAAAAATATATATAATAATAGCTACAGAAGTACCTAAACTAGAGGTAGCTAGACTTAAAAACTCTAAGTACTGACAGTGGCATTGATACCATATCAAGTTCAGTGATCGATGTTCAATCTCAAAGCTTGAGCACGCACCAAGCATCTATGGAAAAATTCATAGAGAGGGAGTGTATTATCCATTCAATAAAAAATTGTATTAGAGTAGATTTATTAATGCTTGAAGCCATGACTCAAAAGTAATATTTTGGTAGGATGCCAATAGTGGTGGACTAGACCAAAGAGGGGTGCTAGTTATGACCAACCAGCAAGAGTGGTGGCTTGGATCAAAAGAAGTGTATGTTGAGATGTTGGACACAATTGTTTGATCACAACTTTAATTTTATTATTGCTAAGTAAGGAATAACCAGGGGCGGAGCCAATAGTATGTCTGGAGGTTCATCCGACGAAGATTAAGGCAAGAGAGTAACTTGGTATATATTTATGAAAGTTGAAAATGAAGCATGAGTTAAATATCTTTATATTAAGCTGGACATATTTAACATCTATGTTCGATTTGAGGAGAGTGTTACATAATATGTAGTGTCTTTGTATATTATATTACATCAAATTTGTAGGAATTTCTAAGATTATTTTGGATTTCTTTTCGTTAGTTTTAATCCTGTTCGTATTTAAAGGTTGATTCTTTGAGTGATGATATATAAATTTCCCCATAACCTTTATAACATAAATGCCATAGTTGTGTTCGTTCACTAGAAAATAAAAGGAAAAAAGTTAGTTCTACACATTAATGATATATAAATTGTTTACGCAAAAATTAACTTACTTAGAAAATCAATTAAGAACTGTTATTACCAATTATAAAGAATGTTGAAGAGTCTAATTTTTTTAATGGAGCTCAGGTTCAATAAATGCTTCATTTGCCTGTGCAAACACACTCACTTAGACATGATTAACATTCATTCCAAAGTGTTATTGGGTATATACATTGTAATAAGAAAATATGGCAGTTAAATTTTAGTTAATACAATATAATTGAATGTGTTGTGACAAATCAGACCACAATGTGAAATGAATAATTTAAATATTATATGCGCATCACTCGGGTATGTATACTAGTTACCTTAATATTAACAACATAGAAGAAAAACTTACACCATCTGATTCCAAAAACCATCATTTTCATCAAATATTCATAATACAAAATAGTAATTACTTATTAATATTTCTCTATCGAGAATTCAAAAGCATCCATAAAATAGGAAAAATTTATATTAGAATTACAAAGCAAAACATCATATCTTGAAGGACACTGAAACAAGATTTCTGGGTTGTACCAAGCTAATTTTGAGCAACTCTGAAACAAGATTTCTCCATCATTCCAAATAAATATCGGTTCAAAACTATAGTTAACCATACCACGCGGAATAGATTCCACCAAAATGCTATTTTTAGTCCAAGATTCTGCAATGCCATACTCTTTCATCCACCATATATAAATATTAACATTCCATCTATGGATATTATCAATCAAAGGTAGACAATTCTCCAACTCTGCTAGCCTCAAGTTCGAGGATGGAGTTTCCAAACCAGGTGGAGATGGCAGTCACTTGATCTTTTCTGTCTCAACATCAAAGGAGTAAATCCTGTCATTTTTTTCGCTATCCATCCAATGAAGAGAACCATTGACATAAGCCTTGCCAAAATCATACCATACAGGACACGGTATTTCACCCACATTTCTCCATTTCTCATAAACTCCAAGAGAATAAACCTCCAATTCTGATGCTCTAGTATCATCCTGAACCTTTCTATCAACTAATCTCAATACTTTATACTCTCCAGAGACTTCGCTAAAGCAAAACCCATAAGCAACTTGCCTAGCACTTATCTCCCATTTGGGCAATTCAAGTTTGAAATACTCACCCAAAAGAGGATTGGTAGTGTAAACCAAATGATTATCAATGTGCGTCAAACCACTCACCAAACAGATAAATCCATTATAAGAACCAGCAAAAATCACACTCCATGGATGAAAGTGAACTTATGGGTCACCTGAATGGGTCTGTTACAACGGTGAGCATAATAATCGTACTCTGCTTTGAGTTCTAGTAGCAAAGAATTGCACTGACCATCCAAAAGCAAAATGATAGGGAAATTAAGGGATCATTTTTGATGCATGTTAAAAAACAAAATGTCAGAAGTTAAAAGGCTATACTCAATTTTACAAATAGCTCTACATCGAAAAATGGGCTTGATTGGCAATCTTGAAAGAATTTCGATCATGATCACCCGTGGAAGATCCATACTTCTCGTGACATGATGAGAGATTCTACTTCCTTAGCCAAATGAACTTTTGACGTCCATGACTGTCATTTCCTTTGAACAAAATGGTTTACTAGTTTTGAGGGTTATGGTCGGTTGGACTTTCATATATAGTGGACTCCAAGATTTCAGAAATTTTATTTCAAGAAAAAATGACTATAGAAATTGAGTAGATAAAGTTGGATGACTTCTTGAAAAATATTTAACGAAAAAAAATTATATGCTACTTTCCATCATCATCCTTTTGAATGACTTCCTGAAAAATATTTAAGGAAAAGAAATTAAATGCTACTTTCTATCATCATCCTTTAGAATGACTTCTTGAAAAAAATTTAAGGAAAAAAATTAAATACTATTTTCTATTATATCCTTTTGGATGACTTCTAGAAGTCAAAACAAAATAAGTGAATTTTTTGACCATTTACCTTATTTAGCCATTTGAATAAGATATTATCAATATTTTACATTTTTAGATGAACTTTATTAATAAAATGTACGGAAAAGGGTTAAAATTGCCCGTGAGCTATGTGAAATAGACCACTTATACCCTCCATTACATTTTGGGATAAGATGCCCCACTATTATCCCAAGAGACTACAAGTACCCTCAAGAGTTAATGACCCAAATTTTTAGTGACGTGGCAAGCCACATGGGACTTATCCCTCCACCTAAATGTGGGCAAGTAGGACCAGACCTTTAGCGGCGACAAAATTGGTCGCCACAGATTTTCAGAATATCATCACTAAAAGGTTTTCATTGATTTTAATATATCTGTTTAAGGATGTTTGTATGATAGAACATTTTACTGTTCTACTCCTTTTACTATTTGTAGTAAATCTTTGGTAGATAAAACGATAAAAGAACAACATGTCTTAGGGTATGTTTGTGGTTTCCTTATTACAAAAAAAGTGGACTTTATCATTTCTCTTCCATGCAAATATATAGCGTAACCCTAACCCAATAGTTTGCACAAGTTTTTAGGCAAACTATTTTCGTATAATGCAAATCTATGGCGTAGCCCAATGGTGCTGAGGTTGGGCAGAATGAGGATCAATAGTTGGAGGTGAAGCTCGTTTAGTTGGATCCGGGTTGATCCACATGGGTGATCCGATCCAATTTCCTTCAAAAAAAATATTCTTTTGATACATCTCTTTATGTATGCCGTATGGAGATCATGTGTTTGTGGAAAATACTTTAAACTTTATCATAGTTTTTATTAAATATTTTGTTGAACTGATTGGGAATTTATTAGATTTTAAAAAAAGGCTTTTGAATTACTTGGTAATCAAAATAAAATTGAATGAAGAATATCTTTTCCTTTATTATTCTCAGCATATAATATATTCTATGATACATATCTTTTATCAAGATATGCATGTGCAATACTTCGAAAATTCCTAAGTTAAGATCAATTCCTAATTTTGAGAAGTGTATTGGATGTGAATTAAGGTTGTAGACAACGAAGTTTTATTGATAAATCCATATTAAATTTGGATTAAATCATAAATTCTTGATACGTTGAACAAGTTAAATTATTGGTTAAGAAATTTGGGTTAATATTTTAAGTCAAAATGATATGACTCGACTAAAGTTCAAATATTATATTTGGGTCACTCCATTAAGTTTACAAGACGAGCCCAACTCACATTCTTCAAGCCCAAGGTCCTGTAAATTACTTGGACCAAAATACACCTAAAACACTAGCTCATGCCTATATAAATGGGTCTTCATATAAGACCAGAAGGACATATGGAAATACATAGTCTTTAGTGGCAATATGCAAGTCTTCCGCATACAAAGAAGTCTTTGCTCCAAGTGTTGAGCCACAAGTATTTCAATGAGTGAAGAACAATTGTAAAGTGAAGAATCAGGGGATTACATCTCTTTTCTAAAATACTTCATAAAGATTGTAATGCTTACACAAATTCAAATAGAAATACTATTGTTTTTCTGCTATTTTCCTTTCTTATTTGCTATATTTCAGAACGAAACTTTAGACACATACAAAGGTCATAAGGAGCCTCTAACACAAAGTTGAGCTCAAATACGCTCTATCGATTAAGCTTTTGCATATGACAATGCAAGAGTAAACTTCAAATGATCATATTTCTTTGAATATGAAGAGTTTATACCCCTCTACCCATTAAATTAAATGTCTTTGAGTCTTCTTTCAAACACCACAACTGTTCTTAAATCCAGATCTTGAGTAAAAATTAAAGTTTTGATCGTTTTACTAGAGACACTTCAATCTGAAAATTTCAGTCCAAAGCACTATGAGTTAGTGTATGATAGAGTGGTATCATTTGTACGACTCATACTTTGATAGTAAGACCCATACTATCACACATGAAAAACTTTAGAGAGTCCCAATTGCCTGGCAACCACAAGTCAGATTTGTTGTTAAAGTACACATGCATGTTTTATTATCTATTTGATTTTTGTTTCAATCTATAAGGTTCTTCATTTAGCTCAGTATGCTCAAATTTAACTAGTTATTTCATTTTGCCATTTCACATACCGTACGTTCCATGTACTTACATCATTCGCGTTGCATTATTTTATAATGTAGATTCAGGTATTCACGATGGTCATCAAACGCATTATTAGGATTACTTTCATCAAGCATTGGTGAGATCTCCCTGCCTTTGGACGGATCCAGTTTATCTTAAGTATTAGTAGTAGCATATGTTATTAGTAAAGTATTCAGGTAGCCTGAGGTCTTGACCAACAACCTATCTTTAGCATTTCAAAGGCTTCATAGACGAGTCGATTCATGGTTTAGTTGTTTTACAAATATATTTATTAATTATTAAGATTTTATTTCATCTATAAAGTTTTTGAGTTTGTTTTATAAACTTATTGCATGCTTATCTTTTAAAAACTTTTACATAGTGTTATAGTATTCAGTATTGTAGTAAGTCAGGCCAAAAAAGATTCTGAATGTTGTCCACCCCTAGGATGTAGGCTAGAGACATGACAACATGTGATAGTTTTACGACAAAATAGTTAATTTAGGTAATAATTATCAAACTTTTAAATTTTTACATCTTTTTAAAGAAAACCAGCTTTTAATAATAATTTTTCTTCACATTTTCAGTGATAATTATCTACCTTTTTATTGCAAAAACATAATAATAAAAAATGATTACATTACTTATTTAATACTTAAAATAACTTTTAAATCACATTTAGGACTCTCTTTTTTTAGAAAAAATGTTGTCTTAAAGATCTTTTCTCACATTTGTCTGAGTGTTTCACTTACTCTCTCTATAAATCTTAGGGTTTTCTCTTTGTTCCAACCTTGAATTTCATTCGAATTAATATGGATGCTTTTAGTTTTTCATTTTTTGTTGTAAAGTGGGTGTTGTTCTAATCTGAGATCTTTTTATTTTTTTTTTTGGATTAAAGTAGTTTATTTTTAATAAATTAGGAATTCAGTACATCTCTAATTTGGGCCTATTATCCAAATCCAATTAAAAAAAAACCAAAGTAAAAGGTCAACCCAACGCCAAAAAGCCCTAAACTTTCTCCCTATATACATGCCCCTTTAGATTAGGGTTTCCTCATCCGCCACTCCACTTACCTCCCATTTCCTTTCAGCTGATAACCTGAAATTCTCTCCCCTTTCCTCTAGTTGCTTAAGTCTGGGATTGAGCTTTATCTTCATCTAACATGAGATCTCAATTCAAGTGAAAGGTATATTTTTTCTCTTTATTTTTGATTTTTTTCCAGTTAGATGTTTTAATTTATTTTCTTTTCATTTTTGTTGGTTTCTTTACTAGTGATTGTATTTATGACTTCTCTTGAAATGAAACACTTTTTGTGATGTCATTTATTAATTTTGTGTTTCTCTTTTTTTCTGGTTGTTGTTTCTTTTATTTTCTGTACTCTTTTTGGGTTTTTTTTTACGTATGGTTTTACTATGATTATGGTTAAATCTTTGATTTTATTAGCTATGAAGTTTATCTTTTGGGTGTATCAAAATCATCGGTGCCGTCAAAAATCATTATTGGGCTTTTGAATTGTTTTTAATGACTTCTATATAGATCTGATATGAATTTGGCAAGCTTGATTGTATTATCATTATTTTAAGTGAATTTTGGAAATTTTTTTAAGCTTCAACTTTTATACTTTTCCAACTCAAGTGAATTCACTTAGAAAACCCTAAATAGCCTTAAATCAATTGTTATATGTTATATGGTCAGTTCATTAAGCATGTTCAAGCATTTATTTGATTGTAACACTTGTTGATTTAAGGCTGGGTTGATGAAAAGAACTAATTTGAGAATTAGGGTTCTAAATTTTATTCCATTAAAGGCTTGCAAACTTAACTTTCTAAAATGGAGTGTATATATTAGTGTGTGTTAATCATGCCATTGCTATTGCATCAAATAGATATATTAGATTTTGTTAGGTGCATACAAACTAAATTTTTTTTATATCTTTGATGATATGTTCATGATTTGATACAAATAATATTTATTCGTGTAGGTATACCAATTAATTATTATCTTGAAAATACATGTGACAATATCTCCAAATTTCATTTTGAAATTTCAATTTAGGTTGTCATTTAAGTAGATGGACAAGATGACAATCATAGTTGAAGGAGCTTGTCACGAGGCAAGTGATTCAAAATCCTCAGGATTAGAGCTCAAGGTAATTGTATATTTATTGATATTAATCTTCCATTTTCATTGATACGTAATGAGAGTTGCCATCATTTTTTCGATATGGTTAGTATCTTTTGTTATCTTGTGTACACTCAATTAGTATTTCCTTTTTTTCTTTTCCTTTTGTTCACTTAATTAATTCATTTAAAATCAATCTTATGACTTAATTATATGCATGAGTGAGTTCTCCATTTGTTGTTTCACTTATATTATTAATTCCAATATGTGTATGTATGTATTGACAATCTTTGGGTGGTCTTATTATTATTATGAATTAACTAATCATTGCATATCCCTCCTTTTGGCATTTGCATTTTTTGTTTTCAAATTCATTAGATTTGGAAGTTTACTTAGGCATGTGTATGGAAGCTAGTTTTAGTTCTCTCTTCATGATACTCGTGAGCAAGTTCCCTTTTTTCCACAGTACTATTCATATCTTGATAAAAATATAAGGGGCTTCTTCGAAATGATTCAATTTGCTTTCCTCTATTAGTGGGTTGATTTCTCATATGATCACTAAACCACAATAATAGTTATTATTTTATCTAGTCTGTAAGAATTCATCACCAACTTAATTATTTATTTAAGCCGAGTCTAGAAAAATATAGAATATTTCGGAGTTGTAGAGAATTGAAGGAAGATCTCTAGAATGAGTATTCTAGAGAGAGAAGTTTAGAAATATTCTAGAAAAGGTAGTTCTAGAAAAAAGATAGCTAGGAATATTCTAGAAGAGAGTAGTATGTATCTCTCTTTAGATTCTTCCATCACCTCCTATAAATAGAGGTGGTCCATATTTATTGGTAAACAAGTAAGAAAGTATGTTCTCAAGCATGTAATTAAAGCAATATAGCAAACAACAAGTGAGTGAGAAATAAGAGAGAGTTGATAGAGTGTTATTGCAAGAAATATTGTGTGTAACAATTGTAAGACCGAAGTGAATCCTTACTTTACCATAATTAAATATATTTTGAGCAATCTATTGTTTCTTGAAACCAAAAATATACAACAAGTGGTACAAGGGAGTTTGGTGGATAAAGAAAGGTAGAAACTCAAAGGAAAGGAGATCCTACAAGCAACTATTGGAGGCTAAAAATTCACAAGGCACTAATCAATGGTGGATTTTGCTAGCACTCTCAATAGCATTGAGAATCTCAACACAAGCAAATATCTAAGTACAAACAACTATCTCAAGTTGTTAGAGTGACATGTTGTCTATGAGTGATAGTTTCTCATAAATCTTTAGCGGGCTTGTACTTTTAAGTTCTAATATACTTTTAAGTCATCCTATTTGAACACAACATATAGTTTCCTGAAGCTATTAATTGTGACACATATAATAAGTTTTATGACACAAAAGTAAGTTCTTTTTATACCTAGAAGATGGTAGATATTTTGAAGTTCCACTTGTGATTAGCTCTGATGTGACACGAACATCGTTTTGCTAATACAAGTTATTGGCCTTTTTGAATTATCTGCGGTCACCACTACTTGACCACCTTTGTACTCGCTCATGTTGATGAACATTTCTCATCACTAGTCATTTTCATAACCGACTAGTTTCTCACTTAAATTTGCATGTGAAATCTCCTCTTCTTTGTTACAATGACAAGGTAAAAAGTTTCTCCTCTTCTTTGCAAGTGCAATCTATGTTAAGATAGTTTCTCACAAGCAATTATCTCAAGTTGTTAGAGTGACAGTTAATCTATGTTATGCCATCCATAACAACTTATGCGGTAGTTGATAACGCACCAACATGGTAGTTCAAAGAAGTTTTCTCGCTAGATTAAAATGAATTGGAGCAAAAGCTACAATATAAACTTGAAGAAGGACAAGGAAGTGAGACAGAACTAGAACAAGAGGTATGTGAATAATATAATTCACATACAGAGAAGATATCTTCAAAATGTGAAAATAAGAGTACATGAAACTTTAGAATAGTTGCAAGAAAGACTCCAAGAATCTTTGCAACCTTAACTAAAAAGGATGGCATGAGTGAAATGCTCAAATGCCAAATATATTGATGCAACATTAGCAGAGGTTGCCAATATTAAAGAGACTACTAACTTTGAATAAGCTTCAAAGAGTAGGGATCAGAATAATCCAACAACGATGAAGATTCTCAAAGGGCATGGATGTCATTATGTTTGCAGAGTTTTAGGAATAGCTCACAACGAAAGCAAATAAAACATTAAGTTGGTGTTGAGGGGGAGTATTAAGAATTCATCAAAAACTAATTATTTATTTAAGATATGTTAAGAAAAATCTAGAATATGTAGGAGTTGTAGAGAATTGAAGAAAGCTCTCTAGAATGAGTATTCTAGAGAAAAAGGTCTATGAATGTTCTAGAAAAAGTAGTTCTAGAAAAAGACATATAGTAAAATTCTAGAAGAGAGTAATTAGTATGTATCTCTCTAGATTCTTCCATCACCTCCTATAAATAGAGGTGGTCCATTTGATATGTAACTAAGTAAGAAAGCAATAAAGAAAGTAATCAAGATAGCAAATGAGAGTGAGTGTTCTAGTAAAGAATGTTGTTGAAACAAGTAACAAGTGAGTGATCAAGATTCTAAGACCGAAGCATGTCCTTACTTTTATATAATAAAATTCAAGTTATGAGAAATTGACAATTCTTGTCACCAAATAAATCCAACATAGTCATCTTTCTTAATGATTTTATTTTTCAATAAAGGTTGAGCGACCACTTGAGAAACTAACTCCTCCATTGGATTAGACAAGGAAATAATCCAATATATTTGTTCGTCTTTTAGTTTTGATACAATCGATATATTTTTGAAATTACAAAGAAGGATATGATTATTTGTTCACCTTTTGAATAAGGCAGTAACTCCGAGATGTAACTATCTCATCTAGACATTACAAAATATCAGTGATGGTGGTGTGACAATTGCATTCTTAAGGTTATAACTGATGAAAGAGAAAGAGACAAATTGGTGAAGCGTTTGTGCGCATTGGCTCTACTAATGTAGCTATCGAGGTAATATTATCTAATTAATACTCAACTCAAGGAATAAATATGAACACCCTAAGAAATTTTAGATCATTCAAGACAATATTTATAGTTTGCACTTGTTTATATATTGTAGGCAGAATTGATATGTTGCTTTCGCTTTTAGAAATAGTTGTTAGATGTTGAACATCAGAACAAATACTGAGACAATTTCTTTAAATTATGGAAATGGAGAAGTAGTTCCTCATGAAAGACGATGTGGAGACGATAGTGATGGTGAAATAATTCATAAAATAGAAAACTGAAAATTAATTCTGCGAAATGAAAAGGCTCTAAAAATTGAAAGAGTCCTCGAGCTTGCTAGCAAAGAAAATAATGTTAATGTGAGCAATGTGAAGGTTCATGGATTACATCCTCTTGGATTGAGTAAAATCACTTATCAAACATCTAAGGGAGATGACATAAATTAGGCAAAAAATAGTCAAGGTTATTTGCAAGAGGATATTGCAAAAAATCTAAAGCAACAGAGAACTCTAAAGTTGCGTTTTATGAGTAACTTTCTAAGTGGAAAAGTTAATTTGAAGAGGAGTAGGGTGAATCTAGAAAATTGTTTAGTGGACACCATGCTTGTTGAGCCAGATACAATTGGTGTTGCACCTATGGATGAGGGTATCGAGATTTTCCAAAAGAAAATATGTCTCAAGAATATGATTGTAGGTTAGAGATGGATAACATAGATATTTAGATGCCTAAAGGATTGAAGGTGTTTAGTCAAAATCAAAAAGCTATAAGAAGTTCCATGGAAATTGAAGTTATTGATTTGCGTCCAAGAGAGAATGTATTTGATAGAGAACAATAGTCATCTACAGAGTGGTAGCAAAAGTGTGAAAATTAAGAATACAAGTGATAAGGACTTTGGAGTAAGTAGAAAGAAACATAAGCAACAAACTCAAGTTGTTGGTGATGTTCTCTTGAACATTGGAAGGGAAACAAAGTAGTCTTGGAAACTAAAGGATCCGATGCTAATATTCTCTTTCAATCATCACATGTTTCCATAAATACCATAAAAGTTGAATGTCATTTGAGGAATAACAATGGATCATCGTATGGAAAAGAAAGGGACTCTAATTTGAAGAAGTTAGTCGGTGATAGACATGCCTCTTATCATATGAATGTGGTTGGAGAAAAGACTTTACAAAGAGAGTTTTTCAAAAGGGATAGGTGTTATACAAATGTTGAATGTTTATGGGAATGGTGACTTCTCAACTAGAGAAAAAGATTTCTTTTAAGGCGAAGTTAGACCAAAATTTAAGAAACTTTAGGGGTTCTTAGAAACATGTAGGTAATGACACACTCTAAGCAAGAGCATACCAATTAATTGTCCATTAACTCTATAGAAGAGCAATAATAGTGGTGATCCTCTTAGGTCAAATGTGGTTGAATATTATACCAATATTTAAGAAAAGGAAAAAACCCTATTATACTCCAGACAATTGTGCCTAAGTCAGTTCGATCTTTCCTAGAAGGGGTGAACCATCCTAAAGAGCAACCTGACTCAGGAACAATTGACTGTCTTTAATAGGGTTCACTATTTTTCTTAATGTGATCTAATTCAACCATATTTGACTTAAGAACATTACAACTATTATTTCCCTTCTGTATCATCAACGGCCAATTTGGCATGCTCTTGCTTTGGATTGTCATTTTCAACATGTTTCTGAGTGCCCCTAAAGTTGCTTAAAGTTTGGTCTAACTTCTCTTTAGAAGATATCTTCTTCATTGGCTGAGAAGTCACCATTCCCATACCAATCGGCATTTGTTCAACATCTATCCTTTTGATAAAATTTCTCTTTGTGAGGTCTTTTTTGCAACCACATTCATATGAGAGGAGACATGTCTATCTTTGAGAAGCTTGCTCAAATCATATTCCCTTTATATTCCATGCGATGATTCATTGTTATTCCTCATATGATGTTCAACTTTTATTGTGCGTATGGAAACATATGATGATTGAAATAGAATATTAACACCAAATCAATTAGTGCCAAGACTGCTGGTTTTTTCCTTTAAGGGGATTTGAAGAGAATATCTACCGACAACATGGGCTTGCTGCTTATGTTTCTTTCTACTTACTCCAGAGACCTTAGCTCTAACTCTTGTATTCTTAATCTTCACACTTTTGCTATCATTCTGTAGATGACATTGTTCTCTGTCAAATACATTCTATCTTGGATGTGAATTAGTAACTTCAATTTCCATAGAGCTTGTTATAACTTTTCGATTTTGATTATACACCTTCAATCCTTTAGACATCTTACCATCTAAGTTATTCATCCTTGACCTGCAACCACCTCCTTGAGACATATTCCTCTTCTTTTGGGAGATCTTGATATCCTCATCCTTAGGTTCAAGACCAACTGTATTGGGCTTCATGGGCATGATATTCACTAAAAACTATTCTACTTTCGCACAACTCCTCTTTCAAATTGACTGTTCCACTCAGAAAGTCACTCATCAAGCGCAACCTTGGAGTTCTCTGACGCTTTAGATCATTGTAATATCTTCATGCAAATCACATCATCTATTTTTTGCCAAATTCAGATTATCTCCCTTAGATGTTTGATCAATTCTCTTTGTTGATCCAAGAGAAGGTAATCCATGAACATTCACATTGCTTAGATTAATAACCTTTTCTTTACTACCAAGCACTTTTATTTGATATGAAGTATTTGAAGCAATTCACTGTCCATTTGAGAGTATTTTCCTTACTATTTGTTCTGATGTCAACAAATTAGCATTTGTTTTTAAAACCAAAAAAAACATTGTCAATTCTACCCGTAATATATGAACAAGTACAAAATCTGAAGATTGTATTGGCAAATGCTATAAATTACCTAAGTTGTTTGGTTTCATTTCTCAAGTTGAGCATTACTTAGATACTATATTACCTCAGTAGCTGCATTAGTAGAGGCAATATAAACAAATGCTTCACCAATTTTGTATGTTGCACTTGCATCAGCTATAAACTTACGGATGCAATTGTGTCACACCACCACTATTTTTGTTCTGGAACGTGTAGAGGAAGTTTCTCCCCGGGATTATAGTGCAATCCAAAAGGTGAACAAATAATCATGTCCTTATTTCTCACCTCAGCAGTATATCAATTGTATCATGAAGAATGACCAACAAATATATTGGATTATTTCCTTGTCTGTATATTGGATTATTTCCTTATCTAATCTAATGAATTAATCTCTCAGGTGGTCACTCAATTACTGGTTATTATCTCAGAATTAGTCACTTCCTTTATTAAAAAAAAAAAAAAACTAGAATTAATACGTAAATACATACACATCTTGGAATTTATAGTGTAAGTGAAACAACAAAAGGAGAACTAACTCATACGTATAATTAAGCAGTCATGACAATGATTTTATATGACTTAATTAAGTGAAAAAAGGGAAAAGAAAAAAGAACAAACTAATTCAATGTACACAAGATAACAAAAGAGACTAACCGTATTGAAAAATGTTGGCAGTCCCGATTCACTATCGATGGTAATAGATGAGTAAGATCAATTCATATAGATCCAATTTTCCTAAGCTCTGATCCCGTGGATTTCAAATCACTTGCCTCATGACAAACTCCTTCAACTGATGTCACCATCTTCTCCATCTATCTAAAACAATGACCTAAATTGAACAATGAATTAAATTTGAAAACCTTTGATGGAACAAATTCTAGAACCCTAATTCTCATATTAGTTATTTTCATCAACCCATCATTAAATCAGTAGGCGTTACAATCAAACAAAATCTCAAATTACCAACGTAGGCTTCTACTTATTCCAATGCACTAGCCACACCCGCTAAGGATTATCCGGGTAACCTGTATTCCTGCTTGCACAAACTTCGCTTTATATTACTGTCCCATCAAAGTCTCTCATTACGCTCTAACCCGAATTCTACCAACTTCCTATTGAATCACCTTGTTTGTGCTTTACAAAAGAATAATATTATTTTCTTTTTATTGAAATGTTAAACTTTTTCCCATACAACATATTTTTGTTCTGAGGATTTTAAAAAACACACCAACTACTGCAATTTTCCACTTTGCTGCTCCCCAATTATTTTCCACTTTGCCGCTCCCGAAATACCCTTAACAATATATGTTTCTCTTCCTATTAATTATATAGATAATTACTTTCAACATCTCCCGTTTACCTTAATTTACACTGGAAGCCTCAATAGAGTTGGAGTCTTGGAATTTGATAGGATATTCTGTATAATTATATGCATTTCATGTTATTTCAATACATTCGCCTTTGTTTATTATCGTTCATCTCTTAAATAAGATTTTTGCACTGACACAATTAATTTCATGAGTTCTCTACCACCTTAGAAGTTGTGCACGATGCAATCCCAAATCCATGCACACCATTCAAATATGATACTTTATACAATTAAACTAGATTTGTAAGACTAGCATAACCACAGAGCTCTTAATTGGTAAAATAAATATTAAAGTATGGTTACAATTTTATTATTACCCTCCTTGTGTTTAAGGTTAATGGAAACTTCATAGCTATCACTTCACATTTTAAAACTCCCTTTGTATGCATGCATGGTTTCTTGGAACTCTGTGGAATAATGTGATGTCTTTATTGTCATTGCATTATGAGTGTGTTTGTGTATTGTAGTTCATCTTTTAGCTTATATTTAGATCCAAAACAATTAATATTGTAATCATATGGAAGAAGATTATTTATTTCAATAGGTAAGCAATGTGTAAATACAATAGATTATGTGCTATCTTAGGAAAGAAATAAAAGATAATTCCTACAATTCTTCAAATTGCTATAAATATTCTATATAAATAAGGCTATGTGATTTACTAGGAATGAAGTCTATATACATATTCTATAACATTCTCCCTAAAGATAGAGCATAGATATTGATCATGACCCAACTATTGTTACAAAGATGATCAACTCAAGCAAAGATGAAATAGCCTATAGTTAATCTCCCATCAATTTTGGATCCAACATACTCTGCATCTAGATTACACTTAATACGGGTATGATTGTTATTGCTATACAATATGCCAAGTCTAGGAGCACCTTTCAAGTAACATAGAATATGTGTCAAGGCTTCCCAATGCTTGATCGTAGGCAAAAACAAAAACTGGCTAACAACACTTACTGCAAAGTAATATCCAAACGAGTCACAATAATTTAATTTCCCAATTACCTTTGTATTACTCAAGATCATCAAAAGGAACACCATAATCTTTCGTAAGATGCATGTTGGGAACCATTAGAGTATTGGAAGATTTGGCTGCCAACTTTCTAGTGTCCGCAAGTAGATCAAGAATACACTTTCTCTACGATAGCTGAAAAATTCCCTTCTTGTTGTTACTTACTTCTACTCCCAAAAAAGTATCTTAGCTGACCCAAGTATTTCTTATAAAGCCTAGCATGCTGGTAAGACTTAAGTGAAGAGATCCCCGTATAATCACTTCATGTGATGACAATATCATCAACATATACAACAAGAACGATAGGGCAAGTTGTTGATTGCCGATAGAAAACTAAGTGACAACATTTTCTCATTTTCAACCCAAAATCTTAAAATACCTCACTATACTTGCCAAAACAAGACCAAGGACTCTGTTTCAAGCCATACAAAGACTTTTTCAAATGACATACTTTCCCATACCCCTTTTGAGAAAGAAAACCAGGTAGGTGCTCCATATTTACTTCCTCTTGAAGATCACCATGAAGGAAAGCATTCTTGATAAGGTAGCACTGAGATCAAGCAAAGAATAAAGATCAAGATGAAAAACTTTCAACATATCAGTAGCAACATATAAAAAACCCTTTTGATCATGACGTGATTAAAGTGCATAGAACTGGTTTTGATTACCATCATTTTCTTTGTCATTTATATATAGACAATACCTCAAGCGGTGACCACTTTTACCACAACCAAAGCAATTATCCGTAGAAATCAAGCATTTTCTCGGATGACTCTTACAACACATTTGTTATGTGGGAAACAAAGATCCATTTCCACCACTATTTCCTTCTTGAGTTTAGGTTAGACATATTTTCTTTGTTGAACTTAGGAGATGGAACATTGGAGTAACTTTGACTGGAAAAACTTTGTCGGAACTTAAAATGATCAAGCATGTCGGACCTTGAATGTGGAAAGTCACTATCACCAGCCTGTGCCCTCTTTACCTCCCTAGACCTTTCCTTAAGCTTTTGCTCTTCAATTTATTGAGCATGAACCATTAGATGAAAAATATCCAATTCATTGATGATCACAGCGGTACGACATTCTTTAATCACCATCTCGGATACTCTTGAAACAAACTTGCTCATCCTTTCCCTAGGATTGGCAACCATCATAGGAGCATATCTAGAAAATTGTGTGAACTTGAAGGCATATTCCTTCACACTATATTTCCTTGATGAAGGTTGATGAACTCAAATACCTTTGCCTCCCTCATCTCAAGGGGAAATGACCTATCAAGGAAAGCAACCTTAAACTTTTACCAATCAAGAGGACCCGCATCACCTGTTCTCTCTTCCTTCCATTGGTTGAAAAAAATTTGAGCAACACCCTTAAGTTAATAAGAGGCAAATTCCGCTTTTTCCACCGTCATCACTCCCATGATCATCAACATTTTTTATACCTCATCAATGAACTATTGAGAATCTTCTTCAACCTTGGAACCATGAAAATTCATGGGATTCATCCTAGTGAAGTTCCTCACTCTAGATGCTACCATTCCAACATTTGGGTTCACGGGTACCACATCCTCCCTATTGGCTTGAGCCATCACGGCTTGACCCAATACTTGAAAAGTAGCTTGAAACTCCACATTAGTCACTTGTTCGACCAATGGGCTAGCCTGAACTTGAGGAGCTTCTCATTCATATTCCTCCTAAAATAAGCTTTTGAGGGGCCATATCCTGAAAAGGATCTGATAAGGATAAGAAGTAAGATAGTTAGAGTTAATTCAATTGCAATAATTTAGAATGATGAAATAAGTGAAATTTTCTAAACATCTTATAGCCTCCGATTCATAAATATGGTGCGTTTCATATTTATGAACAAAACTCTACTCGACGTGGCTTATGAGACATCCTAGGACCTTTCTAAACCTTGTTCTCTGAATACCAAGTTTGTCATCACCCCAGGGTACACCCTAGGTGTAATACAATATATAAGACTCTGAGAGGCCCTACACAATCCACCTAGACTACATCATATATCAAAAGTTTAACAAAACATAAGTCTAACATAAGTCTCAATGCCATCTAATACATCAGAAGGAAAGAGATTATGACGTAACTTATACATCATTTACAATGATTGAAATGAAAAGACATAAAAGATATATAGGAGTCACCAATCAACTTAAGCAGCCATGTGATGTCTAGCCACGAGTGTGCCGAGTAGGAACGTCTGACCCTCGTTCATGAGATAATGTAGGCACAAGTAGGAATTAGTACATGGAATATACTAAGTATGGGGCAGTATGCATCAACATGAACATGATAGTATAAATGGTTTAAAACATGTAGACATGATCAATAGTTCAAAATTTTATCATAAAAATATAAAACATGGAAATTATAGGATTTAGTCAATGCATTTGGAACAAAAGACATAAGAAAAAATTTGAAGAAAACATAGTCATTTTTATGGATTTTACCTTTAATCGAAAATAAAACCATGAAAGCTATATAGTGGAATCCGGTATATTCCTCACACTGAAAGAAGGGAAAACTACTTGCCATGGTAGAATCTGTACATATCATGTTTTGCTAAAGTGGATCCACTATTTAGGTCATTTAAGACAATCCTAAGAGGGCACATAGTTTGGGACTAGAGGTTGATTGGAGGCTCGCTACGGGAAGGTTCGGAACAATTACAGTACACAGGCACTACAAAGGAAGGGGTTGGTTAGGAGTATTTTCAATATGATTCTTTTCCTGTATTTGTTCGATGAGAAATGTGAGTTTGTTTTTTCCACTTTCTTCATCCCCATCTATGAAAATGATCAAAAAGGAAGGCGAGCTTTCTTCTTATTCCCCTTTTTTATCTCTTCCATCTCTGCTTGGCTCGTTGTCGCCTATGTTGAAGAAAGGTTTGGAACCCTGTAGACAATGAAGAGGGGCCAAGGATCTTCCTTTCAACAATACTTTTTGAGGCTCCACTCTCCCCCTGAATAAGTAAGGCCCCGTTAAGCCTAGGCGAAGATGGGGATGAAGTGTAAGGATTGAAGCCCCCTTAGCTCTGCCTAGAACTGGATAGATCTTCCCTAAAGAACGAAATGGATTGATCTGACCCACAATCTGTCTCTTCAACCTTTGCGTAGACCATAGGCGGCGTTGGGGTGGGGGTCTACGATGTGATACTAAAGTATGACCGGGGGAGATACATACTTACTATGGGTAGGAAGTAAGTTTGAAATACTCACCCAAAAGAGGATTGTTAATGTAAACCGAATGATTCTCCATGTGCGTCAAACTACCCACCAAACAGATAAATCCATTACAAGAACCAACTAAAATCACACTCCTTGAATGGAAGTGAAACTTAGGGGTCACTTGAACGGTTATGTTAAAGCGGTGAACATAATAATCGTACTCTGCTTTGAGTTCTAGAAGCAAAGGATCGCACTGACCATCCAAAAACAAAATGCTGGGGAAATTAAGGGATCTTGTTTGATGCATGTTAAAAAACAAAGGGTTGGAAGATAAAAGACTATACCAGAGTTTACAAACATCTCTACATCAAAAAATGGTCTTAATTGGCAATCTTGAAAGAATTTCAATCATGATCACCCATGGAAGATCCATAATTCTGACATGATGAGAGATTCTACTTCCTTTGCCAAATGAACTTTTTGGCATCCATGACTGTCATTTCCTTTGAAAATAATGGTTTTCTAGTTTTGAGGGTTATGGTTGGTTGGACTTTCATATATAGTGGACTCCAAGATTTTGGAAATTTTATTTCAAGCCAAAATGACTATAGAAATTGACTAGATAAAGTTGGATGACTTCTTGAAAAATATTTAAGGAAAAAATAAATAAATGCTACTTTCCGTTATCATCCTTATGAATGACTTCTTGAAAAATATTTAAGGAAAAATGTTACTTTCTATTATTAACCTTTTGGATGACTTTTAGAAGTCAAAACAAAATAAGTGAATTTTTTTGATCATTTACCTTATTTAGCCATTTGAATAAGATATTATCAATGTTTTATTTTTTTAGATGAAGTTCATTAATAAAATGTACAAAAAAGGGTTAAAATTGCCCGTGAACTATGTCAAATATACCACTTATCCCCTCTATTACATTTTGGGATAAAAGTGCCCCCACTGTTATCTCAAGAGGCCACAAATACCCTCAAGAGTTAATAACCCAAATTTTTAGTGACATGTCAAGACACATGAGACTAATCCCTCCACCTAAATGTGTGCAAGTTGGACTGGGCCTTTAGCGGCGACAAAAGTAGTTGCCACAGATTTTCAAAATATCGCCACCGAAAGGGTTTTCATTGATTTTAATATATCTGTTTAAGGATGTTTGTATGATAGAACATTCTACTGTTCTACTCTTTTTACTATTTGTAGTAA
Source organism: Solanum bulbocastanum (assembly GCA_037074985.1). Taxonomy (NCBI): domain Eukaryota; kingdom Viridiplantae; phylum Streptophyta; class Magnoliopsida; order Solanales; family Solanaceae; genus Solanum; species Solanum bulbocastanum. The sequence continues at coordinate 42,855,585 of CM073606.1, read as the reverse complement.
ATCTTTGGTAGATATAATGATAAAAGAACAAAATGTCTCTTAGGGTATGTTTGTGGTTTCCGTATTACAAAAAATAGACTTTATCATTTCTCTTCCATGCAAATCTATGGCGTAACTCAATAGTTTGCACAAGTTTTCAGGAAAACTATTTCCGTATGATGCAAATCTATGGCGTAACCGAATGGTGTTGAGAGTGGGCAGAATGAGGAGCAATAGTTGAACTGATTAGTTATGGCAGTAAATTGGGAATATATTAGATTTTTAAAAAAAGGCTTCTGAATTACTTGGTAAGCAAAATCTAATTGAATAAAGAGCATCATTTCCTTTATTATTCTCACTATATAATATTTTCTATGATACATATCTTTTATTAACACATGCATGTGTAATACTTTGAAAATTTCTAAGTTAAGATCAATTCCTACTTTTGAGAAGCTTATTGGATGTGAATTAAGGTTGTAGACAACAAAGTTTTATTAATAAATCCATATTAAATCATAAATTCATGATACGTTGACCAAGTCAAATTATTGGTTAATAATGTTGGATTAATATTTTAAGTCAAAATGATATGACTTAAATAAAGTTTAAATTTGGGTCACTCCATTAAATTACAAAACATGCCCAACTCACATTCTTCAAGCCCAAGGCCTCTAAATTACTTGGACCAAAATACTCCTAAAACACTAGTTTATGTCTATATAAAGAGATCTTCATATAATACTAGAAGGACACGAAAATACATAGAGAATCCTTGCTCTTCAGCGGTGATCTGCAAGTCTTCCGCATACAAAGAAGTTTTCCCTCCAAGTGTTGAGCCACAAGTATTTCATCGAGTCAAGAACAATTTTAAAGTTAAGAATCAGGGGATTACATCTCTTTTCTAAAATACTTCATAAAGATTGTAACACCGCATAAATTCAAATAGAAATACTATTGTTTTCCTGCTATTTTCCTTTCCTGTTTGCTGTATTTCAGGAACGAAACTTTAGGCGCATACAAAAACCTCTAGCACAAAGTTGATTAAGCTTTTGCATAAGACAATGCAAGAGTAAACTTCAAACGATCAAATTTCTTTGAATATGAAGAGTTTATGTCCCTCTACTTATTAAATTAAATGTCATTGAGTCTTCTTTCAAACTCCATATCTGTTCTTGAATCCAGATCTCGAGTAAAAATTAAAGTTATGATCATTTTACTAGAGACACTTCAATCTGAAAATTTCAGTCCAAAGCACTACGAGTTAGAGTATGACTCATACTTTGATAGTACGACCCATACTATCACACCTGGAAAACTTCAGAGAGTCCTAAAATTGCCTGGCAACCACGAGTCAGATTTGTTGTTAAAGTACACATGTATGCTTTATTATCTAGTTGATTTTTGTTTCAGTCTATGAGGTTCTTCATTTAGCTCAGTATGCTCAGATTTAACTAGTTATTTCATTCGTCCATTTCATATACCGTACATTTCATGTACATATATCATTTGGCGTTGCATTATTTTATAATGTAGATTCAGGTATTCAGGATAGTCATCAGACATATTAGTAGGATCACTTTCATCAAGCATTGGTGAGTTATCCTTACCTTCAGATGGATCCAGTTTATCTTGAGTATTAGTAGTTAGCATATATTATTAGTAGAGTATTCAGGTAGCTGGAGCTGGAGGTCTTGTCTCGACAACCTATCTTTAGCATGTTAAAGGTGTAACATCTCGCAACTATAAAGAACTAGAAGGAAGTTTAAAATCTGGAAATAGTTATTTTTGCAAAGTATAAGGAAATCTGGAAAATTTTAAGTAAGTTAAAGTGAGTTTTTGGTCAACTTCAAACGACCATAACTCCTAGCTCACGATGAGGTGTAGTTCCAGATATAGTTGGAATGCTCTTGGAATGATCTTTTAAATACCACTAAGTTTGCGTGATTTCGAGTTCGTATGAATGAGTTATACACTTTGGAAGTTGGGTTGTTCGAATAAGAAATTGCCCAATTCGGATTTTTGAAGGTTAGTTTGGTCTTTTCCTTACCCAATTAATTAAATCCATTTTAAATAAAATAGTTGGGGTCAAAACTGAGTTAGTTCACTTTACACTTTTGAGAAATAGAGTTAGGGCTTTTGGGAGAAAGAACGCAAAAGTAAGGAAAAGAGTAAAAGCAAGATTCGCCAAGAACGATCAATTTTGGTTGTGGATTCACCAAGGAATCTACAAGGTATGTGAGCCTTTCATAACGTTGGGTTCATTCACCCACACGCCAAACATGTTTCGTTCAGCAGAATTTTTCCTTAAAGAGTTTGAAAGTTGATGTTCTTGACATGAATTCTTGAATTTGAATGTTGTTCTTGAATTAGGTTGAATTGACATGTTTCGGAGATCGTTACATTGAGTTTTAGAGTTGTTTTGAGTTTGGTTCTTGAGAACGTATAATGGGTATCTGAATCTAAAATGAATTTGAGAACAATAGTGGAGTTTAGGCGAATTGGGGCAGAAAATGAAGAAGGGAAAAGTCAGATAAGGAACAAGTTCCAGGTCCGCGTCGTGGACCTGTTCCCTCAGTGAATAAAAAGTTTCTCCGCATTGCGGTTAAGATGCAAACTCCTCTATCTCAAATTTAATTTCGTGACCATTTATTTAGAAACACCTCCGCGTCACAGACTTGTTCCAAGATGGTGATTTTGTGACTTTTCTTACGGTTAGCTATTTAAAAATCATTCTTAAACATCATGAGATCTTTCCAAACACCAATCATAATCCTTGAATCCATAGTTCAATTCAAGGATCAGTTAAGAGTCAAGTCAGAGTAGTTAAGATCAAAGTCAAGAGAAGTCAAGAGTCAGTAAGATAAATAATTTCAAGTGTTCACAAGTCTTTTACAAACGTTTTAACTTTGTTTTAAGACTTAAGTTTTAAATTTGAGTAAAGAGTAAGAGAAAAGTTTATTTTCTTTAAAATGATATATGGGAACTAAGTATTTCTAAGAGTAAATGTTTTCACATTTAAGATGAGAGGAAACTGAGATTTCCAAAAGAGTTTTGAACAACAAAAGGGAACATTGATTCCAAGAGAGCTTTTTAAGCTAAGTTTGAGTAATTATCTCAAACCAGAGAAGAAGTTGTTTTAAAAACATATGAGCTAAGTATATTTTGGGAGTAGTATTGAGCATTGATATGGGGACGCGAGTTCATATTAACTCAAGCCGCCATAAACCATGTAACTATCATGGGAAGAAAAAGGATCATACTTTTTAGATTATTCCTTAGTGTTTTTTAGCATAGACTAGTGGATCCACTTAGTAGTTCATGTTCTATACCGATGGCAAGGTATAGGACGGTCCTTGGCAATGTGAGGTAAAATGTTGTACCATCACTTGGGCTCATAGTGATGGTTTTCGGTTAGAGAATCTCCCACAAAAGTTATATAACTTTCTAAATGAGTAAAGTTAAATTTGTTATTGCTTTATCTTTAACAAACTAAGATTGTTTTTAGTTGTTTTATAAGCTTTATATATATATCGCATGTGTTTTATTGCTTTATATTAAGTTGAGTATCCATGAGTTGAGAAGAGCCAGGTAGGTGTCTCTTCCATAATCTCTTTCGAGCCTATGTTTGCTAGTATTCCAACTCGCATACTCGTACATCAAATGTACTGATGCCATTTGACCTGTATCATATTATGATGCAGATACAGGTAACCAGGATCAGCATCCAGCGCCTCATTGATCCAGATTGAGCATTCAGAGTCTGTTGGTGAGCCTCCTTGCATTCCGAAGGACTCCTTTATTTGCTTTCTAGTCTTTCAGATGTTAGGATGATCGGGTGTCCTGTCCCGACATCCCTTTTTGTTTTAGAGGCTTCATAGACAATTGGTAGTTCAGTAGTATTTGCATTATCATTCTTCTGTTAAAGACTTGGGTTGCAACTTTTGGCTAAGTTGAATGTTTAATCTTTAAAACATTCTTAGTTATTTTATTATTCAGTTCAGTTAAGTTCCTTGATCATTATATATATGAATATTGTCTTTCGCTGAGTTAAGTAAGCCAGGCTAAGGGTTCACTTGGGGCCAACAATGGTCTTCGAGTGCCAGTCCCGCCCAGGGTGTAGGCTTGGGGCGTGACAAACTTGGTATTAAAGCCCAGAGTTCAAGAGTCCTAGGGAGTCTATGAAGCCATGTCTGTAGAGTCCTAGTTATTGGTGTGAAGCGCGCCATATCTATAAATAGGAGGCTGCAATACTTCGAAAATTATCTTACTTCTTTCACACTATTTTTGTGCGTTAGAGTTTGATCTATAAAATGTTTCTTCTAATTTGTGCTTGCATGTGTTTTTAGATAATTATGCCTCCATGAAGAGCTGTTAAAGGTCATCTTACGAGATGCAATGTTGAGGAACAAGAGTTACCCAATCCACCTGAAGTGCAACCTCAAGGCAAAGTCACTAATGTTGAGTTCCGTAAGGCTATCCGGATGTTGAGGCAAGCTGTGACTAACCAGGTTGGGCAGAAAAGAGCGGCTCGACAAGAAAATGCTGACACTTCAAGGATTCATGAGTTTTTGAGAATGAATCCTCCAAGTTTCACTGGTTCCAGCATTATTGAGGATCCAGAGAACTTTATTAAGGAACTAAAAAAGGTATTCAACGTGATGCATGCTGCTGATACTGAGAGAGTTGAGCTAGTTGCATATTAGATGAAGAATTTTGCTAGGACCTAGTTTGATCAGTGGAAAAGGGGTTGAGCTGAGGATGCACAACTTGCGAGTTGGGCCTATTTTGAGGAAGCTTTCTTGGGGCATTTATTTCCCCGAGAACTGAAAGAGGCCAAGGTACGTAAGTTCCTCACACTTAAGTAGGATTCTCTAAGTGTTCATAAATATGGGTTGAAGTTCACCCAATTATCCCATTATGCTTCGGAGATGGTTAAGGACATGAGAAGTAGAATGAGCTTGTTTATTGCTGGGTTGGGCCGTCTATCAAGTAAAGAGGGCTGGACAACAATGCTTATTGGGGACATGGACATTTCGAGGTTGATGGTTATGTGCAGCAGGTAGAGGAAGTGAAACTTAGAGATATAGAAGAGTTTAAGAATAAGAAAGTGAAGACAGGAAATGAGTTTAGGAAGCAAAAGGGTAGTGTGAATCATTCGTCCTTTCAGAAGCAAAAGGGGCCTGCACCATCATCTGCTAGTGCACCTATACCTAAGAATAAAGGTGAGTATAATGGTCAGAATTCATAGAACTTCAGAGCTAGACCAGCACAGTCTCAAGGTAGTGTTGCACAATGAGGTAGTTGGGCTCCTGTATATGGTAGATGTGGTAGAACCACTTAGGTAAGTGTCGTTATGGTATGATAGGTTGTTTCCAGTGTGGGCAAGAGGGACACTTTATGAAAGAGTATCCTAAGAATAAGCAAGGTAGTGAAAATCCAGGAAATAGAGGAGCTACTTTCGGTATTGGCGAAGGAGTAAACTGCCTCTATGGAATTGCTAGTCACCAAGAGTAATAGAACTCTCTAGATGTTGTCACTAGTATGATCAAGGTCTTTACTTTTGATATTTATGCTTTGCTAGACCCTGCAGCAAGTTTATCTTTTGTAACCCCTTATGTTGCAAATAAGTTTGAAGTTATTCCTGAGAAACTTTGTGAACCCTTCTGTGTTTCTACACCTATTGGGGAGTCTATTCTAGCTGAGCGAGTTTATCACAATTGCGTCATTTCCATCAATCACAAAGACACCATGACTGATTTAGTTGAGTTAGACATGGTAGATTTTGATGTCATTCTAGGTATGGACTGGCTTCATTCCTATTATGCATCAATAGATTGTAGAACTCGAGTTTTCAAGTTTCAGATTCCTAATGAGCCAGTCATAGAGTGGAGTAGTAGTTCAATAGTGCCTAAGGGTCATTTCATTTCATACCTTAAGGCGAGAAATTTAGTTTGAAAGGGTTGTATCTATCACTTAGTCCGAGTTAATGACTCAAGTGTTGATGTACCTCCCATTTAGTCAGTTCCTATAGTAAGAGAGTTTCCCAAAGTCTTTCTTGATTACTTACTCAGAGACCCTCCTAAGAGAGAAATAGACTTCGGTATAGCATCATTCCAGATACTCGTCTTATCTCTATTCCTCCATACAGAATGGCACCAGCAGAGTTAAAAGAGTAGTTAAATGATCTATTAGATAAGGGCTTCATTCGACCAAGTGTCTCACCTTGGGGTGCTCCCATCTTGTTTGTGAGAAAGAAAGATGGTTCCCTTAGGATGTGTATAGATTACCATCAGTTGAACAAGGTTACCATCAAGAATAAGTGTCCTCTTTCGAGAATTGATGGTCTTTTCGATCAACTTCAGGGTGCTTCCTATTTCTCAAAAAATTGACCTCAGATCAGACTATCATCAATTAAGAGTAAGGGAATGTGATATTCCAAAGACAACTTTCAGAACTAGATATAGTCATTATGAGTTTTTGGTCATGTCCTTTGGTTTGACCAATGCACCAGCAGCTTCTATGGATCTTATGAATATAGTCTTCAAACCTTATTTATATATGTTTGTTATCGTCCTCATTGATGACCTACTAATCTATTCAAGGACTGAAGAATATCATGCTAGTCATCTTAGAATAGTTCTTCAGACTTTGAAAGATAGAGAGTTGTATGCCAAGTTCTCTAAGTGTGAGTTTTGGCTTGAGTCTGTGGCGTTCTTGGGTCACATAGTTTTCGGTGATGGAATTAGAGTTGATACTCAGAAAATTGAGGCAGTGCAGAATTGGTCTAGATCCACATCTTCAACTGATATTAGGAGTTTCTTGGGTTAGGCTGGCTATTATAGAAGGGTTATAGAGGGGTTTTCATCCATTTCGTCCCCTTTGACAAAGTTGACTTAGAAAATAGTGAAGTTTCAATGGTCTAAAGCTTTTAGGAATTGAAGAAAAGGTTGACTACTGCCCCAGTTTTAACTTTACTAGAAGGTAATCAAGGTTTTGTGGTGTATTGTGATGCATCTAGAGTTGGCTTAGGTTGAGTTTTAATGCAAAATGACAAAGTTATAGCTTATGCCTCTAGACAGTTGAAGGTTTATGAAAAGAACTACTCAACCCATGACTTAGAATTGGCTGTTGTAGTATTCGATTTGAAGATATGGCATCATTATTTTTATGGTGTTCTTGTTGATATATGCACTGATCATAAGAGCCTTCAGTATGTTTTCACCCAGAAAGAGCTTAATCTCAGATAGAGGATGTGGTTAGAATTACTCAAGGATTGACATAAGTATTATTTACCACTCAGGTAAGGCTAATGTTGTTGTTGATGCATTAAACATGTTGTCTATGGGTAGCACCGCCCATGTTGAAGAAGGAAAGAAAGAGTTAGCAAAAGATGTGCACAGACTTGCATGCCTGGGGGTCAAACTTATGGATTCCACAGAATGAGGTATAGTGGTGACAAATGGGGCGGAGTCATCATTAGTGTCAGAAGTAAAAGGCAAGTAAGACCAAGAACCTATTTTACTTGAATTGAAGGCAAATGTTCATAAGCAAAAAGTATTAGCTTTTGAACAAGAGGGAGATGGTGTACTGAGATATCAAGGTAGGTTATGTGTACCTATGGTGGATGGGCTCCAAGAGAGGATTATGGAGGAAGCTCATAGCAGATATTCCATTCATCCGGGTTCCACAAAGATGTATCGTGATTTGAAAAAAGAGTATTGGTGGAATAGTATGAAGAAGAGCATTGCAAAATTTGTTGCTAAGTGTCCAAATTGCCAACAAGTTAAAGTAGAGCACCATAGGCCCATTGGTTTGGCGCAAAATATAAAACTTTCAAAATGGAAGTGGGAGATGATTAAGGTGGAATTTCATCACAGTCTTGCCAAGGTCTCGCAAACAACATGATTCTATTTGGGTGATCTTCGATAGAATGATAAAATCAGCCCATTTTCTGCTGGTTAAGACTATCCATTTAGCAGAAGATTATGCCAAGTTATATATTTAGGTGGTGGTAAGACTTCATGGAGTTCCAGTCTCCATTATTTCAGATAAAAGTGCACAATTTACTGCACAATTCTGGAAATCTTTTCAGAAAGATTTGGGTTCAAAGGTGAACTTAAGTACTGCCTTTCATCCTCAGACTGACAGATAAGTAGAGCGCACTATTTAGACATTAGAAGATATGTTGAGGGCTTGTGTGATTGATTTCAAAGGGAATTGGGATGATCACCTACCTCTCATTAAGTTTTCTTACAACAACAGTTATCACTCGAGCATCCAAATGGCTCTTTATGAAGCTTTTTATGGGAGAAAATGTAGATCTCCAATTGAATAGTTTGAAGTTAGAGAAGCAGGGTTGATAGGACTAGATTGAGTTCACCAAGCTATGGAGAAGGTGAAAGTAATTCAAGAGAGATTTAAAACAACACAGAGTCATAAGAAATCCTAAAATGATGTTAGGAGAAGGGCGTTAGAGTTTGAGGTAGATGATTGGGTATATTTAAAAGTTTCACCCATGAAGGGTTTTATGAGGTTTGGTAAGAAGGGGAATCTTAGTCCCATGTATATTGGACCTTATAGGATAGCCAAGAGGATTGACAATGTAGCTTATGAGTTGGAGCTACCACAGGAATTAGCAGCACTTCATCTGGTGTTTCACATCTCCATGTTGAAGAAGTGCATAGGCGATCCTTCATTGATCATATCAACTGAAAATATTGAGATCAAGGATAGCTTATCTTATGAGGATATTTCGGTTTAGTTTCTAGATCGCCAAGTTCGCAAGTTGAGAACAAAGGAGGTTGCGTTAGTCAAAGTCTTTTGGAAGAACCAATTTGTTGAAGAAGCTACTTGGGAGCTGAAGAGGGTATGAAGAAGAGATATCCACATCTCTTTGCAACCAGAGAAAATGCAGACCAATGTACTAATTTTCTTCTTACTACTATCTAAATTATGAGTGAGTGTGTTATTTTTTTGAAATTGCTTTCGGGATGTTTGAACTTGATGTTACCACCCTTAGCTTAATAAGAGTAAATCTCATTCGAGGACAAATATTTCCAAGGGGGAGATATTGTAACATCTCGCAACTAGAAAGAACTAGAAGGAAGTTTAAAATCTGAAAATAGTTATTTTTGGAAAGTATAAGGTAATCTGGAAAATTTTAAGCAAGTTAAAGTATGTTTTGGTCAACTTCAACTGACCATAACTTCTAGCTTTGGATGACTTAGGTGTAGTTCAAGATATGGCTGGAAATCTCTTGGAATGATATTTCCAACGCCGCTAAGTTTGCGCGATTCTGAGTTTGTATGAGTGAGTTATGCCCTTTAGAAGTTGGGCTGTTCGAATAAGGAAATGCCCAATCCGGATTTTTGAAGGGTAGTTTGGTCTTTTCCTTACCCAATTAATTAAATTCATTTTTAATAAAATAGTTGGGGTCAAAACTTAGTTAGTTCAGTTCACACTTTTGAGAAATAGAGTTAGGGCTTTTGGGAGAAAGAATGCAAGAGAAAGGAGAAGAGTAAAACTAAGATTCACAAAGAACGATCGATTTTGGTTGTGGATTCGCCAATGAATTGACCCTACAAGGTATGTGAGTCTTTCATAGCGTTGGGTTCATTCACCCATGCGCCAAACATGTTTCGTTGAGCAAAATTTGTCCTTAAAGAGTTTGAAAGTAGATGTTATTGACATGAATTCTTGAATTTGAATGTTGTTCTTGAATTGAGTTGAATTGACGAGTTTCGGAGATCGTTACGTTGAGTTTTAGAGTTATTTTGAGTTAAGTTCTTGAGTACATATACTGGGTATCTAAATCTAAAATGAATTTGAGAACAATAGTCAAGTTTAGGCGAATTGGTGCTGAAAACGAAGAAGGAAAAAGTCGGACAAGGAACAAGTTGTAGGTCAACGTCGCGGACCTGTTCCCTCAGTGAATAAAAAGTTTCTCCGCATCGCGGTTAAGATGTGGACTCCTCTGTCTCACATTTAATTTTATAACCATTTATTTAGAAACACCTCAGCGTCGTGGATTTGTTCCAAGAGGATGATTTCGTGACTTTTCTCATGGTTAACTATTTAAAAATCATTCTTAAACATTATGAGATCTTTCCAATCACCAATCATAATCCTTGAATACGTAATTCAATTCAAGGATTAGTTAAGAGTCAAGTCAAGAGCAGTTAATATCAAAGTCAAGAGAAGTCAAGAGTCAGTAAGAGAAGTTCAATTCAACTTTTTAGAAGTCTTTTACAAACGTTTTAACTTTGTTCTAATACTTAAGTTTTGAAGTTGAGTAAAGAGTAAGAGCAAAGTTCATTTTCTTTAAAATGAAATATGGGAACTAAGTATTTCCAAGAGTAAATGTTTTCACATTTAAGATGAGAGGAAACTGAGATTTCCAAAAAAGTTTTGAACAGCAAAAGGGAACATTGATTCCAAGAGAGCTTTTTAAGCTAAGTTTGAGCAATTATCTCAAACCAGAGAAGAAGTTGTTTTAAAAACATATGAGCTAAGTATATTTTGGGAGTAGTGTTGAACACCAATATGGGGACGCGAGTTCATATTAACTCAAGCCCCCATAAACCATGTAGCCATCATGGGCAGAAAAAGGATCATACTTTTTAGATGATTCCTTAGTGCTTTTTAGCATAGACTAGTGGATCCACTTAGTTGTTCAGGTTCTATACTGATGGCAAGGTATAGGACAACCCTTGGCAACATGATGTAAAACATTGTACCATCACTTGGGCTCATAGTGATGGTTGTCGGTTAGAGAATCTCCCACAGAAGTTATATTACTTTCTAAATGAGTAATGTTAAGTTTGCTATTGCTTTATCTTTAACGAATTAAGATTGTTTTCAGTTGTTTTATAAGGTTTATATATATATATATATATATATATATATATATATATATATATATATATATATATATATATATATATATATATATATATATATATATATATATATATATATCGCATGTGTTTTATTTCTTTATATTTAGTTGAGTATCCATGAGTTAACAAGAGCCAGGTAGGTGTTTCTTCCATAATCTCTTACGAGCCTATGTTTGTTAGCATTCCAAATTGCATACTCGTACATTAAATGTACTGATGCCAATTGGCCTGCATCTTATTATGATGCAGACGCAGGTAACCAGGATCAGCATCCAATGCCTCGTTGATCCAGCTTGCGCATTCAGAGTTTATTGGTGAGCCTCCTTGCATTCCGAAGGACTCCTTTATTTGCTTTCTAGTCTTTCAGATGCTAGGATGATTGGGGGTCCTATGCCGACATCCCTCTTCATTTTAGAGGCTTCATAGATAGTTAGTAGTTTAGTAGTCTTTGCATTATCATTCTTATGTTAAAGACTTGGGTTGCTACTTTTGGCCAAGTTGAATGTTTAATCTTTAAAACATTCTTTGTTATTTTATTATTCAGTTCAGTTAAGTTCATTGATCATTATATATATGAATATCGTCTTCCACTGAGTTAAGTAAGTTAGGCCAAGGGTTTGCTTAGGGCCAACAATGGTCTTCGAGTGCCAGTCCCACCCAGGATGTAGGCTCGGGGTGTCACAAAAGGTTTCATAGACGAGTCAATTGAGTCATAATTCAGTTGGTTTACAAATATATTTATTATTAAGATTTCATCTATAAAGTTTTTGAGTTTGTTTTCTATACTTATTGCATGCTTATCTTTTAAAAACTGCCATATTATTTAGTATAGTAGTAAGCTAGGCCAAAGAATGATTCTAAATGCTGGCCACCCCACGGTGTATGCTCGAGACATGACAACATGTTTTAGTTTTACAACAAAATAGTTAATGTAAGTAATAATTAACAAACTTTTAAATTTTTACATCTTTTTAAAGAAAACCAGCTTTTAATTGTTATTTTCTTCACATTTTCACTAATGATCTATTTAGCCCTTTTTATTGAAAAAATAAAAAATAAAAAAAATGATTACATTAATTATTTAATACTTAAAATAACTTTTTAATCACATTTAGGACTCTCTATTTTGTAGGAAAAATGTTGTCTTAAAAAATCTTTTCTTACATGTCATTCTTTCTCTATCATTTGTCTGAGTGTTTCACTCACTCTCCCTATAAATTTAGGTTTTCTCTTTGTTTCAACCTTGAATTCTATTCGAATTAATCTGGATGTTTTTAGTTCTTCATTTTATGTAGAAAAGTGGTTGTTCTAATCTTGAGATCTCTCTTTTTTTTTTTTTTTTGGTGAAAGTAGTCTCTTTTTAATAAATTACAAAGTCAGCACATCTCTAATTTAGGCATTTTACACAAATCCAATAAAAAAAACCAAAGTTAAAGGCCAATCCATCCCCGACAAGCCCTCAACTTTCTCCCTAGATACATGTCCCTTTAGATTAGGGTTTCCTCATCCACCACTCCACTTAGCTCCCCTTTCCTTTCACTTGATCACCTGAAATGCTCTCGCCTTGGATGAATCAACATCTTTGCCTCCTTATCTGGGTCATCAGCAATGTTGCTTTAGTTTTGGATCGATCTTGTTCTTCATCTAATCTGGGATCTTAATTCAGGTGAAAGATATATCTTTTCTCTTTATTTCTAATTTTTTTCCAGTTAGATGTTTTAATTTAATTCTTTTTATTTTTGTTTGTTTCTTTACTAGTGATGGTATTTATGATTTCTCTTGAAAGGGAACGCTTTGTGTGATGTCATTTATTAATTTTGTGTTTCTCTTTTTTTTTTTTTTGGTTGTTGTTTATTTTATTTTATTTTATTTTTTTGTACTTTTTTGGGTTTTGTTTTACTTATAGTTTTACTATGATTATGGTTAAATCTTTGATTTTATTATCTATGAAGTTTATCCTTTGGGTGTATCAAAATCATCGGTGCCATCAACAATCATAATTTGGCTATTGAATTATTTTGAATGACTTTTATTTAGATCTGATATGAATTTGGCAAGCTTGATTGCATTATCACGATTTTAAGTGAATTTTGGAATTTTTTAAGCTTTAGCTTTTATACCTTTCCAATTCAAGTGAATTCACTTAGAAAACCCTAAATATCTTTAAATCAATTGTTATATGTTATATAGTCGGTTCATTGAGCTTGTTCAAGTATTTATTTGATTGTAACACTTGTTGATTTAAGGCTGGGTTGATGAAAAGAACTAATTTGAGAATTAGGGTTCTAATTTTATTCCATTAAAGGCTTTCAAACTTAACTCACTAAAATGGAGTGTATATATTAGTATGTGTTAATCATGTCATTGCTATTGCAACAAATATATTAGATTTTGTATCAAATAACTTTAAATTAATAGGTGCATACAAACTAAATTTATTTATATCTTTGATGATATGTTCAAGATTTGATACAAATAATATGTATTTGTGTGGGTATACCAATTAATTTTTATCTTGAAAATACATGGGACAATATCGCCAAATTTCTTATTGAAATTTCACTTTAGGTTGTCATTTAAATAGATGGACAAGATGACAATCATAGTTGAAGGAGCTTGTCATGAGGCAAGTGATTCAAAATCCTCAGGATCAGAGCTCAAGGTAATTGTATATTTATTGGTATTAATCCTCCATTGTCATTGATATAGAATGAGAACTGCCATCATTTTTTCAATATGGTTAGCCTCTTTTTTTATCTTGTGTACAGTCAATTAGTATTTCCAAGTATGAATTCATTTAAAATCAATCTAATGACTTAATTATATGCACGAGTGAGTTCTCCATTTGTTGTTTTACTTATAGTATTAATTCCAAGATGTGTATGTATGTATTGACTATCCAAGATGTGTGTGTATGTATTGACTATCTTTGGGCAATCTTATAATTACTGTGAATTAACTAATCATTGCATATCCCTCCTCTTGCATTTACATTTTCTATTTTCAAATTTGTTAGATTTGGAAGTTTACTTAGGCTTGTGTATTGAAGCTAGCTTTAGTTCTCTCTTCATGATACTCGTGAGCAAGTTCCCTTTTTTACCCCACAGTACTATTCATATCTAGATAAAAATATAAGGGGCTTCTGTGAAAGGATTCAATTTGCTTTTCTCTATTAGTGGGTTAATTTCTCAGTCGATCACTCAGATACACTAATAGTTATTATTTTATCTAGTCTGTAAGAATTCATCAACAACTTAATTACTTATTTAAGACAAGTCCACAAAAATGTAGAATATTCCGGAGTTGTAGAGAATTGAAGGAAGATCTCTAGAATGAGAATTTTAGAAATATTCTAGAAAAGGTAGTTCTAGAAAAAGATAGCTAGGAATATTATAGAAGAGAGTAGTATGTATCTCTCTTTAGATTTTTCCATCACCTCCTATAAATAGAGGTGGTCCATATTTATTGTTAACCAAGTAAGAAAGTAAGTTCTCAAAGCATGTAAGCAAGATAGCAAACAACAAGTGAGTGAGAAATAAGAGAGAGTTGATAGAGTGTGATTGCAAGAAATATTGTGTGTAACAATTGTAGGACCAAAGTGAATCCTTACTTTATAATAATAAAATATAAGTTGTGAGCAATCAATTGTGTCCTTAAACCAAAAATATACAAGTGGTACCAGAGAGTCTGGTGGATAAAAAAAGGTAGAAACTCAAAGGAAAGGAGATCCTACAAGCTACTATTGGAGGCTACAAATTCACAAGGCACTAATCAATGGTAGATTTTGCTATCATTCTCAATAGCATTGAGAATCTGAACACAAGCAACTATCTCAAGTTATTAGAGTGACATGTTATCTATGTTAGCGATAGTTTCTCATAAATCTTTAGCGGGCTTGTTACTTTTAAGCTTTGATATACCTTTAAGTCATCCTATCTGAATACAACATAGTTTCCTGAAGCTATTAATTGTGACACATATAATAAGTTTTATGACACAAAAGTAAGTTCTTTTTATACCTAGATCATGGTAGATATTTTGAAGTTCCACTTGTGTTGAGCACTGATGTGACACGAACATCATTTTGCTAATACGAGTTATTGGCCTTTTTGAATTATTTGCGGTCACCACTACTTGACCACCTTTGGACTCGCTCACATTGATGAACTTTATCTCATCACTAGTCATTTTCATAACCGACTAGTTTCTCACTTAAAGTTGCAAGTGCAATCTCCTCTTCTTTGTTATAGTGACAAGGTAATAAGCTCCTCCTCTTCTTTGCCAGTGCAATCTATGTTCAGATATTTTCTCAGAAGCAACTATCTCAAGTTGTTAGAGTGACAGTTAATCTATGTTATGCCATCCGTAACAACTTATGTGGTAGTTGATAAAGCACGAACATGGTAGTTCAAAGAAGTTTCCCCGCTAGATTAAAAATAAATTGGAGCAAAAGCTACAATATAAACTTGTAGAAGAAGGACAAGGAGGTGAGGCAGAACTAGAACAAGAGGTATGTGAATAATATATTTCACATACAGAGGAGATATCTTCAAAATATGAAATATGAGTCCATGGAAAACTAGAGTACATGAAACTCTAGAATAGTTGCAAGAAAGACTCTAAGAATCTTTGCAACCTTAACTAAAAAGGATGGCATGGGTGAAATGCTCAAACGCCAAATATATTAATGCAACATTAGCAGAGGTGGTCAATATTAAAGAGACTACTACCTTTGAATAAGCTTCAAAGAGTAGGGATCAGAATAATCCAACAAAGATGAAGATTCGCAAAGGGCATGGATGTCATGATGTTTGCAGAGTTTTAGGAATAGCTCACAATGAAAGCAAAGAAAACATTAAGTTGGTGTTGAGAGGGAGTATTAAGAATTCATCAAAAATTAATTATTTATTTAAGATAAGTTAAGAAAAATCTAGAATATTTCGGAGTTGTAGAGAATTGAAGAAAGATCTCTAGAATGAGTATTCTAGAGAACAAAGTCTATAAATGTTCTAGAAAAAGTAGTTTTAGAAAAAGGTATCTAGTAAAATTCTAGAAGAGAGTAAGTAGTATGTATATCTCTAGATTCTTCCATCACCTACTATAAATAGAGGCAGTCCATTTGATATGTAACTAAGTAAGAAAGCAAGAAAGAAAGTAATCAAGATAGCAAACAAGAGTGAGTGTTCTAGTAAAGAGTGTTGTTGAAACAAGTAACAAGTGAGTGGTCAAGAATCTAAGACCGAAGCATGTCCTTACTTTGATATAATAAGATTCAAGTTATGAGAAATTGACAGTACCTGTCACCAAATACAACCAACATAGTCATATTTCTTAATGATTTCATTTTTCAATAAAGCAAGTGATTAATTCTGAGATAATAACTAGTAGTTGAGCGACCACTTGAGGAATTAACTCCTACATTGAATTAGACAAGGAAATAATCCAATATATTTGTTGGTCTTTTATTTATGATACAATTGATATATTTTGAAATTACAAAGAAGGATATGATTATTTGTTCACCTTTTGGATAAGGCAGTAACTCTGAGGAGTAACTTCCTCGTCTAGGCATTCCAAAGTATCAATGAAGGTGGTGTGACAATTTCATTCTTAAGGTTATAACTGATGAAAGAGAAAGAGACAAATTGGTGAAGCGTCTGTGCGCACTCGCTCTACTAATGTAGCTACCGAGGTGATATTATCTAAGTAATGCTCAACTCAAGGAATACAAACAAACACCCCAGGAAAGTTAGATCATAGACAATCTTTATATTTTGCACTTGTTTATATATTGTAGGCAAAATTGATATGTTGCTTTTTCTTTTAGAAATAGTTGTTAGACGTTGAACATCAGAACAAATACTGAGCCAATTCCTTTAAATGATGGAAATGGAAAAGTAGTTCCTCATGAAATACGATGTGGAGACGGTAGTGATAGTGAAATAATTCATAGAATAGAAAAGCGAAATTAATTCAGAAAAAATGAAAAGGCTCTCAAAATTGAAAGAGTCCTCAGGCTTGCTAGCAAAGAAAATAATGTTAATGTGAGCAATGTGAAGGTTCATGGATTACATCCTCTTGTATTAAGTAAAATCACTTATCAAACATCTAAGGGAGATGATGTAAATTAGGCAAAAAATAGTCGATGTGATTTGCAGAGGGTATTGCAAAAAAATCTAAAGCATCAGAGAACTCCAAAATTGAGCTTTATGAGTAACTTTCTAAGTGGAAAAGTTAATTTGAAGAGGAGTAGTGCCAATGTAGAAAATTTTTTAGTGGACACCATGCTTGTTGAGCCAGATACAGTTGGTGTTGCACCTAAGGATGAGGATCTCAAGATTTTCCAAAATAAGATATTGTCTCAAGAAGATGGTTGTAGGTTAGAGATGAATAACATAGATAGTAAGATGCCTAAAGGATCCAAGGTGTTTAGTCAAAATCAAAAAGCTATAAGAAGTTCCATGGAATTGAAGTTACTGATTTGCGTCCAAGAGAAAATGTATTTGATAGAGAACAACACTCATCTACAGAGTGGTAGCAAAAATGTGAAAGTTAAGAATACAAGTGATAAGGAATCTGGAGTATGTAGAAAGAAACATAAGCAACAAACTCAAGTTGTTGGTGATGTTCTCTTCGAACATTGGAAGGGAAACAGAGTAGTATTGGAACTAAATGATCCGATGCTAATATTCTCTTTCAATCATCACATGTTTCTATAAGTACCATAAAAGTTGAACGTCATTTGAGGAATAATAATTGATCATCGCATGGAAAAGAAAGGGACTCTAATTTGAGCAAGTTGGTCGGAGATAGACATGCCTCTTATCATATGAATGTGGTTGCAGAAAAGAATTTACAAAGAGAGTTTATCAAAAGGGATAGATGTTGTACAAATGTCGAATTGTATAGGAATGGTGACTTCTCAACCAGAGAAAAAGATTTCTTTTAATCAGAAGTTAGACTAAACTTTAAGCAACTTTAGGGGTTCTTAGAAACATGTAGGAAATGACAAACTCCGAGCAAGAGAATACCAATTAATTGGTCATTAACTCTATAGAAGAGCAATAATAGTGGTGATACTCTTAGGTCAAATGTGGTTGAATCATACCAATCTTTAAGAAAAGGACTGAGCCCTATTATACGTCAAACAATTGTGCTTGAATTAGTTTGCTCTTTCCTAGAAAGAGTGAACTATCCTAAAGAGCGACCTGACTCAGGAATAATTGACTATCTTTAATAGGGTTCACTCATTTTCTTAAAGTGATCCAATTCAACCACAATTGACTTAAGAACACTACCACTATTATTTCCCTTTTGTAGCATCAATGGCCAATTTGGCATGCTCTTGCTTTGGATTGTCATTTTTAACATGTTTCTGAGCACCCCTAAAGTTGCTTAAAGTTTGGTGTAACTTCTGTTTAGATGATATCTCCTTCATAGGCTGAGAAGTCACCATTCCCATACCAATCGACATTTGTACAACATCTATCCCTTTTGATAAAATTTCTCTTTGTAAAGTCTTTTATGCAACCACATTGATCATAGGAGAAGAGACATGTCTATCTTTGAGAAGCTTGCTCAAATTAGAGTCCCTTTATATTCCATGCGATGATTCATTGTTAATCATCAAATGATGTTCAACTTTTATTGTACTATGGAAACATATGATGATTGGAATAAAATATTAGCACCAAATCAATTAGTTCCAAGACTACTGTTTCTTTTTTCTTTCAAGGGGTTTTGAAGAGAATATCCACTGACAAC
The DNA here is from genome assembly GCA_037074985.1 of Solanum bulbocastanum. Lineage (NCBI taxonomy): Eukaryota > Viridiplantae > Streptophyta > Magnoliopsida > Solanales > Solanaceae > Solanum > Solanum bulbocastanum. The sequence continues at coordinate 42,836,941 of CM073606.1, read as the reverse complement.
TCGAGCTTGCTGCTTATGTTTCTTTCTACTTACTCCAAGGTCTCTTGTATTCTTAATCTTAACACTTTTGCTATCATTCTATTGATGACGTTGTTCTCTGTTAAATACATTCTATCTTGGATGTGAATCAGTAACTTCAATTTCCATAGAGCTTGTCATAGTTTTTCAATTTTAATTATACACCTTCAATCCTTTAAACATCTTACCATCTAAGTTATTATTCCTTGACCTGCAACCACCTCCTTGAGACATATTCCTCTTCTTTTAGGAGATCTTGATATCCTCATCTTTGGGTTCAAAACCAACTGTATTGGGCTCCATGGGCATGATATTTACTTAAAATTATTCTACTTTCGTACAACTCCTCTTCAAATTGAATTTTCCACTCAGAAAGTCAATCATCAAGCGCAACCTTGGAGTTCTCTGGCACTTTAGATAATTGCAATATCCTAATGCAAATCACATCATCTATTCTTTGCCAAATTCAGATTATCTTTTCCCTTAGATGTTTGATAAATTCTCTTTGTCGATCCAAGAGAAGGTAATCCACGAGCATTCACATTGCTCAGATTAATAGCCTTTTCTTTACTACCAAGCACTTTTATTTGATATGAAGTATTTGAAACAATTCGTTGTCCATTTTGACAGTATTTTCCTTACTATTTGTTCTGATGTTCAACAAATTAGAATCTGTTTTTAAAACCAAAAGAAACATTGTCAATTCTACCCGCAATATATGAACAAGTACAAAATCTGAAGATTGTATTGACAAATGCTATAAATTACCTAAGCTATTCGGTTTTATTTCTTGAGTTGAGCATTACTTAGATACTATTACCTCAGTAGTTGCATTAGTAGAGGCAGTATACACAAATGCTTCACCAATTTCATCCAATGAACTTGCATAAACTATAAACTTATGGATGCAATTGTGTCATGCAACCACCATTTTTGTTTTGGAACGTCTAGATGAGAAAGTTTCTCCCCGGGATTACTGTGTGATCCAAAAGGTGAACAAATAATCATGTCCTTCTTTCTCACCTCAGCAATATATCAACTGTATCATGAAGAATGACGAACAAATATATTGGATTATTTCTATGTCTGTATATTAGATTATTTCCTTGTCTAATCTAATGAGTTAATTTCTCCGGTGGTCACTCAACTACTAGTTATTATCTCAGAATTAGTCACTTCCTTTATTAAAAAAAACTGGAATTAATACATAAATACATGCACATCTTGGAATTAATAGTGTAAGTGAAACAACAAAAGGAGAACTAACTCATGCGTATAATTAAGCAGTCATAACAATGATTTTATATGACTTAATTAAGTGAAAAAGGGGAAAAGCAAAAAGCACAAACTAATTCAATGTAGACAAGATAACAAAAGAGACTAACTGTATTGAAAAATGTTGGCAATACCGATTCTCTATCGATGGCAATGGATGAGTAAGATCAATTCATATAGATCTAATTTTCTTGAGCTTTGATCTCGAGGATTTCAAATCACTTGCCTCATGACAAAATCCTTCAACTGATGTCGCCATCTTCTCCATCTATCTAAAACAACAACCTTAATTGAATAGTGAATTAAATTCGAAAGCCTTTGATGGAACAAATTCTAGAACCCTAATTATCATATTAGTTCTTTCATCAACCCATCATTAAATCAGCAGGTGTTACAATCAAACAAATTCTCAGATTACCAGCAAAGGCTTCTACTTCTTCCAATGCACCAGCCACACCCACTAAGGATCATCCAGGTAACCTGCATTGCTTCTTGCACAAACTTCGCTTTATTACTGTCCCATCAAAGTCTCTCATTATGCTCTACCCCAAATTCTACCATCTTCCTATTGAATCACCTTATTTGTTCTTTACTAAAGAATAGAGCCCCACCACTTTAATATGATATTCTTTTCCTTTTATTGAAATGTTAAGCTCTTTCCCATACAATGTATTTTCGTCTTGAGGATTTTAAAAAACACACCAACTGCTGCAATTTTCCCCACTCCCCAAAAATTTTCCACTTCTCCGCTCCCAAAATACCCTTAACAATATATTTTTCCCTTCCCATTAACTCTACAGATAATTACTTTCAACATCTCCTGTTTACCTCAATTTACATTGGAAACCTCAATAGAGTTGGAGTCTTGGAAATTTTATTGGATAGTCTATATAATTATATGCATTTCATGTTATTTCAATATGGTTGCCTTTGATTATTATATTTCATCTCTTAAACAAGAATTTTGCACTGACAAAATTAATTTCACGAATTCTCTAGCACCTTAGAAGTTGTACACAATGCCACCCCAAATCCCAACGCACCATCCAAATATGATACTTTATACTTTATACTTTGTAAGACTAGCATAACCACAAAGCTCTTAACTGGAAAAATAAATATTAAAGTATGGTTACAATTTTATTCTTACTCGCTCAATCTGTGTTTAAGGTTAATGGAAACTTCATAGCTGTCACTTCACATTTTAAAACTCCCTTTGTATGCATGCATGGCTGCTTGGAACTCCATGGAATAATGTGATGTCTTTCCTGTTATTGCATTATGATTGTGTTTGTTTATTGTAGCTCATCTCTTAGCTTATATTTAGGTCCAAAACAATTAATATTGTAATCATATGAAAGAAGATTATTTATTCCAATGTGTAAGCAATGTGTAAATACAATAGATTGTGTGCTATCTTAGGAAAGAAATAAAAGATAATTCCTACAAATCTGCAAATTCCTATAAATATGCTATATAAATATGGCTATGTGCTTTACTAGGAATGAAGTCTATATACACATTCTATAACATTCCCCCTAAAGTTAGAGCATATATATTGATCATGACCCAACTATTGTTACAAAGATGATTAATTCAAACAAAGATGAAATAGCCTACAGTCAATCTCCTGTCAATTTTGGATCCAACATACTCCACATCTACAGAACACTTAATATGGGTATGATTATGATTGCTATACAATATGTCAAGTCCAAGGGCACCTTTCAGGTAACAGGGAATCTGTGTCAAGGCTTCCCAATGCTTGATCGTAAGCACATACAAGAATTGGCTAACAACACTTACCACAAAAGTAATATCCATACGAGTCACAATAATTTAATTTCCTAATTAGATCTGTATTACATAGGATCATCAAAAGTAACAACATAATCTTTCGTAAGATGCACCTTGGGAACCATTACAGTATTGCAAGATTTGGTTGCCAACTCTCCAGTGTCTGCAAATAGGTCAAGAATATACTTTCCCTAAGATAGAAAAAATCCCTTCTTGTTGTTACTTCTACTCCCTAAAAGTAACTTAACTGACCTAAGTATTTCTTATAAAGCCTAGCATGCTGGAAAGACATAAGGGAAGAGATCCCTGTATAATCACTTCATATGAAGACAGTATCATCAAAATATACAACAAGAAGGATAGGGCCAGTTGTTGATTGCCAACTAAGTGATCACATTTTCTCATTTTCAACCCAAACTCTTGAAATACCTCATTGTTACCAAGCCCAATGACTCTGTTTCAAGCCATACAAAGACTTTTTTAAATGACAAACTTTCCCATACCCCCATTGAGAATGAAAACTAGGTAAGTGCTCCATATATACTTCCTCTTGAAGATCACCATGAAGGAAAGTATTCTTGATATCCAATTGATATAAAGAAGCTAGAGAAATGATTAGGAAAACTGGAAAAAGTTTAGCAACCAAAGAAAAGGTGTCGAAATAATCCACTGCATATGTTTGAACATCTTTAGCCACAAGCCTGACCTTAATTCCTGCCATAGAACCATCTAGATTAACTTTAATAGTTAACACCCACTTACATCCTACTGGTTTCTTTCCGTTGGGTAAAACCACCAAATCCTATATGCGATTTTTCTCTAAGGCATGTATTTCCTCAAGCATCGCACCATACCCTCTTGGATGATTCAAAGCCTCCCTCACCATTTTATGTTAAAAGATATAATCTAGAGAGATAATCAAGATCTAGAAGTCGAGGATAAATAGTCGTAGGAAACAAAATTAGCAATGAAATATGTGGATTTACAAGTCCGTGTACCTTTGTGAAGAGAAATAGGGAGATAAAATGAGATCTTGATCTACCTATTGCTATTCCCAAAGGTACGCGAATTGTAGATCTATATATTCCATTGCTAAGTTTGTTTCATATGACCGTTTATCCTCGATGTATAGATTCTTCATTGTTTCTGTAGATTCTTCGTTTGTACCTAAAATAGCGAGGGAGGCTTGGAATCACAATGGAGGTCTAGTGCGATTCTTGAGGAAATACATGCTTTAGAGGAAAACTGCACATGGGATTTGGTGGATTTACCGAACAGAAAAAAAAATAATGGGATGTAAGTGGGGTTTTCATGGTTAAAGTTAATCCAGATGGTTCTATGGCAAGACTTGAGGTCAGGCTTGTGGCTAAATGGTATGCTTAGACATATGGAGTGGATTATTCAGAGACTTTTTCTCATGTTGCTATCTCATTCCAGTTCGCTTATTCATTTCTCTAGATGGTTCAAAGAGTTAGCCTTTTCATCAATTGGATATCAATAATACTTTCGTTCATGTTGATCTTCAAAAGGAAGTATAAATAGAGCAACAACCTGGTTTTCTTTATCAAAGGGAGTATGGGAAAGTCCGTCATTTGAAGAAGTCCTTGTATTGCTTGAAGTAGAGTCCCCAGGCTTGGTTTGGCAAGTTCAGTGAGGTAGTGAATTTGGGTTTAAAATGAGCAAATGTGGTCACTCAATTTTCTATCAACAATTGGCAATATCCGTCTTGTTGTATATTTTGATGACATTGTCATTAAAAGAAGTGATTTGTTACGACCCCAGGGTACACATAGGTGTAATATAACATTTAAGATCCCAAGAGGCCCTATACAATCCACCTACAATACATCATACAACATAATAAAAGTAAAGACTTGAAAGAAAGAATTTAATATATCAAAAGTTTGACAAAGCAGAAGTCTAACATAAGTCTTAAAACCATTGAATACATCATAAGGAAATAGATTGAGACTAATTCATAGATCACTTATAAAGTTTGAAATGAAAAGACAAAGCTAAACAGTGTCTTGGTCCTCAGATCATGAGGACACATCAATCAACTGAAGAACCCAGGTGATATCTAGCCATGAGTGTACGGAGTAAGAACGTCAAACACTACATTCATGAGATAATGTAGGCATTACATGTGAACGTGATAATATAAATGGTTTCAAACATGAAGGTATGATCAATAATTTGACATTTTAACATAAGGAAATAAAACATGGAAATTATAGGATATAGTCAATGCATTTGGAATAAAGGACATAAGAAAAGCTTTGAAGAAAACATAGTCATTTTCGTGGGATTTTTAGCTTTAACGTACAATAAGACCATAAGAGCTATATCATGGAATATGGTATATCCCTCATACTCAACGAAGGGGAAACCACTTGCAAAGATAGAATCCGTACATATCATGTTTAGCTAAATTGGATCCACTAGCTAGGTCATTTAAGATAATCCTATGGGGGTACATATTTTGGGACTAAAGGTTGCTCGAGAAGAATGGAGGATTCAAAACTTGGATGGAACCCTAGCTCTTCTTCTTCTTCATTAGCCTTGAGAGAATTTGAGAGGAAGACTTTGGTGAGTTTTAGGGAATTTAGGAGAATGATTTGAAAGTGGGCGATTTGGGGCTCCAAACCTTTATATAGGGCTTAGGGTAGAAGGCAGAACAACATAGTTTTGATTTACATAAATTAGGGAGAAGACCCAAAAACCCCTTTTAAATAACTACCAGAGTTTAACGTATGGTTCAGACCTACGGACTGTAGGACTTTCTACTGTCCATATTGGTCAACCGTAGACCAAGTACTGGGACCATAATTTCACTATCTTTTTGACGTAATGTTTCTACAGTCATAGGTCTTCCTACAGTTTGTACAAACCAATAGTACCCTACTTTGACCCTTAAAATTTCACCAAGTCTGTGACTCACCTACGAGGCCTACTTACAACTCGTACAAAGAATGACAGATCGTCCGGGTGAATCGTGAAAGGGTATTGAGACTTAGTTTCAAAAATATATTTCCCCTTCCTATGGTTTCCATTTACGGCCTGTAGAATATTCTACGGCCCGTAGATAGGAACCATAGACACATCTTGCAACCCAAAAACTTATTATCCTTGTTTTCCAAATCCGAGGTGTTACGATAACACCTATTGAGAACATTTGTCCTAGAATGGAACTCAAGAATCATAAGGAGGGTGAGTGAAAAAATTTAACAGCCTAACATTAATGCAACTAATTCAAAACACAATATCAAGGAGGAACATCAACTCCAAGATCAAACATAATCAAAACATCATTTCATAAGGCATACACGCAAATCATACTCAAATGCACATAATCATGGAGAAAACAGTCAAGTTAACTAACTCTCTCAAAAAGAAAATTAAGTTTTCATGAGTATGCATACATGAAGAAACATGAGAACAATTAAGAGATATGAGACCAAGAAGGATGAACCGTGAGGAACTAAATACCTCTAGCTAGAGTAGGATCGATGGAATGAGATAGGAATAACAGGACATCATGTCAGCCTCAGCCTCCCAAGTAGCACTCTCAATCCTTTGATTCTTCCACAACACTTTCACGGATGCGACTTCCTTATTTCTCAACTTTTTGACTTGTCGGTCTAAAATGTCAGCCGGAATCTCCTTATAAGAAAGTCTTTCCTTTATACCATGACTCCCCAATGGTACAATGGATAGCAGATCACAAACATACTTCTTCAATAAAGAGACATGGAAAATTAGATGCACTGATGCTAAGTCGTTAGGCAAATCAAGTTCATAAGCAACTTTACCAATACACCTCATAATCTGATATGGGCTCACACACTACTAGAAATTTGATATACAACAACAGTTTAGTTACCATTGTAATAGGCTACTATATCGTTGCATTAGCTCTAATGCTACGGTTTAGGCAACTGCTACAACAGATCGCGTAGCATTAGCTCTATAGCCACAATTTTGTCCGATGATTTATATAACTGTGGCAATAGGAACCCATATTGCATCGGTTTACACCTTAAGTATTACCCCATAGTTAGTACTCGATTGGGACAGTTGTTAACCATCGCATTAGACATTTATGCAATGATTATTTACATGTTATGGCTACATTTTTCTCTTTTTAATCAACAACCATTTCAGTCAATTACAACGATTTTTATTTGATAATGCAACAGTTCTAAGCTACTATGACTATTACTCCATGCTATTGCTATAGTTATTATAAGGTAATGCAACAATTCTTTTCTTATTGCAACAGTTACTATTAGGCTTTTGCTATATTTATTAGTAGGCTTTTGCAACAGTAACTATTGATCTACTACCACTAATATTACAAAGCTACTACAACAATATTACCATAGAACATAAAATACACTATTTGATCACAAAAATGAACTCTTCATTACCAAGATTTCAATCCAAGATAGTAATATCAACATATAATAGCAAAATACAAATATTTTTTGAATGTTCTAAAATGGTAAAACACACCACAATTTTCAATCTTCATCAAAATAAAAAGATTTGTAGAACATAGATGATTAAAGTTAATTAACATCAATCCAATCAAATCCTATGTCAAGTCTTCAGTACTACTTTCATCTCCTTCTTCAATTTCATCACCTACAATAAAATACAAAATAATTTAGCAATGTTTACATTAAGGTATGATAGTGAAAGATGTGAAAGTTGAAAGTCATGCATTCACAATGGTTGTGCCTTTGTTGATTGTCATTTGAACAATCCAGACTTATTTAACAAACAAGACACATAATTGAGTCAAATTGATCAACAATATTTCAGCCACACACTAAATAAAGCACAACCAATTAAGCACAACCATACAAGCAAATTGTACTCAACCATACTAGCAGAATTGTTCTCAACCAATTAAACTATTTCTTGAAGGAAATAACATGACAAATAGTTTCTACAAGGTGCAGAACTTACAATAGGTAACATCCAGAAGACATTCTACCATCCGTGGAGAGTTCTCCTAGGTGAAGAAGCAGTAAAGAACCACTAAAATAATAAAATACTTATCCAGCAAGAGCCTATATTTAGGGCTGTCAAACGTATGATCAATACCACAAATACATAAAAAAAAAATTTGAATAATACACTCAAATCATTATTGCATAAATCTCAATTTTCTTCGATCAAGTTTCACAAAGATCAAATTCATAGAATCATTTCATTATTTCCTTATATCCTACTAAATAGTAATAAATTTCACACCATTTTTTTGTAACTCGAAATTGTAAATTTGTAAGAAAATAGAGTACTTAAGCTCGCTTTTAATGAACGATAACGACGAAGAAGAAGAAGAAGTGCAGAAGTACAAGTTTCTCTTGTAGAAGGAACAAACAATGTTGCTAGTATGTTACGATCAATTAAACCCGCATGCTGAAGTTGTGCAATTACATCTGTAATAACTTCTTGTTGCATAGTTTTCTTTGTTCCTCCATTTGTTTCTCCATCTTTTAAATTCTTTCTTGCATTTGTTGCACTACATCATTTGTGTCATTTAAAGATTGTTCAAAATTTCTAGCTTTTTCTTTCAATGTAGTCTTTGTAACCCCCACTCCATATAGTCTTAGACTTCCTGGATGTTTAGGACTAACGACGGCCGAAAATACGTCAACAAACTGATCATTTATGTCCATTTGTGTTTCGATTTCCTCCATTTCAACCTCACAAAGCATATCTAATAAGCAATCATGTAAATTAAAATCTAGAACACATATTTGATCTTAATAAAAACTTGTAAATAGACTACAGTCATACAATTTTACTATTTGTGTTTTCATTCGAGGTCTTGTACAAACGCCCAGGTTTCCTTGTTCTTGTGACCAAGAAGATCTCCTTAGTTGATACAGTTTCCTTTTCCTTTTCCTAGTCAAAAAAAATAAATATAAAAAAATTCTTAAATAACATGTTAAGAATCATTAATAAACAAGAGAATGCACCAATTTGTTACGGATTAAAGCAAAACTCTTTTTGCCTGCAGTGTGTGGATTCATCAGCTTTTTCTGATTCTTAGTATTTGTTTCAGACATTTTCTGCAAATAAATAAATGAATAATGTAAACCAAAGCTTATGGTGCTACTTAATGTACTATAAAAGGTCAATGGTCCTTATTTTCTAACTACTATAAAAAGATAAATTTTAGATTTATCCCAATGTAACAAATAGTAGTAAAAATATATAGTTCATGCTTCCATACTGGCCAATTACTCACACTTGTATTAGAATGCTCCAACCTACAAACAAGTCATTGTAACTTAATTTAAAGCTATATGTTTAGACTCTTAGCTAAAAGTCTGCACAAATACATTTCTGGTGGTCCTCTATTCAAGTTGCTTCTTGTTTATAGAATGTATCTTATTGGAAGACTCAAAATTCAGTCTCTCACTCTTAGTAATTGATAATAAACAAGAAATTTACTTAGGTGATACATCCGGTTATTATTTTTCACTTAACAATGAGTTAGACATATCATCACTACCATTCAATGGAACATCATCTGAGAGTGGAGGATACATATTGATCTATCTATATCATCTCCCTACTTTTATGTGAATCACTTATGGATTCAATAAAAGATAAAGTGATTGAATTATCAAAGTATGTTTCAACCCTGAGTATAGCCTGAAGAACAAGTTGTTTGAAGAAACTTTTAACACATCAACTAGCAATTTAAAGTAAGAAAACATCAGACTAACCACCACCCTGGCAAAAGAAACTACACTACACAGAAGAGAATAAAAAATAAAAAATTTGTCAACTTGAGACTCTGAAATACATGTTACCTTGAATTTCTCAGACTTCCAATATTTGAGGAACTCTCTAAACTGACATTTTGGAATATGACCAGGCTTTTTGGCCATTCGTATTTCATCATTATCGTATGGGTTGTAATAGTTGATCTTCAAATCAATTCTATGCCTTCTCCAAGCTTCTCGAATTGTTACCAAAGTCCAACCTTTCGCGGCTTCAGGAATAATGTATTTCTCCTACACTTTCATGTCATTCAATTAACAAACAAATGCAAAACACTTTTACAAATATTTAAATATTGAAAAGTTCAGACCTTGGTGTAATCCCATAAATCCTTTTTTGGTGTCCATGTTCCTCCAATCAAATATATCAAATGGGCGAAGTGTCGCATTTCTTGCCAATGTGCCTAGGAAGCTACTTAACTCAGTTACAACTTCAACAATAGGACCAACAGGTTGATTTAACCTATTTAGAGTGATCAATTTACGCTCACGTTGGTTATGCACATTATTCATTTGCGTTCTGCCTCTTGTATTTTGAGTAGGAAGGCCTTCAACAATAAGAAATATAAGAAATTAGAAATCATGAATGAATTCAATAAGTTTCTAAGCTTATATGTTACCTTGTTCTTCAGATTGTTCATTTGTTGGAGGAATGGTAGAAATCATTTGCACTTGTTCCTCTAGAGGCTGCTCCTCTGGAGGTTGTTCCTCTATAGATTGTCTATTATCTTCAGATTGTCCATTTGCTTCAGAATGTGGTACTACTAGTTGTTATTCTTCAATTAATTTTAGAAGATGTCCTTTCTCTAACTCTATAGGTTGAACAATTTCATTTGTTGTCAATAGCCGTCGTTTTTTATTTGCCAAGAATGATAACGATCCAGGTTTAGTGAAGTTCTTTTTTGCTTTTTTGTTTATTTTTGAAGGCTCTTGTTGACTCATGACTATTCAAGTCTGAACAAATAATCAAAAAGATCTTACAAATCACATTTTTTATCAGTAAACCTGCATAAATCGAACTTTCAGATGGAACAACAACAAGCATGAGGCACTAAATACAGGTGGAACATTATTTCTGAACAAGCATCCTAACTTCAGCAAGCGATGGACTAGCAGAAGTTGATATGCCAACCTTCGGCTACATCTAATACTTCTTTAAAGAAAATTAAGCATCTAGTACTTAACACCAGTTAATCAGAAAAATTTCAGAATATGAGAAATAATGAAAGATATTAGAACCTGGATTCTTGTTGTCGACTGTGAAGTTGAAGATTCCTCAGAGAATGTAAAAACAGGAATACTGAAAAATGAATAAGAGAGAAAAAAGACTTAACATATTAATCTCAAAAGAAGTATATATCCAGAGACAAACTTATAAAATAAGCACATCAATAGAAATAGAAGAAGAGACAATTGACATTCATAATTGATATGATGCAACTCAAAGGGAATTTGTTACTCACTACAAAAAAAGAGTATATATCTAAAATATTAAAAAGATCCTTTGTCAATCATCAACTTCCATCCAATCCCAATCAGTATCATCAACATCATCCTCCTCTTCTGAAGTTTCCATAGTTACATCTTCAAAATGTTGTGCAAGGGAAGACACTTTAATGATAACATCAGGGAGATCTTCTCTTGACCATCTAACATCAACATCAATTAATCTTTTCGATGTACCAATGCCATCATGATTAGTCTCCCTCCAAAATGTTTCTTCAATATAAAGACAATTCTCTTCCTCCAACTCATACAAGTCACCAGGAACTTTATTTCTTGCATAATAAACATTTTTCTCAATTTGGTGGAGCTCCACGTGAAAAAAAAACTTGATGAAATTTAGATGCTAGTACAAAAGGATCATTTGTGCTACATTTTCTATTGAAGTATACCCGAGTCAATCCATATTCATCAACTTCATTATGAAACCAATCACATCTAAATAGCACAACACTAAAACAATCCCAATTGAAAGGATTTTCTACAGGTAACTTAAGTTGTAGATATTTACTGTAGTAAATGATTCATGGATTCAAGTTTTTTGGTATTTTGTTGAAAAAATCAGAATGCTGATTGATTTTCTTAAAATTAGAGCAGTTCATCAGTCATTTCCTAACAAAGTCATACTTGGTCACAAGTTGAAAATTTAATGCAACAGGGGAATTAATATTTTTTGGATTTATTAAAACAAATAAGGTTATTTTTACTGTCTAGACCTAACTTTATTTTGTCAATGATTGTTCATAATCTTTCCTAATGCTCAACTTCAGCAGCTCGTTCTAGTTTCCTCTTTCATAACCTGATCTCACATCAACTACAAAACTTAGTCTACCATCTTTATACAACAAAATTTTCCATGTTAATGGACATCCAAATGACATGAGTCACTTATAGCTGGATAAGGTAAATCAAAATCTATAAGCTAAAAATTAATACATCATAAGGACTTGCAAGTGCAAAGTTAGAATTTCCTAATCACTTTACAAAAAAACAGATCTGACACTCAAAGGTTTAGCATCAAACTATCAAAAGATCCCTAAATATAAAATGTTAATCAGATAATTTAGAGTATCTCAACAAGAACCATCATTTCAACTATATTTTTTGCCATCCACCTTTAATTTGACAAAATAGGAAAACTTAAGAGTGAAGTTAGTACATGAATTTGTTGTATTATTGAAGAATCATTTGTGCTTGATCTATAACAAGGTCATTTATGGGCCAAGAAAGTTAACAACTTAAATCATTTTTCAATGACAAAGAGTTCTTTCACAAAGTCAAGGCAAAATCTCTCTAAATTTCCAACACGCACACACACACACACACACACATATATATATATATACTACTGTAGTCCTTACATAAATATAGAAAGAAGTAAAAGAAAGAATACTATAGTAATAAGAAGCTCTAAGAGGGCTAGAGATTGTCAATAATAGATTCAATAATTTCTTACTTAGAAGTGTCAGGTGCCTTATTTCTAAATTCTGGCAATTTGATGTCTCATCTGTATCAAGGGTGAACTCATAAATTTAATAAATAAAATTTAGCCACAAATTTCACCATTAAAAATACAATAAAATTTAGTTTTCACCTATTGATTTACTTAGATTGGACATCAATTAAATGAAATCTTCTACTTTCAATTAGTAATGATATTTTGGCTAACTATATAGAGAAGTTGGCTGCGTTTTCTATAGATATATCGCATAGTTAGCAAGTCACGCTAGGAAAATTGTAAATATAGACAAGCAACACTTACCCAATTTCTGAATCAGAACAAGAAAGATAGAAAGAGAAGGGAAAATACAATTTAGTCATTTCATGATTACTAGAAAAATCTTCAATCTTAGTATCGAACAAAGAAACAGTAACAACCAGTGGTTATCAAAAGAGGGACTAAAAAATTACATCTTCTAAGCTTACAGATACAACAACTAGAATAATGAAAATTCTCAAATCTAGTGTTAGGTTTTCAAATCTGAAAAAGGGATATGATATCGACAAATCAAAAGAGAAAAATGATAGAAATCATTATGGAACTCACATATGTAGTTGTTGTAGCAAGACATCAGCAAAAATTGAAGTTCAGAACGACAACTTTAGACTTTCGTCCAATAGGGGATTTCAATTCACAATCAAAGACGTAGAAAATCACTTTAAATTGTATTTCGACAAATTTGAAAATCAGTTTATAGTACATTTTAGTTCACTCAAAATGCAAATAAAAATACTACAAGCATTATAATGAAATAAACTACCAATCGGGTATTGACTAATAATATTGAAACCAACTTCTTAAAGAAATTTCGTACAGAGTTCATAAATCTTCACCAAATTTAAAATACAAACTATAAACCACAAATAGATTACATCATAGACCTAAATTAGAAAAAATAACATAAATTTCAGACATACCCATTTGTTATTCTTTAAGACTTTTGAGAAACCCTTCAATGGAGTTTCAGATTATGCAAAATAGTATATGCATAACAAATTAGAGACAGTGGGTACTTAGAAATAATGGAGTAGACAGAGGAAACTTAAAAGTAGTACACCATTATATGCAAAAGCTTGCAATCGACAAAGATTCTTGTTGAGAATAAGACCACTAGAGATGAACTGAAGAAGCCTAGATTGAAGAAGATGAAGAACCTCACTTTGAAGAAGAAGACCGAAGCTTGTCGAAGAATACTACTGCCATTAGCCGCAACTCATCATTACGCTGAAGAAGAAGACCGACGCTTTTCAGAAACCCTTTTTGGAAGAAGATTGGATATTTCAGCCCAAATGAAATTAATGACGCTTTAGCTAGAGCAATGGAGGGAAATATATTTTTTGGGGAATAAGATTCGCGGGTTGGCTAAAAATAATTTTTTGTACTAAAATAACCCTTGCCACAGAGTCCTTAAGTGTGATGATTGTAGAATATGTTGCCTTAGCCACTCTGTAGCGATGATTTTAAGAATAATGCTATGGTTATCTTTAATTATTGTTCTATTAGATCCCATGATATATTGCAACAGTCATAACTATTGCAATAGATAATATATTGCAACGGTTGTATATGCATTGCCAAATATCTGTGGCAATAGGTCAAATTTCTAGTAGTGACATAACGGGGACTAAGCTTCCCTTTCTTCCCAAATCTCATTACACCCTTTATGGGTGAAATTTTTAAGTAGACCCAACCATCCACATGAAATTCAATATCTCTTCTTCTAACATCAACATAGGACTTTTTTCGGCTTTGAGTCGTTTTCAACCTTTCTCTAATAAGCTGAACTCTGTTATAGTCTTATGTACCAATTTAGTACCTATGAAAGCAACCTCACCAACTTCAAACCAACCTATAGGAGATCTACACTTACTACTATAAAGAGCCTCAAATGAAGCCATACTAATGCTTGAATGTTAACTATTATTATACACCAAATCGATCAAAGGCAAATGATTATGCCAATCACCCATAAAGTCAATCACACAAGCTCTCAACATATCTTCCCAAATTTTGATAGTACGCTTTTCTTGTTCCATTGGTTTGAGGATGAAAGGACATACTAAGCTTAGTAACAGTACCAAGTCCCTTTTGGAAATACTTCTAAAATAGGGTAGTGAATTGGGTACCACGATCGGAGATAATGTGTAGGGGCACTCCATGAAACCTAACAATCTTCCTTAGGTACAACTTAGCATAGTCTTCTTCCAAGTAAGAAAATTTGACGAGAATGAAATGCGCTTACTTTGTCATACGATCTACAATTATCCAAATTGAGTCATGTTATCGCGGGTGTGGGGTAAACCAACTATAAAATCAATATTCTAAACCTCCCGCTTCAAAATAGGAATACTAATATCTTAGGACAAACCTCTTGGCTTTTGATTCTAAACCTTCACTTGGTGACAATTAGGACACTTAACCACAAATTCCGCAATATCCTTCTTCATCCCATTCAACCAATAAACCTCCCGCAAGTCATGGTACATATTGGTGGCTCCTCGGTGAAGGGAATATCAAGAACTATGTGATTTCGATAAGATTTGTTCCCTTAAGTCATCAACATTGGAAACATACAAACAACCTTGATATGTAAGTTACCTTCTCCCCCTTGGGAGAAAGCCTCAACGAATTTTTTAAGTAGCCCTTCCTCTTTTCAACCAAAATTGATCAAGACCTTGCTTAGCTTTCTCATCCGACACAAATGACTATTCTGAACCATTATGGACAAGAACACCACCCTAATTAGATTTAACCAACCGAACACCCAATCGGTAATCTATGAACATCACAAACCAAATCTCTCTTATCTTCCTCAACATAAGCAACACTACCCACTAATAGTCGACTAAGAGCATCCGCCACTACATTTGCCTTACCAGGGTGATAGAAAACACTCATGTTGTAATCCTTCAAGAGTTCTAGCCATCTACATTGGCAAAGAATTAGATCCTTTTGCTTGAACACATATTGCAAACTCTTGTGGTTGGTAAAGACACCAACATGAACACTATACAAATAATGCCTCCAAATCCTTAAGGCAAAAACAACCGACACTAGCTCCAAATCATTGGTAGGGTAGTTCTTTTTATGAATCTCTAATTGCGTTGAAGCATAAACAATGAATTTCCCATTTGCATAAGAACACATCCTAACCCAATTCTTAAAGCATCAGAATAAACAACAAACCCATCGAAACCTTCTGGTAATGTCAACATTGGAGCAGAGGTAAGTCTATTTTTCAATTCCTGAAAACTCTTCTTACAAGCTTCCGACCAGAAGAACTTGACTTTCTTTTGGGTTAATAACGTCACTGGAGAGGCAATCGAAGAAAATCCTTCCACAAACCTTCTAAAGTAACCCGCCAAATCTAAGAAACTTTGAATATTCAAAGGGGCTAGAGGTCTAGGCCAACTCATAACCACATTCCTTTCTTAGGATCTACCTCCATATCCTTGCTAGAGAAAATGTGACAAAGAAAAGCCATGGAACTTCACCAAACTTGCATTTACTAATCTTTGCAAAGAGTTGTTGTTCCTTGAGGACTTTCAACATAATCCTCAAATATCAAGGTATTGTTTAAATACCCTATTCATTAAGTCCATAAATGCGGCTAGAGTGTTATTCAACCCAATCAATATTACTAAGAACTCATAATAACCATACCAAGTCCAAAACACTATCTTCGGGATATCATCCTCCTTCACCCTCAACTGGTGATAACACAACCAAAGGTTGATCTTAGAGAAATAGCTTGATCCTTAGAGTTGATTGGATAAATCATCAATCCTAGGAAGAGGGTACTTGTTCCTAATGGTGACTTTGTTCAATTATCAGTAGTCGATACACATACGAATAAAACCATCCTTCTTACGAGAAAAAAAAGATGAGAGCAATAGAGATAGGTTGCATATCTGGGAGAAGGTCAATACAAGTCTATTTCCCTTTTGCGAAGAACACTGGGTAGATCATCGGGAAACACTTTCAGAAATTTATTTACAACAGGTACTGACTAAAGAGTAGGGGTTTGGAATCCGCATCCCTAATCCGAACAAGAAGATATATGAAACCCTTAGAGTTCATTTTTCTAGCTTTAAGACAAGAAACAAACTGACCCTTAGGCATAGAAACTCCTTATTTCCACTCTAGGATAGACTCTGTTGGAAAATGGAACTTAACTACTTGGGTTCTACAATCAATAAAAGCTTAATAGGAATGAAGCCAATTTATACCAAGAATAACATCAAAGTCTAACATATCAAGCTTTACTAGATCAACATGAGTGACTCTATAAGATAAGAAGATGAGACAATTTCAATAGACTCTCTTAGCTATATCAGATTCACCAACAAGAGTAGAGATAAAAAAAAAAAAAGGGTCTAACAGCACATCCAGAATAACATCAAATCTCATAGCCACATAGGGCGCCACAAAAGATCAGGTAGCACCAGGATCAATCAAGGAATAAAGATCAAGATGAAATACTTTCAATATATCGGTAGCAACATCAGGAGAACCCTCTTGATCATGATGAGTCTGAAGTGCATAGAACCATTTTTGCTTTGGAGAACTTGAACCCAAAAAACTATGTGGATCTTGCCTACCATCCTTTCCTTTGTCATTTATAGATGGATTATATCTCAAGCATTGACCACTTTTACCACAACCAAAGAAATTATTTGTAGCAATCTAGTATTTTCTTGGATGACTTTTACCAGACTTTTGGCATGTGGAAAACGAAGATCCATTTCCACTACTATTTCCTTCTTAAGTCTTAGGGTTAGAAATATTTTCTTTGTTAAACTTAGGAGCTGGAACATTGGAGGAACCTTGATCGGAAAACCTTTTTCGAAACTTAGAATGATCATGTCCGTCGGACCTTGAGTGTTAAAAGTCACCATCACTAGTCTTTGACCTCTTTACCTCCTTAGACCTTTCCTTAAGCTTCTCCTCTTCAAATTATTGAGCTTGAACCATTAGATGATAAATGTCCAATTCATTGATAATCATGGTGGTACAACATTCTTTAATCATCATCTCAGATACTCTCGAAACAAACTTTCTCATCCTTGCCTTAGGATCGACAAGTATTGTAGGAGCATATCTAAAAACTTGCATGAACTTCAAGGAATACTCCTTCAAACTAATATTTCCTTGATGAAGTTTGACGAACTCAAGTACCTTTGCCTACCTCATCTTAATGGGAAATAACCTATCCAGGAAAGCAACTTTAAACTTTTCCCAATCAAGAGGACCCACATCCACTGTCTTCTCTTCCTTCCATTGGTTAAACACAATTTGAGCAACACCCTTAAGTTGATAAGAGGAAAATTTTACATTTTCCACCGCGGTCACTCCCATGATCATCAACATCTTTTATAGCTCATCAATGAACTCTTGAGCTTCCTCGAACTTGGACATGAGATTCATCCAAGTGAAGTTCCTTACTCTAGATGCAGCCATATCAACATTTGGGTTCACGGGGACCATAACCTCGATATTGGCTTGAGTAGTCACGGCATGAGCCAACACTTGAAAAGCAGCTTGAAACTTTGCATTAGTCACTACTCGACCAAAGGGTCAACTGAAACTTAAGGAGCTTCTTGAGGAGATTCTCGTTCCACATTCTCATTCATATTCCTCTTAAAATAAGCTCTTGAGGGTCCATATCTCTAAAAGGATTAGATATGGATAAGGAGTGAGACATTTAGAGTTAACTCAATCGCAAGAATTTAGAATGATGAAAGAAGTGAAATTTCCTAAACGTCTTATAGGCTCCTATTCATAAATGTGGAGCATTTTATATTTATGGACAAGACTCTACTTGACTTGGCTTACGAGACATTCTAGGACCTTTTTAAACCTTGTTCTCTGAATACCAAAATTTTCACTACCCAAGGGTACACCCTCTAGGTGTAACATGGCGTATAAGACCCCGAGAGGTTAGCATACATCATATGTCAAAAGTTTAACAAAGCAGTAGTCTAACATAAGTCTCAAAGCCATATAATACATCATGAGGAAAGAGATTAGGACGTAACTCATACATCATTTACAATGTTTGAAATGAAAAGACATAAAAGATATATGGTGTCTCAGTCTTCGGATCATGAGGACTCACCAATCAACTTAAGAACCTAGGGGATGTCTAGCCACGAGTGTGCAGAGTAGGAACGTCGTACCATCGTTCATGAGATAATGTAGGCACAAATATGCATTAGTACATGAAATGTACTAAGTATGGGAAAATATGCTTTAACATAAACATGATAGTATAAATGGTTTAAAACATTTAGAAATGATCAATAATTGGACATTTTAACATAAAGAAATAAAACATGGAAATTATAGGATACAATCAATCCAGTTGGAATAAAGGACATAAGAAAAACATTGAAGAAAACATAGTCAATTTTGTGGAATTTTACCTTTAACCGACAACAAGACCATGAGAGCTATATCATGGAATTTGGTATATTCCTCATACTGAAAGAAGGGGAAACTACTTTCCATGGTAGAATTCGTACATATCATGTTTTTTCTAAAGTGGATCCACTATTTAGGTCATTTAAGACAATTCTACAGGAGCACGTAGTTTGGGACTAGAGGTTGCTACCAGAGACTACCCTATTTGAGCCTCCATCTCAAAGTCCTCTCGGTGCTAAGACTAAATCTTAATGGAATAGATAAGAAGTCAAATATCAATTTAACATAGGAAAGGCAATGATCAATACCAATTTACATCTTTCAAAACAAAAACACAGAATAGCTCCATAAGAATAATTCAACATAGATGAGAAAATCTTTAATTTCATCAAAGTGAATCCATATGTGAGAAATATCTTTCACAATCATGATCATAATAGCATGTGAAAAAACCTCTCACAATAGCATTGATACTTTCCTTTTAAAACATCCTAAAATTCATTTATAATAACTTTTGAAAAACATGTATATCTTCATAAATTTCACAATTCATTGGTTTATGAGTTCATCATAGCTTCATAGTTGAAAAAACATAATTTAGGCATGGGTAAAAATAATTTCAACTACATATCATGTATAAACATTGAATCATGCATTATAAAACTTAATCAACAATTATCATTCACAGTTGAATAAAACCCATAAGATTGAATTGAAACTCTAATTTGAATCAATGAGATTAAAAAGAGAATTTGAAAACCTTTGAGGACCCCATGGAGGAAAGTACTCCATGGGTGAATACTCACATACCTTAATGCCAAAAGGCCAAGAAGAATGGATGATTGAAAAGTTGGATGGAATCCTATCTCTTCTTCTTCCTTAGTCTTAAGAGAATTTGAGAGGATGACTTTGGTGAGCTTTAGGGAATTTAGGAGATTGAGTTGAAAGTGGGTGATTTGGGGCTTAAAACATTTCTATAGGGCTTAAGGTAGAAGGAAAAACGACATAGTTTTGATTTAAAACAATTATAGAAAAAACCCTTTAAATAATTGTTGTACTTTGGCCTAGATTCAGACCTACGGACCATAGGACTTTCTATGGTCCTTACAAGTCAATCATAGACTAAGTAGTGGGACCATAATTTCACTATCTTTTTTAACGGATAAGCCTCATTTCTAGGAAGCCCATTGAACCTTCAATCACATTGCTATTGAACATTTCTACGTCTCGTAGGTCTTGCTACGGTCCATAGAAACCAACCGTAGAACCCTACTTTGACCCTTAAAATTTAACCAAGTCTTGGACTCACCTGTGAGACCTATCTACGACTTATACAAGGAATGGCAGACCACCCCGATAAACCATAAAAAGGTATTGAGACTTGATTTCAAAAATTTATTTCCCCCTTCGTACAGTTGCCATCTACGACCCATAGAAGCTTCTACGGTCATTAGATGGGAATGTAGACACAACCTGCAATCCAAAAACATATTTTCCTTCTTTTCCAAATCTTAGGTGTTACATGATTATACAATATCTTTCCTATATACTAAATTTCATAAGAAAGACTTAGGTCAGTTAAGATAATTTTTAGGAGTAGAAGATAATAGAAGCAAGAAGGGAATTTTTTCTATCTCTATTCTTGACCTACTTGTAGACATCTGAAAGTTGGTAGCCAAACCTTGCAGTACTTTAATGGTTACCAATGTGCATCTTACGAAAGATGATGGTGTTCCTTTTAATGATCTTGATAAATATAAAAGGTTTGGTGAAAAATTAAACTACCTTAATGTGACTCATCTGGATATTGCTTTTGTGGTAAGTGTTGTTTGCCAATTCATGTTTGTGCCTACGATCAAACATTGGGAAGCCTTGGCAAAAAATTCTATGTTACTTTGAAAGGGGCCTTTGGACTTGGCATATTGTATAGCAATCACAATCATACCCGTGTTGGATAATCTATAGATGCAGACTATGATGGATCCCAAATTGATAGGAGATCGACTAGTAATGTCTCGTTGTTTGTAATTTTATTTTTAATTGTGAAATTACCATTATTCCCTTCCTTGTAGCATTTTCATGCTTAGTTTTTGTTTTGAGGATGGTTGGTGTAGTCCCTAATGAGATCGATTGTGTTTTTAATAATTTGACTCTTCTTCAGTTGAGAATTCTTGATAGGTTGAATTTAGTCAACATTTTGAGTTTTGAGTATTGGATGGGAATTCTAGTAGTTCCATCATATTCGGAGCGTCACGTTTGAGCAAGTAGAGTGGTTGGTAAGGTTTTCGAGGCCTTAGGTTGAGAGTTGGGTGTTTAGGCGAGAAGTTGAGCTTAAGACCTAAAGAGAGGTCCAGGAGGGTATTTCTGTCAAAACAATCTTTTTTCAGAAAATCCGACGATTCCATTGAGTCTAATTGTCGAATTTAGTAGGGTAGCATATTTTGTTTATTTTTATCGAGTCTCAAATGAATCTCGAGGGTCCTTTTGGAGACTAATTTTGCTATCAAAATAGTCAACTCGTGGTCAAATATTCAATTAATGGCTAAAATCAGCCCCTTTTCTTCTATTTCACTTTCTTCTCCATTTTAGAAGCTTGGGAGGGAGATTTTGGAAGCATTTTCTTGTCTATATTTCAGCATGAACCCTATTAATTGAGTATTCTTGAGATGAGTAGTATCATTGAGTTTTGAGTTCTTGAGTTCTAAGTATTGAGTTTTCTAAATTGTTGTAGGGATCCTTGAGTTTGATTTGTCCATGTCTATATTTCAGCATGAACCCTATTTTGAGTTATAATTTCTGAGAATCTTTTAAAAGAAACATTTTTATTTAAAGCTGAGTTTTTGAGGAAGTAAAGATGAGTTTTGATAAAGAGTTTTTAAAAACATAATTAGTATGATAGTCGAGCATGTCATCAATGTTTAAACAATATTGTATATAAATATGTTATCAATGTTTATGCAATATGATTTCCCGAGTCATTAATGATCATATCACGATATGATTTTGATATATTTTTTAGAAAGAGTTTTCAAATATGATTTGAGTAAAGAGTATTAGGGAACTAAGTATTTCCAAAAGGTATCAGCTTTTACATTGAGAAAAAGAGAAACTTTGATTTATAAAAAGAGTTTATGAGTTCAAAGATATTTCACAGAAGTTACCTTTTTTAAGAGGATAGTTTGTGAAATTATCTCAAAACAGAGGAAGAGTATGTTTTTAAACATTGAGCATGAGTATATATTATTGGGAGTAGTATTGAGCACTGATATGGGGATGAGTCCAGACAACTCACATTCCTCATAAACCATGTATGCCAACATGGGTACATGATCATAATTTTTAGATAAATCCTAAGTGCCTTCCGGCAGAGCTTAGTGGATCCACTTAGTTGAGGTATTCTATACCCCAACAAGGTATAAGTGGATCCGCTTGTACAATAGAGCTTCATAGATAGAGAGTTTGGAGAGTTTTGATTTCAGAGGTTTTCTTTAAAAGTTATGTTTAATACTCAGTATATTCAAAGAGTTTTGAGATTTAATGCATTGTTGATTTAACATTTCTTTCAATTGGATGCTTATGTATGCTTAAGTTAGTCTTTCGCTTGTAGTTAGCTAGGATGAGGGTTCGCTTCGGGACCAATAATGGTTCTCGAGTGCCAGACACGTCCAGGGTGTAGGCTTGGGTTGTGACATGAATAATCATGAATTGATTGATTTCTTGATCGTGATTTCTAGACACTTCGTCCAGTTATAAAAAACCAACAAATATGCAATTCAATAGGTATAATAGTTCTTCAATTAGTATACACCTTTTAATTTGGATTTGAGGCTTTACCCTTTCAAAGGCTTTACTACTTCCATTACAAATTAATATTTACTTACTTTAAGTTTGTGTTAGTGTTAAGGATGGTCGGTCTATCACCCACACAAAGAGAATACAGTAGAAGAGAACTACACATGATGTTCAGACAAGTATTTGATCAAACTCTAATCTTAAATAATCTTTAATCTTCACT
Source organism: Solanum bulbocastanum (assembly GCA_037074985.1). NCBI lineage: Eukaryota > Viridiplantae > Streptophyta > Magnoliopsida > Solanales > Solanaceae > Solanum > Solanum bulbocastanum. The sequence goes on along the minus strand of CM073606.1, from coordinate 42,813,603 downwards.
GGATTTGTTCTTTTACTCCTTATATATGTGTGAGAGAGAGAGTTATAATTATTTTGATAATGTTGCTTCTTAGGCCATCAACTAGACTCAGATGATGGCAACCAATTGTAAATGATCTTCAACATTCACTCTACACGGCCAATATTGGCTTTAAATGTGATTTTGTATTAAATTTGTTAATTCTTTGACTAAATATTCATTAGCCATACGTGAAATTGACTGTAGTGATAGCATACAAAACTTCTTCATCCATCCAAAACTTTTGGTTGCCACATCCAAGAAAAAAATTGTGGGAATAAAAATTGAATCTGAATACTGGCTATACATCACTTATTGGCACTGACTTTGGATTATAAATTCATGATTTGCTTCAATTTTCTTTTACTTTGTGTTTAGATGATGTTTCATCTTTACTCTATTTATATTAAACTAAGACTTTATGTTATTTATAATATTTGTAGTGTCCTTCGCAACTATACAAATGTTTAGAAGGTGCTAATATTCGAGAGTGCTCTACAACTTAATTTGTGTTCTGAATTTGAAACATATTCTTTGGATGTTGCATTTCACTTACTTTGTTCACTAATGCCCTTTAGGTCCTCCACACTTGAGGGATGTCTTTTACAACATAGGATTCTCTGATAAAGACATAGTGATATTGTCTGAAGGCCACATTGGTATGTCATATGTCCGCATTTGTATATTAATATTTTTATCTCATTGGAAAATGTTGTTAGTCTTAAAGTTCTTTTTTATTCACTGCTACAGGGAAGAGCCCATCTATATATATCTGGCTTTGAGGGACCTCATGGGTAAGCATTCGAGGTTGAATTCTAGGTTGGGTGTCGGGGTAGTGATCTTAAACGAGTATCAGCGTTGAGGTTGGGTCCCAGATTATGTGTCGGGTTCGGGCCCCGAATCAATTGTTGAGGTTGGGAATTGAGGTCAGATCATAGTTCAGAAACTAGGTTTCAGATCAGGTTTTAGGGATGAGTCCCAAATCAGGTGTCGGGTCAAATCCTAATTCACAAGTCAGGTCCCGCATTGAGTGTAAGGATTGGTTCCTTATTCTAAATTCAGATCCTAGTTTAGATTTCGAGTCTTTGGTTAGGGTGTCGGTGTTCAATCTTAGATCAAGCGTTAGCATTGGGTCTTAGTTCAGAAGTCGGGTCTTGATTTAGGAGTTGGGATTGGATCTTAGATTGGTTGTTAGAGTTAGGGCCATATTTTGATATGAAAGTTGGATCTCAGGTCGAGAGTTGGTGTCAGGTCCCTATTTTGAAATTGGGTCTTTCATTCGGAGTCAGGAGTCGGGTCCCGCTCTGAAAGTCAAGCCAAAAATAAAAAAATATTGCCCAGAAAATATTTTTCATTCTCCAACCAAATATAAGAAAATATTTTTCATTCACCAACCAAACATGAGAAAATAAGTGAGAAATCAACTTGATTTCCAAAAGAACAGTTTCTTGGAAAATATTTTCCATGGAAAACATTTTCCATCGTACCAATGGTTAAACTTCTACAAGATATCTCCTTTCCGATAAAAAGTAAATGAAAGGTATATCAATCTACCCACATAATCTTATAAAGTAAAATAACTAACTAAATTACAACTACAATATTTAAATGAGAAAGTGAATCATTATGTGCTACGTTAATGAAATATATGTAAAACCAGTAATATATAGAGAGATCATTTACTGCAAAAATAATATTGTGTTACATGATGAGCCCACGATTTGTACTCATTTAGGGCTTTATTTGGATAGATTTAGTTCCCTCAAATGCTTATTTTATGCCAATAACTGATGTAAAATCCTTGATTTTCGGGTATTTGGACTAAGGAACAAAGCATGGACACTAATTTGCAAAAAGGAATAAAGTGAGCTGAAAGAACGAAGAAATGAAGCCTGGTGATCGCTGAGTCATTTTGGCGAGTCGCCGAATGGTCACCATCTCGCCTAAACTTCCAGTGTGCCAAGCCCTGAAGGATAAAATCAATTCGGCGAGAGAAAGGAGCAGTTGGTATGTCACTAAGTGGTTTCGCGATGCAGTGTTGGATCGCCTAAAGTTACAAAACTTGAGGATGCTAAAGGCCAAAACAAAAAGGCGATGGAACTAACCAAAGGGCGGACCGCCAAGTTGATCGTCGAGCCCAACTTACTACACCGAATGGCCCTTCGCAACATATTTTTGGTGACTATAAATACATTTTGAAACATTAATCTTAGCAGCTTTTTATCATACTTTTGGAATTAGTTTGAACTCTGATTATTGAGACTAGTTTTCCTTAGCTTTGAAGAATTGAAGTTGTCCATTTTTGAGAAATTGGAAGTGGGTCTTTGAGATTCTTCAATTTGGACCTTTGTAAAGATGAAATTAATCTTACCCAATTGATGGAAACACAATTTGGTAACAATTTCTATCTTTTTATAATGTCTAGCTAAAACCTCAATTCTTGGGGTGTGATTATGTGATTATGGGCTGATTTAGATTATGGGTATTGCTAATTGTTAGTTTAAATGCTGTTTAGAAGTGATTTCAATTAGTAATTGTGCTTTAATTTAAAGAACTGTAGTTGCAAATGAAGTTCTACCTTCATGTTTTTCGGCTTGCTCGAGAGAGAGATTTTAAAACTAAGATTTTGGTTGTTCTTATTTGCTTGCTTGTTGGTGTTCGAGAGAAACCAACTTGATTCGGGGTAAATTGTTCGAGAAAAAGTTTACCTCCTCTATAATCTAGACTATTCACTAATTTACAGTTATTTTCTAATAGTTGCAATTACCCATTTGTTCTACATTAGTCTATAATCAAATCACATCCCAAGAACCCGTCTCAATATTTGTTAATTCTTATTATTTGTTGCTGTTGTAGTTGATAATTTATAATCAAAACCCCCCTGTTATTTGACACTCGTGTCAACCCCTTAATTTGAATTATGTTTTTGTTCGATAATGTCTATTCCTATGGCTGATTTGAACACATTCATGTTTTTTGATTGATTTTCAAACATGTACCGCTCCCTGTGGGATTCGACCCCAACTCATTTAGTTGGGTTATATACTGACTAATTATCATTGACGCTTAGAGCTGGATTAAGTGTCTTTGATAACGTTATTCAATCACTACACATATTAAGCTCTACAAGTAAATTAAATAATAAGTATTTTGAGTATATTCTTCAACTGAAAAAACTAATGCTCATGTTCACTAAGAAATTTCTTTGACGAATCCAACAACCTCCATAGCTGAAATTCTTAGACAGATCCAACAACATTCATAGCGTATTTTAATAGCCTTTAACTTTGACATTGATTGAGAAAAAACTGCTCAGAGAATTGATAAACTCTTCTTTAGAGCCCATAAAAATGGAGAGGGGGACTTGAGGGAAATGAAAACTATTCTTGGCTTTATATAATACTTTCACTTTAAATGATTAATTAGTCTCTTTAGCTTCTTTTCACATATTTATCATTGAAAATAACACATATTGACTATGAGATTCAATGTATTGAAGTCTCAACTTTTAAGATTCTAGCAATGTAAAGGTAATGCTAATATATTTTGGTTAATGTGCAACTTAAATCTCTACCTATTTTCTCTCATTAACTAACGCTTGCCTCTCCATTTTCTTTAACATTTAGATTATTTAATTTTCATAACTATTCAAATATTCTCAATTCATTAATAGTAAAAAAATATTTAATGCTCAATATTTTTTAAAAATAAAATAATCAAATAATATGAATATAACATTTTTATTTAGTATAGGGATAAAATGGTAATTCAACTTTACATCTTGGAGCTTCCCACATATAATATAATATGATATATATATAAATATATATATATCAGCCGCACTCTTGCCTTTCCAATGTATCAATAACTTAGTCTTCGTGTTCTTCTTACTTGTACCCACAACCCGGTGATCAAGGATCTTCTTTATCTTAGCATCAAATTGTGTAGGTGTAGATGGAGGAGCCCTCTTTGACCTATTCTTTTCCGGATCATCTGCATCTTCAAAGTAAGGTTTCAAGAAACTCACATGGAAAGTAGGCTGAAATATTCTACGTGTTAGAATGTTGTAATTTTGGCTAAGGCACAAAATGTATTTGAATTTGAAATATATTCTATCTGTTAGAATTATACTTGTTAAGACTTAGTTTGAATTCTGTCATGACAAGTGTTGGACACATTTCAGATGTAACTGCCTATGTAACTGTTGTAACTGCCTTGTGCAGAAATTTTAAAAGGTGGACCTTTCGTCTAACGCATATGAGGAATGTTTTGGCCTCAGACAAATATGTGAAGCCTCTCCTTGTATTGATTTTGATATTAATGAAAGGTTGGGAAGAGTTCTTGTAAAGTGTTGTGTTTATTACTTTGCTTCATTGCCTAAATTAAGTTAAGTACTTCTATACTTAGTCAAAAATGTGAGAGTATGAGGTTGAAGTTCACAAGCGTTTGTAGACTTCCTGGTAGTGGTGTTCAAGAAAGAATTCACCCCTATTTCAATTGGTATCAGAGCGCGCTTGAATGATGGTGACGAACATTGAACTTCGGGTATTGTTGCCTTTATTGGGATCACTGACGAACGTATGGATGATCCAGCGTTGGTAGACCTTCTAATGCATATTATTGGCTTCAAATAAGATGCTAGAAAATTTTAAGATGAGATCGGTCTGTATCATAATGAGATAGAAGAACACATGGCTAAGACTTTGAAGTTTCTTGAGGCAGCAACAATACAAACCGATGGACTGCAGGGGGGAAATTAAAATCTTCATGATGAGATAGTTGTGTTGTGTCGGGCTATTGCTACGTTGGGATCAACTCGTGGGGAATCTTCTAATGTCAGAATTCTAGAACCCCTTTGGTGGTGCAAGAAGTGTTAAAGAACTGGAAAACTTCATCTCAGATATGGAACAACATTTTACTACTGTAAGGGTGCCTGAAACAAATAAATTGAATATCACTACGATGTACGTGACTGGTGATGCTAAACTTTTGTGGAGGACTCAAAATGCGAATGATGTAAGTCTTGTACGACCCAGAATTGATACGTGGTCCAAATTGAAGAAAGAAATGTGCAATCAATTTCTTCCTAACAATGCTTCATGACTTGCCAGGGACAAGTTGAAAAGACTTAGGCAAAATAGTTCAGTGAGGGATTACATAAAAGAATTTACCTCTCTAATGTTAGACATTCAAAATATGTCTGATGAGGATAAATTACATAACTTCATTTTGGGTATGCAAGGTTGGGCTCATAACGAACTTCGGAGGTAGAATTTTAAGGATCTGCTAGGGGAAACTGTTGCTGCTGATTCGTTAGTAGATTTCTGGACGACTCAACCTATTGCTGATGTTACTTCTACTTTGAAATTTAAGAAAAAGGGGTGAGAAGAAAGGGGATTGGAAAAAGGAGAGTTGTATGGACAATGCTAATGACAAAGGGAAAGCACTAATGAAAGAATGGAACAAAGATAGACCAAAGAATAAGGATGGTAATTCGAAGGGTAGTTGGACTTGTGGTGGTCCTCATTTGGCTAATTCTTGTCCATACTAGGAAAGGGTGAATGCTTTGCTTGCTGGAAAGATGGATCAAGGTGAGGAGGAAGAGTGAGTCCATTAGGTTTTTCTTTCCACCAAATTACGTTGGTTAATAATGTTGAAAGGGCATGTAGTGCTTCAAATCTGCATGCTTCACTGATTCATATAGAAATGAGAGTTAAGGAACAACGTGTGATGGTTATAGCTGATACAAAGGCTACTCATACATTTGTAGATGTTAAGATTGCTACGAAATTGGGGCTTAAGTTGACTAAAAGTCTTTCCTACGTCAAGACAGTCAATTTTAAGGCACAAGCCATTGCGGACATGGCTTATGGGGTGCCTATATCGACTGGAAATTGGATGGGAAAACATAATTTGATGGTGATGCTACTAAGTAAATTTGAAATCATACTTAGGATCAATTTTATGAGAAAATTCCAGTTTGTTCCATTCCCGTACTTAGATGGAATGATGATCATGAATGAGGGCAATGCTGGGTTTATTAAGGGTGTTTATCCATTCTGGAAGGTTAATAAAGTTGCAAAGAAGAAAGACAAGGGAATGTTGTTGTCTGCTATGTCAATTGACAAAGGTTTGAAGAAAGGTGATGAAACTATACTTGTTGCCCTAGTCGAATTTAAGCTTGATATCACGGTAGAAATGCCTGATTGTGTGGTTGAATTACTGAAATAATATGTTGATGTGATGCCACCTGAATTGCCAAAGAATCTGCCGCCAAGGAGGGCTATTGATCATAAAATTGAGTTGCTACCAGGTACGGTTGCTCTTGGACAAGCTCCTTATCATATGGCTCCAAAGGAGTTGGTTGAATTGCGTGAAAAATTGAATGATCTGTTGGATGGTGGATTGATTCAACCATCTAAGGCTCCCTATAGTGCACCTGTTTTATTTTAAAAGAAGCAGGATGGGATGATGAGAATGTGTATGGAATACAAGGCGCAGAACAAGGAAATTGTGAAGAACAAGTATTTTGTTCCGTTGGTGCAAGATTGATGGACAGGTTGAGCAAGGCATGCTAGTTCACAAGCCTAGATCTTAGGGCAGGCTACTGGCAGGTTAGAATAGCTAAAGCCAATGAGCCTATGACTACGTGTTTAATTAGATATGGTTCATATGAATTCCTTATAATGCCATTTGGTCTAACCAATGCTCTAGCTATGTTTTGCAACTTAATGAACAATGTACTATTTGACTATCTTGATGATTTCTTGGTTGTGTATCTTGATGATATTGTTATTTATAGTCGAACTTTGGATGAACATGTTCATCACTTGGTTATGGTTCTGTCTCAATTGAGGAAAGATACGCTTTATGTTAAGATGGGAAACTGTGAGTTTGCTCAAAAAGAGATTAAGTTTTAGAGGCATATTGTTAGTAAAAACCAAGTTCGAATGGATCCTAAGAAATGTAGGCCATTGTTAACTATCAAGCACCACACAACGTAGAAGATTTGAGATTGTTTCTTGGGTTGACGCTATAGGAAGTTCATTGCCGGTTATTCAAAAAGGGTAGCGACTTTGACTGATTTGTTGAAGAAAGATATTAAATGTGTATGGTCTATAAGGTATGGAGAAGCTTTTCAGAATTTGAAGGCAGCTATTGCATTTGAACCTATACTTAAGTTACCTGATTTTGAGTTGCCATTTGAGGTACATACTGATGCGCCTGACAAAGTGTTGGGGGCATGTAAGTGCAAGAAGGTCATCTTGTGGCCTTTGAAAGTCAAAAACTGAATGATGAGGAGTAAAGATATTCGACGCATGAAAAATAAATGGTTGTTGTTGTTTATTGCTTGTAGGTCCAAAGAGTCTATTTGCTGGGAAGTTGCTTTGTGGTGCGGAGTGACAATATTGCTAGTACATTTTTCAAGATGCAGAAAAAGTTGAGTCCAAGGTGGCAGGAATTTCTAGCAAAGTATGACTTTATGTGGGAGCATAAGCCAGGAAAACACAACCAAGTTGTTGATGCTTTGAGTTGAAAGGAGGTATTTGCTGCTGTATATTCCATTTCAAAACTTGAGACTGATTTTCTTGATAGAATCAATTTATGTGCTTTGAACAACTCATTATATGTTAAATGGATGGGTCAAGTGCAACATGGGACAATGAGACTGTACTGGATCGAGGATGATCTGCTTTATTTTAAAGGGGGGAGGATCGTGGTACCAAATGGTGGTGGACTACGCAAAGACTTGATGAATGAAACGCATGATACTACTTGGGTTGGTCATTCGGGTGTTGAAAAGATGTAGCTTTGCTGTCCCGTATTTATTTCTGGCCAAAGATGGAAGATGATATAGAGGCGTACGTGAAGACTTACCATGTTTGTCAAGTGGACAAGACTGAATGTAAGAAGGAAGACAGTTTGTTGCGACCATTGCCTATTCCCGAAAGGCCTTGATTGTTTGTAAGCATGTATTTCATTTATGGTTTTCCTTCGACAGATGGCATGGCATCTATTATGGTTGTGGTAGACATGTTTTTGAAATATTTCATTTTTATTACTGCACCTAAATTCTGTTCATCTGAGATTGCTGCTGAATTGTTCTATAAATATGTGGTTAAGTACTTTGGTGTTCCAGTTGATATTCTGAGTGATAGGGATACAAGGTTCACAGGCAGGTTTTGGACAGCTTTGTTCAATATGATGGGAACTGAGTTGAAATTCTCTATTGCAAATCACCCACAAATAGATGGACAGACAGAGAGGATTAATCATTTACTAGAAGAATACTAGAGCCACTATGTGACAGCAAGACAACGGAACTGGGTTGCTGTGCTTGACACTGCACAATTTTTCTATAATATGCACAAGTCGTCTGTAACAGAGATGAGCCCTTTCAAAATTGTTTTAGGAAGGCAACCTATGATGCCATTAGATGTTGCTAAGACTAAGAATCAGGGGAAGTGTCCAGCAGCATACAGGGTTGCAAAGGACAGATTTGAAATGTTTTCTAAAGCACAAGACAGCCTGCAAAAGGCTCAGCGGCGCATGAAGAAATATGTTGATCAACATCGTCGCTCAGTAGAGTTCAGTGTGGGTGACAAAGTGTTGCTGAAACTTACTCCTCAAATTTGGAAACAGATAGTAAGTAAGACTAGACATTGGGGTTTGATTCCTAAATATGATGGCCCATTTTAAGTAGTTAAAAGAGTGGGTGAAGTTTCTTATTGATTGAACCTGCAAGAAAGGTTAAAGATTCATCCTACTTTTCATGTGAATTTCTTGAAACCTTACTTTGCAGATGTAGATGATCCGAACAGAAACAGGTCAAAGAGGGCTCCTCCATCTATACCTACACAGTTTGATGTTGAGATAGAGAAGATCCTTCATCACTAGGTTATAGGCACAAGTAAAAAGAACATGAAGGCTGATTTCTTGATACATTGGGAAGGCAAAAGAGCGGCTGATGCAGTTTGCAAGAATGCTAAGGACTTATGGTAGTTTGATGACCAAATCGATGACTATCTCAAAACAGTCTCGATGAGGACATCGAGTTCAAGTGGTGCGGGTGGTCTGTTAGATCCGTAATCTAACTAAGCAAATGACGTGCAGACATGGCAAGGATTTGGGCATTGGTCTTGGCATATATGTGAGTAAAAGAATGCAGCAAAGGGTTCAAGATGCTTGGGTATTGGCAAGGCAGCTTGGACGTACATGGCTTATGTGTGAGTAGAGTTATCGACGAGAAAAGGCAGTGTGTTGGCTTGACAAGGCAAGACTGTGGAATTTTACGATGGCAAGGCAAAGACCTTTACAAGTGTTGGCACGAGTTGGCAGAGTTGCTGAAATAAAACTAAGTGTTGGAAGCAGGCTGAAATATTCTAAGTTTTGGAAGCTAGCTGAAACATTCTATGTGTTGGAAGTAGGCTGGAATATTCTAAGTGTTGAAAGTAGGCTGAAATAATCTAAGTGTTGGAATGTTGTAAATTCGGCTAAGGCATAGAATGCATTTGAATTTGAAATATATTCTATCTGTTAGAATTATAGATGTTAAGACTTAGTTTGAATTCTGTCATGACAAGTGTTCGACATATGTCATATGTAACTGCTGCAACTACCTTGTCGAGAAATTTTAAAAGGGTTTTGTCTAAGGCACATGAGGAATGTTCTGGCCTTAGACAAATTCGTGAAGCCTTTCCTTGTATTGATTTTAATAGTAATAAATGGTTGGGAAGAGTCCCTGAAAGTGTTGTGTTTCTTACTTTGATTTGTTGCCTAAACTAAGCTAAGTATTTCTATACTTAGTAAAAAAAAAAAAAAAAGAGTATAAGGCTGAAGTTTACAAGAATTCGTAGACTGCTAGGTAGTGGTGTTAACGAAAAAAATCACCCCTATTTCAATTGGTATTAGAGCGCGGTTGAACGATGGTGATGAACATTGAACTTCAGGAACTGTTGTGCAGAGTTGAGGCCTATATTGGGATCACTAATGAACGTATGGATGATCCATCATTAGTGGACCTTTTAACGCAGATTATTGGCTTGAAACAGGATGGTAGCAAATTTTGGAGTGAGATCGGTCTGTATCGTAATGAGATAGACGAACACATGTCTAAAACTTTGAACTTTCGTGAGGCAGCAACAATACAAATCAATGGAATGCACAGGGAAAATGAAAATTTTCGTGCAGGAATGGTTGTGTTGTGTCGGGCTATTGTTGCGTTGGGATCAACTCGTGGGGAATCTTCTAAGGTTAGAATTTCGAAACCTAAAGCCTTTGGTGGTGCAAGAAGTGCGAAAGAATTGGAAAACTTCAACTGGGATATGGAACAGTATTTTAAAGCTGCAAGGGTGCCTGGAATAGACAAGTTGAATATCACTACTATGTACTTGACTGGTGATGCTAAAATTTGGTGGAGGACTCGGAATGAGGATGATGTAAGTGCTGGACAACCCGAAATTGATATGTTGTCCAAATTGAAGAAAGAAATGCTCGATCAATTTCTTCCTAGCAACGCTTCATAGCTTGCCAGGGACAAGTTGAAGAGACTTAGGCAAAATGGTACACTGAGGGATTACATAAAAGAATTTACCTCTGTGACATTGATTCGTTGCCTAAATTAAGTATTTCTATACTTAGTCAAAACGTGAGAGTATAAGGTTGAAGTTTACAAGCATTTGTAGACTAATTAATAGTGGTTTTAATGAAAAAAAATAACCCCTATTTCAATTGGTATCAGAGTGCGATTGAACGATGGTGACGAACGTTGAACTTCGTGAAAATGAAAATCTTCGTTTAGAATATCCCTAACTTAGGTTGTGACTTTTTCGATGAGTTGTGACTTTTTCGATAAGTTGTGACTTTTTTCAAAAGGTTGTGATTCTTCTATAAGTTGTGACTTTTCCAAAGAGTTGTGACTTTTTCAATAAGTTGTGACTATTCCAAAGGGTTGTGACTTCTTGAAAAGATCATGACTTTTCAGATAAGACACAAAAAATATTTGTTCATACTACCCTTTGTTGACTATAAATAGAGGGGCTTCCTCTCATTTTTCAACCATAATTTTTTTAATCTTCTACTCTTCTTCTTCTTGCATTTTAAATTTATTTGTGTGATTTATTGTCGTCGAGAGAGTTTTAAGTGTAGCGGAATATGAGGTACCGCTATTCTGATGAAGTAAGTCATTTTTTCCTAAGAGAGTATATTCCATAACCTCAAGTACTTGAGAAAAATAATTTTGATGATATAATAATTATTTTTTTGCTTAATATATACATTAGTATTATAACACCTCGCTAGTTGAAAGAACTAGAAAGAGCTAGAATTAGAAAGAGACATTTTTGGAAATAATGAAAAATCTGGAAAATTGGTTAAGTATGTTAAGTTTGAGTTTTTGATCAACTTAAAATGACATTTAGGTGTGCTTTGAGATACCGTAGGAAAGATCTTGGAATTATCATTCCAACACCGCCGAGTTTGTGTGTTTTCAAGTTCGTATGAGTGAGATATGCCCATTGAAAGTTGGGTTGTTTGGATAAGGAAAGTCCAATCCGGATTTTGGAACGGTAGTTTGGTCTTTTCCTTAATTGATTATTTTATTCCGTTTATAAGAGTTTCATTGGGGTCTAATCAAAATTAGATCAGTTTAGAAAATTGGAAATTCACGCTAGAGCTTGGAGAAAAGAGAAAAGAGTAGAAAGGAGAAGAAACATCAAGATTCCTCAAGATCGTACAATTTTGGTTGTGGATTTCACTAAGGATTCAATTCTTCGAGGTATGTGAGATCACATAGCATTGGGTTAGTTCACCCACGCGCCAATCATGATTTAATTACGCGTAATTGTATTATTTGAAAGACAAGTTTATGAGTTCTTGATGAAATTCGTTTGAAATCTTGTGGGTTCTTGTTGTTGAAGTTTCTTGAGTTTAATTAATGTAATTAGGTGTGATTTCGAGTAGAATCTTATGTAGTTTGAGCATATAGTTGATTCCAACTTTTTGGGGAAAGAACCAAGTGAAATTAGAGGGTTTAGAGTTGACAAACGAAGAAGAAATTTCATCAAAAATCTAGGGAAGGGCCTGGGGCTCCGCACCTCTCAGCGCACCCCAAACAGATCCTAAAATTTGACCTCTGGGGCACCGCACTAGCTAGAGTGCCCCAAGTCAGTCCCTGAAATTTAAGGGTTGGCACCCCCGCCTTTCAGATCAGGGACGCCATTTCTCCCACCTTTTCCCATTTATTTTCGTACTACTTCCTTAGCAACGTACCTATGTTTTATAGTTTATTTCTACACTCTAAGGTACATCTAAACTTCATGAAATCATCCATAAACATGAGATCATGAACCTTCAATCCATAATTCAATTCAAGGAAAGTTAAGAGTCAAGTCCAGAGAAGTTCATAGAGTATTCCAAAAGTTTTTTACAAATGTTTTAACTTTGGTTTAAGACTTAAGCTTTGAGTTGAGTAAGGAGTATAGTAAATTTCATTTCTTCCAAGATTATACGGGAACTAAGTATTCCCAAGAGTTAAAAAGTTTTCACATTTGAGCAAGAAAAGAAACACTGATTTCCAATAGAGACTTTGAGCTAGTTTTTGAGTACTTATCTCAAATCACAAAAAGAGTTTTGTTTTTTTAAAGCATATGAGTTGAGTACATTTTGGGAGTAGTGTTGAGCACTGATATGGGGACGTGATTTCATAATAACTTAAGTCTTAATAAACCATGTTGCCATCATGGGTAGAAAGGATCATACTTTTTAGATGATTCCTCAATGCTTTTTAGCATAGACTAGTGGATCTACTTAGTTGAGGCATTCAATATGATGGCAAAGTATAGGACAGTTCTGGCAGCATGGACGAGACGTTGTATCATCACTTAGGCTCATAGTGATGGTTGTCAGTTAGAGAAACTCCCACAGTTTTATATTACTTTTTTATATGAGTAAACTTAAATGTTATTGTATCTCTTTATTACATTGAGTTATCACCTATTATATTGAATGCTTTGTAGAAACTACATCATTATTGTTGTTTTTAGTTTGCATTTGAGTTGAGTTATTCATGAGTTGAGTAATGCCAAGGTAAGTGTTCCTTTCAAGCTTATGTTATGTTTAATTTTCCCCTCGCATACTCGTATATTTAATGCATTAATAACATTTGGCATGCATCATTTTATGACGCAAACACATGTAATCAGGATCAGCATCCAGGGTCCCGTTGATCCAGTTGAGTATTCAGAGTCAGTTGGTGAGCCTTTTTTCTTTTTGTAGGACTCTTTTTACTTTGCTTTCTAGTATTTCAGTTGTTACGATGATCAGGGAACTTGTCCTGACATCCCTCATTGTTTTAGAGGCTTCATAGACGAGTAGTTATAGTTCTTTAGTTATTCCGTTTCCAGTTGTATACGTTAAGACTTGAGTTACCATTTATGGCTAGTTTGAATGTTTTATCCTTAAACATTCTGAGTTTAATTTGAGACAGTGTTTTTATAAATGCATTTTATCCTTGTAATAATGTTTAAAGTCTTTCACTGAGAGTCTAGCCAAGCCAAGGGTTCGCTTGGGCCAGAAATGGTTCTCGAGTGCTAGTCCCGCCCAGGGTATAGGCTCAGGGTGTGACAAACTTGGTATGAGAGCACAAAGTTCAAGAGGCATAGGAAGTCTATGAAGCTGTGTGTGTAGAGTTGTAGTTATCAGTGTGAAGTGCGCCACATCTATAATTAGGAGGTTGCGATATTTAGGAAATTATTTCATTTCTTTCATACTCATGTCGTACTTTAGAGTTTTATCTCTAAAAAGTCTCTTTCTAATTCATGCTTGCGCGTGTGTTTCAGTAATCATGCCTCCACGAAGAGCTATCAAAGGTCATCCTGCTAGGCGTAATGTTGAGGAGCAAGAGGTACCAAATTCATATGAAATGCAACCTTAAGGAGAGATCACCAATGCTGAATTTCGGGAAGCAATCCGAATGCTAATTCAGGCTGTGACCAACAAAGTTGGGCCACAAAGAGGGGCTCAACAGGAAGAGGCTGATACTTTGAGGATCCAAGAGTTCTTGAGGATGAATCCTCCAAGTTTCACTAGTTCAAGCACTACTGAGGATCCGAAACCCTTCATTGAGGAACTATAAAAAGTATCTGAGATCATGCACATTGCTGATGCTAAGTGAGTTGAACTAGATGCATATCAACTGAAGAGTGTTGCTATGACTTGGTTTTACTAGTGAAAGAAGGGTAGAGCTAAGGGTGCACCAATTTTGACTTAGGCAATGTTTGAGGAGGCTTTTGTCATGCCCCAAGCTACCCTCGAGACACATACACGGGACCTAGGATCACAGGTGATCCCAAGCTAACCCTGTTGGCATGATCATGAGCATACTAAATATAAACGGAATAATAGAAACTGTGTGGAAGCTATAATTATAAACAAAATGAAAAGATGGGGAATACCCATATACTATAATTGAGATATACGAAAACTAATGAGTTTAATACAAGGAAGATATTAACTCAATACTAAGTTGAATATATCTATGCCTGAAATAAGCCTCTAAACTGACTAGAAATGTTGGGTCATGCCCCAACTAAATTTTGGCAAAACTGAAACTAAAGGACTAAAAGCACTAAAAAGACAAATATGTCAGTGATCCTCGAAGAATGAGAACTCACCACTGATGCTGCTAACTGACGATCAGGAAGTGATCTAAGCATGATTTGGATGCTAAGAACCTGAACCTACATCACGAGAAGATGTAGCACAGAGTATGCGTCAATACTTGAAAGGTACGAGCATGTAGGATAGAATAAAGTTGAAGTAACATATAACTGAACAAAGCAAATAAGCAATGAGATAATTTGAACATGATATAGATACTGAATACTGAGCTAACTGAATGTAGTGACCAATTTACAACATGTTGAAATTTAATATTGGATATACTGATAAATGATCAATGCAATAGAATCTGACTAAACTGTGGGAGCTATTAATAACTGATAGTAAAACCACATGAGCTAAAAGTGGAGTACGATGTATACGCCCCATCGAAAGGACCCAATATACCCTGCCAGAGGTATAGAGGCATGTTGGCGTGATCACAGAAATGATGACCACAAAGGGGACTTACAACCTACGTGACTAGTAGTTTTGGGACTAGTTGGGTACGCTGAACCCTAGTCCAACTCCGTGTTATGCTACTCCTAATGGTTTAAGTAATTAACACATTATGACTGAATATCTATAAGTTACTAGATAGCTCAAACTGAACATGCAAACTGAGTGTGAAACAATTAAACTGATATTGATGCATTAATAACTGAGTCATGTATAACTGAATAACTGAAATATCTTGCCTAGCATGTGTAATACAAGAACTAAAGAAATACATAGCTAGGGTTCTGGAATTCATGCAATAAACTGAATATTAACATACTAATCTGATTGGATCATTCTAACAGCTAAGAACCCAATAATTTTAACATTCAAGAAACCCTAGGTCTAGTTATAATAAGGGAATCAAGAAACTGACTGAAAGCTAGGGACCTAATGGGTGAAAGGAACGCACTAGTGAAATCCCACATACTTGGTAACAAATTCCATGAAGAAATCTTTATATTTCAGGGCTGGAACTGATGGAACTTTGCTGCATTCTTGAACTAGGGTTCTTGACCTCTTTTCTCATGTTACGCTCTAAGTTTCTAAGTTTTGATTAAAAAATCGACTTAGGTAAGTTATATTTATGTTTCTAGGCTAAAACTACCCAAAACAATGTAGTTTAGGGTTAAAACGACGTAATTTAGGTGTCCAATGATTATGAAAAAAACCAAAATAACCCTGACTTAAACTGCAAACGGGCTGACCACAACCACCTTCATGGACCGTGAAAGAGACCACAGACAGTGAAGTCGGTCATGGTCTGGACTTGGTGACTACTACCTGAGGGTTTGAGTCCACGAGCACTACCACTGCCCATGTTAAGGACCATGGACCGTGAAAGTGTCTGTTGTCTCCACTTGGGTTGTGATCTGGAGGGACTGGCTAGCTGGCTTACTAGTAAAACTCCACGGATGCCCCAACGGGCCATGTGAAGAAGAACGGACCGTGAAGGTCCTCATGGTCCTCAGTTAGGCGTGGGGGTCTAAGAGGCTAGCTAGGGAGGTTCACTGCCTCAACTCTATGGGCGCCACCACGGCCCGTCATCAAGACTATGGATTGTGGACCCTTTTATGGTCCGTGAACATACCGTGGTTCACTGTTTCAGGTATATTTCTGCAATTTTTTTGTGTCTGGTTTTCGAAGTGTTACAGCTTTCTTGGGGCATTTCTTTCCCCGAGAATTAAGAGAGGCAAAGGTATGAGAATTCCTTACCCTTAAGCTAGATTCACGGAGTGTTCATGAGTACAGTTTGAGGTTCACCCAACTTTCCCAATATGCTCCGGAGATGGTTGTGGATATGAGGAGCATGATGAGTCTATATGTTGCTAGGTTGTCTCGTCTATGGAGTAAGGAAGGTAAGGCTACAATACTAATAGGAGACATGAATATAGCAAGGTTGATTGTATATGTGCAACAGGTTGAGGAAGAGAAGCTGAGGGATAGAGAGGAGTTTAAAAGCAATAAAGCTAAGACAGGAAATGAGTCCGAGCATGAAAGGAGTAATGTGAACCATTCTTCCTTTCAACAAAGTTCTTAACTTACGAACTTGGCGATCTAGAATCAAAACATGGATCTCCTCATTAGATCAACTATCCTTAATACCAATATATTTAGTCAGTATAATAAGTGAAGGATCACCTATACACCCTGGGTGGGACTGGTACTCAAGAACTATTATTGGCCCCCAAGCGAACCCTTGGCCTAGCTTATGACTCAGCGGAAGACTTACTCAACACAAAATGTACTTACATACAATCTTAACATAACTGTTTCAATAGATAAAACTCAAAATGTTTTAAATGGAAACATTCAATTAGCCAAAGTGGGAACTCAAGTCTTATAACAAAACAACTGACATGAATAAGAGTAATGAAATAATAACGTCTAGCGGTCTATGAAGCCTTTAATTCTATGAGGGATGTCAGGAAAAGACCCCTGATCATCCTAACAACTGAAATAATAGACTAATAAAAGGGAATTCTCCAAAAAGCAAGAAGGGTTACCAAACGACTCTGCGATGCTCAACTGGATCATCGAGGCACTGGATGCTTATCCTGATTGCTTGTATCTGCATCACAAAAAGATGTAGGCCAAATGGCATCAGTACATTGAATTTACGAGCATGTAGGAGGGGGGTGGGAACTAAACATGACATAAGATTGAACTAAATTTTGAAAGAAACACCTACCTCAGCTTTACTCAACTCATGGATGCTTAACTCAATGCAAAAGTAAACAACAGTAAAGATGCAGTTATATAAAGCATTTAAACAGTAGGGAACAACTCAATGTATTCAAAAAAATACAATATCAACTCAATTTATATGATAAAATATAATATAATTATGTGGGAGTTTCTCTAATCGGCAACCATCACTATAAGCTATGTGATGATACATCGTCTAGTCCACGCTGCCAGAACTGTCCTATAACTTGTCGGGATATAGAACACCTCAACTAAGTGGATCCACTAGTCTATGCTAAAAGTATTAAGGAATCATCTAAAAAGTTTGGTCCTTTCTACACACAATGGCTATATGTTTTATGGAGACTTGAGTTATTATGAACTCATCCCTATATCAGTGCTCAATACTAGTCCCAAAATATATTCAGCTCATATGTTTATAAACATAACTCTTACTCTGTGGTTTGAGGTTATTACTCAAAAGCTATCTCTTAAAAGAGATTGAACTCAAAACTACTCATGAAAACTCATTTGGAAATCGGTGTTTCCACTCATCTTAAATGTGAAAACATTTAATCTTTGGGAATACATAGTCCCCATATAACATTTTAAATAACTGAACTCGGCTATACTCTTTCTCAATCACAATGCTTAAGTCTTAAAACAAGTTTAAAAGATTTGCAAGACTTCTTAAAATGACTCAAAGAACCCTCAAGACTTGACTCTTAACTCTACCTTGAATTTAAATTATGAATTCAAGGTTGTGATTTTTGATAGGAAGGATATCATGATGATTAGGAGTGTTTCTAGATAGTTAAACATGATAAACGATTAAGAAATCACTGCTTGGGAGCAAGTTTGTGACGTGGAGATGCATTTTAATGTTTGGTCACAAAATAAATTTTGAGGTCCGCAACATGAAGAAAGATTCTTTGCAAAGGGAGGGCAGGTCAGCGACGTGGAGTGGAGTGCCAAATTCACTCGACTTTTTCCTTCTTCGTTTTCTAACCCCCAATTCACCTAAATTTGATTATTTTCTCAATTTCTCTTTAGATTCAGATACCCAGTACATGTACATAAGAATCTACTCATAAACGACTCTAAAATCAACACGATTTCATGAAGAACTCAACAATCCCATCCTAACTCAAGAGCGAAAGCCAATTTCAAGAACACAATTCAAGATCATCAACTTTCAACTTTGTAGAACGAATTTAGCTAAAATAAACATGATTGACGCGTGGGTGAATGAACCCAATGCTATGAAAGTCTCAGATACCTCTTTAGGGATTAACCTTTGGCGAAATCCACCACGAAATCTTATGATCTTGACAAAATCTTGACCTTTTCTCCTCTTTCTCTTCTCTCAAAGCCTTAGCGTGATTTTGGAATGTGTAAACTGAACTAACTCAGTTTAGACTCCAAATAAATTTCTAAAAATGAAATAAATTAATTGGGTAGTGAAAAGATCAAAATACCCCTCAAAAATCTAGTTGACTTTCCTTATCCAGACAACTCGACTCCAATGGGCATATCTCCCTCATACGAGCTTGAAAATTAACAAATTAGTGCCGTTGGAAAGATAATTCAAAGACCTTTAATTTTATATCTTATAGCCCTCCTAACTCATCTTGTACTAGGAGTTATGGTCGTTTGAAGTTGAGCCAAAACTCAAATTTAATGTACTTGCCAAATTTCAGATTTTTATTCTTTCCAAAAATGGTTCTTTCTAATTCTAGTTCTTTCAAATAGCGGGGTGTTACAATATCTCCCCCTTGGGAACATTCACCCTCGAATGATATTACTCTTAGTAGGATAAAGGTGTAATATCTAAAATCCAGCTCAAACACCCAACAAGTAAAATGTAAACACAACAAGACAACTTAAAGTGAATGCCAAGAAAAGAATTAGTACCTTAATTTCGAATTTCTCCAGATTTGAAGAGATGTGGGTATCACTTCTTCATGTCCTCCCCAGCTTTCGAAGTAGCTTCACTAACAAACCGATTGCTCCATAGAACCTTGAGTGATACTTCTTCTTTGGTCCTTAACTTGCGAACCTGGCAATCTAGAATCTGAACATGAATCTCCTCATAAGATAAGCTATCCTTAATACCAATATCTTTAGTAGGTATGATAAGTGAAGGATCACCCATGAACTTCTTCAACATCGAGATGTGAAACACCGGATGGACTGCTGCTAACTCTTACGGTAGCTCCAACTCATAAGCTACATTACCAACCCTTTTGGAAATCCTGTAAGGACCAATATACTGAGGGCTAAGCTTCCCTTTCTTACCGAATCTCATGACAATATTCATGGGTGACACCTTCAAGGAAACCCAATCATCCACCTCAAACTCTAAGTCTCTTCTCCTAAAATCAGTATTGGATTTCTAATGACAGTGTGTTATTTTCAATCTCTCTTGAATGATCTTTACTTTCCCCATAGCTTGATGAATTAATTCTAGTCCTATCAACCCAGCTTCACCAACTTCAAACCATCGAATAGAGGATATACATCTTCTCCATAAAGTGCTTCATAAGGAGCTATCTGGATGCTAGAGTGGTAACTATTGTTATAAGCAAACTCAAAGGTAGATGATCATCCCAATTACCTTTGAAATCAATCACGTAGGCCCTCAACATATCTTTTAAAGTGTGAATGGTGCGGTTTGCTTGACCATTCTGAGGATGAAAATCAGTACTCAAATTCACTTTCGAACCCAAACCTTTATGGAATGACTTCCAAAATTGTGCAGTAAATTGTGCACCTCTATCTGAAATAATCGACACTGGAACTCCATAAAGTTTAACCACCTCTTGAAGATATAACTTGTCATAATCCTCTTCTTTATGGGTAGTTTTTACCGGCAAAAAGTGAGTTGATTTAGCCATTCGATCTATAATCACCCAAATGGAATCATGTTGTCTGCGAGACCGCGAAAAACCTGTAATAAAGTCCATATTGATCATCTCCCATTTCCATTCTAGAATCACTATATTTTGAGCCATACCCGGGCCTTTAGTGCTCTACCTAACTTGTTGGTAATTCGACCACTTAGCAACGAACTCTGCAATGCCCTTCTTCATACTACACCACCAATAAACCTCTCTCAAATCACGATACATCTTTGTGGAACCTGAATAAATAGAATATTTAGAGTTATGAGCTTCCTCCATGATCCTCTCTTGGAGTTAATCCACCCTTGGCACACATAACCTACCTTTATACCTCAGTACACGATCTCCCCTTTGTTCAAAAGTCATTACTTTTTGCTTATGAACATTTGTCTTTAATTCAAGCAAAATAGGATCTTCGTTTGTTTCTCATTTACTTCAGAGACTAGTGATGATTCAGCCCCATTCATCACCACTACCCCTCCTTCATTGGAATCCATTAAACGAACTCCTAATCGTGCAAGTATGTGCATATCTTTTTCTAACTCTCTCTTCTTTTCTTCAACATGGGCGGTATTACCCATAGACTACCTGCTTAAAGCATCAGCAACCATATTAGACTTATCTGGGTGATAGAGAATACTCATATCATAATCCTTGAGTAACTCTAGCCACCTTCTCTGTCTGAGATTATGCTCTTTCTTATTAAACACTTATTGAAGGCTCTTATAATCGGTGAAACATCTATATGAACACCATAGATATAGTGATGCCATATATTCAAAGTAAACATTACAACAGCTAACTCTAAATCATGGGTTGGGTAATTCTTCTCATGAACTTTAAGTCGTCTGGAGGCATAAGCTACAACTTTGACATTCTATATTAACACACAACCCAGTCTAACTCAAGAAACATCACAATATAACACAAAACCTTGCATACCCTCTGGTAAGGTCAATACTGGGGCAGTAGTCAACCTAGTTTTCAATTCCTAAAAGCTTTTCTCACAAGCTTCGGACCATTGAAACTTCACTGTTTTCTGAGTCAACTTAGTCAAAGGAGATGAAATAGACAATAACCCTCGACGAACCTTCTTTTATATCTATCCAACCCTAAGAAACTATTAATATCAGTTGGAGATGTGGGTCTAGGCCAATTCTGCACTGTTTCTATTTTCTGACTATTAACTCTAATTCCATCATCGGAAACAATATGGCCCAAGAACGCCATGGAATCAATCCAAAATCCACACTTAGAAAACTTAGCATATAACTCCTTATCCTTTAGAGTTTGAAGGATTATTCTGAGATTACTAGCATGATCTTCCTCATTACTCGAATAGATTAGAATGTCATTAATGAATACGATAACAAACATATCTAAATAAGGCTTGAATACTTTGTTCATAAGGTCCATAGGAGTGTTAGTCAAACCAAACGACATGACCAAAAATACATAATGACCATAACGGGTCCTGAATATTGTCTTAAGTATGCCACATTCTCTTACTCTCAACTGATGATAACCTGTTTAGAGGTCTATCTTAGAAAAACAAGTGGCACCCTGAATTTGATCAAATAGCTCATCAATTCTCAATAGTGGATAATTATTCTTGATAGTAATCATGTTCAATTAGCGGTAATCAATACACATTCTAAGTGAACCATCTTTCTTCCTCATAAGTAAGACCGGAGCGTCCCAAGGTGAGACACTTGGTCGAATAAAACATTTCTCTATAAGATCTTTCAACTGCTTTTTTAACTCTTTCAAATCTGTTGGTGCCATTCTGATGACGAAATAGAGATAAGACAAGTATTGGGAAGAATATGTATACCGAAGTCTATTTATCTCTAGGGAGGGACTCCAGGAAGATCATCTAGAAAGACTTATGTAAACTCGCTCACGACTGGAACTGACTGAATAGGAGGTGTTTCAACACTAGATTCATTAACTCGGACTAAGTGATAGACACAACCCTTGGAAACAAACTTTCTAGCCATAAGGTACGAAATAAAATGACCCTTAGGCACTACTGAACTACTCCTCCACTAACTGGCTCATTAGGGAACTAGAACTTAACAACTCGAGTTCTACAATCAACTGAGGTATAAAAGGCATGAAGCTAATCCATACATAAAGTAACATCCAAATCCACCATGCCTAACTCAACTAAGTCAGCCACGATGCTTTTGTGATTAACAAAAATAGTATAATCATGATAGACCCTCTTAGCTAGAATAGACTCAGCAACAAGTGTAGAAGCACTGAAGGGCTTAAGAAGATTCTCATGAAGAATATCAAAATTCATGGCAAGATAAGGAGTCACAAAAAATGTACTCGTTCCTGGATCTAGCAAATCATAAACATAAAAATTAAAGACTTTTATCATACCAGTGACACGATCCAGATAATTCTCTTACTCTTGGCGACTAGTGATAACATATAGGCTGTTTTCTCATCCACGAGTCCCTAAAGAAGCCCCTCTAGGTGCAGCCCAGTCTAGTGGAGCAACTGAAGAATATTGGGCTCTATTGCCCATATTCCACTACCCTGCCTGTTCTTAAGACACTTTTTCATGAACTGACCCTCTTGACCACATTTAAAGCAACTAGTGGAGACATCACGACATATTTTGGGGTAATTTCAACCACATTTAGAACATGTAGGAGCCCAATTACCTCCTTATGCCACACTACCTTGAGACTGTGCAGGTCAAGCTCTGAAATTTTGTGAATTATGACTATTGTACTCATCTTTGTTCCTTGGTGGAGGTGCACTAGCGGATGATGGAGCAGGTCCTTTTTTATTTTGTTCAAAAGATGACCGATTGGCATTACTTTTTTGTTTTCCGAACTCATTCCCTGATGTCTTAGCCTTTTTGTTTCTAAATTCTTCTCTATCCCTCAGTTTGTCCTCCTCAACCTTCTACACATGGATCATCAACCTTGCTATGTCAATATCTCCTATCAACATAGCTACATTTCCCTCTTTACTTGACAGAGAATACAACCCAACAACGAATAAACTCATCTTGCTCCTCATGTGATCAACAATCTCTATAGCATAGCAGGAAAGTTGGGTGCACTTAAGACTGTACTCGTGCACGCTCATAGATTTATACTTAAGAGTAAGAAATTCTCGTACCTTTGCTTCTCTCAGTTCCCGGGGAAAGAAACGGCCCAAGAAGGCCTCATTAAACACAGCCCAGCTTGCAAATGGTTCACCCTTAGCACTACCCTTTTCCCATTGATTAAACCAGATTCTAGCGACACCCTTCAATTGCATGCAAATAGTTCCATTCTCTCAACATCAGTAGCATGCATAATCTCAAAAACCTTATGAAGTTCTTCAACAAAGAATTTTGGATCCTCAGTGATGTGTGAACCAGTGAAGCTTGGGGGATTCATCCTTAAGAACTCTAGGATTCTCGACGTATCAGCCACATCTTGTCGAACTCCTCTATGTTGCCCAACTTAATTGGTCACAGCTTGACTTAACATCCGAATAGCTTCACGAAACTCAGCATTGGTGACCTCTCTTTAGGGTTGCACTTCAGGTGCATTAGGTACCCCTTGTTTATCGACATTCCTCCTAGCGGAATGACCTTTGACAGCTTTTCATAGAGGCATTATCTAAAAGATACGCGTAAGAATGAATTAGAAGAAACTTTTTAGAGATAAACTCGATTGCACGAAATGAGTATGAAAGAAGTGAGATAACTCCTAAATATTGCAGCCTCCTAATTATAGATGTGGCGCGCTTCACACCGATAACTAAGACTCTACAGACACGGCTTCATAGACTCCCTAGGACTTTTGAACTCTGTGCTCTGATACCAAGTTTGTCACGCCCCGAGCCTACATCCTGGGTGGGACTAGCACTCGAGAACCATTGTTGGCCCCAAGCGAACCCTTGGCCTGGCTTACTACTCAACGGAAGACTTATTCAACACAAAATGTACTTATAACTATTGTTGTAAGTAAACTCTATGAGAGGTAAGTGATCATCACAATTACCCTTGAAATCGATCACACACGCCCTCAACATATCCTCTAAAGTCTGAATTGTACGCTCTGCTTGACCATCAGTCCGAGGATGAAATGCAATACTCAAATTTACCCTAGCACCTAAACCTTTCTTAAAAGACTTCCAAAACTATGCGGTGAATTGCGCACCTCTATCTGAAATAAAAGATATAGAAACTCCATGAAGTTTGACTATCTCTTGAATAAATAACTTAGCATAATCTTCTGCTGAATGGGTAGTCTTTACAGGTAAGAAATGGGCTGATTTAGTCGTTCGATCTACAATCACCCAAATCGAATCATGTTGTCTGTGAGATCATTGTAAACCTATAATAAAATCAATATTGATCATCTCTCACTTCCATTCTGGAAGATCTATATTCTAAGATACACCATCGAGCCTCTAGTGACCTTGACTTATTGGCAATTTAGGCACTTAGCAATAAACTATGTGATGCACTTCTTCATTCTACACCACGAATAGACTTCTTTTCAAGTCAGGATACATCTTTGTGGAACCTAGATGGATAGAATATCTGGAGCTATGAGCTTCCTCTATGATCCTCTCTTGGAGTTCATTTACCCATAACACATACAATCTCCCCCTTGTTCAAAAGCCATCATTTTTTGCTTATGAACATTTGCCTTCAATTCAAGCAAAATAGGATTTTGGTCTTGTTTTTTTCTTTTGCTTCAGACACTAATGATGATTCAGCCCCATTCATCACCATTGTTCTTCCTTCGTTGGAATCCATTAGTCTGACTCTTAATTGTACAAGTCTATACACATCCTTGGCTAACGCTTTCTTGTCTTCCTCAACATGGGAAGTACTACCTATAGACAACCTGCTTAAGGCATCACCAAGAACATTAGCCTTACCTGGGTGATAGAGAATACTCATGTCATAATCCTTGAGTAACTCTAACTACCTTCTCTATTTGTGATTAAGCTCTTTCTGACTAAATAGATACTGAAGACTCTTGTGATTGTTGAACGCATTTACATGAGCACCATAAAGATAGTGACACCATATTTTGAAAGTGAATACTACGGCAGCCAATTCTAGATCATAGGTTGGGTAATTTCTCTCGTGAATCTTAAGTTGTCTAGAGGCGTAAGCTATAAATTTTCCATTCTGCATCAATACGCAACCCAATCCAACTCTAGACACATCATAATATACCACAAAGTCTTATGTACCTTCTGGTAAGGTCAATATTGGGGCAGTAGTCAACCGCTTTTTCATTTCCTGAAAGCTTTTCTCAAAAGCTTCAAACCATTGAAACTTAGCTATTTTTCTGAGTCAACTTAGTCAACGAGGACGAAATAGATGAAACCACTTGACAAACCCTCTATAATAGCTATCCAATCCCTAGAAACTCCTAATATCAATTGGAGACGTGGGTTTAGGCCAGTTTTGCACTGCCTCTATCTTTTAAGTGTCAACTCAAATCCCATCACTGGAAACAATATGGCCTAACAACGCCATAGACTTGTAAAATCTTGCTAATTGAAAGAACTAGAAAGAGTTAGAATTGGAAATAGCATTTTAGGAAAGAATGAAAAATCTGGAAATTTGTTAAGTAATGCTAAGTTTGGGTTTTTGGTAAACTTTAAACAACCATAACTCCTAGCTTGAGATGATTTAGGTGTGCTTTTATATACTGTAGGAATGGTCTTGGGGTTATCTTTCCAACGCTACCGAGTTGTGCAATTTCGAGTTTGTATGAGTGAGATATCCCCTTTAGAAGTTGGGCTAGTTGGATAAGGAAAGTCCAATCCGGATTTTGGAAGGATGTTTGGTCTTTTCCATACCCTATTATTTTAACTTCGTTTTTGGTAATTAGCTGGGGTCTAAATCGAACTTGGTCAGTTTAAGCTTTACAATATTGACTTAGGATTTTTAGAAAAAAGAAAGGAAGAGGAGAAAAGAGGAGAAGAAGCAAGAATCGTCAAATTCTCAAAGCTAAGATTGTGGATTTCGTCAACGGGTGATCCCTACGAGGTATGTGAGACTTTCATAGCATTGGATTCATTCACCCATGTGTCAATCATGTTTAGTTTATCGAAATTCGTCCTAAAAAGGGTTGAAAGTTTGATGTTCTTCACATGTGTTCTTGGATTTATTGTGGTTCTTGAATTGGGCAAAATTGAGGAGTTCGTGAGATTATTGAATTGAGTTTTGGAGTTGTTTTGAGTTAGGTTCTTGGGTATATTTACTAGGTATCTGAATCTAAAGAGAATATTAGAAAAATAGTCGAGTTTAGGCTATTTGGTGTTGGAAAAATGAAGAAGGAAAAGTTGAGCGAATCTTTGAACTAGGTCCGTGATTTGGAGAAATCTCCTTTGTGTCGCGGAGCGGTCACGAACCGTTCTGCCACAAAATTTATTTTGTGACCAAATATTTAAATGCATCTCCGCATCATGGACTTGCTTCCAGACAGTGATTTCTTGATCTTTTCTCATGATTAACTATCTAAAAGCACTGCAAAACATCATAAGATATTTCCTATCACAAATCACAATCCTTGAATGCATAATTCAATTCAAGGAAATTTAAGAGTAAAGTCAAGAGAAGTTAAGAGTCAAGTTAAGAGAAGTTCATAAAGTTTTCCAATAGTCTTTTACAAACGTTTTAACTTTGTTTGAAGAGTTAAGCTTTGAGTTGAGTATAGAGTAAGAGCAAAGTTCTTTTCTTCAGATATTATATGGGAACTATCAAGAGTTAAAAATATTTTTCACATTTGTGCAAGGGAAACACCGTTTTCCAAAAAGAGCTTTTAAGCTAAGTTTTGAGTAATTATATCAAACCAAAGAATGAGTTTTGTTTTTAAAGCATATGAGCTAAGTATATTTTTGGAGTAGTATTGAGCACCGATATGGGGATACGAGTTCATAACAACTCAAGCCTCCATAAACCATATAGCCATCATGGGTAGAGAAGGATCATACTTTTTAGATGATTCCTTAGTGCTTTTTAGCATATACTAGTGGATCCACTTAGTTAAGGTGAACCTATATGACGGAAAAGTATAGGATAGGTTCTGGCAGTGTAGGCAAGACGATGTATCACCACTTAGGCTTATAGTGGTGGTTGTCGGTTAGAGAAACTCCCACAATATTATATCTTTATATGTAAACTGAGTTGTTATTGCATTTCTTTAAAAAATTGAGTTTCTACCTACTATTTTTAAATGCTTTGTATAAACTGCACTATTATTATTATTTTACTTTGCATTTGAGTTGAGTTATTTATGAGTTGAGTAAAGCCTAAGTGTTTATTTCAGATTCCTTTCAATCTTATGTTATGTTTAGTTTTCCCCTCGCATACTCATACATTTAATATACTGATATCATTTGGCCTGCATCATTTCATGATGTAGACACAGTAACCAGGATCAGCATCTAACGCCTCGTTGATCCAGTTGAGCACTCAGAGTCAGTTGGTGAGCCTCTTTGCTTTTCGGAGGGCTCCTTTTACATAGCTTTAGTACTTTAGTTGTAAGGATGATCGGCGGTCTTATCTCGACATCCCTCCTTGTTTTAGAGGCTTCATAGACAGTTAGTAGTTCAGTTGTCTTTACATTGTTATTTCATATGTTAAGACTTGAGTATCCACTTTGGCCAAGTTGAATGTTTGACCTTTAAATGTTCTAAGTAATTTTATTAAACAGTTCTGTAGAGATGCATTGAAGCCAGAACAAGGGTTTGCTTGGGGCCAGCAATGGTTCTCGAGTGTCAGTCATGCCCAAGATGTTGGCTCAGGGTGTGACAAACTTTGTATCATAGCACAGATTTTAAGAGTCCTAGAGAGTCTATGAAGTTGTGTCTGTAGAGTCCTAGATATCAGTGTGAAGCGTGCCACATCTATAATTAGGAGGTTGCAACATTTTAGGAACTATCTAACTTCTTTCAAACTTATTTCGTGAGATAGAGTTCATCTTTATATAATTTCTTTCTAACTCGTGCTTGCGCATAACCGATTGTGAGTTGGGCTATTTTTTAGAGTGCTTTCATGGGGTGTTTCTTTCCCCGTGAGCTAAGAAAAGCAAAGGTAAGATATTTCCTCACTCTTAAGCATGAATCTATGAGAGTTCATGAGTATAATCTGAAATTTGCACAACTTTCCCACTATGCTCCGGAGATGGTTACAGACGTGAGGAGCAGGATGAGTTTATTTGTTGCTGGGTTGTCTCGTCTATCAAGCAAGAAAGGTAAGGAAACTATGCTGATAAGGGACATTGACATAGCAAGGCTGATGAACCATGTGCAACAAGTTGAGGAGGAAAAGTTGAGGGAAAGAGAAGAGTTTAAGAATAACGGCGCTAAGACATCAGGGAACGAGTTCGGGCAGCAAAAGAGTAATGTGAAACGGTCTTCTTTCCAACCTAAGCAAAAGAAACCTGCTCCATCATTTGCTAGTGCACCTGCACAAGGGAACAAAGGTGAGTACAATAGTCAGAATTCCCAGAATTTCAAAGCTAGACCTGGACATTCTCAAGGCAGGGTTGTACAAGGAGGTAATAAGACTCCTGCATGTGCTAAGTGTGGTAGGAGCCACCCAAGTAAATGTCGCAATGGCTCCACAGGTAGTTTTAAGTGTGGACAAGAAGGTCACTTCATGAAAGAGTTCCCCAAGAACTGGCAAGAATCAGGGAAATACAGCTCAATCTTCATCAGTTGCTCCACCAGACAGGGCTGTACCTAGAGGTGCTACTTCTGGTATTAGCGGAGGAACAAACCACCTTTATGCAATCACTAGTAGTCAAGAGCGAGAGAAATCTCCAGATGTTGTCACCGATATGATCAAAGTCTTTACTCTTGATGTTTATGTTTTGCTAAAACCCAAGAGCAAGTTTATCTTTTATGATTCCTTATGTTGCAAATAATTTTGATGTTCTTCCTGAGAAACTTTGTGAACCCTTTAGTGTTTCTATACCTGTTAGGGAGTCTATTCTAGCTGAGCGAGTATATCGTGATTGTGTCATTTCCATCAATCACAAGAACACTATGGCTAATTTAGTTGAGTTAGACATGGTAGTTTTTTATGTCATTCTTTGTATGGACTGGCTTCATGCTTGTTATGCCTCCATTGATTATAGAACTCGAGTTGTTAGGTTCCAAATTCCTAATGAGCCAGTTATAGAGTGGAGTAGTAGTTGATCAATGCCTAAGGGTCATTTCATTTCGTACCTTAAGGCAAGAAAGTTGGTTTCCAAGGGGTGTATCTATCACTTAATCTAAGTTAATGACTCTAGTGTTGAGACACCTCCTATCCAGTCAGTTTTAGTAGTAAAAGAATTTTCATAAGTCTTTATAGAAGATCTTCCCGGAGTCCCTCTTGAGAGAGAAATAGACTCCGGTATAAACCTTTTTCCAGATACTCGTCCTATCTATATTCCTCCATTAGGATGGCACCAATAGAGTTGAAAGAGCTAAAAGAACAATTGAAAGATATTCTTGATAAGGGTTTTATTCGACCAAGTGTCTCACCTTGGGGCGCTCCGATCTTATTTGTGAGAAAGAAAGATGGTTCCCTTAGGATGTGAATAGATTACTGCCAGTAGAACAAGGTTGTCATCAAGAATAAAGATCCTCTTTCGAGAATTGATGATCTTTTCAATCAGCTTCAGGGTGCTACTTGTTTTACCAAGATAGACCTCAGATTTGGCTACCATCAGTTAAGAGTAAGGGAATGTGATATTCCAAAGACAACTTTTAGGACCCGTTATGGTCATTATGAATTCCTAGTTATGTCCTTTGGTTTGACCAATGCGCCTGCAGCATTCATGGACCTTATGAATAGAGTATTCAAACCTTATTTAGATATGTTTGTTATCATATTTATTAGTGACATACTAATCAATTCGAGAAATGAAAAAGATCATGCTAGTCATCTCAGAATAGTTTTCAAAACTCTAAAGGATAGAGAGTTGTATGTCAAGTTCTCTAAGTGTGAATTTTTGCAAGAGTCTGTGGCATTCTTAGGCCACATTGTGTCTGGAGAGGGAATTAAAGTTGATACCCAAAAACAGAGGCAGTGCAGAATTGGCTTAGACCCACATCTCCAACTGATATTAGAAGTTTTTTGGGTTTGGCTGGCTATTATAGAAGGTTTGTAGAGGGGTTATCATCCATTTCATCCCCTTTGATAAAGTTGACTCAGAAAAAGGTGAAGTTTTAATGGTCTAAAGCTTATGAGAAAATCTTTCAGAAATTGAAAAAGAGGTTGACTACTACCCTAGTATTGACCTTACCATAAGGTATTCAAGCTTTTGTTGTGTATTATGATGCGTCTAGAGTTGTTTTGGGTTGTGTGTTAATGCAGAATGGCAAAGTTATAGCTTATGCCTCCAAACAGTTGAAAGTTTATGAGAAGAACTAATCAATCTGGAATTCGCTGCTGCGGTTTTTGCTTTGAAAATATGGCGTCATTATCTTCATGGTGTTCATGTGGCTGTGTTCACTGATCATAAGAATCTTTAGTATGTGTGTAGTCAGAAAGACCTTAATCTCAAACAAAGGAAGTGGTTAGGATTACTCAAGGATTATGACATTAGTATTATTTACCACCCAGGTAAGACTAATGTTGTTGTTGTTGCCTTGGGTAGGTTGTCCATGGGTAGTACCACCCATTTTGAGGAAGATAAGAGAGAGTTAGCAAAAGATGTGCATAAACTTGCACGCTTAGGAGTTCAACTAATGGATTCCACAGAAGGAGGAGTAGTGGTGATGAATGAGGTTGAATCATCCTTAGTGTCAGAAGTAAAAGAAAAACAAGACCAAGACCCTATTTTGCTTGAATTGAAGGCAAATGTTCATAAGCAAAAAGTATTGGCTTTTGAACAAGGGGGAGATGGAGTATTGAGGTATCAAGGTAAATTGTGCATACCAAGGGTGGATAAACTTCAAGAGAGAATAATGGAGGAAGCTCATAGCTCCAGATATTTTATCCATCCGAGTTCCACAAAAATGTATCGTGATTTGAGAGAAGTTTATTGGTGGAGTAGTACGAAGAAGGGCATTGCAAAGTTTGTTGCTAAGTGTCTGAATTGCCAACAAGTTAAGGTAGAGCATCAAAGGCCCGGTGGTATGGCTTAGAATATAGAACTTCCGGAATGGAAGTTGGAGATGATCAATATGGACTTCATCACAGGTTTACCAAGGTCTCGCAGGTATCATGATTTTATTTAGGTGATTGTGGATCGAATGACCAAATCACCCCATTTTTTGCCAATAAAGACTACCCATTCGGCAGAAGATTATGCTAAGTTGTATATTCAAGAGGTAATTAGACTTTATGAGGTACCAGTTTCGATTATTTCAGACAGAGGTGCACAATTTACTTCACTGTTTTGTAAATCTTTTCAGAAAGGCTTGGGTTCAAAGGTAAACTTAAGCACTGGTTTTCATCAACAGATAGATAGTCAAGCAAAGCGTACTATTTAGACCTTAGCGGATATGTTGAGGGCTTGTGTGATTGATTTCAAGGGTAATTGGGATGATCACCTACCTCTCATTGAGTTCCTCTTACAACAATAGTTACCACTCTAGCATCCAAATGGCTCCTTATGAGGCTCTTTATGGGAGAAGATGCAGATCTCCTATTGGATGGTTTGAAGTTTGTGAAACTGGGTTGATAAGACCAGACTTATTTTATCAATTTATGGAGAAAGTGAAAGTAATTCAATAAAGGATGAAAACAGCGTAAAGTCGTCAGAAATCCTACACTGATGTTAGAAGAAGGGAGTTAGAGTTTGAAGTAGATGATTGGGCATACTTAAAAGTTTCACCCATGAAGGGTGTTATGAGGTTTGGTAAGAAGGGGAAGCTTAGTCCCTAATATATTGGCCCTTACAGAATATCCAAAAGGGTTGGTAATGTTGCTTATAAGCTAAAGCTACCCAAGAGTTGGCAGCAGTTCATCCGGTATTTCATGTCTCCATGTTGAAGAAGTGCATGTGAGATCCTTCACTTATCATACCAACTGAAGATATTGGGATCAAGGATAGCTTATCTTATGAGGACACTCCTGTTCAGATTCTAGATCGCCTAGTTCGCAAGTTGAGGACAAAAGAGGTAGCATCAGTCAAAGTTCTTTGGAGGAACCAATTTGTTGAGGAAACTACTTGGGAAGTTAAGGAAGATATTAAGAAGGGATATCCAAATCTCATTGAGACCGGAGAAATTCCATGTCAAGGTACTAATTCTCTTCTTAGTACTCTTTAAATTATAAGTTGGCATGTTGTATTTGCATTGCTTGTTGGGTATTTGAGTTGAATGTTAGATGTTACACCCTTAGCCTAGTAAGAGTAATATCATTCGAGGAAAAATGTTCTAAGGGGGAGATATTGTAACATCTCACTAATTGAAAGAACTAGAAAGAGTTAGAATTGGAAATAGTCATTTTAGGAAAGAATGAAAAATCTGGAAATTTTGTTAAGTTATGCTAAGTTTGGGTTTTTGGTCAATTTCAAATGACAATAACTCCTATCTAAAGATGTGTTAGGTGTGTTTCCAGATATTGTAGGAAATATCTTGGAATTATCTTTCCAACGCCGCCAAGTTTGCGCTATTTCGAGTTCGTATGAGTGAGATATGCCCATTGGAAGTTGGGATGGTTGAATAAGGAAAGTCCAATCCGGATTTTTGAAGGGTGTTTTGGTCTTTTTCATACCATATTATTTTAATTTCATTTTTGGTAATTAGCTGGGGACCAAACTGAACTTGGTCAATTTATGCTTTACAATAGTAAGTTAGGGTTTTTAGAGAAGAGAAAGGAAGAGGAGAAAAGAGGAGAAGAAGCAAGAATCATCAAATTCTCGAAGCTAAGATTGTGGATTTCATCAAGGGGTGATCCTTACAAGGTATGGGAGACTTTCATAGCGTTGGGTTCGTTCACCCACGCGCCAATCATGTTTAGTTCAGTGAAATTCATCCTAAAAAGGATTGAAAGTTTGATGCTCTTGATATGTGTTCTTGAATTTATTTTCGTTCTTGAATTGGGTTGAATTGAGGAGTTCTTGAGATTATCGCGTCGAGTTTTGGTGTTGTTTTGATTTAGTTTCTTGGGTACATTTACTGGGTATCTGAATGTAAAGAGAATTTGAGAAAAATAGTCGAGTTTAGGCGATTTGGGGTTGGAAAAACGAAGAAGGAAAAGTCGGGTGAATCTGGGCACCGGTTCGTGACCTGTTCCTTAGATTTGGGGAAATATCATTTGCGGAGTGAAGCAGTCACGGACCGTTCTGCCTCAAAATTTATTTCACAACCAAATATTTAAATGTATATCCGCATCGTGGACTTGCTTCTAGATAGTGATTTCTTGATCTTTTCTCATTATTAACTATCTAAAAGCACTCCAAAACATCATGAGATCTTTCGTATCACAAATCACAATCCTTGAATCCATAATTCAATTCAAGGAAAGTTATGAGTCAAGTCGAGAGAAGTTAAGAGTCAAGTTAAGAGAAGTTCATAAAGTTTTCCAAAAGTCTTTAACAAACGTTTGAACTTTGTTTTAAGACTTAAGCTTTGAATTGAGTAAAGAGTAAGATCAAAGTTCTTTTCTTCAGATATTATATGGGAAGTTGCTCAGGAAGGATACTAAAATTCATAGCACCATAAGGAGTCACAAAATTTAGACTAGCTCCTGGATCTAGCAAAGCATAAACATCAAAAGTAAAGATTTTGATCATACAAGTGACAACATCTAGATAATTCTCTTGCTCTTGGCTACTAGTGAGAGCATATAGATGGTTTTCCCCTCTACCTGACCCTGAAGAAGCTCCTTTAGGTGCGGCTCTGTCTGGTGGAACAACCGAAGAAGATTGAGCTTTATTGCTCCTATTTCTACCGTGCTACCTATTCTTAGGGCAGTCTTTCATGAAGTGACCTTCTTGACCACAGTTGAAGCAACTAGTGGAGCCATCAGGACACACCCGTGAGTGGGTCCTTCCACACATAGCACATACATAAGCCCCATTTCCTCCTTATGCCACACTACCTAGAGATTGTACAGGTCTAGCTCTGAAATTCTGTGAATTCTTACTATTGAACTCACCTTTGTTCCTCGGTGCAGGTGCACTAATAGATGATGGAGCATGTCCCTTTTTCTTTTGTTGGAAAGATGACTGGTTTGCATTACTCTTCTGTTGCCTGGACTCATTTCCTACAATCTTAGCTTTCTTGTTTTGGAACTCTTCCCTATCTCTCAACTTATCTTCCTTAACATACTACACACAGATCATACGTCTAGCTATGTCCATATCTCCTATTAACAAAGATGTCTTACCCTATTTGCTTTACAGATGAGACAACCCAAAAACAAACAAACTCATCATACTCTTCATATCAACAACCATTTTCGGAGAATAACAGGCAAGTTGGGTGAACTAGAGGCTGTACTCATGCACACTCATAGATTCCTACTTAAGAGTGAGGAATTCTCTTAGCTTTGCCGCTCTTAGCTCACGGGGAAAGAAACGCCTTATGAAAGCACTCTCAAACACAACCTAGCTCACAATAGGTGAACCTTCACCTCTACCCTTGTTTCATTGGTCAAACCATATCCTAGCAACACCCTTCAGTTGGTATGTAGCTAGTTCCACTTGCTCAACATCAGCAATATGCATAACCTCAAACACCTTCTGTAACTCTTCCACAAAATTTTTTGGATCCTTAATCACATTTGAATGGTGAAGCTTGGAGGATTCATCCTTAAGAACTAACGGATCCTGGAAGTATCAGCCACTTCTTATCGATTCTCTCTTTGTTGTCCAGCTTGATTGGCCACCACTTGACTCAACATCCAGATAGCTTCCCGAAACTCAACGTTAGTGACTTCTCCTTAGGGTTGCACTTCTGGTGCATTAGGTACACTCTAATCCTTAACGTTCCTCCTAGCAAGACAACCTCAGACAACTTTTCATACGCACAAGCACATGTTAGAAAGAAACTTTTATAGATATGAACTCTATCGCACGAATGGAGTATGAAAGAAGTGAGATAGTTTCTAAATGTTGCAGCCTCCTAATTATAGATGTGGGCCGCTTCACACCGATAACAATGACGCTACAGACATGGCTTCATACACAACCTAGGATTCTTGATCTCTATGCTTGATACCAAATTTGTCACACCCCGAGCCTACACCGTGAACGTGACTAGCACTCGAGAACCATTGCTAGCCCCAAGCAAACCCTTGCCTAGCTTAACTCTTAGCGGAAGATGTACTCATAAATTAAGATAAAACTTAAAAGCACAACTTTACTAAACTGTCTCAAAAGATAATTTAGAATGTTTTAGAAATAAACATTCAACTAGCCAAAGGGGCAACTCAAGTCTCAACATAAACAAATGAAAATGAAAAGACGCAAAAACTATGTCTATCTATCTATGAAGCCTCTACTACTAAGATGGACATTACGAAAAGACCCATGATATCCTAATAAAACTAAAATGATAAAGTATAATAAAGGGGATCCTCCAGAAGCAAGGAGGCTCACCAACAACTCTGAATCTCAACTGGATCAACGAAGCGCTGGATATTGTTCCTGGTTACCTATATTTGCATCATAAAAGATGCAGGCCAAATGACGTCAGTACATGGAATGTACGAGCATGTGAGGGGAAATCTAAAACAAGACATAAGCATGAACTGGAACTGAAAGAAACAACTTATCTCGTCTCAACTCAACTTGACTCATTTCAATATAAAGCAGTGATAAAGATGCAATATAAAGAAAAGCTTTTAAAATAGAAGACAAAAACTCAATGCATTGCAAAATACAATACAACTTAGTTTGTATATATTAAGATAAAAAATAACTCTGTGGGAGATTCTTTAACCGACAACCATCACTATGAGTTATGTGATGATGTAGCTTCTAGCCGACACTTCCAGAACTATCCTATACTTTACCGAGGTATAGAATCCACTACTAAGTGGATCCACTAGTCTATGCTAAAAATCATTCAGTAATCATCTATAAAGTATGACCATTTCTACCAACGTTAGCTACATGGTTTATGGAGGCTGTGAGTTATGTGAACTATCCCCCATATCGGTGCTCAATATTACTCCCAAAATATACTAGCTCATATGTTTTAAAACATAACTCTTTTTGTGGTTTGACATTATTACTCAAAAACCTTTATCTTAAAAGGGATGGTACTCAGAACTGCTCATGAAAACTCTTTAGGAAATCGGTGTTTCCTCTCATCTTAAATTTTATAACATTTGCTCTTGGGAATACTTAGTTTCTATATCATTTTAAATAAAATGACTCAACTTTACTCTTCCTCAATCTCAATTCTTAAAACAAGTTCGAAAGACTGTACAAAGACTTCTTAAAATGACTCGAAGAACTCTCAAGAATTGACTCTTAGCTCTACTGTTAATTTAAATTTATGGATTCAAGGTTATGATTCATGTTTATGAATGATTTCTAGATGCTTAGAAGTAGTTTAGACTAGTTAGAATCAATAGGGAGTGAAGGTACACTTTAGGAGAACTTAGACGGGAAAAAATGTGAGGGTAGGCGACCCTGGCGCACTGTTGGCGCGGGGCGCCAGCCCCTAAAGTTCAGAGACTCTGTTTTGGCGCACTGCTGATGCACCACGCTAGCCCTTGCTGGCGCGCCGCACCACCCCTCCCCTAGTTCAATCTAACGAATTTTCAACTCATTTTCTTATCTTAATTCGACCAAAATCGATTTTTTATTTCTCAAATTCAATTACCCAATACATGTACATAATGATCTACTCAAAAACAATAAACTCAATATGATTATCTCAAGAACTCTTTAATCCCATCCTAATTCAAGAATGAAGGCAAACTTCAAGAACACTAATCAAGAACATCAAACCTTCAACTTTCTAGAACAAAATTAAGCTTAAAAAAAATATGAATTGGCGTGTGGGTGAACGAACCCAACACTATGACAACTCACATACCACTTAGGGATCAACCCTTGGCAAAAATCGGCAAGAAAACCTCAAGAACTTGACAAATGCTTGATTTTTTCTCCTTTTCTCCTCTTCTTAAACTTCTCTCAAAACCCTAGCGTAAATTAGGATTTGTAAAACTGAACCAAATGAGTTTAGACCCCTAATTAATTACTAAAAATTAATTAAATCTAATAGGGTAACGAAAAGACAAAAATACCCCTCATATTTTCAGGTAACTTTCCTTAACTAGACAGTCCAACTTCAAATGGGCATATCTCCCTCATACGAGCTTGAAAATTAGCAAACTCAGTGAAGTTGGAAAGAGGATTCCAAGACCTTTCATTCGATATATTATTGGGCCACCTACCTCATCCTAAACTGAAAGTTTTGGTCCTTTGAAGTTGACCCAAAACTCATACTTAGCATAACTTGCCAAATTTTCCAATTTTACTCTTTCCAAAAATAGTTCTTTCTAATTGTAGTTTTTTCAAATATCGAGGTGTTACAGTTCACCCCAAAATACACCACAAATAATTTAAGATATTTCTCTCATAAAAGGGTGTACTACAATTTCTTTTCTTAGTTAACTTTTCATGTAAAACTACATCTCTTCTTCAACAATAAATATGAGGTTATTCATTTCACATTTTCTCATTCATATTTTATCTTCTTCTACTTATAATATTGTATTTTGGTCTTTAAAATTTGATAGTCATGTCTCAACAATTCTTAAGGTATGTACATTCAATTGAACAAGATGTGTGTACATGCAAAGATTATTATCGAATAAATACATCCAGGACTAAGGAATTCCTGTCGTTATACGTTTTGTCGTTGTACACATTCAAAGGTAAAATTTTTAGGTTTTACGCTTTAAAATATCTAGATATCACTACAAAAAGAGTCAAACTGTGGGGTTAAACTTCCAAATTGTTAAGGTTTAAAACCCTGCTAGTTACTATTACAAGGTTTCAAGGACTCATGTAGTTACATGTGCCACAATTAGTTTGTGGCAGTTTTTAAGCTACCCCAGCAACAATTTGCGGCAGTCAAACAGTGACAGTTTTAACCCCCATTATCTATTTCAGAAAACAATTTCATGGAGTTTGTAACCTCTGCCAATCATTTTTATAAAAGTTTCATACCTCTTTTTCAAGCCCTGAGCCTACACCTTGGATATGGCCGACACCCGAGAACCATCATTGGTCCCCAAGCGAACCCTTATCCTGGCTCAATACTCAGCAGAAGACTTATTCAATAATATAGGAACTCAAATGCAAAACTCAACTCATAATGTTTCATTAATAAAATGGTTTTACTCAAAACTATTTGAAATAATCAAATGAACATAGGTGTGCAACTCACAAGGGAAATGGGAAAAGAATTGTTAAATACTACTGTCTGTGAAGCCTCTTAATTACTATGATGGAAGTCGGGACAAAACCCACGACATCCTAAAAAGACTAAAATCTAATTGTAGAGCCCTCTGAAAGCAAGGAGGCTCACCAAGCTAGATGGAATGCAATAGGATCAACGAAGCAGCTGTTGATGATCCTGAAAACCTGTATCTGCATCATGAAATAATGCAGTCCAAATGACATCAATACATTGAATGTACAAGCATGCAAGGTGAAAACCGAACATAGGGATATATAGTTAAACTAATAGAAAGGGAAAACTTACTCAACTCAACTCAATATGAAAGT
The DNA here is from genome assembly GCA_037074985.1 of Solanum bulbocastanum. NCBI lineage: Eukaryota > Viridiplantae > Streptophyta > Magnoliopsida > Solanales > Solanaceae > Solanum > Solanum bulbocastanum. The sequence goes on along the minus strand of CM073606.1, from coordinate 42,774,656 downwards.
TACAATAAAAGATGAAATATATAAAGATTTTAAAACAATAGATAACAACTCAAATGTATATAAAAATACAATAATAAACTCCTTACTCTTATTTTGGAGATTCTCTAACCGACAACTATCACTATGAGCTACGTGATGATACATCGTCTCATCCATGCTGCCACAAATGTCCTATACATTGCTGGGGTGTAGAAAATCTTCAACTAAGTGGATCTATTAGGGTATGCTTTAAAGCAATAAGGAATAATTTGAAAAGTATGATCATTTACCCATGTTGGCATATTCATATATGGTTTATGAGGATTTTGAGTTGTCTGGACTCATCCCCATATCAGTGCTCAATACTACTCCCAATAATATGTAGAACTCATGCTCAAACATCTAAAAACATAGCTCATCTCAACTTGAGATAATTACTCAAAAAATTCTCTTAAAAGAGATACTACTCAAAAGCTCCTCATGAACTCGTTTAGAAATCAAGGCTTCCTCTCGTTTTAAATAAAAAAGTGTTTACAGTTGGGAATACTTAGTTCCCTTATACTTATTTTGAAACATGAAACTCAACTCTCCTCATTCTCTTACTCATTCACTCAAGTCTTAAAACAAGTTTTAGAAGATTGTAAAAGACTTCTCAAAATGACTCAAAAAGGTTTCTCGAACTTTACTCTTAATCTTTACTCAGATTTGAAATGAATATTTATGAATTGTTCTTAGGATATATAGTATCTATCGATGATTAATGAATACCTAGATAATTGGTAATAAGAAAAGAGTGAAAATACGATTCAAAGGAACACATACAGGGTAAAGAACAGAGGCGAAAAGGGCCTAACGCCCCTGGTACATCAGTGGCGCGCCGCACCAGCCGTCAATTAACTGGGGCTGGTTTGGGGTGCACTGCAGGCACAGGGTATCAGCACCTCCTAGTGCTATGAGGGTGTGCCACCCCATCCCAAACACATAACTTTTTGACAAACTTTTCTTGCTCAATTCAAGGCCTAACTCATGTAGAATCGGATGATTTCCTCTCAACCTCACTTGGATTCATAAACCCAACAAAACTAATCAAAAATCCACTCAAACCCCTCAAGAAAAACACTCATTCACAAGACCCTCACCTCAAGAACTCAACAAACTCCATTATTAAATAATGAAGCACAAAACCTTAAGAACCTCATCAAGAGTATCAATATACACAATCTCATGGACGAATTCATGAATGGAAATTCGTGATTGGCATAAGGGTGAACAAACCCAACACTATGAAAGCTTACATACCTCAAAAGAACTAAGTTCTTGGCGATTTTCCCAAATTCTTGAAGAACTCTTGAAACCTCCTCTTTCCTCCTCATAAACATTGCCCTAACTTTATTAAATGTTATAGAATGAATGAAAAAATAATCTCAATCATTTTAGACCTCAAATTGGGTGAAAAAAATGTGTAGGCCTAGTGGGGTAGGGAAAAGACCAAAATACCCCTCCTTCAAACGGATAAAAATGCCTTAACTAGAGAGGCTTCCCTCAAACGGGCATAACTCCTTCATCCAAACTCGAAATATAGCAAACTTGGTGGATTTGAAAAGAGGACTCAAAGACCTACGATTTGATATCTAATGAGTCACCTAATTCCCTTTGTGCTAAACATTATGGTCGTTTGAAGTTGACCCAGAACTTATAATTGAAGAGTAATTTGTACGAACCTCAATTTAGCTCTTTCAAAGTGCGAGGTGTTACAATATCTCCCCCTTGGGAATATTCATCCAATATATTAACTTAAAAGAGTACTTGAAAAAAAGTTATTACCTTGGTTTGGAACTGATTCAGAAGGAAAGAGATGAGGATATCTCTTCTTCATATCCTCCCCGCTTCCCAAGTAGCTTCCTCAACAAACTGATTTCTCCATAAGACCTTGACCTATGCAACCTCCTTAGTTCTCAACTTGTGCACCTGACGATCAAGAATCCAAATGGGTATCTCTCATAAGATAGGCTATCCTTAATACCAATACTCTCAGTAGGTATAATAAGTAAAGGATCGCCCATACACTTCTTCAACATAGAAATGTGAAATATCGGATGGACTAATGTTAACTCTGAAAGTAACTCCAACTCATAAGCTACATTGCCAATTCTCTTGGATATCTTGTAAGGAACAATATAATGGGGACTGAGCTTTCCCTTCTTACCAAATCTCATAATACCCTTCATAGTTGAAACCTTCAAGTAGACCCAATCATCAACCTCAAATTCTAAATCTCTCCTTCTAACATCTCTATATGATTTCTAATGACTTTGTGTTGTTTTCAGCCTTTCTTAACTGATCTTCACTTTCTCCACAGCTTGATGAACCATATATGGCCTATCAACTCAGCTTCCCCAACCACAAACCAACCAATAAGGGATCTACACCTTCACCTATAAAGAGCCTCATAAGGAGTAATTTGGATACTAGATTGAATATGTAGTCTTTACCACAAGAAATGGGTTAATATAATCATCGGATCTACAATCACCCAAATCGAATCATACTGCCCGCGAGATCACGATAAGCCAGTAATAAAATCCATATTAATCATCTCCCACTTCCATTCCAGAAGGTCTATGTTCTAATCCATACAATTGGGCCTTTAGTGTTCTACCTTGACTTGTTGGAAATTCAAGCACTTAGCAAAGAACTTTGCGATACACTTCTTCATACCACTCCAATATATTTCTATCAAGTTATGGTACATCTTTGTGGAGTCGGGATGGATAAAGTATCTGGAACTATGGGCCTCTGCCATGATCCTCTCTTGAAGATCATCCACCTTTGGTACATACAATCTACCTTGATACCTCAATATACCATCTCCCTCTTGTTCAAAAGCCATCACCTTTTGTTTATGAACATTTGCCTTTAGCTCAAGAAAAATATGGTCTTGCTCTTGTTTCTCCTTCACCTCAGACACTAGTGATGATTCAGCTCCATTCATAGACATCACTCTACCTTCATTGGAATCTAACAAACAGACTCCCAAACGTGCAAGTCTATGCCCATGTTTGGCTAATTATTTCTTACCTTCCTTAATATGGGCAGTGCTTCCGATAGACAACCTACTCAAAGCATCAGCAACAATAGTAGCGTTACCTGGGTGGTAGGGGATACTAATATTGTAATCCTTGGGCAACTCTAACCACCTCATTTGAGATTAAGCTCTTTTTGACTAAAAACATACTAAAGGCTCTTGTGTCGGTGAACACATCTACATGAACACCATAGAGATAGTGACGCCATATTTTCCAGGCAAATACTAGCGCTGCCAACTCGAGATCATGAGTTGGGTAATTCTTCTCATTAATTTTAAGTTTTCTAGAGTCATAAAATATAACTTTACCATTCTGGATCAATACATAACCAAGACAAACTATGGATGAATCACAATAAACAACAAAGCCTTGCGTACCCTTCGGTAGGGTCAGTATTGGGGCAATAGTTAATCGATTTTTAAATTCCTGAAAGCTTTTCTCACAAGATTCAGACCATTGAAACTTTACTGTCTTCTGAGTCAACTTTGTCAACAGGGATGAAATAGATGAAAACCCCTTGACAAACCTTCTATAGTAACCAACCGATCCCTAGAAACTCCTTATATCAGTTTAAGATGTGGGTCTGGGACAGTTCTACACTGCTTCAATCTTCTGGGTGTCAACTCAAATCCTTTCTCCAGATACAATGTGGCCTAAAGACGCCACAAACTTAATCCAAAACTCACACTTAGAATATTTGGCATGCAACTCCTTATTCTTGAGAGTTTGGAGAAATATTCTAAGATGACTAACATGATCCTCCTCACTCCACGAATACATCAGGATGTCATCAATAAACATGATAACAAACATGTCAAGATATGGCTTAAATACCTTATTCATAAGATCCATAAACGTTGCAGGAGCACTGGTTAAGCCAAAGGACATAACAAGGAACTCATAATGACTATAGCGGGTCCTGAATGATGTCTTCAGGATGTCACTTTCTCTTACTCTCAACTGATGATAGCCAAATTTGAGGTCTATATTAGAGAATCAAGTGGCACCCTTAAGTTGATCAAATGGATCATCAATTATCGAAAGAGGATACTTATTCTTTATAGTGACCTTGTTTAATTGGTGGTAATCGATGCACATCCTAAGAGAACCATCTTCCTTTTTCACAAATAAGACTGGAGAGCCCCAAGGTTAGACACTAGGTCAAATAAAACCTTCATCAATAAGATCTTTCAACTGCTCTTTTAACTATTTTAACTCAGGTGGAGCCATTCTATATGGTGGAAAAAATTAGATCGAGTATCGGGAAGAATTTCTATGCCGAAGTCAATGTCTCTTTCAGAAGGGACACCGGGAAGATCATTTGGAAAGACCTCAGGAAACTCACTCAAAATTGGAACTGACTGAATAGGTGGTGTCTCAACACTTGAGTCATTAACTAGGACTAACTACTAGATGCACCCCTTAGAGACTAACTTTGTGGCCTAGAGGTATGAAATAAAACAACCCTTAGGCACTGCTGAAATACTCCTCCACTCTATAATAGGCTCATTAGGAAATTGAAACTTGACTACTCGAGTTCTACAATCAATTGAGGCATAGCAAGCATAAAGCCAATCCATACATAGAATAAAATCAAAGTCCACCATGTCTAGCTCGACTAAGTCAGCCATGGCATCTTTGTATTTGAAATAGATGACACAATCATGATAAACTCTCTCATCTAGAATAGACTCACCAATAGGTGTGAAAACATTAAAGGGCTCAAGAACTCGTTCGGGAAGAATATCAAGCCTCATAGCAATGTACAGAGTCACAAAAGATAGAATTGCACTTGGGTCAAATTGGACTCCTATATGTGCTAAGTGTGGTAGAAACCACCTAGGAGCATGTCATGATGGCTCCAATGGCTACTTCAAGTGTGGCCAGACATATCGCTTCATGAGAGAGTACCCTAAGAACAAGCAAGATAATGGTAATGGGGGCAATAGAGTCCAATCTTCTTCAGCAGATCCAGTAGATAGAGCTGCTCAAAGAGGAGCTAATTGAGGGACAGGTAGAGGAGCAAACTGTATGTATGCTATCACCAGTCGCCAAGAGCAGGAGAATTCACGAGATGTTGTCACTTGAATGATCAAAGTCTTTACTTTTGATGTATATGCACTTTAAATATTTTGTGCACTAAATCCTTCATTATATAAGTTATGCAATATACCATATTTGTATGAAGTAACTAAGCACATCACACATTTTTTGTAGGGGTCAAATTTTGATCAGTTATCTTTTATTCTAGGTGTAGTACTCTTTTTTTTCTATACAAATTATAACACATGAATATAATTTTTTTTAAAAATTTCACGTTTCAGAATGACTATAAAATAGAAGATGAGAAATATTATTAACCTTATTATATAAAATTATCTTAATATTTAAAATTTTGAAGTCAAATAAATTTGGGAAATGACTTAAAACCAACTCAAACTTCAAACAAAATTTTTGTTGTACACTCTAATTTTGGAAGGATTGTAGGAGCCGCTTATATTATTTTAAAGTGGAATAGTTCCCCATATATATATGTGTGTGTGCGTGTGTGTGTTGATGTGGCAGCAAAAGTGAAATACACCTTCCTCAAGAGAGTGAGAAGTTATATTTTTACTTTATATTATTTGTGTCTCTCTCTTATCAACTTAATAAGAGTTATTTACAATTATATACTTCTCGATCTTAGCTTCAAAATAGATACTTTTTAGGCACTACATATTAAAGCATATCCTCCTTAAAACGCAGACCAAAACAGATACTTCGCCCACAAATAGACAAAGAATTCCAAACTAACGTTAACTCCGTCTGTTCACCCCAAAATACATCACAAATATATTAAGATAGTTCACTCATAAATGGGTGTACTACAATTTTTTTAATTAAATTTTCACATAAAACTACATCTCTTCTTCAACAATAAATATGGGGTTATTCACTTCACATTTTTCTCATTCCTCTCTTATCTTCTACTAATATTTTATTATGGTCTTAAAAAATTGATAGTCATGTCTCAGCAATTTGGAAGGTCTATATATTCAATTGAACAGGCTGAATGTAAAAGCAAATAGTAATGTAAAATAAAAACATTGAGGACTCCAAGGAATTCCACTCAAAAGTTTAGGAGCCAAACTTTTTACTCCAAACTCGAAATGAGGGAAAAGTTGGTGATGTTAGAAAGAAGACTTATAGACCTTTAATTTGATAGGTTAATGGTCACCTAATTAATAATATACTAAGAGATATGGTCATATGAAGTTGACTAAAGTAGAATTTTATGTCAAAACTTAATATGTAAGGAAGCTTTCAACTCAACTTGTGCTAGGAGGTTCTTGTGACCTTAATTCATATCCAAATTCTTTCTCACACTAGAGAATTGACCTTTATACAAATGAAGAATATTTCGGGTCTTAACTTAGAATATTCAGGGTGTTACAAATCCAATCAATTATAAAGAGATTGTGGACAAAGTTTCAGAAGCATCGGAGAGATGGGGTATAATTTCTTCCAAGTAATTGATCATGTCATTCCATTAGTTTTCCTATTGAATAGGGTGAAAATTGATTGAATACATGTGGCACTTGAGGGAAATAACAAACAGAGACAGGAAAGTTGATTACCTAAGAAGGCATTCTCAATAAAGGGAAAGCAAAAAAAATGCTACAAGCTAGGGAAGGTTCGGACATTTATGATGTGGACAAAGAGAAAAAGGGGGACAAGATGTTAGAAGGAGCGGGTGCATGGACGATCTCATACAGACCTGAAGGCTGCATGAATATTAGCTGGCAAGCATCCTCCGTCATTGGTCTTGGTACTTGAGAAATTACCACAATGATTGTATCATCTTGTTAGTCAAATTTATTTTTACTTTGCAGGATTATCATTTCTCTAAATATTCCACAAAAATTCATTAAAAATAGACTTATAGTATTGTCATACCTTATTAGCTTTAGCACCTAAAGAAGATGAAGATCAATATGATGAATTATCCCAAAGAATAGAAATCTTTGGGAAAAACAACATCCAAATGATAACACCATAATTTCTTCCTTTGACGACATAGTTGAAACTGATCCATCAGTTGAAATCCAAAAAAATATTTATCCTTCCTCAGGATTCATCAAAGCTCTCTTCTAATATAAAACTAGAAGCAGATAAACTAACAGAGATTAAATAGAGAAGAAAATTCAACGTCATAAATATCGGAAGAAGGAATTTCTTTTCACCCTTTTCTACCTTCTAAAAGTTAAATCCAAAATATAGGCCATAAAATTGGCCAGAAGGTCACCTTCCGGTAGAAAGAAGACGTCCAAATTATTGAGTAATATTAAAGCCATAAAGGATATGCAATGTATATGACCGTCAGTGCCTTTCTTGCTATCAAAATATCCCAATTTTACTTACATCCATCCATCTCCTCTCATTTTTAGGATACCCCTACTTTCTTGCAATCTTGGAAGGTGCACAGTGTTGGTCAGCATCAATTTCATTCTCATAATTAACAAATCCAATATTTGATTTAGCAGATGGAAGGCTATTGTCGCACCCATTTACAAACTTGAACACCAAATAAGCAGCATATTCTGTCTTTGGTGACAACATTTGTGTGCCTATTGTTCCACGAATATCCAATTGATTTATAGCAACAAGATATGCCACTTTAGAGAATTTGCAAAAGCATTGCAAGAAACATTTGTAAGGAAAATTTATTTTTTAATAAAATAATTAAATGATATGTAGGGCTTTAGCTCTTTACTAGGAGTATCAGATGTGAATTTAAAAAAAAAATTACAAGATTGAGTCATACATGGTATTATTTAATTAACTTTTTATAGCAATTTTTTTTTTTTTACCATCAAAACATTGACAGGGGCATGTGCACCATCTGAGTTTGCGCCATATAAAAACCATTATTGGTAGTTAAGACATTCCTATTAAAGTCGTCTCCTTTCAAGGGCATGAACCACCTTTTCGAACTATAGGTGAACATTTACCATCTTCATAATGTACTAATTGGCCCTCATTAATCATATCATATATTATTTTCTTACTATTACTATGCTAATAGGGGGAAGCTCTTAACTTCAAAGTTGGAGTATTTGCCTTTAGTTTAAAATAAATCATTTAACATTTATTTTAAAATAATGTATATACATTAATATATCAGACAAAATTGAGCACATCATTTTCTCTAAAAGTTTTTCACATTCACTAAAGTTTTTTTTTTTTTTTTTTTTGGTTTCTCATTTGGTCTTCGATATCCGCATTAGAGCCCGACTAATTCGTATTGGAGCCGTGTAGGGCCCTATTGAGGAAGTATTTCCTACCAAGAATTTTTTATATCCAGAGTTCGACCCCAAAACCTCTAGTTTAGAGAGGAGCAACCCCATCTGCTACCCCACATTCTTGCATGGCGACATTAACTCTTAGTTGTTATATTAATCTGACGTTTTCTATCCCAATACATTATATGTGCTTATTTTCCAAGTTGAGACATTATCAGTTATGAATTCATAATAAACAGTTAGTCTATTCCACTACACAAAATAAATATGAACATAGAATACATAATGTGATTTTTGATACCAGACCAAATTGTCATAATGTCAGATTCAGTGCATATTAACATGAAGGTAATAATTATTTATAACTGTAGGCTACACATAGATGAAGGTAATATCATATTTCACATTCCAATATTTGTTTGCACTTTATATAAGACAAACATCAAATTGTCAGAGAGAGGGAGAAGTCAATATAAAGAGAAGAGGAAGGAGAGCAAACTACTTTGTTGACTAAAACCTCTCAAAGGAAATTGTATCTGCACACATGTATTATATCACCATGACATTTGTGTATTGTTAGCTTATAACAGAATAATAACTTATTGAGCTAACAACTACAGCTAACTGACTAAACTAACAGTTAAGCTAATCAGTATAATATAACTAGCATAATTAACTATAAGAATAAACACATTCTCAATGTAACCCCCCCCCCCCCTCAAGTGGGATATGAGGCCTTCATAGCCAACTTTGGCATGATGAAATTTTTTTAACACCAGTAAGAGCTTTGGTGAATAGGTTATTCAGTTGATCTGTGGTAACAATAAAATGAAGGGAAATAAGGCCATCTTGAAGCTAGTCTCGAACAAAATGACTGTCAACTTCTATATGTTTAGTTCTCTCAAGAAAATATGGATTCCTTGCAATGTGTAGCGCAGATTGACTATCACAATGTACTGCAATATATTCAACATACTTTTTCATATCTCTATCAAGTGTCTATTTTTTCTTGTAGCTACTCCATTTTTCTATGAAATATTTGGGCAAGTCAATTGTTGTCCTACCATCTCTTATTAAGAAACTCATTGAACTCATGTTACATGTATTCTCTCCCATTGTCAATACATGGACATTAGATTACTCTTTCAATATCATTCTCCACGGTATGTTTGAACTCTTTAGACTTTTTCTTTAAGAAGTAAATTCATGTGTACCTTGAGAAGTCATCAATGAATGATACCATGTATTAGTAAGCACGGATAGAAGGTTGCATTAATGGTTCAAACACATTTGCATGCACTTCCCCAATGCCTTCTTATTTAGATGCTTTGATTCTCTATAGAAAACTTGTTGGCTTTTTCATATTGACATCTAACACATATAGTGTCTCCTCTAATTTTAAACTAGAAAAACCTTTTAATTTTGACTGCTGCATTATGATTTTTATTTTGTTGTAGCTCAAATGAATAAGATGTATCAGATAACATATAAGAAGAGAAAATGCATTGCATAAGTATTTATAAGAAGAGCAACAAAATTGTAGATCAAATTAAGAATATAAAAAGAGATGAACCTGGAATCGCGGCGTCTACCCCATTTCCAAGTTTGTGGGTTATAACTATCTGAAATAACAAGCTCTCTTGGTGCTATCATTATAACCTTCTTTCCACTATGCTTATCAACAAAAAAAAACTCGCAGAGAGAAAAAAATAAAATTTTCGTCTGATTAATTTAAAGCCACACCATGTAAGATCAGAGAAAGTGCTTCCAAGTATTTATTATTTTATTTCCAAGCATATTTTCATAGTATTTAATTGAATGGTTGCTACACATTGTTCAATTTGAATAACCTAATCTTTGGAAAGCAAAACGGAATAAAAATTTATACTCAATATCTCCCCCCTACCCAACAATATAAGTACAAAATAAACATCAAGTGTGATAAGTGTGGCAATTAATGTTCTGGATAGAAAATTATAAGAGATTAGATTTTACATTTTTGTGAATATAAAAAAATACTAAGTGATAATTTCTTTTCACCTACTTGAGCTATCAGAGTATTTTGGTATCAGGAGAAGAGCTAAAGGAAGGAAAAGAGTTCAACTGAATCACCTTGCTCAAAATTAGAGCGATGCAAATAGGGTTAACTGATTCATTTTAATTATTTATAAACAGCTGAATTCACTTAATATAAGGAAAAATTTATAGTTTAGTGCCAACAAGAGCTCATACATTATTTTTTCTTATGAGTTTAAACCCTAGGATGACACCTTGTATTTTTTTTTATCTCTATACATGAGTTTTTGACTCCGTCACTATCTCGTACATGTTTTGATAAGAGGTAGAAACATATAAAGATATTAATTAAGAATTCATCTTAACCCAACACTTCCATATGGAGCATGAATTTATGTGTAAAAATTCATGATAAATGCAAAAACTAGTAGATGTGAACCCACAACATTAAAAATAACAAGTTAAAGGTTGAGATCCTAAAAAATTTAATCCATAAAGCTTAAATCTTGATATCACCTCTTGTGGGAGGTAGCAGGTATTGATAAATACTGTAGGTATGTACACACCGTCGATATTAAAATTAAAAAATAAATAGAATCATAAAAGATAACCACATCAAAATTGAGTGTTATCAGTTTGCCTCCATCAAGAAGAATGGGTGAATCACACAAACGAAAAAAGAGCTCCTTTTTGGTATTGCAAACAATAGGAAAATCAGATACATCAATTATTTCTTGATAATCGGAGGGGGGGGGGGTCAAAAAATATCCCTAAATTTCATCTGATTCAGCAACAAATTTGAACCCTTTGGATAAAATTATTGATCTCTTACTGCATCGGCTGGAGTTCTTTTTGAAATTATTTCAAATTTGGAACCTCTGACAAGCTATGAAAATAATCCGTTGGAGCAATGAAGTTGGAAGAATTCATGTCACAACTCATATAAAAATATATAACAGTTACTTTTGTTCAAAACATCATATATGAATAAATAATCAAAGGGGAAAAGATTTTAGAAATATATATTGTCAATTATAGTAATAAGTACAGATAAGCACGATAATATATTTTTCTACTGTAGTTTGACTATATAGTACATTAAAATGTTACTTTATATTAACTCATTCCTTACTCAATTAGTACTCCATCATTATCTACCGTAGTAGGATACTAAATACTGAAAAGCACGTTCACACTACATCAATTTTATTATTTAAATTATTTTAAAGAAAATAATAGAAAAGACAATATATTCGTCAACCCGAGTTTACAATAAAACTATAAATATAAAGCCTTTTGCTTCTTGGAAGAAAGTTTAAATAATTAATCTCTCATTTCATGGTCAAATACAATCCATAAAAGGAAAGAAAATAAACAATATACTTTAAATATTGTGTGCTCTAAATCCTTCATTATATAAATTTTGTAATTTACCATATTTGTATAAAGTAAAGAAGCACATCACACATTATTTGTAGAGGTCAAATTTAGATCAGTTTTCTTTTTATTCTAGGCGTAGTACTCTTTTTTTATTATTATTTTGTACAAATAATAACACATGAAAATTATATTATTTTAAAAACTTCACGTTTCTGAATAACTATAAAATGGAAGATGAGAAATATTACTAACCTTATTATTTTAAATTATCTTAATATTTAAAATCTTGAAGTCAAATAAATTTGGGAAATGAGTTAAAACCAACTCAAACATCAATAAAAAATTTTGTTATGCACTCTAATTTTTGGAGGATCATATGAACCACTTATATTATTTTAAAGTGAAATAGTTGCCCATATATATGTTGATGTGGCAGAAAGAGTGAAATACATCTTCCTCAAGAGAGTGAGAAGTTATATTCTTACTTTATATTATTTGTGTCTCTCTCTTATCAACATAATAAGAGTTATTACAATTATACTTGTAATGACCAGTTCCGGTTGTTATAGAAAAGCCAACGGAGAAAAATTATGGACCGGAAAACTTTTTCGTAGTAACTTGAGATTTCCCAACCTAGTTCAGATTTGGATGAAATCGGAGTCTGTGAGGTCTAGGGAAATTTGGTAGCAATTGGGTGATATAATTATGAATTCAATCATATTAGTAGATAGTTAAGACGTTAAGTAACCCGTATGACTTTACGAAATTGAATTCGGGTGAGTAGAACTCCCAGAATTGATCTTAGCTTGAGCGGGTAGTTTCTGAGTGTCGTGGTTGAAGGTGTGTTGTGAAATCAGATCTTGGAATTATCAATTTTGCTCACTATTTGCGTTCAAGCTGCTGAGGCAAGATTTCTGCTGCCAGGGCGGGGCCGCTATGGAGGGGTGAGTGTCGCCATGGCGGGGCAGACGCGACTTAAAGTCGAAAAATAAACCCCAAAAATGTTTTATTCTGCAATTTTTGAACTTGAGAGCTAAGGAACAAATCCAAGGGTTTTCTTAACAGTTTTTCACCATTCTTGAGGCTAAAGGTAAGATTTTAACTCCCTGAATCCGTTTTTCGATCCGTAGAATGTAATCTAATGGGTAATTATCGATGGGGAAGGGTTTTGATCTAGAAATTATGGTAAAGAAAGCCTTAATCTGGGTATGGGGATCATGGGTATGATCTAGGGTTGATAGAATTGTTAGTAATTTGGGTAATTATTTATTATTTAGTGATTCACGTGTTATATTAATTGTTTGTAGACCAAGAACAAGCGAAACAAATTCGGAAAGGGAAGAATCAAGTTTCTTAGGGGATTCAAACTTGTTTCAAGGTAGGTGATGGTTGTGATTTCATGTTGCGTGATGTATGTTTGTTCTTGCTTCAATATAATATGTGTATGTATGCGAATGTTGCATTATTGATCACACTATTCATAAATGAGGATGATTGAATAATTGTTTGCCATGAAATCATGACTTGAGTGTATAATTATGAGAAAATACTTGTGATTGGGATTGTGGCTTGTTGAATGGATCGGATGTTGCGTTCTGACATACTAACATGGATCGATTGCCATGTTTCCGCATAAATATGGGATCTATTGCCACGTTCCGGCATAAATATTCGATCGGGTACCATATTTCGGTATGCTAACTATTTAGGGTTTGGGTTCTATGAGAGGACCAATGAGTTGATAAAACTGTGTATCTTGAAAAATGTGAAATTGTTCATTGTTCTTAATGATGATGATATTGTATATGTTCGGTGTATATATGTTACTATATTGTTGTAATAACTTATATATGTTGCACTTAGTGGGATAGCCGCATTATCTTACCAGTACATTGTAGTTGTGTACTGATACTGCACTTACTCTTTTTTGGTTGAGTACAGGGCATCTTCAGGCGGCTATTGACACACCTCACTTAGAAGATCAATGATCATTCGAATTCAAAGGTGAGCTAGTTCTTTTGGGCTGTCATGAGTTCTCTTTCTATCTAGGTCCACATTTCGGACTTAGACTTTCTAGTTAGTTATTAGTATATTAGTTTGGGGTTGTAACCTTTCTTGTTATACTTATGGATCTTGTTAGATGTTTTGGTACATTGACTTTCAGGTTCTAGACGTATTTCTTCCACATTCGTTTAGTTGTTAGACTATTGATTTGGAGTTTATAGGAACTATATTTCTTTTCCTTAGCATTTAACCTGCTTTTATATCTTTAAATGCCTTAGTTGTTTGGTTCTTGGTTAGCGAATTAGTATTAATGGTTCTCCCATCGAAGGGTTAGTATGGGTTCCAATCATGACAGTCTGGGTCGTAACAAAATTGGTATCAGAGCTTTGGTTCGTTGATCTTGATATACAAAAATGAGTCTAGTAGAGTCTTGCAGAATGATACGGAGACGTCTATACTTTTGTTCGAGAGGCTATAGGGCTTTAGGAAATCTCTCTATTTTATCATCTTCTTTCATGCTATAACTTGATTCCAATTGGTATTTGGCGATTCAAATTGGCATCGAACCTCTTTCACTCTTCTATCCGCAGATGGTGAATACTAGATTCAACGGCATCAAACCCATAGCTCCCGTCAATGCTCCAGCTGAGGAATTTGTAGTGAGAGGTCGCATTCGAGGCAAGGGTAGAGGAAGAGCTAGGGGTAGAGGTCGAGGAAGGGCAACTCCTACTAGGGATGGAGCACTAGTTAGAGATGTTCCCTGCAGAAATAAAGCTTCTCTTGCTCATCATTAAGAGGTAGAGGAAAACATAGAGGTTGAGGATGAGGAGAATATTGGGCCAGGTATTCCTCCTTTGGACCCAGTGTTAGCTTAGCAGATCATGTCATTCTTGAAAGGGGTGGTCGGTCCTGGAATACATCCCTCTATTCAAGAAACTCAAGCTCCTGCCAATCCTACTATTGCTATCACTGTCCCCAAGGTAGGAAGGAATGTAGGTAATGATGTTTTCTTCCATCCTTTATTGGGTCTTGTTATGACTGGTAGTGACCATGAAATATTGACTAAGTTCTTGAAGTTAAAGCCGCTTGTGGTCCATGGTTCTGAGAGTAAGGATGCATATGAATTCATCCTAGATTGCTATAAAAGGCTTCATAAGTTGGGAATTGTCCATCAGCATGTTGAGTTTGTGACTTTTCAACTTCAAGCTAAGGCTAAGCAATGGTGGAGAGCTTATGTGAAATGCAGACCTTCAGATTTACCTCCACTTACTTAGACCCAATTTCATGCTCTATTTTTAGAGAAATATGTGCCTAGGACCTTGAGGGATCGCAAGTAGGATGAGTTCATGGCTTTGGAGCAAGGTGGTATGTGTGTGGTAGCTTATGAGGCCAAGTTCCATGTTGTGTCTAGATATGCTACTCAATTGGTGACTACTAACGAGGAGAGGATCTGTTTATTTATTAGGGGACTAAACTCTGAGTTGCAGGTATTAGCTATTCATATGACCTCTGCAAGGAGGAGCTTTAATGAGGTAATAGACTTTGTTAAGAAAGTAGAGGGGTAAGACGAGACGGTCAGGCTAAGGCATTGTCTAAACGGGCCAAGAACTTAGGTAGCTTTCAAGGTTCTTATTCCAAGGGTCAGGGAGGCCAACACTTGCAGCCCGGCCAATTTAGTTCGCTATGCCCTCTTCTACAGGTAATTACTCCGGAACTCCACCTCAGAATTTGATTCAGGATAGTTAGGGAGCCGTACCTTTGGTAGGCAGCAGGCCATCTTTTAATCGTACATATTACAAATATGGAGAAACTGGGCATATGAGGAGTGATTATCCCCACCTGCGCATGTTGAATTCCACGCAGCAGCAGACTAGAGCAATGATACCCGCGGTAAATGGTAATAATGGCCAAAAGCGTCCACAAGGTGGGTTAGGATAGAATCAGCGAGGCCGTGGAGGTAGGGAAAATGGCAATGCAGACAGAGGTACAGTGCAGCTAGGCAAGAAAGTCGCCCGTCAATATGGCAGGGCTCAGTGTTATGCCTTTCTGAGCAAGACGAGGTAGAGGCGTCTGACACAGTGATCATGGGTACTATTCTTGTCTGTGACCGAATGGCTAATGTGTTAGTTGATCCGGGTTCTACTTATTCTTATGTATCCGTGCTATTTGCCTCAGAATTTGCTATGATTTGTGATATACTTTATGCCCCCATCCATGTTTCTACCTAGTTGGAAAGTATGTCATAGTCACCCATGTCTATCGTGCTTGTCCTTTTTTGTTTATGGGCTTTCAGACTTGGGATGATTTGGTGATTTTGGATTTGACTGACTTTGATATAGTCTTAGACATGACTTGGTTGTTCTGCTATTATGGTGTGCTTAATTGTAATACTAAGTTTGTAACTCTAGAAATTCGGGAAGGGAAAAGTTAGAGTGGGAAGGGTGTACAAGCCTAAACAAACTAAGGTCATATCCTCTATACAGGCTAGAAAACTGGTAGGAAAGGATTGTTTAGCTTATTTGTCTCATATTCGGGATATGGAAGTTGAGTCTCCATCTATTGAGTCTATTCTTATGGTATCAAAATTTAGAAAAGTGTTTCCTTTGGATTTGCCTAGTATGCCTCCGGAAAGGGATATAGATTTCTGCATTGATTTAGAACCTAGTACCTGATGAGTCCACAGATTAGACTTATTTAAGGCTATATTTTAATAGAAATTATGTCCTCAAATGCCTATTTTATCTCAATATCTGATGAAAATTCTTAAGTTTCAGGTATTTGAAGATTGAAGGAAAGCATGGACACTACTTCGCAAAAAGAAACGAAAAAGCTATAAAGAATGAGAAGATGAAGGCCTGATGATCGCCAAGTCCACTTGGCGAATTGTCGAAGGGTCTCACTTCACCTTTTGTTCTAGTGTGCTGAGCCTAAAGGAAAGGATCAAGTCGGCGGAACAAGGAAGCAGTCAACGCATCACCAAGAAATTCCGCAAAGTAGTACTATATCACTCAATGACCCAGAGCACGGTGTTGTCGAAGGATGGTGCAAGAAGGCGTTGAACTACACTAAAGGGCGAATCGCCGAGTTGATTGGTTATACTAACTAATGTCGCCGAATGATCCGTCACAGCATAGATTTTTTAAAACTATAAATACTCATTGAGAGTTATAGAGAATATATAATTAGACAATATCAGATTCTTAATATAATTTTTAGTACTTCTATTTTTGCTCTGAGTTTGGAGAGGGTTTTGGAAACTTGAAGAAGAAGAGGGTTTCATCTCCAAGGATTTGGACATGGGTCTCTTGGATTCTTTATCCTTGGCTTGTAACAAGACCAAAATCTTCATACCTATTTGAATGCAAACTCATTTAGGTATAAATTTCTATTTCTTTGTGTGTGGCTAAAAACCCCCATTCTTGGGGTGTGATTTAGCAAATATGTGTTGAGATTACCACTCAGCTCGAGAGAGTGAGTGGGGTAAGGCGTAGACTGGACTTCATGCGGCAAATGGGTGTCCGAGAGGAATCCATTTGAAACGGGGTAAGTTCCCTGAGAGGGAACTTATTTCCATCTAAAGCTCAGTCTAGTCACTATTATCTTGCAAATTTCCTATCGAAAGCCTGTACCCAACAATTGAAATCAACATATATTGCGGTCACACCCTAAGAATCCCCTCCCATTTATATAACTCTTATTAATTTTACTATTTTTGCTATCCTTGTGACAAAACCCCCAAATCGATATTTGACACTTTTGTGTCCCCCCCTTTTTTTTTTTATTTACAATGTTTTTAGTCGTTAATATTTTAGCTACGACTAGTTAAAACATAATTTTATTTTTCTATTAATTCTTGAAACCACTCCCTTGGGACTTGACCCGAACCCTTGGTTGGGTAATTATACTAATGCACGATCGTAGACACTTGCATTGGAAGTTGTGTCATTGATTACGCAAACACCAAAATGGCGCCATTGCTAGGGAGTGGTGTTATTTGAGAATTCTTAGATTAGTATAATCTTTGTTCTTATTAGTTGTAGTCTACTCACCTAATTTTTAGTTTTGTTTGTGTGTTGTGGGAATATTTTAGAAAGCATAAGTGTAAGTGGTAGCAATGGTAGCCAGGTGGGCCACCAAGACGACATCGAAAATCTCAACAATGTTCAAGAGCCCAACATCAATGGGCCCCACCTCATGGGAGGTGTGGGAGCCATCCGCTTACCTCCAGCCAAGGAAAATGCAGTGTTCCACATAATGAGCACCATGTTGCAACTCTTGCAACTAAAGAGACTTTTCACTGGACTGGCTTATAAAGATCCTCACGAGCATCTTCAAAACTTTGTAGATGTGTGTGGACTATTCTCGTTCAAAAACATCTCTCAGGAGTCAGTCCGGCTAAGACTATTCCCTTTCTCGTTGATGGGAGAGACTTGCAAGTGGCTAGCTGAGCTACCATGTGAATCTATCACTTCTTAGGAGGAGTTGGTGACCGCATTTCAAGTGTGATTTTTCCCTCCATCAAATATGATGTGGTTGCGGGATAGCATCAAGAGCTTTAGACATCTAGAAGGACAGCTTATGCACGAAACTTGGCGAAGGTTCAAAAAGTTGGTGCTACAATGCCCAACCCACGATTTACCGGACAGCGTGCTCCGCTGTTAGGATTCTCACGTGAGACACAGATCCTATTTCATTAGGCGAAGTTAGTAATCATTTGGCGCTCCTCCGAGTGATTGGGCAAGCCTGACACACACCGCCGAATGGGCGGTAACTGAATGATTTTTGCAAGCAACAGGTTTAAAAGTTCTACTTCATTCAGTTCCTCTCAAAAAAAAAAAAATCCATCCCATCAAACTCACACCTGCACTTTAGTTTTATATTTCTCGCAATTTTAGAGTATTTTAACTGTTGGATTGTGCTCAAATTTGGATCACATTGCCGCCTAGCACGTCAGTACTATCTAAATAGGCACCAAAGGTTGGTAATCAAACCCCTCAGTTCTTTTATCAAAAATTTGTACTCATTTGCATAATGATTGATAGTATAAAATCTCTGCTGAATCTCTAAGTCGATGGGATCACATGCATTATCAATTATTATTCGGTAATATTTGTGAAATTGGTGGAATCCCACTCGACTGTGCATTTAGGTTAAATTATTTTGCTATGAGAGTGCTAAAATTGTGTTGGGTCTTCATTGAATTTGTGTTGTACAAGCTTAAATTGTGTTATCAAGGGTTGCGGGGTTGAATTTGAAAGAAATGGGTTGAAAATAGACACGTAGGGTAGTTCGGTGAGCTATCGAGTTCGCCGAACTACTCGGCGATTTGCCTAACATCCTCATTTCGCCTTTAACTGCATGTATTGATTGATTTGTTACCTTCAGCGGTAAGTATGATGTTGCCAAGCACATTCAACGACTCGTCGAAAGCCTACTTATCCACCCCTTTGTCTGCACCCTTGTACCATCTATGCATCAATTTCAGTCAAACTGCCTTCTGCACCCAGGACTACCCTGCCCCTGTTTAAATGTTGCCTAATTTTGTCTCAAAGTCTTTTTACATAAATGGCTAGATCTAAGGTCGCAGGGAGAGATACGCCACCCCAACATGTAAGAGCACAATATTTTAAAAGAGACAAGAAGATAGCAGAACTGGCAAAAGAGAGGAAAGAAAGTAAGAAAGCGAGCTCCAGCAGAAGGGTCCCCATTGATCCCACTATTCCTTCATGGAAAAGTGTAGTCTACACAACTATAAACTTTTTTTTTTTTGGCGAGCCATGACATGGACAAAATGGTTGCTACTAACATCGCTGCAGAAGCTAGGACCAACAAACACAATGAGAACCAGGATGACAATCCGAGGACCATTGTCGAATTTTAGGCTAATGCATTAGGCCACAATGCCTCGACAGATGGAGCAACCGCCTAGCCAGGATCACTTCTTTATCTCCTTATTTGTATTACTTATTTTTTCTTTTGGGTATTGTTAATTGCACTTGATGACAAATGTGTTTTTATTTATGGTGGGGTGAGGCTCACCTTTTGTGTGCTATTTGTGTTTGTGTTTTGTACATATATTTGGGTTGTTCTGTTTTTTAATTATATGAAATACTGCTTTTTGTGGATGTTTGAGTTCATGGCTCTCTTTTGTTTTAAATTACAAAAACGATTTTGACCTTTTCAAAAAATTTTGAATTTTTCACACATTTTTTCCACCTCTCGTGTATTGAAAGTGGCTGTTCTTTCGCAAAATTTAAGTCTCAATCCCGATCAATACTGATGACTTAAATAGTGCTATCAATTGAACGAACATTAATGTGCGGCTACGACGAGACCAAATGAAGTTGCATAGACAATATGTGAACTCTTTGCATCCCGTTGTGATTAGCCATTTATCAAATTGATTCTCTTGTAATGACTGTTGCACACAAGCGAGAGTGTGTAGTGTTGTTTGAATTAAGTGTCAATGCCTTGCGTGATTAGCTAACTTTGAACCATGCATGAATAAACCCAGAATTTTTTACGTTAGTCTAATTGATTTAGAAAGGTGTGCTCTTTAAATTATCTTAGGCAACTTTAAAGAGTGTGAGCCGAATTTGACATATACCTCTTTTGTGGCCTACCCGTGAGCGTGTGAAACTCTTTTGAACACCCCTTGAGCCTTACCTTTCTTTGAAAGAACCTTGATGAACCTTAGACCTTACTTGACCCACTACCTATAATCCTCTTGCTTTGTGGTTTAGTGAAAGGCCAAAAGCCTAAGTTGGGGGTGTGGTGAAAAGGAAAAGGAGAAGTCAAGAAGTGCAAGAAAAGTCTCCTTTAACCCATGGTGTTGCAAGACAAAATGGAAACCCTCCAAAAAAAAGAAAAAGGAAGAAGCAGTGGAATAAAAAGTGCAAAAGGAATTGGGTTTTCAAGCAATACATAGAGAGTGAATAAAAGGATGACTTAGAAGTACTAGAAGAAAAAGTGATAATGGAAAGGAGGACGTTTTGATAACACCACATCTCAAGAGGATGAAGAAGTCACTGAGCCTAAATGACCATACCTTTGCATTCAACCCTATTTCAAGCCTTGAAAAGACTTTTTTGATCTTGAGTATGCCAAATCGAAAGTCGATTAGAAAATAAGGGCAAACCTATGGGTGAAAACATACATTGTGTTCCTCTTTTTGAGTATGAGCGTTG
The DNA here is from genome assembly GCA_037074985.1 of Solanum bulbocastanum. Classification (NCBI taxonomy): domain Eukaryota; kingdom Viridiplantae; phylum Streptophyta; class Magnoliopsida; order Solanales; family Solanaceae; genus Solanum; species Solanum bulbocastanum. The sequence goes on along the minus strand of CM073606.1, from coordinate 42,753,722 downwards.
CATCTGATTCTTGATCTTAAAGTGATTAACCTCTATGTGTGAACATGGAATCATTCTTTATGTGAGGGCCTTTAGATACTTTTTGTTGAGCTTGAACTTGCACAAGTAGTAAGTATTACGAGCATGAGAATCTTAGGTAATGGTATGTCACAACTTGAATCTTTGAGTACACTATTGATCTTTGTATGAGTAACTTGAGTCTTGTTGTGTACATTCATGATTGAGTCTTGGGTAGCACTATTTGAGACACCCTTTGTGATCAACTGAACTCGAATTTGCTTGAGGACAAGCAAAAGTTTAAGTTGGGGGTGTTGATGAGTCAACAAATTGGACTCATTTAAGGCTATATTTTAATAAAAATTGTGTCCTCAAATGCCTATTTTATCAATATATCAAATGAAAACCCTTAAGTTTCAGGTATTTGAAGATTGAAGGAAAGCATGGATACTACTTCGCAAAAAGGAACGAAAAAGCTAAAAAGAACGAGAAAATGAAGGCCTGAGGATCGCCGAGTCCACTTGGTGAAGTGCCGAAGGGTCTTACTTCACCTTTTGTTCTAGTGTGTTGAGCCTAAAGAAAAGGACCAAGTTGGCGAAATAAGAGAACAGTCGATACATCGCCAAGAAGTTCTGCGAAGCAATACTATATCGCCCAATGACCTAAAGCACGATGATGCCGAAGGATGGTGCAAGAAGCAGATGAACTACACTAAAAGGCGAATCGCAAAGTTGATCGGCGATTCCAACTAATGTCGCCAAATGATCCATCGCAGCACAGATTTTTGAAAACTATAAATACTCGTCGAGAGTTATAGAGAATATATAATTTGACAATATCATATTCTTAATATAATTTTTAGTACTTTTATTTTTGCTCTGAGTTTGGAGAGGGTTTTGGAAACTTGAAGAAGAAGAGGGTTTCATCTCCAAGGATTTAGACTTGGGTCTCTTGGATTCTTCATCCTTGGCCTATAACAAGACTTAAATCTTTATACCCATTTGAATGCAAGCTCATTTAGGTAAAAATTTCTATTTCTTGATGTGTGGCTAAAAACCCCCATTCTTGGGGTGTGATTTAGCAAATATATGTTGTGATTATTGTTGGATTTTGCTTGACGATAGGTTAGAAATACGTTAATTTGTGATTTCACCTAGTATTTGTGGTTTAATTTAATGGGTTTGTAGTTGTAAATACAAAATCACATATGTGTTTTTTGTTTGTGAGAGAGAGAGGTCGTGAAACCAAGATCGCTAGACGATGGCCTAAGGAGTGAGTCGACATAAGGTTCAGCCCGAGAGGGTGTGCCCTAGTCCCATATCCTAACACTCAGCTCGAGAGAGTGAGTGGGGTAAGGCATAGGTTGGCCTTCATGTGGCAAATGGGTGTCCGAGAAGAACCTATTTGAAACGGGGTAAGTTGCCCGAGAGGGAACTTATTTCCATCTAAAGCTTAGCCTAGTCACTATTATCTTGCAAATTTCCTATCGAAAGCATGTACCCAACGATTTAAATCAACATATATTGCGGTCACACCCTAAGAGTTCCCTCTCATTTATAGAATTCTTATTAATTTTACTGTTTTTGCTATCCTTGTGACCAAACCCCTAAATAAATATTTGACACTTTTGTTTCCCCCCCTCCCCCTTTTTTTTATTTACAATGTTTTTAGTTGTTAATATTTTTAACTACGACTAGTTAGAACGTAATTTTATTTTTCTATTAATTCTCAAAACCACTCCCTTGGGACTCGACCCCAACCCTTGGTTGGGTTATTATACTATTGCACGATCGTAGACACTTGCCTTGGAAGTTGTGTCATTGATTACGCAAACATTTGTACCCGCCCCATTTCTATCCCTCCATATTGCATGGCCCTGGCAGAGTTAAGGGAGCTTAAGGCTCAAATCCAAGAGCTTCTTGATAAAGGATTTATCTGTCCTAGTGCTTCCCCGTGGGGTGCCCTAGTTTTGTTTGTTAAGAAAAGAGATGGTAGTACAAGGATGTGTATAGATTATCAGCAATTGAATAGGGTCACTGGCCATTCAAAACAAGTACCCATTGCCTCGGATAAATGATCTTTTTGACCAATTGCAAGGTGCATAAGTCTTCTCTAAAATTGATCTAAGGTCTGGTTACCATCCATTAAAAATTAGGCTTAAGGATGTGCCCAAGACGGTGTTTAGAACCCACTATGGGCACTATGAGTTCCTAGTTATGTCTTTTGGTTTAACTAATCCGTCTGCAGCTTTCATGAGTTTAATGAATTGGGTGTTCAAGCCATTTCTTTATTCATTCATCATAGTCTTTATTGATGATATTTTGGTCTATTCGAAAAGTGAGGAAGATCATGCCGACCATTTTCGTATTGTTCTGGGTGTTCTTAGGAAATAAAGGTTGTATGCAAAATTTTCTAAGTATGAATTTTGATTGACTTCGGTCGCATTCTTGGGGCATGTAGTTTCAAAAGAAGGGGTAATAGTGGATCCTCAAAAGATTGAGGCGGTTAAAAATTGGGTTCGGCCTAGCTCTATGACGGAAGTTAGGAGTTTTGTGAGGCTCGCTAGCTACTACTATCGATTTGTGAAAAACTTTTATTTTATCGCCACTCACTTGACTAATTTTACCAAAAGGAGATAACATTTGAATGGACTGAAAAATGTGAGGAGAGCTTCCAAAAGCTCAAAACTCTTTTAACAACCGCACATATTCTAGCATTACCGATTGAGGGTAAGGATTTTATTGTTTATTGTGATGCTTCACATTCTTGTTTGGGTGTTGAGTTGATGCAGGATAAGAGTGTTATAGCTTATGCATCATGTCAATTGATGGTGTGTGAGAGGTCATCTAACACATGATTTGGAGTTGGCAGCGGTAGTGTTTGCTCTTAAGATTTGGCGGCATAACCTCTATGGTGTTAAGTGTGAGGTGTTTACAAATCATCGTAGTTTGCAACATGTGTTCACTCAAAAGGATTTGAATTTAAGACAGAGAAGGTGGATGGAGTTACTCAAGGATTATGATGTGACCATTCAATACCATTCGGGTAAGGCTAATATAGTGGAAGATAGTTTGAGTCGAAAGGCGGTATGGTTAGTTTAGCTTGCTTGAGTGCAACTAAGAAACCTTTGGCTAAGCAAATTTAGACCTTGGAGTCTAAATTCATGCAATTGGGCATCTCAGAAAGAGGTGGGGTGTTATCTAGCATTGAAGTAAGAGCCACGTTCATTGAGGAGATCAAAACCAAACAGTTTAAGGATTAAAATCTGAATGAACTTAAGTAAAAGACTGTGATTGGTAAGGCACAAGAGACCACTCTTCATGCGTAAGGTGTGCTCAGTTTTAAAAGAAGGATTTTTGTTCCTCGAGTGGATGACTTGATTCAGAAATTATTAACAGAATCCCATGGTTCACGATATTCCATTCATTCGAGTGTGACCAAGATGTACTGAGATTTAAAGAAAATTTATTGGTTGCCAGGCATGGAGAAGGATATAGCGGAGTTTGTGGATAAGTGTAAAAATTTCCAACAAGTAAGTATGAACATCAAAGGCCTACAGATTTGCTTCAAAGAATGTCAATTCTGGAATGGAAGTGGGAAAGGATAATTGTGGATTTTGTGGTTGGTCTTCCTAAGACTTTGGGGAAATTTGATTCTATTTGGGTAGTGGTTGACAGATTGACTAAGTCAGCCCATTTTATTCTGGTAAGAATATATTATAATGAAGAACAATTGGCTAAGGTTTATGTGAAAGAAATAGTGAGGTTGCATGGGCTGCCCCTTTCTATCATCTCAAACCATGGTACTCAATTCACATCTAAGTTTTGGAGGGAGTTACATGATGAATTAGGCACGAAAGTCACTTTTAGTACCACCTTCCATCCACAAACGGACGGGCTGTCAGAGAGGACTATTCAAGTGTTAGAAGACATGTTGAAGACATGTGTGATTGATTTTGGTGGGCATTGGGATAAGTTCTTACCTTTGTGTGAGTTATCCTATAATAATAGCTATCACTCCAGCGTTGATATGGCACCGTTTAACGCATTATATGGGAGGGTATGCAGATCACCCATAGGATGGTTCGAGGCTGGAGATGTGAAATCTTTGGGGGTTGATTTAGTGAAGGATGCTCAAAATAAGGTGAGGAGTATTCAAACTAAACTTTTAGAAGAAGTATGTAGATCATAAGGTGAGAGACATGACATTTCAAATTGGTGAGAATGTTCTTCTTAAAGTATCACTCATGAAAGGGGTAATAAGATTTGACAAGAAGATCAAGCTAAGTCCGCGATACATTGTTCCCTTCGAGACTCTTAAATGTGTGGGACCAATAGCATATAGGTTAGCTCTACCTCCTAATCTATCAGGTGTTCATCCAGTATTTCATGTGTCCATGTTGAAGAGATATTATGGTGATAAAGATTACCTCATAATATGGGACTCAGTTGTGTTAGACAAAGACCTCCAATATGAGGAGGAATCGATTGTAATTCTTGATCGTGATGTGCGTAAGCTGAGAACCAAGGAAATTAAGTTCGTGAAGGTTCAATGAAAGCATCGTCTAGTTGTGGAAGCTACTTGGGAAACTGAGAAGGAAATGTGAGACAAGTATCCCAGTTGTTCGTCGATTTAGGTACGACACCATTCCTTCTCTAGCCTATTTTTCCTAAGCTTGTCACTCAGGGACGAGTGATAGGTAAATTGGTATCTATTGCAACAATCTGTTTCCATCGTTATAGAAAAGCCAATGAGGAAAAAATTTGGGCCTGAAAACTTTTTCGTAGTAACTTGAGATTTCCCAACCTAGTCCAAATTTGGATGAAATCGGAGTCTGTGAGGTCTAGGGAAATCTGGTAGTTATTGGGTGATCTATTTATGAATTTGATCATACTAGTAGATAGCAAAGACGCTAAGGAACCCGTACGACTTTACAAAATTGAATTTTGGCAAGTAGAACTCCTGAAATTGATCTTGCATGAGCGGGTAGTTTTTGAGTGTCGTGGTTGAAGGTGTGTTATGAAATGGAGTTTGGGAATTATTAATTTTGCTCATTATTTCCATGCAAGCCACTGAGGCGGGATTTCTGCCGCCAAGGCGATGTCGCTGTGGCAGGGTGAGTGTAGCCATGGTGGGGTAGACGCAACTTAAAGTCGAAAATAAACCCCAAAAACATTTTATTCTGCAATTTTAGAACTTGAGAGCTAAGGAACGAACCCAGGGGTTTTCTTGACAATTTTTCACCATTCTTAAGGCTAAAGCTAAGATTTTAACTCCTCAAATCCATTTTTTGATTTGTAGAATGTAATCTAATGGGTAATTATCGATGGGGAAGGGTTTTGATCTGGAAATTATGGTGAAAAAAGCCCTAATCTAGGTATGGGGATCATGGGTATGATCATGGGTTGAAGGAATTGTTAGTACTTCGGGTAGTTAGTTATTATTTATTGATTCCCATGTTATATTAATTGTTTGTAGACCAAGAACAAGCAGAACAAATCCAAAAAGGGAAGAATCAAGTTTCTTAGGGGATTCAAGCGTATTTTGAGGTAGGTGATGGTTGTGATTTCATGTTGTGTGATGTATGTTTGTTCTTACTTCATTATAATACATATATGTATGTGAATGTTGCATTATTGATCACACTATTCATAAATGAGGATGATTGAATAATTGTTTACCATGAAATCATGACTGGATTGTATGATTATCAGAAAATACTTGTGATTGTGATTGTGGCTTATTGAATGGATCGAGTGTTGCATTCCGACACACTAACTTGGATCGGTTTCCACGTTTCGGCATAAATATGGGATCGGTTGCCACATTCCGAAATAAACATTCGATCGGGTACCACATTTCGGTATGCTAACTGTTTGGGTTTGGGTTCCATGAGAGGACCAATGCATTGATAAAACTATGTATCTTGAAAAATGTGAAATTTTTCATTGTTCTTAATGATGATGATAATGTATATGTTCGATGTATGCCTGTTGTTATATTATTGTATTGACTTATGTATGTTGCACTTAGTGGGATAGCCGCATGATCTAACTAGTATATTGTGGTTGTGTACTGATACTGCACTTGCTCTTTCTTTGTTGAGTACAGGGCATCTTCATGCTGCTATTGACAAACCTTGCTTAGAAGATCAGTGATCGTTCGAATTCAAAGGTGAGCCAGTTCTTCTGGGCTACCATGAGTTTTCTTTCTGTCTATGTCCACATTTTAGAGTTAGACTTTCTAGTTAGTTATTAGTACATTAGTTTGAGGTTGTAACCCTTCTTGTCAGATGTTTTGGTACATTGACCTTCAGGTTCTAGGCGTATTTCTTCTGCATTTGTTTAGTTGTTAGACTATTGATTTGGAGTTTATGGGAACTCTATTTCTTTTCCTTAGAATTTAACTTGCTTTCATATCTTCAAATGCCTTAGTTGTTTGGTTATTGGTTAGCTAATTAGTATTAATGGATCTCCCACCGGAGAGTTAGTGTGGGTGTCAATCATGACTGTCTGGGTCGTGACAACACTTCTCGAGCTCAGCTTCAAAACAGATACTTTTTGGGAACTACATATTAAAGCATATCCACCTTAAAACACAGACCAAAACGGATACTTCGCCCACAAATGGACAAAGTATTCCAAACATATGTTAACTCCGTCTGTTCACCCCAAAATACATCAGAAATATATTAAGATAGTTCACTCAGAAATGGGTGTACTACAATTTTTTAAATTAAATCTTCACGTAAAACTACATCTCTTCTTCAACAATAAATTTGGGTTATTCACTTCACATTTTCTCAATCCTCTCTTATCTTCTAATAATATTTTACTATGGTCTTAAAAAATTGATAGTCATGTCTCAGAAATTCGGAAGGTCCATACATTCAATTGAACAGGATGTATGTAAATGCAAATAGTAATGTAAATTAAAACATTGAGGACTCCAAGGAATTCTAGTCAAAAGTTTAGGAGCCAAACTTTACTCCTAACTCAAAATGAGTAAAAGTTGGTGATGTTAGAAAGAGGACTCATAGACCTTTAATTTGATAGGTTAATGGTCACCTAATTTATTATATGCTGAGAGATATGGTCATTTGAAGTTGACTAAAGTAGAATTTTATGTCAAAACTTAATATGTAAGGAAGCTTTCAACTCAACTTGTGCTTGGGGGTTCTAGTGACCTTAAGTCATATCCAAATTCGTTCTCACACTAAAGAATTAACCTTTATACAAATGAAGAATAGTTCGGGTATTAACTTAGAAATATTCGGGGTGTTACAAATCCAATCAAGCATAAAGAGATTGTGGACAAAGTTTGAGAAGCGTCGGAGAGATGGGGTATAATCTCTTCCAAGTATTTGATCATGTTATTCCATTAGTTTTCCTATTGTATATTGTGAAAATTGATTGAATACATGTGGAACTTGAGGGAAATAACAAAAAGAGCTAGGAAAGTTGGTTATCTGAGAAGGCATTCTCGATAAAGGGAAAGCAAAAAAAAAGTTACAAGCTAGGGAAGGTTCAGACGCTTATGACATGGACAAAGAGACAAAGGGGGACAAGATGTTAGAAGGAGCAGGTGCGTGGACGATCTCATACAGACCTGAAGGCTGCAGGAATATTAGCTAGAATCAGCCAAGCATCCTCCGTCATTGGTCATTGGTCTTGGTACTTGAGAAATTACCACAATGATTGTATGATCTTGTTAGTCAAATTTATTTTTACTTTACAAGATTGTGATTTCTCTGAATATTCCACAGAAATTCATTAATAATATTGACTTATAGTATTGTCATACCTTATTAGCTTTAGCACCTAAAGAAGAAGAAGATCAATATGCTGAATTATCCCAAAGAATAGAAATTTTTCTGAAAAACAGCATCCAAATGATAAACACCATATTTTCTTCCTTTGACGACATAGTTGAAACTGATCCATCAGTTGAAATGCAAAAAAATATTTCTCCTTCCTCAGGATTCATCAAAGCTCTCTTCTAATATAAAACTAGAAGCACATAAACTTACAGAGATTAAATAGAGAAGAAAATCTAACATCATAAATATCAGAAGAAGGAATTTCTCTTCACCTTTTTCTACCTTCTAAACGTTAAATCTAAAATATAGGCCACAAAATTGGCCAAAAGGTAACCTTCCGGTAGAAAGATGGTGTCCAAATTATTAAGTAATATTAAAGCCTTAAAGAATATGCAATGTATATGAATTGTTTGTAGTAAATTGCAAACATTGAAATAGTAATCAAAATAAGAATTCCAAGATTTCTTGTTCAAAACATGTAAAACTTAAATTCCCATACCCACTTCTCATTTTGGACGAAACTCAACTCCTTCAACAATGAGTCCAATTTTGTAGAATTGATTCTTCTCAGACAATCTTGCTTCAGCAGGACCGTCAGTGCCTTTCTTGCTATCAAAATTCCCAATTTTACTTGCATCCATCCATCTCCTCTCATTTTTGGGATACCCCTACTTTCTTGCAATCTTGGAAGGTGCACAGTGTTGGTCAGCATCAATTTCATTCTCATAATTAATAAACCCAATATTTGATTTAGCAGATGGAAGGCTATTGTCGCACCCATTTACAAACTTGAACACCAAATAAGCAGCATATTCTGTCTTTAGTGACAACATTTCTGTGCCTATTGTTCCACGAATATCCAATTGATTTATAGCAATAAGATATGCCACTTGAGAGAATCTGCAAAAGCATTGCAAGAAACATTTGTAAGGAAAATTTATTGTTTAAAAAAATAATAAAATGATATGTAGGGCTTTAGTTATTTAGTAGGTGTATCAAAGGCGAATTTTAAAAAAAAATTATGAGATTGAGTCATACACGGTATTATCTAATTAACTTTTTGTAGCAATTTTTTATTTTTACCATCAAAACATTGACAGGAGCCTGCGCACCATCTGAGTTTGCACCATATAAAAACCATTATTGGTAGTTAAGACATTCCAATTAAAGGCATCTCCTTTCAAGGGCATGAACCACCTTTTCTAAAGTACAAGTGAATATTTACCATCTTTGTAATGTGCTAATTGACCCTCATTAATCATATCATATATTATTTTTTTACTATACTTTGCTAATAGGGGGAAGCTCTTAACTTCAAAGTTGGAGTATTAGCCTTTAGTTTAAAATAAACCATTTAACATTTTTTTTTAAAATAATGTATATACATTAATAGATCAGACAAAATTGAGCACATCATTTTCTCTACAACATTTTCACATTCGCTAAAGTTCTTTTTTTTTTTTTTTCTTTTGTTTCTCATTTGCTCTTTGATATTCGCATTAGAGTCCGACTAATTCGGATTGGAGCTGTGTAGGGCCCTATTGGAGAAGTATTTCCTACCAAGAATTTTTCATATCCAGAGTTCGACCCCAAAACCCTCGTTTAGAGAGGAGCAACCCCATCCGCTGCCCCACATTCTTTCATGGCGACAGTAACTCTTAGTTGTTGTATTAATCTAACGTCTGCTATCCCAATACTTTATATGTGCATATTTTCCATGTTGAGCCATTATCAGATATGAAGTCATAATAAACAGTTAGTCTCTTCCACTACCCAATATATATATGCGCATAGACTACATAACGAAATTTATGATATTTTTGTATCCAGACCAAATTGTCATAATGTCAGATTAAGTGCATATTAACATGAAGTTAATAATTATGTAAAACTGTAGCCTACACATAAATGAAGTTAATATGATATTTCACATTCCAATATTTGTTTCTACTTTATATAAGAGAGACATCAAAGTGTCATAGAGAGGGAGAAGTTAGTGTAAAGAGAAGAGGAAGGAACGCAAACTACTTTGTTGAATAAAACCTCTCAAAGGAAAACATATTTGCACACGTGTATTATGTCACTATGACATTTGTGTATAGTTGGCTTCCAACAAAATAATAACTTATTAAGCTAACAACTACAACTAACTGACAAAGCTAACAGTTAAGCTAATCAACATCATATAACTAGCGTAATAAACTATAAGTATAAACACATTCTCAATGTACCCCCTCCCCCCCTCCCCCCTCCCCCTCTCAAGTGGGACATGAGGCCTTCATAGCCAACTTTGACATGATGCAAGTTTTTTTAACACCAATAAGAGCTTTGGTGAATAGGTTAGCCAATTGATCTGGGTAACAATACAATGAAGGAAAATAAGGCCATCTTGGAACTTGTCTCAAACAAAATGACTGTCAACTTCTATATGTTTTGTTCTCTCAAGAAAATATGGATTCCTTGCAATATGTAGTGCAGATTGACTATCATAATGTACTACAATATATTCAACATACTTCTTCATATCTCTATCATGTATCTATTTTTTCTTTCAGCTACTCCATTTTTCTTGAAATATTTGGGCAAGTCAATTGTTATCCTACCATCTTTTATTAAGGTAGTCATCGAACTCATGTTACATGTATTCTCTCCCTTTGTCCATACATGGACATTTGGTTACTTTTTCAATATCATTCTCCACGGTATGTTGGAACTCTTTAAACTTCTCAAATACTTCAGACTTTCTCTTTAAGAAGTAAATTCAAGCGTCCCTTGAGAAGTCATCAATGAATGATAACATGTATTATTAACCACAGATAGAAGGTTGCATTAATGGTTCAAACACATTTGCATGCACTGCTCCAATGCCTTCTTATTTAGATACTTTGATTCTCTGTAGAAAAATTGTTGGCTTTTTCATATTGACATCTAACACATATAGTGTCTCCTCTAATTTTAAACTAGAAAAACCTTTTAATTTTGGCTGCCGCATTATGATTTTTATTTTGTTGTAGCTCAGGTGCATAAGATATATTAGATAGCATATAAGAAGATCAAATGCATTGCATAAGTATTTATAAGACGAGCAATAAAGTTGTAGATCGAATTAAGAATATAAAAAGAGATGAACCTGGAATCACTGCATCTACCCCATTTCCAAGTTTGTGGGTTATCACTATCTGAAATAACAAGCTCTCTTGGTGCTATCATTATACCCTTGTTTCCACTATGCTTATCAAGAAAAAAACTCTGAGAAAGAAAAAAATAAAATTTCCGTCTGATTAATTTAAAGCCACACCACGTCAGTTCAGAGAAAGTGCTTCAAAGTATTTTTTTTTATTTATAAGCATATTTACATCGTATTTATTTGAATGGTTGCTACATAAATAAAGTTTCATAATGGTATACTAGGAAGCACCCAAAGGACACATTGTTCAATTTGAATAACCTAAATTTTGGAGAGCGAAACGAATAAAAATTGACACTCAATATTTCCCTGCCTACCCAAAAAAAAATAAGTACAAAATAAACATCAAGTACGATAAGTGTGGCAATTAATGTTTTGGATAGAAAATTATAAGAGATTATATTTTACATTTAGGTGAATATAAAAAAAATACTAGGTGATCATTTCTTTTCACCTACTTGAGCTATCATATTACTTTGATATCAGGAGAAAAGTTAAAGGAATGAAAAAAGTTCAATTGAATCATCTTGCTCAAAATTATAGCGAATAGGGTTAAATGATTCTTTTTAATTATTTATGAACAGTTGAATTCACTTAACATAAGGAAAAATTTCTAGTTTAGTAAAAACTAGAGTTCGTACATTATTTTTGTTTATGAGTTTAAACCCTAGGGTGATACCTTGTATTTTTTTATCTCTATACATGAGTTTTTGATTCTGTCACTACCTGGAACATGTGTTGATAAGAGGTAGAAACATATAAAGATATTAATTAAGGATTCATCTTAACCCAACACTTCCATACGTAGCATGAATTTATGTGTAAAAATTCATGACAAATGCAAAAACTAGTAGATGTGAACCCAAACATTAAAAATAACAAGTTAGAGGTTGAGATCCTAAAAAAATTAATTCATAAAACTTAAATCTTGATATCACCTCTTGTGGGAGGTAGCAAGTATTGATAAATAATTTAGGTATGTACACACCGTCGATATTAAAATTAAAAAATAAATAGAATCATAAAAGATAACCACATCAAAATTGAGTGTTACCAGTTTGCCTTCATCAAGGAGAATGGGTGAAACACACAAATGGAAAAAGAGCTCCTTTTTGGAGTTGCAAACAATAGGAAACTCAAATCCATCAAATATTTCTTGATAATTCGGGGGCAAAAAATTTCCCCAAATTTCATCTGATTCAGCAACAAATTTGAACCCTTCGAATAAAATTATTGATCTTACTGCATCAGTTGGAGTTGTTTTTGAAATTATTTCAAATTTGCAACCTTCTAACAAGCTTTCAAAATAACTATTGGAGCAATGAAGTTGGAAGAATTCATGTCACAACTCATATAAAATATATAACAGTTACTTTTGTTCAAAACTTTATATATGAATAAATAATCAAAGGGGAAAAGATTTTAGAAATGTATATTGTCAATTATAGTAATATAGTAATAAGTACAGATAAGCATGATATTATGTTTTTCTATTGTAGTTTGACTATATAGTACATTAAAATATTACTTTATATTAGCTCCTTCCTTACTCAATTAGTACTCCATCATTATCTACCCTAATAGGATACTAAATACTGAAAAGCACATTCACACTACATCAATTTTGTTATTTAAATAATTTTAAAGAAAATTATAGAGAAGACAATCTATTCGTCAACCCGAGTTTACAGTAAAACTATAAATATAAAACCTTTTGCTTCTTGGAAGAAAGTTTGAATAATTAATCTCTCATTTCATGGTCAAATACAATCCATAAAAGGAAAGAAAATAAACAATATACTTCAAATATTTTGTGCTCTAAATCCTTCAATATATAAATTATGTAATTTACCATCTTTGTATAAAGTAAAGAAGCACATCACACATTTTTTGTGGAGGTCAAATTTAGATCAATTTTCTTTTAATTCTAGGCGTAGTACTCTTTTTTTATTTTGTACAAATAATAACACATGAATATTATATTATTTTTTAAATTTCACGCTTCTAAATAACTATAAAATGGAAGATGAGGAATATTATTAACCTTATTATTTAAAACTATCTTAATATTTAAAATCTTGAAGTCAAATAAATTTGGAAAATGACTTAAAACCAACTCAAACTTCCATAAAAAAAATTGTTATACACTCTGATTTTTGAAGGATCGTATGAACCCCTTATATTATTTTAAAGTGTAATAGTTGCCCATATATATTTTGATGTGGCAGAAAGAGTGAAGTACACCTTCCTTAAAAGAGTTACTTTATTTTATTTGTGTCTCTCTCTTATCAACTTATGTAGAATTATCTACATTTACACTTTTCGAGTTTAGCTTCAAAACAGATACTTTTTGGGCACTACATAATAAAATAGACCCTCCTTAAAAACACCTGCCAAAACGGACACTTAGCCTGCAAATGGACAAATCTGTCTATTCACCCCAAAATACATTTGTAGACATTGAAATTTTGTGGGACACTACAAGATGCGTTCAATTCAAGTTGGGACTCTAAATGGTGTGTTCAATTAAAATTAGGATTTCTGGAGGCTACTCAATCCTTAACCCTAGTTCATGCCTATATAAAGGGTATGAAATTCCCTTAAAAGGCATCTCAAATATCCCTGAAAATCTTAGGTAATTTTAAAGTTGAAGATCTCAAATATTCCATAAACTCTTGGGTATTTTTAAAGTTCAAGATCTCAAATATCCCATAAACTCTTGGGTATTTTTAAAGTTCAAGATCTCAAATATCCCATAAACACTTGACTATTTTTAAAGATCGACATCTCAAAATATTCCACAAACTCATGCAATATTCATAAATAGATCAAATCCAAATCATCTTAATTCGATAAATACGCCACTAACGTCCCTCAAATTATGATGATCAAATTCAAATCATCCTAGTTTGAGAAATACGTCACTAACGGCCCTCAAATTATATAGATCAATTCCAAATCATCCTAAATCAAGAAATAAGCCATAAACGACCCTCGAATCAAGGATAAATATCTTTTGAGAGAAGAATCAAGGGATCAATAGAATTGTACCCGCATTGATTTATCAATAAAATATTCATGTTTCTTCGAACTTTATTTGTACAGTTTATTTTGTTTTCCATATGTTTAAAATTTGTTGCAAACAAATTCTGACACGCCTAGTAGGACCAAATCTTCCCTTCATCTCTTCTCTCATAGATCAAATCTGCAAATCTGATGAACACCCCAAAAAAATTGAATTGAGACTCGAACCATCCTTCGTTGTGAGTATGACTTTACCAAGGAGATTAAAATTTCTAAGTATTAAGGTTAGGTCACTAGATGTAACAGCTTGAGTTCCAAGAAGAACTAAAAAGAGTTCATTCAAGTCATTTCTAAATTCTCCTAAGTTGTGGGTCAACTTCAGATGATCATAACTTGAAGTACAGGATGATTTAGGTGGCCTACAAGGTACCCAATGAAAGGTCTTTGAATTATCTTTCCAACGCCGCTGAGTTTGCAAAGTTTCGAGTTCGGATGAGTGAGATATGCCCTTTTGAAGTCAAGCTGTCCAAATAAGGAAAGTTACTCGAAAATAGTAAGGGGTATTTTGGTCTTTTCCTTACCCAATCAGATTTAATTCATTTTTAGTAATGTTTTAGGGGTCTAATCCGATTAGGTTCAGTTTTATAATCCAAATATACGCCTAGGGTTTTAGTTGAGAGTTTAAGAAGAGAAAAGAAGAGAAAAGAGGAGAGGATCAAGCGTTCGTCGAGATTCTTGCGTGTTGTTGCGGATTTTCGCCATGGGTTTGAGCCCTACGAGGTATGTAAGCATAAATAGTGTTGGGTTAGTTCACCCACACACCAATCATGTTATTTTCAGCGAAATTTCATTCTTGAAGTTGAAATATTAGAGTTCTTAATGAGTTCTTGATAGGTGTTCTTGAAGTTCATTCTAAATCTTGTTGTGTTGGGGTTTTGATGATTTATTAAGATTAAATTTAGTGATTTGAGTTTTTCTTTGAGTAAATTAGAGTGTAATTATGTTAAGTAATCGAATGAAAGTGATTAGGGAAGAAACCGTTCAATTATAGGTGAGTTAGGGTGACAAAACAAGCAAAGAAAGTTGTCGAAGATTTTTGGGTTGGGTCCTGGCACCCCAACCACTTCTCTGAAGTTTAGGAGCTGGCGCCCCGCACCACTCAGAGCGCCAGGGTTGCTTGCCACCACCCGTTCTTCATTGTTTCATCCGTTTGAGTTCTTTCAAAGGGTACCTTTACTCCCCTTTGATTCTAAACACTCAAAACTACTTCTAAATACCTAGAAATCATTCATAACATGAATCATAACCTTGAATTCATAATTCAAATTCAAGGTAGAGTTAAGAGTTGAGAATTCTTTCGAACATTCTAAGAAAGTCCCTTGAGTCCTTTTGTGAAGTCTTCTACAACTTCTAGTAACTTGTCTCAAGACTCAAGTAAGTGAGCATGAGAGTGAGGAGAATGTATTCATGAGTCTACACTATCACCGATATCCTTCATATCATGAAACATAACTCTTGAATTCATAATTCACATTCAAGAGAGGGTTAAGAGTAGAGTTCAAGCAAGCCTTTGAGTTCAATTGTGAATCCTTTGAGATCAACTATTGATTTGAACTAAGTTTTGAGGAAGTAAGTAAGAGAATGAGAAGAGTCGTATACATGAGTTCCATGTAGTTATGTAGACCTTCGAGTCGAGCCGTTCATGCCCATAAATTCCGCATGGACTCTATAAATTGAGTATCATTAAGAAGAGTAGTATCTTTAAGTTCTGAGTCTTGAGTATTGAGTCCCTATTCCCCTTTGATTTTATATTTCTAATCATGGGACTATTACATCTTACCCATGAAGTCCTTGAGTTGAGTTGTTCATGCCCCTAATTCCGCATGAACCCTATAAGTAGAACAGTCTTGAGATGAGAAGTATCTTTGAGTCCTTGAGTTGAGTAGTACATGATCATAATTCCGCATGAACCCCCCGAGTTGAACATTCTTGAAATGAGTAGTATCATTGAAGTTCTTGAGTTCCAAGTATTGAGTTCTACCTATGGTTATTGAAAACTTTACATTGAGTCGTTCACGACCATAATTCGGCATGAACCATATTTTAAGAAGTCTTTTACAAACGTTTTAACTTTGTTTTAAGACTTAATCTTTGAGTTGAGTAAAGAGTAAGAGTAAAGTTCATTTCTTCAAAGATTATATGGGAACTAAGTATTCCAAGAGTTAAAATGTTTTCACATTTGAACAAGAAAGGAAACACCGATTTCCAGGAGAGCTTTTAAGCTAAGTTTTGAGTAATTATCTCAAACCAAAGAAAGTGTTTTGTTTTAAAAACATACGATCTAAGTATATTTTTGGGAGTAGTATTGAGCACCGATACGGGGATGTGAATCCATAATAACTCAATTCTCCATAAACCATGTAGCCATCATGGGTAGAAAGGATCATACTTTTTAGATGATTCCTTAGTGTTTTTTAGCATAGAGTAGTGGATCCACTTAGTTAAGCCATTCTATATAACGGAAAAGTATAGGACAGTTCTGGCAGCGTGGGCAAGACGTTGTATCATCACTTAGGCTCATAGTGGTGGGTGTCGGTTAAAGAAACTCCCACAGAGTTATATTGTATTTTTATATATATACATTGAGTATTATTGTACTTTTCAATACATGGAGTTGCTATCTACGGTTTTAAAGCTTTCCATATATATATATATATATATATATATATATATATATATATATATATATATATATATATATATATATATATATATATATATATATTGCATCTTTTACTATTGCTTTATCCTTGAGTATCATGAGTTGAGCTTTTTTCGAGTTGAGTATCCTGAGTTGAGTATCTTATCCTTGAGTACCTCTAAGTTGAGTAAGTTTGAGTTGTTTTAAGTATTCCTTGAGTTGAGTAAGTTTGAGAAGAGGTAAGTATGTTTCCTTTTTTTTTATCAAGTTTCAAGCTTATGCTATGCTTTAGAATCTCCCTTACATGCTCATACATTCCACTTACTGAGTCATTTGGCCTGCATTCTTTCAAGATGCAGATTCAGGTATTCAACATCATCAACATAAGCTTCATTTGATATCACATAGAGTTCGAGTTAGCTATGGTGAGCCTCTTTGCTTCCAAAGGATTTCATTTACTTTTCAATCTTTGTCAGGATGTCGTGGATCTTGTCCCGACTTCCATCTCTGTTAGTTAGAGGCTTCATAGATAGATAGTAAAGTTTGAGAAGTCTGTTTCATTTACCTTATTAAATGTATTAAAGACTTGAGTTTCCTATTGTTGGCAAGTTGAATATTCTATTTTTTATTCAAAGTTACTCATTTGAGTTAAAGATTTGTAAGTTTCGTGAATTTTATTCAATTTTAAGCTTTTGCATGTTTGAGTTAGTCTTCTGCTTGTACTTAGCCATGATGAGGGTTAGCTTGGGGACCAGCAATGGTTCTCGAGTGCTAGCCACGTCCATGGTGTTGGCTCGGGTCGTAACATCAAATGTCAAAGAACCACAGAGGTTTAAGTATGAATACTTCAAACCTCATCTTTTAGTTTCAAAAAGTCTACACTCTGACAAGCCTTGAAACAGGGGGCATTTGTAGACATTGAAATTTTGTGTAGACTCTACAAGGTGTGTTCAATTCAAATTAGGATTCTCTGAGGCTACTCAACCCTAAACCCTAGTTCACGCCTTATATAAAGGGTACGAAATTCTCTTAAAAGGCATCTCAAATATCCCATAAATTCATGGGTATTTTTAAAGTTCAAGATCTCAAATATCCCATAAACTCTTGGGTATTTTTAACATTCAAGATCTCAAATATCCCATAAACTCTTGGGTATTTTTAAAGTTCAAGATTTCAAATATCACATAAGCTCTTGGGTATTGTAAAGTTCAAGATCTCAAATATCCGATGAACTCTTGGATATTTTTAAAGATTAACATCTCCAATATTCCACAAACTCATGGAATATTCATAAATAGATCAAATCCAAATCATCTTAATTTAAGAAATACGCCACTAACGGCCCTCGAATTATGTAGATCAAATCCAAATCATCATAGTTTGAGAAATACACCACTAATGGCCCTCAAATTATGTAGATCGAGTCCAAATTATCCTAGGTCGAGAAGAACGCCACAAATGGCCCTCGAATCATGGTTAAATATCTTATAAGAGAAGAATCAAAGGATAAACAGAATCGTACTCACAATCTTGATCGATAAAATTACATTTCTTCATATTTTATTTGTGATTGCAATTTATTTTCTGCCACATTGAAATTTGTTGCAAACAAAATCACAATTATTTTAAGATAGTTCGCTTATTAATGGGTGTACTACAATTTTTTTATTAAATTTTCAAGTAAAACTACATCTGTTCTTCAACAATAAATATGAGGTTGTTCACTTCACTTTTTCTCATTCATCTTTTATCTTCTAATAATATTTTATTTTGGTCTTTAAAAATTGATAGTCATGTCTCAATCATTCAGAAGGTCCGTAAATTCAATTGAACAGGATGTATGTAAATGCAAATAGTAATGTAAAATAAAAACATTGAGGACTCCAAGGAATTCTAGTCTTAAATTTAGGAGTTGTGCAAGTTCAAAGGTAAAAAATTTTAAGTTGTTTGCTTTAAAATATCTGGAAATTAACTTGTTTCCTTGTTTTGGTATTTTAGGAAAATGATGGATGCAATAATTTTTGGTGGGTAAAAAAACATGTCTAAAAAAGAAAGGTAATTCACTCCACTATAAACTTTTAGACTAGAATGTACGTCTCCAAATGAAGAAGTCATATCTGTAAAATGAAAAATTAAATTTTCAATAAATATGGATAAACTTTTAAAAGGTAAGAAATATTATAAACTAGAAAAACAATTGACAATGATAAAATTCATACCTGAAGCATAAACAAATGAGTTTGTTGAACACTGTTTTATAAAAAAAATTGGAGTTTTCCCAATTACGGCCAAACAATATTTGTTTTAATAAAAAAAATAAAGGTAGTTCTGAAAGTGGAAAGCCTCATAGTCAAAAGTTTGATTACGAAAATACCTTTTAAAATTTAAATGACTAAATTATCCCTTATATGAGAGCATAATTGCATCTCATTAAATGATTTTGTAGACCACTTAATATGACCTCCAGGTCATTTCTATGTTTATTCCTCATATTCGTTGCTTAGAACTTTCTTGTAATTACCCCAAGTCAAGTATGACTTGTTGGGACTAATAGTTCGATCACATGGTCGTTCGTTAAGTTTCTAGGCGAGTTTTAGTATTTTGGAACTTTTGAACCTTGAATGGTCATTTTCGATTAGAAATTTAAGAAGATGACATCAAAATCCAATTCTGACAATTCCATTAGCTTTGAAAGGGTCATTTTAGGCTAGTAGATTAGTTAGTATGACTCCCGAGGCTTTCAATGTGAGCCTGTTCAATTGGGGGTTTAAATTTTAAAATTGAGGCCTATGTTTGACTTTAGTTAACATTCTTAGTGAACGAGCTCAGATGAGAATTCTGCCAGCGTGGTTAATTGTGAATGTTGAGTTTGGTCTTGAACAACCCTTCGTTTAGGTCCTGAGGCTTTTGGACTAATTTTGAGGCCCCTTGTGGATTTTGGCTTTAAATGGAAATTGGGTAAGGGAAGCACTTTTCATTGAAATGACCTCTGATAGGAATGTTGATGGTTCCGTTGAGTCCGAAATACCATTTCTAATGGGGTATCATAGTTTGTTTGAACGCACGAGGTTCTAGATGAATCTTGGGCACCCAGTTGAGGTTTGGAGGCCCTAGCACTTTGTTGTCAGCTGATGCCTCAAGTTTGAACGCCTAGCCTTACTATCGTGAATAACTGGTGCCCAGACATGCACGTTCGCGTGCAGCAGCCACGGTCGCAAGCAACCGATCGACCTGGCCCTCTATTTAAGACATAGTCACGACTCAACTTTGGCTCCAATAGTAAAATTGTGATTTCTCTTTCGTCAAAACTCTAATTTTGGTGATTTGAAGTCTCATGCACTCATAATTATCGGCTCTATGTAGGAGTGATTGGATTGTGTCGATGACACTCCATTCGAGATAAATTTGGCATGAAATTTGCTACCCCTTTTCCTTTTATTTATGTTTTAGTTGTGTGTTGTTGTTTTCAAGGTAGGTTTTAGGACCTTTTGACGAAAGCAATTCCAGAATTTCCAACATGGATCCCATGATTCCCATTTGACTCAAATGGTTTGTCTCTATTTTAGGTGATTTTGGTGTCTTAAAGACCATATTGATGTTGTGATCCATTTCTTGATAGTGCGGCAGTGTTCAGAGATTGTTCAAAAGATAAAAGCTTCATCTTTGTGATTTGGAGTGTGTACAATCGACCTACAGGTAGGTTACAGATTCCTTTCTATTTAGATTGAGGATGAGTACGTAAAATCATGATAATTAGTGTGAATTGGGGGTAGGTACCTAGATATTCCTTCTTTTATTTTAGAAACCATGATTTAGGGTTGATTACTACAGTTTTAAGGATAGTACCATGATTAGTTGGGGTTGTACGTGTGTTATCACATGCTACGTGATTTACTTATTTTACTACATGTTTCTTAAAGCATGTTTGGCCTTAGTATAAAATAGGTTAGTGTTGCCTTACACTTGTGAACCTTATGACTTTGGTATGTCTCTAACGCTAGGCCCTTATAGATTAGGATAGCAGACTTGGGTCTGATAGTTTGAGCCTGAGTTTTGGCATTTACGTGACATATTAGTTCGTATGTCAAATCTCCTTACTTCAGCGACTTTAAGGCATTATCGGAGGATGTGTGCTTTCTCAGGATTGGAGTACCTCAGACTTGGAGCCTCTTTGTGATACCCTAGGGAGTGGATGTCGATCCACGGTCCCTTAGAGCCTACTTGAGATCCTCTTCGGAGTTGATACGCCCCCGGGTCCCTTTTGCTAGTTGTGGCTTTTGCCCTTTGTAACACCTCGGACTTTGAGAAAGGTCTAAAAGGGGAAATTAGGTAAATCCACGAATCTAAAATGGACCTTGGACCATTTACGACACCCTAGTCGGTCGGTGTAAGGGATCGGGTCCATTAAGGATGTCGTGAGTGACTATCCAAGACTTTCTGTGGTGACTTTGACAGCCTGTCTAGGAGTCTGTACAAGTCACCATGTCAAGTAGGTTGCATCCAAGGTCAATGTGAAGGACCACAGACGCCTAAATGGTCTGTGGAGCTTCACACGGACCATGAAGTCATTCGTGAAAGAGGCTTGTTAGGTTTTGAGTTTTGGTCAACTTCAAACGATCATATCTTTAAGCACAAAATGAATTAGGTAGTCCATGATCTATCAAATTAAAGAACTTTGAGTCCTCTTTCCAACGCTGCCAAGTTTACCTAATTTCAAGTCTGGAACAAGAAGTTATGCTTATTTTAGTGAAGCCCTATCGGGCAAGGAATCTTCACAACCTACTAGACGGGCTGTGGTAATCATGACGGCCCGTGAAGCCCCTATTGAAGTCACTTCATCGGCATTTAAGTCAGGGTCACATTATTCTTTTTGGCTATGCATTTGGTACTTAAAATGCGTTATTCGGTGCTTAAACTTCATTTTACTCGATCTAAGCCTAGTAATCTAGTAAGAAACTACCTAAAACCCTTATTCATCTAAAGTCATCCAATTAAGAAGGAAAGAAGAGAAAGAGGCGACAGTTTCTCCCAAGAACAAGCAGAGGTCTTCTTCAAGTTCAGCCCCGAAATCCAAAGAATCTCTCCGTAGTTTTCTCTACCAGGTATGTGGGAAAACACTATTGGGTTCCTTTCACCCATTACATCCCTAGATTTCAATCAATTCTTCAGTTTCTCCATAAATTGTTCAAACCTAGGGTTTTTAAATCTTAGGGATCCATTGAAATTTTGTTATTATAGTTTCTATGTTATTGATCACATATTTCTTGGAGAATTAGTATAATCCCATGTATAGAACTCAGAACCCTAGCTTGTGTTAATTATTAGTATTTCATGAATTATACTTGCTTAGCAAATCAGTTAAAAAATCATGTTTCAGAATTTGAATGTCATATCTTTCAGTATATATATGTTGTATCTCAAATAATTATTAGTATTTTGAGCTACTCAGTATTTTTGTTGCATTTTAGCTTTCATTTTCAGTCTATACTTTTAAATTTCAGTCTTGTTAGAGTTAGTTGTGGGCATTTCCTAGCAACTCAATTCACTTAGAGGCTTTCACACAGAGCAAATTCAGCTCAAGTTGTTAAGTGTTATTTTTATCCTCACTATACTCTTCATATATTTGATGTATTAAGAGTTGTGGGTTTTTCCTATTTCAGTTATTAATTGTTTTTAGCTTCTGCATAGTTCATGATTTTACTAAACTTGTATAGATATTTCAAGCCATGGGTTAGCTTGGGGCCACTCGTGACACTAAGCACTGTATCGTGCCTCGGATGTAGCCTTGGGGTGTGAAAAACTTTGTAACAGAGCATTAGGTTCAAGAGTTCTAGAGTGTTTGAGATCCACACTAAGTAGAGTCTTTTATGAGTGTGAAGCATGCCACACCTATGAGGAGAAGGCAACTAGGTGTTCTAAGAAAAACTTCACTTCTTTTGTTATTCCTATCGTGCGTGAAGTGTGATTCAACTTCTCCTTTTTAATCTTTCGTTATGCGTTTTAGATCATGCCTCCTCGTAGAGCTAATGCATCGAATGCTAACGCGGTTCCTCCAATCCCAAACCATGAGGTTACGAATGTAGAGCTCCATAATGCGATCCAGATATTGGCTCAAACCGTATCCAACTAGACCAATCAACAAGCCTATTTCTTGCGAACCCCACTAGTGGATCAGGTGCATCCAAGTTTCGATACTTTGTTTTTATGAATCCTCCAGAGTTTCTAGGGTCAAAGGTTGGTGAGGACCCACAGAACTTCATTGATGAGGACAAGAAGATTCTTGAGGTAATGCAAGTGACTGGTACTAATAGTGTTAAGCTAGCATCCTATCAACTTAAGGATATGGCTCATATCTGGTTCATGCAGTGAAAGGACAATACAAGTGTAGATGCAGCTCCTGTGATGTAGGGCTATTTTGCTCGAGCTTTTCTAGACAGGTTCTTCCCGAGGGAGTTGAGGCAGGCTAAGGCCCGGGATTTTATAAACTTGAGGCAGGGTTCAATGTCAGTCCAAGAATATGGGCTACAGTTCACCCAGCTCTCTAAGTATGCTCTACATATGGTGGCTGATCTGAGAGTAGAAATGAGCAAGTTCTGTTCTTATTTCAAGTATCCAGTCTAGTAAAGACCGAGTGCAGGAATGATATGCTACTAGGGTAATGGATATCTCTAGACTAATGAACCATGCTCGGTAGGTTTAGGGAGATAAGCTCAAGGAAATTGCTAAGGATAATAAAAAAGCTAGGACATGCAATTATGAATACTCTCAATAGAGGTCGGGCAATGGAAATTTCTCAAGGTCAACAGAGGTCTATAGCCCCAGCGGATTCATCAGCTAGCACTCCGTCCCCTAGGTTTCGACAGGATCAAAAAGGAAGGGCATTAGGCTCTAAGTCTCATGGAAGTGCTTCAGGTAACCATACTTTTCCATCTTGTCCAAAGTGTGGTAAGCATCATCCGGGTGAGTAACTTGCTGGCAGAGAGAGATATTTTAGGTGTGGTCAATCTGGTCATAGGTTAAAGGATCGCCCTTCCATCAGGCAAGGACAAGGAGGTAATAGAGTTTAGTCTACAACTTTAGCAGCGCCAGTAGGTAGCCCCACTCAATAGGGTGCATCATCTGGTACAAGTGTCGTTAGTGCGACAATAGGTTGTATGGTCTTCATGCTTACCAGGACCAGGAAGATTCTCCTGGTGTGGTCACTGGTACATTACAAGTCTTCCATTTAGATGTTTATGTATTGTTATATCTACGGGATACACTTTCTTTTGTAACTACTGTTGACACCCAAATTTGACTCTCCCCGTTACAAATTAATTCACGAGCTTCTTAATTTCCAAACGACTTAGAATAATTAGTTTTGTAAAATTCAAATACTTTTCAAAGTCATTTTAAGCGATCCTAGTCAATTCTCATAGTCTAAAAATAAGTGGATATATTTCATATAGTTTGATAGATATAATTGGTATGTTTCATGAATATTTGAAAATCATCTCAAAAAGCTTTTATTTTAAATGTTATATTAAAATTAGTTCCGTTTAGATTGTGGTTAATTTTAAAAATCAATTAGCTCATAGTTGAATTAATTATTTTATTTTGTTAAGATGAGAAGCTCATAAATTAATTATACTAATTCATCTTATTTATGTTTAGCCGAATTTGCAAACGAGTAAGATTCGTAATCTCGATTGACCAATTACAATTCAATTTGGCTAACTAGTAGTTTACTGGGTCATATCAAAAACTAAGGTTTTGGGGTCCTACTTCTAATTCCCAGCAGCCTATGCCTTTGATCCCATTTCCCAGCCCATTTCCTCTTCTCTAATATTCCCAGCCCAAACAAGATGTAGTAGCAATACACATACAATACCCATTACAACAAAATGCCTACCCCACATCGTCTTCTTCTTTTTCTCACATACCAGACGACGCAGCAATGGAACCAGCAGTCCACATCGACTCAGCCGAAATTGCGATGGCCAGCTCACTACATCGTCCTCTCCTCTCCCTTATCCTCTCCGTATGAGAATAATCTAGGTGTCGAAATCTCGTTGCCTCTTCGTCCTTCATCTCCAAATCGATGTTCCTCGTTTTAAATCCATTAGTGATTTGTACCAATGGACAGCTCCTCAACCTTATCCAAAGAGGAATTCAAATTTCAAACTGAAAATCCCACATCGTTTTCTACCCCTCATCTCGACCCAAAGTTTGTTCTATATAAGCCCCCTTTCTTCACTGTTTAGGGGAACGGTTTTTTGAGAGCTGAAGAATTAAGAGCACCCCCAAAAAGGTTTTGGGAGCTCTTAGTTCGTAGTTTAAGATTTTATCTACTCTCGACTATCCCAGTCACGATTTGGTGGTGAAGTTCGTTGGTCCAAAGCTCGAGTTCTAGTTCGCTGCCCAGAACCAGGTGATCTTCTTGCACTTTCATATATCTTTTCTCCATGTCGCATCGTAGAATTGTTGTTTTAGTATTATTAATTATTTTCGAGATTCAATGTGATTAGTGCGATGGTTATGGGAACCACAACAAAAGGTTTTATTAGTTAATTTTAAATGAGTTTATTAAATATTTTGCTCTACTGATGTTTGTTTTCTTATAATTCAAGATGTGAATGTGGAGCATTTACTTAGTCGAGTTCATAAATCTTTATATGAGCTTCTAGATATTGTTATTTTCATTCGACTTTGAAATCCATATTATATAGTTGTTGATTTCTCTTCATCGCTTTCATATATTTAGAGTTATAAGTTATGTACTTCACCGCTTCAAGTTTGTTGGGACTGAGTGTTATGTTGAGATTTGTTGTTCCCCAAATTTATTTATTTATTTATTTATTTATTTTTCAGCTAATTCTAGTATAGTTTGAATCAATCAAGTTATGGTTGCCTCATCTAGCATTTCTTCATTATCATATGTTGTTTTGTTAAAATTTCAGATTTAGCACAGTTTGGTCATCTTTCTTATGGTTAAAAGTTGTCCTAGATCAAGCTGAGCTTTTCCCTTTCTTTTGCCTGTTTAATAATTTGTTTGCTATCTCTGATTTGAAATGAATATAGACTAGTCTTATGATCATCTAGTTTAAATGTGTAACTTCCTGAAACGTGCTAGACCTAGCTAAATGTTGTATTTCTAGTTATTAACAAATTCTTAAGTTTTATGCCTTTGTCTTCTTCATGTTTCACTCATGTGTTCCTTGATTTGGTGTAAACTTTATAGATAGTTCTCCACTGTTCTGCTGGTTGCCTAGGAGCTAGAATTAATTTCACTCATTTGTTCTATTAAAACTAATTTCTATTCATATCCTCACCTTGCATTTCAATTCAACCTAGCTTCTTGTTTCACTCAACACTTTTATATTCACTTGTGCTGATTTCTTGCTATTAATATTAGTGGACTTAGCATTAACATCCAAATGGGATTGACTCATGGCATGGTAGTTTAGATAAGGTGCATATTTGGCTCCCTATATTAGGATACTCACACCTTGTCTTTATTCTCTAAAACCTCTTTAGGCTTGGGTAGGTTCCACGGTATGATAAGTTATAGTATATAATGGTGCTTCTCTCGAATTCTTGGGATAAGTATTCTATTTGAGAAATATGCCCAATTTTGACATATT
The DNA here is from genome assembly GCA_037074985.1 of Solanum bulbocastanum. Taxonomy (NCBI): domain Eukaryota; kingdom Viridiplantae; phylum Streptophyta; class Magnoliopsida; order Solanales; family Solanaceae; genus Solanum; species Solanum bulbocastanum. The sequence continues at coordinate 42,727,371 of CM073606.1, read as the reverse complement.
TTGCATTAATTATATTTGAAGGTTACGACATTGAGCATCTTCCTATTTTGTTGGGGTCAAGGCACTGTTTTTTTTTAAAATTGGTTATCTGCTCATATTAAAATTAATATGTTGGGAATTCTGGGCATTTGGCTTGTTTGATAGCAATTTGTATTCCGTGTATTTTGCTTGATAGCAGTGTATTCTTATTTATCTATGATTATTCGTGTAAAATATCTACTTAATCCTTTTTCCTTACTTTGTTTCGCATGAACACTCTTCCGTCGAGTCCACTTAGACTCCCATCCCTTGCATACTCCTCTTCTTGAGTCAACCTCATCCGAGTTGTGAATGGAAAGCCATGCTATTGGGTTAAATACCCAAGAAGACAGCAACAGCAGCAGTAGCCTAAAAGGCTAAAAGAATATTATTTTCTTGGACTCGAAAAGTCTGAAAATGGCACCAGCTGAAGCAAAGTTGCAATAGCCTCAAAAGGCTGAAAATTGGAGAGCAAAAACTGAGTCAAATCCCAGAAATAATAGAGCAATAAAGCAGTAACAGCAGCAGCCCCCAAGGGGCCAAAATTTTGGGATTTAGGACTTGAAAGTCCAACGTGAAACGGCAGTAGCAACATCAACCAGAAAGGCTCAAACATGGGCTGAAATAAATTTCAGCAGCCCCTCGTTTCCCTTATTTTAACCTTTTCATGGTTATATATCTTTAGTATATTTGATTGTGGATGCTAACAACTGTAAAACCCTTTTATTGACTTACACGAATCCTTGGAGGGGAGATTTCATTCCACTATTTCTTTACTTATTTACTTTAAAGTTTTTTTAAAATTTTGAAACCCATTTTAAGTTAGCTAATCCAAGCTTATAGAATGAATTAAGAACCTTTTGTGTTCTTTCATAGTTATTGAAAAGCTTTGAATCCATGTTCATGAGTTTGAACTAACTACTTAGTTCAAATATTTTGAATAGTATAAAATTGTCAAGTTTCTTAAAATAAATTGTTAAACAAGGTTCTTTACTCCATGTTTATGAATTTGAATTAATCGTATGGTTCAAATATGACTATGGATATAAGTTTCAAGTTAGGATTATTCTCAAGATCTTTAGAATTATCAAGAGATTTTTATCTAAGCCTCAAGACCAACTTGAGAATTATCTATATTCTTTCATAGTTAGTATCTAGCTCTCAAATCCACGCCTAAGTGATTGTGTTGATTATTCGACTCAAAAACTTGAATCGGATAAATTGTTAAGTTAAAAAAAAATTTTGGCACTTTAACATTTGAATTATATTTGAATTATTTCATTATTTGGGATAATACGAATGTACAAGTATCAAAAGATTTCTCATTTATCAAAACAAAAAAAAAATGAAATAATATTTTTTCATGTAATTTAAGTTAAATTAGCCAACTTTTAAATCCATCGGTTAACCGCGTGTTAGCGGATTCTCTAAGGTGCCTAAACCCTTCCTTAGAGAATTATTTGAACCCTTACTCGACTTTGGTTTTATTTAAAATATTTTCTTTTCAAAAACTTTTTTTAAAAATGTTTTTCTTAATTTTCCCTAAAAAAATTAAGTGGCAACTTCAAAATTATAATTTTTTCCAAAACTTAACAAAATTGCCAAAGTTACGGAAATGGTCTAGAAACCTTAGTTATCAAAATTGAATCGTAACAACTCCCTATATAGCAATAAACTTCGGTGTCAGTCTAGAAACTCTCTCAGAACTCTTCTCAATCTCTACTTCAATTTGTGACTCAGTTATAGCTAGATGGGTACAAAAAAATTATCATGTCACAGTTTCTGATAAAGTCACCTCAACAGACCCTGTAGAGTTAGAAATGATAGATCTTTATATCATTCAGGCCATGGATTGGTTACATTCTTGTTCTGCCTTATTCAATTGTAGAACTAGGATCGTTCAATTTCAGTTTCCAAGAGAGATAGTCTTAGAGTGGAAGGGTAGTAACTCAGTGCTTGTAGGTTGACTTATCTCTAACCTTAAGGCTAGGAAAATGATTTCTAAAAGGTATATCTATCATCTTATTTGGGTTGAGGATTCAAACTCCAATACCTGAACTCTTGAGTCAGTCCTAGTCGTAAATGAGTTTCCAGAAGTATTCCCAGAAGATCTTGTTAAAGTTTCCCCGAAAGGGAAATTGACTTTGGAATAGATCTCCTTCCAAAAACCCAGAATATTTATATTCCTCCTTATAGAATGGCTCCAGCTAAGCTTAAAAAATTGAAAGAACAATTGAAAGGCCTTTTAGATAAAGGTTTCATCAGACCCGGCATCTCTCCATGGGGTTTACTAGTTTTGTTCGTGTGTAAGAAAGATGGTTCTCTCATGTTGTGTCTTGACTATCGTCAGTTGAACAAAGTCACGATCATGAATAAGTCTCCCATCCCTAGGATTGATGGTTTGGTCCACTAACTTCAAGGTGCTAGATGCTTTTCAAAGATAGACCTCTGATCCGGCTATCATCAGTTCAGTGTGAGAGATAGTGACATCCAAATAACAACATTTTGGACTCGATATGGTCACTATCAATTTGTAGTTTTCTTTTAGACTACCAATGCTCCTGCAGATTTCATGGACTTAATTAACATGGTGTTCAAATAGTATTTGGACTTGTTCGTCATCGTCTTTATTGATGATATCCTCATTTAATCTCAGAGAGATAAAGAGCAAGCGACTCATCCTAGAGTTGTTCTAGAAACCCTCAAGGAACGCCAACTATTCGCTAAGTTCAACAAATGTGAGTTTGGTTACAGTTGGTTGCTTTCCTTGGTCATGTGGTATCGATCGAAAGGATCCGAATGGATTATTAGAAAATTGATGTAGTACAACACTAGCCCAGACCCATCTCTCCGACTGATATTAGGAGTTTCTTTGGTTTGGTGGTTACTATAAGAGGTTTTTTTTGAAGGATTTTCATCCATAGCTTCCCCTTTGACCAAGTTGACTTAGAAAAAGGTCAAGTTTCATTGGTTAGATGGGTGTGAGCAAGGCTTCTTAGAACTGAAGACCAAGTTGACTACATCTCATTTCTTGACTTACCAGATGGTTCAGACGGTTATGTGGTTCATTGTGATGCATCTAGGGTCGGCCTGGATTGTGTTGATGCAGTAGGGTAAGATCATATCTTACGCTTCCAAAAAGCTTAAGGTCAATGAGAAGAACTACCCAACTCATGACCTCGAGCTTGCAGCCAAAGTGTTTGTCCTCAAGATTTCGAGACACTACTTGTATGGTGTGCATGTTATGGTCACAGATCATAAGAGCCTCCAATATGTGTTCACCCAGAAAGAGTTGAATCTTCATCAAAGGAGATGGCTTGAATTTCTCAAAGACTATGACATGAATGTGCTCTACCATCTAGGTAAGGCCAATTTAGTGGTTGATTCCCTCGGTAGATTATCTATGGCAGTGTATCACACATTGAGGAAAAGAAGAAAAAAATAGCCAGAGATGTTCATCGTCTTGCTCACTTAGAAGTTTGCCTTATGGACACGTTAGATGGTGGTGTGATATTTCAGAATGGGTTAGAATCTATGTTGGTAGCAGAGGTTGAGGAGAAAAAGGATAGTGATCTTCTATTGCTTCAGTTGAAAGATAGAGTTCATCGCTAAAGAGTTAAGGTGTTCTCCTAATAAGAAGATGGTGTGCTTCGTTACCAGGGTCACTTATTTATTCCAAAATATGGGTGAGTTGAGGCAAACAGATCCTTACAAAAGCCCATAACTCTAGACATTTGATTTATCTTGTTGCTACTTAGATGTACCGTCATCTACATGAAGTTTATTGGTGGAACGACATGAAGAGGGACATCGCAGATTTTATGGTTAAGTGTCCTAACTATCAATAGGTTAAAGTAGAACATCAGAAACCAAGAGGTGTGACTCAAGAGATTAGAATCCCAACGTGGAAATGGAAAGTGACAAACATGGACTTCATTATGGATTTAGCTCGTACTCGCAGACAACATGACTCTATTTGGGTGATAGTGGGTAGAGTCACTAAGTCATCTCACTTCTTGGCTGTCAAGACTACGGATTCAGTGGAGGATTATGATAGACTCTACATTAGTGAGATAGTTAAGTTACATAGCATTCCCTTGTCTATTCTCAGATAGAGGTCCCTAGTTTACATCTCATTTCTAGAAATCATTTCAGAAGGTCTTGGTACTCAGGTAAATCTCAGTACAATATTTCATCCGCAGATGGATGGCCATGCAGAGCGTACCATTCAGACCTTAAAGGACATGTTAAGAGCTTGCGTGATTGATGTCAAGGGTAATTGGGACGATCACCTACCCTTCATAGAGTTCGTCTATAATAATAGCTTTCAATCCAATATTCAGATGGCCCCTTATGAGGCACTATATGGGAATAGATGTAGGTCTCTGGTTGGTTAGTTTGAAGTAGGTGAAACAGCCTTTATTGTGCTAGATTCTATTCATGAGGCTATGAAGATAGTTTAGCTCATCAAAGATTGACTAAAGATAGCTCAGAGCCATTAGAAGTCCTATACAAATGTAGGGAGAAGGGAGTTGGAGTTTTAAATTGATTATTGGGTTTTCCTAAAGGTGTCACCCATGAAAGGGGTGATGAGATTTGGCAAGAAAGAGAAGCTCAGTCCCATGGTGTGTAGGTCCTTACAGAATCTTGAAAAGGGTTGGTAATATGGATTATGAGTTAGAGTTGCCAACATAACTAGAAGCGGTTCATCCAGTCTTTCACATTTCCTTGTTGAAGAAGTGTGTGGGTTATCTGGCATCGATAGTACCTTTAGAGAGTGTAGATGTGAAGTTTATACCCACCTATGAGGAGATTCTAGTTGAAATCATTGGTTGTTAGGTTTGTAGGTTGAGAAATAAAGAAGTTGGATCAGTAAAGGTTTTGTGGACGAGTCAGTCGGGAAGCAGAAGCAAATATGATAGCCAAGTATCCCCACCTCTTTCTTTTCAATTCCGTTTCAACTTGAGGTAATAGTTTCTCTCCAATCTCTCAATTTACTCTTGTGTAATTTAGTCTCAGTATCTTGTTCCCTAAGTTATCCTTGCATTTCAGTATATTTGCCTGTTAATGGAACTCAGTTCAATTAGATATAAATTTCTAGTACTCAGTGGTAGGGATTACAGCGCATTCCCTCCATACTCAACTTGTTTAGTCTTCATTTGAGGATGAATGATCCCAAGTGGGAGATATTGTAATACCTAGAACTTACAAAAAGGGCTAAAAGGGGAAATTGGGTAAGTCCACGAATCCAAAATAGACCATAGACCCTTCACAACACCCCAAATGGTTCGTTTAGGGACCACGGTCCGTGAAGGATGTCAGGAGTGACCATCCCGGACTACCCTGGCTGGAGTCGGCACCCTAGACGATCCATTTAAGGGTTCACAGTCCGTCAAGGCCATTGTGAACCACCCTCCAGGGGCTTCCTGGGAGGGAGTCACCTAGACGGTGCCTCTAACGACCTGTGGTGACTTGGACGGCCCGTCTATGGGTTTGTACAAGTCACCTAGTTAAGGAGGTTGCACCCAAGGTCACTGTGAAGGACCACGGACACCTAAACGGTCCATGGAGCTTCACACAGGCCATGAAGTCATCCGTGAAAGAGGCTTGTCAGTTTTTGAGTTTTGAGTCAACTTCAAACGGTCATATCTTTCAGCACAAAATGGATTAAGTGGTCCATGAACTATGAAATTAAAGATCTTTGAGTCCTTTTTCTAAAGTCGCTGAGTTTGCCTAATTCAAAGTCTGGAGTAAAATTTTATGCTCGTTTCAGTAAAGCCATGTCCGATAGGGCATCTTCATGACCTGCTAAATGGGCCATAGTGATCATGATGACCCGTGAAGCCCCCCTTGGAGTCACTTCATCAGCATTTAAGTCAATGTCACACTAGTCTTTTCCTTTATGAATTTGGTACTAAGACTATGTAGTTTGGTGCTTAAACTAAGTCGTTTTACTCCGTCTAAGCCTAGTAATCTAATCAAAAACTACCTAAAACCTCCTAATATCATCCAGCTTAGCAAGAAAAGAAGAGAAAGAGGGGACAGTTTCTCCTAAGAACAAGCAAATGTCTTCTTCAAGTTCAGTCCCAAAATCCAAAGGATTTCTCCATAGTTTTTGCCACCAAATATGTGTGATTTAACTATTGGGTTCCTTTCACCCATTAGGTCCTTAGAATTTAGTCAATTCTTCAGTTTATCCATAAATTGTTCAGACCTAGGGTTCCTAAATCTTAGGGATCCATTGAAATTTAGGCGTTATATTTTATATGTTATTGATCATATGTTTCTTGGTGAATTAGTATAGTCCCATGAATATAACTCAGAACCCTAGTTTGTGTTAGTTATGTCACGCCCCGAGCCTATACCCTGGGCGTGGTCGACACTCAAGAACCATGTTGGTCCCCAAGCGAACCTTTGGTCTGGCTCAATACTCAGCAAAAGACCTACTCAACAGTACATGACTTCGATTTGCAAAGATTAACTTAAATGTCTCAAGATAATTAACTTAGAATATGTAAAGTATTCAACTGGCCAAAAAGGAAACTCAAGCCTTAAACATTGACAATGGAAATATAAAAGACTCCTCAAAACATTATTGTCTACAAAACCTCTATTAACTATGATAGACATTGGTACAAGACCTATGACATCTTAATAAGACTGAAAATAGAAGTGGAATCCTACTAATGTAAAGAGGCCCACCAAGCTAACTGGAACTGCAAGTGGTATCAACAGTGCGCTTGTTGATGACCCTGAATACAAGTATCTACAACATAAAAAGATGTAGGCCAAATGGCGTCAATACATTGAATGTACGAGCATGCAAGGGGAACTCTAAAGCATAGACATAAGCTTGAACTGATAAAAGGAAGAACATACTCACCTCATCTCAACTTAATTAAACTCAACTCAACTAGACTCAACTCAAGAATGCTCAACTCAATTCAATATAAAAACAACAATAAAGATGCATTATAAAGAAAGCTTTTAAAATAGTAGATAATAACTCAATGTATATAAAAAAAATGTAATAATAAACTCTTTACTCTTATTTGGGAGATTCTCTAACCGACAACCATTACTATGAGCTATGTAATGATGTAGCGTTTCACCCACACTACCAGAACTGTCCTATACCTTTCTGGAGTATAAGACATCCTCAATTAAGCGGATCCACTAAGATATGCTTAAAACCAATAAGGAATCATCGAAAAAGTATGATGCTTTACCCATGTTGGAATACATGGTTTATGAGGACTTTAAGTTGTCTAAACTCATCCCCATATCGGTGCTCAATACCCAATAATATAACTCATGCACATATTTTAAAAATCATTTCCTCATCCTCAAACTCATGAGATTATTACTCAAAAGGTTCTCTTAAAAGAGATTATGCTCAAGGACTCCTCATGACCTCATTTCGAAATCAAGGTTTCCTCTCATTTTTAAATGTAAAACATTTACACTCGAAAATACTTAGTTCCCTTACGTTCATTTTGAAAAAATGAACTCAACTCTCCTCATCCTCATGCTCAAGTACTCAAGTCTTAAAACAAGTTTAAAAGGTTTGTAAAAGACTTTTCAAAACGACTCAAAAGACTTGCTCGAACTTTACTCTTAACTCTATCTTAAATTTGAAAAGTGAATTCAATTTTTTTCCAAATTCACTTAGAATTGATTGATTCCTTTCAAAATTCATTATGTTAGTAAACCCAACATAAGTAAATGAAAATCTACTCAAGTTTCCTCAAGAAAAACCCTCACCTCAAGAACTCATCAAACCCCATTAATAAGGAATAAAGAACAAAACCCCAAGAAAACTCATCAAAAAACTTAATAAACGAAAATCCCATGGACGAATTCAATAAGGAAACTCATGATTGGCATGAGGTTGAACTAACCCATCACTATGAAAACTTACATACCTCTAAAGGATCAAATCCTTAATTAAATTCCTCAAAGATCGCAAGAACTCTTCAGCGTTTGAAGCTTTTCTCTCTTTTCTCCTCTTGAACTTTGCCCTAACCATCCAACTGTTTTAAGACTTTAGTGTAAACTAATTTTAATCAGATTTGACCCCTAATTGGGTGGAAAAATGTGTGGGGCAAGTGGGGGTAAGGAAAAGACCAAAATACCCTACTTAAAATGGATGAAATTTCTTAACTAGACAGGCTATACTCAAACGGGCATATCTCCCTTATCCCAACTCAGAATTTAGCAAACTCAATGGCGTTGGAAAGAGAACTCAAAGATCTTTCATTTGATATCTTATGGGCCACCTAAATCATCCTGTACAGAAAGTTATGGTAGTTTGAAGTTGACCCAAAGCTCATAATCAAAGTGTAACTTGTACAAACCTCAATTTAGCACTTTCCAATTTAGTTCTTTCTAAAATTAGTGCTTTCTAAGATCGGGATGTTACAAGTTATTAGTATTTCATGAATTATACATGCTAGGTAGATCAGTCAAAAAATCATGCTTCAGAATTTGAATGACATATTTTTCAGTATATGTATGTTGCATTCTCAGATAATTATCAGTATTTTGAGCTACTCCGTTATTCAATTGCATTTTATCTTTACTTTACAATTTCGGTCTTGTTAGATTTAGCTAGGGGCATGTCTCAGCATCTCAATTTAATTAAAGGCTTTTAGACATAGAGCAGATTCGGCTCAAGTTGTTAAATGTTGTTTCAGTCCTCACTATACTCTTCATATATTTGATATATTCACACTTGAGGGTTTTTCCCTATTTCATATATTAATTGTTTTTAGGTTCCGCATAGTGCATGATTTAACTAAACTTGTATAGAAATGTCAGGCCATGTGTTAGCATGGGGTCACTCGTGACACTAAGCACCTGTTCCGCCTAGGGGTTAGCCTCGGGGCTTGAGAGCCCTAGGTGGACTGGCTAAGTGGGCAACCTTAATATCTGAGATCATCTACATAGTTGACACACCCCCAGGCCACTCTTACTAGCTAGGTGGCTTATGACCCATGGAGTGGACTGTATGGTTGGGTCGATTGGGTTGTTTACCACTTTTACTAGCTAGGCTGGTAGTTGGCTAATGCTTGGTTACTTGGGCTGGGAGCCTGGCTTACGTCCTTAGATTTGGATCTAGGTTGCTCTTCTTTATTATAGACTTAGTTGTTCTGTGTTCCTCTCAAGCTTATGGGGTCCTTTCGAGTTTTATTTAAACTTGTACACGAGTGTACCTTTTGGCTTATGGGTCCCAGTTAGATTTATTTTAGTTGTACATGGATTTACTTTTGATATGCTCGTGTGCTTTCTTTTAATAACCTCTTTGACCTCTATTTCTGTCTAGATTCTACATCTTCTTATTGTTTTTACCTTTCTTGCTCGGTCAGCCTATGATACCTATCAAGTACATTGTTTTGGTAATTATGCTACATTTTACATCATTTCATGATGCAGGTCCTAGTACTAGCCACCAGTGATGATTGTTTGTGTTGTATTTTGCAATTTGTGGATATCGGAGACGAAGGTAAGCACATGGCATCCTGGATCAGCCTGTCTCCATATGTTAGCTTGTATTTCCTCTTTGAGACAGCTTGTTGTGGTCCACTTATGTGACTTGTACTTTCTCACATTAGATAGATCTATACTCGTGACTTCTAGGTTTTGGGAGGGTGTCCTTTGTATATAGTTTTGGTTTGCTTTCATTTCTATCATTTCTAATTATTAATGTTATTTTCTGTATAGTTCCACCCTTGTACTCACTACTTGTTGTTATGGGTACGGTTCGGCATACCTACTAGTGGGTTTTAGTAGGTGTTATCATGACTCAGAAAGTCTGGTAGTGACATAATACCAGCCTACTATTTCATGGATAACTATTCACTTTCTTCTAATTAATCTCCTTGTCAAACATTACAACAAAAACAGTATACCCAGTGGAATTCTACAAGTAGGTTTGAGGAGGGTAAAGTATACGCAGATGATATTTCTACCTTTAGGAGGTAAGGAAAAAAATTTCGGAGGACCCTCGGCTTGAGTATAACAAAGCAACTAATAAGAAAATAGTACAAACCACATAATAATGTGATAGCCTAAACAGAATTAACAAGTGCTAATGAAATCAAAAGCAGAACACTATAAGAAAAAGGCTAAACCCCTCGAATTAAGACAATACTCCATACATACTAACCCTGATACCCGACCTCTCTACCCTCTTATCTAACGTCATGTCCTCGATAATCTAGAGTTGGTAATATCCTATCTAATCACCTATCTCCAATACTTTTTCAGCCTACCTCTACCTTTCCTTGTATCTGACCTCTCCTACCTCCTTACTAGGGTATTTGAGCATCTCCTCTTCGCACGTATAAATCATCTTAGTCTTGCTTCCCTCACATTGTCCACTATGAAGGCCATTCACACCTTGTCACAAATATCCTCATTCCTAATCTTATCACTCCTGGTGTGCCATATATCCATACCAATATCCATGTTTCCTTGACTTGCATCTTTTGCACATGAGAGTTTTTGATTGGCCATCACTCCACCCCATACAACAATGCCAATCTAACTGATACTTTTGGAACTTACCTTTAAGTTTAAGTGGTACATTCTTATCACAGAAGTCTCCATAGGCAGGCCTCCACTTCGTCCATACAACACTAATACAATGAGTGACATCATCATCGATGTCCCAACTTCCCTAGATAACCAAACAAAGAGACTTGAAACTATCTCTCTTAGGAAATAACTTAGGTTTCAAGCCTCACTTCCATGCCAGCTCACGCAGTCTTACACTTTAAATATTTTGGTTTGGCCTTGGTCAACTTAAACCCTTTAGACTCCAGACTTTGTCTCATCACCTCCAACTTAGCATTAACTCCATCACTTGTCTTATCAACTAGTACTATGTCAATGGAAAATAGCATATATCATGACACCTCATCTTGGATACACTACGTCAATTCTTCCATCACCAAGGAAAATAGGAACTGGACAACTAATCCTTGGTGTAACCCCATCTCAACTACGAATTTCTCAAAGTCTACTCCTACCATTCCAATCGAGTATTGGATCCATTATACATGTCCTTATTACCCTAATGTAAGTCACCAGTACATATTTTGCCTCCAAGCATCTCAAAAGGATATCTCTCAAAACTTTTTCATAAGCTTTTTCAAGGACAATGAACACTATATGCAAGTCCTTCTTTTCCCTATATTTCTCCATCAGTCTCCTTACCAAATGGATGCTTCTAGAGTCAATCACCTGAAATGAAATTCAAATGGTTCTCGGACACGGACATACCCCTCTTTACCATCATCTCTATCACCCTCTTTTAAATTTTCATAGTATGACTTAGAACCTTGATGCCCTTGTAATTGTTACAATTTTGGATATCACTCTTGTTCTTGTACAACAGGACCATTGTACTCCACCTCCATTCTTTGGGAAATTTTTTCATTTTAAAAATGACATTAAACAACCTAGTCAACCACTCTATGCTTATTTTGCTTTTGCTCTTCCGAAACTCCGCTAGAATCTCATCTAGTCTGGACACTCCTCCCCTGCTCATTGTATAAATAGCACACTTAACCTCCTCAACCTTAATACACCTACAACACCCAATATCTTGATGTCTCTTAGAGTGCTCCAAATCCCCCAACATAATATCTATATCTCCTTCTTCATTCAAAAGTTTATGAAAGTATGTTTGTCATCTTTGCCTAATAAGGTTGTCTTTCACCAACACCCTGCCATCTTTATCCTTGATGCACTTAACTTGATCAGGCTATCAAGCCTTCCCCTCTCTCTCTAACCTTTGCGAGCATGTATAATTTTTTATCTCTATCTTATATATATATATGTGTGTGTGTGTGTGTGTTCAAAAAGGTGTCTTTTTAACCATCGTAACCGCTAACTTAGCCTTTATCTTTGTCTCTTTATATATTGCCTTATTCTTCCACTTATCCTCTGCATCCTTGGAGTCCACCAATTTTACATAAGTATCCTTCATCGCTTCCATTTTACCCTGGACTTCTCTATTCCACCATGAATCCCCTCAATGACCATGTTACCCCTCGACACCCCTAGAACTTCTCTAGTTGTTTCTTGAATGCAACTAGTTGTGTTATCCCAAATTGTCATGCATGATAGAACTCGTCTTATCCCGTCAAGACAAGTCAGCCCAAGACCCAAATAACATGATAAATGTTAAAGTAAATCAAAAAAAAAAGTCTAACACCATAAAGAAATGCGGAAATCAAAATTAATTTAAATAAACCCCCAAAATCAAGTTGTCACATATACAAACCTCTAATGTATTATAATAGAAATAAAGTAAATACAAGTTTCAATGTCATTGTTCTAGAATAGAGCAAGTCCATATAAATGAGTAAGAAATTTTGCAGATAAACCAAGTAACTACCTCTTAACTCTCCACAATAAGCCTCGAACGAATTAGGGGAGAATAATCACAAAGAGCCAGGCACATAACCTACACAAGTGTAGCAACAAGGAGTGAGTACCAAACAACATGGTACTTAGTAAGCAAACCACTAAACACGAAGGAAAACAATATAATGTATGGGTACTCCAAACACTCCAACCAAACCTCTACAATTACAACCTGCCCAGAATCAACCAACCTAGAAGTTCATAAATAATATACCATACAACACGAATATCAACCCTTCAATGCATACAACTCATCAACACAAGGTTCATAAGCTTATAGCACAATTCCCAACACAAGCAATCACAAGGTTCACGAAAATACTAATGTGCAATGCAATAAGATGAAATGTCAAATATAGTGATGCATGTCTGTCCTACAATACACGTCCGTTGAATATCAGGTAGAACCCATGAAGGACTTACAAGGTCCACGTATTGGTCGAAACTATTTACCTTCAGCATATCTCACTCATTGAAACCATTTTCCTTTGGGGTCATCAAAACCATTTCCCTTCGGCATCTTCATCACAATATTTTAGAACCAATGCAAATAGGCGTGTTCACACAAATCATGAGAATATGATGTATTCCATATCAATACACACACCTTATCAACACAATCATGATACAACCCCAATTGTGAATCAATGCAAACATCCAAATTATCCACAACACTTTACGCGCCCATATCATCAAGTTACCTTTTTATTACCCTCTTTCTAAACTATAATTATTCATTATGAACAGGTCAATTCCATCACCGAATATCATTACTCCTCAACAGAAACAATAAAGAAATATGAGATTATATACTTAACAAAGGTTAAGAGGTTCACTTGCCTCAAATAATCACTTCGGGACTTGAGCTTTTCCTTTTCATTGGGTCTCCAAATCAATGCAATCTATTTAAATAAGTAATCCCAGTAAGAAATCAAATTTAACAACATCCATAGCAAGACTTATGGAAAATGGGGTCAAATCGACTCAAAAAACTCGATTCCAAAAATAAGGTTTGACTTTGTAAAATTTATACGAAATTACATTACCCAAGAAAGTTGGAAACGACTGGTGAAAACAGAGTTGAATTTAATCTAAAAACAACATTTTATCCAAAACCTTTAACCTTTAAAAAACAATCAAATTTTAGACTCAAAACCCAAGTTCAATCCGCAAAATATTAAAATAAATAATGGGTAAAAGAGATAGAAAGTTAGAAGTTGTTACCCAATCTATGAAACTCGAAAATCCCTTTAGAAATCATCTAAACCGAACTACAATGGGAGAAAAGGGAAGAAATCCCAATTTTCATAAGAAAACAATGTTCATACATCAACTACTCTCGCAATCACAACCTAAGGCCTCGCGAGCGCGATGAGTATACAGGTCAACTCATTAAAGTTGACCATTGCGATTGTGATTGCAAATGCAACTAGGACACATGCGATCATGATGACCAATAAATTGACTCTGTGCAATCTTGACAACCCTACGCATAATTGTGAGGGCCACACAAACAATGCTACATGATCAAGAGATTGCCTCACAATCGCGATGAATAACTGATCAGACACTAGAGATCATAAACCAGCAATTCACACAATATATAAAATCAGCAAATAGACCCTTGGGATTCGTTTAGAACCCTAAGTACAAAAACCAGATACGCTACCCAACTAAACTCAACGTTTTAGACTCAATGCAACCATCGAAACACGAATATGAGATCTCATTGACCCAAAACCCATGAAAGTCGCAATAAACTAACTTAACGCTCAAAAAGATCAATCTAACATCGGGGCCTCTAAAAAATCAACCAAGATCTCTCCTAAGTCTAAAATCATTCCCCAAATCCAATGGAACCATCAAAAATCTAATTCGAGCCTCTAAATTCCAAACACTGACAAAAGTCAACCCTTGGTCATAAATCACCCAAACTTCCAACTCAAGAGCTCAAATCCACAAAAAAACCTCGAATCTGAAATCGACAAATCTCCTCGATCAAATTTGACATTTCAGAACTGATGACACTAACGAAATTCCATTATGAGACTCGAAAATCCGATTGATACCAAAAACCACTTTTAAACACTTTACACCTTCCAAAAATCATAGCTTTCCAATAGTATTTCCAAACCAACTTCACAAACTAAATAGAAATGACTCGGGGCAACTATCAGAAGGGTTAAAATGGAAATTTTTATGAAAATTTCCAAAAATGACCTTACGGGTTATTACACATAGGGGTGTACATAGGTCGATTTGGTTTGATTTTTCATTAAAAAAAAAATTAAACTAATTATGTCGGTTTATTAAATCTAAATACCAAATCAAACCACGCAAAGTTGGTTTTTCAGTTTCGATTTTTTCGGTTTTTTACAACTTAACGGTGTTTGAAAAAGAGATCAAATATATTTTCACCTATCTGTGTGATAAGCTAAACTTAAGAAATGTTAAATGAATAGAAACTTTCGTAAAGACGGTAAAATTCACATGAGTACAAAAAAAAATTAAAAATATCAACGTTAATTATGTTAAATTAATAAGATTAAATGATACAGTCAAACTGAATACAAAACGAAATATTTACAAAGAAAATTGTTAACTTCGAATTTGAAAAACTATAACAATATAATTGTAACTTCGGATCTTAGTACAAAATAAAATATTTACAAATTTTGCAAGCCCAAATTTGAAATAAAATATATAAACATTGAAAACTATAAACTAACTAAAAATATATTAACAAAGTAGATTATAAGTAATATTTTTTTATCTATAAATAAAATAAAATTATATATATAATATTTACAAAATTTTACAAGCCCAAATTTGAAATTTTAAAATCTATAAACTAACTAAAAATATATTAACAAAGTAGATTATAAATAATATTTTTTATCTATAAATAAAATAAAATTATATATATAATATTTACAAAATTTTGCAAGCCCAAATTTAAAATAAAATATATAAACATTGAAAGATATAAACTAACTAAAAATATATTAACAAAGTAGATTATAAGTAATATGTTTTTATCTATAAATAAAATAAAATCATATATATAATATTTACAAATTTTACAAGCCCAAATTTGAAATAAAATATATAAACATTGAAAACTATAAACTAACTAAAAATATATTAACAAAGTAGATTATAAATAATATTTTTTTATCTATAAACAAAATAAAATTATATATATAATATTTACAAAATTTTACAAGCCCAAATTTGAAATAAAATATATAAACATTGAAAGCTATAAACTAACTAAAAATATATTAACAAAGTGGATTATAAATAATATTTGTATCTATAAATAAAATAAAATTATATTATTTACAAAATTTTACAAGCCCAAATTTTAAATAAAATATATAAACATTGAAAAATATAAACTAACTAAAAATATATTAGCAAAGTAGGTTATAAATAATATTTTTTATCTATAAATAAAAATAAAATTATATATATATATACACACACACACACACACACACACACACTACCTTAAAAGCATGAACTCCCAAACATGAATGTTGAATTACTATAATATCCCCAATTAAAAATACTCAATTTATTTAATTATGTTATATTAATAGTTGATACCTTTTCACAATAATGGATTGTGACTCTAGCGATGAGTTGTGATTTTTCCAAAGGGTTATGACTTTTTTGACGGGTTGTGACGTTTTCGATGAGTTGTAATTTTTTCAAAGGATTGTGATTTTTCAAAGGGTTGTGACTTTACCAAAGGGTTGTGCCTTATCCGATGAGTTGTGACTTTTTCAAAGGGTTATGTCTTTTTCGATGAGCAGGGACTTTTTTGAAGGGCTCTGACTTATCTAATAAGGCACAATCAGAACATATTCATACTAATATTTGTTCTATATAAATAGAAGAGTTTCCTCTCACTTTAAACTACATTTTTTTTAGGTTTTATACTCTTCTTCTTCTTAAAAAAAACTCCAATGCTATTTGCAATAGTTGATTAAGTTCGAAACCCAATGAAATTCAAGGTACCACATAAGAAAGAGTTGGTGAAAAAATTGTAGCAAATCATTCGTCAATTCACACTAATATTTTCCTCAAAACAATTTTCATCACATACCTACATCAATATTATTTATATCAGTTTAGAACATTAATAATCTTTAATTGACCTACATGTTTTATTCATTAAAAAACGACTAATTTCCTACGAATAGTTACAACAATTCATACCTTCATGTTTCTTCGGTCATAAATCACAACCATTCACTCCTTATAAGTTCTTGGGGATCTCTTTTCTATGACAATTTGAGATCATTCAAAATTTTCATAAATGATACATCCCCAATCCATTGATATTTTTCGCCAAAGTTCTTAGCATTGAAATTTAGGTACTGACTTTCTGTTAAAGAAGAAAAGAAGAGAACAAAGAAAATAATTATCCATGAATTTTGTTTCACATAAAAATCTTCTCTATGTAGTGCGCGAGAATTTTCAAAAAAAGGCACATGATTGGGTGAAGATATTTCTTCCTTTTATTTCCATTTCTTATTCTTTTAACATCAAATGAAGGAGTTTCTTCCTAATTTTGCTAAAATATCAGGCATCAACGTAGTTCATTGAATTAGTAGTTTTGAGGTTAAGTCTACTGTTTCAAAAGTAGATTTTCACTTTTACCTATAATATGATAATATAACCATGATTATAATTATTTTTTAATTAATAGATATGTAAGTAAAAATGAACGGAGAAAATAAAGTGTTGGTGGCAAGAGATTTCAATCAAATGAAACACTAGTGTGAATATATCATGAACATATATTTTCGCCTTCCTTCTTCATTGGCTGTGAATTGATCCATATATTTTTAATTTTTTTTTATATATTTATGTTGAGTATAAATTTTTTTTAAGTATGAATTTCCTATTATTTTGTGTTCATTTTGATCTAAGAAAATTTTATGTCACAAGATACACTCTTTGTTAGCTATATAAAAATGATAAGAAATAGTGATTGATCATAAAATGATCTTAGATCAAATTAAAGATTCTATAAATAATACTTTAAATATTATTCATCTTTTAATTTTTTTAATTGAAAAAGTTTAATGTTTTATACCGCGATATAACATCTA
This sequence comes from Solanum bulbocastanum, assembly GCA_037074985.1. Classification (NCBI taxonomy): domain Eukaryota; kingdom Viridiplantae; phylum Streptophyta; class Magnoliopsida; order Solanales; family Solanaceae; genus Solanum; species Solanum bulbocastanum. The sequence continues at coordinate 42,709,792 of CM073606.1, read as the reverse complement.
TAAGATACTAGATACTCTCATAAGACAACATCTATATGATATGTATGCAACAACATACATGATAATTTTCTTTAGAACTGATTATTGACGTAATATATTTTTCTCTTTAACATTCTACTTATAAAAGTATTGACATTCACTATATAAGTATATTTTTTGTTTTTTGTAAAATTACATCTATATCATAGCCTTAGTCAAATATTAATTGAATAATAATATTTTGTAAAATATATCATGTTTAAAGATAAAATATTAAAATATTTATGAAAATCATTTTTAGTGTCATGCACATATTAACTTTCAAGTATTAATATCTAAGAGGAAAAGTTATTGCTGACCATTTTTTTTATCTTGATATTATTTTTCAGTTTGGTTGGTTAAGTTTGTTTACCAAATTGAGTAAAGTAAAAAACAATACTACTTAAGAAATATCACTTTCTCCCCATATTTAATTTATGTGAATGCATTTTAAAATGTTTCAATGATATCTGGTCATTTTTGTCTCAAAAAACAATTACCTCTATGGAAATCTATATTAATCATTTAAAAGCACTTGTCAAATATTCTTTCAGTTATAATTATTTACTACAAAACTTTAATTTAGTAATATAAATTTTATTTTACAACATCGTATACTATATGATATGATACACATGTGCAACGCACATGCTATGAAACTAGTATATATATTGGTTTGAGTTCGGTTTGACTTTTTTTCATTTAATATCAAACCAAACCAAGAGTGGTCAGTTTTTTTTTTCAACCTCCAAACCAACCAAACCATTTTTTTCGATTTGATTTGGTTCGTCATTTTGGTTTGACTTACGGTTTGACTTGTACACCCCTAATTACACATATATAGTTTGCATCCCCACTACTCCTCCAAGCCTCCATCATCAGCAACTTCTCCCCCATCTTACGAGTGAGGGAGGGGTAAATCCACCCCATCTAATCCTCGTTTGTCATATATTATCTTCTTCCCCCTCTCTTGCTTAATTTTCAAGTCCATCACCAAAAGCTTATGTTGGATAGTATGATTATCACTCGGGGTAACCTTGCAATCCTTACAAAGGCCTTTATCACCCTTCTTAAGGAGTAAATAATCTATTTGGGTTTTGGCCACTGTGCTACAGAAGGTAACCAAATGGTTCTCTATCTTTGGAAAGCACGAGTTATCTATCACCAACTCAAAATATTTAGCAAAACCTAAGAGTGAGGTTCCACTTTTGTTTCTATCCCCAAAACTACAACCTCCATGCACATCGCCACAACAACTAGAAATTGCCCCAATATGGCCATTGAAATCTCCACCAATGAATATCTTTTCGGTGCGATAAACTTCTCACAACCTCATTCAAATCCTCCCAAAAGTGTTTCTTGACCTACTTGTCCAAGCGCACTTGAGGCACGTAAGTGCTTATAATGTTCTAATTAAACCTTCCAATGACTAGCTCAATCATCATCATCCTATAATGGTCAGCTCCACCACTTGATCCCTTAAGTCCCAATCTACTAAAATACGTACTTCATTTATATCCCATGAGCCCCCTGAGTACCACAACTTACAGTCCACATCTCGTGCCTTGACACCTACTCATCTAATCTCCTGGATACAGGTTATATTAATCTTCCTTTGCTTTAGGATCTTCACTAGCTCTATGAATTTTCCCGTCAATGACCCTATGTTCCAGAGGACCTCTTACCCCCACTTATTACTACTGCCCCTCACCCCTGCTCCCAATCGAAGACATACCTAGTCCAACATTGTTCACCAAAGTCACTAAAATAGATGCAACCTAAACAGGGAATAACTAAAGTAAGGGAGCTATATCAAAATTAAAGGCCAAGAACTAGAATCATTTAGCAAGAATCAACAAAAACATAGAGCAAATGCACCAAAAAGCACCAAACAACAAAAAATAGAGCAGAAATTGAGCACAATCTATAAGATTAAAACCTCAACAATCAGCACATGAATTTTAGGTAGAACAAGAAAGATAACAACCCACGAAAGATTTTCTGAAAAATCACTACTCAAAACGAATAAATAAAGAGAAGAATAGGAACGATTGAACCTGGCTGGTGGTGACGAGAACTGGACATCATCAGGAGTCCCTACAGTCTGGCCTTCCGTTCCTTGCTATATAGATCTGGCCGGACAGCAGTGGTCTCACCAGAGAGGGTGAAGGGAAAGGAAATTTATGTTCCCACAGAATAATTAGATACTTTAATTCATGTTATTATTTTACAATAGAAATCATTTCACTTCCTTAGCAATATTCCTTCCTGAGTTAGAGGAAAATCCTAAGAACAAGAATTTGCAAGATATGTAAGCAATGCTATAAAATAAAGATCGTGGATTGAAATTAAGAAGAGTAGAGAAAGAGAAAGACATAAAGTAGTAGTAGTAGTAATAACTTTTTTTCTATTTTGGTGTGTCTTTCATCTAAAACACAAGGCCCTTTTATAAGCGTTCAAACTTGGGAATCTAGACATGCTATCAAACTTGAAAATCTAGAACATGATATAGTGTATGTGGGCCATCTAACACCCACATCCACTAATTGTTTACAACATTCCCTCTTAGATGTCTATTTAAAAAGAAAAAAAATGTATTCTGTTATTTGTAATATGCATTGTTCGAAGCCTAATAAAATATATTATCAAAAAAATTCAGTGGGATGAAGACTTGATTAAGGAAAAAAGAATGCATACTTCCCTTGATGAAAAACATCAATTAATGATTAACAAGTCACTTTGTTACTTACTGATGAATATGGTCACTTTATGATTCTTTAGCTTGCAATTAAGTTAGGAGGTGAAAAAGTTGTAAAAATATTTTGATTAACCAATTTAAAATCTTTTAAATAAATAATAATAATAATAATAATGTCATTGAGAGTCTTTTCCACTACACTACTGAATATGCGTACAAAATATAACATATATCTCATATATTTTGATATTTATGCTAAATTAATTTTAAATGGTCAAAATTCAATGAATACTACTACTAATAAATAAGATTGAACATGAAAATAAAACCACGTCTCTTCATCTGCTATGATTATTTCTGCATTTTATGATCTTTCCATCTTCTCTCCTTCCCCTAATTTTGTTGCTGAAACCCTCTACAGCCTCCGTCCATTTTTAATTGTCATGATTTTCTTTTTTAGAGTCAAACTATAAAAAAAAATTGACTAACATTTTACGATATATTTTTTCATCATATTGATACGCAAGAAATTGCAATTTATAGTATTTTTGTATAGTTTTTGAATATCTAATTTTTTTTGTTTAATATATTGAATTAATGTAATCTAATTTAACTTTAAAAATTAGTTAAATTGACTTTTGAAAAGCACAACATGACAAATAAAAATGGACGGAGGTAGTATTAATTATATAACCATAACTCTCAAATATCATTTATGTGTAATTTATAACACCCTTTCATTTGTCTAATATATTTCTATATAGGTTCATTATTATATCATAACTCTAAATAAGAATTTCTTGGAAAAAGTATTATTTATCCAGAAAATCTGATTAAATAGTGAATTTAAAGAAATTTGCTTGCACACACATTAATTGTGCACTTGTGATGTGAGGTTTAAAGTTTCAAGAGAGAGTAAGCAATTTTATTTTAGTTTCTTAAGGTTTTGAAGCTGAAATTGTGAAGTATTAATATATTTTATAGACTTTTTCATTTCTTGAGGTCAGAATATTGATTATTTCATATATGTAAATTCTTGATGATTATAAAGTATCTTGGAGTGGTTGTGTTATATTAATCTTGATCTTCTTTTGATTTTTGTTAGCTTTACTGAGGTGAAGGATTTCAATCACTTTAGACCAAAGTTTCAGGAACTATACAATAGATTTGTCAATTCTAAAATGTAGAGCATTGTTGCGTAATTTGAGTTTGAATAAAAATTGTCTCACTTTCTCCTTATAGATTATGATTCTATTTGAATTTCTCCAATACTATTTGAATAAAAAATTGTCTCACTTTCTCCTTATAAATTATGATTCTATTTGAATTTCTCCAATACTATGTAAATTTGTTATAATATTCTCTTATACATTTATGATCTTGAAGTAGGTATTTTTAAATTTTTAAATGAAATACTATCAATAAGAAATGATACAGATGTAGAGACGGTCAAACAAAGTCAACATCGTTTAATTATTATAAGTTCCCTTAATATAAAGTTTGATCTATACATAGATTTTTGTATTCATTTCATATTTTGCTAATTGAATTTGCATTTTTTTTTCAAATTTTAGTTTATATCTCACATACAAGTTTTAAGAATATTTATGTGGTTCAGAAAGTTTGAATTAATTGACATAGATTACACGTGCAATGCATATCTAATTACCTATTCAAGTATCATTTTTAATATTCATAACCTTCCTGCTTTTCACATTCATAACTTTCAAATGTTTAATTTGAAACTTTAAGATGTCTTTTGATATTTCTCTACTCTTATCTATATAAATTCATCTTTTTTGTTTGATGAAACTCACACGCAAGATTATCCTTTTCATTTTAAGGTTAAAGTAGTGAAGTCATCAACATCTAAAGTGATATATCAACCTTAATCTGATTATATATATATATATATATATATATATCACTTTACTAAAATGAAGTGATTTTTCTATTTGATTCATGGTTTTGTTTGACTTGATGGAGAAGACTTTTGAATTTTGATTGGATATGAGAGAAGATATCGACAAAAACTCGGAAAATTGTGTACTGATTTTGTATTTATTTTTTCATGTATATATTGTTATGATTAAAGTCTTAAGAACGATGTGTTTGTTAATTTTTTTCTTCTATGTTTATTTTTTATATATATTTTCTCTCTATTAGTCTTCTTTAATTTAGTTTTCTATAAAAAAAAAATTATTGTCATAACATTTATTTGAGATTGTTCCATTTTAGTACTCATTACACACATGTTTTCATTGAATTATAATCGTTCTAACGAATTTAAAAAATATTGCATTGGACACACGTGTCCAGAAACTAGTATGATAATATGCAACGGTTAGTATCAGGGGCGGATCTATATGTATGTGTAGGGGTGCCACAGCACCCAGTGATCTCGGTTAAAACTTCGTGTATATATGTGTATCTGCTTAAGAAATCATTATAAATTAAATTTGCCATCGCAATTACTTTTTGGATTTCCCACCGTCAACATTACTTTTTGGATTTCTCTTGTATGAACCGAAGGCTTCTCAACTCTTTCTTTACTTTTTTTTCTGGTCTTTTTTTCCCATTGGTTCTTATTTATTTGCGACTATTCTTTATTAATTCAAATCGACTCCTTTTTTTCTGTAATTAGTTCTTAATTTTTTTATTTTCTCTTTCACTAATTATTGATCTCTTGATATGAGTATTACGTGTGTATTCTTTATTAATTAATGAGTATTGTATTATGAAAGCCACATAAATATTACTACGAATATATTTAAATTATTTTTTAAAAAAAACATAAGTTTAAAAAAAATGATGAATATTATTATGTTAGAGTTCATTTAATTTTAAGGTTCTTCCGATCTTCACGTTTTTGATAAGTAAGATGGTTCGGTTGAAATCAATTTTAATTCTTTCTCTAGTATATATATGCAACAACACATAAAGACAATGAAATATGAATATATTAAGTTCACACTATTAGATTGTATATACAAATTCAAATTTTTAATGTGGAAAATCTTTTTTTCCTCAAAGTTTTAGAGAATAAGACCTCTAAATCCAAAAAAAAAAATTGAATTCTTTAGTTATCTCTAATCTTAGAATAACTAAAAGAAAATATTACCAACATGTACGTTTAATCAATTTGTTTTATAAAAATCGAAAAAGATTAGATTAATAATCCGAATTATAACCCAAAATTAAAGGAATCGATCCGTTTATCTTACTTGGGGGATGTGGCACCCACGACCTCCAAATCCTAGATCCGCCTCTAGTTAATATACGTTGTTGACTTTATCCGATTTGATTGTCACTTTCATCCATCAATTTTTTATCATCTGCAATTTCATATCAAAGTGAAGTTAATCAAAAATAAAAGTTCAAGCTTTTACATTATTGGACTCGTGCTAGCACAAGCCATAACCACCTAGTCTGTACAATAAATGAATAACAACTTGCTTCCACCACTAGCAAAAGACTGAAGTTTTGAATGACAATGTATTACAATTTACAACTAGCTTTGTATTATTAATCTCTGCATTACTAATCATTGTATTACAATCTAAGTATAACGTCTTTCTAAACCAAATGACTCCTAAGTTACAGATGACAAAATCTGCAGCTATCACACACTCGTCCAAGAGCTTGTGCCATCTCCTTTTTTACTGGACTTTCGTCTAAAATCAGTCCTGCAAAAGGAAAATGAAGAAAATATATAGCAAACACCTATTTCCTCAACGTGATCGACTACTCCATGTCTCCTCGGATGACTTCTAAATACAGTTGCTACTAAAAGGCAAAATAAGAAACTAAAACAATCATTCTGCTGCATGGTATGCTAGTTGTTAATCAAAAGAAGCATTTTTAGTTTGCAATTTGTTTACAAAAACATGTGGTTTCATTGAACACTTGTAATTATGACCTTAGGCATATATAGTTTACATGAAAGTCCTCTATGATTTACTTAGAAGTTGTGATCTATAGCGATAGTAAAACTTCTTTAACTATAACTAAGTGTGAATTGACCTCTCGGTCATAAGAGAAGGTCGTAGCATGAATCACCCCTAAGGTGTAAAAGACTAGCAAAATACTTCATAACATGATCTAGACGCTTATTAATAGAAGATTAGATAGTATGGTCTTTCAAATCATAGGTGCATACGAAAGAAATACTTCAATCCCAAACAAGTTGGTTAAAATAACGGCACATAATAGGGAAAACTCTGTATCATGTAAGGATGGAATGCATCTAACTATTAGGCATTTTGGCCAGGATGTTGTTACGATAATACTTACACATGGTCTAAGTCCGGTTTCCAGATTGATATCCTAGAAGGATAGCCACTATGACAACAAGGACAACAACCTGCAATATGTTTCAGAGGATAAGAAAATATTCACTGTATTTAGGGAAATCCTATCTAAAAACCTGAAGAAAACATTAACTAAAAACTCACGAAAGTTGAATTGTAATTAGGTCCACTCTTGATTACGAAAGATTTCCTGGTGATTATTGGCAGGTGCATTAGCTGATATTCACAAAAACTCCAGAAAAATAATAGGATATGTAACATACCTTTTGTTCAAGGTTCCCGAGTTTTTGCAAGTTCTCAAGATCATTTCAAGCCTCTTTAAAGTTTTTGCCACATGAGGATCTTTATACTCTACCTAAAATGTTCAACCAATCAAGTTGATTAACTAGAACAAGTTTTCACTACGAAATTGAACTTTGACAAATATTTGGAAGAAATTGAAGATGATGGTACATAGCTGGAGAGATATTTATTATCATTAGGAAGTGAACTAAAGCTTATTGACCATCGATATGATTTTAAATACTAAACGAACATAACATTGGCATCTAGCTTTTCATAATATTTGGTCTTTAGTAACTTGCATAGAATCTTCTTGTTAGGAACTGAACACATGTTTTTTGATAAGCATAGTTATGAATAGTTAGCCCAGCCAAATTAGTGATAGGAACATAGCTTCAAAAGTACTAGGATTAACTTGGCTGTTTAACGAGTTCCTCTCGGGGAGAAAATTTTGTGTCACATAATTAAATGTTTGGATAATTCTAGCCAACGTAAAATACTTGGTGATTTCAGCCCATAAAATTTGTGAAAAGATTGTGCAAAAGGTTTCTCATTTAAGTAGCTTATTCAAATAATGATGAAATGAACAATGTTGTGTAGAGCTAAACTTCTCCGATAGACCATAAACTAGATATTAACCACTTTGGTGAAAATAAAAGAGAGACTGGCCTTATTTTGGGTTTTCTTCAACTACCAGAAACCTAGTAAATTTGCACAAGCCGTAGTATTTTGTCATTTGTGCTTGTTTCAGTATTTGTATGACATCTTCAAATATGAATGCATCCTTCGTGGAAATTGTTTTTGTATTGGATTTGCACCCATATGGTTTGATTGATGTGATTAGATAGGACATGATACAGTTGCAGCTTACTGAGGATATGACTTTAGATAAGAGGTTGTGGAGGACACGGATTAGGGCTGAAGGTTAGTGGATAGGTAGAGTGTTGTCTTGCTTAGCCTTCCATACTTATAGTCATAGTATTTCTCCTATACTTTCTTGTTCGTTGATTTTTGCTTTTTGCTTCTATCTACTGTCTCTTAAACTTTGATTATCACACTATTTTTGTTGTAGTTACTGTTCCTTTTACTTTCAGACTATTTTGTCATGATTTCTTCACTTGTGTTATTTCCTTATTGATATTCTTTTCTTCAAGCTGAGGATCTAACAAAAACAATCTGTCTACCTCCCAAGGTAGGGGAAAAGTCTGCATACCCTCCGCAGACCCCACTTATGGAATTACACTGCTATGTTGTATGGTATGATTGAGGTATTGACCAACTGATAGTCTTTTTTGTGTGCATCCCCCAGTAGCAATGGGAAAGGAATGCTATTTTACAATTTGGATTTCACGACACAACGTACTTGTTGCAATATTCTTAAACTATGATCTCAAATAGATCATTGGAAGAAATTTGGGAACACATTGCATGAAGAATCTGTTTGTCAATAGGATGGCAGGTGGTCACAGAGACAAGTGTGATGATAGCCGCTTCGCCAATGGAAGTTTCATCTTTGAAGAGGAAAATGTGAATTCTGATTTTTAAGTTTGAAATACAATAAAATAACAAAAGACAGAGATTCCTTGAACAGCTAATTCAGTAATAATGATTAGAAAATTTCCGGAAGAGCTAATTCTACAAGGTTAGAGGAGTCTATCGACTGTCATGGTAACATAGCTCTAAACCTCCATGCAATTTTATGCGCAAGGTTTCAAGTAACTTGATATAAAGTTCATAACGACAAAAGCGAGCATGAAAAATATACTATGTGTGAATACTTACACAGAAACATGCAGAAATATGAACAAATAGACAAGCACACAACCACATGGGAGAATTATGTAGAAAAATAACAATGTAACCCTCAAAATGAGCAAGTGACTAAAAGAATAAGAAAGTATCATACTTTGGATTTCAGAATACACGAGAAGTCGAAGAAAGCACCATATACATCTGCCATGTTGCTGGTCCGGTCAATAACCCGAGCAGTGAGACCTAAAAAGAAGAACCTAAGAATCTTAATAACTGCCAGTATGATGGTAAGGAGAAGATCGTAATGAGAGTGAGGCTACAAAAGTTGAAGGAAAGCATTAACAAATTTGCGGACTTTCAGGGATCAGATCAAACATAAAACAGAAATGGTAAACAAATAGCGTTTGAAGTAGCATGACATGTTTTCTTACCACGTCTCATTTTCACAACTCCCCTGAAGACTTCAATGTTGTTATAGCACTTTGCCAGGGTCCCAATTGCCATGACCTGGTAAGGTAAGAAAATACTAAGGCATGCACACTTTCAGAAGAATATTTAACAAGTTAATAATGCAAAAATAGCAAAAACATAGTTATATTCCTGGGCATTACGAATAATAAATTCACAAAGCACCTATATGCATAACAAATCAATAAGCTCTGCTGTTTTTCCCAGCCTTAAGGAATACAAAGTTTAAAGGATTATATAAGATCTCTTTTTATTTGCAACAACACTAACCCAATAACTAATGAAAGATGGATGGATGTTTTCGTGGATATAAGACAACAATAAAGTCCTTGATCAATCAAGACTAATGAAAATAAATAATTTCAGTAGAAGTAAAGCTTCAGTCAGTGGAAGAGATGAAGGCATGGAAGGGGGTTCAATTGAATCCTCTTTGTCAGGAAATTAGACTGCCGTAGTAGGTAAAAACAAATTTTTTTGGTAGAGCATTTTTTTCATTTCTAAAATCCTCCTGTTAGAATTCCTGCCTCAGTTACTAGCTTTAGTAAATTCCATATATTTTCCATTAGTGCTTTTCAACAGATTACCAAACACAGATGCATATTACAATATGAGACACACAAGTTTTGTGACAAAAGTCAGGAACAAGACCTAAAATAAAAAAGAAAAAACCTGTGGAATAGCACAGAATCGAAAGATAGCAGGATCCCGCAGTGTAGACAAGAAAGTCAAACAATCTTCTACATGTGACAAAGCATTAGTGACCATTTCATTCAGACATTGAACTGCCTTGACAGAGTTCCCCTCATACTTCAAGTCCTGAGGCACATTGATAAATGCAGTCAATTAAAATTTTGGAAAACATCAGTGCTGTTATGATGTATCCAAGGTAATTCAGTTTCATGAAATTGACTAATATGGCAGGAAAATATGAGATAAGAAATGCCAATTAAAGAGCTGGAGAAAACACACCTCGAGCTTGTCAACGTATTTACTCCAAATCTGACGAGGCCAAAACATACGACATTTGGGTACTTCATTTATGTCTTCTAGATAATCTCTAATGATATTTGTTTTCTGCAGTATATTGCAAACATTGTAGTTACTACAAAAAACACTCAAAGATGGTTACGTTACGGGTGGCTACCATACATGTTAAGATCAACACCTGAAGAAATAATCCCATGGAGTTGCAAAGAGAATCTGAAGCTACATCTTCTTTCCCAGAGGCATGGAAAAGTTTTGATAAGCCTAATCCAACTAGCCCAGCTACATGGTGACAGTATTCATCATAATCATCAATTGTTTCAACCTGCCGAAGATAGAATACTAGCGATTAACTCGTATATTGACATTGTGGTGAAGTTAACACCGCCTTCATATTTTAGGTAGACGGTGGCCGATAAAGCAAATGGATCTATCAAGAGGAATTGCATGAAACATTAAAGCTTGAGAGATCAAGGCAATCCATATTAACACAATATAGAACAAGTGTACAGTTCATAACTTCGACTGCTAGGCATGACTTTGATCCTTTCTCATTTATAGTACTAATGGCATACCTCCTTGTATATAAACTTTGCCATTCCTGCACCCATCCTCATGGTAACGTCCTCGATTGATTCCTTGTAACTGCAACATTATAAGAACATAACACTCATTCATAAACTGCGATCACGACATTCAGCACATACCAAAAGTTTGTAGAATGGGAAAACTATAGTATTTCATATTCAAACCACAGTTGTTGAGTTCAAATAACAAACATATCACATGGATATGAAGTCATACTTAAATGCTCCCAGTTCTCCCTTCCAAAACTAGTTCAAACTGTACAGAGGAACAAAAACTATATTTTATAGCTTGTTCTATCGACAGAATATCAACTTGTGGAAAATGCAAGTACTCATTAAGCATTGCTGATTAATAATCATATCGAACAGCAAATTCAAAAGCAGCCATTGCTCGGTGCAAACTCACTGTTTCCCTAGCTCCAGAAAAGCAGTTGAAACATGGTGGAATTGATCCATAAGAACCTTGTAGTCCTTTGTACCGCCTAATATATGAAAATTGGGATTAGCAAACCAGTCTATAATACTTGAGAACTTATATTTGAAAAACATTTCATGATCAGAGTTAAAAAAGATGAAACAAAAGAAAAGAGAAATCTCTATTTAGAGAAAGAAGCTGCAGTAAACTATAGAAATAACTTCTATAAAATCTCTTTGCTTCTCCTTTTTTACCTTTTTAATTTACTTTTTGGGGGGAGAGTTCGGGACGATGAGAGGACAAACAATATTAACAGTGCCTTAATGGAAGAGGAAGACGACGGCTTAAATTCAGAAGACTCACATGAAAAATGCCATTCACGATCATAAACATGTCGATGGAAGGACATCAAAATAGGTACTTTCACCTCTGTCGCTACACTGGTATCATCCTCTGTCCATAATAAGAACACCAAAATGTGAATAAGTAACATGACTCCAAGGAAATGAATGCACTCAAATGTCAGTCATATTCTGTTAATCAACTTGGTTATTTGCATTCAAGGCTCAATAATTGAACATACCAACAGTGTCAAGCGCTCGCAGAACCAAATAGAAAATGCATATCTGCAAAGATAGACAAAAGTTATGCGAAATCAACCATCACATCACAATAAGAGTAGTAACATCATAGGACAATATGTTTTTCTAGACCGATCAATGAAACAAATTCGAATTTGGAGCTTCATTTCTGATAAACTAAGAAGAAGCAGGAAAATATATATTTCCTCAACTCTTTTCCTAATTAAGCGAAAATCCAAAGCTTTAAACTGAAGAGTTACATCTTCATTGTGTGGGAGAGAAAATATGATTTCTCCATTGTCATCATATAACATTCTCCCCATCTCAAAATTCAGCCTACATGAAGCTTGACTAACATTTCATTGAGATGATAAAAGTTTCAATTTATAATATCAAAAATTTAATTGTAAAAGGGGAATTAATTATAACTGATCACAAATCCAAATACAGAAGTATTACTTCCTAAATAGTCATAATATCATCAATCCTCTGAACATTATTAGGAAGTGATTAAAATTTCATACGCAACATTGGCACCAGAACATACAAAATTGAACAAAAATGCCCCTAAATCATGTGAACTTGAACAAAGAATGTTCAATTAAGTAACAGTAGACGCATTTTTGAGAATTTTTGGACCAAACTATTAACGAAGGGCATATTTGTTCAATTTTGCATGATTGAATTTGAGGAGAAAACTTACGGCGTCTCGAAGCTCGACAGGAAGCTGTTTAATGACGAGAAAAAAGCTACGAGAGACCTTGTGAAGCATGATGTAACAGAAGGCCCAATGTGGTTGTGAAGGGATCTGTTTCTCGGCATATCGTGCCGCTACCTTCAGCCTCAACAATGGAAAAATATCTTCAGGATGCTTCAGAATTGCACGTAAAATCCCCATTATTATTATTATTATTATTATTGTTATTTGATCAATCAGATATTCACATCTATATACATTCACTTTAATTAATTTGTGTAAAAGGAAGCATTGGAGGGAATGTTTTTGTGATGAGGATTGAGGATCATATACATATTTGTTCGTGTGGCAGTTGACCTTTTGCCTCCATCTTCTTATACACCGAATTCGGATACTCCCTCCCTCTCATTTTATGGAAACGTGTTACTACTATATTGCGGGGTCTGGGTTGGGGTGGGGATGGGGTGATTTCGAGTTTGAGTCCAAGTATGAACAAATCATGGGTAGGAAGGGCTTCCCTCCGAATGGGGCTTATTCGGCACGAATTCAGAATAGTCGGGCTCTAATGTGGATGTCAAAAAGGGAAAACTACATAAATGGGCCATAAAACCCAAAACAATTATATGTTTATACTCAAATCTAAAGTAATTCAAGAAATATAATTATCAGATTAAAAGCTGATAATTTTCGCTTAACTAATACTAAATCAGTATATATATAATGTATCATTGTATTTGTATCATTAAGGCTGATAATTTTGCTTAATTGGTACTAAATTAGTATATATATATTGATTAAGTATCAATCAGTATATATGTACTGATTTAGTATCATTTAAGCGAAATTATCCACATTAATGATATCAATACAGTATATATATTGATTTAGTATCAGTTAAGTGAAATTAGTTGGGGTATATAGTATAATTATTTTGTGGGGTATGAATATAAGGGGTATATGTTTGTAATTATTTTGTTTTTACGGGGTATTTGCTTTACTATGCTACCTTATTTTACTTTTCATCTAAACCCGTATGAATTGACTTGTTTTAAATGTTTTGAGTCAAAATAATTTTTAAATATTTTTATATATTTGAATAAAATAAAAAATTAATCTTAAGCACTAATTTGAAAATCAAAATAACAAAAATAAGTCAAAAACTATAAAATCATAAGTTAATAAACCCTAATTGTCAAATATGTAAAATTTATTTTAATAAATTTGAAGAATCAATGTTGAAATTCACTTACAAAATTAACGGTTTTGATTTTCGTACTTCGAAATCATGAGATAGAAGGCACCTAATGGTAGATGCTCTCCTTTGGAACAAGACCTTTTAGGGTGTGTTTGGTACGAAGTTTTCCAATTTTCTCATGTTTAGTTGACTTAAATGATTTGGAAAATGTTTTCGAAAATTGCTTCTGCTTTCATTTAAAAGCACTTTTACTGATTTGTCAAACACTTAATTTTTCAATTAAAAGTGTTTTTTATCTCAAAAAAAAAGTGTTTCTACCTCCCAACAACAATGTCAATCGGGCTCTTATTTTCCTCAAGTTTAAGAAAAATGACTTTCCTTCAAAAATTTAGGAGAATATTTCACAAACTCTACTTCATGCTTAAATTACAAAAAAAAAAAAAAAAATCTTACACTACCCCGTACCCCAAACCTGACCCTCCCCATTAGAAAAATATTAAATTTTTAGAATTTTCTTTGTTTTTAAATTTCAAATATTTTTTTTACCCCTAATCTCAAACCAACCCCCAGCCCCTACCTCCAAACCACCACCACCCCCCACACCCCCTCCCCCAAACAAATTAAATTAAAAAATTTAAAATTACTTTTGAAAAATATTTCAAATTTTAAGGTTTCTTTTACCTCACCCAATCCCTACCACCCCTCCCCTTACCCTACAAAAAGGATTGTTTTGAAAAATATTTCAAATTTTTAAAATTTCATTTTTTTACCCCACCCCATACCCTAACCCCGTGACCCTCCCAATACCCTATCAAATTATTTTTTTTGAAAATTTTGTTTTTGAAATATTTCAAATTTAAAAAAATTACAGTTTTTACACCACCCTACACCCCCCACGCCCCACCCCGTCAAAAAAAATTTAAGAAAAAATTGTTTTTGAAAATATATCAAATTTTAAGAACTTCATTTTTTACGCCACCCTCTCAGCCCCCCACCCTCTCCCTCCGCCACCACGTCAATTTATATATATATGAAAAATATTTTAAGATCGGAAGTTTGGGTCAGGTCCTGGGTCGGATTTTGGAACGGTCGTCAGAGTCTTGTCCTAGTTTGGGTGTTAGGGTCATGTCCTAAATCGATTAGCGGGGTTGGTTTTTGGGTTAAAATTATTTTCCTAATGAATATTTTCTAGTCTCAAGCGAAAAATAAAGATATTTTGTGGAAAATATTTTTCATTCACCAACCAAACATTATAAAATATTTTCTATTTTCTACTCACCAACCAAACAACTATATATATATATATATATATATATATATATATATATATATATAAATTTAGATTAAAAAAAGTGGTGTGGCACATTTCTTTGGCCAAAGATCCTATTTATCTTTTTTCTTTTTTATATTTTTATTACTTATTATTGTATAAAAATTATATATCAATTACTATTCTTCTATTCATTGTTATACTTAAACGTTTCAAATTTACTTGCACTCATAATTATTCTTTATTACATAACAAAAAAGATAAAAGTCTCAATATTTAGTACGCCAATATTTCATGATATTTGTCTCTTTATTTGCATTTTTTCCTCCTTCAATTTATTAGGCACAATAGAGTAATACAAAAAGAAGAGGTTGATTTTTTATTTTTATTTTTGTCTTCATTATTTTATATTTTTGTTCTTTTATTTATTTAAAATTTTTCTCCTTCATAACTTATACCTATTGAACTTCTATTTTTAATGATATCATTAACTCATTTTCTTTAAGTTTTAATATCCATAACCCCCAAACTATTTAATTTCAAAATTTAAGATATCTTATGGTATTTCTTCAGATTTATTTATATAAATTCACACGTTTTGTTTCATAACACTCATACTCAAGATTATTATATTTATTTCATTTTTGAAGTGGTAATGTTCTTATATTGTTGTTATTGTATCAAATTTATTCTTTAGTTTGACTTCATGAAGAAGGCTATGGAATGTTTGATAGAGAGGGAATCCAACAAAAGCCAGCTCAAAAAAATGTGTATTGATTATGTATTTCCTTTTTCATCTATCTTTTTATGATTAAGGTCTTGAGAAAAATATGTTGTTATTTTCATTTTAGCTTACTTTCTCACATGTTCTTTCAATGAAACCTCTTTAGTTTAAAATTTTATGATTTTTAATTGTATTAAGTCTGTATTTTCATTTAGGCTCAAATTAGTTGCTTTTAGCTTAGTCAGAAATATACTAGCTACGCTAATCGATGTTCAAAGTTTACTATCGATGGCTTGAAAAAAATGCATATCAAAATATTGAAATGTGCACTTCTTTAGGTGTTTCTTATTGTGAAGAACCATTTTTATTTTCTGTAAATTTGTTCGTTCCTTTTACTTTTAAAGAATTATCAAAAAAATATTAGAAGATAAAGCCGAAACTAGCAATAGAGGTTTATTTAGACGATGATGAAATATAAGAGGGGGAAAAGGACAAAGAAAGGATTAAATATAAAAAAATATTGAGTAGAAATGCATCTCTCCTTTTCCTCCTATTTTTAGTTTCATCATTGTTTGATTATTCTTTTTTTCTTTTAGTCAAATAGAAGAAGATTCATCAAACAATAAATTTATTATTTGAGAAAAGTAGGAAAAAAATCAAATCCTTAAATATATTTATTCCAATTATATTAAATAATCATGTATTAACATCATAGTATAATCATTTTTTCCTTAGTAAATAAACCTTTTATTTAAAAAATATTTAATAATAAAAATGTAATTTGCTTAAGTTCTAATTCTTCAAAAATATTTATTTTGTGATTTTATCATTTTCTTATTTCTATAGTTGATTTTTTTTATTTCTTCTATATATCTTAACGAATTTTCAAAATAAATTTACTAGTATTTTACATAACTGCGAAAGTGCAGCCAAATTCCCTAGTGAAAAAATAAGTTAGAAATCCACTTGTTTTTTTCAAGAAAACATTTTCCATGGAAAACATGTGTGATTGGTATGAAGGAAAATATTTTCTAAAAAAGTTTTTCAAGTTTCTCATATTTGGTTGGCTTAAATATATTGGAAAATGTTTTCCAAATCAATTTATTTTCCTCAAATTTAATAGAAAATGGCTTCCCTTCAAATATTAAGGAAACCATTTTCCAAAACTCTCCTCCAACCTAAAATTATATTTTTTTTTCTTACCCCTACTCTCCCCATTCAAAAAAAGTTTAAATATTAAAATTATCTTTTTTAAAAAAAAAAATCAATCTATTTTGTCTCTACCCCAGCCCCTACCCCCAAATAAGCCCACACCCCCACCCCCACCCCCAACCAAAAAAAATAACAACTTAAAATTTTATTTTTGAAAAATAGTTCAAATTTTAAATTTTAAATTTTAAATTTTTTTTCCCCCACCCAACCCCTGCTACCCCTACCCCACTCACCACAAAAAAAATTAAAAGTTTATTTTTGAAAAAAAAATTTAAGAATTTCCAATTTTTACTTTCTTTAACTCACACCTATCGCAACCCCCCACCACTCCTTCCCAGCCCCCACCCCAAAACATAAGTTTAAAGTTTGTTTTTAAAAAATATTTTCAGTTTAAAATTTAATTATTTTACTCTACCCCAGCCCCCACAAAAAAAAAAAAAAATCAAGTTTGTTTTTAAAATAAATTTTCAAATTTTTTAAAAAAATTACCCCATCCTACGTCGATCCCCCCTACCAGCCCCCCTCCCCAAAAAAAATAACTAAAAGTTTGTTTTTTGAAAATATTTTCAAATTTTAAAAATTTTAATTTCTTACCCCGTACAAGCCCGCCCCCTACCCACCCCCCCACACAAACACACAAAAGAAATTTAAAATTTTGTTTTCTTAAAAAAAGTTTAAATCTCAATTTGAAAGTTAGGTCCCGATTTGCGTGTGATTGGATATTGATTTGAAAGTTGGGGTCGACATTTCGATTTGAAAGTCGAATCTTAGGACTCGCATTGATTGTTGGTTGTCGGGGTTGGATCCAGATTTGGAATTAGTGTCTCGATTCAAGTATGGAAGTTGAAATCTGCATTGATGGATCGTGTTCAAGTTTGGGTGTCAGGGTTAGGTCCTTGGTTGAATATCCGGTCCCAATTCAAATGTCGGGTCTCGAATCAAAACTTGGGGTCAAGTCCTGGTCGGATTTCAAATCTATCATCGGGGTTGTGTTCTTGTTCGTGTGTTGGGGTCATGTCCTAAATCGATTATCGAGATTGGTTTCCGATCAAAAATTATTTTCTACTCTCTGGTAAAAAATAAAATTATTTTCTTAAAAATGTTATTCAATTATAAATCAAACACTAAAAAATATTTTTCGAAAAAATTTGTTTACTCACCAACCAAATATGAAGAAATAAGTCAGAAATCCACTTGTTTTCTAGGAAAATATTTTCATGAAAAACATTTTCCTTCACACCAAACACATCCTATATATTCCTTTATTATCTCCAATGTATCTTGAAAGAATGCATGGGTGATTTTATATTTTTTAGGTGTAAAAGTCAATTTTTAAGTGTGAGAAGTGTATTGGATATGAATTAAAATCATAATTAGGAAGCTCTAGAACAAAGTTGAGTTGGGAGCTTTCCTAATGATTAAGTTTTCATGTAAGTTCATTTATGAGCCAACTTCAAACAAGAATATCTCCTAGAATATGAATAATTATGTGGCTCGTAACCTATCAAATTAACAGTAGTTGAGAGTAATTTCCAACACAACAACTTGTTTGTCAATCTGACTTCTGAGTAAAGCATTATACATATTTCAGTATTTTACTAAGGCCAACCAGATTGGCCTTGCGTGACGCGTGCCTTGTAGCATGAGTGCATCGTGCCTGGATATTTTTCCAGTGTCTAAGCTACAATATTTATTCATTCAAGTCGTGGGTTCACTAGGGAACTCATCTTAGACAACGTAAGGCATATTTGAACTCATATTCTCTCATCTTCTCCATCTTTAACACCAAGGTTTGTTCCTCCGATGTAACTCAAGTGTTTCTAACAATTCTCGAACTCTAATCGTGAATTCTTAACAATATTCTAACATCAAATCTGTAACATCCCAAAAAAATTTAAGTTAAGACTTGAACCATTCTTTATTGTGAATAAGATTATACCGAGTGATTCTAAATTTTCTTAGGTGTTAAGGTCACTAGAATCCCCTACCCTAAAGTTGAGTTTAAAGCTCCCTTACCGATTGAGCTTCTCTATGAAATTTTACTTGGGTCAACTTCAAATGATCATATCCTTAAGTACATAAAGAGTTAGGTGGCCCATGACCTACCAAATTTAAGGTACTTGATTCCTCTTTCCAACGCCGCCAACTTTGCTTAATTCGAGTAAAAACTTATGCCCGTTTGAGTGAAGCCTCTCTAGTTAAGGCATCTCATTTGTTTTAGAAAAGGGTATGTTGGTCTTTTCCTTTTTCCACTAGGCCTAACAAGTTTTTCCTCACCCAATTAAGGGTCTAATCAGATGCTAAACCATTCTTTGTCATTCCTAAACACTTAGAAAAATAAGAGAAGAGTTCAAGAGGAGAAAGAGTTATGTTTTGAGCGTTTGTCAAGATCTTGTCAATTTTCGCCAAGAACATTATTCTTTCCAGGCATGTAAGGCCTCTAATATTGTTGGACTTGTTCTTCCTTACACCATACATCTAATTCATCCATGAAATCGTTGTATCTGAAAGATTCTTCAGTAGTTCTTGATTTTAGTTTCATACTTTAACAATGGAGGTTTTGAGTTTCTTGGGTTGAGGACCTTTAATATGAGTCATGTTTATTAAAAGTATTGTATGAATTTCTCATGTAACCGTGTTGGGTTTGAGAAATAAAAAGAGTTTAGGAGAATATTTTCAATTCTAAACTAGTTTGAAGCTTGAATTTTACCAAGAAAATTCATCGAAGTCGCTAGGAAAGGGTTGGGGAAGGGATGGGGCGGCGCTCCAGCAGTACGCCAGGAGTCGTTGGGCCATTTTTTCCTTGTTTCATCCGACGCATGTTCCTTTAAGTTGTGTCTATGTTTCCCTTATTTGTATTAGCTCCTAAAGTCTCCATTCACCCTTGAGAGTTCTTACATGATTCAATTTACATTCAAAACTAAAGTAAGTTTAAGAAAAAAGTTCAAGAGCTTTTATTGAGTTGATTCCTTCATATCTATATTTCAGCATGAACCCTATGAATTAAGTGTCCTTGAGATGAGTAGTATCGTTGAGTCCTTGAGTTCTGAGTATTGAGTTTTCTATATCGTCATTGAGACCCCTGAGTTGCTTGGTTCATGTTTATATTTCAACATGAACCCTATTTTGAGTTAAAAATCTTAAGAGTTTTTTAAAGTCAATACTTGTGTTTTAAACTGAGTTTTTGAGGAAAGTTAAAGAGACATTTTGAGTAAGGTTTACGAGAACTAAGTACTCCCAAATGTATCATTTTTACATTGAGAAAAGAGAAACTTTGATTTCCAAAAAGAGTATATGAGCTCAAAGATACTTTAGAGTAGTTACCTTTTTTAAGAGGATAGTTTGAGCAATTATCTCAAATCAGAGAAAGAGTATGTTTTATACATTTCAGCATGAGTATATATTTATTAGGAGTAGTATTGAGAACCGATATGGGGATGAGTTCAAACAACTCACATTCCTCATAAACCATTTAGCCAACATGGGTAAAGGATCATACTTTTAGATGAATCCTCAGTGTCTTCGGGCAGAGCTTAGTGGATCCACTTAGTTGAGGTGTTCTATACCCCGGAAAGGGATAGTACATTATGACAATGTGGGCGAGACGTTTATCATCACATAGATCATAGTGATGGTTGTCGGTTAGAGAATCTCTCAAATAAGAGTAAAGAGTATTTTATTGTATTTTTATACATCATTGAGTTTATATATTATGTTTTATAACGCTTTAAGCATTGCATCTCTTGTTATTGCTTTTGTATTGGAGTTGAGTTGAGGTGAGTATTTCTCTTAGTCTTGTTAGTTCAGTTATCTATGCTTTCAATTCTCCTTGCATGCTCGTACATTCAATATACTGATGTTATTCGACCTGCATCTTATAATGATGCAGATATATGTGTTCAAGATCATCAACAGACCCTTCATTGAGATCGTTTGACATTCCAGTTAGCTTTAGTGAGCCTCTTTGTATTTCGAAGGATTTCCCATTTACTTTCCAATTAGCTATACTCATTTTTTTATAGTAAAGGCTTCATAGATAAACATAGTCGAGGAGTCTTTCAGTATTTACTTTCATTTGAGTTGTTTTATAAACTATAAGTATTGATATTGATTATTTTTCAGACTTTATAAGTTAAGTATTTGAGTTTAATGGATTTCATTCTACTTTAAGTCTATTATTGCTTGAGATTGGTTTTCGCTTGTAGTCAGCCATGATGAGGGTTTGGTTGGGGACCAGAAATGGTTCTTGAGTGTCGTCCACGTCCATGGTGTAGCGCTCGGATCGTGACAAACTTGATATCAGAGCATAGAGTTCAAGTGTCCTAGGGTGTCTATAAAGTCATTTTGGTAGGATATTATTTATGGTTGTGAGGGGCCCACTTATATAAATGAGGAACTAAAGCCATTTAAGAAAATTTTCCCTTCTTTCATACTCTAAACCGTGCAATAGAATTATATCATAAGGAACTTATTCAAAATCGTGTGTTTCTCAAATCCATTCGACTACCCCTCATACTCAATGTAGTTAAAAAGCAAAGCCTAGATCCTTATCGATGAGTCCTCCCTGGAAAAGTCTTGAGAAAGTCATGAGACTATAGAGGGGCTTGAGAGAATACCGTGAGTGAGAATGCACTCCTATTCATATGAATCGTGCGCACTCCAGACTTTCTTCACTAAGTCTTGTTTCAATACCCTTTAAGAGGGGAGTATGTTTTAGAGCTTGGGTAGTATTTTCACCCGAAAAGATAGTATGAGTTATGTAATATAAGCAGTAGTAGTAAAAGTGCCCAAAGTTAGAAGAATGTTTGCAGAGGTATAGTAATCTAAGGAAGGGAGATAGTGATGAGGAAAATTATGTTATTGTATTCATGCACTCAATAAGTTATTAATCGGGAATTTTCCCTTACGGGTAGACTAAGAAGTGATGAGTTTGTGTCGATTTCAATATAGAAGGTAGAGTAGGAGTTACTAGTATGAATGAGTTAGAGTATACTTTAACCAGAAGGGAGTTTATGTCGATGTGCCATTGTGTTAGTAAAGACCAAATATATGTATTGAATAGAAGAGTGAAGTATTCAGGAGGTGATAGACCTAAGCTAGGTTTATGATTTTTAAGAGAGAGCCCATGATATTCAGAGGGTTATAAAACTAATTAGGCAATGATGTATAGTGAATGGGTAAATAGTACTTAAGTTGTGAAAGGAACGGTAACGGTAATCTGTAAGTATGTAGACAGAGAGATAAACATTGATTATTTATCATGAGATCATAGTGGGTGAGTGTTTCTTAATCTTATATAGTAGTTGTACGTTAGTGTAGTAAGCGAGAAATTATATTTATATATATGCTTAGTAATAGACACAAAGCTTGAATTTGAGGTGAGTGTCTTGATCAAAAAGGATGGAAACATGAGGGTGATGATGTTAGTTCAAGATTTGATCTAGTAGGTTTGACATAAAATAGGTGATAAATTAAGGTGTTACTTTTTGATAAGTGTGAGTGGTACAAGTGTGGTATTATGACTCTTAGATGAAAGCAAGGGAGTGTGACTAAGTCACTAGATTACCAAGAGCATTAAGTGGTGTACCTGAGATCTTATGTAGGCAGATGAGGTTTCAATTAAGTTTATGATTTTTCATATGTGCCTAGATAATATATATTTGAGATGTCAATATGGCATAGGGTGATGTAAGCATTATTTTTTTCCTTAAGAGTTAGATTAAGTTGCTTTATAAGTTAATGCGGGTTATAGTTATAGAAAGTTTTTTATAGAAGTCGAAAGAAGTTACGAGAAACACCTTAGAAAGAAGTCTTAGAAGGAGTCTTAGTACCTGCTTATGGAAAGTTCAGTATCCATGAGATAAGTCTTTCCCGAGTATTAGAGTAAAGGGAATGTAGACCAGTTTAGAGATGATGGAATAGATCCATAGCTTTCAAGTGTCAGCTTTAGACCTAAGGGGGAGATGATAAGATGAGAAACCAAGTCAAATGTTAACATATGGACAAATCTGTGATACATTAGGTGTTTCTTGATATGAGCTCAAAGTTAGCTAAATGTAGTGGTAAGTAGTAGTATTCTTGGGATGAGATTTCCTATAGAAGTATAGAACTTGAATCTCATGTTTAGCATCTTGTGATATAGAGATCAGGCTTGAACATATTAAGAGTAGAAAATTTAACTTAGACCTTGGTAAGAGTAGTCATAAACCCTTGTAGGAGTTATGAGTTGCAGCTTATGAGGTGTGGTATTCCTAAAGAAGGGCATGGTTTAGAGGTGTTGCTAGGCTTGAAATCTAACAATTGTATTGCTTAAGGCATAATAGTCGTATTCTTACTTCATGCCCAGATTTCCTATCTCATGTAAAATAACTTCAGATAGAGCTTGGCTATGTTCAAACTCATATCGTTCTTGACTGATATGCCAAAGAGAGCTCCAAACTCTAAGAGAAATCAATTTCGCCTATGTTAGTAGGCAAGTTCAGAAGTCAGAAAGATAGTAAGAGGAACCTATTCCATTCTCAGTCCAACCGTCATTCGAGGATGAATAATCCCAAGGGGGAGATATTGTAACATCCCAAAAAATTTTAAGTTAAAACTCGAACCATTCTTCATTGTGAATAAGATTGTACCGAGTGATTCTAAATTTTCTTATGTGTTAAGGTCACTAGAATCCCGTAGCTTAAAGTTGAGTGGAAAGTTTTCTTACTGATTGAGTTTCACTATGAGATTTTACTTAGATCAACATCAAATGACCATATCTTTTAGCATATAAAGAGTTAGGTGTCCCACGACCTACCAAATTGAAGGTATTTGAGTCATCTTTCCAACCCGCCAAGTTTCCTTAATTTCGACCTTAGAGTAAGAAGTGATGCTTGTTTGAGTGAAGCCTCTCTAGTTAAGGCATCTCATTCATTTAAGAAAAGGGTATTTATGTCTTTTTATTTTCCCACTAGGCCTAACACGTTTTTCCTCACCCAATTAAGGTTTTAATAAGATGCTAAACCACTCTTTTTCATTCCTAAATACTTGAAAAAAATAAGAGAAGAGTTCAAGAGGAGAAAGAGCTAGGTTTTGAGAGTTTATCAAGATCCTGTCAATTTTTGCAAAGAACATTGTTCTTTCTAGGTATGTAAGGCTTCTCACGGTGTTGGACTTGTTCATCCTCACGCCATACACCTAATTCATCCATGAAATTGTTGTATCTAAAAGATTCTTCAATAATTCTTGGTTTTAGTTTCATTCTTTAGCAATTGAGGTATTGAGTTTCTTGGGTTGAGGATCTTTAGTATGAGTTGTGTTTCTTAAAAGGATTGTAGAAATTCTCATGTAATTGTGTTGGGTTTGAGAAACAAGAAGGGTTTAGGAGAAATTTCTCAATTCTAAACTAGTTTGAAGCTTGAATTACCAAAAAAATTCATCAAAGTCGTTGGGGAAAGGTAGAGGTGGCGCGTTAGCAATACACCAGGAGTGCTGGAGCGATGCGCCAACAGTATGCCCAAATCTAGCCCCACTACTTTGGGGCCTGGTGCGGCATGCCAACAGTATGCCAGGAGTGCTAGGGTGACGCACCAGCAGTATGCCAGGAGTGCTGGGCGACGCACTAGCACTACATTAGGAGTCGCTCGGCTATTTTTCCTTGTTTCGTCTAGCGCATATTCCTTTAAGTTGTGGATATGTTCCCCTTCTTTGTATTAGCTCCTAAAGGCTTCATTCATCCTTGAGAGTTCCTACATGTCCTATTCACATGTCTTAATTTACATTCAAAACTAAAGTGAGTTTAAAAGAAAATTTCAAGAGCTTTTATTTAGTTGATTCCTTCATGTCTATATTTCAGCATGAACCCTATGAATTGAGCGTCTTTGAGATGAGTAGTATCGTTGAGTCCTTGAGTTATGAATATTGAGCTTTCTATATTGTTATTGATACCCTTGAGTTGTTTCGTTCATGTTTATATTTCAGCAATGAAACCTATTTTGAGTTACAAATCTTGAGAGTCTTTTAAAGTTAATACTTGTGTTTTAAAATGAATTTTTGAGGAAAGTTAAAGAGACATTTCGAGTAAAGTTTAAGGGAACTAAGTATTCCCAGATGTATCATTTTTACATTGAGAAAAGAGAAACTTTGATTTCTAAAAATAGTTTGAGTTCAAATATACTTCAAAGCAATTACCTCTTTTAAGAGGATAGTTTGAGCAATTATCCCAAACCAAAGAAAAAGTATGTTTTATACATTTGAGCATGAGTATATATTTATTGGAAGTAGTATTGAGCACCAATATGAGAATGAGTTCAGACAACTCACATTTCTCATAAACCATGTAGCCAACATGGGTAAGGGATCATATTTTTTAGATGAATCATTAGTGCCTTCGGGCAGAGCTTAGTAGATCCACTTAATTGAGGTGTTATATACCCCGGCAAGGTATAGGATAGTTATGGCAGCGTGAGAGAGACGTTGTATCATCACATAGCTCATAGTGATGGTTGTCGGTTAGAGAATCTTTCAAATAAGAGTAAAGAGTATTTTATTGTATTTTTATACATCATTGAGTTTATATCTTCTGTTTTATAACGCTTTAAATATTGCATCTCTTGTTATTGTTTTTCTATTAAAGTTGAGTTGAGGTAAGTATTTATCTTAGTCTTGTCAGTTCAGTTATCTATGCTTTCAGTTCTCCTTACATGCTCGTACATTTATTGTATTGATGTCATTCGACCTGCATCTTATAATGATACTGTGTTTAGGATCATCAACAGGTGCTTCGTTGAGATCGTTTGACCTTCCAATTAGATTTGGTGAGCCTCCTTGTATTTCGGAGGACTTCCCATTTACTTTCTAATTAGTAGTTTTGAGGTGTCGTGTGTCTTATTCCGACACTCATATTTTTATACTAGAGCTTTATAGATAGACAGAGTCAAGGTGTCTTTCAGCATTTACTTTCTTTTGAGTTGTTTTACAAACTATAAGTATTGTTATTGATTATTTCAAAACTTTATGAGTTGAGTATTTGAGTTTAATGAATTTCATTATGCTTTAAATCTATTGTTACTTGAGATGGTTTTCCTCTTGTAGTCAGTCAGGATGAGGGTTTACTTCTAGACCAGAAATAATTCTCGAGTATCGGATCATCCTCACTTATCTAGTGGAACAGGAACTCAACTCAAGGTTCAAGAAGACACATTTGAAACTCCTCTTCAATGTTAGAGTTTCAATTAGAGCGATTCAAGGTATGTAAAAGTTTCATAGTGAGGAATTCAGTTCTTCCTCACATCCTACATCTACAGTTTAAGTTAGTAATATCCAAACTAGGTTCTTACCCCCGAAGTCTACTATTGTATTTTATAGTCATTGATGATTCTTGATTGATGGTTCATGTTTATTCTACCACATACATCCTTTTTAGCTAAAGTTAATTATTTGAAACCTTGTCATAACATTTATATGCATTGTTTTCATGAGAAAAGTAAGTTTCAAGTTCCAAAAGCAGTATTTCAAGAAAGTTTCAAGAAAATATATTTAGATAATATTTTAAAATTTTAAATTAAACTACTCATATATTCATATTAGTAAATAAAAATTTATACAACATCCTCCAATAGATTGTATTGCAAATAAAGTTTACATCTTATTAACATTGATCATTATAAATATTAGTAATAATAGTACTATGTAAAGTTGAGAAAGTTATGTCTTCTAAGGAAACTACTTTTTTTTTTTTAAACAAAGTGTTGAGGCTTAAAAGCCTCATTTATTTCCAAATGAAATCAAAATAAATTTGTACATAAGCTGAGCCCCAACCCATTAACCAACATTAAACAGAACAGAAATAAAAGAAAAGCTAAAAATAACAAAGGAAGTGTGAACAGCAACACATTCCTAACCCAGTTAACGGAGGAAGAAGATGAAGAGACATCGGCGCCGGTGGTGGTGCCGGCATTTTCAGCTTAACCGTCTTTTCCGCAAAGCTCCACTACCTTGCAAAAACAAAGAATCTCACCTCGAGATAGTCGTATAGGTTGGGAGCTTCGTGAGGTATATTTAATGATATCTTCTTGACATAGGTGCTATTTGAGAGAGAAATGACACTACTAAAAAAAAGCAAAAAAACGACGGAAGAAAAAGCGACGGACGGCGTCGCTCCAAAAAGCGACGGACGGCATCGCTGAGTCCGTCGCTTTTTAAATTTTTAATTTTTATTTTTTTTTAATTAATAAAATAAACCTTGATAAATTAAATTTATTAAATTTAACTTCTATTGATATGTAGTTAAATTTTTTTTTTATATATATATATTTAACTACACGTCAATAGAAATTTAATTTATCAATCAAGTTAATATATATATATACATATATATATATATATATATATATATATATATATAAAATTTTAATTAATAAAACTAATTTCTCTCACTTCTCTCTCACTCTCTCTCTTCCGCACTCACTCTCGCGATTCCGACGGACAGCAGGCAGCAACTCCAATCGGCGCCACCGTAGCAACCTCGATCGGCGCCACGCCACCAGCCCAGCAGCGGAAGTTCGCGGGCATGCAGTAGAACGATCAGCCGCGGCAGCGCAACTCGCACCAGCAGCAGGTCGACCATGCCGGCGCCGAGTCGATCCTAACTGGTGCTGCCTCCATCCCGACCGACACGCCTCCATCCCGACCCATTGTCCTTCTCCTTTAATTCAAGGTTAGGGTTTCATAATATTATTTTTAATTTCTTTCAATTTGAGTATTTAATTTGTTAATTAGTATATTGAATTAGTTTTTAATTGATTGATTGTTAGTTAGTAAGGGAATGATTTAGGGTTTTTGATTGTTAGTTTGAATAAGGGGTTATTTGATTGTTAGTTTGTGTTTGTTGATTGTGAATTGAAATTTTAATGTTAGGGTTAGTTTAAATTAGGGTATCTTAGAATTTGTTTGAAATTTGGTATTTCTTGAGTTAATTAGTTTGATTTTGGAATTACATGTAAGATTAGATTGAAATAGGGTATTTAAGGAGTTGTTTGAATTTGGGTATTATTTGAGTTAGTTTGAATTATTATTGAGATTTTAAGACTAATAGTTTGAATTTGGGATTAGGAATAGCTAGCTAGTTGAATTTAGGATTTTAGCACTAGTTAGATTTTGGGATTTTAGGACTACTTTGAATTTGTGATTTTAAGACTAGTTTGAAATTTGAATTTATGACTAGTTTGAATTTATTATTGAGATTCTAGGACTACTAATAGTTTGAATTTGGGATTTTAGCACTATAGTTTGAATTTGAAATTTTAGAGATTTGAATTACAACTTAATTAAAACTTATAATTAATTAGAACTTGAATTTACTTTAAATTGAACTTAATTAGGAATATGAACTTAAAATTAGATTGGGGTAGTTGGAACTAATTAGCTTGAATATATAACTAATTAAGTTTAATTAGAAATTAGATGTGAACTTGAATTGAAACTTCAACTTATTAAAACTTATATATATATATATATATATATATATATATATATATAAACTAATATTCTTGGATTTGAAGTTTATATTTAACTAATTTAAGGACTTTTTGTGCTAGGCAACTGAGGAAGCTCAACATCAAAAAAAGTTGATACAAGACTATATTGCTTCTTTTACAAAGTGGAGATAAGGTTGATGCTTCTAAGTTTCTTAAGTTCAAGTGCAACTGCATGTTTTCAATAATGTGTTTGTGTCCTTCTAGTATTAATACTTAGCTTTAATTTTGTGATAATGTGTTTGTTAAGCATAAGTACCAACACTAGTTGATCCTATTGATGACAAAATTGATTTTCTTGCAAGATCGATTTGTTTCCATCTAGTGTTGACACTTAGCCTTAATTTTGTGATAATATGTTTGCTAAGCATAAGTACCAACACTAGTTGATCCTATTGATGACAAAATTGATTTTCTTGCAAGATCGATTTGTGTCCATCTAGTGTTGACACTTCGCTTTAATTTTGTGATAATGAGTTTGTTAAGCATAAGTACCAACACTAGTTGATCCTATTGATGACAAAATTGATTTTCTTGCAAGATCGATTTGTGTCCATTTAGTGTTGACACTTGGCTTTAATTTTGTGATAATGTGTTTGTTAAGCATAAGTACCAACACTAGTTGATCCTATTGATGACAAAATTGATTTTCTTGCAAGATCGATTTGTGTCCATCTAGTGTTGACACTTAGCTTTAATTTTGTGATAATGTGTTTGTTAAGCATAAGTACCAACACTAGTTGATCCTATTGATGACAAAATTGATTTTCTTGCAAAATCAATTTGTGTCCATCTAGTGTTGATACTTAGCTTTAATTTTATGATAATGTGTTTGTTAAGTTGTGTGAATATGTTAAGATAAATAATGTGGTTTAGTTGGTGGATTGGTTATTGTTTTAAGTTTAAACTAAACTAGTTTAGGTTGTTAAGTTGTGTGAATATGTTAAGATAAATAATGTGGTTTAGTTGGTGGATTGGTTGTTGTTTTAAGTCTAAACTAAACTAGTTTAAGTTGTTAAGTTGTGTGAATATGCTAAGATAAATAATGTGGTTTAGTTGGTGGATTGGTTGTTGGTTTAAGTCTAAACTAAGATAGTAAATTGTTATATTGTTTAAACAAGTTAAACTAAATAATTATTTATAATATAATTGAATATCTATATTTTTGTAGATGGATCATTGTTTGTGGATGTATAATATGCATTATGAAAATGGTGCTGGATTGAAACTTGAGTTTATTGATGGTGTTAGAAATTTTATTGAACATACAATGACACTTGACATTTTCAAGAATAATGGATTGGTTAGGTGTCCTTGTAGTGCATGTAAGTGCTTAAAATTTTTTAAACCAGATACAGTTATGGTTCATCTGTACCTTAATGGATTTAAGCCTAGATATTTTGTATGGATTGATCATGGAGAAAGTGATGGATTGGATGGTATGTTTTATAATTCGATGCCTGTGGATGTATATAATATGGTTGCACCAGATGGCCAAATTAGGGTTGAACACGATAGGGTTGAACGTGATAGGGTTCATGAAATGATCAATGATGCTTTCGGATTTCAAGGTGGGATGGAACCGGAACAATATTTTGATGAAGTTCCTAAAGAAGAAGCAAGACGCTTTTATGATCAATTAGAAGAGTCTAGTCATCCACTATGCGAAGGGAGTCCGCATTCTGCTTTGTCAGTTGTAGTTAGATTAATGAATATTAAAACAGATTGGAATGTTCCTAATGCTGCTATGGACTCAATGGTTGATCTTTTGGGTGAACTAGTTAATCCAGAGTTTAACATACCAAAGAACTTCTATTAGGCAAAGCGTTTGGTGTCCAAGTTAGGATTGACGTATGATAGAATTCATTGTTGTGTTAATGGTTGCATGTTGTTTTACAAAACTGATAATGAATTAGAAAATTGTAAGTTTTGTCGACATGCTCGTTATAAGAGGACTCCGACTGGAAAGATAGTCCCAGTTCAAGCGATGCATTATCTACCTCTCATTCCTAGGTTAAAGAGGTTGTATGCATCGATGAGGTCTGCCCCATATATGAGATGGCATCGTGAATATAGAAGGTCGCTGGGTGTCTTGTCTCATCCATCTGATGGTGAAGCATGGAAGCATTTTGATAATATATGTATTGATTTTGCTAGTGAACTAAGAAATGTTAGATTGGGGTTGTGTTCAGATGGCTTCACACCATTCTCTAATAATGTTTCGCCTTATTCATGCTAGCCGGTATTTCTTACTCCGCATAATCTTCCTCCTGAAATGTGCATGACCAGTCCTTATATCTTTCTAAGTTGTGTTATTCCAGGTCCCTGTAATCCAAAAAGTTTGATTGATGTCTATCTACAACCATTGATAGATGAGCTCAAACAATTGTGGTTTGAAGACGTTTTGACTTATGATATATCAACTAAGTAGAATTTCGTTATGCGTGCTTCTTTAATGTGGACTATTAATGATTTTCATGCATACGGGATGTTGTCTGGTTGGATGACAGCTGGAAAGCTAGCATGTCCGTATTGCATGAAAAATAGCAAGGCATTCACTTTAAAGCATGACAGAAAAAATACATGGTTTGATTGTCATCGCCAGTTCTTGCCAATGGACCATGACTTTAGAAAGATGAAAAATGCATTTAGGAAAAATAAGGTTGAAAGTGACCCCCCACCTCCAGTACTCACAGGGCATCAAATTTGGGAGAGAGTTTCTCAATTACCTAAAGTTACAGAAGCTCCACTTTATAGACTTCCTGGATATGGTGTTGAACATAATTGAACCAAACAAAGCATATTTTGGGAGTTGCCGTATTGGAAGGACAATCTGCTACGACATAATCTAGATGTGATGCACATTGAAAAAAATTACTTTGACAATTTGTTTAACACGGTGATGGATGTTAAGGGTAAGACAAAAGACAATCCAAAAGCTAGAATGGACATAAAGGAATATTGTCGGAGAAAAGAGTTATGGCTGCAGGAATTATAGAATGGTAAAATAGTTAAGCCCAAAGCCAGCTTTTCATTCACATTGGATGAGAAACGTGAAATTATTCAGTGGGTTAAAAATTTGAGGACTATGCTTCGAATTTAGGAAAGCGGGCAGATATGAATGAAGGAAAATTGATAGGTATGAAAAGTCATTATTGTCATGTGTTCATGGAAACTTTAATTCCTATCGCTTTTAGCCATCTACCCGAAAGGATATGGAAACCAATCACATAAATAAGTCTTTTTTTTAAAGATTTATGTTCTGGAAAGATGTTGGAGAATAGTTTAGACAAGATGGCGGAAAATATTCTTGTTACTACTACTAAATTGGATAAGATATTTCCATGTGGTTTCTTTGATGTGATGGAGCATCTTCCAATTCACCTTGTACAAGAGGCTCGCCTCGGAGGTCCGGTTCAAACAAGATGGATGTATCAATTTGAGAGGTATCCATTTGAAATATTCACTAAGTTATATATATTCGCCAAGTCTTTTATATATTAACATATATATACATATATACATGAAGAAAAATTGGTAGTTCGAAGCAAACGATTAAACAAAAGGGAAGGATCGAAGGATCATTTGTTCAAGGTCATATTGGGAGAGAAACTGCTAATTTTTATTCTTATTACTTTGGTCATGATGTGTTATGTAGGAGAAACAGACCCAATCGCAATGATGAAGGAGATAGTGATCCTTTATTTCCACCGATATCAATTTTTAATCAAAATGGTAGAGGATCTAAAAAGCGTGGAAAGCGAGGCTTCACTGATATGGAAATGCAATCAGCTGTGACACATGTTTTGCTTAATTGTCCAGAGATTCAATCATATGTCAAGTAAGTGTTAAAAATATGTTATTAGATTACATACTAATAAGTGATCATTAATTAACGAAACACTTGAATGTAAAATGATCAGCTTGTTCGTAAACAGATGGGGTAATGAAGCCATCTGTACAGAATTTTACAAATGGCTGAGGAACTATGTAAGTCTGCAATCACTAAGTATTTAATAATATATTCATGTTATACTAAATTATATTACTTGAAATAACAATCACGTAGGTTTACGATGAATACTCAAGTGTCCAAAATTTGCAATTAGTGAAAGAAGTAGCACTTGGACCTAAATCTCAAGTACTGACAATGAATAAGTATTGTGTCAATGGTTTTAAGTTTCAAACTGAAGAAGTTTCTAGGAACAAGAAAACAAATAATAGTTGTGTGTACATACAAGGTGATGCTAATGGTACTGGTCAAACTATTGAATATTATGGTGTCATTCAAGAGATTATTGAACTGAGGTATTCAGGTTGGCCTAACAAGAAGATTGTATTGTTTCGGTGTGAGTGGTTTGACCCATCACATAGAGGCACAAAGATGGACCATCAACATAATATAATTGAAGTTAAGCACACTAGGAAATACAGAAGTTATGATCCTTTTATTATTGCACAAAATGCTAAACAAGTGTATTACACATCATATCTATTGCGTAGAGACAAAGTTGATTGGTGGGTTGTTATTAAAAGTAAGCCTGTCGGAAGAATTGAAACTGACAATGTCTTAGATGTGGCATATCAAAATGATGTTGCAATTGTTCAACAAGAAGTTGATGCTGAATTGGAAACCACACTACAGCATTCTCAACACATATTAGAAGAAGTATCTGATGATGACATACTGAATGTTGGGGAAGAAATATTCGAGAATGAGGAAAATGAATCATTTGATGACGAAGAATGGGACGATAATGAAAATGAAACAACTGAGGAGGAAGAATGGGAAAATGATGGAATTGAAACAAGTGAGGAGGAATAGTGTAGAATGAAAGCTAGCTAGTATATATGTAAGTGTATTTTGCTAATTTTATTTAATTTATCATTTTTATATATATTATACATGTAAATTTGCATACAGATGTCATCAAGCAGTGACAATGATAGACATTAGAAGAATCTTCGAGTTAGCCAGACTAAACAGGCTAAGAATAAGAAGTCTAGGAAGCTGATAGATCCCGAGGATATTGCAGGATATATTTCTTCTGTGCCAGAGTGCATCAGCCATGATACTTATTTATTTGTTTTTCTGTTTGGTACAGCTGATCCTCGGCAATATTATCCTAATTACCATTGACCACTCGGTACTTCATCTACTTCACAGCCATTGCCTGCACGACGCTACAAGGACCTACCTTTACAGGCTATTCGTCGAGCACGACCCTTATCGGCTGGTACTCCATCTCCCATAAGTACATCTTCTCAGTTATTTGCCATAAGGCTTGGAGATTCTAGTAGCGAGCAGTCAGATGTTATGGCCGATACCCCTCCATTGACTCAGCGTTTTGTGCATCTTGACGTACGACCCTCGTCTACAGCTACACCTAGTG
Organism: Solanum bulbocastanum; assembly: GCA_037074985.1. NCBI lineage: Eukaryota > Viridiplantae > Streptophyta > Magnoliopsida > Solanales > Solanaceae > Solanum > Solanum bulbocastanum. The sequence continues at coordinate 42,675,693 of CM073606.1, read as the reverse complement.
CTACACCACATGATACGATGTATGCTCTAGCTCCTGGCCAAAAGGACAGACTTGGTAGAGTCATGATTAAGCCCGATGGATCATCGTAAGTTTGTTTTGTTATCTATTTGTTAGTTTATTTTATTTATTTCTTATACTTTAATATATTATTCATGAACTAACATATTTATTATGTGTTTTGCAGGTGGTATCCTGTAAAGGATGTTGCCCGAGCTTTAAAAGAATGTGTTAGAAGACTCTATACACAGACTTATCACTCTTGGACCGAGATTCCAAACAGTATACGCCAAGCGATGTTTAATAACTTTAAGGTATATATTTTTTAGTTAAGTTTAGTATACTTAACTTTTTTTTACTATCGATATAATTAACGTTATTCAATTTTTTTTCAGACTATGTGTACTTGGGAGTCGAGGTACAATTTGGTCATTGCGACCACATTTGAGAGGAAGGCATCCACCAAACTGTCTGCCTGGCTAAAGAGTGTTCGGGATAGTGTTGTACGTCCCGGTTGGATGTTGCCTAATGTTTTTGATGAATTAAGTGTGTATTGGAAAACAGACGAGTTTAAGGCAATATCAGATCAAGCTACAAAGGCTAGAGGTAGTCTTAAAGGTGGCTCGTTGCACACCGTAGGTGCAAAGACGGTTGGAACAATTGCACTAGAGATGGTAAGTTCTTATTTAAACTTTTAAATAAATAATTAGTTGATTCATATATATCGTTATAAATTTCAGTTTTTTTTTATAGGAAAAAGAATTGGGATGCCCTCCCATTGAACCAGAGGTTTTCAAGAAGACTCATGTAAGGAAGAAAGAAAATGAGTCGGATCCGGATGTGTGGGTGGAGGAAAGGACCGAACGAACTTTTGTAAGTTATTTAATATGAATAATATATATATTAATAGTGAATATATAATATGTATATATATTAATGTTAATTTTTATATTTAATATGCAGAATGACTTTCAGCACTACGTCGCTGAGAATTTAGATAGTTCGGTCCAATTGACCCCTGAACTGTCCACCCAGATTTGGAAAGAAAAAGTGGTAGGGGGGACACGCAAGGGTAGATGTTATGGTCTAGGCTCTCGAAATGATGTTAGACGACTCCTGTCAAGCTTAGAAGGTATTGGATCGTCACGTCAAGCCGAGGCACTTGACGCTGTTCAAATTGCTGCTATGTCAGATCAAATAGCTAAACTTACAGCAACACTAGCAGAGTCGGAGCGAAGAAGAGTAGCTGAACAAAAAAGCATGAATGAGACTGTTCAGCAAATCAAAGAACAAGTGATGAACCTCGCTCGTCGACCTATTACTTCGACTCCTGATGACACTGACAACGAGAGTGATGAGGATGATTATGTAGATCTCACTCCCTAGTTTATATCTTTGGACATTTATAAACTTTTTTAAACAAATATTGAAAGATTTTATAATTTTATAATTTATAATTTATGTACTTTTGAATGTTATTTTATATTTTGTTTAGATTGTTATAATTGTGTGTTTGATTGGGTTGAATATTGTAGTATTGAATTGAATTGAATTCAATTGAATTTTATTTGCAGGTGGGCAGCAGAAACTGGAAAGTTTCTGCTGTCAAAAATAAAGCAGGAAAAGCGACGGACAGCGTGGTTTTGTCCGTCGCATTTCTGGATTTTATTTTTTAAAAATTCCAGAAAAGCGACGGACAAAACCACGCAGTCCGTCGCTTTTCTGGAATTTTTTTTTAAAAAAATTTTGGAAAAGCGACGGACAGCGTCTCAATTTAGAAATAAAAAAAAAATTAAAACAAAAGAGACGGAATCCGTCGCTTTTTTGAAAAGATTAAAAAAAATCAAATTTCCAAAAATAGACGTTGTCCGTCGCATTTTTGCGACGCAGTCCGTCGCTTTTTGAAAAGCGTCGAGCTAAAAAGCGACGGAACTGATTGCGTCGCTTTTCCATCGATTTTGACGCGAAAAGCGATGCAGTCCGTCGCTTTTTGGCGTCTTTCTTTGAAATTTTTTTAGTAGTTGTGATCAGTGTATATCTTTCGGGGAACAAGGTTCCTAATTGATTTTGTTACAATAGTGCTGGAGTAAGTGTTTCACCTCCTGATTTCAAGATCCAGTGCGTAAAATCTTATTGTTTGGATGATACACGGAAACCTCAGGTAGCATCAATTTTCCTTTTATAAATCTGAATTCGATGGGTTGAAATCCAAAAGATTTAATACCACCACCAAAACCCAAATCCACAAAAGGCTTACTGATTTCAATTATTTTGTGGCTCCACACCGTGTGTTTGAACAAACGACACTTAAGTTCATCGACCAGAGGACTCTTCTTAACATTCTCCTCTTATGGACATTCATAATTATCAACATTATCTTTCTATGTAATCCTACTATATATGAATTTAACACAACTATAAAGTAAATATGCTACTATTAACTCCACGAATCTTTATTTTATACCATATGTAACACCTCAAAGCTCTTACCAGGTGCATGATATATTAACCAATAGAAACTAATTCAGACATCATGAAATATATTAGTAGATTACTTAATCTAAAATATATGTTGACATTCATAGGAGACAGAACTTGATACATTACAGAATACTTTATGTTGTCAAACTTGTTTGCCTTATTCTCAATTGTGGACTGCTGTGTTTATCTAAATTGAAGATTCTTCTGCCTGCACTTGGAACTTCTTGAAACTGATTAAATTCATATATACCAGTAAAATGAAAAACTAGATTAGCAAAAAAAATCAGCAAGAGTATTTCCCTCCCTTAAGGAGTGTTGTACTCTTACTGACATAAGTTCTCACCATCTATTTATGGAGTTGACCTCCATTGTCACATTCCATGGAGTTTCCAATCTCCGTTGAGTATAAGAACCATAGCTAGAGAATCAGTTTCCAGAATAATATTTGTAAGGTTATTCTCAAAACAGTATTGTAAACCTTCTCTCATAGCAACAGCCTCAGCTACAAGATTAGTTGTATCGGGAATTTTCACTCCTTTAGCACCAATTAAATCTCCATCATGATTTTTGACACAAAAGGTTGCAGCACTCAGACCTGGATTACCTGTAGATGCTCCATCTGTTTTGCATTTCCACCAATCACAAGGCGGTGGGTACCATTTAACCATTTTGATATGAAACGCAGGTTAAGGAAACTACACTATAAATAAAACGTAGGAAATAAATAAACCTATTATTAAAATTTTATTTTAGACTATTAATTTTATTGAGTCACTCTTAATCAAAGAATGGGGGTTGTTAATAATAGATATACGGTGATATATCTCCAAAATTATATAATAATACTAAGAAATAACACATAGTGTGTACCATTATTATTAGGTTAATGTCAAAAGTCTAATATATTTAGGAAATGTTTATTTTTAAGAATGTATATATTTTTTTCAAGATAATTTTTAATATACAGCTTGCAAGTACATAGATTTATTACAATACCAAAAACAGGATGTAACTGGGTTGGACGTGGGGCAAGCAAGTAGTCATTTGAAATTTTATTATAACACCAACTATTGGGAGACGGAATTGTTCCGATTCAAATGACCATCCTTATTACTCCCGCTGGATTCCAAGATTTAGGAAAAACTTCTGTGATGTTCTAATTCAATATTGGCCATGATAGAACAAATAGTCGAAGAGTTTGGAAAAAATCTTCACATTTCATACTAAAGGCACTTATGCTTGGATATATTTGTAGTAGAGTTAGAAAATTTAATCATTGGTTTCTTGAAATCAAAGTGTCTACTTTTGTAAGTAATTTCTTATTGAATGAACGCAATTATATTCTTTGTTTCAATTATTAAGAGTAGATAAACCTCACAAACGAGGGTTGTGAAATTCATGATGATTTGACCTAAAAACAGGGTCTTTATGAAATGAATCGGATGTTGTGATTGTATATCTTATTATCTCTTTCATATTAATCGACTTTTAATGGTTGCAAACATTAAAATGTGTCCTAAGTTTAGCTTATTTGACTAAAAGAGCAAAATGTGGGAAAAGAGTTAATAACAAGGATTCTAGAATTTGAACTTGTCTAATAGTTAATGTTGTAGGAAAATTAATGAACCTTGAGTAAATATCTTTTGAAATGAGTGAACCACTTTTAGTTCGAAAAGATAAAAGTGATAGACATTAAATTTGGTTGTGAAACAGATAAATATAGCATGAGCTTGATAGACTAATATATTAACAACACAAGATAAAATTTTGTATTAACCCAAAAATGATCAAACAATCTTGGTAAACACAATTCTGGTTAATTTTCTCTATAAAATCTCAGTTAGGGAATATTGTTGATTGTTACTTGTTACAAAGTGCTTTTAAAACGAAACCCCAAACTCTCTCATATTTCCTATTTGTTTTGAAAATAAGTAGTTAATAGTTATAAATAGCCGCATACCGCTTAGTTTTCGCTTTACTCCCTCTAAAATTTGACTCCAATCTAGTTGGGTATTATATTTGACAACAATGGCATTATACTTCTTTAAAGAGGCTAATTTGGGCGTATTACTACCCTAACCCATTTTCATTTATTTCTTCCCCAAACTTTTAGATTGATCAATTGGCAAGAAACTGACAAATGAATTCATCATTATACATTATAAAATTAAAGAGTTGGTTCAAATATTAATTACAAAATACTAAGCAAACAAGAAACTAACAATGAATTTTGTCAAAAAAAAAAAATGATATGAATAAGAAACAAACTTTACTATAATCCAAGTGAAAATTATAAAGTTCAAAATCGAACTCATGAGTGTAATCGCAATTAAAATCCTAAAAACCTCGGTGGAACTTCAAATAGTAAAAAAATAAATGAGAGAAAAAAAAAAACTGATGGAGCTTCGTATCAAAAGAAATTGAAAGATTAGGGCTTGTAAGCATTGAACTTTTGAAGCTTTTGTAGGGAAATCAAGCACTAAAGTGGGAGAAATGGGTTAGGGTGGGTCGGGTATGATGTTAATGGGTTGGGTTTTAATTTTGAATGTACTAACACTCTGACAGTGGTACGCTTGAGCCCAATTATTAACGAATGACATTGATGGATCTTTACTCAAAGTTTGATAGTACATTTGAATTATGTTTTACCAAATTAATTTTGATGACATGGACCTCTAATAAGAGACCACGTGGAAAAAATGATTTTGCAAAAAATCTCAAAATATAATCACTAAAAAAATAATGACACAAATAGGCCCTTTCTGTATGGTAGAGACAAGATTGAGTCCAACTATTAATGGATGATATATACTCCTTCCGTCCACTTTTAATTGTCATGATTTCGTTTTTTAGAGTCAAACGATAAAAACTTTGACTAACATTTACGATGTATTCTTTCATCATATTAATATGCAAAATATTGCAATTTATAGTAGTTTTTGAATATCTAATTATTTTTAAAAAAAATATCGAATTAATGTAATTTAATTTAACTTTAAAAATTTGTCAAATTGACTTTGAAAAGCGTAACATGACAATTAAAAGTTGACGAAGGAAGTATAAGTCTTTTCTTGAAGTCCAATGGTACTCCATCTAGTCCATAATAATTGAATTTTTGAACATTTTTTTAATGTTCAAAATAAGCTAATTGTTCAATGTTCAAGAGCGTGGTTGAAAATGTCTTTCAGTTCTGCCTTTTATTTATATTTTTTAGGTGATAAGTTAAAGAGAGTTAATTGCTCAAATTTATAATTTTACTTTGAATCATTTCTATTTTCAAAAATAGACCGACAATAACTAAAATGATAAAAACCAAAAAAAATAATATTTAATTTATGGTCTATTTTTTTTTCCTTAGAGGTTTTTTCCTTGTTTAATTATTGATGCATAGAGCCGTCAAAACGGGCTTAACCCATGGGACCGGCCCAACCATACCGGTTATTGGGATAGGGTTGGGATATAATTTTTCAAACCCATTTAAAACTAGGGCTTATAAGCCCGACCCATATAAGTCATTGGCTCTTGAGGCTTGATTGGGGTCGGGTCGAGGTAAGCCCATGGGCCAAAACTTTTTATTTAAGAGTAACTTACAATAATCTCAGTAGTATATAATCTAGTTACTTAAATACACACTATGTTGTAATATTATAAATTTTACCAAATTTTGGTACGTCCAGATACATGTATCTCGAAATATATGGACTCAAAATTAGGTTAATTTGTTTTAGATACACTCAATCCAAGTAGTATTGCATGTATCTAGGATACATAGACAAATATCACGCCCTCACTTCACTCACATTTTGCTTGTCACTCTCTTATCTCGCTCGCGTATCTGGTATATGAGATACATGTTAATTACACTATATTTTTTGCTAGTGTTATTGAAACAACACCATTGTTTGTCATATTTGATTTGAAAATCTTCTCATTTTCTTGATGCTATAGAATTATAAGTTTGAAAATAAAAAAATGAAAAAAAGAAGGGCTAGCCCGCCCCAGCCCTCTGTTCTGCTAGGGTTGGGCTGGATTGAGAATTTTCAGGCCCTTTCAAATGAAGGGCCGGCCCGCTCTAGCCCTTCAAATTCCTTGGCCTTCAAGGCTTGGCAAGGGTGGTGCTGAGCCAACCCTTTTTGACAACTCTATTGTTGCATGGTTGGTCATGTGAAGAAGTTATTATTTGATGCAATTATTCGACAAGGTCACACAAATTTGGGTATGTGGATCTGAGATTTTCCATTCACGCTTTGGACCATCTTTTTCGGATGCTCCCCTTGTCGTCCTATTTTCATATTTCCTTTTCCAAGTATTCCCCTTACCTATGTTAATACTCTCTCCGTCTCATATTAGATGTAAATCTTATTAAAAATATTTGTCAGATATTATTTGATTACTTATTAAATTTGAATAGAATTAATTATTTTTTTTATTTTACTTCGACAATTAATATGGATTTAGAATTTTTAACAAATTTTGAAGATCTAAAGTTTTTTTTTTTTTTTTTTTTTTTTTATCAAAAGACTAATATTATGAACAAATGGCAAAATAGTAAAATTGATCAGTCAATTAATAATTTCTTAATCATCGTGTAAAATAGAAAACATTTATCTAATACTCCATTTGTCCCTAATTACTTGTTCACTTTTGAATTGATGCACCTATTAAGAAAACAGTGATTGACATAGTGAGGTTTATCATTTTATCCCTATTAATTATGAAGTGGATGAATTAAAAATTTAATATTTTCAAGAAATTCTACCTTATTCAAAATAATTAATTGAGTGTATAATAGATTTAAAAAATTGTCCTTTCTTGATTTATTAAAATTAGGGACAACTAAAAAAAGAAAAAGTGGACAAGTAATTAGAGATTTGGGGGGGGGGGACTTCCTATGTCCCTAAGTACTTGTCTACTCTTCAATTGACACACCTATTAAGAAAACAATGATTGACATAATGAGTTTACTAAATTACCCTATTAATTATGAAGTAGATGAATTAAAAACTTAAGATTTTTAAGACGTTCTACATTGAGAAAGTAATTAATTGAGGGTATAATAAGTAAAAAAAAATTATTTTTTCTTGATTTGTCAAAATGAACAAGTAATTAAAAACAACTGAAAAGAATAGACAAGAAATTAGGGATAGAAAGAGTATGAGACGGATGGAGTATTATTGGGGTAGTCCAATTTGGGAAAGTTAATATTTTTGGATTACGATTTTCAAAAGGTCATGGTGTTACTCTTTTTCTGTCCATTTTTGTTTGTTTAAAATGAATGCATTTTCATTTGTTTAGTTTAATTCTTAATTTTAAATTTGTTCTTATTATTAGTTATAGTTATTTTTAAAATATTGAATTTATTATATTGAAAGGGTAAGATGATAAAATTGTCATATTATTCCTTACCTATGTTGAGGCCTGATGAGAAAATAGGATTTGAAGCTTATAATTTGTTATTCAAAGTCTTTTATACATATTTTCATAAATTTATTAAGATAAATATACGATTTGAATTAAAGTTATTGCTTTGGTCAAATTCGTAAAAGAAGAAATTATTTAGAATTGATTAGTAAATCTTTATAAAATTATATGTATTTAAATGCTTATGATCACAAATATCTATTTATAAAAAGAAATGTGGAAATCAACCTTTAGTATACTCTAATATCTTATTATGAATTGTGGTTTGATCATATGATAAGATTGTATAAGTATTAAGGAAAGTTTGATAGTTTCACGCTTTGTATATAAGGCATAATACATAAGTAAATTATTTAACTTGGTTTCACCCGACATTTATACCTCTAATTTTGGGTGTATACAAGTGAACACTTAAACTTGTATAAAATTGAACAAATAGACACACATGTCCTATGTGACATAATACATGTAGGACACCAAATAGGACACAAAATTGTCATGTAGGACGCCACGTAGGACAAATGTGTTTATTCGTTCAATTTTATACAAGTTTAAGTGTCTACTTGTGCATACTTAAAATTGAATGGCATAAACATATTTATGTATTATGTAATTATGAAAATCAAATATAACTTTTTAAAAAATCCTAATGACATATTCCAATAAAACTCCAATATCAATTTGATTTTATATTTGACATACATAAATATGTCATATAACTTGATTTCAGCTGACATTTATAATGTCCAAAAAGATAATTAAACTTGTCTAAAAATGAACAAGCAGACACGCGTCGTACGTGGCATAATACATGTAGAATACAAAACTATTATATAGAACATCAGGTAAAATGAATATATTTATTTATTTAATTTTATACAAACTTAAATATCTACTTATATACACTTAAAATTTGAACTGAAGTTGAAAGGCACATACATTTATGTAGTATTGCTTTTGTATTTCAAATCTCTCATTTCATATGACATGTTCATTAGCATTGCCTACTCGTAAGACATATTATACAAAGTAACCAGATCCCCTCACTCGAGTTCTTTGCATTGAGCTCGCTTGGTTCGTCTGTTCATCGGTCATTGAAGGAAAGCGTTTATGGCTAGCGTAATGTCTTCTGCCTATTTATTGTACTCATTTTGATCGACGTAAATTAAAGTCGTGACAGTGATGTCGAACTCTTTGGGTCCATTGTCAGATCAGTTGCCCCATACAGAGTTGCAAGCAAGCATATTGAAGCTACTGCTTTTCACTTCCATCAAGCAACTGCCAATATCTCCAGATCCCCCCTTTTTCTTCATCTTCCTTCACAAATTTTTCATCAATGTCAATGTGTTTACAAGCAATCAATCTCAACACTTTCACTCATCAATCTCGAACTCGAATCCCGGTACATAATCGAACTCTCGTCAATGTCAACTCTCACTTGCGAATTTCACCAATCTGCAATATTCGCAAGGGAATAATCACTGCTTGCTCAGCTCCCAGCCAAGAAATTTTGCAGCAAAAACTGTCTGATGAAAATGAGACTAGTAGTAGTGATGCAGAAAGCTCAGATTCAGTGGAAAATGAACAAAAAGTGGTGGTGGAATTTTCTGCGAATGAAAGCATTTGGAATCAAACGGTGGAGATTATCAAGTTTTCAGGGCCAGCAGTTGGGCTTTGGTTATGTGGACCTTTGATGAGTCTTATTGATACAGCTGTTGTTGGTCAAGGAAGTTCCATTGAACTTGCTGCTCTAGGTACTTTAGAAATCAAAAGCTTATAGTACTCTTTTATACTAAATCAAACTAATTCGGTTCTTCTTATTCAGGCAAACTAAAATTAAGTTCCCGTTTAGTCATAGATTTGAAATTGAGCCTGAAACTTGAAAATTTTGGCTGAAGTTGTGATTTTCGGAATTTGAAGTCATATTTGGTCATGCATTTTAATTGCAAATAAGTGAAGTTTTGTGAGTGGAAGTCCCAAATACTGGTCTGAGCTAGTTTTTGGGAACTTGAAAATATTTGAAGCTGATCAAATTTCATGGCCAAACAAATATATGAAAGACAAATTTTCCAAAACTACTCCCAAAATGTGTGGCCAAATGCTAGCTTAGAGTATTCATCATATTAGAGCCCGAATTTAGCTAATTGAAAGTAGTGATAAGCATGAAAAGTAAGTTTAAGTGATGAAGCTAACTTTAGGCCTATTTCTTTGTTGTGGGATCTTAGTAGCACAGTTGGTTGACTACATGAACTTTCACCTACCTTGTTGGTGAGGGTTCGAATCCCCACTTTATAATAACTTTAGGACTATTTCTTTGTTGTGGGATCTTAGTAGCCCAGTTGCTTGGCTACATGAACTTTCTCCTACCTTGTTGGTGAGGATTCGATTCCCCACTTTATAATAACTTTAGGACTATTTCTTTGTTGTGGAATCTTAGTAGCCCAGTTGATTGGCTACATGAACTTTCACCTACCTTGTTGGTGAGGGTTCGATTCCCCACTTTATAATAACTTTAGGACTATTTCTTTGTTGTCCAATTGGTTGGCTACAAGAACTTTCACCTACCTTGTTGGTGAGGGTTCGATTCCCTGCTTTATAATAACTTTAGGACTATTTCTTTGTTGTGGGATCTTAGTAGCCCAGTTGGTTGGCTACAAGAACTTCCACCTACCTTGTTGGTGAGGGTTCGATTCCCTGCTTTATAATAACTTTAGGACTATTTCTTTGTTGTGGGATCTTAGTAGCCCAGTTGATTGGGCTACATGAACTTTCACCTACCTTGTTTGTGAGGGTTCGATTCCCCACTTTATAATCCCTCTTCCATTACGAGAATATTTCTTTAATTTCTTCTTTAAGCTCACATAAGCAAAGTTGTTGCTGTTATATACTCATTTCTGCTAGTTGTTCAGCTTAAAACTTTTTCATTGGCAGGTCCCGGAACTGTCTTTTGTGATAACACAAGCTATATTTTTATGTTCCTCTCAATAGCCACTTCTAACTTAGTTGCTACTTCACTTGCAAGGCAGGTAATTTTTTTGGGAACTGCTGTTGTACTACTTCTTAATGGCTGACTTCTTTACCTTATTTTATGAGCATAATCTTGTTTCTGGTGCAGGACAAAGATCAAGTGCAGCATCAGATATCTATCTTGATTTTCCTTGGGTTGATCTTCGGTGTTCTAATGTTTTTCTGTACGAGATTATTTGGTGTTCGTGCACTAACTTGTAAGCAATTCTCATACTTCTTTCGACTGGTGGAAGTATCAAGTGCGAGATTGATATCTTCGATCTCCACTTTTTCTCTCAAATGTGGCATATTTCACGTAACAACTAATAGATTTATTTGTATGAATTTCAGCTTTTACTGGAGGCAAGAATATAGAAATTATAAACTCAGCAAACACTTATATCCAGGTTATACTTCTGTTCATTTTATTTTTTAATTTATTTTGAGGAATTTTTATTAATAATATAATTAAAAGAAAACCTCAACAGAGATAAGTACAAGCAAGGAGGCTAGACCTTACCTTAATGAGGTAAGAAACCTCTACTAATTAACCCACATGAAGAAAATAAGAGCTAGAGAGAACTAAGTATTTTATGATCATCACAGAGTTTATAATACACTCTATGATGATATTACAAATGAGGATGCTTAAGTAGTGGAAAAGTATAAAAGCCAAGATGAAATTTGAGTAATTAAACTCAAACTTCATTTTACAAAAGTATGAACTGAAAAAGATAGATTGCCCTTCTAAAGAAACCTCGAGTATTTTCCTCTTGTCTTCCTCTTCATATCTGTCTAACAATACTTGATAGTTCATAAATTCTTCTTAGATCTATTGGTTCTTGTTAAAGTTGTTGATACTATCATATGATTTTACTTTGCCAGTCATGTCAGTAGGTGCCTTGGAACGACTCCTCAGTCATCTTACCATCCCAACTATTTTTTCTTCCATGCTTCTTTTTGTTATTGCTTTGTTGCCTAGGAGAAATATCTGCATCCCTAGCTGCATTTGCAAAACAATAATTCAACATATCCTCTTCTTCACTTTCCTCAAAGGTGTCCTCATGTTGTAGGTTAGCAAATCTGTTTGTGGAGAAAGAACTACTACCAACATCTTGTAGCTGCTTGTTTGTGTTAATAGGCGTAAGAGAAGTCAACTTTTTAACATTAGAACTCACCAACGCATCAAGAAGCTCTTTGTCACCAACAAAAAATTTTGAACATTAGTACCTGTTAAAACCAGTTGTCACCCTATATGTAATGGAGATGAATCACTGGTAATGCCAATACCCTTAGGCACAAAAATTGGTGCTTCGGGGCTCAATTTTCTATGAGTTGTGACATGTTCATCCTCTTCTTCCACCCGGTCAGCCCATCGACTCTCACTTGTAACACATTTTTGCCCACTAGAAGTGATCAAATTATTTGTCGAAGTAACTTGAGATATTGAAACAATTGGTAGAAGTCATATTCAACTTAGGATCAACACGAGGCTTAATTAGAGAGGCTCCTGGAGAACCAATTTGAGCTCTATCATCAACCATTACCCCTGCTATATCAACTATATTAGACTGTCCAAGTTCTCTTATTTGCACCACATACGTTGCACCAATTTGAGCTCTATCATGGTTTGCTTATTCTGAAAATCTTTTAACCTTTCTTTATCCCTTTTGGCATCAACGTGTTAATTGAGGAACACCGATGCTTTTTCTGTGTTTTGGTTGGTGATATATTAGATCTATTTTTCAGAGCGAAGGATTTGCTTGGTGGTCAATTAGATACATCTATAGAGGCCAGACTATATCTAATATTTGAACAGTGTTCAGTTCCGTAAACCATCAAATGACACAGATATGGAGTCTTGGATGGAGAATTTACCCCTGAAAAATGTGAACTTTTTTGCTCCAAAGAGAAGAATAATTTGGTGGAGGTAGAAAAGTTGAGAGTAAATTGAATGATTGATTAAAAATCGTTTCTGAATATTCTTCTTTTAAGTTGTTAAGTTTTGGGGTTTTGTCTGTCCTAGTGGACATTTGCAGTCATGCAGATAGATACATAGTCATTTGATAAACATTGTCAATTTATGTTGATGTACAAGGCATTTAACTTGTGTACCGAAAAATGAAGTAACAATTTTCTAGTATAATCAAGTTATATTATTGTGATGCTTGGTGTATTTAAGCTTCATGTAAACTAAATGGTCGATATTATGGTGATAGATTCGAGGCTTGGCATGGCCAGCACTGCTGGTTGGTTGGGTTGCCCAAAGTGCAAGGTACAATTTATCTATTCTCAAATATCTTGTAACATATTGATATTTTCCTTTAGACGTTGTTGAGTAGAATCTATGGCCTCTTACTGATTGGACGTCTGTGTTATTCTACTACACCTCGTTCTTCCGTATTAGAATCTTTGTTTAGATTTAAATACTAGCATATGTCTCAGGTTTGATTCTTTATCACTTTCTATGTTTTTATGTAATCTAATTCCGACATACATCATTTATCAAGGTTCACTGTTTTCTACTTCGTGCTTTGCTGCATGTGCATCTTGACCATGTAGGAGATCATTTGTTGCATATGTTAAGCACTCCTCTTCTCTTTCTTCTCTCCAAATTTCATATTTTTATTGAGTTGTATATATTGGGGATGAGTTGCTCTAGAAGACTTATGTTTATCATTTCAAGGCTAATTAAGATTCCTGATTTCACACACATAACAAAGTAAAGGTCGTTGATGGATCTGAGAAATCTTACCATATTCTGTTCCCAGCTAGAAGAGAGATCCTTCTTTTCACAGTAATATGATATGTAAACTGTTCGTCTGGAAAAAGTGATGGTAAATTTGTCTTTAGATCACTTTTGAGGTGAAGATAGTTTATGTTGTTCTGACAGTATGTAGTACTTTGTTCAGATACTTACATTACTTGATCAGTTTCGCCACTTTGTGATATATTTTTATTGCTTATCAATGTGCAGTCTAGGCATGAAAGATTCATGGGGACCTTTAAAGGCATTGGCAGTTGCTACTGTTATTAATGGTGTTGGCGACATAGTCTTGTGCAGAGTCTTCAGTTATGGTATTGCTGGAGCGGCATGGGCAACAATGGTGTCCCAAGTAAACCACTCATTCCTACCAAGTCCTTTATTTTATCCCTAATATATTTGATGTGTTCTTCATCACTCTATCTCTTCTATCTCCATTTTCACACATCTTAGAATAACCTTCCTAGATTGGTAACATCGTTTTAGGTTGTTGCAGCATATATGATGATTGAAGCACTGAACAATAAAGGCTATAAGGGTTTTGCTATATCTGTTCCATCAACAGATGAACTTCTGCAGATATTCATGATTGCCGGCCCCGTGTTTCTTACAATGATGTCAAAGGTTTGTGTGAATTGACCACATTCTCATTTGGTGCTGAAATCATATTTTATGAGGACATCTGATATTATGCTGAACTACAGGTCGCATTCTATTCTCTACTGGTCTATTTTGCTACCTCCATGGGCACACAGATGATTGCTGCTCATCAGGTATGATAATTAACACATAATATTCTTTGAAGTATTATGCTCAAAAGTACTTTATTTCTTCATATTCCCATAAACGGTGCATAGATATGACCACTAACATATTGCCTTTTTATCTAGGTCATGGTACAACTATTCATGATCTGTGCAGTATGGGGTGAGCCTCTCTCGCAAACAGCACAGTCATTTATGCCCGAATTGTTATATGGAGTCAACCGAAATTTGTCAAAGGTTATGATCTTATTTTGGTAAAAATCACAACATCCTGCATGGTTCATACTACCATAATAGGTTTTGGCATCCATCTCCGTAAATTTTGAATATGGTACCCACATCCATCATGACTCATTGGAGAATCAAATTCTTTTAGTACGGAGTTCTGTCATCATTCCTTATTACAGTGCTCGATAAGATGAATATTTTGAATCAGGCCCGAATGCTGCTGAAGTCCCTAGTAATTGTTGGAGCATCATCCGGAACGATATTGGCATCTGTTGCAGCATCAATTCCATGGTTATTCCCCAAAGTCTTTTCATCTGATCCTCAGGTCATACACGAGGTAATTAGTTCTATAATATCCTCACATTTCTTTTCAGTTTATGACATAGCATTTTAAACATGAAATAGATGATATTTTGACACATTTTGCATTTGTAAGGATGTTCATCCTCTTCCACGTATTTACCAGAATAATACTGAAGCAAAGAGAGAAATGATTAACAAACATGTTCACAAACAATGATTGAACAAAAGAAAAAAGGCAAAAGGAAATGAGTTAGTTATTTTCTCTGTTATACTTGCTAGTTATTGTGAATGCCTGATCATGAATGGATTATTTATGTCTACCCTGTAATGCTGCACCCTTGAATTACCCCTTTATCTTTCGTCCTTTTTAGGTTTAATAATGAATAGGATAAACTCATACGCTCAAAATTAGGTAACATTAAACTTATTAGTCTGAAGCCTAATTGATACAATCAGAAGGTGATGGAAGGGTATTGAGCTCTTGTGTTCTTCACATGATTCAAAAATATGATTGTCTGGTTCTCATGAGAATTTATCTCTTTTCTATGGATGCAGATGCAAAAAATATTGCTGCCATACTTTATAGCCCTATTTGTGACACCCAGCATTCTTAGTCTTGAGGGAACTCTGTTGGTATGTTTCATTCTGTCAAGACTTTCTTTACTCGTTATTTCGATGTCTTAGGCATGGTAATTAAACAACACACAGTTTTTTCTCTTATTATGATAACTTCTATTGAGGGTAAAGATCATCATCTTCCTTCACAAGCAGAACTAGGATTTAAGTTGACAGGACAAGATGTATATCTCATTCTTTGAGGGTTTCATTCATCTTTACGAAATCATAATGAAACTCAACATATTTTTCATGAGAAAGCTATATAATGAGCAGACTATTAGGCAACTCCTGTAAAAATGTAACTCTGTGAACATTAATCCAACAAGCAAAAGAGAAGCTCTACCATAAAGTTAAGTGATAAGCTCGGTTGTGTAGGTATTACATAGAGATTGTGTGTGAGAGAGAGTGAGAGAGGAAGGGGGAAGGGAGATGCTGTGTTATTTGTTACTCGCTCCGTCCACTTTTAATTGTCATATTATGCTTTTCGAAAGTCAAATTGACTAATTTTCAAAGTGAAATGTTAGTCAAAGTTCTTATAGTTTGACTCTAAAAATGGAAACCATGACAATTAAAAGTGGACGGAAGGAGTAATTCCTCCGTCCACTTTTACTTGTCCACTATACTAAAAATAGATAGCCACTTTAACTTGTCAAGTTTGGAAAACTAAGAGATAATTACCATTTTATACCTATTTTGCCCTTATTATTAAGGGAAAAAAGATATATATACCCCTGAACTATCATAAATGGTATGCAGATACCCTCCGTTATACTTTTGGGACATTGAGCATATATACTCTTTATACCAACGGACATACACGTGTCATAATCTAATCCACCGTTCCGACATTTATTAAATATCAGATTGACGGATAAGATTGTGTCACGTGTCCCTATTTAGTCTTCCGTTAGAGTGAACGGCATATATGCTCTTGTTGTTGGATGGTAGGGGCACCAATGTCCCAAAAGTATAACGGAGGGTATCTGCATACTATTTACGATAGTTTGAAGGTATATTTGTCCTTTTTCCTATTAGTAAATACTAATTATTTTCAATATTCATTTCCTAACATTTTGGATTTATACTGGATGACTTGTAATAATTAGGGGTGATTTAGAAAATTATCATTTTATTATTGTTTCTTAAGGAATGTGTCAAGTCAAAACATGGATGGAGGGACTATTTGTTTGCATTTAACCAAAGCTTCTTCTAAAAAGTTTTGATTTTGAAGTTCTTGGTTTCTGTATCGGCTGTCTTACCTTACCCAAATTGTCAATAACATATAAGCATTATTTGAACTCCAATTTGAATGTGGACATATTTACAAACATTTTATTCCTTTCGTCAACACAACGGAAGAAAATAAGAAACATATAAAGTAATAGCTAGAATGCTCTATAGAAATTCTTTTCTTGAAGTTCTTTTTGTATATGTAGTAATTTATGTTTCTTTACCTGCAAAGGAGTAACAGCTTCCTCTCTGTTATACTTGCAAATAGCTTTTGAGATCATTATCATTTCCTACTTGTAGTTTTTCTGTTGCAATTATCATTATCAATTTTTTCCTTTTGTTATTATTATGTTTTGAGAAGCCTTTTTATAGTCTCAGCATCATGATGTTTTGATATCTATTAATTCAGGCTGGACGAGACTTGAAATTCATAAGCCTATCAATGAGCTCGATATTTGTTTTGTCTTCTATTCTCCTCATGGTACGTTCAATTTCGTTTCAAACTTCATGGCGTATTGGCAAATCAAATTCTTTATGCCTTGGACTGCCATTTTTCCTGCACTAGACCTTCATATCTCGAATTTAATCTCTTTTATTTTTATCCTTTCCCTTCATACAATCCGTTGTGAAGTAAAACTATCTAAGCAAACATATGCACTGAAGATGAAACATGTATTTACATAATCATATCACTTATAAGGCAAATACGGGTAAATTGTCATGATAATTAAGCATTAATTAGTAATAATATGATAAAAACAATTTCTGGCCTGTTAAAATAGGCTAAATACATGGATTGTGTAAAGATCTTTAAACCGGAAGGATTATGAGACTAAATTTATCCTGTTTGGTTAGAGGTATTTGCTAAAATTGTTATATTTTTATCTGACAATATAATGGGTATAACTTTTTTCATATACAAGGTGGATAAATTATCAAGGTCATAGTCCTAGTTTAAATTCAAGATTTAAACTCTACGAGTTCAACTTTCAAGATTTTTAGTATTAAATTCATTATATTTTTCAAGTCATGGATTCATCATTCATGTATATTATTTGTTGTAAGTTTAACGAATGTTTACACAAAAATCTATGTTGCATCCACCCCTGCCTGGGATATCCTTATTTTGTTTGAACCAAACGACTCCTAAGTGTATATAACTTAAACCATTTCATTGTTTTAACATTCCCACTTAATTGTTTGTTTGAACCAGCTACTAAGCAGTAAAGGACTTGGTTTATCTGGATGCTGGTTTGCCCTTGTTGTATTCCAATGGGTAAAATTTCATGACACTCAACAAACTTTTATGCAATCTTTTTCTTTGTAAAATCGACTGATCGATGCCCTTGTTGCCCAGGCTCGATTTTTCATGGCTCTACGAAGGCTCACCTTGTCGAATGGCATACTCTATTCAGAAGAAGCAACACAGAATGAGTTACAGAAGCTGAAAGCTGTATAGGTTTCTCATTTTCTATCAACAAAATGTTGCAACAGAAAGAAAAAAATGGAGATCAGATGGGATACAAGTCTTCCTATGGATATATAATGTATACCACAAATTTGGCAACCATTAAGTGGTAATATTAGCATAATTTTGTTTTTTTTCGTCCGGACGAGGGTCTAAAATGCCCTTGAACTATGAGAATTGATATAGTATTGCCCTCCGTTGATAGGAGATAGCAGGTGCTTTGTAGAATTAGTATTTAATCATCTTTTCCAATGATCTTTTCTTACTAATACACTTTGAAAATGCTAATATGAAATGTAGGAGTAGTCTTGTGTGCGTGTTTATGTCACACTTGCCTCCTCTTGAGCCAGAGGTCGGTTAGATATTGTGGGAAGTTGCAATGATAACTGATACATTATTTATAATATTTGAATTAAAATTATTAGATTCGATTAAATTCATACATAGTTTCTAAATCCGGCCCCAACCATTTGGCAAGTCACGTGAGATGAAAAGTGAACAGTACGATACTACTGACACATAACTACTACAATGATGGCTTTAACAAGAATCATATGAAAAAATATGGGAATTGGCAAGAATAGGAGATATGAGTATTGAAGGTTGCATGTGAACCACAGCTCATGACTTAAAATTATAACATTGTCAATCATCAATATTGCTTTGAAGGACCACATGTTTGGGGGAGGGGGGGGGGGGGGGGGGCATGTGCAATCAAACTTGGACATATAAATTAAAAACCTTAGGTGATAGTCCTATTGGTTGGGGGCGAAATCAAGATTTAACTTAAATGGGTTTTGATTTGAATGATAACGAGATAAACAATAAGATAAAGGAGAGCATTTAGACAAATCAACCAAAAAAACTATCAAAACTAACGAATTACGTTGCTCGAAAACGTCCAGAACTGACTACACTGAGAGATACGATAATTGAATTTATAGTTTGTTTCATAAGTTATTGGATCGTAATTTAATATTTTTATATATTTAATAAATTTTAAAATATTAAATATAAGTAAAAATATTTAATATTATAGCTACGTCCCTATTTATTTGCCTAAGCTTTAATTGGTAAGTGGAGTTATTGGCTATTTTTACTGATAGAGGTACCAAGGAAGCATTAAGGTGCATGTAAATTGATGTTAATAGGTTATAGGGGAGGATTTATAGTCCAATTACACGTGAATTAAGTGGCTTTCCATCGATATTCTATGTATAATTTGTTTGAATTGATCTAATATATTTTATGCTTACTTCCATGTTTCAAAAAGATTTAATAATGCATTTTATTTAATATTGATCGAATTATATATTTATAAAAAAATAGAAATCAATTCTCACTTAATAGTTAAGGACTAGATTGATAGAGCACAGGGCATCTGGTCGATAGCAATCCAGTTCAAAACCAGTAACACGATAGGACAACTTCTCAATCCATTTCATCTTTTCAGTCAAGCCAAAAGCAAATGACATAGTTGCTCCTAAGTAATACTTTGGGGGTAAAAGAGAGAAGCTCAGCATATCAATTCTTGGCTTCTACTCCATCACATAGAGCACAAGTTTTTGGGAAGTGTTAGAGAAGGTTAAAGTCTCATATTAGTTGAGGAATGAATTGTGGTATGCTTATATGGACTTATGCAATTATTTTCTCATGACTAACTTTTGAGATTGAGTTATACTCAAATGTAATATCTATATACGGTGTGGTGTGAAGAGCTGTTAGAGTGGATTAAAGTCACACACTGATTAAGAAATGAACCAATGATTTGCTTAAATGAACTTAAATTAGCTTTTAAGATTGAATTAGTATGATGTGTCACATTTTTACCCCTTCTTTTGTCCACTCAACTTTATTGGGTTGGTGTGGGTTTGAACTTTGATTTAATCAAAGAAGATAAACTATATATCCATTCTCTTTTTTTCTATTCATTAATCTATGGGCATTTCTTGATATAGAATAATATTTTAATCCATATCCTTTTTTAGAGTCTAGATTTAGTTGAGACTTTCCCTTCTTGATTGCCTTGTCGAGTGTTTAATTAAAACTTACTCCTTATTAATTTTTTTCCACCTCTTCTTTATTTTTATATTTTTGTTTAATGATCCAGTTGGAATTAGGTGCCAAGATAGGTTAGCAAGACAAGGACCTTTCATCCATTTTTCCTTCTCTGCATTTTGTTTTGTCACATATTAGAGCCCCTTCTTTTATTGACACAATTCAGATTTGTAAGCAGATATGTCCTAAATTTGATATCTATTTCGTATAGTTTTAAAACAATAATATAAACCTCTTAACACCTTGTTTGGATGGTAATTACGTATTATTTCATAATGTATCATATTGTATTGTACTGTATTGTTTTAATGAATAGAATGTTTGGGTAGACTGTATCGTTTTCCGTCGTTATATAATGTCACACATTCATAATTTGAGTGATAAACCTACAAGAAAAGTAGGGTACGAGTTAGAGCTATTATGAAAAGGTATGATAAAAGATGAAATATGATTAATAAATAATAAATAAAGATAAAATGAGAAGAAAATATTAAGGTAACGACACGATCACATCCATTTGGTCGTTACTTAAAATGAGTCATTTCGTTGTTACCCAACAATGAATTTAAGCGATACAATATAATATAATGAAATTTAAGTAACAATCAAAACAAACAATGTATTTAAACTAACCATACAATACAACGGGTAACAACCCACAACCCTCCAAACATGGTGTAACTATGCTCTAATACGTGTACATGTTTCCTAGAAAAAAATGTTAGAGTATATATGTAAGGAAAATCTTTTGTCAAGCCGTTATAGATGACACACTCTCCAAATTAAAGGGTGTTTCGATTTTTGCGCTTAATTTTATAGGAGGATTGATGAGTCCACAAATTGGACTTATTTAGGGTTTTGTTTTGATAGAATTGGTGTCCTCAAATGTATATTTTGTCTCAATATCTGATGAAAACCCTTAAGTTTCAAGTATTTGGAGATTGAGGGAAAGCATGGACACTATTTAGCAAAAAGGAACAAAGGCAGCTAAAAGAACGAAGAAATGAAGATCTGAGAATCATCGAACCCATTCGGCGAATCGCCAAAAAGGTCTTATCCTCGCCTTTTGCTCCAATGTGCTGAGCTCTGAAAAAAAGGATCAAATCGGCGGTGAAAAGGAGCAGTCAGCGTGTCGCCGAGCAGTTCCGCGAAAGAGCACTATATCGCCCAATGATCCAAAACACGAAGATGCTGAAGGATAGAGCAAGACGGCGATGAAATCTACCAAAAGGCGGATCGCCGAGTTGATCGGCGATCTCGACTAACAACGCCGAATGATCAGCTGCAGCACAGATAGTTTGAAAACTATAAATACTTGTTGGGAGTTGTAGCTTAATATCAGATTTTGAACATTAGAATTTTTAATACAGAATTATTCTCTCTAAGTTTGGAGAGGGTTTGAAGAACTTGAAGATTCAAAGGGTTTCAACTCAAAGAATTTGGACTTGGGTCTTATGGATTCTTCACTTTTGATTTGTTTTAAGACTTGAATTTTCGTACCCATTTGAATGCAAACTCATTTTGGTATAAATTTCTATCTCTTTTACATGTCTAGCAAAAACCCCAATTCTTGGGTTGTGATTTTGTGAATATGGGTTAGATTATCTATTGGATCTTGCTTGTTGATGGTTTATTTGTTGTGTAAATGTGATTTCGTTTAGTAGTTATGGTGGAACTTAATGAAATTGTAGTTGCAAATACGATTTCACCTTTGTGTTTTCGACTTGCTCGAGAGAGAAGTCGTAAAACTAAGACTACTACATTGATGGCCGATGGGATTGGGTCGACATGAGGTTCAGCTCGAGAAAGTGAACCCTAGTTCTTCTCCCACACACTCAGCTCGAGAGAGTGAGTGGGCTAAGGCGGAGGCTGTTCTTCATGCGGCAAGTTGGTGTTCGAGAGAAACCCATTTGATTCGGGGTAAGTTGCTCGAGAGAGAATTTACCTCCTCTATAGTCTAGCCTAGTCACAATTACTTAACGAATTTACTATTGAAAGTATGTACCCAATAGTCTAGTCTAACCCGTATTCCTATCACATCCCAAGAATCTCATCTCCTTGATTAGTACTTTTTGCATTTATGTTGTTGCTTGTTTGTCACAAACCCCCTATTGATAATTGATGCTTGTGTCACCCCTTAGATTTAACATGTTTACATTTGATAATGTTTTCAGGTATAACTAATTAGAACTAAATTTTATTTTTCTATTAATTCTTAAGCCCACTCCCTTGAGACTCGACCCCAATCCTTGGTTAGGTTACTTTACTATTGTACGATCGTAGACACTTGCATTGAAAGTTGTGTCTTAATTACGCAAACATAAAAATGGTGCCGCTGCCGGAGAGTGGTATTATTTGAGAATTCTTAGATTAGTAGAGTGTTCTTCTTAGTTGTAGTTTACTTACTTAATCTTTAGTTTAGTTTTGCTTGCTTGTGTGAATATTCCAGAAAGCATGAGTGTTAACGGTAGCCATGTGGGCCATCAAGACGATATTGAAAATCTCAACGATGTCCAAGAGCCTAACATCCACGGTCCCCATCTCATGGGAGGTATTTGAGCTATCTGGTTACCTCCAGCCAAGGGAAATGCAGTGTTCCACATAACGAGTACTATGTTGCAACTCTTGCAACTAAAGGGACTTTTCAGCAGGTTTGCTCACGAGCATCTTCGAAACTTCGTGGATGTGTGTGGACCGTTCTCGTTCAAAAACATATCTCAAGAGTCAGTCTGATTAAGATTATTCCCTTTCTCGTTGATGGGAGAGGTGTGCAAATGGCTAGCCGAGTTGCCGCATGAATCCATCACTTCCTGGAAGGAATTGGTAATCGCATTTCAAGTGCGATTTTTCCCTCCCTCGAAAATGATGAGCCTTCAGGATAACATTCAGATCTTTAAGCGTCTGGAAGGAGAGCTTCTGCACGAAACTTGGTTACAGTTCAAAAAGTCAGTGCTTCAATGCCCAACCCATGGGTTGCCTGATAATGTGCTGCTTCAGTACTTTTACCAAAGTTTGGACTCGGTTAACAAAGGGGTTGCTGACCAACTTTCACCTGGAGGCTTAATGCAGCAGCCATATGTTGTAGCAGCCCAACTTTTAGATGGAATGACAACCATCAATAGAGCATGGTACACTTGCGAGGACCAATTATCTCCTCTCATCTTTAAACTATCCAAGGAGCAGATTGAAAAAAGTCATAAGAGAGACCAAAACATGGCTAAGATCATGACACAACTTGTCATTTTATCCAAAAATGTCATGGGGGCTGGTGCTCGTGGTGTCAATGTCGTGGGGGTCGGGTGTGCAAATCCTGAGGAGATGAAGTTTGAAGCCTTGTATAACGAAAAGGTAAATTTTCTAGTCAACCAAGGCGGTGGCTGTCTTTCAAACTACCCAAGGCAGGGTGGTAACCAAGGTTGAGCTAGAGACGAAGGCTGGAAGGATCGAGATCGTGAATGGAGGGGCCGTAATCCGAATTAGAAGGATGGGGAGAAGGATAGATATGTGCCTTTCCATGAGTGCCAAAAGCCCAAGGACTCGAAAAGTGGTAGGTCTGAGGATATGCTCTCACGTATTCTCAATAAAGTTGAAGGGTTAGACAAAATGCTAAAAGGCATGAAAGAAGATGTGTCCACCCTTATCTAGACCGTTACCTCCCATTCAGTTTTAATCAAGCAGTTAGAGACCCAAATGGGTCATATCTC
The DNA here is from genome assembly GCA_037074985.1 of Solanum bulbocastanum. Taxonomy (NCBI): domain Eukaryota; kingdom Viridiplantae; phylum Streptophyta; class Magnoliopsida; order Solanales; family Solanaceae; genus Solanum; species Solanum bulbocastanum. The sequence continues at coordinate 42,651,651 of CM073606.1, read as the reverse complement.
GTCTCACCTCAATTCGAGACAGCAAGGGGGTTTGCCTAGTGACACCATGGTCAACCCTAAAAATGAGGTTTGAAGGTAGACTTGCGTCGTGCCACAACGTTAACTAAGGTGTTGTTTGGGAGGCAACCTAAAACCCTTTATTGCTTTATGTTGCTTTAATAAAATAATGGTGTGTTGATTGTGCAGATGGAAGTGTGGAAAGTGATCGAAAAGTTCAAATTGGCGAGCAATAGGTCCAATTAGCGAATCACCGAATGGTTCGGTGAACCCAAACCAAACCGACGTTAGACTCAAGACCAACTTACATTGGAGTCTGTAAAACTCGGCGAGGAATGTGACTACTTGGCGTTACACCGAATAGTTTGGCGATCGGGACTAATGTTGCCAAATAGGAAAAAACTGGACGGTTTTTCAAGCCAAAGGTTTAAAAGTTTCAAATTCATTCCCTTTCCCTCACTTTTTCATTTTCCCAAACTCACACCTGCACTCTAGTTTTACCTTTCTTGCATTTTTGGAGTATTTTTATTATCGAATTGTGCTACGAGTTGGATTACATTATTTTCTAGCATCTTAACATCCAGTCGATCGGCATAAAAGGTTGGTACTTCAAACGCCGCGTTCAATTTGTCGAAATTGTACTCATTTGCAATCTATTAATCTTGTTGAATTCTGTTGGGCCTCTTTAATTAGATCAAATTGCTTAATTACCTATTCCTAAACGATGAATCTTGTTTGAATGGTGAAATCCCGCTTTCTAGTGCGTTAAGTTAAATTACTTTGCAATAGGAAGTGCTCTTATGTTACGGGTCTTAGTCAGATTTGTGTTGTAGGAGCTTGAATTGCATTTTCGAGTGTTGCAAGGATGATTTTCAAAAAGTTGGGTTGATAATAGGCACAATAATTCATTTCGGCGAGCTGAGACAAGCTCGTCGAACCACTCAGTGGTTCGCCTAGTTGCCCTACATCGCCTTTGATATCATGTTTTATGTGTTATGGCTTTTGTATCTTTCGGCGAACACCCTTTGTTCGCCGAAAGTATTCGACGACTCACCGAGTGGACTGCTAAATATGCCTACAGTTAATAGTCTTCGTTTTGCTTGTCGAATATTTTCTAATTTTATCTCAAAGCTTTGCAAACATGGTCAGACCAAAAGTTGTAAGAAGAAATATGTCACTCTGACATATAAGGGCACAAAACTCCAAAAGAGATGCAGAGACAACAGATCACCCCAAAGCAAGGGTCGAGAACAAGAAAGCCAGTTCCAGTAGGAGGATTCCCATTGACCCTAATGTCCCTTTGTGGGCTCGAGGGTTCATTAATGTGATACATTCCTTTGGACCAGCTCACGATTTGAACAATTTGGCTAAGGCTAATATCGCCGCAGCAACTGAGGCAAACGCAGACAATGAAAACCAGAGTCAGAATGACAACACTCCGGGCACTAATGCCCAGACAGATGGAGCAACTGCTTAGAAAAGATCCCCTCTTTACCTTCCATTCTGTCTTTCTTTATTCTAAATTCTGGATATTATATTAATTGCATTTGAGGAAAAATTGCTTGTTAATTGTGGTGGGGTGAGGCTCACCTTTTGTGTTCTATTTGATGTTCGTATTTTGTTTATATTTGGGCTTTGTGCTTAAATTGTGTTAAATACTGCTTTCTATGGATGTTTGAGTTTGTGACTCCTTTTATTTTAAATTGCAAAATGATTTTGACCCGTTCAAAAATTTTTGTCACCTTTCATGCGATGAATGTGGTTGTTCTTTTGCAAAAATTTAAATCTCGGTTCCAATTAATACCGATGACTTGAATAGTGCTCTCAATCAAACGAACATAAATGTGTGGGTACGATAAGGCCAAATGAAGTTGAATAGACAATATATGAACTCTTTGCATCTCGTTATGACTAGCCTTGTATCAAATTGACTCTCTTGTAATGATCATTGCACACTAGCTAAAGTGTGAAGTCTTGTTGACTTATAGTGTTCATGCCTAGTGTGATGAGCTTACCTGTGAACTGTGCATGATGAAACTTAGAATTTGCCCCGTTGGTCCGGTCAACTAAGTGATGTTATCTTTTGATATGATCTTAGACAACTTCTAAGAGTGTGAGCCAATTTGACATATACCTCTTTTGTGGTCTACCTTGTGAGTGTGTGCGAACCTCTTTTGAACACCCCTCGAACCTTACCTTCCTTTGGAAGAAACTTGATGAAACCTAGACCTTTCTTTATCTATTACGCATAATCCTCATGAAGTTGTGGTTAGTTGAATAGCCAACTTAGGCCAAAAGCCTAAGTTGGGGGTATGGTTAAAAGAGAAGGCAAATCAAGAAGTGCAAGAAAGTCCCTCTTACTCATGGTTTTGAGAAAAATGGAACCCCTTCATATAAAAAAAAAAGAGAGAGAAAAGACACAAAAAAAAAAAAGAAAAAGAATGAAAAAGAAAGTTGTGGAATAAAGTACAAAAGAAATGGGGTTTTCAAACAATTCATGGGAATTGAATAATAGAATGACTTATGAGCACTAAAGAAAATGACGAAGGAATAAGAAAGGAAGTGTTGTGAGCACCACATTTCATGAGGATGAAAGTCACTGAGCCTAAATGACCATACCTTTGCACGCAGCCCCATTACAAGCCTTGAAAAGACCTTTTTGATCTTGAGTGAGCTGAAACAAATGTTGATTGGAAAATACGGGCAAACCTATGGGTGAAAGCATGCATTGTGTTCTTCCTTGTGAGAGTGAGCGTTGCAATTGATTCCAAAACTTTAAATGATTAAATCATTTTGTGAATATGGAATCATTCTTTGTGTGAGGGCATTTGAACACTATAATTGAGCTTGAACTTGCATTTGAAGCAAGTATTGTGAGCATAAGTCTTTGATATTGGTGAGTCACAACTTGAATCTTTGAGTGCACGTTTTATTTATGTATAAGTAAATTGAGCCTTGTTATGTGCATTCATAATTGAGTCTTGTGTAGCATTGTTCGAAACACCTTTTTGAATGGCTGACTTTGAGTTTGCTTGAAGACAAGAAAAAGTTTAAGTTGGGGGTGTTGATGAGTCCACAAATTAGACTTATTTAGGGCTTTGTTTGATAGAATTAATGTCCTCAAATGCATATTTTGTCTCAATATCTGATGAAAACCCTTAAGTTTCAGGTATTTGGAGTTTGAGGAAAAACATGGACACTATTTAGCAAAAAGAAACAAAAGCAGCTGAAAGAACGAAGAAATGAAGATCTGAGAATCGCCGAACCAATTCGGCGAATCGCTAAAAAGGTCTTATCCTCGCCTTTTGCTCCAATGTGCTGAGCCCTAAAAAAAGGATCTAATCGGCGGTGAAAAAGAGCAGTCGGTGTGTCGCCGAGCAGTTCCGCGAAGGAGCACTATAGCGCCCAATGATCCAAAACACGAAGATACTGAAGGATAGAGCAAAACGGCAATGAAACCTACCAAAAGGCGGATCGCCGAGTTGATCGGCGATCTCGACTAACGACGCCGAATGATCCGCTGCAGCACAAATATTTTAAAAACTATAAATACTCGTTGAGAGTTGTAGCTTAATATCATATTTTGAATATTAGATTTTTTAATATAGAATTATTCTATATAAGTTTGGAAAGGGTTTTGAAGAACTTGAAGATTCAAAGGGTTTCAACTCCAAGAATTTGGACTTGGGTCTTGTGGATTCTTCACTTTTAAATTGTTTGAGACTTAAATCTTCATACCCATTTGAATGCAAACTCATTTTGGTATAAATTTCTATCTCTTTTACATGTCTAGCAAAAACCCCAATTCTTGGGGTGTGATTTTATGAATATGGGTTAGATTATCTATTGGATCTTGCTTGTTGATGGTTTATTTGTTGTGTAAATGTGATTTCATTTAGTAGTAATGGTGGAACTTAATGAAATTGTAGTTGCAAATATAATTTCACCTTTGTATTTTCGGCTTGCTCGAAAGAGATGTCGTAAAATTAAAACTACTACATTGATTGCCGGTGGGATTGAGTCGACATGAGGTTTAGCTCGAGAGAGTGAACCCTAGTCCTTCTCCCACACACTCAGCTCGAGAGAGTGAGTGGGCTAAGGCGGAGGTTGTTCTTCATGTGGCAAGTGGGTGTCCGAGAGGAACCCATTTTATTCGAGGTAAGTTGCTCGAGAGAGAATTTACCCCCACTATAGTCTAGCCTAGTCACAATTACTCAACGGATTTAATATCGAAAGCATGTACCCAATAGCTAGTCTAACCGGTATTTCTATCACATCCCAAGAATCTCATCTCCTTGATTAGTACTTTTTGCATTTGTGTTGTTGTTGCTTGTTTGTCACTAACTCCCCATCAGTGGCGAATTTAGGTACAAATTTTGGGTCACCCGAACCCGTACTCATCCGACTAAACTCGATATATTACTTCTATAATTATTAAAGAATATATTAAATTAAAACTAGTTGAACCCGTTCTCAAAATGGCTTATCTTTAGAGCAATGGTGCACCCGTTTTCTTGAAATCCTGGATTCGCCTCTGCTCCCCATTGATAATTGATGTTTGTGTCACCCCTTAGATTTAACATGTTTACATTCGATAATGTTTCCAGGTATGACTAATTAGAACTAAATTTTATTTTTCTATTAATTCTCAAGCCCACTCCCTTGGGACTCGATCCCAACCCTTGGTTGGATTACTTTACTATTGTACGATCGTAGACACTTGCATTAGAAGTTGTGTCTTGATTACGCAAACTTCAAGGATTGAAGCTTTTAAATGAGTTAAGCATATCAACCATCATTTTGAAACCTCAACGTAAGTGTTTTCCTATTGAACACGCAAATTACATCCCAATCGTCTCTATTTTAAAACCCTTCATATACTTATCGAGTCAAAAATTTACACTCATTTATCAGGTCATAAATACTTGTGCTTAATACTAGTACGTAATTGAAGTGTTCAATAGGAACAAACTTAATTATTGGGGTGTCAAAATGATGTTTGAATCCAAGTTTAAGGGGCGTATAAGTATTTGGCCAATCAATTTAAGTAAAGAGTATAGTAGCATTCTTTAGTATATTACTTGTGTGTTGTGACGATAATTGTACTACATCAATTATTTAATTAGGATAAATCATTTATTTTATTTTCTTGTGTTTCTTTTTTTGGATATATATATTAAGTAGTCTTTATCACTACCAAAGTATTTGAAGAAATATTCTGCCAACTACAAAAACACATGCTTGGAATCAAGGTACATCATCTTGATTCTTAGTCACCACATGATTATGTCACTAGTACCTTAAATAATTGCTGCAACTTAACCACATGCTTTGTTTTTTTTTTCTTGGTTACCCATTTAGATTCGCGGAAGTTTCGTATTGGGATAAAATGCTTTCTCAGAAGTCATAAAGGCGATTTGATATTTAGGGAACTCAAATTTAAGATTTCTGATTAAAGATGAATAAGCATTTACTATTCTACTACAATCCTTGTCTGTCACATGTATTTATTGTTCATCTATTCATGTCAGTGACAAAATTTAACATTCTAACTAGATACAATTATAATTTATGAGGAAAGGGTATGATATATCTCTTATTTTTGTGACACAGAACTAATATATTTATTATTATAAAAGTGACTCACATATATCCTTATTATTGCACAAAATAGTAAAAAATATATCTTTAAATCACAAAATTTAAAAATATATTAGCTCTATATCACAAAAATTATAAATCAGGTTCATCATCTTTTTTTCTTTTTTAATGATCAAAGGATATTTAGAAGTTTGGGTGTTTTAACGTAGATGCAATATTCAAAATTCGATTCCACTTTATTTTTCTTCTCTCAATTTTCTTCAAATTCTTGTTTGGATTGGGAATAAATGACACATGCAAGATTTAATTAATCAAAGGAAGTCCCTAATAATGATTAGAAATACACCATATGTATTTAGTTGCAAAATTTATTGTAATTCCACAATCTTAGCGGCATACTTTCTCCATTCTCATATTAGATGGATATCTTACTAAAAATAGTTATTTTATATTATTTTATTATTTATTAAATTAAGATAGAATTAATTAAAAAATTCATTTTACCACCCCTATAATTAACAATACTAGCTATTTTTATACTATGTATATTTTTTAAAACTTATTTTTATGTTCACGATATGAACAAAGGAAAAAAATAGTAAAAAATAATTAATATATTAATAATTTTTTAATCATCGTATAAAATAAAAAGTGTCCATGGTTGCACCAAATATGTCTTGTACATAAATATAGTAGCAATTCTCTCATCCTCCTTTTATTTTTCCTTCACAGCATTTAATGTCCAATTATTTTTTTATTGATAAACAATTTTTAAGATGGAAGTTTGATATGAGTGGATAACGTTACACTAGAAATAACTTTTAGCGGTAGAAAAAATGTCATAGTGTTAAAACTTTTATTGGCGTTAGTTAATTATCATTGGATTCAATTTTCCTATAAATTTAGGGCATTTACAAAAAAAAAATTAATTATTTCTAAAAATATACTACATTTCGCGATAATTAAATTATTATCATTAATTAATTACTACTATATTTTTATTTTTATTTTTATTTTCGTTTTCGTTTTCGTGTAGTTACTATGGGGAAAAGCGAAGTCCAATTAGGAAACCACTAAATTTGGATATCCAATTGGAAATACTTTTCATTATTTTGTCCTATGAGGAGTCACTGTTCTATAGGCATTATTTTGCCTATTTTGTAATTTTTCGACACATAACTCTTGATTTGACATTTGTATCACTTTTCCATACATGAATTTATTTATCCCCACACTAAAAATGTGAAATTAATTAATGTTCTAATCCATCGATGATCTCTTAAAATTGACACAATATTTTACTTAAGTCATTTTAGACACCTCATATAGTGTCTCACTCTATCATTTTGACACTCATTGACAAGCGCAAGAAATGGTTGTTTAAGTTAATTTTTAATTATTTTTTTTTCTTATTTTTCCCTATTTTCGGTCACCATCTTGCCCAAGTCAAATTTCATCAATTATAGATAAAGATTTCAACAAAAATGAAGAAAATATTTTTATAATTTAAGAATAAATCCATTCATGAAATTCTTCTCGGAAGAATTTAATATTATTTTTTGTAAACTAAGCTAAAAATTTCTTTGAACTAGCAATGGTGTGCAGATGTGGGGTGGGGGTAATTTCTGCAAAAGAGATGGGGAGGTTTTTATTTTTGGAAATGTAAATTTCAAATGGTGCACAGTAGGGCATTTTCGAGTGCATGGAGAAGACGATCGTCGGGGGAGGGGGGGAGGGGGTGGGTTCTTTTATTTTATTTTTTTAAAAAAATTGTAATTATTTGAAAAATATTATGTGTCATTAATTCATTGGTCAGTTTTTATTTTTATTCAAAATTAATTATTTAATAATTACTTTTGATACAAATGACAAATGTTCTCGTTTAATTCGTCACTTTACATGTCATTCGCGAATTGTAACACACACACATTATATATATATTTGCTGATATTAAAAAAGGTGTTAAAATGACTGTTTGCAACAATTTTTAAACATATGAAAAATAAATCAATGACATAAATAAAATATGAAGAAACATAACTTTATTGATAAATATGTGGGTACAATTTTGTTCCTCCCTTGATTCCACTCTCCTAAGATTTATCCATGATTCGAGGGCCGTTAGTGGCGTATTTCTCGAACTATGATGATTTAGATTTGACATCTATATGAATATTCCATGACTTTTGTGGAATATTTGAGATGTCTTCTCAAGGAAATATAGTACTCTTTTTATAGGCATAAACTAGGGTTTAAGGTTTAGCCTACAAGAATCCTAATTGGAATTGAACACATATTATAGAGTCCAACTAGAATTGAACACGTTTTTTAGAGTTCAACAAAATTTCAATGTCTACAATGACGTAGCAGGACCCTACATTAGGTGTCTAAAATGAATATCGCCTAGTTAAGGTGTCTAAGTGAAACATTGTGTCAACTTTAGATAGTCACCGATGGATTAGGTCTTAATTAATCCCAATACTAAAAACAAAACTGGATTTGTGTTGGTTATTTGTCAAAATCAAATCAATTTAATCGATTTTAAAAGTATCAAAATCAAATAAAATATAATATATATTTATTGGCTTGGTTTTTATCAATTTCGGTTCGGTTATTAACCATATACAAAAATAAAAGAAATAATTCATTCAAAACATGAAAAAAGTGACAATAATCCACTAAAAGCGAAAGATAGTTAGAACGACTGACATTATAGAAAAGCTTCAAATTAACTATTTTGGCCTAAAAGGTAGAGACAGTGACATTTTCAATCCTACAAAAAGTTGTCAGAAACACTTATATAAATATGAACGTTGAAATCATTTAGATAAATATTCTCACCATGGGCATTTTTGCTTTCATAAGTAACTTATAATTTTTTGTGATGAAAAAATATATAAGATATTTAAAATTATTTATAAAAATAATATATTATGTAGGTATAATAATAAAATATACTGACGTACATAATTTTTCAATTTAGTTTAATTATTTCTTCAAACTTTTTCGAACAAAATAATAACCAAACCAAATAAAATTGATCGCTTACTTAATTTAGCGGCAATTATCCAAAAAATTACCATCTATGAATAAGTTGACGATGAAGTTAGCATACAATTTCAACTTCTTTCTTTTTTGTAGTACCTACAAGAATTATATGATAAATTTACTATTGTTTATAGAGTTAAATAATTGGTTCATCATGATTTCTTAATAATTTTGAGTTCACTTTATAATTATGATTAAATCAGCGTAGAAATCATCACTAAATGATTATTAATGCAAAGTATTTACTACTAATCAGTTTGACCTTGTGATGATTACATATATAGTTAATAGTACTCATGTTCTTTAAAGGACAGGACTGACAAACACTTGAATAGGGCCTTTTAACGGACATACATACGTAATTTATATATTTTAAATTAACGAAATTGTAAAAAATCCCCTTTAAAATTAAATAATTTCGTTGAGTATGATGGTATGTGTGATATATAATATTTATTGTATTAAAAATATTTATGAACTTGATTACTGCAATTGCTCAGAAAATCTATGTTATTATATTAGAAGGATAACGACTATACCAATTCGATGTACTCTTTAAAAAAATAGTATTTCATCGAAACATACTTTTTAATTGAATTATAAGAATAAATTACAATCCATTATCCTAATATCATGATTCAATCATTTTTTATGATTTGAAATACTATTCAAAGTCCAAATGATCGATATGTGTCCTTTACTTCATATTTTATGTAAATCAAATTTTTTATGTCATCTTCAAGTGATCGAAGACTTTTTTCAAGAGGTGGATTTTCCTTGATAGTCAAGCATATTAAATATGATGGATATGAGAGGATCAGGCAAGTGAATAAGTATTATTAGGACATGTTACTTTTGTGAGAGTCATAAGGAAACTACCTAAACAATCTTTGAAAGGCGTAAGAGAGACCGGGAAGGACAAGTCAAAGAGAAAGTGTTGTTCATCTTGTATTCCTAAAATACTTAGAACAAAAGCTTTGAAGAACTTGATAAGAAATAACAAAGTTTAAAGAGCATTTTCAAAACTAGAAAATAAAACCAGGAGAGAAAATAGAATCACAAAATATGTTTCTCAAAGAAGAAAATCGAACCCACTGAATGCAAAGTGTCCCCTTAAGGAAATTATTCCTCTGAAGTACCCGAGGTTAATGGAATATGTCCTGGCGAGATAGAACGATCTTATTCACTAGTGTCTCGGTACCTAAAACCACGGTGTCAGCAAATCACTCAACGGCAGTGTACAGTACTTCGAATACTAGATTTAGTAGTAGTAGAAGAAGTCCAGAAAATTAGTTCTTTTTTTAAAAAAAAAAAAAAAAAAAGAGAGGAAATCCCCCAATTTATAGAAAACAAATGGTAGTGTGAAAAGGTTCTTATTGTGCCTTACCGGAAAGGTCACGACCCTTTGAAAAAGTCACAATCTTTCGAAAAGGTCACAATCTTTCATAAAAGTCACAACTCTTCATAAAAGTCACAACTCTTCATAAAAGTCACAACTCTTCATAAAAGTCATAACTCTTCATTTTTCATTCACACCTTTTAAAACCCAACAATCCCCCGCATGAATGGGGAATGACTCCAAGACAAAGAAACGGACAAGTGTGTGTAATTTACAAGCAAGAATTAATTGCATCTGGATAAGTAGGTTTTCCTTTGAACTTTTCGTAGTGAACATATGTTGGGTATACTCGGTCAATCGATAGATTTGATATCTTTGAACCGTCAAGCTTTGGTGTATACCTAGACAACTATATGTCACACAATCAACCCTTTACCGTACGGTCGTGTTCGTTTCAGCCATGAACATCTCCTGGTTTCATGAGTGTATAGAGAGATGGGCTTTTGACTATCATCCTTTTTGAAGCAGCTTACACTTCACACTCACATAGGTGATTTCTAACTATGTTATCGCGTAGATACACTATTTGGTCAAATCTGTCAAACTTAGCAAATCATTAAAAACTTTAAGTTTTATTAACTCATTAACAAGCGTATCCTTGTTCCCGAGCATTGTCTTTATCATGTAAATGGATTGAGTTGGTTGACAATGTCGAACCGTCAGTCACAACTTTGTTTTTCTCCTTGAACCTAGCTCTTGGGATCTCCAGTCTGCTAGGTAGAGTTACCACTATAATTACTTGTCCTAAGCCGTAAATCCATTCCCTTAGATGATCTTTCAACTGTCTCTCTAATTAGGCCTTTTTGTAAGTGGATCCGACACATTATCCCTTGACTTTACATAGTCAATTGTGATAATTCCACTAGAGATTAGCTTTTTAACGATATTATGTCTATGTCTTACATTGCGAGACTTTCCGTTATACATCATGCTCCATACCCTACCTATTGCATCTTGACTATCAAAGTGTATGCATAGTGATGCCAAAGGTTTGGGCCAAAAAAGAATATTTATCAAGAAACTCCAGAGTCTTTCAATCTATTCACCGGCCTTATCTAAAACACCTAGCTCAGAGATCATTGTAGAGCTAGCGATACATGTCTTTTTGGAAGATTTTCAAGAGATTGCTCCTCCACCAAAAGTAAATACATATCCACTTGTGGATTTTACTTCATTTGATCTTGGTGATCCAATTTACATCACTATTTCCTTTCAATACTGTTGGACATTTGTTATGATGCAAGACATACTTTTGAGTATGTTTTAAATACCCCAAAACTCTTTTCATTATCATCCAATGAGTTCGATTGGGATCACTCGTGAATCGATTCAGTTTATTAACAGCGTATGTTATATCTGATCGCATACACTTCGTGATATATATCATACTTCCCAATACTCTAGCACAATCCAATTGTGAGTCACTTCGCCTTCACTCTTTTGAAATGCAAAGCTCACATTTATTGGAGTCTTGACAATATTGAAATCCAAATATATGAACTAGTCAAGTACCTTTTCAATGCAATGAGACTGTGACAATGCTAAACATTATGGAGTTCTAAGAGTTCTTATACCTAAAATCGCATCAGCAACTCCAAGATCTTTCATATCAAACTTGCTTTCTAGAAATTGTTTAGTAGCATTTATGTCATTAATGTCTCTACTGATGATCAACATGTCACCAATATACAAACAAACAATGACTTTGTGATTTTAATGTAAACACATTTATCATTTCCATCATTCTTTAATTCATTTGCCATTATGGTTTGGTCAAATTTCTTATGTCATTGTTTGGGTGCTTGTTTTATTTCATAAAGTGACTTAACAAGTTTGCACACTTTCTTTTCTTTACCAGGAACCACAAACCCTCGAATTTTTTCATGTAAATTTCTTCCTCTAATTTTCCATTTAAGAAAGTTGTTTTCACATTCATTTGATGAATTTGGAGTCATATACCGCAACTTATGTAATTAACATTCGAATGAATGTAATTCTAGTTACTGGCGAGTATATGTCGAAAAAATCAAGACTTTCTTCTTGTTTAAAGCTTTTGACAAAAAGTCTTGCTTTGTATTTGTCAACAATTCCATAGACTTTCATTTTCCTTCTGAAGATTCACATTGAATCCAAAGGTTTATTTCTTGGAGGAAGATCAGCAAACTTCCTATAGGATTGCTAAAGATTGAATTAATCTCACTATTGCCATTATCTTTCAAAAAGGATGAGTCCACAAAAGACATGAGAAATGTTACAGAATTAGATTCGAAGGAAATAGATGTCCTTTAACATTTACTACACCTCTGAATCTCTTCACTTAGAACATTCTCCTTTTGTTATTTCCAAGTCTTTTAGACCCTTCACTAGACTACTCAAGTCTAATTTTACAGTCCATAGTCTTAGGTCCTATTTAATCCTTTTAGGAATAGGAATTTGGACTTTGGCTAGACACCCCATACTTTGAAATATTTCAAGTTGGATTTCCTTCCTTTCCATTTCTCATATGGAATAGATTGTGTCTTGAACAAATAAATTTTTTTATTGTTTTCTTTCTGAAAAGACAAAACTTTTTTGTTGTTCCCTTTTGCTGTAAGGATAGCTTCTTTAGACAAGTTTTGTAAACCTGAACTTATAAGTAATGTAGTCATCATTTCCTTCAAAGTTCGATTTTTTTTATCCTGCAGTTCCATTAGATTGAGGTGAATAGGGTAGTAGTTTGATAAATCCACTTTCCAAACATATTTCTGCAAAAGAAGATTTATACTCTTCATTCACTACAACAAATATGATATAGAGCTACGAAATTATTAGCTACGACATTAAATTCGTTACTAATTGTTCGCTTTTAGTGACAAAATTTACTTTTCGTGCTTAAATATATGAGACACATACTTTTAGTGATGAAACATAAAAATCCGTAGCAAAGGTTTGCCCACTAAAGTTTCCCATCAAAAAATTATTTGGCCCCATTGGTTAAGTAGTGTTAGTCACGAATTTAAAGTTATCAGTGACACATTATTTCATCGCTAATAATGTATCTAATTCATGACAAATTATTTTTTGAAAATTTATTAATTTTTGACACAAAAAAATTTCGTCTATAAAAATATGTTGTTACAATATCGACAAATTAGAGTTCGTAGTTAAATATTATAAGTTTTAGCTACAAAAATTTAGATTTAATTATGATATTTATTTTCGCCACTAATAATATAAATAATTGGCGACAAAGATTTTATTGTCTCTAATCAATCCGTGATTTAGTGACAACAAAAAAAATTGTCACAAAATATGTAAGGTGTTAAATAGCGACGACTTAAAATTGGTAGTGAATAATTCAACTATATGCTACGAAAAAAAATTCATAGCTAAATACAATTTTTTTTTGGCTACACTTCATAATTATAAGTGACAACTTACAAAAAAAATAATACAAGTGCTTCATAAGAAATAGACAGAGTCCATTCATTAATTGGCGAGGAAAAATATTAAAACAACGAAGTCGGTCGATTTTGTAAAAATGAAAAAGTTCAATTCATCATTTTTTAAAAATTATACAGTTATAAAATGCATCATTTGAAAAATTCAATCCAGGTTATAAGTATCGTGAGTGGGGTACAGTTCTACCACTATATTGCTAATATTTGTTGGTTTAACACTTTTATTTTTTATTTGATACACTTTCATCGTTAAAGACAATAGAAAAAATAATTTCTCAAGTCTTGGTGCTAATTTTTTAGCGTATCTATTGATTTGTGATTGGTAAACTGCATTTGCTAAGTCAATCTATTTGCTTCTGCCTAAAAATATGTACGTATTTAATAGTAATTCCACATACGTACGTAGAGCAACTATACAGAGATAAACATCGACTTACAAACTTAGACTTTGCAAATGTGCAAAATATTTCTTTAATTTTTATTAACTTTTTTCATCAGTGAAAATTGGAAGAAACTAAAAAATGAAAGCACAAATAAAAGAAATGAACCAACTAGGATTTCAAATATATTATGATGAAGTACTATAGTTATGGATATCGACTTTTTCTCAAAACAATTGATTTATTGATCGAATTGAACCAATTATTCAATTTTTTAAAATAAAATCGAAAGTTTAATTTTATATATATTTATAATTGTACTGAATAATTTATAAAATAAATAAATAAAATGACAGAATAGTACTGCATATATTTAAAGATATTTTAAAAAATATACAGTTTAATTAAAATATAATCTACATTTGAATGAATTGTGGGTGGTAAATTTTATGCATTTGTGTATGTGTATAAATAATCATATAATATATTATTTCCACAAAAGTTAAATTTGAAAGAAGTGAATAAAGTTAAAAATCAAATAAAAATGAGAGACAAGAGATAGTTGATCGGATGGTAAGCACTCCTCACTTCCAACCTTAATGTTGTGAGTTCAAGTCCCCAAGAGAGCATAATGCGGGAACCTCTCCTGGGGAGGGGTTTAAAAAAATTGAGATGGGAGATAAATAGGAACATTAACCTTTTTTTTATAATAATAAATTTATCCCTAATTAGTACATTTAAGAACAAATTAATTTTCTTTATATATAATATAGTCATTAGTGACGAAATTAGATTTTTTTTTCAACTAAGAAATACATATAACTTTAGAGACAATTGATGTCGTCACTAATTGAAGTAAAATAATTAGCGACGATATAATTTTGTCGGTAATAATAACCTTTTAAGTGACAAAGCATACAATTAACTACAAAAAAATATACTTTTTACAACAAATAAATTTGTCACAAATGTTTAAGCATTTGGGGACGATTTTTCTTTTTGTAGTTAAATAATACTTTTAGCGACGAAGCACTAAATCGTATTTGTATACTTTTAGCGACACACATTTAGTGACGACTAATTGATGAATTATTTTTCGTCTCACAAGATTTTTAGTGACGAAATAATTTGTCCCTAATAATCGAATTTGTTGTAGTGATCCCTATCACTTCTTATTTTTTCCCCAACTAATTTCAACTTCAATATTATATTGCCTAGACGTTTCTATTGTTTCATCCTTGCATTCGGCAAATAGACATAATCGTATCTAATGTAATTGTCAATAAAATTTATGAGATACTTTTTCCACCACGAGATGGTGTTGACTTCATATCACAAATGTCAGTGTAAATCAACTCTAAGGGATTAGAGTTTCTTTCAACAGATTTATAAGAATGCTCAGCATACATAGATTCCACACAAACTTGACATTTTTATTTATTGCACTCAAAGTTAGACAAAACTTCTAAGTTGATCAGTTTTCCATATAAGGTTTTGTAATTGACATGTCCAAGGTGTTCATATCACAAATAGTTTGACTCAAGTAAGTAAGAACAAATAAAAATATTGAGTTTGAAAAGCTCTCCGCGAGGTAGCTTTTTCTCACAAATACTTGTTCCTATTTCATACAATTTTGTGTGATACAAACATTGTTTAGAGTCATCACCTTGTCAAATGTCCTTTTCAAAAGGACCTTTCCATAACTTTCAATTTGATTGTTATAGAACTACCCATGAACAAATTTTCATCGGGTCCAATAAAGGCAATATAGTCCAAATGTTTCTTTTATAAAACATGACAAATGACTATTCACCAATATTCATGTGTATATAAATATTTATTTTAATAGACATATCTTTTCATGAAAATTCACAACATTTTAAGTGACACTTTTAACACAATTGTTTTGAACAAGTATATATATAATTTGGTAGTTTCATACTAGTCACATCATATACTAGTAAAAGAGAAACTCAACAACCACAATATCAAATATACTCCATGAATTTTGTGGGTCTAACATAATACAAAAGTATCATTGAATTTCATATCTTTTGCTCCAAAATTAAATTAGACACCAAGTCTAATTTTATCTTTATCATAAGCAAAGAACCCCCACATTTTAAATATGATCTCAAAAATATTTTTCAAGTATTTCCAAATAGTTTTTCCACATATTTTTTCTCATGCTATCATAATGTCATTGGCAACATGAAACCTCTTTTGAAAATATTATTCTACAAAAGAATTGTATTGCTTCAATTCCCTTTGACAATCTTTACACAATATCAAAGTTATTTTGTTAGCTCATATGTTTGGGCTTTTGTTATTGAGCCTATTTTCTATGTTAGCTTTATATTTCCTATTAGGTTAGGTTTAGTTAATGGATGCTTATATATAGCCTTCCTATTCTTTTTGTATTTAGACTAATTCTATTATATTGCAATAAAACTATTGCCTCTTGTTCTTCAATTAAAGTAGCTCTGTTAACATGATATCAGAGCTAAATAGATCCATGCTCCTTGATTTGTTAGGGTTTTCGATTGGTGCTGCTGCTGCTTCCGCTGAGTTCTCGATTGGTGCTGCTGCTGATATTTGTTTAGATCAGTTCGACCCAAGGTAGTTTAATTTTTATTTTGGAATTGTTCGTGTCTTGCTGTGTTTGCTTCCCTTTTGACAATATGACTGGAAAAGATGATTCTCTCCAGTCCATTAATGTCCAATTAGATGGTAAAAATTATGCATATTAGAGTTATGCCATGAAGAATTTTCTTCGTTGGAAGAATATGTGAGTTATGTCACTGGGTTTAAAATTAAACCTAAAGATGATACGGCCGCGGATTTTGCATTATTGGTAGACTCATGGGAAACTGCTAACTCCAAGGTTATCACTTGGCTCAACAATTCTGTAACTCAGTCAATTGGTATGCAATTGGCTAAGTATGACACAACAAAGGAAATTTGGGACTATTTGGAGAGACTGTATACTCAGTCTAATTTTGCTAAGCAGTACCAATTGGAGTATGATATTCGTGCTCTTCAACATAATGCTATGAGCATTCAAGATTTCTATGCTGCAATATCAAATTTGTAGGATCAATTGGCTCTTACTGAATCTGCAGAGTTAAAAGTTTTTGAGCCATACATCGCTAGAAGGGAAGAACAACATTTGGTTCAATTTTTTATGGCTTTACGTTTTGATTTTGAAGGAATGCGTGGAACAATTCTTCATCAATCTCCTCTCCCTACAGTTGATTCCGTTGTTCATGAACTGATTGCAGAAGAGACCCGCATCAAGTCTCAAGTGGATAAAGGGTCTAAAGTAACTAATACTCCTGCTGTGTTTGCTATTTCAACTGATCAGTCTAGACCACCATGTTCTCGTCAATCTGCTAAAGTTGTATTTGATGAGTGTGCATTCTGCAAACAGAAAAATCATGGGAAGGCTCAGTGTCTTTTTTTACTTAACAAGGCTTTATATGGTCTCAAGTAAGCCCCTCGTGCTTGGTTTGAGAAATTCTCCACTGTAATTACTTCTCTTGGATTTGCCCCGAGTAATCATGATTCGACATTGTTTGTTAGATGTACGAGTGCAGGAAAAATTCTTTTGTCCTTATATGTAGATGATATGGTTATTACTGGTGATGATTATGGTAGTATTAAGTCATTGAAGCGTGATTTGGCGCATTGGTTTGCCATGAAGGACTTGGGCTTGCTGCGTTTTTTTTTTTGGGTATTGAGGTGGCTCAGTCTAAGAAAGGGTATCTTCTTTCTTAGACTAAATATATATCAGACTTTTTTAAACGGGCGCGCCTTTCTAACAACAGAGCTGCAGATACTCCCCTTGAAACCAATGCACGGTACTCTCCTAGTGATGGTGTTCCGTTATCAGATCCGAGTCTTTATCGGACTGTTGTAGGTAGTTTGGTTTATCTTACTGTTACTCGATCGGATATAGCTCATGCAGTTCATGTTGTTAGCCAGTTTGTTACTGCTCCTATTTATGTTCACTGGGGAGCTGTACTTCGTATTCTGAGATATCTTCGTGGCACTCAATTTCATAATCTCTTGTTTCCCTCGACGTCATCTCTCGAGTTGCGAGCCTATAATGATGTTGATTGGGATGGTGATCGCAATGATCGTAAATCCACCATTGATTTTTGTGTGTTTCTTAGAGACTCTTTAATCTCATGGAAGAGCAAGAAACAAGATGTTGTCTCTAGATCTTCCACGGAGGCTGAGTATCGTGCTATGACTATGACTACATATGAGATTGTTTGGTTATGTTGGCTTCTTGCAGATATATGGGTTCACATTTCTTTGTCAACTCCTCTATATTGTGATAACAAAAGTGCGATATAAATTGCAAAGAACTCTTTTTTTTTTCATGAGCGGACGAAGCACATTGAGATTGATTGTCACTTTACCGTCATCATTTATAGCTCGGGATCATATCGCTTCCGTTTGTTCCGTCGTCCTTGCAGATTGTTGATCTTTTTACGAAGGTGCAGTCGGCGTCTCGATTTTGATTTTTGTGTGACAAAGTCTCAATGTTTATTGCTGTTGCATTGTGAGTTTGAGGGGGGATGTTAGCCCATATGTTTGGACTTTTGTTATTGGACCTATTTTCTATGTTAGCTTTATATTTTCTATTAGGTTAGGTTTAGTTAATGGATGCCTATATATAACCTTCCTATTATTTTTGTATTTAGACTAATTCTATTATATTGTAATATAACTCTTGTCTCTTGTTCTTCAATTAAAGTAGTTCTGTTAACACATTCCATATAGGCACAAAATCACAAACTCTAAGTCACTGATATTTTTCCTCTATCACAAATAAACATACCACTTCGTATTTAGAATACTAACAATAAAGACAAAAAAATTTGTACAATTTGTTTCTATATAACAATGAAGTTTATAGAAAGTCAAAAGTACAACACTGACTTATTATGTAAAGTTTTCATATTCTTCAAACCAATTGCATAGTCTAATTTATCCAGAGTAGAAAACTACAAAAGTTTTTAATCTACAAAAATCAGACACAATCAAATTTCACACGGAGTACAAAACTACAAAAGTTTTTTTTTTTTGGTCTTCAAACAAAATAAAACATATTCTTAGATTATCACATAGATATGTTTTTCTTTTCAAATAGCCTTCCAACTATAACATTTTGATAGACTATCTCTAAAATATGCAAATCTTATTCTGCAAACTAGAGAATTTTAAAGGCAACACTATTTGTCAAGGAAAATTCATTCAAAAACCATATGGTTTGCAGATCTTTTTCCAAAGACATACATGATAAATATCAAAACTGTTAACTTTTAGAAACTATTTTCCCCCTTAGATAAATAATAAGAAGGTTACCTGGAGTAATCTGTAACTACAATACCACCAATTCTTCTAGTACATTCTCACATCGACCTTGCTAAATAAAGCACCGAATTCTAGAGAAGTAGTGCATTAATCTTTTACTTCCATGATCGGTTTTCCTCAATCAGTAGAATACAAGAAATACCAATAGTATAATAATTTCTTTAAGATTGTTGTTCATCTTCTATTCCTAAAATACTTAGAACAAAAATTTTGAAGAACTTGATAAGAAACAACAAAGTATAAAGAGCATTTTCAGAACTAGAAAATCAAACCAGTAGAGAAAATAGAATCAGAAACAAATTAGAAACAATATACAAAATATTTTTCTCAAAGAAGAAAATCGAGCCCACTGAATGCACAATATCCCCTTAAGGAAATTATTCCCCTCAAATACCCGAGGTTAATGGAATATATCTTTGTAGGATAGAACGATCTTATTCATTGGTGTATCAGTACCTAAAACCACGGTGTCAGCGAACCACTCAACGACAGTAAAGTACACTTCGAATACTAGATTTAGTAGTAGTAGTAGAAGTCCAGAAAATTGGTTTTTTTTTTAAAAAAAAAGAGGAAATCCCTCAATTTATAGAAAACAAAAGGTATTGTGAAAATGTTCTTATTGTGCCTTATTGGAAAGGTCACAACCCTTTGGAAAAGTCACAGTCTTTCAAAAAGGTCACAACCTTTCATAAAAGTCACAACTCTTCATAAAAGTCGCAACTTTTCATAAAAGTCAATGAAGAGTCGCAAGTCTTCATTTTCCATTCACACATTTTAAAACCCAACAGAAAGGTGGTTCATAAATCAGTATAAGTATGAACTTCAGTGAGAAGTGGTCAGGTACACTGCTTCTAGAGGAAGGCATTCGTGTATTGATTAGCTTCTATATCCCTTGCTAGATTGATCTTATTATTTGTTAGAATGAATTGCTTATTGCTCTAAACGAGCTACACGACTCATGTAGCCTGTTTCCAGAACCTCCACTTCCTAAAGTGGGTGTTTGAATTGACTTATGGGTCTAATTTTAAAAATATTGATAAAA
Organism: Solanum bulbocastanum; assembly: GCA_037074985.1. Classification (NCBI taxonomy): domain Eukaryota; kingdom Viridiplantae; phylum Streptophyta; class Magnoliopsida; order Solanales; family Solanaceae; genus Solanum; species Solanum bulbocastanum. Next base: position 42,631,359 of record CM073606.1, on the reverse strand, counting down.
AATACTTTTCAAGGATGAAAAAAAAAAAACCAAAATATATACATGGATCAAAGGAAAAAAGATAATTCAATCATATTATTGTAGACTTAGAATCAATTTTATCAATAATTATTTTACAATCGAACTTCTGAAAAAACAAATAAACAAACAAAAAAGAATGAATGAGGAAAGGCCCCGTTACCACTGAAGCAAAAAATACTTGCTATGGGGGTCATGTGTTGGTGTTTGTCTTTGTCTACTAGGTCATTATCCATAGCACAAATAAAGACACACCGTCACAACCTCAATCACATGAACACTAGCATCTTTCTCTTCATTTCTAGTTTTTTTTGGTTAATTAATAATTAATTTTATAAGTAAAATATGAGAAGAATGATCAGCATACAAACTCAATCTCGAAAGGTTATTAAAACATAATGTTAAGCTTATTTTTCAAGTTAAAGAAAATATTACAAATAAAAAATAAAGATTTTTAATTATCGAAAATAGCATCTCATTCTTTTTTCTCAAATTCTTCATAAAATTATACTAAATATGTTATTATTATAATCATAGGTCTGTAGTTGGGCAAACTTTTGAATAAAAAATAGAGATGAATGAGCACATTCTCCCAATCCAAGGCCAAATTCAAAAAAAAAGGCGTATAGTACTACTACTATTTAATTAATTTAATAAATGTTGTCGGGTGTTGCGGAGTGTGGTTTTCCATGTTCACTTCACAGACTACACACATTCAATTAAGACAAGTCTAGTTTTTCTTTTCTTTATACTCCACCCTTTTTGCCTTAGTTGATTTGAATTTTTTTTTTAAAAAAATTATTTATTAATTATTTATTAGAGATTTAAATTTTTAAAAAAAATTAAATTATTTTATTTTGTTACTTAATGATGAGAATATTTATTTATTTGTGAAAGGAATACCAATTCTTCTTTTTTAATTTGCTCGTATAATTTAAACTTCACACAAAATTTAATTTGTTTTTTTAATTTTGTAACCTTACACTAAAGGCAGGTAGAATGTATCAAAATATTATTTTAATTTTGTAATTCTAAATATGTCAATCGTTCCTATTTATATGTCGTCTTTATTAATAATAAATGGTCCAACAATACTTATCTACTTTATGAAAATAATGAATAATTTTACACTTCGTTTCTAATTTACCCTTATCATTAATTATGGTCATTTCCCTATTACATTTTTCAAGATATTATATTTATCATATTCAAAGGGTGATATAATAAAATTACCTTTCTATTTATAGTTTCTTAAGATGTGTGCCAAATAAATAGTTGACAAGTATTGTTAGACAGATGAAGTAATAAAGAGTAGTAAAATGAAAAATTATTTTTGAATATACGAATTAATTAAAATAAATTGGAGGTTGCAATTCTAATAAAAATGAATTTTTTACAAGTTAACCAAATTCAAATGACAGTGGAAGTCCCTACCAAGTCTTGTTTCACATTTGGCTGGTCACTTTTACATTATTTGATGAATTTTGAGTTTTCAAATAAAAGCAGAGCGCGGCCAAAGCCACTTCTCTTTACGTTACCGTAACAAGTTAGGCCGCAATTACACACCACTTAGGCACGAATTCCTTTTACCACATTCGGCACATTTACGAAATCATATCGCTCTTCAAATATATCATTGATCAGAGATTTTGAGTTTGACTTTTAGATATGAAGAAAATTCTATTGAGAGGGTGATCTCCAAATAGATTCTGCAGTGCATGATTCAAGTTTAGTAGAAACTCCAATATGACCTCTTGACAACGGGTGGAAAATTAAAAAAAAATTAATAATGTGAATTTGTGAACTTGATTTGCTAGGTAAAATGGGCGTATTCTTTAATTTAATTTTATGATAGTTTAAGTATACGTTTAAAGCTTAAAAACATAAATATTAATAAAGACCAAATAAAAATAAATAAACTTATGAAAATAATATTTATAAGTTGAAAAACATATATTTATCATTATGCCTAAATTAATATTATATATAGGTAGATGTATATGAAAATATTTTCACGCATCCAACCCGAATTAGAGTTTTTAGCTCAATGGTCTTTTTAAGTTGAGAGTAAATTAAATTTTTTATCTTATTCAAAGACGTTGAGAGGCAGTTTGGCCATAGGACAAGTTATTTTTATTTTTTTCGATTTTCCATAATGTTTGATAATTGTATGACTGTATTGAAATCTGATTAAATTTGATTTTCATATAAAAAAATCCCATATAGGACAAGGTTTTAGCTAAAATCAAAATAAATTTATAACAACATTTTAGGATTATGGCTATATAAAAGATGAGATTATAATCTCATAATTACTATGAAGATAATTTTATTTTGAACCAAATGAGCCCTGAGCACATATGTTGCATTTACAAAATTGAGAATTTTTCATTCTACTAACGAACTTTCTAACTGAATTATTTAAATAGTTTTTGACATGTTCAAACTTGATAAAAATAACGATTGCAATCTACTTACTCAATTTCCTTTTTTCTTCGATGGATTTATTTCATTAATAATAGACTTTTTTTTCCTTTTTAATTTTGTAGTCATTCTCTTTTATAGAGTTTTTATTTTATTTTACGTAATTATTGCTTTAATTGGAGGCAAAAGATTAAATTGGAAAAGAAAATCTCTGTCGAAATCATTTCTTACTCTCTGCTAAGTCAAAAGATGTGAAACATGTGATATTTTTGTTAATTTTAACGATCATTGTGATGTTCTGTCAGTTGGAATGGGTCAAACTATACTTGATATTTATACGATTTTGTATTTTACAATATTCAATATTTGCAATACTACGATATTTCTTTCAAAAGTCTCAATTTATATAACACAATTTAATTAGATATTAAAAATAAGAAATCTGTTTATTATATTTATCAAATTATCCTTATTAAAATCAGACATAATACATAAATATGTCATTTAGCTTGGCATCATTTCACATTTATGCCTTTTAACATAAAGTGTCAAGTAGGGTGCCGTAGGATATGTGTGTCTGTTTATTCAATTTTATACAAATTTAAATGTCTATTTGCACACACACAAAATTAAAAGACATGAATATAATATAAAGTCAAGTTAAAACATATATTTATATATATTATGACGTAAAATTATTTTAATACTTATTTTGAATTGACTTTTTTTACAATAAAATATTATAAAGATAAAATTTAAATAATGCTATTGAATAATTGTCAAATAAAGATATGTGACATTTTTCTTTTAAATGATACTCCCTTTATTTCATATTAATTGAATTTATGGGGCAATACACACTTATTAAGAAAAATATTTAAGAACATAATTTAAACCATACTTTCTGTTATTGTTTTTTGTGAAATGTATTTTATCTCCTAGAAAATATCAAACTTCGTTAAACGAAAAGGGAAATATGAAAAAAAATTTCAAACATCTAGCTTAAACTTTAAACAATAACCTCCCCCCCAAAAAAAAAATAATAAAATTTCAGTTAATGTGAAATAAAAAAAGTACCTGATAAACTTAAAATATAAGGAAAAAGGACCAAAATATCCCCAAATTAACGTAAATTGTATGCATATACTCTCCGTCCCCTACCATCCAAAAACTAGAGCATATATACCATAAAGTGAAGGACATATATGCTCTAGTTTTGAAAGTACCTAATAAACTAAAACTATAAGAAAAACTGACCAAAATACGTCCAAACTATCGTAAATTGTATGAATATACCTTATGTCATATTTTTGGAACATTGGTGCCCCTACCGTTTAAAAACTAGAGCATATATCCCCTTCACTCTATGATATAAATGGTATATAAGCTCTAGTTTTTGGACGGTAGGGGCACCAATATTACATACTGTATGCTCTAGTTTTTGGACAGCAGGGACACCAATGTCCCAAAAGTATGACGAAGAATATCTGCATGCCATTTACAATAGTTCGAGATATATTTTTCCTTTTTCCCTACATATAATCATAAAAATTAAGGACCCTCAAATTTAAGGGGAAAAAAAATTCCCCAAACCCCTAGAGCAAAATAGACAAACTTACCCTTCTATTATTTTAAATTTGAAATTGCATTGAATCATCAAAATAATTCAAACTCACCTTCACCATTGTTTGTTCCTCATTTCTCACTCCTCCACCCTCTCTCTTGCTTCTCTCTACTTCTTCTTTGTCTTAAAGAAGAAGAAATGAAGTTTCAGAATTTACACACAGACACACAGTGAAGTTGAGTCAAATAAACCATTGAAGCTTCTCTCTCACTACCATTTTTTTTTTTTTTGAATTTTTCTTTCTTCTTCAATTCAATCTTCATCCATATTAATGTTTACTGCAAAATGTACATTTGCTTTAGCTTGAGCTTCAGCTTGAGCTGGATTGTTAATGGCATCATCATCATCGAAAGGGAGAAGTAGTTCACCGTTTCACTACCGTAAACCTTCAACTCCTTACTCTTCATCTTCTTCATCTTCATCTTCAAACATGAACGGTCGGATGTTGCCACGATCATATTCTTCATCAACGACGTCGTTTTATGGCTCCGGGAATAGCTACAATTCCAGATCCATGACTCCAAGTCATAGTCGTTCCGATTCGGTGTACTCACAAGGTTATGAAAATCGTACGCCGGTGAGTTATCCGTCGGAAGAGGAGTATATTGATGAACCAGCTGATGAATCTAGATCCGGAGATAGTATTTCTGTGACGGTTAGGTTTCGGCCAATGAGGTGAGTTCTGGATCTTGTTTAACTAATTTTAGATGTATGTACAGCTGAAGCTTAGGGGACAATGTAGTTAGTATTTGAATTGGTGTGATTATGGTGACAGTGAACGAGAATATCATAAGGGCGATGAAATTGCGTGGTATGCAGATGGTGGTAAAACTGTGCGGAACGAGTATAATCCAGCTACAGCTTATGCATTTGGTACAATTCTAGGCTCTTGTGGGTTTATCTTGATTCTGATTCTGATTCTGCTAGCTGTGAAAATTCTCCTAGATTTTGGGAATAATGTTGAATTTATGGATGGTTTGGAAAATAATGATTAGGAATTAAATTTTCTTTGAAGTTGATATAGTTATTTTGGTAATGTTTGCTTTGATGCTGGGTAGATAGAGTGTTTGGACCTCAAACAAATACTCAGGATGTTTATGAAGTAGCTGCTCAACCTGTGGTTAAGGCTGCAATGGAAGGCATACATGGTATTTTTTTTCTTGGGACTGAATTGTTATTATTTATGTGTGACACACTGTGCTGTCTGATTTAGTTGCATTGATCTGTTATTTTTTTGTATTTTGACATGAGACCTACTGATTATGCAGGCACAGTATTTGCTTATGGAGTTACAAGTAGTGGAAAGACACACACTATGCATGTAAGTTAATTTCCTTTTGTGTTATATCTCTTTTTCCTTGAATTGAAAGAAAGTTCTCCGACTCAGTTACAGTGCCAAATAACTGTCTTGGAACTTTTGGTTGTTAACTATTGACAAAGCTGCTGCCCTGTAATAATGCATAATCTTTATATTGTTGCATGTTTTGTTGAATCTCGATGATTGAATTGTTATTTCTTGCTTCATTTTCCTCTTTTCTAATTGAAGTTGTTTTTCTCCTCCCATCCCCACTCCGCCCAAGTGCACAAGTTATTGTTAGCTGAATGTTAATTTTTGGGATCTTGCTTTCAACAGGGAGATCACAATACTCCAGGCATAATTCCTTTGGCGATAAAGGATGTTTTTAGCATCATTCAAGATGTAAGTTAGCTCGGAAGTTTACCTCATTCTAAGAATTCGGTGCTGCTTTATTTTTTTGTCTAGCAATGACACCTTAGAGCAATATGGCATTATTCAATTTCCTCAATACCCTTTCATGAGGATTGAGGAACCATGCTTGTTTCAAGTACTAATTGATTATTCCACGGAAAGTGTGACCTACTCTCACAATTTTCAGACTCCTGGACGCGAATTCTTACTTCGAGTGTCGTATATTGAAATCTACAATGAGGTTAGTATGGTGCACATCAACAAATATTTTCACATACAATGTAGTGACATTGATTAGAAAGAGTAATAACCATTATGCTTTGCGTGGTTGTTCCTGCATAGATGAGTTTGTTGCGATGCTACATGTGTTTAGATTTTGAGCTCATATCCTTCATAGCTGCATCATAAACTTCTCCGATATAAAGTGAAATAGTGCTTAGTGTATATTTAACATCTGTCTTTACAAACTTGTCACTTCTAGACATTTCTAACTTCTCCATACCAATTTTTACCACAATTTAATTTTGTACTCTCCGTATTTATGATGTCAGGTTATCAATGACTTGCTGGACCCTACTGGCCAGAATTTGCGTGTCAGGGAAGATGCACAGGTTTTTGTGCTAATAAGATTTGCTTTTTAGGGGCATTTGACAATGCTTTTTCTATGTGTTACTAAAAAGCCAGTTTTTCTTGAAGTTATGATTCTGGTCATTTTGATGTTTCTTTCTATATAATATATATTTTATCAGAAGATGAGTATTGTTTCCTATGAGGGATCTGTATGTATCACTGTACCTGTAGTCAATCATTTAAGAAAATAATAAAAAACAATTGCACAAAAATAATGATATCTCTGAAGTCTGAACTGGTCGTCACTAGCTTGTGAATTCGTTTAGCTTGTACTGTTGTACACCTCATAAGTATCTTGAGTAGCTAGTAACCCTGAAAGTGAATCAAGAAACAAACTGAAGCTAACATATGTTGCCTCCATATTATTCTTTTCATCACCTATGCTATAGTTCCTAAGGTTTCCTCTAGCTTTTCTACCTAGATATTTGGTTTAGGATGCTTGTTCATATTGGGTTTTTCACCACATAAGCAACAGATCCTGAGTTTTCCTTTCTATTTTTTCCTTGTTACAGATGTTTATGCTGCTGTTTGTAGTTGATTCTAGTATTAAGGTATAGTTCTTGATGTTTCCTACATGACATTAATATTCAGGGTACTTACGTTGAGGGTATAAAGGAGGAAGTTGTTTTGTCACCCGGCCATGCTCTTTCATTCATTGCTGCCGGGGAAGGTAATTATTCTATAGGTTCCAGCTCTTTCTCTCGAAACCATTGGTGACAGCCAAGGGCATGTTACAGACAATTTATATTGATTTTTATCTTTTGTATTGCAGAGCACCGTCATGTTGGTTCAAATAATTTCAATTTGTTCAGTAGCCGTAGTCACACAATATTTTCTTTGGTAAGTAGCTCAAGATGGTCCATTGTTATATAATTGCTTTGTTCAACCTGGAATGCTGCTAAGTTTCTGTTGAGAAATATGTGAATTATCCCTGTGGAATCTGATTATTAAGTGGCTGTTAATTTAAACTGGGGTGCTAACTTGATAATCATCCTTGGGAACTCTGATTGGTGATTGGATATATTTCATCAGAAGTCTATGGAAGCAAGTTCTAAAGCACATAAGGGGTTGAATTACAGATTTTTTGGTTTGTAATGGACATTCCATTTCTCTGGAATATCTATCCTGTTTATTAATATTTCGTATACTATCTATTGCTCTAATTATATCAGAGTCTGCGGTTAGAATCTTCAGTTTGGTTACTTAATAGTTCTCCCTTCCTGCTTAAAATTTTCAACTTTCACATTGTGCTTGGTTTTTGTAGTCCTATCTTATTATGTTCACTTCCTTGCACATTTTGCAGATGATTGAAAGTAGTGCCCATGGTGATGAGTATGATGGAGTGATCTTCTCACAGCTCGTATGACTACTTGCACTGTTTGTTCAGTATTCAAATGTCAACGCTTACATTATAGCATCTCACTCTTTTTCTCTTTTTGCCCCTTAGAACCTGATTGATTTAGCAGGGTCTGAGAGCTCTAAAACTGAAACAACGGGATTACGGAGAAAGGAAGGATCATACATAAACAAAAGTCTGCTGACTCTAGGAACTGTATGTACTTTAAGCATCCCTCATTGACCATTTCTATGATGGTTTACTACAATAATTGTATAATGGCATAGTTGTCATAATTCAGTTTCTCGTCCTTGCTTGGCATAGAGATTGACATACTACTTTTCAGGCTGTGCTAAAGATTGTAATAATCTGATTGTAAAACTAATGCATTGATTGTGCTCTCATATATTAGGTCATTGGAAAACTGAGTGAGGGGAAGGCGTGTCATGTTCCTTATCGAGATTCTAAACTTACTCGCCTACTCCAATCATCGCTGAGCGGACATGGACATGTTTCTGTGAGTATGATAAGTGCATACAAGGAGTTCTATCTATTCTGCATATCTTTTATTTATTCAGCTTTAATGATGTGCAATTGTGCATCTTTTGCCTCTTATCTCCCCATTCTTTTTCTCTTAAATAAAAAATGAGGCACACTTTTTCCATCTGATATTCACGGTGCTTGCTGTGACATTAATTGTTTCATAGCTATGATGGCTAATTTCCCCCTTTTTTTTGTCATCTGCAGCTCATATGTACTGTTACTCCTGCTTCAAGCAATATGGAGGAAACACATAATACATTAAAGTTTGCAAGTAGGGCTAAACGTGTTGAGATTTATGCATCACGCAACCAGGTTTGCCCTTTTAGCATCACTTCAGTTCTGTAGAATTGCTATAGAGAAGGCTGACAGTTCCATATATAATTGTTTCAGATAATTGATGAGAAGTCTCTGATTAAGAAATATCAGAGGGAAATATCATGTCTGAAACAAGAACTTGACCAGCTAAGAAGGGGGATGCTTGTGGGTGTCAATCATGAAGAAGTTTTGAACTTGAGACAGCAGGTATGATTAAAGTTAAATGATGTGTTAAAGACTAAAGATAGATGTGATAGCGTCAAATTAATTGCATGTTTAATATATGTACCCTATTAGCTTCTTTAGAGTGTTCTTCTTTTAACGTGAATGGGTTCTGTACTGAATTACTTATTCTCGTTCATTTTACAGTTGGAAGAGGGACAAGTGAAAATGCAATCAAGATTGGAAGAGGAAGAGGAAGAGAAGGCAGCCCTACTTAGTCGGATACAGAGGCTAACTAAACTGATCCTTGTTTCTTCAAAGAATTCAACTCCTGGTTATTTGGGTGATGTTGCTTCTCAACAAAGGAGCCTTTCTGCTTCTGAAGATGATGTATGCTTCTCTTTGTCATATTATCATGAGTTGTTTCGTTCAATTTCAATCTTTCTTTGCTCAGCCTCTGTGCGTAGTTTCTGGATTTTAACCTAGATGATTGCTTTAAGATTCTGCAATTGGTTATGCACTGTCAAAGATGGTTTATCAAATCATTGCTATATTCTCCATTCAACTGGCAAAACTCGTTATTATTGGAATGAATATAAACTAATCCTCTCGTTGTTATAAACTATTCCTCTCATTGTTTCTTTTCCTTCCAGTTATTATTTGGACAGACATTCTCTGCCTTTATCTGATCTAGGATAGAACTCTTTTTTTGTGTATTGAATCTTCTATTTTTGACCTCCCCTTCAGAAAATGGACAGTTCTATGCTCACAGATAGCGAGAATCAGAAAGACCCTTCACCAGATAGTTCTGATTCAAAACACAAAAGATCCTCTAGCAAGTGGAATGATGATATATCACAGGCTGGAAGTACCATAGTATGTTGTCTCTGCTTTCTCTTTGTTTCACAATTTATTCACTTTTAAGTGGAAGCTGCTTATTTAGTTGTTCATAATTCAATTTGCCAACTGAGTGCATGCGAATCTTAATCCTTTTCACGGACTCGAAATATTTGCAAGTCAACATTTGCAGTTGGCCTTATTCATTAAGATGAATTTATTTTACTGAAAATTTGCAACTTCTAGACATAGAGTGCTGAGGTCTACTGAAGCTTTAAGCACAAAGCAAAATCAGGCACACATTTCAGCAGTGCAAATGAGAAAAAATCAAAGAATATTTGGAAAGCAACTGAAATTAACTCTATACTCAAACAGCATTCTAAGGGAAAATGAATAGAGATGTATGAGCAAAACTTTGTCAATCAAGTTCAGAACTCATTTTGAAATTTGGTTAGATTAAACATGATGCAAATTTACGTTTAATTCAACTTTTTCTTACTTTCTATTACCAAATTTCTTGAATAATTTTCATAATCATTTCTATAATCATCCATTTAGTTTTTTTTATAATTAAAATATTGAGTTACCATTTATACTTGCCTTTAGTGCTGCCACTTCAGAAAGCATGGCTTTGGCTCTGAGGAGCACGCCTTAGCATCTTGGTGCATGTACTGAAGCACTACCTAAGAAAGGTGAAATGCTTAGCCTTTGATGCACCTAGCTTCAGGGCTTATATGTGCCTCAACCATGTATTTCACAAATAAATGCCAGCCAAGGTCATTTTCATTGTCAAGAATTTGACGTTAGTTATTTACATGCTGAAGTTTCAAATTAAACAAACATCTATCCAGATATGAAATTTGATTACTCACAATTTTGTATCAGGATTGAGAAGTTGTCTAGTTCTGTAGCTATATGATAGTTTTCTTATATGCCAATCATGTTCGCCTAATGGAAATTGGTTTCTGGGTAAAGAATGGGATAAGGACGGTTTATAAATCCATGCCTCCCTTATCAGGAATTTGGTTTAGCTTTGCGTGGGGGTACAACTCCTTACTCATGTTGGGCGTTTGACTGCTTGGATCACAATCTCATGGATCCGACATGGAAATACTATTTTGTCCTTTCATCTTTGGCCTTAGCATTCACCGCAGCTTATGCCATCTCACTCACCAACTTAAGCATGATTGATTATCAGCTGTCACCCTTTTGCTTACCTAAATTTGTTTGTTATTTCTTTTACTTTAATAATAATAATTGTATACATAATAAGCATATTTTTGAAAGAAATTTACAAACACATCATCTACATAGTACATACCAAACCAATTATACAATTTTACCCAATCAAATTGACAATCCCCTAGGTCCCTATAGATGAGAATTTATTAAATGAGTTATATGGCTGACCTCAACTAGCTTTGATTTATTGGTTGATATTCCACAATCGCATCTCTCCCAATCTGTTCACTATTTCCTTTGCTAATGATTCCTTCACTATGATCTAATAGTGTTGTAATCCACTTTTAACTTTCAATCGATTAAATGGTTCTATAGGTTAGGGGAAATGCTTATTTGCTTATATCTAAAGTCAGTGTAGCTGGAACATCTTTCTAGTCCTTTGTCTAATGCGTTGAGCAAATTGTATGTCGGGCAACATGATGATTTTGCCTGTGCTGTATGAATACAGGAAGGTATCTCAATGTCAGATGAAATGGACCTCCTGGCTGAGCAAGTTAAGATGCTTAGCGGAGAGATTGCCTTCAGCAGCAGTACATTGAAGCGGTTGATGGAGCAATCTGTAAATGATCCTGAGAGTTCAAGAAATCAAGTATATATCTGTTGTTATTCTATTCGACCCTCAACACAATTTGATGGTTAAGTTGGATGGGACAATGATTTGTTTGACTGCTATAAGCTACTGCGGTTAATTAGGGTCTCTTTTAGATTTTCTTCCAAAAGGCAGTCTTTCTACTATTCTACTGTTGGATATAAATTTTATCATTTAATTCATATCACAAAATTCTAGGTTCTGTGTCTTTCTGTTAAGTTTCAAACTTATTCTCTTCTAGTGTCATTACCAAAATGATAAAGCATCTCCAATATTTGAAGTCCCCAGGCTTTTCATGTCATAATCACAAGAAGTTGAGTTGTGTTCTTTATCAATGTTCTGTTCTCCCTTATGGAATGCAGCAGTATGAATGAAGTTACTTATTCGTTTATTTGTTTATGTAATTGTGTATTTGTGCTTGGGATCAAGACTCTTATGCTAACCCCTATGACAGATTGAAAATTTAGAGCGTGAAATCCAAGAAAAGAGAAATCAAATGAGGATGCTTGAACAGCGCATTGTTGAAAATGGTGAAGCTTCAGTTTCAAAAGCATCATTAGTTGAAATGCAGCAGGTGACCTTGTGTTATCCTTTTCGGCCACATTGTTTCCTTTCAAATATGTGCGTCTCATGTATCTGTCTTTTAGCAGACTCTGATGAAATTGATGACACAGTATAGTCAGACGGGCTTTGAGCTTGAGGTTTGTAGCAGATAAGAGTTTATTGATGCCTTTTTCCTTTTAAGAAAACACCTAGAAGACAAATGTAAGAAATTTTTTATTGTTGTCACAATCTGAGTTCCGAGCTGTTTACTAGTTGATCCTCTGATGCAGATAAAATCAGCGGACAATAGGATTCTTCAGGAGGAGCTGCAAAACAAGGTCAGATAGCAGTGTTATTTATCTTCACTGCAAATCAAATATTTGTCACTGCTATTTTGTTCATCTTATATTCAATTTCAAGCTAGTAGTTACTTTTTCCCAAGAATAATGTGGCTGTTATCTTTTTGTTGTTTCCAGTGTTCAGAGATCAAGGAACTGCAGGAAAAGATATATCATCTTGAGCAGCAGCTACTTGCAGTCAAGGCTGAAAAGTCATACCCATCATTGGAACGTGTATCTGGCGAATATGTTGATGAACTTAGAAAGAAAATTCAGTCCCAGGTGATTTTTATATCATTTTTCTAGCAATAGACTTGGGCTGCATCTTTACCTATGGACTTGAGTGGACTGGTACCCTTGTAACAAACTTTTGATACAGATAGTGTCCATTCCCAGTGTTCAGGAAGGTGGGGCGTATCTGAAGCCTAAACCAAACTCCTGACAGCATATGTTGCATTGGTCTTTGATGTGATGAACATACTTCTTTTCTTTTCTTAGTATAATTTCTCTATAGATGGTCTCTCTTCGGAGCCATATCAATATTTTAATTAAAGATAAGTTACACAGGAGGAGAGATCATGTGAACCTGCGCTTCCTCCAGAGTCTAGATATGTCACATGTACAAACCTCCTTGCACCTAAATGAATGCAAGTGAACACTAACAATTCTCACATGATATTCCTTGTATTATTGTTCTCTGGTGTAACATTATTATTCATTGTATAACAATCCCTTTATTATTATTCACCGCAGAAACAAATCCTACATATAATACCCGTATAAAACTAAACAACCCCTAAAGGTCATAAGAATCTTATTAAAACTCACTTTACGTAAATCCGCCAATGTAACTAGTGGCAAACCTTGTTTATTCATGCTTTGGATGTCCTTAAGATTAGAATCTAAAACATGATGATACGTTGAGACAAAAGATATTCTAAGATATGTCCGTCAGAGGAATTTAAATGATCTGATAAGTGGATCTATCAGGTGTACCTGTTCTCTTCTTTCTTTCCTCATCAAATGCTTTATGCATTTCTGGTGCATAGTTTGTTTCAAATTTTTGTTGTGATTAACTATCTGCAGTTTTTCTGTTCCGTGTACTTCAAGTTTGAATTCTTTGATTCTGTTAGTTGTATCCATCCCAATTATCAGATTGGATCTTACTAACTTTTTCATATGATGTTGTGCATATTTTTTCCGTCTTCACCTTACAATCACATTATTAACATTGCATTTTCTCTAGATGAGTTTGTATCACAGATCTTATATATTGTTTTATGATTTGAGCAGGATATTGAGAATGGTAAACTAAGGCTAGAACATGTCCAGATCGTAGAGGAAAATAGTGGGTTACATGTACAGAACCAGAAATTGTCTGAGGAAGCTTTGTATGCTAAAGAATTAGCATCTGCTGCTGCTGTTGAGCTTAAAAACTTAGCTGGTGAAGTCACAAAGCTCTCGTTACAGAATGGAAAACTAGAGAAAGAGTTGTTGGCTGCTCGAGAGATGTTGAATTCTCGAAGTTCCATTGCACTAACAGGTAATGTTGGAAACCGAAAGCATGGTGAAAACCTACGAACAGGGCGTAGAGGTCGGATCTCTGGCAGAGGAAGTGAAATTCCAGGAGCGATTCGTGATGACTTCGACACATGGGACCTAGATCCTGAAGATTTAAAGATGGAGTTGCAGGCCAGAAAACAGCGGGAGGCAGCTCTGGAGGCTGTCTTGTCTGAGAAGGAAGTTGTGGAAGATGAGTACAGGAAAAAGGTCGAAGAGGGTAAGAAAAGGGAGGCAGCCTTGGAAAACGATTTAGCAAATATGTGGGTGCTTGTTGCTCAGTTGAAGAAAGAGACGGGTGCTAGGCACGATTCAAAGCTGGCAGCTGAAAGGCAGAATGTAGAAGACAGGCTGAACGATGTAAAAATCAATGATATCAACCAAAAAGAGCCAAACCTCGCTGATAGCCTATCCGTGAATCATACAACTGACATTGCTGAGGCTCCCAAGGAAGAACCACTTGTTGCCCGCTTGAAGGTAATTTTAATATCAGTTTCTTTTCACTTGTCTGCATAGATATTTACTCATTTGTATGTGTTCAAACGTATCAGTGTTGTTCATCTTAACTAAATTTTCTCCTTTTATTTGTTTAGTCACCGATATCCTGGCATCACAGGGTACTAATTCTGAAATGCTTCATAGAATCACAAGTAGGAGCAACAATGTTAGCTTATTTTTACTGGTCCTGATGACGATCTCTCTGCCCTTTTATGCTACTCCATCCCTCTTGATGTTTCATTGAGTTGTAGATTTTTATTTGTAGCGGTGGAGAAAATAGAAACTGGCACTTGGGAGTTAGTTTGATCAGGAAAAACACAATTAAAAACAGAAATTTTAATTAGTCAAATGACTGACTTCTTGAATGTTTCTTTATGTCTTGGTTACTTCAAAAATTCAAAAGTTCTATGATCTACTTCCTATTCCTGCAGGCTCGAATGCAAGAGATGAAGGAAAAGGAACATAGGCACTCGGGGAACGGTGATGCGAATTCACATGTATGTAAAGTGTGTTTTGAATCACCCACTACTGCAATGCTTCTTCCATGCCGCCATTTTTGCTGTAAGACTCCTTTTCACCCAAGGCTCGTAATCTCTTATCTCTCACTATATAAGCTGTTTTAATGTCGTGAATTTTGCAGTGTGCAAGTCATGTTCCTTAGCCTGCTTCGAGTGTCCCATATGTCGGACAAAAATTGTGGATAGGATTTTTGCGTTTACTTAAACATTGTTTTTCAAGCCATGATTATGGTGAAGAGAAAGGTAATTGCTCATCCTCGTGCTTCCTTCCATCTTACAGTTCACATTGTGAAATTTATTTTGAACTAAATGAAATTTCGTACTTTCCTCCATCTTTCCTTTACTGCAGGATTTCATTGTCAACTCACCATTTCAGTGTGATTCTTTAATTAGTTCACTTTGTAACCTTATAATGATATAATTCATTTTCCCTTGTTACTTCACAAACTGTAAAATAAGACACCCCAAAAGAACTGCAGGAAAGAAAGAGGAAAGGATGTAAATGAGTAAAATCTGAAGGTTTCATGGAGTTGCTGTGGCATATTTATTTTGATCTCTTAACCTTCAGCTGCAATGTATAGAACAATACAAACTACCATATAGTGTTTTGTCTGTATATTCTAGACAAATGGTTAATACTTTTTGGCACTCTTTTTAATTGACATTATGCAACTTTACTGGATATAAATTATTTAATTTTCTGGGTTATCATAGTATCAAACTAGTTATGGGAAGTTGTGTGGATATGATTCCTTGTGGCCATTTACAAGTTGAATATAATATCTGTGTAAAAATGAAAATCTCTTGAAAAGGAACATGAAATTAAAAACAAATTTGTTAGATGTTACTAAATTAAATCTCCCAAAAGTTCTTGGGAGTATTTATTTTTGTAGATTAACCTAAAGCTTAAAATTCGCAAAATGACTTGCACCATAAAATGTTGATTTGCTATGTTGATGACTTAGTGGTGAAGTTAAGAAAGAGGAGTGATAACTTGTAAGACCTGATAAGGGTCTTTGAGATGGTTTGAAAATATTAACTCAGAATGAGTCAGTTGAACTATGCCGTTGGAGTTAACTTTTGGGAAGTTCCTTGGTGGACATTGAGATTTATTAAGGTAAAGTTAATTCAATTGAGGATGCTCGAGCCTTGAAATATCTACTAGTTAAAAAGTTGCAAAGGTTCGTCTTGAATTTAGCTGGAAGATGTTGACCATTTCATCATCTCATGAAGAATGAAGATATTTTTAGGTGGGATCTAGCTTTTAGTAACACATTTGAAAGTATCAAATCATAATTTAACAAAGCCTCTAGTTCTATCGGTCTTATATACAAAAAACTATTCATACTCTATATAGAAAGGTCATTTGAAGCGTTATTGGCCAAGGAAAAGTCTTTATTACTTAAGTAGAATGATGACACCAAATGAGTTTGAAATATTTGCCAATCGAAAACGTGTGTTTGATGCTAGTCTTCTCAATCAAAAGATGAAACCAACTTTCAAGCCCAAATTGTTTGCCTTGTTTCTAGAGCCAATCCTATAAACTTTGCGATGTCATAACAAGTTCTCAGTGATTGACTAGCAAAATGGTACAGTTTCAATAGTTTGAGATTGTGTACACCCCTCAAAATGCTATGAAAAGATTAAGTAATAGCAGACTTCTTGATAGACCACTTGTTACATGGTGATGATTAAGAGCTAACTGATCAACTTCAATTTTTAACGAGGACACAAGATTATTAAAATTCAACCTCCCCGGAAGATGTAACATTGTAGAGCTGATGTTGACATGGTATTTGTCACCCCACAAGAATAGATTCTACCATACTCCTTTATTTACACAATGTTGCTCCAAAAATATCGCTGAATATTAAGATTTAATACTTGGACCTGAAATGATTGTCGACATGAAGCAATTGCAATTGCAAGTCTTTGGTGATTCTTAGTTGATCATCAATCGAATCTTGGACATCTACGAGGTCAAGAAGCTTGAGTTATGTCCCTATCATAATTATGCTCAGATCTGATAGGGTGGTTTGGAGATGTGACCCTCCAACACATATTGAGGAAGGAAAACAAGAAAATTGATGTCTTGGATGCTCAAGCTAAGCCTTAATACTAACTTTGTACTACCCACCAAATGAGGATGAACTTGATCATCTTCTTGTTGTTTCTGAGGACGTGAAAGAAGACTGACAATAAATTTGTCATTGACTTTTTGTATCATGAGATTACTTTCAAAAAGACCACCAAGAAGGAATGACATTGGCTATCGTGCACCACACTTCCTTTACTACTAAGACACATTATACAAGAGATTATTCGAGGGAATACTCTTGCAATGTTTGGGGGAGGAAAAATCAATTCAAGTTTTACAAAAAGTACATTCAAGAGTATGTGGATCACAATATGGACCAAAACTCCACTTCCACATAAAAGAATGTGATATTATTAGCCAACGATGGTGAGAAAATTATTAGACTACGTTCAAAGGTGAAAAGACTACTAGTGTCACACAAAATTCATTCACCAGCCACCTAAATCATTTCACCCAACTATCACATCTTGACCATTCAACGCTTGGGAATTGGATGTTGTTGGACCATTTCAAAAATCTTCTAGTGGAAACTTGTACATCTTTGCTACAATAGATTACTTCTCTTTTTAAGTTAAAAGTCTCTGTTGATCATTGATGTGTAAAAAGTTACAATTTGAGTTTGGCATTCAAAACTTCATACATGGTCATGGTCAGTGGGGAGAGACTTCCATACTATATCTTTTAAAAAAAGAGAAACAACAGAGTGCTTAGGAATGATTATATATTATATTAGACGGTTTATAGGTTTATATATAAATGAGCGTAAGGTATCATTTTTTCACATGTTAGACCCTTGATATGGTTAGAAAGATAAAAAATAAGCCGAAGTTGTCGTTCTTAAAGAAGTAAAAGAAGGAGAATGTTGTAAACTTCATTTGAGTAAATATTACCTACCACTTTGGCACTCCTCTTTACATAATAATGGATAATGGCAAGTCATTCGATAACAAGTTGATAAATAAAATTTGTGATATCTTTGATTTTATAAAGCAGTGTAAATATTCTATGTATCATGCTATTGACGATGGAACAGAAACATTTAACAAGACATTGTGAAACTTGTTAAAGAAGTTCATCTCCAAGTCCAAATGTGATGGTCACAAACAGAAGAAACAATGTGGGCATATAGGACGACTCACCGCACACAGACACCAGCAACCCCACACTCAATTGCTTTTGTCGTTAAAACATTTCTACCATTTGGGTGTCAAATACTTTTTTTAAGACTTTTTATTCAAGAAGGGCTCGTTGAAGAAGAAAATGTTTAACTGCATAGAGTAAAAGCACTTGATGAGAAGAGGCTATAAATTTAACAAAAACTTGAATGTTATTAAGCCTGTTTATCCCGTTCTAACAATAAAACGGTTCACTTGAGATGCTTCCAATTTAGAGAAATACTTACAATAAAAAAACTAATTATCACTTCCCATAAGTTTGAGGGATAATTCACCTAGAAGTGGGATGACCCATATGCTATACAAGAAATGTATTGAAGTGGTGCTTACAATATTATTGATGCAAATGGCGTGAGAATCGTATCTATTAACACAGAATTTTTGAGAAGGTACCATCTTTGAAGCTAGAGATGCTCCCTAATGTACGAGCATAAACTGCATATTAATCCTAGTCCACAATAGTATAAACTATGCACATGCCAAAAAGAATTGTACGCTAGGTTGAAAACCTCAAAAGAGACGGTTTAAAAAAAAAGTTAGGGACACAATAAGTTTGTCAGTTTGAAATAATGTATCAAGTATGTAAGACGATATATTAACAGAAACAAAATAACATAAACTGAAACTTTAATACAATAGACTTAGAAAATGTAATTCAATATAACACAAGCAGAACTGAACAAACCAAAACTTGAGACACCCATACAATCACAACATAACACTATTTTTCAGTCCTAATTATGAAACAAACCTTGTAATTGTGATTCCAACAAACTCAACAATTTTTTCCAACAATTAAATGAGCATAACTTTCTCATATGACCTTGAAATTCGCCAATTCTTTTTGCTATGATTTAAAAACGCAATATGGATCTAATAGCTTAATAGTATGTATTTTGTAGCGTGTTTTCTTTATGTGGTACAATTTGTGTTTTAAAACGAGGGTAAATATCCACTATTAATGGTACACAATTATAACTCGTCCGATACTCATCAAAATCTAATCAAAACTTGAAAACAAGTCTAATACCATCATTATTGAACCTAATTCAACAAAGTCAAAAATCATATTCTAGACCTACAAGAACTTTCAAACCTTGAATCTAAGTCCTCTTATCCTGGATATTGACTTTGGTCAATCCTTTATTTATTCTTTCACAAGAACTATACATGTTTAATTCTTTCTTTGATATTCATCCAATTACCGTAGGGATCATTTCAACCGTTCCCACGAGTCATAATAAGCATTGTTGAACCAATAAGTAGTGTTATTTAGAGATAAATGTCACAAGGTACTCAAAATTGGCCAGACGGTTGTTATACCCATTAAGAAATGGAAGACTTTTCCACTTCCTGAACATAATTTAGTATTAGCTCCGTCCATTTTTAACTGTTATAGTTTTTTTTTTAGAGTCAAACAATAATAATTTGACTAAGAAGTATAATCATTTTCAAAGAATCCATGATCCTATTAGTCAACTACACAATCCAACACGTAACAAAAGATAACATGCAAATATGGGTCATTATGTGGGGACAACTTTATTATTTGGTCATTTTAAACTACATATCTTTGAGCTTCGTTAACAAATTCAACTATACTAATTTTGAAAAATGGTACCAATTCAAGAATAAACAATCTTATTAGTACAAAATAAATATAATTGACTTTAATAGATAATTTGTTATAGTTGAGTGACCGTTATTCAATTTTAGAGCAACATAAGCCTAAATTGTCATTTTTATGGCTAAAGTTAAGAGTGCAAAGTCTAAAAGCTCTCTTGTTGGTAGCCTCAAATGCAATGTCTCCTTAACAAGTCCAAAGATCACTTATAATCATCTCCAGATAATTATACTAGCTCTTCAATACAAATTTATTACTACTAATTTTCCTGCTAAAGTTCTAATGTCCATATAAAATTAATAAATTTAAAGAAATGTCTTTATATGTTAGGCATAAAGCCAGATTGGTCCCCCTTCTAAAAAAGTTTGCGGCTCAATCCATAAAAATCTTTATTTTTTCTTAAAAAAAGAACTAAATAGGGAAGTAATCTAAAAGCAACCGTCCACAATAAGTGGAATTAGTAACCCATCGTTCATGACAAATGGAGTGAGTGACTCCCAAAAAAAAAGACAAGTAATGTGTTAATTTTGGGGGTACATGGATTGAGTTAGTTTAAATTTTTTAAATATTAAGCCAAATATTTATGTCAGGTTGGTTTGATTATGGGTTGACTTTAAAGTTAAAATCAAATCAACCCAATATAATTAAGTTTTTTTCTTCAGTATCAAATTAAGTCAAACAAAATTACTAGTCGGATTTTTTTCTCAGTTTGCGGTTTGATGCGATTTTTGATACTCAATTTTGTTCACCCCTAACTAGGGGTCTCATATTTGAATCTCTTTGAGTACGAAGTCGTCTTTGTTGGGAGTATTTTACCCCCAATGTGGGACTTCCTGACGCGAATTCGGAATTAGTCGAGCTCCAATGTAGGTATTGAACATCGAGTGATCAGAAATCAAAAAAAGATTAACATTTACTGATGGCTAGAGTAATTTTTTTTTGTTACAATATATTGATATAATTATAAATGAAATACACATAATATTGGGGTTTTTGTATAGTGCAAAGAAATGAACTTTGGGCCTAACTAAACCTCAAAAGCTAACTCATGAGGGGAGGATTGCTCAAGTCCATATAAGAAAATCACTCATCTCAGTAATCGCTAATGTGAGAATTTTTTCATTCTTCAACATCCTTCCTCACATCTAGGATTGGACACCTGAAGCGTGGACAATTTAATTTGGGGATTCAACATCCGGTTAGATGAGTCGTGCTTTCATACCATGTAATTAAATAAATGGATCTTGGGTCTAACCCAATCTTAAAAGCTAGTCAACAGAGTCAAACCCATCCCAGTCTATAATTTATCGATGTTGACCCCCCATATTAAATTGTCCATGCACGAGATGTTCGAGGTGTGAGGTGGAAAGTTAAGTTATCCCATATCGGTGAGATGAGAAAATGGACCCTCTGCCCCATCACCACCTTCATGAGCTAACTTTTTGGATTGAGTTAGACATAAAATTTGTTTCTTTATATAAAAATATAATATAAAATTACCTGATTTTGTGCTAGTCTTTAATATTTATCTTTCAAGATAAGAAAAATAATTTTTTTTATAAAGTTTATTCTTCACATTATAATATTTTACAAGTTATGTTCTACAATCTTAAAAAATCTATTTCTTGCAAGCTGTACGCTCGAATTTTAAGAATAAAAATTAAATATCAATCTTTTTAAAGAACAAATCGTGCTATTAAAAGATTCTTGCCTTGTCTAGGAGTAGTAAGGTAAGGATACATTCCAATTGATTGGGGGTATCTATCTTTTTTTATTTGGTTAGTGTGAATGTGTCTTTAGCATAAAAGGTTATTTTGACATGCCACATGTGCAATCCTATCTGCTTTTCGGCTTCTAGTTATGCAATATTATTATATCATCTACAAAATCAATAGATGCCCACACAATAATCTTTTCCATTTAATTACTATTCATTTGAGGATCAATTATTTTCTTTCTTCATTATATTATTCATAGATTATTCCTTTTACATGTATATCCATCAATACCTACTAGTCAATTGCTTATTAGCTAAGGTTTTCTAAATCAGCCTGTCTATATGTGTGTGTTTGTATAGACATGTGTACTTTTTAATTTGTATTATTATAAATAGTTATTCATAATATAAGTGAAATTAGTTATCTAGAAAAATGGTGAATATATATAGGAGGGGTCATTTAAACTCCCGTGTGTATTTTGTGCTGGTCTTTAGTTTATGTTACTTATAATAAATAGTAATTGTTTTTTAACGTGACATAAATTTATATTTTTGTATCATAATATCTCATAAGTTATATCTCAGTATAATTTCAGTTGCTAAAAAAGTGATTGAGAACCATGAAGTCTTAGGTTCAAATCTCTACGGAGACAAAAAAAAAAAAAAAACACTTGGAGATTCTTAATTTCTATATGTCCTAGCATTGGTGGATGGAGTTATGTGGTACATATTGTCTGTTACTAGTGAGAGGGGACACGTATCCCGTGGAATTAGTTGAGGTGCACGGACATGGATCCAGACACCACGATCATTAAAAAAATGTACTTTTATGAATTAGGAGTTGTTATGTTTGGATTTTAACTCATGATAACCACTAAAAATAGGGAAATTCATCCTCAATATGCATAGGGCAAACAAAATGATCTAATAAAATTCATGATATGCAAGATAAAAGGACCTACATCATGGAGGTGTTTAAGAAAGTAACAACTTAATGAACCCTAACTTATAAGATAGTCACATGCATTAAAAGTTGAAAAAGGACAATGATACTATACCTACTCAATTATTTAACAATGAGAAAAAAAAAATACTTTTAACACTTGTACAAAATAACCATCTTCTTTAATCTTTTTTCCTTCTGTACACATTTTTTTAAATATAAAAGAGTGTGAATTTGGAGAAATTGATCAGAATTATGTTGAACTTTATACATACAAGAAGGGGACAAGGGTAGTGATAAGTACTCATTGAGTACTGCCTACATTTTCTTGCATAATTTCCTTGTTTGTCTTTAAATTCCCAATTTAATGAAACTCAATATAATATAACACGTTATCTTTTTCAGTAGCACACACTAATACAATTAAAATATGGTCCAAGAGTTATCCTCTAACAAAAAATAAATAAAAATTAGCGACAATAATATAAATATTAGTATACTATATTTAGCGATAATTATAAATTTATTCAAGCACCTTATATAAATACCGCTAGAAACTTTAGTGACTAAATATAGTGACAACATTAACTTTATTATCATTAACTATTGTTACGACTTACAAGAATGAATATTATCGCTAGACGAGAATATCTATTGTTACTAAATCATAGTGTAATATATCAAATGGACACATAGCATTGGGTTTAACATAATAAACTGCTAGGGTAAAAATATTTTACGCCATCAAGTCACTCAAATATAAAAACTTTAGATTTTTTACATCAAATATTATGCATTAGTAATTAGCTAAACAAAATAATTGACCTATTATAGCAGGTAAAATCTAACTTGTTTAGACTTAGATGTGTACGTTTGATCATGAGAGTGGATTTAGAAGTTGGATCTTTCATAATCTGAACTTTAAGATATCAGTGCAAAAATCAGTGAAAAATGACTCAAATGTACAAAAAAAATAGAGCTATACGCTAAATTATGAGACATTATGTGAAAAACTTATAAGGTATTTCAATCAAAAGGAGAATACAAAAAGAAGATAAAAGAAAAAGGACTGACATAGTAATTCTATATACAAGCTATTTCATTTTCTTTAATTTCATCATAGCCTTTTGTTTTAGATATTTGCTTCGAATTTCGTACCCAAAATTGATTGATTAAATATGATATAAATCTCACGCTCACATTCACAACTACAATCATACATCATATTGTATTTGTATGAGTACGCCACTGAAAATGAAAATTCAAGCAACTTAGGATAAAATTATATCGGTGATGTTGATAGAAAAAACCACTAAAGGATATAATTTAGACGTTGCCAACACTTAGCCGGCAAAGAAACGGATAATGAGGAGAAAAGTGGCTTTGGAGTTGATAAACAACCAATAAATTAGACATTTTAATTAATTCCCCAAGTGAGAAATTCATAAAAAGACAAACTTGTAGAGACATATCATATTAATTAAATTTTCATTCCAAAGACAAATAATTCTTCATTGGCATTCCAAAAAATACAACTATTCCCCTTTCTCTTCTCAACATATATATATAGGTCGGCTTCATGAAAGCAAGAAAGGAAGCAAGTTTAGCGAATATAGAGATGGAAAGAGATAGATTTTGCTGTACAAAAACAGTAAGTACAGTAAATATAGTAAAAACAGTAAATAGTAAGTACAGTAAATACAGTAAGAACAGTAAATAGTAAATACAGAAAATATAGTAAACACAAAAAATACAGTAATACAGCAAAATCAAAAAATACGGTAAACACAGTATCTCGACAACCTCTACTCA
The DNA here is from genome assembly GCA_037074985.1 of Solanum bulbocastanum. Classification (NCBI taxonomy): domain Eukaryota; kingdom Viridiplantae; phylum Streptophyta; class Magnoliopsida; order Solanales; family Solanaceae; genus Solanum; species Solanum bulbocastanum. The sequence goes on along the minus strand of CM073606.1, from coordinate 42,607,105 downwards.
GAGAAAGAAAACGTATATTCTATATCAAACTTAGAGAATCTCTATATATTCTATACGAAAAAACACAGATCTAATCAAATAGTAGTACCATGGTTGAAGAGAAAGTTACAGTATCTATTGGAACACTACAGTAAAAGTGTGTTGAATCAAGAACGGCCAGTAAACGTCTTTAATATGGACGCTTTATTCTGTACACTTGGAATGCACATAAAAATATAGCTAGAGAGATATAAGATCTATACCTAGCAATATACATATTGCTCAATCCTTCAAAATAACAGCTTTTGAAGATCCCAACGTATCCGACAACATTTTTGAAGAATATGAACAACAGAGGCAAGCAAACATCCTTGTTTTAAGATGATTTTGGGTATTGGAAAAATTTCATACCAGGCATGAAAGTAGTAATAGGAGTAGGAGTAGGGTAAGTAGTTGATATTGGAGGTGTGAAATTTGCAAGTTGTTGTTGGTGAAAGCCTCTTGAGGAAGTTTGGTTAGGCATATTGTTGTTGCCTTGATCATATAATATCCCTTTAAAAACATGTCCTGCTATGTTCACTGATGTCTGATAGGCATATTGATCAACCACATTGTCTACTGAACTTACTCGAACACAACGAAAAATCGCCGGTAAACTCACTTCTGATGGAAGTTCTTCTTCTCCTCCACCTAAACCTTGTAAGTAGTGTTTCAAAAATAAAATATACATTGCAAATTGATGACAAAATAGAGTAGTGATCAATTTTTACACTATTAAACTAGTGTATGAAATTCTTTAACTCCCCAAGTGTGAATATATATAACTTAATTATATAGCTAGTAAAATTAATGTAGCACCTTTTTTTTTTTGGTCTTTTGCTATGTTGAGGGTGCAAGTAGTGTGAGTGACTACTCATCCATCGATCTAAAGTTGATCATATAAGATGAGTCAAGAAATAAGTAAGAATAGTATGTCTTGCTAGCTACAATGACAAATCCAAAATTTTTATTAAATGATTTTAAATATATAAAGAAGTAAACACACAAATCAGTTGAAAATAGAGTTTAACATCTACATTCAAAAAACAATTTTAATCATATATAAATAATATAATTTTTCATCCATCTGAACTCCCTGGCTAGTTAGGTATAGCAATAATATAAATTGTACTAGCTAGGGTTTGATGGTACTAGTTTTCATGAAGATATATATGAATGTATGAATTATAAGTACCTTTTTGTAATAGCGCTTGATTTTCTCTATGTCTTTTAGGGTTTGGTTGTTGAACAGTTGAAATCTGATGATGATGCCTTGGACGCCTCGTAGAGACTGGGATCCAAGTGCTCTTAACATGAGTTTGACATTGATACCCTCGAGTTTTACAACAAGTTCTGCATCTAAAATACAAACAATCTTTCTTTGCTTGATTTCCACAATCTTCGCATCTCTTGTTATTTGATGATGATATAACAATTCCCTCATCTTCTCTCATCATTTTTTTTCACTTATTCTGACTTTCATTTCACTAATACTATTGGGAGCTACCTAACTTTCATGACGTTCTTCTATTCCCAAAGAGAGTTTTTTCATGGCTCAAGATAATAGTACTATATGTTGGATGAGTCTTTTCTTCTTTATCAGTTAGAAATGTACCTTTTCATCTACTCCCAATTTTAATTTCTTGGCACCAAAAAGAAAAAAAGGGAAATGTTTTTGGAAAGGACACATACTACATAGCATGTGGATGTTAATTCCTAATCTTTTATCAGATTAGAATTTGAAGTTTATAAATTTTTGAATTTTTTCATTAAAGTTATAGTTCGCTTTACTTATTAGATTTTAATGATTTTTTTAATAAAAAATTAAGTTTAATTAAGTAAAAGTTATTGGATTTAGTCAAACTTGTCTTTGGTATTCATCATTAAGCCATATACATAACTCGAGCTATCTTAGGTGAATGGTGATTCTGGTTTATCCAAGATTTTGAGATGATAGATGCACTATTATGAAAATGTGGATCTAAGATATAAATTTGATCGGTTTAAAATTTAGGTTCTTATCACTAGAAATCGTTAAAATTATAGGTTCAAAATTAATTCTTGCATCTATTCATTCGTACTGAAGGTATTGAGATTTGAACCCATTGATGGTATGTTATATCATTCCATACTAGTTATAGTATACACATTAAGTTTAATTATTTAAAAAAAATACAAGTGCTAAAAAAATTAGGAACTTCCAATGTGACAAACTTTAAATTTTGAAAGATTAAAGCTATATGGTATATAGAGTGCTACCAATAATCACTTAGAGACCTGTTACCCAATTTTAGAAAGAAAAATAAAATAAGATAGATATAAGATTCAAATTTCAAACCTCACTTAGCAAGATGCACTCAATTATCATTGTATAATTATATGATACTTTGAGTGTGGTTCACACATCTATATTTAAATATTTTTTTTAAAAAAATACACACTACTATATATGATTTTGGAAAGAGAGCATGGGTTCATGATGTGAACCCGGTGACCCCTTCCTGCATATGCCCCCTGGTGGTCCTGGTCCGATGCATATTCTTTGTCGGAAAACTATATGGTATACAAAGTTAAATATTAGCTATTATGAGTGTATATATATTTAATTTTACATATCCTTTTTTAAATTTATGACTCCATCACTACGAAGAAGTGTACTACTTAATAGAAACCTACTAACTCTGACTGCAATAGTGTTACATTTTATCGTAACAAGAAGGCAAAAGAAAGGATATTATTTTTTGTTCAAGATATAATTACTTCAACAGTTGATAGCAGTAAAAAGAAAATAATGAGAAGACAAAGACAAGGGACAAAGGCTTATTATTTGCAAACAGCTTACAGCACTACGTACTGCATAAAGTGTAAAACAGCTGATCATATAAATTATAATTGTTGTGCCTGAAAAATTAACTACAGTACATATTTATGTGATTGAGGAGGAAATATATTTCTAAAGAGTTCATTAATATGAAAAATCGTCTACGAGTGGTTTGAGAGTCCCGCATTAAAATTGACACTTTTTCAATTCTAAACACCAAAAGGGATTCTCCCAAAAAACACACATCAAAACAGACAGTTTGTCCATTTATGGACGAACTACAACTAGTCAACTACCATCTTTTAACGCCATAGCCTCCGTTAACTCTAAATTCATCCAAACCAATATTATACAAATCTTAAAGGTAGTTATAATTCTTTTTGTTAAGCTCATTCACATGAATATATATCTCTTTCTTCCTCACGTGAAACTATATCTCTTTCTTCAACAATAAATATGGGTTATTCATTCCACATTTTCTCATTCATCTTCAATTTTTTCATACTTTATATTTTGATTTTTGATGTTTGTATATTCAGTTGAACCAGATGTTTGTAAATGCAAAGAGTATTGTAAAATGAAAACATCGAGGAGTCCAAGAAATTCCGATCGTAAGTTTTGGAGTTGTGCGCATTCAAAGGTTAAAAAAAATAAAAAATTGTCCACTTCAAAATATTTGAATATTCACTTGATTTTTTGTTTTGTTATTTTAGAAAAATGATGAATGCGATTGTAATCATTCAAAATTTATTAAATATAAATTTATAAAATAATTTGGATTATATTAAATTTATGAATATATTAGTCCAAATAAATTATGAATTAATTATTTAAGTCCAATAAATTTGGATTTAATTAAAGTCCAAATTAATTGATTTGAGCTACAATAGATTAGCCCAGTTTGCTAAGCCCAGTGCCATCTCATCCTAGAGGCTCATTTTGTTGTCACGTGACAAATGACGTGTCATGCCAAGTCACACAAAGAAGCCAATAGGATCATAGCATGTGTCAAAATGACAAGCCCTCTCCATAAAACACATTTGTCATGTCACTTAAATCTGATTGACCGAAGGTAAACATGTTCCTATCACAACTCTTCTATTCTAAAACTATAAGTAGAGATCCTCATAATAATAAAAATGGACCTAAAATTCGTAACAAGAAGTTAGAGAAATCTTGTAGATCAAACATCATAAATTTCTCTATAAACTATAAGTTTAAGAATTAAGGAATTCAAGTTCAAGAACGATCAAGATCAAGACCGCCGGATTCAAGAACAAGCTTGAAGCTCTTGAATTCAAATAAAAGTCAAGATCAATATATAGTTCAAGTTCAAGTTCATCAAAGATTCAAGAACAAGCTCCAAAGCCATCGAATCCAAAATCAAGTTCGAAACAAATTTAAGATCAAGCTCAAGAGCCCTTGAATTAATCTATACCTGAAAAGATGAATTCAGAAGAATCATAGAAATTATAACACTCGTACTTTGAAATTAATAAATACGATTGTTGCGATACTTGTTCGTTCTTGATTATTATTTTCTCGACTCAATTTTATTGTCTACAACGATTATTTTCGATGGAAAGAAACATGCTCATAAATAAAACTGACATCATTCTTTTAGGGGTGAGGAGACCCTCTTTCGCGGTGATACAACGACTTGTTTTACTTGAAAATATAAATAAAAGAAAAAATGACTAAGTTTTCGAAAAATCGATTAAACTTATGATTTAAGAGAAATCGAATTTTCAAAAGAACACAACTGCCACTTAATTTTTTTTAGTAAAAGATCAAGAAAAAACTTAACGTTTTCAAAAGATTTAAATAGATAAAATTAGTTGAAAATAAAAGGGTTCAAGTTCAAATGTACATTCCGAGAAGGTGTTAGGCCCTCGGAATGTCCGGTAACTTGCGGTTAACCGGCGATTTGGCTAAAAATGACTTCGACTAATTTTTAAAATTTTAACTAAGTAAAAGAACTCATTTATTTCTTATTTATTTATTACTATTATTTTCTAATTAATTATTTTTAAAGGGACTAAAGGAAAGTAACTTAAGTGTTGACGAGACTAATAATAAAATAGAGCTAAATAACAAATATATATATTTTGGGCATAAAAGAAAAAATGACCATCTTTGGGAATTAATTAAGTTAAAACCAAAATGTTAGTCAATAACAAATAGATGAGGAAAAAGGATAGAAAATTGAACTTGGACTAATTTGCTCAAATCCTCAAATCTGATGGGCCCAAATTATTCTCTTGTTCTAAATCTAAAAATGACCCAGAAATGGGCCTTGCACCTGCTGGACCTGCTAAAAAATTCATTGGGCTTTTGGCCTTTTTTCCATCAGCATTGATCATGATATACACCAAGAATATATTTGATGTATACACCATGTATAACGCTAATTCTCGAACTCCCGGACCTGTAATTCAATTTCTTGCCGGTTGACTCGATGAACAAGGGTATTGGGCCTTTTGGCCCAATAAGGAGATGCAAGGATGAGAGAAAAATCCAATGGACTCGAAGGGAATTTTCCACATGCAAAAGAAATAAAGGAAATGAGTTAATATAAAATCTAACTAATATAAATACGGCAGGAGTAAGTTAACTTATTGGAAACTATGCATTAACTCAAGAAAAAATATAAACTAACACACAATCCCACCAAAGGGTAATCATGCAGAAACACATTGATCATTTCAACCAACAAGTTAATATGACGGCGGGTAACAATACACATGAACAACAAAATTAAAAAATAAAAAAATTATCATGTTTCCAAATAACAATAAATAAATAAATACATGTAAGCTATATTAACTCCAACCTTAAAAATAATAATCAAGTTGGAAAAATTTAAAATCTAAATAAATTATGAAAATTCCAACTTAAAGATAAATTAAGCATGTAGGCAAAATGAAACAACAAAACAGTGAATACTCCTATTATGACTCATCTACCTCTCCAGTGAACAAAATGAAACAACAAAACAGTGAATACTCCTTAACAGCTGAAGATGGTTCCACACCAACTTGATTCTAGAGAAAAAAGATAGTAGAGAAAAGGTTGTATTGAAAAAAAAACTTATATCATAATAGCTAGCAAAATAGACCAATAAAGCACATTCAAAACAGACTCGAGCAAATAACAAGTAAGACTTTTCAAATTTAAGATGCTTCACATGGATGGCCCTAAAAGTAAATGAATGACGATTAAACGACCAAAGATTCATTGAAAACTAGTAGAATGAGAGCATATATTATCAGCTAAGAATCAGCTTATTCACAGCCGTGCTCATAAGAAAAACAAACCCAAAGCAAAATCTATAATGAGTAGACAATACCACATGCTGCAACATTCAAAACGCAATGAAACATAATAAACTATCAATAGCAAAGTGACAATCACAAAACAAAAACTAACAGACCAGCTCATTCCCTCCATTTCAGCTAGTTTAATCTTTATTCGAGGACAAATGATTCCAAGGGAGAGATATTGTAGCACCTCGAAAACCAGACCCAGAATTTTTTTTTAGAAAATATACATAAAGCAGTGAACCACGGCAGGGTTCACAGACCATGAAAGGGTCCATGGTCCGTAGTCTTGATGACGGGCTATGGTGGCGCCCGTAGAGTCGAGGCAGTGAACCTCCCTAGCCAGCCCCTTAGACCCCACGCCTAAGTGAGGACCTTCACGGTCTGTGGTTCTTCACACTACCCGTGAGGGTGTCCGTGGAGCCTTACCAGTAAGCTTTTTAGCCAATCCCTCCAGACCACAGCCCAAGTGGAGACCACAGACACTTTCACAGTCCGTGGTCCTTCACACGAGCCGTGGTAGGGCTCGTGGACTCAGACCCTCAGCTAGTAGTCACCAAGTCCAGACCAGGACCGACTTCATGGTTCGTGGTCCCTTTAAGGTCTGTGGTCCTTTTCACGGTCCGTGAAGGTGGCCGTGGTCAGCCTGTTTGCAGTTTAAGTCAGGGTTATTTTGGTCTCTTTTTTATTTGTTTGACCCCTAAACTATGTCGGTTTAACCCTAAACTACGTGGTTTTGGTTAGTTTTAGCCTAGAAACATAACTAGAACTTACCTAAGTCAATTCTTTAATCAAAACTTAGAAACTTAGAGCGTAAGAGGAGAAAAGAGGTCAATAACCGTAGTTCAAGAACGCAACAAGTTTCCTCCAGTTCCAGCCCTGAAAGGAAGGATTTCTTGTGGAATTCGTCACCAGGTATGTGGGATTGCACTAGTGGGTTCCTTTCACCCATTAGGTCCCTAGTTTTCAGTCAGTTTCTTGATTCCCTTATTATAACTAGACCTAGGATTTCTTGAATGTTATAATTGTTAGGTTCTTAGCTGTTAGAATGATCCAAATCAGATTAGTATGTTAATATTCAGTTTATTGCTTGAATTTCAGAACCCTAGCTATGTATTTCTTTAGTTCTTGAAGTACACATGCTAGGTAAGATATTTCAGTTATTCAGTTATACATGCCTCAGTTATTAATACATCAATATCAGTTTAATTGTTGTATACTCACTTTGCATGTTCAGTTTGAGCTATCCAGTAGCTTACAGAAATTCAGTCATAATGTGTTAATTCCTTAATCCTTTGGAAGTAGCATAACACAGAGTTGGACTAAGGTTTAGCGTACCCAAATAGTCCCAGAACTACTAGCCATGTAGGTTGTAAGTCCTCTCTGTGGGCATCATTTCAGTGATCACGTTAGCAAGCCTCCACATTTAGCTCATGTGGTTTTACTATCGGATATTAGTAGCTCCCAAAGTTCAGTCAGATTCTATTGCATTGACCATTTATCAGTATATCCAATATTCAGTTTCAACATGTTATAAATTGGTCACTGCATTAGGTTAGCTTAGCATTTAGTATCTATATCATGTTCAGATTATATTATTGCGTATTTGCTTTTGTTCAGTTATATATTATTTCAGCTTTATTCCCGCATGCTCAGTACCTTTCAAGTATTGACGTATACTCTGTGCTACATCTTCTCATGATGTAGGTTCAGGTTCTCAGCATCCAGATCACGCTTAGATCACTTTCCAATCGTCAGTTCAGCAACATCAGTGGTGAGTCCTCATTCTTCGAGGACCAGTGACATGTTTATCTTTTCAGTGCTTTTAGTCCTTTAGTTTCGGTTTTGCTAGATCTAGTTGGGGCATGTCCCAATATTTCTAGTCAGTTCAGAGGCTTATTTTAGACATAAATAGATTCAGCTTAGTATTGAGTTAATATCTTCCTTGTATTATACTCATCAGTTTTCGTATATCTCAGTTATAGTATATGGGTATTCCCCACATTTTCATTTTGTTTATGATTATAGCTTCCGCACAATTTATATTATTCAGTTTATATTTAGTATGCTCATGATCATGCTAGCAGGGTTATCTTGGGATCACTTGTAGTCCTAGGTCCGGTGTCCGCATCTCGAGGATAGCTCAGGGCATGACAAATCCAATTTTAATGACCACATCTTCACCTCTTCTGAAAAAGGGATTTGGTATGGACTTTAGAAATTATAGTCGAACATCAGAAATGGGTTTCCTACATATCCCAGGTTATAGGAGAATTCAGGTCACTTCTAATTCAATATGCTTGATTTTTATACACAATCGGTTGAAAAGGAATCAGGCTGTTTGTAGTTCAACTCAATCGGTTGAAAATAAAATCTCTTATGCTATATCCTTCGATTCAGGATGAGTGACAAGGTAAATCAAGTATGAAGAAGAGGTGTGCAACCTCTTAACCATGAATGTGGCACGCTTCATATTCATAATTAAGAACTTACACAGACATGATTTCCAAAGCTCTTGGCGCATTGTCACTTGGAATGGAAAGTTGCTTCCGGTGGAGACCAAAAATTTCCTGATGCGAAACTAAAACCATGAAATCTAAATAAAAACCCACATGCCTTCTGATAGGGGTGTGATTTGATTGTGGTGGAAGTCACTCCTATGCTTGCATCTTAAGAGTTTGGCACTCCTCTTTGAACTATGTCCCAGTTTGCTGCTAAAAAAAGGTTACACGTTGTGTTGTATCCCTTTTTATGTCGTTCGCACTTGTGATTTGTTTTGGAGAATTCATCCTTTCGGATGCTCTCGACAAAATGCAATTCAAATGGGAGATAATGTCTTTTACTGTGTTGACACTTAATTGCTCTCCTTGAACATTTGACGTCAACTCCATCGGGTTTGACGTAAAGCAATAAAGCTTGTGTCTCATAGTTGCAATATAATCTTCAATGTACTCTTTCTTTGATGTCAAAGTAATAAAATAGGCTGATATAATATGTTGACAGTTCTCTTGATGTCATTGTTGATAGTTCTCTTGATGTCGTTTTTGCAAAGAAAAATGATGCAGTCAATGTTGATCTTCTTGTGATGGGTAAATCTTTCTCTTGCGATGCATAACTCCTTTTGTTGCGATGCATGACTCATTTTTCTTGCGATGGATGACTCTTTTGTCTTGCAATACATGACTCTTTTCCCCTACAATGCACGTCTCTTTTTCTTGTGATGCATGACTCCTTTCCTGCGATGCATGACATTTTTCCCGCAATGCATGAATCTCTTCCCGCAATGCATGAATCTTCTCTTGCAATGCATTAATCTTCTCCTACAATGTATGAATCTCTTCCTGCGATGCATGAATCTTCTCTTGCAATGCATGAATCTTTTCCCTTCTATTGCTATACATGAATCCCTTCTCTTGCTATGCATAAAACCCTTTCCCGCAATATATGAATCCTTATCTTGCAATGCAAGAATCATTTCCCGCGATGTATGAATCCTTCTCTTGCAATGCATGAATCATTTCCCGCGATGTATGAATCTTTCTCTTGCAATGCATGAATCATTTCCCATGATGTATGACTACTTCTCTTGCAATGCATGAATTATTTCCTGCAATGTATGAGTCCTTCTCTTGCAATGCATGAATCTTTTGATGATGCCTCCTTGATACCGAACAAAGATAATGCTTCACCGAGCAATACAGGTGATCTTCTGGGTATCTTTTGGATGGCGGTATTGTTTCAATCGACAATACAAATAAAAATAACCCTCAGAGTAGTAGTATCATCTCATTCGACAACACGACATAAATAGCTCTTCGGGTAGTAGTATTATCAGATCTGATAGTATGATGCACGCAAAATCTTCTAGGTATCTTTAGTTGATGGAAAACAATAAAATTTCTCTCTTCGAGGTTTTCATTTGTTTGAAATCCAAACATAATTGTATGTTCATTATGGACTTCGCCTTGTTGGACATTAGATAAAATGATGCTTTTCATACTCCCAAATCTTTAATATAAAAAATATATAATATTTCCTGCATCCACCAAAAAATTGTTAATTTTAGGGAGCTCATCGCCCTTTTGACTTCTCAATATCCATTGAGTGGAGGAATATGCTGATCTTGAGGCAAACTTATAGACTTTCATCCACTAAAAAATTATTAGTTTAAAGGCAAAGAACTGATCTATGTCGATCTCTTCGATTGTCTGCTCCTTGTTTGATTATCTTTGGTTGAATTCTCCGATCTCCCTTTTCTTGATAGATAAGACAAAAAATTTTTATGCAAAACAATTGGAACAGGAAAGAAAATTTTTAAGAAAACTAGATTTTCATAGAGTAATATTTGGAAAGGTCACTGCCAAGTATCATGTTACATTAAGCTTAATGAACGTCTTTGAAGCTGATGCTTTGAAATCCATCTGATTACTTGCTGAAAAGTATTTAAAGTTGTTTCAAACCTACGATGAACCCTAATAAAATTTTTGTGGTCATCCTCAAAAAATTTTGTCCCAGTTGATTATCTCGGCGTATCTTGAACTGTTGATGAACAAATAATCATGAATTTTTTAAGATCTTCTTAAAAATTCTGTCCTAGTTACAATTCTCAATGTGACTTCAGTCTTGACTTGTTGGGAGAGATCTTCTTCTAGAGAGTTTTTGAGAAATATAAATCTTATGGGAGATATGACCGAGCCGTTATGGCGCCTATGTATCCCGTTGAGGCAGGAATCAGGTCAAACGTAGTTCCCCTTCTCGAGGATTAACAAAAAATAAGAAATTTAACTAAGGAACCGACCGAGGCCGACATAGGCCGCCTACGTATCTCATTTTTGAAAATTCAGGTCGAACGTAGTTCAAATACAAGGAAATATTGAAAGGGAATAAAGGATGACTGAGGCCAGCATAAAGCGCCTACGTATCTCATTTTTGAGAATTCAGTTCAGACGTAGTTCATTACAGGAGGGGTAAAATTTAAAACGACGCGATTACAATTAAATAGAATGATTACAAGGAAATGACAGAAAATACCAACTGAAACATCACACATAGTATCTCTTGACAATATTTGAGTTGACTGATTTTGGCCATTTGGTGCCATCCATCTCCGACAGGACCAAAACACCTTCGGATAACACTTTGTGAACCATGTATGTCTTTGCCAATTTGGCGCAATTTTCCCTTTGTACTCAGCTTAATGAGGGAAAATGCATTTAAGAACCAACTGACCAATTTCAAATATCTTGGCTCTTACTTTCTTGTGGAAAGCACGAATCATTCTCTGTCGATACAATTGGCCATGACAAACCGCAAGCATTCTCTTATAATCAATCAATGTTAACCGATCAATTCACTTGTAAATCCAATCAGCGTTACTCAATTTAGCTTCTTGGATGATTCTCAATAAAGGTATTTTGACTTCGACAGGTATAACTGTTTTTGTTCCATATACCAACAAATATGAAGTAACTCCAATTGACGTCCTAACAGTCGTTTTGTATCCTAGCAAAACATATGGCACATCTCGTGACAACCTTGGTGATTGTCAATCATTTTCCTTAAAATCTTATTTATGTTCTTGTTGGCGGCTTCTACAGCTCCATTCATTTGGGGACAATAGGCGGTTGAGTTCCGGTAAGAAATCTTGAATTATTCACATCTCTCTCTCATCAAGTGACTGTTGAGATTCGCTCCTTTATTAGTAATGATGGATTCTGGCACTCCAAACCTACATATCAGATTGTTACAAACTAAATTAGTTACAACATTCTTGGTCACGACTTATATGAAGCTACTTCCACCCACTTGGTGAAGTAGTCAATGGCAACCAAAATGAATCTGTGTCCGTTGGAGGCGGTTGACTCTATTGGACCAATGATATCCATGCCCCAAGTTACAAACGACCAAGGTGAACTCATGGTATTGAGTTCGTGAGGCGGCACTCGAATCAAATCTCCATGCACTTAATATTTATGACATTTCTGCACAAACTTGCAACAATCATGATCCATAATCATCTCGAAATAACCGGTCCAAATGATCTTCCTTGCCAAAGTGAGTCCATTCATGTGAGTACCACATACTCCGACATGTATTTGTTCCAGAAGATATGCAGCTTCACTAGCATCAACACATCTAAGAAGATATAAATATGGAGTCCTCTTATTGAGGATTTCCCCACTTGCAAAGAAATTGAGGGTCATACGGCGTATCAACTTCTTCTAGTTGAACGTTGTATTCTCAAGATAAATTTTGGTTTCCAAACTTCTTGATGTCAAAATACCAAGGCAGACCGTCAGGTTCCTCTTCGACATGTGAACAATGGACAGACTGCTCTTTTACATCTATATCCACTGGATTACTATAACTTGTATCTGAATGTTTAATCATTGATGTGATAGTGGCAAAAACATCGGCTAACTCATTCTGTGTCTTGGGAGTGTGCCTGAATTCGATCTTGCGAAATCTCTTGCGCAACTTCTATATATACTGCACATACGGTGTGATCTTTGGGTTTTTCACACCCCATTCTCCTTGAACTTGGTGAATCAATAAATCTGAATTTCCAATAACCAACAACTTATGAACGTTCCTATCAATTGACATTTTCAGACCGAGGATGTAAGCTTCATACTCAGCCATGTTGTTCATGCAATCAAATCAGAGTTTATCCACCATAGGATAGTGCTGGTCAGTTTCTGACACTAAAACCACTCCGATACTTTCCCTTGGTGATTCCCCGCTCTATCAAAGAACACTCTTCAACCCGGGTACGCTTCAGAAATATCTTCACCCATAAATGCAACTTCTTTATCGAGAAAATAAGTCTTGAGCGGTTCATACTCTTCATCAACCGGATTCTCCGCGAGATGATCAACCAAGGCTTGTGCTTTTATCGCTTTTTGGGTCACATACACAATGTCAAACTCACTCAAGAGCATTTGTCATTTAGCCAACTTCCCAGTTGGCATTGATTTCTAGAAAATATACTTTAACTGATCCATTCTAGAAATGAGATATGTGGTATAAGAAAACAAATAATGTCTCAACTTCTGCACAATCTATGTCAAAGCACAACATGTCCTCTCCAAAAGAGTGTAACGAGCCTCATATGGAGTGAATTTCTTGCTCAAATAATAAATGGCTCGCTCCTTCTTCCCAGTTCCATCATATTGACCAAGCACACATCCAAATGCATTATCTGAGAAAGATAGATATAATAACAAAGGACTTCCTTCTCGAGGAGGGACCAACACCGACGGATTAGATAAATAATTCTTGATGTCATTAAAAACAGTTTGACATTCTCTGATCCACTTGGTCAAAGCATCTGTTTTCAAAAACTTAAAGATGGGCTCACATACCACGGTGGATTAAGCTATAAATCGACTAATGTAGTTCAACCTTCCTAGAAAACTCATCACCTCTTTCTTGGTCTTCGGATGAGGTAACTCTTGAATTGTTTTGATCTTGGAAGGATCAAGTTTAATTCCTCTTCTGCTAACTATAAATCCCAATAACTTTTCAGTTGGCACTCCAAAAGCACACTTAGCGGGATTTAACTTCAAATTGTATCGGTGCAGAGATCAAAGAATCAAGTGATTAGAACTCTCGCGGGATTTGATTATGACATCATCTATATACTCCTCGATCTCCTTGTGAATCATTTCATGAAAGATGGTCGTCATAGCCCTCATGTAAGTAGCACCAACATTTTTTGAGACCAAAAGGCATCACCCAATAATGACATATACACCAAGGCGTAATGAAAACTGTCTTTTCTGCATCTTCTTCATCCATTAGTATCTGGTGATAACCCACATAACAATCTACAAATGACTGTATCTCATGCTTCGCAGAGTTATCAATGAGAATATGAATGTTTGGCAATGGAAATTATCTTTCGGGCTAGCTTTGTTGAGATCTCTGTAGTCAACACAAATTCTGGTCATTCCATTTTTCTTGGAAACTAGAACAACATTGGCTAACCAAATCGTATATTGTGTCACTTCCACTACTTGAGACTTGATCTTTTTGGTAATCTCCTCTTTGATCTTTAAACTTAACTCAGGCTTGAACCTTTGAGTCTTTTGTTTTACTGGACTGAAATCTGAATTAATCGACAGCTTGTGGGACACCATATTCGTACACAGCCTCGGCATATCTTTGTAAGACCAAACAAATACATCAATGTATTCTCTAAGCAGGTGGACCAGGTCCCTTCTTTGAGCTTCAGTCAGATGGACGTTGATTCTTACTTCTTTAACACAGTCATCATCCCCTAGATTCACAAAGTCTCTGTTTCTTCCAAGTTCGGCTTGTGTTGATTCTCAAATTGTTGAAACTCTTCAGTAACATGTTTAGGTACCTCATTTTTATCTTCATACACCTCGCATTCATCATCACCTACCTCATTTCGTTCACTCGGTTCATGACATAACTTGACATTGGCAGGTTTTAAATTAATATTACTGAAATCATAAACAAACAAAGTGAGGAAAGTAAAATGTCAACAGATAAGTAAATAAATTTTGATAAAAGAGGCTTTCATTTAAATTGAAAAAGAAGCACAAACTTTGGCCATGGATAAAGGCCATTTCGCCTTTTTAAACATCACAAGGGAATTTAAGAATTTCAAACAAGTAAAAACTGCATAATAAGTGGGTCTCGAGCCTCTTTCGGACTACCACCAATTTTAAAAACAAATCAAACACATTTCTTTCTACCCAGATGAGCGAGAAATCAGGAGTGATGTGGAGGTCCAATTTTGCAATCGCTCCTCAAGTTCTGCATCATGGATGCCCGATGTGTCAGCCTTTTTCTCGATGACCGCATCAATCTCCTAAAAAAGGCCCTAGATTCCGTCCCCGAGACCATCATCATTGATATATCCTCACACTAGTAATGACTGGTACGGATGAGGAATTGATCTGGCCAATGCTTGATCAACACTCTTGATCTTCACCTCTGCTTCATCATCTGTTGGGCGTACCCCAAACCAAATTTTGCTCTTTTGGCGAGAATTTGGATAGGCTCGACAATTCTTTGAAAATGCTTCCCCAATCCGAAACATAGTTTGAAACCGCTCTGGAGCATAACATTAGCAATCATCTTGTTCACAGAAGGCATATGAGGCTGTGGAGCCAAGTCACCACCGGTGGCATTTACAAGCTCCACCGTGTAGAAATCACAACCTCAAGAGACATCATCAATGATCGGTGCATACCCATTGGAATGACTCCCTTCACCATAAATGACCAATTTCTAGTCTTTCCAAATAAATTTCATTAGTTGGTGAATGTTAGAAGGCACATCCCCAGTCATGTGGATAAACGGTCTTCCCATAAGCAAATTGTAACTTGTGTTGATATCCAACA
Source organism: Solanum bulbocastanum (assembly GCA_037074985.1). Taxonomy (NCBI): domain Eukaryota; kingdom Viridiplantae; phylum Streptophyta; class Magnoliopsida; order Solanales; family Solanaceae; genus Solanum; species Solanum bulbocastanum. The sequence goes on along the minus strand of CM073606.1, from coordinate 42,591,569 downwards.
CCTGAAACTCTATGTTAAATTCCGCAGGACCCACTAGAATATCTAAGTTTACTGCACCCAATATGTCTCTTTGCACTCCATCAAAAGCTCTCACATTGACTTGGTTCTGGTAAAGCTTTCCCAAGTCGTATTTCAATTGCCTCAGAGTCGACAATGGGCAAATATTAAGACCGGATCCGTCATCGACCAAGACACAATTTATTATCTAGTCTTGACACATAATGGTGGCATGCACAACTTTGTTGTGCATCCTGCCTTCAAAGGGCAGCTCTTCGTCACAAAACTAATTCGGTGTCCTCGAATGACCTGGTTTATCATAGCTGCTAGATTGTTACTATTGGTGCCCACGGGTATATAAGTGTGATCCAAAGCTTGCCTATGCAGTTGTGAACTCATCATCAGGCCCCACACCGAAATTTAAGCTGGTGTTTTCTCCAAATGTTTCATGATCGAGTAATCTTTCGATTGCATCTTTCTCTAGAACTCATCGACCTCGGCTTCACTGATCGATCTTTTTGTTTGGTCCTTTTTCATGCCTCCTTGAGTCAACTCTTTCGGTGTGTAAAATCTACCGAGTATGGTCATGCCTTGAGTGACAACCGTTTCAATCACAATCTTTGGTAGAGCAAGAATTTCTCTCTAATGTCACAAACTCTTTCTTCTCTCTAATGCTCAACGAGGCTACAACCCTTTTCGATTTATCAGGAGCAATCAGAACTATTGCCTTTGTCACGAACCAATCATCATTTGTCTTTATCATATTGATAGTGATGCCTCCACGATTTGGCAAAGGATTACTATTAACATTGGGCGCAACTGTTTGGAGAGAGACCACTTTCTGGTCAATCAAGTCTTGGATCTTGTACTTTATGTTGATACAGTCCTCGATATCATGCCCAACACCGTTAGAGTGATATGCGCACATCTGATCATGTCTGTAAAACTTTGAGCTAGTGTCAACCGGCTTGGGCCCTACTGGATGAATATATCCTGCCGCAATTAATCGCTCGAGCAACTTTTTTCGGCTTTCATTGAGCAGAGTGAAAATTATAGTGGGTTTCTTCTCAAATCTAGGATGGGGAGGGGGGGATCGTAATTGCTTTATTGAGGAGGAGGCATTTGACGATAATTTGAAGCGTTTGGGAGGGGTTCCTGATATCTTGGATATGAGTTGGTTTGGCGATTTGGCCGTGGAGCTTGGTAGTTCAAGGAGGTATTTTGGTAAAGTGGAGCTGGGATTTGGTACAGTGGGGGAGGCTTTTGGTAATTTACTTGAATGTTAGCATAGTTATGAGATAGAGTTTGGTAAACTGGAGGGGGAGTTTGGTAGATAGGAGGGAGAGTGTTTTGATAATTGAGACGAGTACTTTAATAACTAGGGGGGGGGGAGGGTACTTTGGTAATCATCTTGTGCATAACAAGCTGGGTACGAACTCTGTGAAGGTCGAGAACGATCTTGGTATGATGAGGATTTCCTTAGTGTTTTCTTCCCCTCATAAGAGATAGAAGACTCATCTTCTCTTTTCTTCTTCAACAAACCCGAGGATCCGGGAGAGGCAGCAACACAGGCAATCTTCCCGATTCTTAATCCATCTTCGATTGTCTCACCTACTTTGACTATCTCAGCAAACTTTGCTCCAACGAGCAACATAATTCTGTCATAATATTCGGGGTCTTAAATTCGCACAAATACTTCGACAATTTCCTTCTCAGACATGGGGGGCTGAACTCTAGCTACCTCCTTTCTCCATCTGTATGCAATTTCTCTATAACTTTTATTTGATTGCTGCTTTAATTTTTCCAAGGAATAACGATTAGGATTGATCTTCACATTATAGGCGAATCGTTCAATAAATTCCTTATCCAGAGCATTCCAGCTAGGCCACTGTCTTGTTTCATGAGATGTAAACCATTCTAGAGCCTCCCCACTCAGACTTCAGCTAAAAAGCCATATTAGTAAAGCTTCATTTCTTCTAACTTCCACGATCTAGTCATAGTAGGCCCTCAGGTGCGCTAAGGGGTTCCCTATTCCTTCGGAAACGTCGACTTTTGGAACCTTGAACCCTTTCGGGAGGTCCAAATTCGGATCTCTTCCTTCATATCCAGCTTGGCGGCTCTCTGACATCCACTCTCTTTCTTGCTCCTCATAGTGGTCGAGCTCAGATCCATTGGCGTCATGCTCATTACGGTTCAAGATTTGGAATGTGGGTTTTTGAGGTTGGGGTGGAGCAATGGAGGGACTCTGGGCATTTTGAGGGGCTTAATAGTTTTAAGGGAAAGCCCGGGGGCTGGTATACTGATTTTGGTGGTGGAGGGAAGTGTGCGGGTGGTTAACATTTTGGTTTCGAAGGTGCGGACAAGCTTGAAGGTTGGCATTTTGAGGAGGGAGTGGCGCTTAGGGGTTAGTACTTTAAGGAGGAGGTGGTGTTTGGTAAGAGGTAGAGGCATAAAGGGGATTTTGGGTGGTTAAGTTGATGATGAAGAGATTCTGAGCGAGGTCGGAGGGTGGGTTTTGAGCCTATTCTGCGTTCGAAGGAGGAAAGTGAAGTGAAGGTCATCCGTCTGCTGGAGCATTAAAAGCAAAATTCGGATTAGGCAAATCTTGCCTTCTCTGCATTTCGGCCCTCATCTCGGTGATCTGTTGCATCAACTGCATGATTAGTTCGATCTGATCAGCAATGACGGGCTGAGCTACGACAACATCGGTATGGCCAATATCTTTATTATTATTACCCATTACTACTTTTCCCTTCTGTGAGTTTTGACCGGGGAAAGAATTTTTAGGAGCCTTAGATCTTGTGAAGTAGGCATGATCATTCAACTTACCGACACAGATTAATTTTAAGTACCTGTAGGAGAAAACAACCTAAAGGAAAATTTGTTAGTTTTGATTTAGGACAAATAATGCAAAATAACACGTAGAAAGCATGTAAACACATAAAAGCTTCTTCGTTTGAGGACATATTAAGCCATGAGTAACGGGGACTAATTTTTTTTGAAGAAGCAGGAATTTGCTCGTTTTATTTTGAGGCTAGTGACTCAGAAAGTTTAAATTGCGTTAAGTTAAGGTCTTCTTGCTGCATCTATCAGCATCTGTTGATGTGAATTCAATGTTTCCTTGTAGAATAAAAGGGGGAAAAGAAAATTTTTTAAAAGATAGGAGTCGGGCATTAAAAGGCTGCATATGTATCTCCCAAAGAGAATTCAAGCCCTACGTAGTTCGAATACAAAAGGAAATTCTCATTTTCATTCATTTATTTTTTTGAAGATTACAAGGAAAGTAAAAAAAAAACCATATGATAAAGCCCCTAAAAGATAAATGGTGCCTTCATCAAAGCTTCTTCTTCTGATTGTTGCATTAATCACGAGAGGCAAACTCAACTTGAATCTTTCCCATGTTGATCAGGGATTCCACGTCATAGTAAAACCTGAGCCACATTCCAATGTTGTGATCTATGGCGTCATGATAAGAGCAGGGTTTCCATATTTCAATTCCAACGGGACTGATAACTTCATCATCCTTTCTGATAGAGGCCAAGACCCCTTTTTGAACCAACTGATTGTAGATATCCAACAACGTTTTCTTAAAAGACATGAAGTAGTGACAATAAAACAATGTGTGCTTACTGACTAACATATTAGGCTCTGGTTGGCCACAAGTAAGGACGGTGTTCTTACCCCACATATACGGGATCTTCCCAATGTTGATAAGGTTGCAGATTGCTTCCTTAAGCTCCACACATTCTTCTATAGTATGTACTCTTTGGTTCGGATGGTAGGAACACGTCTTTTAAGAGCTTTCATGCCCAAACTTAAAAATGGTTCCTTCGAGAGGCTTCAGCATGCGTGAAGCCTTAATGTGCTCGTAAATGAAAGTACATGACATGACTCTTACCCTTACGCTATGGGTCCACTCATAAGCTAGGAAAGTGATCTTTTTGTCTCCTTCTTTCAGATGTTCTAGAAAGGGATGCATGTAGATGATTTCCTCATCAGTATCTTCTTCAGTAGCTCCAGGGTGAGTGTCTTCGTGACCACTATTAGCTTCTTAAATGAAGAAAGAGCATTTTTCGTGTATTTTCTAAATCCTCATGGTTATATCATTGTTGAAGACATCATGTTCCTTCCGCATAGCAACCGTCTCCTCGTTCATGATAGCATATCTTTCCATTTTAGCCGCCAACTCCGCGTCTCGTGCTACACTTTTAGCTTGCGCAACTACGGTGGCTAGTTCTACTTCTATACTTCTTTCTCCCATTTCTTGAATCTCTTGTTTGAATCGACGCAGTTTCATCCTTAGACTCTCCTCAGTCGTCTTCACCTCGACATTCTTGCCTTTTTCCATCTTAGCAGTAATTTTACCTTTCCTAAGATGACAGAGTAATATTTTAGGATTTGGTAGTGAGATTTTATTTTTGGCTGAGAAACACAAGACTCAGGAAATTTTGATCGGACATTTTGGGGTAGTGGCTTGTATTAAGTATTATAGAGAGTTTTGGAAATTTTTGAAAAGGAGTGGGCTAAAAATGTCCTCATTCAAAGCAACGTACCACATAAACAATTAAAACACACAAGTAAATAGACAAATATCGCGTCCTAAACATACATCTGATCATTTTATGTCAAGGGTAGGTCTAACGAAATGAAGGATGTATATATCTTTTTAAGCCAATTTATTATCCCCCAAAATATTTCCTTAATAGCATTCAAAAATGTTTGACAAACATAAAATTTGGGAAATGAGTTCGAAAAGCAAATTACAAAGCAAAGTACAAATAAAGCAATCTCACGCAGGGATGATAACAAACTTCAAGCTTATCCTTATCCTTCACCAAGTCTGGTCCTCTTGGCGATGTTGAACTTTTTCCACGTAGCATATCTGTTAGTACATAGGTGATTTCTTGCCAACCGAGCCCCTTCTTGATGTCTGAACCTCTCGACCGACTGAATCTGCTGTTCCATGTTATCATCTAATTCTGATATGCATTGTCTTGCCCTTTATAACTCTTGCTTCAATTGAGTTATGACCCTGGCGTCTTCTGATTGTCAGTGTTGATGATCTAACTCATTCTTATCATATTTCTCTTGGAGTCGATAAAGTCTGATTTGATGTTTGGCCCCAACATCTGCAATCAAATGAGGAACATTTTGACCAAGCTCGATAGTTCCGGCGAGGCTCTTCTTTAACCATTCCCTGTAATCCTTAAAGTATTCAGGACAAAACTTTTTTGGTACCGGCTCACCCATTACCCTTCGAGTCTTTTATGTTCTACGTATGTCTTCAACATAAGAGATTCATCCATTTTCATGATCGGTTGCAAATTTCCTCATGTCTGCGGCTTAGGGAATCTCCTGTTTCCCTCTTAGTTGTCTAAGGACTCAACTGGGAGCATATAGTCTAGACCCTCTTAACCCGGCATATATCTAGTAAGGGACCTTTTGCGCTCAACTCACCATTTTCTTTGTCACCACCAGACATTTTATTGACCACTGCACATTTTCTTCTCCTAAACCCTGAAGTCTCGGATACCAGAATTCTAGGCCTCCAGTCTTGTTGAAATGATTACGTTGCACCCACCAATTATGAATTTCAAGTTTGTTCGATCGTTCTAAGGGATCTGGTTCTTTCATATTATGAGCTTTGATCAGGTGTCTCATCATCTACCATTGAAGTATCAGATTGTATCCTTGAAAGAAACGATCACCGCTTTGACACTTGTCCAAAGCCCTATAAATGTCTGCCAAAATCATAGGCACCAAAGTGTAGTACTTGGTTGCTGACTCGTAGCCCACTCCATAAAAGATAGCATGAGTGACCATTACTACACTTGGATGGATAGTGTAGTTCGGTCCTTGGGGAAATACCATTGTCCCAAGTAGGCATATAGCAAAGGCAAGAGGACGTGTCTCCTTCCATCTTTCTTCTGAGACAAACTCTTCTTTGAACTTTTCATAGGCTCTTGCACGTCCGAATCGATAATAAAGCTTTCGAAGTGGAATGCTTGGCCTTGGTAGCTTGTCCATCCAATCGACTTTGATGAGTGACAATTTTTCTTTAATTTCTGCAAAATTCCATGTTTTTGGGAAAAGGAGATCTGTATCGAGTTTGAACCTCCTTTTATTGCACATACCGACACTTTCATAACTTGCAAGGACTTCTTCAATAGTCGGCATCATTTCTACTTCCCCGAATCAAAATACCATGTTGTCACTGTCCCAAAATTTAACCATTGTTCCAATCAAGTTGGGATAAGCCACCATTTCCATTAATGACGGGAGATGGCCTATGTGTCTTTGAACTATCTTCTTGTCTTCTATGTTCATAAATTTCCACCAAACTAGTAGGTAAGGATGTCGTATGGTCACTATTCGGGTTCTCAAAGGCTCATGCGCCGGATTTATCCTACAAGAAAAACAGACAAAGATAAGTTACCCCCACCTCATTAGATAATTGATTTGTTTAAAAACGACATATGCATCCTTCAATTAAACACAAAAGCATGATTGTCTTTTATTGACCAATGGGTCAAATAGACACAAGGTGGGCTTCTTATGGGCCCAACACGCATTAGGTGTTGGGTCAAGTTAGTTCAAAATGCCTTAAATTCGGGAATTGGTTTCGCTCTACACTAGTTGACTAAGAGTGGCTTTTGAAAGATCGGAAACCCAAGTGGACAACTTAGGTTGGAACTCACGACAATCATTGAAAGCAGGACAAACCAATAAATTGTCGATCGTTCTGAAAAAGGGTTGAGTATAAAAAAGTTTGGTTGGGGTTCTGAAAAATCGTCCTTTAATTTACTATACATACAAGATAATATGCCATGAAATGCAATGAAAGTTATCAACATTTAAATACGTTTAGCACAGATAAACAATTTAGTAATAACAATTAGTCAGCTAGTCAAATCTTTTGATTAGAACATAATTAATTCTCCAGCGGAATCGTCATTCTGTTTTACTCAAAAATATAAATAAAAGAAAAAATGACTAAGTTTTCAAAAAATCAATTAATCTTATGATTTAGGAGAAATCGAATTTTCAAAAGAACAGAGCCGCCACTTTATTTTTTTAGTAAAAAAATCAAGAAAAAACATAAGGTATTCAAAATATTTAAACAGATAAAATTAGTTGAAAATAAAAGGGTTCGAGTTCAAATGTATATTCCAAGAAGGTGTTAGGCCCTCAAAATGTCCGCTAACATGTAGTTGACCGACGATTTGACTAAAAATCACTTCGACTAATTTTTGAAATTTTAACTAAGTAAAAGAACTCATTTATTTCTTATTTATTTATTACTATTAATTTCTAATTAATTATTTTAAGGGGAAATAAACTACGGGGATCATTCTAAAGAGAAGTAACTTAAGTGTTGACGAGACTAATAATAAAATAGAGCTAAATAACAAATATATATATATATATATATATATATGGCATAAAAGAAAAATGACCATCTTTGGGAATTAATTAAGTTAAAACCAAAATGTTAGTCAATAACAAATAGACGAGGAAAAAGGATAGAAAATTGAACTTGGGCTAATTTGCCCAAATCCTCAAATCTTATCGGATCAAATTATTCTCCTGTCCTAAATCTAAAAATGACCCAAAAATGGGTTTTGCACCTGCTGGACCTGCTAAAAAATTCATTGGGCTTTTAACCCTTTTTCCATTTACATTGATCATGTATACACCAAGTGTATATTTGACGTATACATCGTGTATACCGCTAATTCTCAAACTCCCAAACCTGTAATTCAATTTCTTGCCGGCTGACTCGATGAACAAAGGTATTGGGCCTTTTGGCCCAATAAAGTGATGCAAGTATGGGAGAAAAATCCATAATGGATTCAAAGGGAATTTTCCACATGCAAAAGAAATAAAGGAAATGAGTTAATATAAAATATAACTAATATAAATACGAACAGAGTAAGTTAACTTTTTGGAAAATATGCATTAACTCAAGAAAAAATATAAATTAACACATAATCCCACCAAAGAAAAATCACGCAGAGACACATTGAGCACCAACAACTTAAGGAGTAATTAAAAGAGTAGATTGATCATTTCAACCAACAAGTTAATACGATGGCGGGCAACAATACACATGAACAACAAAAATAATAAATAAATAATTTATCATGCTTCCAAATAACAAAAAATAAATAAATACATGTAAGCTATATTAACTCCAACCTTAAAATGATAATCAAGTTGGAAAACTTTAAAATCTTAATAAATTATGAAAATCTCAACTGAAAAATAAATTAATCATGTAGGCAAAATGAAACAACAAAATAGTGAATATTTCTATTATCACTCATCTACCTCTCCAGTGAACAAAATGAAACAACAAAGCAGTGAATACTCCTTAACAGCTGAAGATGATTCTACACCAACTTGATTCAAGAGAAAAAAGATAGTAGAGAAAACATTGTATTAAAAAAAAACGTATATCATAATAGCCAGTATACATAGACCAATAAAGCACATTCAAAACAGACTTGAACAAATAATAAGACTTTTCAAATTTAAGATTCTTCACATGGATGACCCTAAGAAGTAAATGAATGACGATTAAAAGACCAAAGATTCATTGAAAACTAGTAGAATGAGAGCACATATTATCAGCTAAGAATCAACCTATTCACAGCCGTGCTTATAAGAAAAACAATCTCAAAGCAAAATATATAATGAGTAGACAATACCACATGCTGCAACATTCAAAACGCAGTGAAACATAATAAACTATCAGTAAAAAAGTGACAATCACTAAACAAAAACCGACAGACCCATTAACCCATTAAAAAATGTTTTAAATCGTAGAAGAAGAACAGTGTTGACTAAGCCAAAATTTACACTTATGAGATGCAGAGAACTTAGACAATGATGATAAACTAGCGACATAGATGACATCCTAATCATTCGAACAGTTTAAAAAGAATATAGCTTACAGAAACAAAGGTTAAATAAGTAAATCAACAAGAAATCACGATTTCTAATCGGAGATTTTTAGGCTTAAAACACGCATCGATTCGAACCCAAATGTCTCTTTATCAGCCATCAACAACCAAACCAGGAAGCAACAAAGACATTCAAGAGAGGAAGGAGAAAGAGTTGACAAAATACTTCAACTCATAAACAAAATATCCATTGAAAAGAGCTAAGATTGAAAAGGAAATTACATGTTGGAGAGGAGCGAGTTGAGACAAACGAGCTAGAAAGAGCAGCAACTTCTCATACAACTTCAAAACTCAACCAATGAATCAGATTATTCAAACCGACTTCGAACAACGACCTTCTCTGAAGCAAAAATTAACAAATTGTCTGAAATCTCTTAAGTCTAAAATTGACTGTTCAAAGGAAAAAAAATTTCACTGAAGAAGAGTAGGCTTATATAGACGAGAATTAGGGTTCATTTTGAGGGGAAACGGGTGAAAAACCAATAAGAATAAGGTCCATCCAAATTCAAACTTTAAAACTCTTTCACCATTTTAGGGAAACACCCTTTTTTCTGAAATTTTCACCCCATTCGAAAGAGGAAAGGGGAGAAACACGTGCTACTGCGACAAAAAGGCCGCTGCCCCTGCTTTTCAAACATTGGACAGTTAGAATTTTGTCGTCGTTCACTGCTGGACTGCGAGGAAGAAGAAGTGTAGGTACTGGGGTCGTTTGTTTGCTGTAATGTATTATTATGATGGATTTGAGTGTAATTGTGGTGAGAATGGGCCATTTGAATTGAGTTGGGCCGCTAGAAAATAATGTATGAGGTGGGCTGCTGATTTGAGAAAGAAGTGGACCTGAAAATTGTTGAATTGCTGCTAGGTTGTTGGATTGGGGTTGAATTTGGCCCTAAAATGATCTTTAAAGTGGGTTTAAATGTGAGGGTATAAATAAGAGGCTAGATTTGGAATAAAAACTTGGCCAAATGAATTACAAAATTAGCCAACTTATTAACCAAATTGTGTTTAACTTGTGAATTTTGCTTAAATTTAAATAGGACGAACTAATATAATCAACTAACGAGCTTCTTAATTTCAACGAAATAAAATAATAAACACGATTATAAAGTAATTAATTTAAAATAGAAACTAATTGTAATCATAATTGAAATTAAACTAAATTAAAGAACAATCAACTTAAAACGTGAAATCTTTTTGAGAAGATTTTCAAATATTGATAAAATATACTAATTACACATATAATTTATGAAATATATTTATTATCCAAAATATTATGAAAATTGACTAAAATTACTTAAAATAACCACGAAACTATTTAATTTTTATAAAGTTAATTATTCTAGATTGTTTGAAAAATTAAGAAATTCGAAAATTGATTTTCATCGGGGAGGGTCAAAGTTGGGTGTCAACATGAATTCACACATCAATATGAAATTTGTAGAAGATAGATAATTTTCTAAGGGTATTGCTAAAAGAATTAGAAGAAAAACAAAATGTGCATGATTGAGAACTTCTGGAGTCAACAGTATTAGGCATCATAGAAATGAAATGGACATTGCTCCAGGTCGCATGACACAACAATGTAGTTTATGTGGGGAAATTGGTTATAAGAGGAATCGTTGTCCCTGTCGACCTTAGTAGTTTATTATTATTGTTGTAAGCAAATAAATAGGGAAATTTATTTTATTATAAAATTCTTAGGTTTTTTTAATACTTTTATTATTGAAAGAAGTCATGATTTTATATATAAAAAAGATCTTACAATACACTTATAATTGAGAAAGAGATATATATTTAAGATTTATGTAATATTAGTTTGGATGAATTTAGAGTTAACAGGGACTACAGTGTTAAAAGATGGTAGTTGTAGTTTGCCTATAAATGGGCGAACTGTCCGTTTTGGTGTATGTTTTTAGAGAGGATCCCAAAAATGGGCGAACTGTCCGTTTTGGTTTGTGTTTTTAGAGAGGATCCCTTTTGGTGTTTATGGCTCAACAAGTGTATGTTTTGATGTTGGACTTGTGGTTTGACAAGCCATGAAATTTTCCCACGCACCGTCTTGTCTCTGGTAAATTAAAGATCTGCAACTTGGCAAAGTAACTTTCAAGACTACAATCCAATCAACGAATCGTCAATTTATTTCATGGATCCTCTATGAAGACTAGACCTAGGAGATAGAATCACGTGTGACGATCCAAATTACGGGACTGTGCGGACACCTACTCTAATCTAACTAGATAGGCGAACCCTTACAGCCTTTCCCCACAGAAAATAATTAAATAACATTTTCATAAATAAAAATGAAAAAACAAATAAACCAATAAGAAACTAGTTTTTCAAAAGTCATGACAAAGTACACAACTTTCAGAACCTAGTCTAGACAGGTACAAGATTTTCTAACAAAGTAAGGATAGAAGACAAATGACCACAGAATCGACACAAATTCCATTTGAGGATGAATTAGATGGAAGTGGATGATAAGTATTAGTCTCTAAACTCCTACATTTCAAACAACCTGAAAACAGCCTACACCAACAAAGGTGTATGTAGTATCAGTACACCACATGTACTAAGTAATCATGATATGTCAGTCCATATTAGTACCACGTAAAACTTTACAAAGTCAACATCCATAAATACATAATTATGATAACCACATTTTACCACATTCGTAAACCTACCTTAAAACATCAGTTTTCATACATGCAACAATTATTCGGAAGAAATAACCAAAAATAAGTTTAATCTACCCACAATACATAATTAGAACAAAAGTAATATCTAATCACCTGTCACTATGATTAATCAAATACAATATATCAATACACCATCATTTGTCAAGTTAAGAAGTAGCCAGAATACGCTCGTCTGTACGATCATAACGGACTCGAGTCATTCACCGTTCACCCAACCGTTCGTCCATAGGCTCACATTGGATATGAGCCACTCATCACTTGAGTAATGGTGATATGCTCACTACCTCTTCATATCTCATTATTTAATTTTCAGTTTTCTCACCAAGGATCAAATTTTTATTCTTGATCCTCTTTTTTTGGTCTGAGTTTTGGGTTGTAATGACCCTCCTGATCATTTTTGTTTCTAGCCTTCTGTGTGTGGTTTAGAGCTTTTCTGTAGCGATCCTAAGTCATTTATGACTTACTGGGGCTGACAGGTTGGTCACCTGGTCGTTCGTTTGGTTTTGCTGTGAGTTTTAGTGTTTTGGAGCTTATGAATCTTGAACGATCATTTTTTATCAAAAGTTCAAGAAGACCACCTCAAAATGGAATTCTGAAGGTTCCATTAGCTCCGAAAGGGTCATTTTAGGCTAGTAGCATAGTCGGCATGACTCCCGAGGTTTTCAGTGTGAGTCGGTGCGATTAAGCGTTTTAGCCTTTGAAATTTGGCCTAAGGTTGACTTTGGTCAACATTCTTGAAAAACGCACACTCGAATGAAAATTCCGTCAGCGCAGTTAGCTCTAGAATGTTGAGTTTGGTCTAGAACAACCTTTTGTTCGACTCCCGAGGTCTCCGGATTCATTCTGAACCCCTCGGTGGATTATGGTTAAAATAGCTCTTGGAAGTGGGACCCACTTCTGATCGAGATGACCTCTGATGAAAATTTTGACTGCGCCGTTGAGTCTGGAATGTCGAGTTTAGTGGGATAGCATATCTGTTTTATTTTTATCGGGTCCCAATCGAATTACGAGTACCCCGTCGGAGACTTAATATATGGCAGCCAAGTGTTGGTGCAGTCATTTCAGTTTTTTTTATCCAACTTCAAACCCTCATAACTCTCTCATTTCTAGTCGAAACTTAGTGATCCAAAGGTGCATATTGTGGGGTTTTTCGCAAGGAACGTGTCGGTGTGGTTAGATTTCGTATTCAAAGCTTCGTTAGAGGTAAAAATTTGTGTTTTAGCTGCTGTCATAGCCATTTTCGGGCTCAGTTTTTGGGAAATTTTGGAAGCTGATTTCTTGGTCATTTTAGGCCCGATTTTAGTGACTCTTGAGGCTATCTTGAGTGGTTTTTCGAGGAGAACGTTGTGGTGTTGTCGGATTTCGATGTAGACCCCTCGTTTCTGGTATTTTCTCATACTTAGCTGCTGCTATTACTGTTCCTTTTTAATATGTTGTGTTGGGCTGTTTCGAGCCTTGAATTGTGTTCCATTTTGGAACACAAGTTTGGGGAGGTGTTTAAGAACATATTTTTGGGGTTAATTTCGGGATTTCCAGGGTGGGTCCCACTTTCCCCGTTTTAACTCTATTTTTGATAGCGTGTCAGCGTTTTCAGGCTGTTCAAAAGGGGAAAATTCCGAAGAAGTGACTTTTGGAGCGCGTGTGGTCGGCCTACATATGGGCTACGATTTTCCTCTCTTAGATTGAGCTTGAGAGTGTGAATGCATGTTGATTAGTTGGGATTTGGGTTGGTAATTATTGTGCATATGTGTTTAGAAATCATGATTCGTTCTCTTTCGGGATTTATCGGTTAACAATGAGCATGTTTGGGGTTACAAATTGACCCTCCTTGCTATGTGGAATATTTATATGCTTAATTACTGTTTATTTGAAGCATGTTGGACCTTAGTTTAGGTTTGACTAGGGCTTGGCTTAGAAATTCATGATTCGGAATCGATAGGCCTTAGTTTTCCCTCGACGTCACTCGGCCGGCTTAGATCCCTTTAGATTGGTGTAGCAGATTGGAGTCTGATAGTTTGGACCTTAGTTAGGCGATATGCTTACTTCGACGACACTAGTCCTGCTTCGCGATCTGAAGTTAATTTTCGATCAAGTTCCAAGGACTTACACTGATTGGCAAAGTGTGGACGGTGTTCCACGGACATTTTTGCACATGGAATGATTGGAACTCTTTCAGCTACTACATTGACACCTTTGTCGGATTTCGGATTCGAGCTCCAGTTAAGACCTCATGATACTTATATAGAGCATCCGGTTCGAGGTCCGGCCTCTATCGCTTATATACTTTTATAGAGCATCCGGTTCGAGGTCCGACCTCTATCACTCAGATACTTATATAAAACATCCAATTCGAGGTCCAGCCTCTATCACTTAGTTACTTATACAGAGCATCCGATTAGAGGTCCGGCCTCAGTTACTTGATACTTGTGATTGGTTACTTGGGTACTCCTAGTGAGCATCCGGTTCGAGTTTCGACCTCCGTATTGTCAGAATCTATTATTTCGGGTTGAGGTTTTGGTTCGATGTTCTGTGTTTTTGGATTCTCATATGCAATTCTCTTTAGCTATAGTTTTCTGTGTACTTGTCGGGCTTATGGGGGTCCGTTCGAGTTTTTAATTTAACTTGCGCACGAGTGTACCTTCTGGGCATATGGGGGTCTAGTTAGGTGTAGTTAGCATATTGATTACTTTAGTTAGTTCTTGCTACACTTGTGTGCATTCCATTGTTACTTAGTTTTAGTTAGTTTTCGTTCTTGACCTCTGTTTGTGTTATTCCTTCTTTTCATATTGCTTTTACTTTTCAAGTTCAGTCAGCCTATGATGCCTACTGGGTACCTGTTGTTTTGGTACTCAGCTACGCTCTGCATTTGTTTCGTTATGTAGGTCCGAGCACCAGTGGCCAGCATTGATCCAACTTGGAGTAGTCTGATTCGGAGACGGGGGTGAGCACACCGCGTTCTGTACTATTTCAGTCTCCATCTGTATATATAGACTTGTCTTTTGCCTTTCTAGACAATTGAGTCTCTGTAGTCTATTTTTGGTACTTTTACTCTTTTGTTAGTAGCTCTGTACTAGTGACTTTCAGGTTTTGGGAGGTATCTTTAATTATATTTATGTTTTGGTTTGTGCACGCTTGTTTTTTTATATTAAATTTTGTCTACTCTTGTTTAGTTTCTGCCCTCAGACCCATTACTTGTTGTTCTGGGTTACAGGTGGGATTACCTATTGGTGGGTTATAGTAGGTGCCATCATGGCTCGAGAAATAGGGTCGTGACAAGTTGGTATCAGAGCCCTAGGTTCACCGATCTCACTTGTACAGAGCTAACGTCTAGTAGAGTCTTGCGGATCGGTGCGGAGACGTCCATAACTTATCTTCAAGAGGCTATAGAATGTCTTTAGGAAGATTTTCTCTTTTGTTTCACTTTTGTGCAATGTGTGTCTTATTGTTTTTTTGAAATCTCACTTATTTCACTCTATCACAGGATGGCTCGCACGCGAGGTGGCACGGCGGGGATGATGCACCCGAGCATGTAGATAAAGCCCCAACTTGGGTAGACATCGACCCCGAGGTCGAGCACAGGCCCGAGATGAAGAGGAAGAGCCCCAGGCAGCATCTGTACCTCCACAGCCAGTGGGCTCAGGACTAGTCCAGCCACCACCTGCACCTGCACCTACACCTGCTGCAACGCCTGATCTTCATGCCCTACTGACTCAGATATTAGCAGCTATTAGGGAAATGCGTCAGACACCAGTTTCAGCTCCCGCTCCAGCGCCGCAGGGTCAGCCTGTCGCAGCGACACCAGAGGTTCAGCCATTACTAGTTCAGGTAGCCATCCAGCCAGACATAAAGGATAGGGAGATGCCACTATGCGAGCAGAAGATGCTCGGGGTATTCTAGAGGTTGGCACCACCGATATTCTCAGGGGCGATTGGAGAGGACGCCCACGAGTTCCAGCTCACTTGCCAGGAGCAACTATAGTCATTAGGCCTCTTGGAGTCGAGAGGAGCCGACTTCACCGCTCACCAGTTTCGTGGGCTAGCTAGGCAGTGGTGGTGCTCATATCGAGAATCCAGGCCAACTGGATCGCCCCATATATCTTGGAGTGAGTTCTCAGAGGCTTCCTTAGCCCGATTCATGCCACGAAGCGTCAAGGATAGGCTTCGTGATTAGTTCTCCAGATTGGAGCAGGGCCCTATGACGATCTCAGAGTATGAGACGAGGTTCAATGAGTTATCTCGGCATGCTACCATGATTCTGCCCACGGAGGAAAAGAGGGTTCGTTGTTTTATAGGTGGGTTACGGTATCGTCTGAGGCTCGACATAGAGTATTTGGTTTCAGCCGGCCATTCATTTCTTGATGTGGTAGATCATTCTCGATCCATGAAGCATATTCATCATGAGGCCCAAGGGGGCAGCGATAAGAGGGCACGCTACCAGGGCAGCTTCAGCGGGTCCCAGACTAGGGGAAGGGACTCCTATGATAGGCCCCGCCAGAGGTTCCAACAGGGTCAGTCTAGTCGGCCTATTTAGGCGGCATTACCTGCTTCTGAGGGAGGCCAGCATCAGCAGGGTGGTCCTAGTACGGGCTAGAGTTCGAGGGAATCAGATTCTTTCCCTTCATACCGCAGTCGGGTTTCTACAAGGCGTTCAACTTCGGGATATTATGATTGTGGTGTTCTTGACCATTGGTCTAGAGGGTGCCCCCGGCGAGGGCGAGGGGCAATTGTACCAGCTACCCTTGCACCTAGACCGATTTCAACAGTCCCTTCTCCAGCTAGAGATGGTGGTCAGGACCAGGGCCGTCGGGATTGTCGATAGGGTGCCAGAGGTGGAGCTCGGGGAGGCAGGTCAGGGGGTAGATTGGACACACCGGGCAGAGGTGCTCAGGGCCATTTCTACGCTGCCCCGACAAGGGCGGCAGCTGAGGCATCTGACGATGTCATCACAGGTATGCTTTTATTATGTCAACAGCCTGCTACAGTATTATTTGATCCTGGATCCACATTCTCGTATGTATCTATTTATTTTGCTCCCCGATTGGGTATGAGGTCTGAGTCTTTGGCAGAGCCAGTTCATGTTTCGACCCCGGTGGGTGAGTCCTTAGTAGTGGATCAGGCATTGCGATCTTGCTTAGTGACTATCCAGGGTTATGATACTAGAGTTGATCTTACTCTACTAGATATGGTTGATTTTGATGTGATTCTGGGCATGGACTGTTATCCCTCTACCATGTGGTCTTGGATTGCTATGCCAAGACCGTTACTTTAGCTATGCCTGGCATTCCCCCAGTGTTGTGGCAGGGTGTTCATAGTCACACACCGATGGGGGTCATCTCTTTTATGCGGGCTAGACGGTTGGTTGCTTTTGGGTGTTTAGCTTATTTGGCCTATGTGAGAGATGTGAGTAGGGAGGGCCCTTCAGTTGACTCAGTTCCTGTGGTTAGAGAGTTTGCAGATGTGTTTCCTACAGACTTACCTGGCCTACCCCCAGAGCGTGACATTGATTTTGCCATAGATTTGGAGCCTGACACCCGTCCTATTTCTATTCCGCCTTACCGGATGGCTCCTGCAGAGCTCAGGGAGATCAGTGATCAGTTAGAGGACCACTTAGGTAAGGGGTTCATCCGTCTGAGTGTGTCGCCTTAGGTGCTCCTCTTTTGTTTGTGAAGAAGAAGGATGGGACTATGAGGATGTGCATTGACTACAGGCAGCTGAATAAGGTGACGGTGAAGAACCGCTACCCCATGCCTCGTATTGATGACTTGTTTGACCAGCTTCATGGTGCCGCCGTGTTTTCTAAGATTGATTTGAGATCCGGGTACCATCAGCTGAGGATTAGGGCAGCGAACATCCCTAAGACCGCATTTAGGACTCGTTACGGCCACTATGAGTTCCTTGTGATGTCTTTTGGGTTGACTAATGCCCCTACAACCTTCATGGACTTGATGACACGTGTGTTCAGGCCATACCTTAATTCATTTGTTATCGTCTTCATTGATGACATACTGGTATACTCGCGGAGCCGGAGTGAGCATGAGCAGCATTTGAGGATAGTGCTCCAGACTTTGAGAGATCATCGGCTTTATGCCAAGTTCTCAAAGTGCAAGTTTTGGCTTGAGTCTGTAGCATTCTTGGGGCACGTAGTGTCCAAAGAGGGTATTCGGGTTGATCCGACGAAGATTAAGGCTAGTCATGATTGGGATAGGCCCATTTCTGTTACTGAGGTTCGTAGCTTCATCGGATTAGCGAGTTACTACAAACGCTTTGTTGAGGGCTTTTCTACTATTGCAGCCCCTTTGATCCGGTTGACTCGTGTTGATGTTCCCTTTGTTTGGTCAGAGGAGTGTGAGGCGAGCTTTTTGAGGCTAAAGGAGTTATTTGCCATCGCTCTTATATTGACTCTTCCAGTTGAGGGCGAGGGCTTCACGGTTTATTGTGACGCATCTGGCATTGGTTTGGGTTGTGTATTGATGCAGCAGGGCCGGTTTATTGCTTATGTGTCGAGGCAGCTTAAGATCTATGAGCGCAACTACCCCACTCATGACTTGGAGTTGGCGGCAGTAGTTTTCACGCTTAAGATTTGGAGGCACTATTTATATGGAGTTCGATGTGAGATCTTTACCGATCATAAGAGTCTTCAATACATCATGAGCTAGAGAGACCTCAATTTGAGGCAGCGTCGTTGGATTGAGCTCCTGAAGGACTACGACCTTTCTATTCTCTATCATCCAGGCAAGGCGAATGTGGTAGCGGATGCCTTGAGCCGAAAGGTGGTGAGTATAGGTAGTCTAGCCTTCTTATCTGTTGAGGAGCGACCCTTGTCTTTGGACGTTCAGTTCTTAACTAATAGCATGGTTCGGTTGGATATCTCGAATTCTAGGCATGTCTTGGCCTATATGGGAGTTCAGTCTTCTTTGCTTGATAGGATCCGTGGTTGCCAGTTTGAGGATGAGGCCTTGGTGGTCCTTAGAGATCGAGTGTTAGCGGGTGATGGTGGTCAGGCTACCTTAGATCCTGATAGGGTGTTGAGATTTGCCGGTCGCATATGTGTTCCGAGAGTTGGAAATTTGATTTAGTTGATACTTTATGAGGTACATGAGTCTAGATACTCTATCCATCCAGGCACAGCGAAGATGTATCGGAATTTGAGGCAGCATTACTGGTGGGGTGCCATGAGGAGAGATATTGCTGACTTTGTTTCCCGGTGCTTATGTTGCCAGCAAGTGAAGGCCGAGCATTTGAGGCCTGGTGGTGAGTTCCAGAGATTACCCATTCCGGAGTGGAAGTAGGAGCGTATTACTATGGACTTCATTGTGGGGTTGCCTCGGACTTCTAGAGGTGTTGACAGCATTTGGGTCATCGTGGATCGATTGACCAAGTCAGCACACTTCCTCCCTGTTCATACTACTTTCAGTGCCGAGAGGTTGGCTCGTATCTCCATTAGGGAGGTGGCCAGACTTCATGGGGTACCGACTTCTATTATATCAAATCGGGGTTCTCAGTTCACGTCTAGCTTTTGAAGGACTTTTCAGGATGAGTTGGGCACTCGGGTTGACCTTAGCACAGCTTTTCACCCACAGACGGATGGCCAGTCGGAGCGTACTATTCATGTCCTTAAGGATATGTTGCGGGCCTGTGTTATGGACTTTGAAGGTCAGTGGGACCAGTTTTTGCCTTTGGCGGAGTTTGTGTACAACAACAGCTACCATTCTAGCATTCAGATGGCCCCGTTTGAGGCCTTGTATGGTAGGCGTTGTTGTTCTCCGGTGGGTTGGTTTGAGTCTACAGAGCCTAGGCCGCGGGGTACAGATTTGATTCAGGAGGCTTTGGATCAGGCGAGAGTGATTCAGGATAGACTCAGGACTGCTCAGAGTAGGCACCAGAGTTATGCAGATTAGAGGGGTCGACCTTTGAGATTCTCTGTTGGTGATCAGGTATTCCTCTGTGTGTCGCCCATGAAGGGTATGATGAGGTTTGGGAGGCGGGGTAAGCTTAGCCTCAGGTACATTGGGCTTTTTGAGATACTTCGGGCAGTTGGGGAGGTTGCTTATGAGTTGGCCCTACCTCCAGCATTTTCAGCCATCCACCCGATTTTTCACGTCTCAATGTTGCGTCAATATGTTCTTGATGAGTCCCATGTGCTCCAGTATGATACAGTCGAGTTGGATGACCGTTTGACATTTGTAGAGGAGCCAGTTGCCATCCTAACCAAAGATGTGAGGAAATTGCGCTCGAGAGCCATTCCTGCTATTAAGGTCCGTTTGAGGCATCGTCCAGTCGAGGAGGCTACCTGGGAGACCGAGCAGGAGATGTGAGAGCAGTTTTCCAGCTTGTTTGAGCCCTCAGGTATACCCTTATCTTTTCTTTCGCAGACGAAAGTCCTTTTTAGTAGTGGATATTGTAATGACCCTCCTAGTCATTTTTGTTTCTTGCCTTCTGTTG
This sequence comes from Solanum bulbocastanum, assembly GCA_037074985.1. Classification (NCBI taxonomy): domain Eukaryota; kingdom Viridiplantae; phylum Streptophyta; class Magnoliopsida; order Solanales; family Solanaceae; genus Solanum; species Solanum bulbocastanum. Next base: position 42,571,469 of record CM073606.1, on the reverse strand, counting down.
GTCGTTTAGAGCTTTCATATAGCGACCCCAAGTCATTTATAACTTGCTGGGACTGACAGTTCGGTCACTTGGTCGTTCGTTTGGTTTTGGTGTGAGTTTTAGTGTTTTGGAGCTTATGAATCTTGAACGATCATTTTCGATCAAAAGTTCAAGAAGACTACGTCAGAATGGAATTCTGATGGTTCCATCAGCTCCGGAAGGGTCATTTTAGGCTAGTAGCATGGTGAGCATGACTCCCGAGGTTTTCAGTGTGAGTAGGTGCGATTAGGCGTTTTAGCCTTTAAAATTTGGCCTAAGATTGACTTTGATCAACATTCTTGGAAAACGCGCTCGGATGAAAATTCCGTTAGCGTAATTAGCTCCGAAATGTTGAGTTTGGTCTAGAACAACCTTTTGTTCGACTCCCGAGGTCTCCGGACTCATTTTGAGCCCCTCGGTGGATTATGGTTAAAATAGCTTCTGGAAGTGGAACCCACTTTTTATCGAGATGACCTCTGATGAAAATTTTAACTGCGCCGTTGAGTCTGGAATGTCGAGTTTAGTGGGGTATCATATCTGTTTTATTTTTATCGGGTCCCGATCGAATTCTGAGTACCCCGTCGGAGACTTAATATATGGCAGCCAAGTGCTGGTGCAGCCATTTCAGTTTTTTTTATCTAACTTCAAACCCTCATAACTCTCTCATTTCTAGTCGAAACTTAGTGATCCAAAGGTGCATATTGTGGGGTTTTTCGCAAGAAACGTGTCGGTGTGGTTAGATTTCGTATTCAAAGCTTCGTTAGAGGTAAAAATTTGTGTTTTAGCTGCTGTCATAACCATTTTCGGGCTCAGTTTTTGGGAAATTTTGGAAGCTGATTTCTTGGTCATTTTAGGTCCGATTTTAGTGACTCTTGAGGCTATCTTGAGTGGTTTTTCGAGGAGAACGTCGTGGTGTTGTCAGATTTCGATGTAGACCCCTCGTTTCTGGTATTTTCTCATACATAGCTGCTGCTATTACTGTTCCTTTTTAATATGTTGTGTTGGGCTGTTTCGAGCCTCGAATTGTGTTCTATTTTGGAACACAAGTTTGGGGAGGTGTTTAAGAACCTATTTTTGGGGTTAATTTTGGGATTTCCAGCGCGGGGCCCACTTTTCCCGTTTTGACCCCGAAATTGGTCTGTTTCCGTTTCTTGTGATTTTAGTGTTTAAACAACCGTAATAACGTTTTGACTTTAGTTTTGATAGCGTTTCAGCGTTTCGAGACTGTTTGAAAGAGGAAAACTCTGGAGAAATGACTTTTGGAGCGCGCATGGTCGGCCTACAGGTAGGCTATGATTTCCCTCTATTAGATTGAGCTTGAGAGTGTGAATGCATGTTGATTAGTTGGGATTTGGGTTGGTAATTATTGAATAGTGCATTTGTGTTTAGAAATCATGTTTCGGTCTCTTTCGGGATTTATCGGTTAACAATGAGCATGCTTGGTGTTACAAATTGACACTCCTTGGTATGTAGAGTATTTGTATGCTTAATTACTGTTTATTTATAGCATATTTGACCTTAGTTTAGGTTTGACTAGGGCTTGGCTTAGAAATTCATGATTCGAAATCGATAGGCCTTAGTTTTCCCCCGACGTCACTCGGCCGACTTAGATCCCTGTAGACTGGTGTAGCAGACTGGAGTCTGATAGTTTGGACCTTAGTTAGGTGATATGCTTACTTCGACGACACTAGTTCTGCTTCGCGATTTGAAGTTAATTTTCGATTAAGTTTCAAGGACTTACATTGATTGGCTAAGTGTGGACGGTGTTCCACGGACATTTTTGCACATGGAATGATTGGAACTCTTTCAGCTACTACATTGACACCTTTGTCAGGTTTTCTGATTCAAGCTCCATTTTAGACCTCATGATACTTATATAGAGCATCCGGTTCGAGGTCCGGCCTCTATCGCTCAGATACTTATATAGAGCATCTGGTTCGAGGTCCGGCCTCTATCACTTAGTTACTTATACAGAGCATCTGGTTAGAGGTCCGGCTTCAGTTACTTGATACTTGTGATTTGTTACTTGGGTACTCTTAGTGAGCATCTGGTTCGAGTTCCGGCCTCCGTATTGTCAGATTCTATTATTTCGGGTTGAGGTTTTGGTTCGATGTTCTGTGTTTTTGGATTCTCATATGCAATTCTCTTTATCTGTAGTTTTCTGTGTACTCGTCGGGCTTATGGGGGTCCGTTCGGGTTTTTAATTTAACTTGCGCACGAGTGTACCTTCTGGGCTTATGGGGGTCCAGTTAGGTGTAGTTAGCTTATTGATTACTTTAGTTAGTTTTTTCTACACTCGTGTGCATTTCATTGTTACTTAGTTTTAGTTAGTTTTCGTTCTTGACCTCTGTTTGTGTTATTCCTTCTTTTCATATTGCTTTTACTTTTCAAGTTCAGTCGGCCTATGATGCCTATTGGGTACCTATTGTTTTGGTACTCATGCTACGCTCTGCATCTGTTTCATGATGCAGGCCCGAGCACCAGTGGCCAGTGTTGATCTAGCTTGGAGTAGTCTGATTCGGAGACGGGGGTGAGCACACCACGTTCTGTACTATTTCAGTCTCCATCTGTATATATAGACTTGTCTTTTGCCTTTCGAGACAATCGAGTCTCTGTAGTCCATTTTTGGGACTTTTACTCTTTTGTTAGTAGCTCTGTACTAGTGACTTCTAGGTTTTAGGAGGTATCTTTAATTATATTTATGTTTTGGTTTGCGCCCGCTTGTTTTTTTATATTAAATTTTGTCTACTCTTGTTTAGTTTCTGCCCTCAGACCCATTACTTGTTGTTCTGGGTTACGTGTGGGCTTACCTACTGGTGGGTTATAGTAGGTACCATCATGGCTCGAGAAATCGGGTCGTGACATGGGTGCAATACTCAACAATCATTCTTATAATGACAATAAATGGGCGAATTATATGTTTTGGTGTGTGTTTTTAGAGAGGGTTCCTTTTGGTGTTTAGGGTTCAAAAAGTGTCTGTTTTGATGTCTGACTAGTTGTTTGACAGGCCATGAAATTGGCCCACGCACCGTCCTGTCTTCGGTAAATCAAAGATTCGCAACTTGGCAGAGTGACTTTCAAGACTATGATCCAATCAACGAATCGTCAATTATTCCATGGATCCTCTATGAAGACTAGACCTAGGAGATAGAATCACGTGTGACGATCCAAATTATGGGACCGTGTGGACGCCTACTCTGATCTAATTAGATTGGCGAACCCTTACCACCTTTCCCCACATAAAATAATTAAATAACTTTTTCATAAATAAGAATTAAAAAAAAAAATAAACTAATAAGAAATTCGTTTTTCAAAAGCCTTGACAAAGTAAACAACTTTCAGAACCTAGTCTAGACAGGTACAAGAGTTTCTAACAGAGTAAGGATAGAAGACCAAGATAAATGACACAAAGGATCGACACAACTTCCACTTGAGGATGAAGTAGATGCAAGTTGATGATAAGTATTAGTCTCTAAATTCCTACACTACAAACAACCTGAAAACAACCCACACCAACAATTGTGTATGTAGTATCAGTACACCACATGTACTAAGTAGGCATGATATATCGGTCCAGATTAGTACCACGTAAAGCTTTACAAAGTCAATAGAAATAAATACATAATTATGATAACCACATTTTACCACATTCGTGCTGGCTTAAAACATCAGTTTTCACACACACAACAATTATTCGGAAGTAATCATAAAATTAAGTTTAGTTTACCTATAATACATAATTAGAACAAAAGTAATATCTGGTCACCTATCACTATGATCAATCAAATGCAATATATCAATACATATTCATTTGTCAAGTTAAAAAGTAACCAGATGACACTCGTCTGTAGGCTCATAACGAACTCGAGTCATTCATCATTCACACAACTGTTCGTCCGTAGGCTACATTGGATATGAGTCACTTATCACTTGGATATGAGTCACTCTTCATATCTCATTATTCTTTCCTTTTCAGTTTTCTCACCAAGTATCACATTTTTATTCTTGATCCTCTTTTTTTGTCTGAGTTTTGGGTGCAGTACTCAACAATCATTCTTATCATGTCCATTAATGGGGAAACTGTCCGTTTTGGTGTGTGTGTTTTAAAGAGGGCCCCTTTTGGTGTTTAGGGTTTAGCAAGTGTATGTTTTAATGTCAAACTCGTGGTTTGAGAGGCCATGCAATCAGCCCGCGCACCGTCTTGTCTCCATTAAATCAAAGATCCGCAACTTGGCAAAGTGACTTTCAAGACTACGATCCAATCAACAAATCGTCAAATTATTCCATGGATTCTCTATGAAGACTAGACCTAAGAGATAGAATCAAGTGTGACGATCCATATTAAGGACTGTGGGACACCTACTCTAATCTAATTAGATAGGCGAACCCTTATCACCTTTCCCCACATAAAATAATTAAATAAACATTTTCATAAATAAATATGAAAAAACAAATAAACCAATATGAAACTCGTTTTTCAAAAACCTTGACAAAGCAAACAACTTTCATACCTAGTCTAGACAGGTACAAGAGTTTCTAACACAGTAAGGATAGAAGATCAAGATAAATGACACAAAGGATCGACACAATTTCCACTTGAGGATGAAGTAGATGCAAGTTGATGATAATTATTAGTCTCTAAATTCCTACACTACAAACGACCTACACCAACAAAGGTGTATGTAGTATATGTACACCACATGTACTAAGTAGGCATGATATGTCGGTTCAGATTAGTACCACGTAAAACTTTACAAAGTCAACAGAAATAAATACATAATTATGATAATCACATTTTACCACATTCATAAAACCGGCTTAAAACATAAATTTTCACGCACACAATAATTATTCGAAATAAATTACAAAATTAAGTTTAATCTACCCACAATACATAATTAGAACAAAAGTAATATCTGGTCATGTCACCTGTCACTATGATCAATCAAATGCAATATATCAATACATAATCATCTTTCGAGTTAAGAAGTAGCTAGATTACGCTTGTCTGTAGGCTCATAATGGACATAGGTCATTCATCATTCACACAACCATTCGTCCGTAGGCTTACATTGGATATGAGCCACTCATCACTTGAGTAGTGGTGATATGCTCACTACCTCTTCATATCTCATTATTCTATCCTTTTCAGTTTTCTCATCAAGTGTCACATTTTTATTCTTGATCCTCTTTCTTTGGTCTGAGTTTTGGGTGCAGTACTTAACAATTATTCTTATCATGACCGTGTAGCTTGCAGTTGACACAATATTTTGATAAACTCATATTTTATCACTTGCTATTTAAATTTAATCTCTCTCGTTCCTTCATCCAAACAGTTGAGCTGAATTCTTTTTGGTAATTCTTTCAGCAAATCCACTTTAACTTTGACTCTTGTACAACTAGGTTATGTTTGGTTATTTGTAGTCTTGTCTACGCAAATGAACTACCTATTGCATTAGCCATCGTGAACATAAATTTCTTATCAAACAAATTGGTTGAAAGCCTTGAAAAGAAAATACATACTATCACAATTGTTGTCTTTTCTTATGAATTAAACCATAAGTCCACTTCAAGAAATATAGTGAAAATGTCGTTTTTTTTAATTTTATTCCCATCGAAACATCATAGAGTTAATCTTATCAATATGTGCTTCTTTTCCCCAAAAAAAAAAAAAACCTATATTACAAGACTTTTTTATCACCACTTTGCGCAAATTCAACCTTCCATATGAGAATTTAAAAATCACCATATATTAACGATTTTGTCGTACGCACAAATGAGTAAATTCCTTCATTGTTCATGTGTTTGACGGTTCTTCATGCAAGTATGTAATAGATTTGATATCTATTGAATCATGCGTTTGTAAGTTAGTAAATATGTAGATGGTTGCTACATAATTACCCATCGTTGGTTGTGGTTGGCCGTCGACTGACATACCATGGTTAAGTGCTATCGTTTATAAGGTTTTTGTTGATTTTGGATAGAGAGCGTTTTAAAATCATCTTTTAAAAATAAATTAACTTGAATTAAAATTAATTGCTTAATCAATTAATTAGCTAAGCTTTTTTATTTTAACAAAATAGAATATTTATTTGCAAAAATAGACAAATTATAATAATTAAAAAGTAAATGACCTTAAATTGGTAATTCAAAACATGTGCTCAATTAATTTTCAAATAGATAATATATGATTATTTTATACTACTAATAATTATAATAACTAAAAAGTAAATGACCTTAAATTGGTAATTCAAAACATGAGCTCAATTAATTTTCAAATAGATAATATATGATTATTTTATACTAACTAATATACTATACTTAAAAGTTAAAACAATATGTAGGAAAGTGTATTAAAATATTTCGTCAAATAAAATAGCAAAACAACACCAAAATAATTTTAAAACTATTTTTGATATTTGAAAAGATTTATTTTCAAATTCTAGAAAATTAACCAAGTAATATAATGGGTTAAATTGACCTAAGATAGAAAAACTAATACAAACTGCATAATTCTCCCAACAAAACATTGAAAAAGCCCCAATTTCAGAGTAAAATCGAGAAACCCTAGAAATGATTAGCTCAGTGATGAAGCAAGTGTCGACCATCTTCAATCGACCGAACGTAGCCCTAAATCCACTAAATTGGGAGCTGCAACAATGGCGAGGCATAAGAGTGAAGGTGAGGAACAACAACCTAGACCAAGCACTGTTTTTGATGCAGAGGAAAATGCAGTCTAGCGGAATAGAACGGCTGATTAAGCGCGAACAGCTGCACCACATCAAGAACTCGGAGAAGCGTGTATTGGCTCGTAAGATCCTTGAACGGAAAATCCGTTCTCAAGAACTCGCTCGGAAGCTCAAATCCATCCTTATCAAAAAAGTCAGGTAAACAAACAAAAGAGTAACTTGTTAATTATTCGATCTATGTGGGATTCATATCCTATTGAACGAGTGATTGTTATAGGATGAGTTTTAATCTAAAAGTAGCAGAGGTGGAATGAAAGATGGATATAGAGGATTCATATAGGATATAGCCGAACCAACTAATTTGTGATTGAGGTGTGGTGTTTTTTATGATGTTGCTAAAGTAAGCAAATGGTAATGGGGAGACTAGCAATGTAATGGATTTTATACATGATACTTTTATGATAAACACAAGCTAGATGATATGAATTGATTGGTAATTTTGTCTAGAATTCACAAAGAAGTTCTATCCCTCAAGGAAATTGGATGGTAGTGTAGGGAAGATTTCTACTGCTCTCAATGGATGGTGTGGGGAACATAGCAAGCTGTTTTTTTAAATATATATTAATCATATGTTAATTGGCATGAACTAATTATTGATAATGACTAGAATTAGCAGATATAGTTACTTCCCTCAACATGGAAACATAAAGAAAAAAAAAAGAAAATTGAGAACTTAAGTGGACTAGTTTCTGCTATGATATGTTGAAAATTTACATTTACCTCACTGTAAAGAAGTTGGCTTGGCAATAAGCCTCAATTACTTTGGGTGGTTGGTTGCATATGGGTGTCTTAGTGTGAGGATGTAGGTTGCTCTACCTTCCGTCCGCGAGCTTCAGTTTTGCTTATGTAAGATGGGTGAAAGTTATAACTGATGTTAGTTGCTAAAGAAGTTGATTGACTCATTAGGGACCAATCTCCAATTTGTTGTACGTGAATGAAATTATCATGGTTTTTCTGAGTCACTATTTAAACAGGTATGTGCATTTCTAATGTAACATAAGGTGGGGATAAAAGGCGTTGACCACTAAAATCTTAATGCACGGCACTAGGGGTGTCAAAAATAAACCCAAACATATGTAACCCGCCCAACCCGCTCAGAATTTTAAGGGTTGGGCTCAAGATAATTGAGTTGAGTTCAATCAACCCATTCAAGCCTAACCCATTTAAGAGAATCCTCAATTGAGCTCAATTCAATCTCCAATTTCAACCCACTTTAAAACTCTTTACTAAGATATGTTCCTATATTAAAGGTATGAATTATTATCTATTTAACATCTTTTAGGATTTATCTATCCATTTGTTACTTTTTTTTAAAAAAAAAATCTTGAGCTGAAATTCGAATTGTGATTATAAAAGTTAAATATGACTATGTTAAAATTATTGAGATTAATAGGGTCAAATTGGGTGGGTCAAGAGGATTTATTTCTGAAATTGACTGTTTTCTGTTTAGTTCATAAGACAGAGTTAAGAAGTTAATATACTTTGCAGTTTAACCTCTGTATAAAAGGGAAGAACTCAAGTATCCACATTTACTAACGATATGCTGACTATAAAGCATGTACGCTTGTATGAGTGTTGAATTTTAGATAAGCTCCATGGGTTTAGATTAATTGATTTCTATGCAAGTGTTTAGATTAATGTGAAAAATCCATTGTCTTTGCCGTGTTTTTATTCCAAATTTGGATATGATAGCTCAAAGTAAAGAATTTCGTTAGCATTTCACTTAAAAGAAGGGATTAGGCACATGGTGAAATGCAAGGACTGTAGTCTATTTGTTCAGTCTTTCTAACTTAGAGTAATGTTCTTTCACTTGATGACCAAACTGATTCTAGTGAACATTAGCCATTTCTGGTTCTCAGGACTGAGGTAGGCCACAGTGTGAGTTGTCTGATTGATATTATTATAGAAGTAGAGGAAGTGGCTATATGTACTCATTCACCTGCTCGGTAACAACTGTTCTCCTATACGGATAATTATGGAAACTACACTTTATCTTTAGCCCATAGGCCAAGAAAGATATAATGTCTGTTTGCTATAATGTGGGGAGATATTTTTTTAACTTTCTGTCTAATATTGTATTTTTTAAGCTGAAAGGCTATTTAAAATTGTAAAACATTTGTTTTGTAACTGAAACAAAGAAGATTATTGAGAAGTTCTGCATTTAATTGATTAGGCATATACCACATTACCGAAAGATGATACATGTGGAATTTGCATCATAGGTTTTGCTCAGCCACATCCTTTGGCAATGCTCTGAATCATTTCTACCATTTGTATCATAACAGGAAGATTCTGATCTCCTCTGTACTACTAATTACCTTGTGTCATCTTCACATGCTTAACTCCTTAATCCAGCAAATAGGTCAACTGTTCCTCTGTTTCATCAAGGGAAATCTATTTTTGCTTCTGAAGAAATCAACTAGTGATAATTAAAACCAGTCACTTCCTCCATCTTCAAGTCTTTTTCCATAAGTTACTAATACAACAAACATAACATAAGTTGTTATGTCGCTATTATTAGAAATTTAGTTAATCTGCATGGAAGTTAAATGACTTTGTGTCTGCTTCCACAAGAATACTTAAACTGTAGTTTGACCAGGTCATCAAATTCCCAATCCTGCAAATTCCTTCTAAACATAATGCTCCAGGTAGTGCCATCTTTATTTGAGAGACTGTTGAATCTGGATCCTTTGCTATGTGGAAAAGACCTGAGTAATTATCTATCAGAGAAAAGTTTGGGAAAATTGATAGTGAGAATGAAAGTATTGTGAAATTTGAGTTTGGAGAAATTGTTAGAGCAGCTGAAAGTGATACATTCAGTAGAAAAGTTTCTGCTTTAACGTTTCTAAAAATAAATAGCAATTTATAGAACATGCAGAAGGATTTAGAGCGAATATTGTGAAGCTTTTAATGGGTGAAGGTTTCACTTCCCAAGTTCCCATTCATAAGAAGGGTAGGTGTTCTTAATTTCAAACTTGAAATAGGATTTGCAATCCCTTTGGTGTTGCTTGCTTTGCCTTCTCTCAAGTTTTGTGATGTGTGCATATGGAACTTTGTATTTGTTGCATACTCCATCCACTGTTCCACACTTGCCCAAGTGAACTGCATTTGAGATTAAATCTACACATTTGATTGCAAAATTATATTTCGAGTCATTTTTTTGGTCATGGGGTTAGCTACAGAGTTGGGAAATCCATCAGAAATAAATGGAGGATGATTCCACAGTGCATTATATGGAGTATTTAGAAGGAGAAGAATCAGAGGTGTTTTGATGGAAACACAACTCCACTTTATACTTTGAAGTCCAGATGCTTACTAAACCTTTTTGCATGGTGTAATCTTAGTGTTGTCAATAATTCCCTTATGTATTTACATTTTGTCAGCTCCCTTGACATTTAGTTAGGAGGCGAAGGCATTTACAGGATCTTACTGCTCTTTTTGTACTCAGCTGCATCTTTAGATGCTTATTATGAATGTTGAATGAAATCTAACATTACATGATCAAACAAAAAAAGAAAATCAATTTTGAGGTCTGAATTCTTCTTCCAATGGGAAGCCTGTATGACAGGATAATTGCTCGAGATATGAATTTGTTTCCTGCTCTTGTATCTCAGTTCTTGAAGTAATTTCATTTGGACTGGCAGCTGATAATAGTTCTGTGTGATTCTTTGTATTTCCATTTTGTGAGCTTTTGTCACTGTTCTCTTAATTTTCTATTGAGCAAGCTTTCTTCACTTCTCTCTTATTGTCAATTTCCTGCATATGGCCATTAAAAACTGCTTTCATTTGTAATATTGACTTCCCTAACCGTTTCTTGCAGGGGTTTATAATGGAGGATTCCTGCAGAGTTTGCTTCACCAACTATCCCAACTTGGCAGGATGGTTGCCACAAACATCATTTTCTTGCACCTCCCTATGTGGGCTACACCTTTAAGAATAACGTTTTCCTTTTATTGATTTTCTGTTAGATTTCTCATATACTTGATGTAGAAATACGGCAGGTGTTAGTGGAGAAGATCGTTGCTAGTTGCTGCACTATTTTTTTCTGGTTTTTCGGACTAATATGGCATACGGGAAATGTATGAATGCCCATAACGATTCTTGGTTTAACAAAGCCAAATCTGGCCAGGGACTCTTGATGCCAAAAATTACTAAAAGTGTTATGTATTTTCTTCCAGCCTTTATGATGGTGTTTTGCAGTAAAGGTCTGATCTTTTTCATGAAAATGTAGTACAATCAGCAACATCAACAAGAGGATGAACTTCAGTATCAATTAAAAGTAAGGTGGAGTACTGTGTGTCTTTATGGATTAAATGCTAACAACCTTAAATTGAACCCATTAAACTTATATATAATCTTGCACTAGTACTGTGTGTCTTTGTGTGAAATTTGTTGAAGGAGATCATATTGTAGTTGTTATTTATCCATTTGATTCCTCCGTTATATATGTCCTCTTTTTTTCTTGTTTTGTCTTTTTCTTATAATATCTTTTCCACTATATTATAATGTCATGTTTCAATTCTTGTTTTAAAATGCAGAAAAGAGACTAAGTTGAACGATTTATCAGTCTATCAAAGAGAAAGTGGCGAACATCTTCAAGCCATTGAGAAGAATGAAACCTGTTTGATTTTCAACAATAAAATCAAAATATTCACTCTCAAGTATAAAATCTTACTAAATTACTAACAATAATGATTGATAAAAATATGATATAAATACTTAAGAAGTACTACTTGATAGATCATCTTGTTGAGCTTTTTAATCCATCAAAAAGAGAGAAATTAAAGGATGCAAGAGATACCTATAAATTTAAGAGAAGAAAAACAATGTAGTGAAGTAGTATATTATGTGAAACATTACATTGTTCTGAATTACATTTTTCAGCAAAATGGCATCCGTAAAAAGCTGAATTTTACTACATACACATGTATTTCATAACCTTTAATTGTAGATTTTTGATTTGTCTATAGAACAAGCTGAGTGTTCGTTTTATCGTCCATTGATAGGCTCAAATTGAGCAAAAGCCCCTGACTTGTCATCAATGGCTTGAACTTCAGTAGGATTTTTATGTTCTGGTGAAGAAATATGTTTGTTGTCAGTTGTGACATTAGCATGGGTAAATGTAGAAGGAGAAATTGGTGCAACAATTGCTTTGTTATCGATATCTTCTGTCTTTCCTTGTAACGAGGCTTCTTGCATCTGCAACGCGTACTCCAAATTCCATAAAACATCACCCATAGTAGGTCTGTCAACACCATATTCTGCCAAACACTTCTCTGTTGCTTCCGCGAATTTCTTCATTGATTCTGGATCAATATGTCCTACAAGTGTTGGATCAATAATCTTGTCCAACAACCCTTTTCTTTTCCACTGCATTGCCCATTCTGCCAAATTCACTTGCTCTCTTGGTAATGATGGATTAATAGCAGGACGAGCGCATAAGGCTTCAAGAAGCACAACCCCAAATGAGTAGACATCAGATTTGTCTGTCAACTGTTGCTTCCTAAAGTATTCAGGATCTAAGTAGCCAAAACTTCCCTTCACAGCCGTGCTCACATGAGTCTGTTCTGTTGTCGGTCCATCTTTAGATAGCCCAAAATCAGCCATCTTCGCGACAAAATTCTCATCAAGCAAAATGTTGGTCGTTTTGACATCTCTATGAATGATCCCAGTAGATGCACCAGTGTGGAGGTAATGAAGCCCGCGAGCAGCACCAATACAGATATCTAATCGTTGCTTCCAAGATAAAGGCGGCATGTTCTTTCCATAGAGATGATCTCTCAATGGACCATTTTGCATAAACTCATAAACCAATATCATCTCAGCACTTTCATCACAATACCCAATCAACGACACTAAATGTCTATGCCTTAACTTAGATAACATTTGAATTTCAGTCTGGAATTCATTTATACCTTGTTCAGATTGTGGATTTCCTCTTTTGACAGCAACTTTTGTGCCATCATCAAGTTCTCCATAATAAACATTTCCAAAGCCACCAACACCAATTATTTCACTAGGTTCCCAGTTCCTCGTGGCGTCTGACAATTCAACAAAACTAAAGTACTGACCTAATCCCATGTTTTTTGATGAGAAGAATTGGCTCTTGCTTCGCGAAGATGATGACATGACTGTTGAATCACCAGCATGAACAGGAAGTAACCAAGACGAAAAACTATTCCTCTTTTGCCAATCTTGTGGTCTCTTCTGCCATTTAACCGCCATTGCACCCAACCCCACAAACGCTCCAAACATCATCGCGAATCCAACATAGGCCACTGTTTTGCTTGGACCACTTTGTTTTTGTCCATCAACACCATATTCTCCATCTAAGCTACCAACAGAATTATTCATTCGAAACACCTCAAGGCCATTTAGAATCGCATTTCTAAAACCTTGAGCATCATTCACAGGAGCAACACGTACAACCAGGGGGTTAGACACCATGGAGGAATCCACAACAAAATCCTTGTAAAAAGCCGTAGACAAATGATTTGTCAATGATGACAAATCTAGCCCGGAAATAGCCATCTTGTCATTGATATACACATTGAAATAGAGTTCATTAAGAGCTTTGCTAATAATATCGCAGAAATGTAAGCGAATCAAGTGAGGATATATAGTATCAATATCCATACTCCATGATATGTTAAAATTAGCAAGTGTAGTTTCTGAATCCGCCATCTTTATAGCAGAACTATAAACTGTTGGTGGCGCGATCAATGGAGAACCTCCTGATGATTTCAAATAATTAATAGCAGAGGCTTGTGTTGATACCTCTGCACCCGTAGCATTGTTTCGAAATTGATTATCAGACATCCAATTTCTTCCAAGAGTATCGTTCGTTGAATCCAAAGCAGGACCACCAACATTAAGCCTATACATTGTCTGGAAATTAGTTTTAGAAAGATCAAATCTCTGTGACACGGGGAAAAGAATAGGAACAGAATAATCAAGCATTTTAGCAGGTACAGTAACAAACTCAATAGCATTAACGAATGCCACAGATCCTTGAGCTGGCTCAAATTTAATAGCAAAACGCTCTGAGGTAACATTAACAACAAACTCCTTGACAACAGCCTCATCTTTCCCAGTTTGGAAATCACGTAGAAGGACCAAATTATCCGTTTTAACAGAAAATTTAGCTGTTTTAAGATCATATTCTTCATATTTAAATGGAAAGAAATGTAGTCTGATCCAATGCAACCCTGAAGTACTGGCATGAAACGTGTAAATAGCTTCAGTTGTGAAGACTTTGGCGTTTGCATATAACGTTGAAGGAACGTTGATTTTCTCAGAAGCACATGCTTGTACATCTTTACCACTATAAGAAAGGTATTTTGCGGCATTTTGATCAGGTTGAAAAACCTTATTCCCCGGAAGTGTAATCGAGGAAGTTGCACCACAATCAATGAGGAAATTATCTTCTGGAGTGAATACAGGAAACGATTTTGCAGGTACAGCATCATCTTGAGCAATGACAAATGAATTTGTGATAGAAAAAATCAATAAGATGCCCATAATATGGGTAGAGGTAGGAGTAGGGGTAAAGGGTAGGGGTGTTAATTTATGTTTTGTTTTCATTTTTAGACCCTTTGATAATTTTTCCCCAAACCTTAAAAGATAAAACAAGAAAGAAAAAAAATGAATGTGAGAGTTTTCAATTCTGTCTAGTTTTGGCCAATATTATCGCCATGTTTTTGGGTGAAAAAAATATGGCAAGTTTTTTTTTTCAATTTCTGTTAATGTTGTTGCCTTATTTTGTTACATGTTTTAGTGGTTGAAATGGTTATGTAGCGTTGTTTTCTCTCTACTCTTCGTTTTTTAACTTTCCTTTTTTTAGAAGTTAAAACCTATTTTTAGACATTGTTTGACAAATTTGGGACTTAATATATGATTGATTCATGGAAAAGGGTCAAGAATGTCTTTTAATATGAGAAATATTGTGCAATTGTCTGGTCCGAACATATTTTTAAAATATTGGTGGATTAGTTCAAATTTGTCCATTAATTATGAAAAATAAAATAAATTTGCCATTCATCTTAGTTTGGTAACAAATTACGCTTATTAAGAAGGGATTAAGATTAGCTTATATTTTCCTTCAAATTCATGTTTTCGATTAATCCATTTTATGTTAGGATAAAAAAAAATTCGATTAAAAAAAAACGAGAGGATGAATAATAAGAAAAAGATAAACGAACATGAAGATCCTTAAATATGTTGATGGAATTTTTTGTCCTTCATTAAAAGATTTCACAACAGACAAAATTATTATTTACTATTTTTCTCAAATAATTGTTATCCTAATATTTAGTTTGCAATATTAGGAATCTTATCAAATTTTGAATTCAGATACATGTATCTGGTTTCTAAATACATTGTTTGACCCTCTCGCTTGCCTCTCTCATATCACACTCATCTCTCTCCTTATTTTAATGTATTTGATAATAAAAATACATGTATTTAGGTGTATGTGACTTGAAAATATAATATGAAATTATTAGTTAGTGAGACAATATGTAATTATTTCAAACTATATTGGGAATTAGTAAATATGGTAGGAACCATATGTTTTTTTATATAAAATAAAACCTATTTGATTCTGATTATTCGGTATAATTATAAGTTTATATAAAAATCTACAGTTTCTTCATGAAAAAAATAATCTAAAAATCGGTTTGGTTAGATCTGTTTTCAGAATAGTTTTGACACTCAACCTTCCTATGGGATATATATTTGAGTTGCTTACCATTATGTAGAGGTAACAGAAAATCTTTAACAAAATAGTTATATGTGTATGTATTGATATTATTGGGCTTTGAATAAAGTCACACTTACTTAAGCCCACTCAATTGCTACCTCCACTTTGTTCATTTTGAAGAAAGAGAAGAGTAGAAGATCACACTATTCCTATTTCGTTTTCTTCAAGTCATTTGAATTTAGCAAGGTGATTGAGAAAATTCCGATGACAAGCGAGTCGGAAGATGTCCTCCGCCGCCGTACGGCACATGCTGACTACCGGAAAAGGCTACTCCAGCAGAAGGAGCTAGATGCTCAGGTATGGGAAGGTAAAATTCTCTAAAAATCTCAAAACCCTACTCTTCCTGAATTCTGAAGTTCATTTTGGTTACCTGATGAACACAAGATAATCTATGATTTATAGGCAGTGAATGCGTGCACATATTATATATAAATGTGTTTATACATGTATCTACATACTACATATATGTACGTTTAGCTTGCTTCTGAAACGGTAGTGTACGTAACTTATCTTTTAGCTTGCCAGCTACTGAAATATTGGATCGATCATCTAAACTATAGCAGGATAAAAGGAGTTCTACTGTCATCTCTATACACACATAAGAGACGTTTTTAGTTGATGACTGTAACAACAGAAGCTAATCGAGAATTTATAGGCAGTGAATGCGTGCACACGTTATATATATGTGTGTATATATGTATTTATATACTACATATATGTACTTTTTATAGAAAAAGTCTGGGATTGAAGCCTATGAAACTGCGGTGTACATAACTTATCTTTTAGATTGCCAGCTACTGAAATATTGGATCGATCCTCTAAACTATAAAAGGATAAAAAGGAGTTCTAGTATCATCTCTATATACACATAAAGAGGTGTTTTTAGTTGATAATTGTAACAAGAGAAGCTCCTGTTACCAGAAATGTGGAAGAGAAATGAAGAAGAAAGAGATAGAGGGGAAATTAAGTTATTTGCTAACTCATAAAAAACCTAAGAGGCGTTTGAGTTGACAATCCCTTGCTTAGATACAACAATTTTTAGGCCTTACTAATTTTTGGTTTCTTGAGGGTAAGCAGGGAAGGATAGATAGTATGTCTTCCGGTGAGAGATTACTATCCAAAAAAAGAAGAGAAAAGTATGTCTTCTGGCGAGAGAGTTGGTGTAAAGTTCAAGAATCCAATGTTTCTGAATGAAATAGGGGATTTGTACCGACTGTAACTAATTTAAGATTGGTATTGAAGATTGATTGACAAATCTAAAGTCCCTAATTATAGGAATCTTATGCAGCCATCTTTTTCAATGATGCGTCTGCTTAAGTCATGATGTAAAAAATTACTAATTCCTGCAGAGCTTAGTTATATTAAAACCACCCTCAGGCTTGTTTTAGTGGGTTCTGTGTGGTGTTTCTCGCAATGCTATGATTATGTCCATGCACTTATGCTATGATTGCTTTTTGTAGGGATAAAACAATGATTATGGTGTGTTTGGCACAAAGGAAAATGCTTTCCTAGAAAATAAGTGATTTTCTTTCTTACTTTCTTGTGTTTGGTGTGTAACAAAAATGTTATCCTCAAAAACATGTGTATATAAAATACTATAGAGATGGGGTGGGGTTGGTGGGGATGGGGATGGGGATGAGGGCTATGGGGTGGGGTGGAAATAGGGATGGGATGTGTTGGAGGGTGGGGAGGAGACAATCATTGTAGAATGCTTCATATGGAACTTGATTTTCTACTTCTACCAGGGAAGTCTTCTTTATTATTAATTTTAAGGAACCTGTTTTCCGAAAGCATATGTTTTCCAAAATTTATTTTAAGCATAGAGAAATTGAAAAATATTTTCCAACAAACACACCTTTAAGGTAAGAAAAAAAGAAATGAAAGATCATAGTTTGGTTTAGAGCAATGCACAATGAGAGCAACTGTATGGTGTGAAGATCTCTAGGGTCCTCTGTTGTTTCTGTCGTTGGATGTTTGTCATTCAACAAATGCTTTCACTTTCTTCTGGTTAGCAAATGGCTAACTTCTTTCTACCTAGGTTTTAACAAAATGTTAGAGGCTTTGATACCATGTGAAAAGAGAAAAGAAGAATAATTCTTGTTGGATTAGTTGTTGACTATACATCACAAAGATTCATTATATTGGAATCTCGACGAGGTAAGTTGCTTTCTTCCATTAATGTGCTACATATCGTGAATGTACACATATTTTAACATTTAACAACATTGATTCACTTGACTTACCAGTTTCTGAACAATGAACTAAAGATAGTGAGCACTAAGCTCTTCTTGTTCATAGACAAGTCAATTTGAAGTGTCATTTATGCACCCAAAGGTGTAGCCTAGTGGTCAATGATGTGGATTGAGCACCATGAGGTCTCAGTTTCAATTCCCAACAGGGACAAAAACATTAGGTGATTTCTTCCTATATGTTTTGAGACATGTTGCTGGTGGGAGGTGGAAGGTATCCGTGTAATCAGCTGAAGTGTACGAAAGTTGGCCTGGACCCCACGGTCACCAAAACAAAATAAATTGACATGTCATTTATGTGGTTGTCTGGTCAACAAGCATCTACTAGCTTACAACAATAACTTTCTAAGCTCAGTAGTGAATTCATGTTCAATTAGAAGGGTTTTCAATTTCTGTAACTTTCTCTTGTAATAATGAGCTAATGATGAAAAGCTTTATTTTTGTCCTACAGCTTGCAAACCAATTTAAAGTTTAATTTTTAACCAATGACATTCAACACGTAGCGTATTTTATGTTTATTAAAGCATCTTATAATTAAGAAGAATGACTACATGTTTTCCTGCCTTATCAGAAAAAAATTTCTTTGTACCGAGTTCATGACTTGGTTTGTAAAAGGACATCACAACTTCTCAAAACTACAAATGTTAAGTTATTCCTTCCTGTAATTCGTAGCTGTATTTTATCTTTATGAAAGAATCTTAGAAATCAGAAACATTGCTACATAGTTTTCCTTACCAAAAACTTCTCACAGTTGGACCTCAAATTTATATCTTGACCTATGAAGCAACATCGTAAGTCTATGTAACCTTTGTATGTGGAAAGAGTTGATTAGGTTACCCAATGTATTTTTTTTGGGTTTCCCACTGTGTTTGATTTAAGCTCATTTGCTGGAATGCATCTCTACACCATAGGGTATTAGTGCTAGTGCTTCTTAACTAGTTTGAGTACAGGTTGCAAATGGTAATCATAGTTAATTTAGATATACTACAACATAATTGAAACCTATCATTTTGAAAGGGCTACTGCAAATGACGCCTCCCATAGGCAGTAAGATTTACAAATGGAAATAGCATTGCTTTCTTTACCTATTTGAAGAAAGGAGAAACTGAACGAAGAATCAAAAACATTTTGGTTGAATGAGAAAATCAGTTTTATGGTTTGGGAGAAACATGTACGTTTGTAACCATGCCAAGAAAGATCAAAGCGAATGTTTCACTAGTAAAAAATTTGAGGCACCGTATTTCTACTAGGAAATGACAAGTTAAGAGATAATATTTTCCTGAGTATAAGTTTTCAACACTTGAGGAACTAGTTTTGATTGCGAAAGCAACAATAAACATAAAGAAGTACTGAAAGATCAAGAGACACAGTAAACACAAAATGCTGTATCAATTATGAGTATTTTCTTCTGTTTTTTAATTATGTATTTGATTATTAATACTTTAGAACATCAAACATGAATGATTATTAAGTCCTTGATAAAAAAACATGAATGATTATCAAGTCTTGGAAAGCTATACTGTGTCACAATTTTTCTTGAAAAAAGAGGAAAAAATAGAAACTCTTTTCCGGAAGTATCTATGAGCTTTAGGCCTTGTCCAAATATCTATGACAAGTTGGCTAAATTCTATAAGGTTTTTAACTTTGTTTAGGACTAAGGAGGCCTTTTGGAACAAGAATTTTGGATGGGGATTGGTGATTAGAGAACCTTAACCTTATTTTGTGTGTTCTACTTATTATTGAATTCTTCGGTATAGGGAGTTTTCTTATCAGTATTTCAAACATACACAGTATACACATCCCCCTGGGTAGATTCCTTTTGGGCAGTTCACTCCAATATCTCTGTTTGGGGTTACTTTTTATGGTCTTTTCCTAGTTATTTTCTCATTTATGCTTATCTTCTTCACTTTTCTTTACTCCTTATTCTCAAAGGGTCCTGCACTATTGAGGTAGAGTTGTGATGACTTCATCATAAGATGCCATCAGACATCACCATTGTAGTGTAAAGATCTATTCAAGTATTTTAAGGGGGATCATTGCCTTCTTTGCTTAGATTTATTTATTCAAATAATTTTCTTTCTTTGTTATGATTCTCGATTGACTTGTTAAGTATTCTTTATAATCATCTGCGGTAAAATTTCTGATAAGCCAGTGATTATGGTTTTGTCTGTAATTCTGTTTTGTACTACTTCCATATCAGTCAAAATGAGAGCTTATATATGCGCTTCAATCGATATATCATCTATAACCTAAATCCTTAGCTGTTTAGCATTGACAAACAGTGCACATCTTACATCACAAATTGAGAAATGAAAACTCAAAGCAATGAGTCTGCTTTGTGATAGCTAATTATGTTGTCACTGTTAATATTTCCTTTATGGTCACTGATTTTATATATTTATTTTGTTTCTTTTTATATAGGATGCCAAACAATTTTCTGTCTAAGAGTTAGTAACCTTCGCTATATATCTATTGTCTTTCTGTGTTCAATTGTTGTATAAGTAATGCTGGTTGTAAAATTGTACACAGTGAGAGAAAATTTGCGTGCAGCCAAAAAGGAATATGGTAAAACAGAAGATGATTTGAAGTCGCTTCAGAGCGTTGGGCAGATCATAGGTGAAGTGCTCCGGCCTCTAGATAACAAACGTGGTAATACATTCTTTTCTCGTATTTCCGTTGTTTGTCGTCATTTTTTTTTGAGATCTATGGATTTTTAGGAGTAAAATTCCCCACCTCCCAAAAATAAAAAATTAAAAACATAAATAATGATGACGTGAGACCCTGAATACGAACCCTTATTCTTTTACCTAGAGAAGAAGTCTATTTCTAGATGTAACATTGTGGTTTTGTGCTGCAAAGATGGCAGTGAGCTAGTGACAAGTGGTGCTGTTCATAGGTTTTAATCATGCGTACATTGTCTGTACATACTGTTTATCCATATTCATTTTTATTCTCTTAGCTATGAATCATGCATTACCATATTTACTAGTTATCCATCTTCATATTGCATTCTATTAGGAATTATTCTGTTGGCCCGGTTTTACGTTGCTATTAACAAGTTGAAGTAATTTTTTGGATTAATTTAAAACATGTATTTTTCAGTGATAGTTAAAGCCATCGGTCCAAGGTATTTGGTTGGCTGTCGCAGTACAGTGGATAAGGAAAATCTAACTTCTGGCACTAGAGTGGTTCTCGATATGACGACTCTTACAATCATGAGGGCACTCCCACGTGAAGTTAGTCGTTATTTCAGTGCTAGTATTGGGAACTTGTAGAGAATTATCATATTTGTCCCTCCCTGAGTTCCTTATCTTGAGTTTCTTATGACAGGTTAATCCTCTGGTGTATAATATGCTTCATGAAGATCCTGGCAATATAAGCTACTCTGCTGTGGGTGGACTGTCAGATCAGATCAGAGAGCTGAGAGAATCAATAGAACTACCTCTGATGAACCCTGAACTTTTCCTCCGTGTTGGAATTAAGCCTCCAAAGGTGACTTGTTTAATATAATTTGACCATATTCTTGTGTCTCTGCATTTTTCATGGTGCTTGCATAGTTGAAATTGCTGATACTTTTAGTTTCTTCTGATGCTACCAAGTTTGTTCGTCTCAGGGTGTTCTTCTCTATGGGCCTCCTGGGACTGGCAAGACCTTGTTAGCCAGGGCAATTGCCAGCAACATTGATGCCAATTTCTTAAAGGTATTATAGTAGAGTTTTTGGTTATTTACTCCCTTTTCGAAGTATTTCATAATATCAGTATTTATTTATAGTTGGTGAAAAATGCAGGTAGTATCAAGTGCCATTATTGATAAATTCATAGGTGAGAGTGCGAGATTAATACGGGAAATGTTTAATTATGCTCGTGATCACCAAGTAAGGACTTCAAAAACATCCTGGGTCTATTAAATCCAGTGAACCACTGCTGGTACTGCCTCAAAATGTACTGATAGTTTTTGTCTTTGTGTAAAGCCTTGCATCATTTTCATGGATGAGATTGATGCAATTGGTGGACGTCGATTTAGCGAGGGAACAAGTGCAGATCGTGAAATTCAGAGAACGCTCATGGAGTTGCTTAATCAGTTGGATGGATTTGACCATACTGGAAAGGTCTTAAGTTGATCTTAATTATATATCTCTAAGAAGATATATAATGGGAATTTCTATAGATTTATGATCTATGGTGTGCATACTTGTCCCTTACTTGCAGTTCTTGTTTCTTGGATTCTAAAAGAAAGATAATTCCTCAAAACTTGGTTGTCTATCATGTAGATACATACTAAAAAGAAAGAGAAGATTGCTTAAATCAGGAGAGAATATAGGTTATTTGCTTGAGTTTAGCTTTGATTACTGTGGTCTTCTGGCTTTCTGCTTTTATTTTTTTAGTAAAAAATATGTCAATGCTAAGTAGTTAATCTTTATTCTGCTTGCAGGTAAAAATGATTATGGCAACAAACAGGCCAGATGTTTTGGACCCAGCTCTTCTTCGCCCTGGTCGGTTAGATAGAAAGATAGAAATACCCTTGCCTAATGAACTATCAAGAATTGAGATCCTCAAGATTCATGCTGCTGGAATTGCCAAACATGGTGACATTGATTATGAAGCTGTTGTTAAGCTTGCTGAGGTGTGCTAGCGATTCTATGAAAATAAGTTTGCTTGTGTTGCCTAAGCGGAGTTTTGACAATCTGTTTCTCCTTAGGGTTTTAATGGGGCTGATCTTCGAAATGTGTGCACTGAAGCTGGTATATCAGCAGTACGTGCAGAGCGTGATTATGTCATCCATGAGGATTTCATGAAGGTACGTCTGGTTCTTCTTTTACAAGCTGTTGGCTAGTTGGAGGGTAATGCAGATTCTGAGTCAAAGTTTGAATATTTATTTACAGGCTGTAAGGAAACTGAATGAAGTAAAGAAACTTGAATCAAGTGTGCACTATGCTGCCGATTTTGGCAAGGAGTGAGGAATTTTTGCCGTTGTGTGATATAACCAAACTCGAAAGGAGCTATTGGATTGTTCCACATTCTTAGCTTGGCTACTTGCTTTACAATTGTAGTTACATATACTTGTATTGTTCATCCTCAAGAATCATGTAAAAAGCATGTTTTAAGGGAGCATTCGGCACATGGTCAACTGTGTTGTTTGATGCGGAATGCGGATGCTTTGTCAGATTTTTTTCCACTTTTTTCCTTTATAGTTTGTTATGGATGGTAAGGTGAAAGATTGGACAGAGTATTTGATATAATTTGCGCAATGCAGTTCGTGCGATTGAATTCTGAAATCATGTTAGATATTTGATACAGCAAAGACTTTCAGCTTCACTTTCACACAACATATCAAATGTGCGAGAAAATTTACTACAACGCACAAGTGTAAAGTGTAATTTTACAAGTCGGGTCTGAGGATGGCGATGATGTGTATGTAGCTTTATTCCTACTTTATTAAGGAAGAAAGGTTGTTTTCGATAGATTTTTGACTTAAATAAAACATATCAATTCAAGTATGGAAAAGAGATCCAATAGAAAAGAAGTCTATGTTGAAAATAATGGAGAAAAGGATAGGAGCAAAAAATAATGTCTTAACCTATTAGAGTGATTTCCTTTTTCGCTCAAATTGAAGTCACATATTAGATACTTTCCCACTGTTTAAGGAGTTATTTCTGGAATTCTAATAAAAAAAAAATGGATTCTAAAACATCAAGAAACTTTCTTTGTTCAACAACAATTCTTTCATTTGTTCTTTAGGCAAACTCGTTTCCCTTTGTAAATTTATACTCAATATGAAAGAACCCCTTATCAGTGATACTAGAGCTTGCTTTCGATTCTCTGACCTGCTCTAGACACAATTAGGTCATTTGGTAGCTAGTAAAAACACAAAACTTGTTCATGTAGTATTATTTTTCGTACAAATTATACCATGTTTAATAGCTAGTTAATAAATAAGTTGTTTAATGTAAAAAATTAGTACCATGGTATAAATTAGGAGAGAATTAGTGTATTACCTTAATACGCACAATAGAAGATGGAATAACTAATACCTAAATAATTACTACCAGCTACCAAATGACCCCTAAAATGCTCAGTCTACCAAAAACTAGTCCATTTCAAGCTGGACATGATAGGCTTGCTCGGAAAATTAGTCAACTTCAAGCAATAATCAATCATGTCCAGCTTGAAGTCGCTACTTCAACTTGAGTACTCTAGAGCAATAACCAATCCTTTTAAGGTGTCATGACATTCGCAGTTGCTGATAAACGGAGTATTAGGCGCTCTAACTGACTCAAATAAATACAAAAAAGAATACAAAGTTATACAAGGGCTGATGCTACTCTTAGGTATGAATGAGTAGAACACCAAATATCTGCTACTATATAGGCAATAGAGATGAGCACTTTTAAGCATATAAAATCTTCAGGACAATTTTTCATGGGCTTGACATGTATGTAACCCAATAGAACATACACTGAAACAACAACTATATTCAATTTGCATCTTCTTTCCTATTTAACAAATTAATCATCCACCTTATATTCTTCCCATTTTTTACAATGTATAACTTGCCTGCGAATGCATTGCATTTCCACCATCAAGATCATGACTGCTTTCACGACTCTCTAATACCCAAAAAGGCAGCTGAGAGAGCATGCCCATGGTTATCTGCACAAGTGAATGCAATGTAAACCATTTGTCAGACAAGAGTATGGGATTTGGATTAACATCTATCAGAAATCCACTGCAAACCAACGATGTAAACAAGAAGGGAGCTTTACAATATTACTGGGTGAAATGTCTAAAGGAATTTCCTTACCTTTTATGTCCATAAAGAAACCTACTTCTTGTTAGATCTTGCCCAGGAAAAACCCCTTCTCCGAGTTGAAGGACTCTCAGAGTAGGATCTTGATCCCTTTGAACCGAAGGAGAAATAATGCCGTAGGAAGGGCCTCTTTGAAGGGCTCTTCATACTGGAACTGGAGCTCATCCTGGGACACCCTCCTTCATGAGCACTACTTTTCTGACGCTCGAACCGAGCAAGATTGCCACTAATATCACTGTCAACAATCCTGTTTCGAAATCTCTTTCTAGCGTTCAATTCTATCTTAGCTTTTGCTTTTTCATATATCTTCAAGGCCTGCTTCTCCCCAAAAGTACAGACAGGGCAAGCTGGGTCATACCTATTGATTTCAGATGTCATATTCTCCAAGCACTCAGCATGGAAAACATGGCCACAAACTAGAACAGCAACAGCAAGTTCATTCAATAGCTTTGCACATATGCCACAGGTTTGGAGATCGAACGAAGATGACCCAGAACCTCGGCTAGTAGCCCTTTCACGATGGAAACCAAAGGATTCACTATCAAATGACCACCTGTCTCGACGAGGATTTGCCAGGTCAGCAAAGGCAGGAACTGACCATCCATCTGATGATCCACCATGAGAGCCCCTAGTTGAATCATTACTCCAACCAGGGAGGAGCACAAAGGAAGATGATTCTTCGGAAATTGAAAATGTAGGTGACTTCAGCCCTGGTACACGGCTATCAGAAACTTGCTGTCCCAGTTGGTGCGCTGAAGAATTGTGAGGCAAACACAGAGTAAAGCTAGCAGGAGGCAGCTGGCCACGCGATGATAAAGGAGATGCAGATAAAGATGAAACAGAGGGAGCGGATGGAGATAGCTTTACAGGAGAGGGGAATGAAATTGCTGATGAACCAGCAGATTCTTTAACCTAATTATCAGAAACAAAAGAAAGCAGGCATGTCAAAAACTAGTAAACATGTCATGAAATTGTCTTCAGAAATAAGTAAAACCGCTCTGTTGTTACCTCGGTGGAATTTCTCTCAGCCAAGGGATCTGCAAATGCAAATAATAATAGTCATTTTCCAAACAAACATGTGATTTCCATCCTTAAAGGGCTACTTATATTTTCTTAGTATATAAAATCTAAGGAAAAGAGGGAAAATAAAATGTTTTGTTATACTTGCATCTAAAAGATAGTCACGAGAGGAATAATGGTTATGGCTTCCATAGCAATTTACACATCAAAATCGTACCAAAAAAAATCTCTTAACAAACAGTATCATCAGGGTGCAAAACAAAAACATATAATAGGGTATATAAAAGAACACAATCTATCATTGGGGTAAATGGCCTCCAAAAAAGATATGATGAGTCAGTAGAAAACTTCTACCATATGATATGCTGTAAAAATTTCATCACGTCAAGAGGGCCAGAAGAATCAAAATATATATAGCGTCAATCACAAAAATCATAGAACAATGCCTTTGGAAGAATTAAAGGCATGACATTTCAACAAAGAAAATTACAATTGAAGTTATCATGTCCCATCCCGAGTCCCGACTACTTCCATCTATAAAAAGCAACATTCAAGAATGCTTCCAGATGAGATCAACAAGATTCTCTGTTCTCATCAATGGGTCTGCTCATGGCTCCTTTCCTGCTTATAGAGGAACTAGTCTCTAGGAACGTGCATTGAACAATTATCTTAAAATATTTAATACAAATTTTGTATTGCAAATGATAAATTTTAAATGATACAGATACTATTGGACTTTCTCTATGCTAAAAAATAAAAATCAAAACACACAAAAAACGCAACGACTCATAAGTTGAGGTTAGAAAATATTGCAAATTTGATGATACTTTAGTGACATATGTAGTACTTTAACTTAAAGATAAATACATACTATAATAAAAAGAACTTAGCTCCTAAAATTAACTATCATGCATGAAAAGTAAAAACTAAACTGATACATGTATTGAATCGCATCACGATCACCCAAATGTAGTTAAAAGTCACACAACCTTGCTTTGACACAAATACATGAATATAAAAAAAATCGGGGGGGGGGGGGGGGGGGTGTGAGGGATGATAAGTACCTGATGGAGAAGAAAACTCAATAAAGTGTGAACATTTTAACCAAATGAGCTAATAGAAAAGACTTGTTTATCATGAGTTGTTAGGAATAGTAGAAAATACTCAATTAATTATGAGATGTTGTAGTAGTAGAAAATACTCAATTTATTATGAGATGTTGGAGTAGTAGAAAATACTCAATTTATTATGAGATGTTATGAGTAGTAGAAAAGACTCAATTTATTATGAGATGTTTTTAACTTTTTAAAAATAAAATCATAGAAATTTTTCTGCTTAATATATAATTAATTAGAATTTTATATATTATAATTTAGTGTAGGGGTCCTTTGGAGCTTCCCCTACAATATATATATATATATATATATATATATATACACACACACACATATGCACAATCCCGTCTCCATCCTCTTTTATTCTTGTTATGGAAGGACTAAGTAAATTGTTCTCAAAAGCTATTCACCTCAGTTGGATGAAAGGTTATGCAGCAGACCACAGAGGAGGTCTGAACATCTCTCACATTTTGTATTCATTTGATACTTTGATTTCTTGTGAAGCTGAAGAGCAACAAGTCCTTTTTTTTAGAATGATTACTGGTCGTCATATGAATTTCTCAAAGACCCTCCTGTTTCCTGTAGACACTGTTCCCAACATTCAATGACTAGTCTACATCTTAAATTGCAATATTGGCAAACTTCCCATTAAATATCTGGGATTACCCTTGGGAGAAAATTCAGGTCCATTTCTATTTGGGGCTGCATTCTAGTGAAAGTGGAAAAAGGAGTTTCAAATCCGAAATGTCAATATCTTTCCTCGGGCAGTAGATTTATTGGCATCAATAGTGTACTCAATACCCTACTAACACTATTCTCCTATTTCCCTCCCCCAGTTTGGTCATTGACAGATTGAACAAGCTGAAAAAAGAATATTCTTTGGCAAGGTAACAAACAGAAGAAGGTTAGTCTGGTAAATGGAGTCACCGCAGATAAGAGATAGAGTGGTCCAGGAGTAAAAAGATTTGAAAACATACAAAGAAAGACATATCATATAATAGTTGAGAAGATCTAATAAAGATAACAATGCCCTATGGAGGAGAATTGTGAAAGAGAAATATTCTTTACTAGAACCCTAGATGACAAAACTAAGGACACTCTGCATGGCACAGTTTGATGGAAATTCATTAGATCCTTCTGGGAGAATTCTTTTCCAATACAAGATCACTTTTGGAGGATGATGAACAGATTAACCTTGGGAAGACCGGCTGGGGACTTCCCCTCTCGTGGATCATTTTCCAGATCTGTACACTATACATATTTACAAGACATTGTTATGTTTGGGAGATAGAAAATACATGTTTTCTGTTGTGACTTTTGAATCAAACAGCATGTTTACAGCTCAGAACAAGTCTGGTCCCCCAGAGTAAATGAAACACTCCAGAGGCTTGTTCTCAGCCAATCTAGCTATAAGTAGTTAACTCCTCCTGACACAAGTTTGTAGCCATGGAAGAAAATTTGGGAAAAAAGGCTCCATCCAGGGTGAATTGCTTTATTTGGTGGTAGCCAATGATGCTTAGCGCCTCACCCACTCAACCTCCAGAGGGGGGTTCCATTTATGCAGTAAATGTTCGTTATGTGAGGAGCAATCAGAGTAATTGAATCATCTATTTTTACACTGTACAGTTACCTCTCAAATCTGGAGTCCTTTTCTAAACATCCTGGGAATTAGCTTGTCAATGCATAACTCGATGGTAGAGTTTCTAAAAATTTGGGAGTAAAAGAGATTTCAGTAAAAATGCAAGTTACAGTTGGAACACTATTCCACAGGCTGTATGGTGGACAGACTGGATAGAGAGAAACTTTTATGGCAAAAAAAGGAGGCATACATAGCCTTGCAAGAGAAAGTAAATGGCATTATTGATACAGTCAACTACTTAACATGAATTGCAACTATGTTTTGATGCATTAACTTAGTGCTTCTTTGATATCAACAGAGATTGACCCTTGTTCATAAAAAATTCTGACTAAAAAATGACGGTCCAAAATAGAGCAAAGGTGTACTTTAGCGATCGATCTTCTCAGAGTAAAAAGGTCGGGTTGGCATTTCCTAAAGGTTGAGGAAAATGGCAGTCTACATAAGCAAGAAAATGAAAAGGTACTCACCATATTTCACTAATGTTATACTTCACTCTAATAAAAATACAAATGCAAGGCATATATAGAGGCATACAAGAAAACTTGGAGATTGCGAGTTTCATTGAGAACAAATATTTGATCTCAACTTTGAAGGGGTAGCAGAGGACGTTCCAAAAAAACCTAATATTTCTGTTCCCGACAACTCAAAAGTAACAACCAACCACCCTGTAATTAAGTAAGTGACAACTTAAAATATTCTTTATCCTTTGATAAAGCAAGTGACAAGTAACTATTCATTTTAACAACAACCTTTCATACAAAATATTTCATATGCTCCATAATCTAAAAAGTTGATCATAGCAGCACCACAAGAAGCATAAGAAACTACATTTTCAGCTTAAGCTACTAGCACCTCCCCAATTGGAGAACATGCAAATAGTCTACATTTTCAACGCCCTCCACTACTTATCTTCGTCATTAGATTATATCCTCTTATCAAAATAGAGTAGTCATCATTCACCACCGCCAGCAGCTTAATCTTCTCTATGACAAATCTATACATCTCAGAAGCAACAAATCTCACTTGTAGAGTACTGGACACCCAAACAAAATTCACAATAAAAGGGAAGCTCATTGTATGGCTAAACAATTTTACATCCGAGAAGCATACACATGCAACATATTTCATTTCAGTGCTCTCTACCTCCTATTTTTACCCTAAAATCAACTCTATACATAACCCTTCTCTACATTTAAACCTAATGAGCATCTCTCGCGTGAGAATTTGGTCTACTAGTATTAGCTGATTAGTTCTTCCTGAAGAGGACTCGTGATCTTTGATCAAGTTTTGCCTCCATATTCCCCACACAGGATGACAAAGCATCCACCATTATGTCATCCAATTAGGTATTCTCATATTTCACAAAGTTCAAAAAGGGAAAAAGAAAAGGCGATTCAAACTCATCATTTGCAATCAGAACTTCACATCTTTTTTCTTTTCAATTTGCATAATCACCTAGTCGTTACGTATTTATCATTTCGTTTCATACAAAAGCAAAAGGGAGCGCAGGGAAAGTACTAACCCAATAAAGGAAGTGAAAAGTTTCGATTATTTCTTTCAGAAACTGGTGACTTCTGCCATGCAAGTGATCTGAAACTATCCAATGGACTACCCTCTTCAGATGCATATACTGTTCCTACAGTTGTTCCAGATTTAAATTCTAATCCATCATTGCCACCAATTCCATCAAAAGACCAATTCACTGGCGTCTCCTCCCCAGCCACCCGTCCCCGATTATCCCACCGAAAGCTCCATGTAGGAGATTGGCGGACATTCCTCTGCAAATTTTCACAGCTTGATCCATCTATAACAGCTCTATCTCTGGCAGCAACACAGCAAGCGGAACCCATGCTTGCTTACACACAAAGAATACAATACTTAGGCAGCTATCAGTCAGACAATGTCAATGCCATCATGTTACTTCACCATTCAAATTTGAGAGTTAAATTTTCTGAAACAAAAAAGAATGAAGTCAAAAAATCAAAACTATCGAAAGCAAAGCACATATGCATTTAAACTATCACAGCAAAATCTTTTTGGTACACAGGAACGCAGCACGAATTATCCTTCATATTGAACACATATAGCATGTGAATGGTTTGGGTCATAATGCTTTCGTACATGCCATATTAATTGGACACTTAGAGGGCAATTCAAGAGCCAATCTCCACACTCAACATGGATATTTTCCAGGTTGCTTGCATTGTTAAACCCATTCAAGTTTTGTACAGAGAACGCCATACATCATGCTTGCGCCAACAAGTCACCCAATACAACACTCTCCCACCCAACAGAATAATATTTATGCAGAAAGGTGCAACAGCTAATGCAGAAATTCTTTGAAGAGAAAACATTATTCATTGAAAACTAGAAAATAAATTTCCCATTTTTAAAAGATCACTTTCTGCTCAAAACGGAACTGTAGTTTCCAGTTTTGTAAAATTCTATAGGTCTAACATACTTCAACAACAAGGCATTAGAAGAGAATAATCCCATAAAAGAAAAGAACCCTCCTAGTGAAGAATTACATACAGTACAGTCAACACAAACACTATTGTTCGATGAAATCCAATTCACTGAATATGATAAAACAGTTATTCTCCGTGTTAATAACTACAAAAAAGCACAAACTGAAAGAACTTCATGCTGAAGAGTCAACACAAACATTACTGTTCAGCAAAACCAAATTCAACAAATCTTATAAACATGTCATCATTCGTGATAATTATTACACAATAAAGCAAAATATCCATTAAATCAGATCCCCGAACTAAACCTAAGACTCATTTCACCAATTCTATTATAAAAAAAAAACTCAATCACATCTAACAAATTTGCAAGAAATCACTATTACGGAGTGAGTCCGTCCCTGTTGCAAAAAAAAAAAAAAAAAAAAAAAACCTAAAAATGTATCAAACACAACGGAGGTCATAGAGATCCAAAAAACTGATAAAATGATGATAAAATAAAAAATAATCAGCAATCATCTCCCCAGAAACCTCAGAATTTCCATTACTTATCTCTAAACCTAGTCAATCACACATCCATTCATCAAACAAATTCTACAGCTCAAATAAGTAAATACAACAAATTCCGAAATATATAAACATATCAAATCTCTGTAGATACAAAATAAACCGATCAATCCTTGCCGTGAAATTCGGCGTCCGGCGATGGTGTAGCAGAGAAATCAAGCGATTAGTGAAGAGACGGGGGGTTGGGTGGGTTATATATATATATATAGAGAGAGAGAGAGAGAAGTCAGGTCGTTTTAGACGGCGATTTGCAAATGCTTATTGCGCTTTTCCGTTTGGGGGTTACAAAATAAACATAAGAATTTCACGGGAAGGATGGTTTTGTTTAAACGGCGTTAAGTGACACGTGTAAGGGAATTGTTTTGTTTGTTATGTTGGTTAAATTACCTCCTTTTTTGTCACTAAATTTGCAAAACCAGTGAGTTAAAAATATTGGGATCCAACTTTGTTTGGAAGGTTGTTACTTATCATTTCATGTATCAGTATTATAAGTATTATTTCCAGAGAGAAATATCGTAAACATTCTTAAAATTAGTATAAACTATTAGTTTTGTCTTTAAATTATTGATTGTCTTAAAATACTCTCTTTTTTTGACATACTAAAAATTTAAATTTAGATACTTCCTTCATTCGCTACATGACATAGTGAGTGATCTCAAGCTCTTGTAAGGGCATGAGACTCTTAATAAAAGAATAGAGAGAATGGTTGAAAACATCTTTAAACTTAGCAAGAATTTAGTGTGTATTTCACTTATATTGCAAATTTGATTAATATTTAAGTTCACCTGGCTAAGTAAAAGGGTGTTTTTAATAGTGTCAATAGTTTGAAGATGAAATTAATAGTTCGTGTTGAGTATAGGGGGTATTTTCAATACTTCTCTCTATTATTTTTGATGAATGGATACTTAAATAAATTATATTTTCTCCGTTTTGATTTACATGATGTAATTTAACTAAATATGAAATTTAAGAAAGAGAGAAAGATTTTTTAAAAAACAGCGAAAGGACGGATTTATCCCCAAACTTTAATAAATGGTACGTATATCCCCTCCGTTCTACTTTCCGTCCACATAAGCCCCTGCCGTCCAATTATAGGTACACATATACCCCTCTCACTAACAGATCCCTAATTTCTTACACGTGTCTTAATCCTATTGAACTACCCGTTTGACCCTTTTTTTAACCCATAACCCAACTATTCGCCCCATAACCCAATACCCACCCAATTTCCTCTAAAAGGAATCCTAATTAAAACACCCAAGTGTCCCTTTTCCCTTTCTAGAATCATACATCTGCAGATGATCCTACTACATACGTTGCGGCATTTGATAGAACAATGGCCCATTACATGGTAAATCTCTGTTAACTTGTTTAACTTTATATGTGGTTTAGCCTGAAACTTAACACCCACTGTGGATGTGATGTGATCCAGCCTGTTCCAGCAAAGCTTGTTTTGCAAAAAAAAGATAGTTGGAGAGGAAAAATCAAATAATGAAGTCGAACATTTCCCAGATGCTTCGAGAGTTACAGTAAGGAAGAGACCAACAGTAACTGCCATTGAAAAAGAAGGGGTAATGAAGCCAAGCCTGCCTCTTGCTTCATTTTTTTGTTTCCTGCATGCCTTTATTTTTGCAACTAAACTGATTATGACATTGTTGGAATCTTTTAGGGGGTTATACAACAGCTTTGAAGGGGTAGTGGTTGAAGTCGGAGGAGAACAAAATCAATCATGAAGACGTTGTTGGCAAACAACCGAACAGTATGCATGATTGATTCCTTCACAGTTATTTATGTTGATCAGATAATTTTCAGCAAGAAAATAGAAAAAGAGAAAGGGTAGGTACATGAGAGAAGTTGCATAAATAAACAATGCATTGTACCATATAAGCATTTTGCTCTTTGGAAAGACCGAACTTTCAAGTAGTTTGCATATGCAAATGATTGTTTGGGCTTAATTTGCATATGTATGATTCCAGAAAAGGAAAAGAGACGGATTTTGGTGTGTTAATTTGGGTGTTTTAATTAGGATTCCTTTTAGAGGAAATTGGGTGGGTATTGCGTTATGGGGCGGATAGTTGGGTTATGGGTTAAAAAAAAGGGTCAAACGGGTAGTTCAATAGGGTTAAAACACGTGTAAGAAATTAGGGGTCCGTTAGTGAGAGGGGTATATGTGTACTTATAATTGGACGGTAGGGACTTATGTAGACGGAAAGTACAGTGGAGGGCATATACGTACCATTTATTAAAGTTTGGGGGTAAATCCGTCCCTTCGCCGTTTAAAGAGAACTTGTGATATAACATAAGTAATATATATTTGTGTGACTATGCATGAGACTTACGCTCAGCAGATCAATGAGACTGGCGTCCTGTGTTTTAGGACTTACGCCTCTCATATTACAATACCTAAAACATCTCGCCTCACGCTCTACATTTTAAAATATTGTTGCATTGGGCTTTACTATTGTAACACAATTTTTTAAAGGGTAAAATTTATAAATGCACACATGTGGATAAATATATAGATTAGGGTATAATTACGTGCCTTTATTTTAGTTTTTGAAATAACTTTTCATATTATAATTATTTTGCCATATACATGTATGTGGCACAATGAAATACGTGTATCTCAGATACATACAGGTCAAATTAGGTGTTATTTATTTTATATATACTATATCCAAGTGTGTTTGCATATATCATGAAATACATTGTTTCTCTCACTTGACTCTCTCTCCTCTCTCGCTCGCGTCTCTCCCTATAATTTTATATTTTAGAATATATTTCATATCAATAATACATATGTCTAGTATCTTTGATACATATAATTGACTTGATATCCGAAGAAGTGGTATATCTAACTTAAAATTTGATACGAAATTATTAGTTAATCAAACTATAAAGTGAATTGGTACTTATAGTAGGAATTCGTGTGAGCAATTTTTCACCACTAGAAAACATCTTTTAATATGTAATTGGAAACAATTAAAAATTTCTTTATAAAGTTATGGTCTAGTTGTTCTTTTTCCATTATAAGTTATTGTCCAATATGCCTTGTCAAGTGAAAAAAAAAAATAGAGTATGAAAGAATGTGGTGGGCGGTGATTGATAGTTGAGTTTGAGAAGTCAGTAGGCATTTAGTCAAAAGCCCAAATGGGAACACACAATTGAAAAAATAAAATAAAATAAACAAAAGTGGTACTAATAAAAGTGGTACTGGTCAAAGCAATACCACTTACGGGTCATTTGTTGTGAAATATAATACTAAATAGTTATGAGATTAAATTATAATATCAGTTAATTTGTTGTTTGGTTGGTAAGTTCAAGATAACTTATTTCGAAATTAATAATTAATATCGGAATAAGTTATCATTTTTCTTGGGTGGTATAATAATCTCGAAATAAAATAAGTAAAAAGTGGTACTGGTCAAAGCAATACCACTTAGTGGTCATTTGTTGTGAAATATAATACTAAATAGTTATGAGATTAAATTATAATACCGGTTAATTTGTTGTTTGGTTGGTAAGTTCGAGATAACTTATTTCGAAATTAATAATTAGTATCAGAATAAGTTATCATTTTCCTTGGGTGGTATAGTAATCTCGAAATAAAATAAGTAAATGATAAAAATATCTCTTTCAACCCTTTTTATACATCACTTTTTACATTCATGAAGGGCATTTTTGTAAAAGAATAAATTGTTCTGAAAATTTATTATTTTGAATACAACAAACCAAACATTCAATAAAAAATAATTTTATCATAACTTATCCGTCATAATTAATTCCATCATAATTTATCTCATCATAATTTGGAGTACGTTGAAAAATTTGAAAAATTAGGCATATGTCAATATTTGTTTTTCAACGCCCAACATACATATATTTTTTTCTCTATCACGTATTTAATTTTTTTAAAAAAAAAATTATATGTCAAAGAGATTGAAAATCGACTCCTTTCAATTGAACAATTTTAGAAAAGTATCAAGTGTCTATGAACTAAAAAATCATATGTTGAAATGATCAATTTATAAATTTTTAATATTAATCAAATACTAAAAAATATTTATAATTTAATTTGACAAATTTATAAGTGTAATCGAAATCATTTGAAATTTCGACTTTCAAATAATATTAAAGTGAGTGCCACTTGGCTGGAAAAAAACAAATGTGAGTGCCACCCAATAAGGTAGTCCGCACGTATTACGGCGTTATATAGAAAAAACTTATTATACGTGAGTGTTGTTTAATGTTAACTCTTCATACCAACGATTGTTGGAGTGGAGTGACAAACAGGGGTGTATCCAGAGCGGGGTCGTGGGTTCACGTGAACCCATGCTTCCCTCTCTAGATCATATATAAGTAATGTTATATTTTTTATAAAATATTTAAGTATAGATGTGTGAACTCACATTTAAAGTATCATATAATAATATAATGATGATTGAGTGCACCCCTCTAAGTGAGGATAGAAATTTAAATTTTATATCTATCTTGTTTTTTACTAACACATCTCTAAGTGGTTATTGGTTACACTTTTGGCGTTTCAACTAATTATTCTTTTGTTTTTTCCTTTAATCTTTCAAAATTTTCAAGTGTGTTATATTAAAAATCATAAAAAAAAATTAGCACTGTAAAAATTTTATATAATTAAATGAAATGTGTATATTAAAATTTAAAACTAGTAGCATTATATGTTTTGGACCTATAATTTTTAAAATTTAATGGTTCATACTAAAAACCTAAAAGTCAAACCAGTTATATTTAAGATACATTTTTTGGAAATTGTGCACCCATCTTGCAAAAATCCTGAATACACCTTTGATGATAAAAACTTTTTATTTTTAATTAGAGGCTTTGATTCGAGTTTCCTTAGTTATGGAGTTGTTTTTGTACTTAAGGAGTGTTTTATCCCAATGTGGAATTTCTCGACATGAATTTAAATTTAACCAGACTTTAATATACGTTCGAAACTGCAGATAAGAAATTAAAAAAGAAAAACTCTTCACTTTTTTTTAAAAATTTATGTGATATTATTTAATTAAATATAATATTCTTGGTTATAATTTATAAGCTTTGTCACTAAGAATAATTTTTTAAAGAAAATATTACATATATATATATATATATATATATATATATATATATATATATATATATATATATATGTATTAAAACGAGAATAATACCTGTTCCCTAATCTTATTGATCTCTGAATATGTGGTGTTATGCATGCAAGACATCTTTCTCCGTCTCAAGAAATATT
Organism: Solanum bulbocastanum; assembly: GCA_037074985.1. Lineage (NCBI taxonomy): Eukaryota > Viridiplantae > Streptophyta > Magnoliopsida > Solanales > Solanaceae > Solanum > Solanum bulbocastanum. The sequence goes on along the minus strand of CM073606.1, from coordinate 42,534,813 downwards.
TCACTCTTGGCTTTAATTATTTATTTTTTAAGTTATTTTTCAAGACTTAATATTAAATATTAATTAATAAAAAAAATAATAAAATAGACATAGTAATTATTATTTTCTTTATAGATGTGCCAAAATTCAAATATAACAAATAAAAATAAATATAATCACGAGTACAAATGTAACACTACAAAAGAGTAAAGTCTGCTTTTGTTTTTCCTTTTCTAGAATACAAATCTAACAAGAGCCTTTTAATTAATTCATTACCTCATCAATTAATACTTTGGTGATTCCAAAAATGATTGTGAAACTATTTATTTATTTGATCTACCTGACTTTTTGATTATTTGATACCTTGTTTCCTTAGGTAGAATGTAAGTAATCTGGTGTAACTAATTAGAACAGCAAACATGACAGAAATTCTCAACAAATAGCTACAAAAAAAAGAAAATAACATGACTTGAGTATTAAAAATATACAATTTTTCATCTGAAATAAAAAAAAAATTGATCGACTTAAATAATATGACAATTTAAATTTATGTATTATAAGATGTGTATAGTTTTGCCTTCGAATTTTTTTAAAAAAAGCATGTATCCTTGACTTTAACATGAGCTTATTGATGATCGCAAATTTAACAAGCATGAGTTGTGGTGTCATGATGTGCTGTTTCACCCTTATCTAGAGATCTTGGACTCGAGCCTTGAATATGGAGAAAATCATGTTGGAAGTGTCACCCCTGAATGGGTTGTGCAGTGTGCAATCAAGATTAGTCAGGACTTCAATGTAAACACCAAACACTAGGTGGGAAACCAAAAAAAATAAAATAAAATAAAGCAATTTAAGCATAACTAAATTTATAAGAAAAAACCAAAAAAAAACATCATTAATCTAATTTTTTTAAAAACGTCATTAACTGATTTAATGGAGGTTGAACTCATTTATATGCCGTTGTTTGGATTTTGAGAGTTAAAAGTAAAAATGAAAATGCGACTATTTTTGGTATATGTCCTTTAAAATATTTTAAATTAAAAATTAAAAATATAAATTTATTTCAAAAAATATAAATTATTTTACTGGGCCGTTCTATGCACGGGTTTTCACATCTAGTCTCTAATATATGTAGTACATCAATGTATATCACTCAAAAAATTTGGTTTTAGTTTGGCAAATGGAAGAAAAATTGTTTTACATTTCTGTATTTATTCGTGTATATATCCATGTATATATATAATACCGTATACCCCCCCCCCCCCCCAACTCCTGATATCTCCATTTATCTCCTATATATCATGAAAATATGTGTATATTCAAGAAAATCTGAGTGTGATATACATGATATACACATGTTCTAGAATTTTAACTCCTTATTAATTAAATCACCCCAATTTATGTCAAAATTTTATATAATATTGTTTAGGTGTTTCAAATGAATTCAACCACATCCACTCAAGTTAAACTACAAAAAAAAAATCAGATCAAAGTACTATGGTGATTTCAAAATTAGGATTTTAATGAGATATTTACATTGATAAAGTCCATATTTTGATTTAAACCCTTGCTCCAGCCATTTGGAGTTATAAATAATTTACCTAATTACATTCATTTCTTGTTTCACCTTTTACAAAAAAAAAATATTTGGTAATTTGTGGCTAATTTTGGAATTATAACTGATAAGCCTAATTTTTGGCTAAAATCTCCTTGATGGTTGTTCGTAGTAGCATATATACATGATAATTTCCTCTTCTTTTTTTCCCAAAACAATTACTTCTATAAATGCAAGTGAAGTTTGTTTGTGAAATCTTGTTTATAAAACTTGAAGTTTTAATGAATGAATTATTTGAAGTTGAGATTGTAACTAGAAATTTGTTGCACTGGAGTCTTTGGGCTGGCCACCTTTTCATAAAAAGTTTTACAATATATTTTTTAGGGCTTCTTACGTAAATGTATCATCAACCAAAAACAATATCTAGCTAAATAGCCGCATGCATATGTAATGTATTTATATTATATAAATAATATATAACCGTGAATATATAATATATAACTAATGTACCAGAGATGTATTTACATACATACATACATACATACATATATATATATATATATATATGTTGCAACAAGTCATCTTCTTCAATGAGTTGAATATATATTTTCAATTCCAACTAGGTCATACCTCCTCTAAACAGTAAATGGTCTCAAAATTTTTATATGAACTCCTATCAATGTCAAGTTTTTTTGAATATATTACTCACTCGAAACGAATCACGTTTGTGGAAGATTGAAATTTTAAAATTTGAATTGTGAAGCTCTTTAATGGCGGATTTCAATGGACTTCAGTTCAAACCTTCCTTTGAACAACCAAAAGTTTAGATATGAACTACTCCTGATATTTCGATTCTTTTTATATATTATTCGCTCAAAATAATTCATATTTGTGACAGGTCAAATTTTAAAATTTGAACTTCAAACCTCTTCAACGGAGGACAAGTAGAAAACTAAGGAGGAAGTAAGGTTAGATTGGCTACATCTAGCATTCTTCAAGTTTTGTCCATAATATTTGGCCCATTTAAAACTCATGGGCCCTGTCCAAGGCCCAATATAGCCAAAAACCAACTATTCCATCAACTATTAAAAAAAAAAAAGACATTTTTTTAACTCATTATCTAGATATTAGATATACTTTACTATCATACATATATATTATTGGTGTTTATATTTTTAAAATATTACGTATTTTATCACTAATTAAAGGTTTCATACCATATATTGAGAAAGATTTACCTAAATGCATGTATTTTTGCTACAAGATACACTAAAGTAGGGAGAAAGGCGAGTAAGATAGGGAGGGAGGCGGCGAGATTTGTTATGTATCACAGATACATGCAAATCACCCTAGATACATGTATCTGCATATATCTGGTGTCATTCTCATGTATCTAGGATAGCAGATACATAGGATAGTAGCAAGAAAGAAGGGGGGAAGGCAAGCGAAAATCTGTTATGTATCTCAAATACATTTGAATACAATATATCTATCTTTACATCCCTACTCTATTCAAATAGGGCGAAACGTCGCGTGACTCGAAAAATGATCAATTAATTCAATGTTAAAAGAATTTAAAGAATAAACAAATTTTAAAGGAGTCGCCACCTAATTTTAGGAAAAACTAGGAAACCAATTACGTTTTCTACGAAACCATTAGATTCTAGGTAAGGGGTTCAAGTTATTTCGAAGGGAAGGTGTTAGGCATCCTTTGAAATCCACAATTGTGGGTCCCGACTGAATTCATTTTTTCATATTGAGGAGGAGAATAAAATAAATATATACATATAATAAACATGCAATATACACAAATAGTAAAACGGCAAAGGGACGGATTTATCCCCGAACTTTAATAAATGGTACGTATATACCCTCCATTATACTTTTCGTCCACATAAACCCCTGCCGTCCAATTATAGGTACACATATACCCCTCTCACTAACGGACCCCTAATTTTTTACACGTGTCTTAATCTTATTAAACTACCCATTTGACCCTTTTTTTTAACCCATAACCCAACTGTCCGCCCCATAACATTCAATCCACAATTAGCCCACACAACATTCAAAAACGGAATCAATTGATCTTCGTTTAACGTCACTCAAACGTGGAAACTGACCCCCCCTCTCCCCCCGATAATATGGCCCATGAGCAATAAAGAACTTCCCTAAAGTATCTCCTTTTACATGATCAATAACCTAAGTTAAGGTGTAAAGCAGTGTCTTTCGAGATCCAGAAGACCAATATTTCAAAAATTGAGATACACTATTCTCGGTAAACGTAATAGGATCAAGAAGAACAAATCCAGATTCTACAAAAGCATCATGAACAGCAACCACCAAAAGCTTATGGTCACGGCTACCATCGTCATCGTTTAGCTCCTCTGTAAACACTTTCCTTAAAAACCCAAGTACAGAAAACGCTTCCATAAAATTCACATCACTGTAATCTCCATTATCATCTACCTCCATAAACTCCTCCATTTCTTCTCCCCCAGGTATAGAATTTTGAGTTTCGTCTCGTAGGGTTCTGATTGGTCGATTTGGGTATCCATTTCATTCACTATTTCAGATTCTTGAACAATTTGGGTGTCCAATTTTTTCACTATTTCAGATTCTTTGACGATTTGGGTGTCCGATTTTTTCAAATTGGGGATATGGGTTTCGGTTGAAATTGAAAACCCAATTGGATTTTGAGTGAAGAAGATGAGATCACCTGAGGTAATTCTAATCGATTGAAGCATATCTTTTTCAGAAGATTGAAGTTTGTCCTTTCGATTGAGAGAAATATGAATGAAATTTGGTGTTAATGACTATGGTAATGCTTGAGAGAGATTCAATTTTTGAGTTCTTGAAGAGTGCAGGATGAAGATTGTACATCGATTTTTATGGTTTCTTTGGTTTCGAAGCATCTGATTCTGAGTTTCATAGTGGCTATGGCATCGATTTTTATGGTTTCTTTGTGTGGGCTAATTGTGGATTGAATGTTATGGGGCAGATAGTTGGGTTATGGGTTAAAAAAAAGGGTCAAACGGGTAGTTAAATAGGATTAAGATACGTGTAAGAAATTAGGGATTCGTTAGTGAGAGGGGTCTATGTGTACCTATAATTGGACGGCAGGAGTTTATGTGGATGAAAAGTATAACGGAGGGTATATACGTACCATTTATTAAAGTTCGGGGGTAAATATGTCCCTTTTTCGATAATAAAATAAAGACAATAATATAAGACACGACCTAAAATTTGCCTAATATTGATATATACAAAATAATGAATAAATAATATAATTTGAACTTCGTTCGAATAGCTCCAATGAGAAGTAACTCCGTGTACCGGAGTTGGAGCCACGTCGGTGGTTGCTGGTTGTTGCTATTGTTGGAAACGACTGATGCTTTGAGCTTCGCCAGAGTTGTTTGGTGGAGATGTTGGATTGAAGCTGCCAGTTTGCAGCAAAATATGGCCCAGTTCCTCGAGCTTCGAGCTCGCTGGTGTGTTGGGTTTGGTTTTTGTCACTTTGCTATTCTTCGGTGGGTGAAGCTGTTGAACTCAACGTTCGTCATTAATGGCTGAACTCGACCAAGGGGAAAAGGAATGGAGTGGTGATGGGTGATGGTGAGCTCGTTGGCTATTTTTGGGTCGGAGAAGAAAGGGAAAATGGGGTTTGTTTGGTGGTCGGATAAATGGAGAGAAATAGGGGTCGTTTGGGTTTGATTTTGAGGTTGCTTGTGAGCTGTTGTTCTGGTTGTGTGAGCTGTTGGTGGAGCTTCAGCGGATGCTGTTTGAGAGCTGATAGTGGCAGCAATGACGTTGGTTCTCCGGTTGGGTTTTGCTGGAGAAAAAGAGTGAATGGATTTTGGGTTGTGGTGGCTAAAGGAGAAAAAAAAATGGGAGAGGAAAAAATTAGGGTTTTTCTATATGGAAAATGTTTCCCCTTCTAAAAATAATTCCCCACTTCTTCATTTTTTGACCTAATAAAGCTTAAATAGAGAATTGTTATACAATGGGCTCAAGTCATGGGCTCGAGATTGTGGCCCAAAATCATTGGTTAATCTGTGTATGTAAATCTTATTTATAGTTAATTAAATTTCTAGATTGTGTAAAATATTAAAGTAAATATTAACAAATGTAACGACTAAAATGAATATTAAAAAAATGGTAATCAACGTAACCAATAACATGTAAAAAATATAATTTAACAAAAAACAATTATTTAATCAAAATGAACAAATATTTGAACGTATTCAATCGATTATGATGAAAAATAATGTAACTAAAATTAATTGATAAAAAATTCTGAAATTTTGAAAAATAAACATAAATATTGATAAACTTGTTTAAAATTATATAAAAAAAAATGTATTTTAAACTATTGAATTAATAAAACTTAAAAGTTACGAAATTTTGAAAATGTTAGGCCAAAATTGGGTGTCAACAATCTAGACCAAATTACATTTAATTTTTGACCTCATTTATCTCGAGATACACTGAACGTATATGAATGCACCAAAATCTAGTAAGATTCATAATATTACAAATTAAAATATATATTAGGGATTTAGGTAAGTTATCCATTTTACATTTATCCTTTTAAGTAACTTGGCCTAGAATTTAAATAACCAAAAAATCATCAATTTTGATAAACTAAAGTAAGTGATGAGTCATGAACACCATTTAGTTAATTTCTTTTATCACTTTAGAAGAATCTTGAAACTCCAGGCATCAAGCCAAAAGAAAGGCCAAAAATTTGATGAATTGAATCTTAGTGATTTTATCAAAGGGCATGTCCTTGTTGACATAATAATATATTTATTTGAAGCATAATATATTATAATTCTTAGATCAATGTCTTCCTCTGCTTTACCAGATTCTAGAAATAAAAATATGGAGTTATGAACCAAAAAGGCTTAATATTATTCTCTTCGTTTCGGTTTATGATACATAACTTGTTTTTCAATTAATTTTTTAAAAATGACATTTTTTTTCGAAAATCTAAGATAATCCGCAGCCGTTACAATATTACCTTTGTTTTAATTCATATGACATATTCTATCTATTTTAATTCGTTATAAAAAAAATGACACACTTTTAAATTGGAAAACAATTAATTAACTTTACACGTTCAAGAAGTTCTTATAATCATATAAATATTTGACAATCTAAGATTATAAGTTGCAAAAATTTTATTATCACAAAAAAACTATGACATATTTAATATCACAGATTTCAAAAATCTTCTTTCTTTTTAAAACTCCGTATAAATTTAAATTATACGACATAAATTAAAACACGAGGAGAATCTATTTTGTGCCCAAGTTGTGGTATGCTCCTTTTCATGAAAAGCAAAAGCTAGTGGTAGAAATTAAAGGCACCTAATTCTTCTTGCTGTAGCAAGTAAATTTGTAGTAATATTCCATAATTCTTTGTGCAACAAATGTAGATGGATGTATATATTTAGAGAAAGATGATTGATATATGTGTTGCTCATATTGTTTAACATTATTGGATAATGGATAAAAGCTTTATGCTCTATTATGCTTGAATTTCCTCCAAAAATGGTGCTGTCCACGTCCTTTTTTTCCTTCTTCCTTAGAGAGGAGAGGAATGATATTCTCTACAATTTTATACCATCATATTCTCCAAATGAAATGACAGAAAGTTTATTTTATTATATTATATTATAATATAATATGAATGTGAAGTATTGTATATTCCGCCAGTAGTCTATTATAGTCAGAGGTGAAACAAGAATTTTAACTTTATAGATTTTGAATTTTATAACAATAATTTCTTTTTAAGTGTTAATAACCAAGTTTCAATTAGTATTCAGACTTCTAACTCAATCCCTAATTACGACCGTACATTCTCAACTTCATATTATTTGATATTTTCGTCTTTAGCACACTCCTTAAAGAACTATTTACATTGAAATTAAGAATGATTTTATTTGAATTACCTTTAATTAAATGACATATTTCTAAGTTGACATTGAGGTGCATATCTAGTGTAAAAGGAATATAGCATAATAAAATGTCTTTGAAGAACTAGTGAGAATACTGAATACCTACAGCAAAACCTCTATAAATGCATATGTTTGGGATTGAAAAAAAATATTCATTGATCGAAATTATTAATTTATCGATAAATGCATAAAATATTTATTTATCGATAAATAAATATTTATTATTTTAGAGAGTATTTTGCAGTATGTGCCATAAGAAAGAAAAAAAAATATTTGAATTAAGAATTTCAAAAGTTTAAATCTAGGAAACTAAAAAGTGTAGTCTTTGCATATTTATTATTTAAATCTAGGAAAGCTAAACGAATTTAGTGAAGTTTAATGTTTCTAATTGTATTCATATATATAGAATATGAAGAGATTTTATGTTAACTATAAAATGGAAAAAGCTAGATGTTTAAAAATCATAATCCAAGTATAATGTCTTCTCATCATTTGAAAAGCGTACAAAAATCATCTTTAACCAATAAAATAAGAAACGCAATATGTGAACATAAGACCATCTCCAACCCACCTCTATTTTACTCTCCATTCTCTATAATTGGAGAGTAAAATAGAGAATGGGCACTCCAAATCACTCTCTATTCTTCAAATTTAGAGAGTTGAATAGTAGTTCTCCAAATTTGGAGAACTACTATTCACACTCTCTATTTCACTTTTTCATTATTTTATTATTATTTCTATTACTTTCTAATTAACATATTATTTTACATATAATTCCATTAATTAAATATCTAATATTCATAATTCTTTTTTAAATGTAATATAATATTTTTTAAAATATTATTTAATATATACTATTTTACTTTCAAATTAATAGTATTTTAATTTTTTTTCTAATTTTCGTGAATAGTAAAATTTTATTTTATTATTAATTTTCATTATAAAGAATACGCAAAATTAAAATGGCAAGATGAAAAAATTTAATTTAAAAATACAATACATGATATGATAATTTAAATACAAGATAACTATACAATACATAACATAATAATTTAAATACAAGATAACAATACAATAGAATACATAACATAATAATTTAAATACAAGATAACATACAATACATAACATAATAATTAATTGATCACAACAATAATTTAGAAATCCGGTAGGTCATTTTCAGATAAAGCACTATTCGAAAAAAAATTAGGATATGATTCTGAGAATTGTTGCGATTGTGGTTGTGATTGCGGTTGTGACTGTGGTTGTGATTGTCGATTTCTTTTTTCAAGTATTCGTTGTTGTTCTCGTTGCAGGTATTCACGAACATTTGGATCACTAATAGTTTCTAAATTTTTCATTAAAATTTTAGTTTCGTCTCTAAATTCCTTGGCTTTGATATATCTATCTAGCCTTTTGCCGTCCTGTTGTTTGGATGTAGCAGACTCTGATAACATCTTCCCAAGTCGATTATTTTCGGTTTCGAAAAGTTTCATAGCTGACGAAAGACCTTCATCTTTTGATCTCTTTAATTTTGATTTCTTCACCCCAATAGGCCGTTCAGATGAAGTATGATCTGAAAAATTCTCATTTAAATTAAGTGAAAAAGATGATAAGTTAGGAGATGATACTATAGGTGATGTAGGACTAGGAGCCTCGGACTCCGATGATTGCAAAGTAGAGCCTTGTCCTCGAACTTTTTTCTTTCCGGTGTCGATATCCTTAAACTTTTCAAAATCTTTCATTAGATTCCATACATGATCAAACTTAAAACCTTTTTTATAAGTTGGTTCTTGCATAAGTAGTATTTTTGCTTGATTAATCTGCAAAAATATGAATCAAAATTGTGTAAGTATATATATAAAAATACATTATAAGTAGTTAGAAAATAGTCACTTACAATATCTATATCTGAAGCACCACTGGGATGCAAATTTTCTATTTGTCTAATACATGTACTTAATTTTCTTACTGCCTTCTCAATTAAGGCTATTCGACATTGCAATGATTTCTTATTGCGATATATCCATGATTCTTCCTTTAAATTATTATAGCTTTGTTCAATTCGAACCCAAAACTGATCATAGGATTGACATATGCCGGTGATCGGGTCTTGAGATATGTCTACATAGATTTGACATAATAATTTATCCTCATTGAGAGAGTATCCAGAAGATCGAGACATTTTTTTTAGTTGTTTTATGGAAATGTGAGTATACTATTGCCTTTGTGACTAGAATAGACTTCTACATATATTATATATATAGAACGTAAGTTTTGCTTTTTACCATGAAATGGATTTCACTATATTTTTAACCATTGGATGAGATTTTCATCCTTATCTCAATTTTTTTTTTAGATAAGTAAAAATTATCTATAAATATTAATAGGATAGTGTAATCTTCATTTTCACTATGGGATGGATTTCACTATATTTTTAACCATTGGATGAGATTTTCATCCTTATCTCAATTTTTTTTTTAGATAAGTAAAAATTATCTATAAATATTAATAGGATAGTGTAATCTTCATTTTCACCATGGGATGGATTTCACTATATTTTTAACCATTGGATGAGATTTTCATCCTTATCTCAATTTTTTTTTTAGATAAGTAAAAATTATCTATAAATATTAATAGGATAGTGTAATCTTCATTTTCACCATGGGATGGATTTCACTATATTTTTAACCATTGGATGAGATTTTCATCCCTATCTCAATTTTTTTTTTAGATAAGTAAAAATTATCTATAAATATTAATAGGATAGTGTAATCTTCATTTTCACCATGGGATGGATTTCACTATATTTTTAACCATAGGATGAGATTTTCATCCTTATCTCAAAAAATTACTTCTAGATAAAATAAAATTACATGTAGATAAATAGGATAGAATGTAATTTTGATTTTTACTATTGGATGAATTTCACCATATTTTTAACCGTAGGATGAGATTCTCAGAGCTATCTCAAAGTTATTTTAGATAAATAAAATTATATGTAGATATTAATCGAGTAAAACTTATCCGCACATAATGTATACAACAATCTAATACATGCATCTCATGTGTTTGAATTAATAATTCATTTTACGCAATTTTAATTAATTAAGACGTGTTTTACTTTATTACGTAACAATAAAAATTGTATTCGTTTAATGTATACACCGTGTGGATAAGATTTTACCGTATTAAGATAGAATGTAATCTTCATATTCACCATTAGATGGATTTCATCTTATTATAAACGGTTGGATGAGATTCTCATCAGTGCATTTAATATTTTTTAGATAAAACATTACATATTATATAATGAACACCATTAGCCACTTGAAGTCTGCACATTCATTTCATTTCAAAACATATTAAAGTAATTTGGTTTGTCATTTGAAAATGAATTTCAATCTTGGAGATTGTTCTAATAATAATGATGAAGATTTTTCTTCTTCGTCATCATCTTCGTTAGATTTGGATTTTTTTCCTAGTACAGAACACCATGATAATTTAATAAATCAGCTACGTATGAACAACTACATGTTCCAACAAGTTCTACAAAACCATACTAATGAAGTTTTCATAGGTGGCTCCATTCCAGGTCATGTGGTAATCAATCGTGATCGTGAGGCGGCTGATGATAATTTATTTCGTGATTATTTTTCAGCCACACCACGCTTTAATGATGCAATATTTCGCCGTCGTTATCGAATGTCCCGCAATTTGTTTCTTCGTATCGTTGATGCAATTAAAGATCACGACATGTACTTCGAACAACGCATTGATGCACTAGGTAGATTTGGATTATCTACTTTGCAAAAAATTACCGCTGTGTTTAGAATGTTGGCATACGGTTTGCCAACGGATGCCACTGACGAATATGTGAAAATTGGAGAGTCAACTACGATTGAAAGCATGAAGAGATTTTGTCGAGCTATTGTAGAGGTTTTTGGTGAGCAATATTTGAGATCACCAACACCTAACGATGTTGCGAGGCTTCTACACATTGGTGAGCAGCGTGGTTTCCCAAGAATGTTAGGTAGTCTAGATTGCATGCACTGGAAATGGAAAAATTGTCCAACGGCATGGGCTGGGCAATACACAGGTCGTAATGGATCATCAACGATTATTCTTGAAGCTGTTGCTGATTATGACCTTTGGATATGGCATGCTTATTTTGGTTTGCCTGGCACCAATAACGATATTAATGTTTTAGAGTCATCACATTTATTTTCCAATCTTGCTAGCGGTATTGCGCCTCCCGCCCATTATGTTATTCAAGGAAAAGAATACGATATGGGTTATTATTTAGCTGATGGTATATATCCTAAATGGTCTACAATAGTTCAAACTATTCGTGATCCTCATTCCCAACAAAAGAAATATTTCGCGATGAAACAAGAATCGTGCCGAAAAGATGTTGAACGTGCATTCAGAGTTTTGCAATCACGTTTTGCAATTATTGCAGGACCGTCACGTTTTTGGAGAAAGGAAGTGCTACATGATATAATGACTACATGTATTATACTGCACAACATGATAATTGAGGATAAACGTGATCTCAATGCACCAATTCAAGATGCCGTAGAGGCTCCAACTCCAACTATAGAAATGGTGATAGATGAATATCTACGGTTTGAACAATTTTTAGCTAGACATAAAAAAATTAAGGACAAAAATGTTCATTTTGAACTCCGTAATGCATTAATAGAGCATTTATGGGAGCAACGTAATAATTTTGAAAATTGAGTGTTTATGTAATTGTATGTCACTTTTATTTGAATTTGTCCCCTAATTTATGTATTATATTATATTTTCTTGCAATTTATGTTATTTAAAAATTTAGAATAAAAAATAATTTTATATCACGTTAAAAATTATATAAAGTAATTATTTGGGAAAAAAGAAATAAAGGATTTATAGTATGAAATAAGAAAATAAGAATGAAATAGAAATAATAATATAATATTGAGGAGAGAGAAAAAGATTCCTTTTTAGAGAGTAAAATAGAGAATTGGGTTGGAGTTGGTTGTCTGAAAAAATAGAGAACTCTATATTTGGAGAGTAAAATAGAGGATTGGGTTGGAGATGCCCTAAGAAGAGAATCCAACTATTTGCCAAAAAGATTTGCAAGCATGGGTGAAACAAAAGTTTGATTTGACTAATTAAATATATATAAATTCTTGATGTATTCTAGTAATTATTACTTTATATTTTTTTTTGGGCTTTTAATACTTTATTTTTAATTATTATCTAATGCATTTAGCGTGAATATTACTTTAATATAACTGGCCCAAGTCGGAATCGGAGAAAAATATTCATTTAGTGAGATTATTACTTTATCGAATATTACTTTATCAAGGTTTTACTGTATTTAATAGACTGTTAGAATTTGTAATAGAGAAAGATTGATTTGGAACATATAAATAAGGATAAATTTGAAAAATAAAACTAAAATCTTTTTTATTAGGTAAAACATCACTTATCTTATATCAAAATAAAAATTTAAAAATATTGAATAATAATTTGGATGAAACAACATACTATTTTTTTTGTCTTAATTTATATGGTGTTGTACGATTGGTGTGTGTGTGTGTGTCTCTCTCTCTCTCTCTATATATATATATATATTATCTTTTGTAAAATAAGACTTTTAAATTTTATGCCCCCAAACAACAAAGTTATAATTATTTGTGTGTTTATAAATTATTTTATTAAATATTAAATAAGAATTTTAAATTTAGCTATTTTTAAATAAGAACGTATGATATTCTTTTCGAGACAAACTGAAAAGAAAAGTATGAATTATAAATTAAGATGGTGAGAGTAATAGCTATTACCATATTGACGTGTTTTGATAGATCAGCTGAATTTATTGATTAAGAATATGATAACTAACCAAAACACTAATACTATTTATGCGATTTAATATACTTATTTTACTTAGATTTAAATTTAAGTTAGAGCAACTTTTACAGATAGCAAACATAAAAATCATATTTATATGTTATAGCTATAGTTTGCATAATTGTACTCCATAGTAAATTTTATGTTTATTAATTGCTATGGAGCTTTTGATTTGTATAATTCGCTAAATACATCCAATTTTATACAAATTATTCAGTTTTGTATAAATTCATTTATACATTGTAATTTGTATAATAAGATTTATATTTGTATAATTATAAGTGTATAGAACGAAAATATATGTATTTGTATTTGTAGATACACTTTTCTCTCGTTTTATACAAACACAAACACATTTTATACATTTGAATACCGAATGGGTAATTGTATATCGAAAATGGTTAATTGTATACCGACCAGATGGTTAAAAAATGGGATGTTTGCTGCGAATTACAAATAAAATAAACTATGGCTATAACATTTAATTTGAATTAATAATTTATTATTTCATACAATTTTTTATTTAAGTTATAATACACTGATAGTGTGATAAACTTTTATATTACTAGGGTAATTTAATCTTTTATGGTAAATTATTTATTTCTAATTCAGAATTATCCAACTCATGATATAATATATTATTAAATAAAATTACTTGCAAATTGCAATTACGTTTGAAGTAACCTAATGATACAAATATTTTGTACATTATTATATAATATATTTTAGATCAACTTACATAAATGACTACATTTATAGGGTTATTGAAGTTTAATAGCTATAAGTATGTTATTTACTAAAAATGACTACATTTGATATGAATATCTAGTTGTATTTGTGTGTGTTTTTTTTTTTTTTAATTATACAGTGAGACAATTAGAATTATAGTGCATCAAATAAGGTAATTTATGGTATTGAATCCCTTTAATTATGTTCTAGAAATTCTAAACTTTCCATTATTGCATTAACAACTAATGATTACATAGTCAATGTGTATACTCTTGGATTCCAATTAGTTTTAAGAAAAATTGGATACATCGTACACAAGTTTTCATTGTCGCTATTGTTCTTGTTCAAGAGTAAAGGGATTTCACATAAATTGCTTTAGTTAAATTGACTTATTGTAATTGTGAATGAATCTTGTTTGTTTTGATTTCAAATACGCGAACTCCATGACAAGCATAATTGTATCCCTAAGATTGTTCAATACAATTGTGTTGATATATCAATATAATTAGACAATCTAGAAAAAAAATGACAATGAACTATACTATAATATGATTATCCAAATGTTTATGTATTTCACTCTATAAAAAATAGGTGCATTGTATACGTATACATTCAAATCTATGTAATGTATTTATATATCCAAATGCACTTGAATTTCTAATTAGACAATCTAAAAAAAAAAAAAAAAACAAGTATTTAAATGTTTATGAATTCCACTGTGTTCAACATTCAAATACAATTATATGCGTGTAATCAAGAGAAGAAAATGTATACATGTAATTGATTCCCTATTCAATGCATACACTCTTAGATTCTAATTAGTTTTTAAAAAATTGGATATATCATACAAAATTTTCATTGTCGCTATTGTACTTGTTCAAGCGTAAAGGTATTTCACATAAATTTGTTTAGTTAAATTGATTTATTGTAATTGTGAGTGAATCTTGTTTGTTTCGATTTCAAATACGCGAACTCCGTCACAAGCATAATTGTATCCCAAAGACTACTCATTACAATTGTGTTAATATATCAATACAATTGGACAATCTAGAAAAAAATGACAATGAA
Source organism: Solanum bulbocastanum (assembly GCA_037074985.1). Taxonomy (NCBI): domain Eukaryota; kingdom Viridiplantae; phylum Streptophyta; class Magnoliopsida; order Solanales; family Solanaceae; genus Solanum; species Solanum bulbocastanum. Next base: position 42,519,625 of record CM073606.1, on the reverse strand, counting down.
CTATACTACAATATAATTATCCAAATGTATATGTATTTCACTCTATAAAAAATAGATTTGATGTATATGTATACATTCAAATCTATGTAATATATTTATGTATCCAAATGCACTTGTATTTCCAAATCTATGTAATATATTTATGTATCCAAATGCACTTGTATTTTCAATTGGACAATTCATAAAAAATAAAATAACAAGTGTTCAAATGTGTGTGTATTTCACTCCGCTCAACATTCACATACAACTATATGTGTGTAATCAAGAGAAGGAAATGTATTCATGTATTACCTCATTTGTATCAAAGTGAATTTTAACATAATTAAATTGTATATTTGAATGCTGGTGAAAATAACTTCTTCAAACAAAACCCTATGAAAATTGAGTAAACATATAGATGTATACGAATATAAAATCATATAAACAAGAAAAAAAATGCAATTAAAAAATACCCAATGAAGATGAATCACAAAAATCGTTCATACAATCATGCAAAGGATCTTGAATTAGAAGGAAATTGGAGGAAAAATAATAAAAGGAGACATTGATACATGTATACCGAAAGGAAAAAATATTGAATAAGGTAAGCATAGGGAATAAAGCACCATAAAACGTGCATATGACATTTATTAGGTGTGTAGTAGTGATATATTTCCTATTTAATAATTATTTAAATACATATTATTTGTTTTAAAAAATCTGACAATTCATGTTTAATTAAGTTTGCTAATTAATATATAAGTATATCCATATAGCTTAAAAACAATAAATTATAGCTATATATATTAAATATAAATTGATGTTTGCTATATTGTGTAGTTTTTCCTATATTTTACTTGTTCAGGGCAGCCCTTCTAATTAATTAATTTATTGGTAATCATGATTCCATTGAATTTGGAAGGGTAAAATATCTCTCTTCTGACCCACCAACCAACACGATTGGACTAAGTTAGACTAATCAACTATTTGTACAAATTAATGCAAGTTTTTCAAATTTATTGCTAAATGATCTATGATCTTAGTTACACCAACTACTTGGTACTAAAATTATACTCCACTCTCTCTAATTATTTGTCCACTTTTAAATTGACACACCTATTAAGAAAATAATTAATGATATAGTGAGTTTACCATTTTACCCCTATTAATTATGAAGTGGATGAAAAGTTTTACATTTTTCAAAGTAATTAGTCATTTAATTGAGGGTATAATAGGTAAAAAAAAAATTTGTCCTTTCTTGATTTGTCAAAATGGACGTGTAATTAGGGACAACTATAAAAGGAAAAGTGGATAAGTAATTAGGGACAGAGAGAGTACAAAATTAACTATAACAAAAGTTAGGAGACGTAGATAGTGATCTAATCAGAAATTTCAAAAACATATTTACGCATTAAATAATTATTTTTTATGAATAGGTGCAAAATTTATAAATATCAAACTACATAATAATATTAGTAATTGATTTTATTTTTTTTTTATGAATGGACACACCAAATTTTAGCTTTACTGAGTTTATATTTGATTTATTATGAAGTAAACATGCAACCAAAAAAAAAAGTGAAGAAAATTCACCTAAAATGAAATCACTTTTAGGCATTTGGCGACGATAAAAATAGCAACGAGATATGTAAAACATAGAGCAAAATCAGAAGTTGGCTTGTCTTAGCCTTTTCACTTTCAATTTTGACAATATATTGGGAGATTTTAAGATTTGCTTACGAAAGTCGAAAATTTCGCGGGTATTTACACTAATTTTTGTTATCAACTCATTGATCTACACAACTCGCAAACAAATTAAATTACGATATTGTATTGAATTTTTTTCTCAAAGATTTCAATTCACAATAAACGAAGCAAGAAAACAATTTTCTTATAAATAACTTTTCTCCCTTGATTTAGTGTAAAAAACTCTCACACTTTCAACAAAAAGTCTAAAAATGAAGCAAATAAATTGAGTATTCGTATATTTACTTTGATTTGACGTTTCTAATATATATATATATATATATTCAACATAAAAATTCTCATTGAAATCTTTCTCTCTAATGAACTTTTGTTTTGGCTCTAATTTATAAGGAATATCCATTTTTATTAATTGAGAAAATGCCACATTTTTTTTTTGTGGTGTCTGATTGATTATACCAATATTATCACGAAGTTCAAAAGTGATTATTAATCTTTAATTTTACTTGAGGATCTAGCAAAGGTTCTCTTTACTCCTTTTCATTTAATTCCTTTCACAATGAAATTGGAGTTGTACTAATTGCCTTTTTGGTTCCATTAGAAGAATATTACTATTAGCTTTGTATAGGCTACTTTCCTCCCCCTTTTCCCATCATTTTCAAAAGCAAATTATTTTTAATACATTTTCTTAACTTCAATTTTAAATACTCCTTTTCAATTTCAACTTAAATATGATTCAAATGACTAGGAAATATTCCAATAACATTTATATGAAGCACTATAAGGGTAGGATAGGGTGGGGGTAAGGTTTCGGGGGTTGGGACATTGATTGGGTGGGAAGGAAATAATAAACTTAAAATGTCATTTATCGAACTTAGTTTACCTACTTCTATTAGCTATGGAAGTCATTTTTCTCATCTTTTAGAAAATTATTTTCCTGGAGAAAAAGCTTTCTAGAACATTGTGACCATCCAAACATGAGAGAAAAAGACGACCTCTATTGCATTAAGCTCCCACTATGCATGGAGTCAAGAGAAGGATTGGACTGCAAGGATCTATTTGTTACACTCCAAAAATTTATAAGTTAAAATCCGAAACATTCTTCGTATTTATATGGATCCGAACCGGGTGATTTCTAATTGTGCATAAGTGTTAATGTCAATTCTTTAGTGTGAGAAAAGCGTTGGAGATGACTTAAGGTCAAAAGAATCCTCTATCACAAAGTTTTGTTGAGTTGAAAGCTTCTTACCGATTGAATTTTGTTACAAGATTTTACTTCTGTCAACTTCAAGCTATTATAACGCTTAGAATATGAATAATTATGTGTCCCCCTACATATCAAAGTAAAAGGTATTTGAGTTTTCTTTCCAACGCCACTGACTACTCGTTAATCAGATTTCAGAGTAGAAAGTTATGACCATTTTATAAAAAGTTAGCGAAATGATTGATTTATTGAAAGCATGTGTGATCGTATTTTGAGAGATATATTGTCACGACCCAAAAACAGACGTTATGACACTTGTCTATTCCCACCAAGACAAGTCAGCCTCAACCTAATGAAGTGAAAGAAATGCGGAAAATAGTAAAAACAAGAACAAGATAAAACAGAAAATTTATTCTTCTATTAAAACCCCAAAATCTAGTTGTCACGTGTACAAACCACCAAATAAATAAAGTACAAAATTTAAGAAATAATTACAAGTCTTAGTCTTTGTTTCTCAAATAAAACAAAGCTTAAAGAAAAGAAAAAGAGGACCCGCCGAAGTGACAAGCAGCTACCTCATCAAATCCTTGACAAGCCTCGAAATCAGAAGAAGGAGAAAGAGAACACACAGGTCTGGGCTCGGAGTGTACACAAGTGTAGTAGCAAGGGGTGAGTACCAACAAAAAGGCACCTAGCAAGCAACCTAATAAACAAGGCATCTAGCTAGAAATCGAATACCCCGTATACTCTAACCGAACTTTCTCAAACTACAAACTACACAAAAATCAATCCAATCTAATAGTTCTACAATACACGGCTCACAAGGCCCAATATCCACAGTTCAACCTTTATAATTCAACAATCAAACAAATCAAATATGTCAATCTCAATGTCATGTAGTTCAGTTACACGCAACAAGTATATCAATCACAATAAGCAACCAAGTCAAGCATAAGCATCAATTGCATCAAGTCACAATAATCAATCTCTCGTTGGAACCATTTCCCATCGTCTTTATAACCATTTGCCGGAAATGATCTCGACATAGTAACATTCGTTGGAAAAGACCTCGGACTAATACCACTTGGCGGCAAAGACCTCGACATAGTAGAAATTGCTGGCAAATACCTTGGCATCATAATCATCACATGTCGCATCACGGTGTTCAACGATCAATGCACACAAGCAATATCACACCACATAGAAGAGACAACAATTCGCACAATTCAAGTCCACATTCATGCTTTCAAGAATTTCATCAATCAATCAATAAGACAATTTATCATCATGTTCATCACATAGTCCTTTTCATTTCAACCCCCCTTTTATTCATTTAAATACATCAAGTGGACAACTAACCCATTCACCTCATCCCCATTACTTCCAACATACAAACAACGAAGGAAACACACGAATTCTACTAGAATACAAGATTTAGGAGATCACTTGCCTTAAATCAATCAATAATCACTCCAATAGTTGTGTTTTCCCCTTCTGAATCACTTCCAAAGTCACACTATCTATAACAACCAAGTATTCACAATCACTCATTGGAAACAACAATTCCCACATCAATTATATAGAGAAATGGGTCAATCAACTCAAAATCTAATTTCAAAATTAAGGTTTGAATCCGAAATTTAATACTTGAAAAAATTATTTAAGGCATTAGAAACTCTTTAGGGAAAATCATTTCGAAAAAGGACTAAAAATAGTTCAAAATCTCCATTTTAGTTGAGAATTTGAGTTCTTGAAAAACCTCATCATTCACTAATCAAAATCTCATATTTTGATGTTAAAACCCAAACATAATCAAAGGGAAATGAATGTTTAAGATTATAAAAGCTTACCCAAGAGATTTAGCACAAGAAAACCTTTCCAAAATCGCCGCCAAGGGTTCCCAAGCTCAAAAATGGAAAAATGGGCTCAGCCCCAAAAAATGGCAAGCCAAAAACCCTCTCATGTGTCACAAAAGTGAATCCCGCTGAAAATTCGGCTCTTGCTTAAGCGAAGAGTCTCTCGCTTCTGCGAAGCTCGCTTAAGCGACCAGCCTTCACAAAAAGCGAGGCCTGCAGACACAATAGAACCAACTCTCAAATCATTGAAAGGACTCTCGGAATTCGTTAGGAACCTCATACACACAAATTACATATACAAATCAATTATACTTGACGTTTTGGACTCAATGAAACCGTCAAAACATGAATTTGAGGTCACCTTGACCCGACATCCGTGAAAACCGCAAGAAATTAACTCACGTTTAAAAAGGTCAAAACAAGCACGGGACCTCTCAAAAACTAACTAAGATCTCACTTAGACCTAAAATCATCCCCTGAATCCAAGAAACTCTCGTAATTCCGATCCGAGCATCCAAACCCCGAATGTTGACCAAAGTCAACCCAAAGGGTAATTTTTCACAAATTCACAACTTAGGACCTTAAATCCTCGAAAAGACTCGAAATTTGAGACCAACAACTCTCATTGCTCAGGTTCATATTTCGGGACTGATGGAATCGACGAAATTTCATTCCGACACTCGAAACTCCAAATGACCCTAAAAACTACTTTCTTAACAATATATGCCTTTCAAACTCAAAACTTGCCAAATTCTCAATTTTTAACTCAAAATTTAAAATCAACTTTTCAAATTCAATCATAAAAGACTCATGGTCGATATCAAGAAGGGCAAAACAGTAAATTTATGAAACTTTTCAAAAATGACCGACCGAATCATTACGTCGAAGTTTGAAGTTGATTAAGTCTTGGTTCTCGTTTGTAGTTGATTAAGTCTTAGTTCTCTAGAATATTTATATTTATAATTATAGCTTTGATTCCGGAACTAGGCTGAAACAACATCAGAACATTACTCTTTTGTTTAGTCACTATTGTTCTCTATAAGCTTATTTAATATAATAGCATGTTTACTTGCTTAATAACGAGCTAATTAACAAGTTAAATCAACCTATGTATTCTTGACTTTGTAACAAATTCAACTGTACCGATTTCCAGATAAACAAAGGTGTGATGGAGTAGAAAATTTCCTCCATTCTATTTAGAATCGAGCTCTGTCAATGAAAAAAATCTCTAGAATGCTTTCTCAACTTTGAATATGAATTAATCAGATCAGTGCATTGCGAATACCAAATGATTGCACAAATGAGTGTTAATCCAGTCAAATACCACGTTTGTGTTGATTTTTGAGGGGCGTTAATTAATTAATCTTTATCTTTTTAACACCAAATTAGTCTGCTTTTGTTAGGTGATTAATTAAGTTGACTACCTTAAATAATTTGGATTCCTCGATGGTAAGTATATGAGGAAAGTGATTAAATTAAACAACTCATTACGGAATCATGATGGATTTTGAGCATATAGATTAAGACTACGTACTACATGAAACCTTACATTCTGTTTGGATGGCGTTATTCCATATTATTTCATAATATATTGTATTCTACTATATATTGTATCGTATTGTTTTAATATTTTATGTTTCGATACTTTGAATTATTTATTATTACATAATGTCACATATCAACAATTGGAATAATAAACCTACAAGAAAAGTAGGATATGAGAGATGAACACAACATATTATAAAGGTTATACGTACTCGATACAATAGAAGTTATTTTCTATGAAAAATGTTTCGTAGGTAAGTTATATGAAAAATAACTTTTGTCATAAGTGAGATCCGATGGAAAGTCATTTTCCTCGTATCATACCAAACAAAAAAGTTCAAATTAAGTTAAATGCATGCATCACATGAAGCCTTTTTTTTTCTTGTATGATTTTGTTGTAGACAATAGTTATGGAAAAAGGAACAATACAAAGTTGTGGAAATCTAAAGGGAAAAACACCATACACTGCAGTTTTCCCTTTTCCACCTAACTACAATACTTAACTCCTTGGATACTTTCATTACTTCAAATGAAAAAACAAAAAGTTAATTAAAAAGAAATGAGTGTGTTTACTTTTCACCTAACTACTTTATTTTTTACACTTGAAGTCAAATTAATAGGCATTAAGGAGAGCCTTAACCTTTTAACTTCGATTGTATGGATTTTGACCCCAATTTAATTTGTCACTATCATAAAGTAATGTAATTTCTTCTTATCCTTATCCTTCTCATCCTTATCCACCAGCAGCGCTTTTGGTATGATAGGTAAATAATATATCTTGATCCATCGATAGCAGAGTCATTGAGGAAATTGAGTGAATGACGTTAAAGATCGTTTTAGAAATATCGTTTTACTAACATGAATACTCAAAGTAAGGTCAAAATCCAAATTAATAAGCGGTAGGGTGTACTTCCAGTCAACATGTTTGCTTCATCATAAGATGCACTTTGGTCATTTTATGTATTTTTTAAATTTTAATTTGTTTGCTTTATTTTTTTTAATTTAGAATTATGTAAGAAGCATTATAAATTATAATAATCAATAATTTTTAAATATTTAATGGATATAAAAAATTTGATTGACTCTTGAAATTTTATCAGTGCCACATAAATTGGGACAGATTAAGAGCAAGCAACATAGATTGTTTGAAATGACATAAAAAGTATTATAAATCACAATAATTAACAACTTAAATATTTAAAAGACATTAAAAATTGAAATGGTCCTCTAAATTCTATTAGTGTCACATAAACTAAGAAAGAGGAAGTAAAATATACTATTTGAAAATTACAAAGAAGGTATTATAGATTACAATAACTGGCAACTTAAAATATTTAAAAGACATATTTAAAATTTAGTTGACTCTCGATATTCTATAAGTGTCACATAAGTTGGGACGGAGAAAAACATATATTATTTGAAAATAACATAAAAAGTATTATATATCACAATAATTAACAACTTAAATTAAAAGTTTATAAAATATTTGATTGAATCTCAAAATTGTATTAGTGCTACATAAATCGAGATAACAATAGTATCATATATTATTTGAAACTTTTTAGCTAGAATGGTGGAATTGTCAATTTTTTAAAAAGTAAATAAAGAAATTATTTTGTTATACTAATCATCATTAAGACCTTGATATAGTTAATTAAATCTCAATCTTTAATGTTTAACTATGTCACGTGGCTTCCATCTAAATAAAAATAAATAAAAAATGGAGAAAATAAGTAATGGAAAGAAGTGGAAATCTTAGTAGCTCAGTTGGTTGACTATCTAAATTTTCACCTTATTGGTAAAGATTCGATTCTCCACATTATATTCTCCACCCCATTTACTTATAATACACTTTGTATATAAAGTCTTTATCTAGACATATAGAAGGGCTACATATACATTGAGTCCTTAAAATGTGACACGAATTATGCCGCAACATTTCCCCTCAATCAAGTGGGTGAAAAATGTGACACAAATTATGCTCATCAACAAAATATCACTAACATGACACTACATTAAATTAATTATACAACAAGTTAGTCGAAACATGTGAATTTATTATGCTTCCTTAGTTATGTTATTACTTTTATATTTTGAGTTTGGGTCCAGAAATTCATTTTCTACCAAAACAATAATTGTTTAAAGAAGTGTATATATCACAATTCACACATGCCACATTTCATATTTGGATATAGTTAAAACTGGAATTGAAACCATATGACATCGAGGCTTCTTATCACGAATCAACAAGAAATTTATACTATAAAATATAATTTTTCTATTCTATTTTCATCAAATCGGCTTACTGGGAAAATGCATGATTGGAAATAAATTTTCATTGAAATACTAGGAATAGTTATTAGACTTTTTTTTCTTTTTTTTTTCACCGATTCAATTAAAATATTCATGAAAATATTCCTGAACATTTTTCCGTGCAAAATTTCAATGGAAAATTAGTAATTTTTTCTTAGTGTAATGCTTTAATAATACAACTAAATGGATGCTTACTACACCAAATAGTTTGGTGTGTGTCTTGTGATAACCAATCTAATTAACTCTTATATCATTGAGTGAAAAAACAAAAAACAAATATATGATGTGACTTTGATATTATTTAAAGCAAGAATTAAGAGAACTTTATTCTAACAAACAATCTTTATTTATTAATACAAACAAAATTACAACCACCTTAAATGGGGACATAGTCACCGTCCATAATAAAGATCTCTCATACCTAACATAATTTGAAATTCAGTTCAACATACATTGTCACCTTATTAAATATTTATTGAACAATTTTGGAAGATAATAAAATGATGTTACATAGACTTATTACGATATATTATTGATTCAATCTTTATGTTTGGCGTGATACTCTAATTTCGAGGGAAAAGAATAACAGTGATTACATATAAATTTCCCTCGATAGATTGTGAAATGTGTTATAATCATCAATTAAATAAATCACGTTTAAAAATTAAATAAACTACTATTTATGAGGTATGTGACTTGCATTGAACAACGTAAGAGGACCAGAGCATGGTTAAGGGTCATGTATATTCACTTTTACTTGTTCATTATCTTAGAACAAGTTATTTTGTTTCGAAGAGGAAAAGAAAAATAAAATAAAATAAAAAGGTACGAAGAGGAGAAGAAACAAATGAGAAAAAGTAACATATAAAACTAATAGGAGTATTAAATAATTGAAAAACAAAATAAAGAAGAAAGGTCACGTTTTCAGCTATTTTTTAGCTTTCATGTGACCCAAAGAGAATAATATTACTGATTATTATATTGTCAATTAAATAAAATATAAATTTTATTCCAAATTTAATTTTAGATATCACATTTTATCCTATTAAACTTGCATTGGGAATAATTTTATTCCACATCTCATTTGAAGTAAATCAATACAAGAATTATAATTCAAAATTATAATCCCAAAAATAATTAATACGAGAAGCAAACCATCTTTATATTTTACTACATACAAAGAAAATAATATGAGAATAAACTTAATCCATGATCATTGATCAAGCGTGTTGCTAGTTTAATTTAGGTTGGATTTCAAGCTCAACGTGGACATTTGTGTTTTATAGTACTTGTTGTTTAGCCTCATATATATAGATTCATTAACTCATTTAGAATACTTAGATTTAAAAATACACCCGAAAAAAAAATATAGATCATTACATAAAAATAATATTTTAAAGTGTAATTTTATTGAAGGAGAACATATACTACACTCTGAAGATAAACAATTTAATACATTAATAGACTTAACAATAAATCTTAGTGAAAAAATTAAACAACAAGACAAAATTATAATAAAATTTTTAGAAGAAATAGCAGAAGTACATAATAAACAATTCAAAATAGTAGATAAATTAGAAAAGAATATAGACTTCCTAAAAGCACAAGAGATAGAGATAGATAGAAAAATTCAATATTTAAATACAAAATTTAACTTAGAAAACATACCTACTAAAATAGAAATAGAAAAACTGGTAAAAACTATAATAGAAAAACCAAAAGAATTAGAAAATAAAAATACTCAAGTAGTAACAAAAATCATAGAAAAAGTAGAAAAAATAAACACTGAAATTAGTCAGTTAAAAGAAATAATAATAAGACTTGAACAGATATCACTTTCATGAGTGAAGAAGATATAAATTATAAAAAAGCAGTAGAATATACAACAAAATTCCATCAAGAAGTAGTAGGATATTCTAAGCACGTTCCCTCTAGTCTAACAGACAAAATACTTCTTAAACAAAATAATACTATAATAGCATTACTAATAGATTTAAACACAAAAGTAGACAAAATATTAAAAGAAAAACAACCTGAACAAATTCATAAAAATACAGATATAGACGAATTAATATCCCAACTTAAGCAAGTAGAAATAACACCTAAACAAGAAAAACAAAAGTTAACCAGAAAATCTCCAAAATGGACTTTCTTTCAAACAAACGAACAACCCAAGAAAATAGTACACCAAGTTTCTCAGAAAACAGAATAGGAAATAATTTAATTTCTAGAATACTGTCTAGAAGATCCTCAAATACAGACGAAAATCAATAATTAAATGATATTATAGATATAGATAGAGATCTACAAATTTTTCAACAAAATCAACTAAGATTGTTAAATCCAAAAACATTATATAACGTAAAAAATTTCTCTAGGAATAATAAGTTATATAGACACTATAGAGAAGAATAGATATCAGCAATAGGACAAGAATTTGCAATATTAGACTTAGTAAACCCAGCTGTCATTCAAACTGTAAAAAATTCCAAACTAATGTTAATGCATATGGGTCTAATAGTCATAGGAATAAAAGGATTAACTAGAAAGAATCTAGGATCTAAAGTTTTAATTGTATTATATGATGATAGATGGTCAGACTTAAAGAAATCTATAATAGGATTAACTGAAGTAGACATGACAAATAATGGTGGAATATTTTATATTAGCCCAGACTTTTTAATAAATTTAAAAGAATTTGGCAAAAATATTAAAATAGGAATTCAGACTAAAGGATATGAAGAAATGAATAATGGAAATAATTTATTAATGTGTGTAGGTTTTATTGGAAAAATGACTTTAAGTAGTACTACAAAATTTAAACTCCAAGTAAATGATGTAGTAGAAATAATGGGTAATAAAGGAATAAGACTAATAAAACCAATAAAAATAAATCCAGAAGAATACGCAGGATTAAAATGGAATCTAGATAAATTAAGTACACCAAAAGTTTTTGCTCCCGAGCAACATTTCATGTATACTAGCTCAAAAGGAGAAACATCAATTAGGTTTACAAACTATAATTATACAAGTCCAAAAAACTTAGATGATACTAAAACAGAAAGTACTATAGAACCAGAACAAGAGGAATTTATGAATATAGAATTAATAGAAGAAGGGTATGAGGTAGAAAGAGCTATAGAAGAAGCAAAAAGACAATACCAAGAAAATAGTCTTACAGTTTTTAAGTGTAAAGGATGTAAAAAAGGTAAAATGGATATAATGAAAACAATAGAACATTTTAGAATATGCCAAGACAGAGAAGATAATTTAGCATATAGAATAGAAGAACCTGAAGACATAAAGGAAGATAAAATAGATACTTTATCCATAACTAGTTACACCGAACTAATGGAAGAAGCAACTAGTTCATATAGTGCTAGTCCGTTTCAAAGAACTAGTGCAGCCCCAAGTATTAGCTATAATACTGGTAATCTACCTAGAAAACCATGGACAAGACCTGATCAAGAAATAAAAGATAATATTAAACCAATAGGAAAAAGAATGCCTATAGAAGAACCTATTAGATTACAAGAAGGAGGAAATAAAAGAAAAATATTAAACATATCAGCACATGATCCACAAATGTGGAATACAGTAATAGACTTATGGAAAGGAATAGTAGTAGCAGACTTTATTAAAAATTATCAAGAAACTGACGCTGAAACTATGTATAGATACTTAGAGACATTTTTAGGAGAATCTTGTAAAGCATTATGGGAATCTTATAAACAAACTTACCCACAGGAATTTCAAAGTTTAATAGAATTAGGACCAAACCCATATAACTTTACAAATAAAATACATGTATTATTAACAGGAGAAGACCCAAATAGTGGCCTAGTAGCACTACAAAGAAATGCTGTAATAAAATTAGAACAATTAAGTATATCTAACTGGCTAAACATAAAGAATTTTCTTAAAGATTATTTTTATTATTGTACTATTAGTGGAAATACATTTAATGAAGAATTAGGTAGAAAATTATTCAATAAATTACCAGGAGCTCTAGGAAGAGAAATAGAAGAAAGATGGTATAAAAGAGAAGGAGTGGTGCAAAACCCCACACTATTATGGCCTATAGGACAAAAAATAAATCACATAATGGAAATACTAACGGAAAAATGTACAAATATACAAATACAAAAACAATTAAAACAAAATGAAATGAACTTTTGCAAAGCAATGATATATACTACCCAAAGTTATGATAAAGAACCTAATAAAATAAGAAAATATAAAAAAAGACCAGTCTATAACCAAAAACCTTATAGACATAAAAAATACTTCTTAAGAAAATCTTTAGCTAGAAAACCTTACTTAAATAGAGATAGACATGTTAGGAAATATAGAAATGATAGAAATTATAAAAATAAATTAGAATGTTATACTTGTGGAAGTATAGAACACTTAGCAAATACATGCCCTAAAAAGAATAATATGAAAACTAGGAATTCTCAGTTAATAGAAGACTTCCAAGAAACCTTATTAAATGTAGATGAATACATGTCAGATACAAAAAACATATACTCAGTAGTAAGTATAGAAACAGCAGAAATAAATACCCAATCAGGCACTTCTGACTCAGAAGATGATAATTTAATTAATGCAATAGGAGCAGAAAGAAATCAAGATTTTCTAGATAATATCATAATAAATACTATGATGAATATTTCTCAAGAATGTAGTCATGAGTTCGAAAGACTAAAAGGAATAGATAGTAACCAATGTAATATATGTAAATGGTATCCTAGTAAAATTAACAGGGCTAAATGTAAATACTGTTACATGGAAGCCTTATTAGTTGTATAGAAAATAAATTAAAGCAAAAGGTAAATAAAAATGATGAACAAGTTCATATAAAAGACCAGACTACTAATCTAAGACTAATAACTTTAGAAACAAGAATAAATGACTTAGAACAAAGAATAACTAAGTTAGAAAAAGGTAAACAAAAAATAGACATAGATACTACACAATCTCAAGGTACAATACATTTAGACCAAATAGAAGAAAGTGAATTAATGAACATAGAAGAAAATAATACTAGTTTCATATGCAATGAAGATAAAAAGTTTGGAGCAATAAAAATACTAGTGAGAATAACAATAAAAGATATAGAAATAGAGACTTTAGCCTTAGTAGATACGGGTTGTACAAGTTGCTTACTTAATAAAAAGATACTACCTCATAATTTACTATCAACTTTAAAAAATTTTAAGGAACCTATACAAGCAATACAAATGGATGGAACATATAATCTTTATGACCAGTACATAGAAAAAGCACAAATAAGTTTTATAAATACATGTAGTGAATTCTATAAACCTACATATAATATGCATAAGATATTAGTCAGAGATCTTAATATTAAAACTAATTTAGTCTTAGGTTTACAATTTCTTATACAAAATAATGGAAGTTGTTTAATTTCCAGAGATGGAATAATGCTGTTTAGAAATACAACATATACCCCTGTACAAACTAGAAAAATCCCAACCAAAGAATTAAATAAAGATAATAAAATAAATATAAAAAATACTACTTCATGTTGTGTCGATTGTGGCAATAATGGTAGTTGTTCAAATAATCTATATGAAGAAAAACAAGAAGAAACTTATATAGAAGATATATACTTAGAAGATATAGAAAAAAATTATACCTTAATAAATATAGAAACAGAATTTTACAATTTTCAAAAAGGAATAAATACTATAGGAAAAATAAACAATCATAAAGACCTAGAAAATATAGTAGCAATATTAGATGAAATGAAAATAATAGGAGAAAAACCTTTAATACATTGGGGAAGTAATAAAATTATGTGTAAATTAGACATAATAAATCCCGAGTATACTATAAAAACAGCAACAATAGAAGCAAATAATGAAGATACTGAAGAATTTACTAAACAGATTAAAGAATTACTAAAACTAGAAGTAATAAGAAGATCTACATCTAGACATAGATCAGCAGCTTTTATGGTTAGAAATCATAGTGAACAAGTGAGAGGAAAAACTCGCATGGTAATAAATTATAAAAGATTAAATGATAATACTAGAACAGATGCATATAAATTATCAGATAAAAGTGAGTTAATTAATCGAATACAAGGTAAAAAGATATTTAGTAAATTTGACTGTAAATCAGGATACTTGCAGGTAAAAATGCACCCGAAAAGTATAGAATAGACAGCCTTCACTTGTCCAGAAGGACATTTTGAATGGTTTGCTATGCCTTTTGGTTTAAAGACAGCCCCTCCTATCTTTCAAAGAAAGATGGATGAAATGTTTGGAGAATATAAGAATTTTGTGTTAGTATATGTAGATGATATTCTAGTATTTAGTAAAAATATACAAGAACATTTAGGACACCTACAGACAGTATTTAGATTATTTGTAAAATACGGAATAATAATTAGTAAAAAGAAAATGGAACTATGTAAGACACATATAAATTTCTTAGGAGTAACTTTAGGAGAAGGAAAAGTAAAATTACAACCACATATAGCTAAAAAAGTATTAGAAATGCCAGATAAGTTAGATAATACGAAAGAATTACAAAAATTCTTAGGTTTAGTAAATTATGCTAGAAACTTTATCAAAGACTTAGGAAAAATAGCAGGACCATTGTATGCTAAGACAGGTTGTAAGGGACAAAAACATTTTAACATAGAAGATATAAAATTAGTCCAACAAATAAAAGAAAAAGTTAAAAATATACCAGACTTACAAATACCTTTAGAATCTGATTATTTAATAGTTCAAACAGACGGAAGTAAATTAGGATGGGGTTCTATATTAAAATCTAGACCTAATAAATATAGTCCAAAAAATGAAGAAAAAATATGTGCCTACCAAAGTGGACAATATAAAGAAAAAGGTAATATGAGTAGTATAGACGCAGAAGTATTAGCAGTAATATATGGACAAAATAGTTTTAAATTATACATCCTAAATAAACAAGAAGTATTAGTTAGAACAGACTGCCAAGCAATAGTAAAATTTCATGAAAAAATAACTAGTAAGGCTAGTAGTAAAAGAAGATGGTTAAACTTTATAGATATAATATCTATATATAATAACATTGTTTTTGAATATGTTAAAGGAAAAGACAATGATTTAGCAGATAAATTAAGTAGACTACAATTAAAGACTAATTAAATTTTATTTCAGCATGAGACCAACTGGCCAACAGCCAGCAGACAAAGGCAAGGGCATTGCCCAGCCAGATACTTATGCTCAGACATTATTAGGAAGACAAAATTTCAGACCACTAAGTACAACAGACAACTTAATGGAGAGAATTTATTTTGGTAAGTATAATTTAATTTCATATCATAAGTGTAATTTATCTTTTAGAATAAATCCAGACTGTAATTTAGATAAGCCTCAACAATGTTTAATAGATAATCTATGGATAACATATAATAAACAAGACACAAAATACTTTATTGCTACATCTAATGCTTTGTGTCAATACTTTTCAGATAAAAATAGAGACAATAAATTTAAATATTATGTAGTTATACATGGAAAAACTAAAGGAATTTTTCAGACATGGATAGAAGTAGTTGATTCTATAAATGGGGTTAAAAACCCACTTTTTAAAGGATTTAATGATTTAATGATTTTACTGAAGCTTTAGACTATGTAAGAGGGATACTTGGGCCTAACTACTATATTTCACCAGCTCTCAAACAAAGCCCAACCCAAATACCACAATATAATATCCAAAAAGACTCAGATAAAATAATTTTTTGTGACCATTGTTCAGCCATGACAGAGGGTTTCAAAAGACTCAATACAAAAAATGAAATCCTTATCCAAGAAAATATGAGACTTATGAAACAGCTTGAGACTTTTCAGAATAAATATGTTCCAAGAACAGACAGTACTCAGACGCAAGAAATGAGTTCTCCATCTCTTTTAAAAATGGATGAGAAGGGTGTGCATTCCCCTTTGAATGCTAAGAACTCTACTGTATCGGAGCATGATACAGCTAGTCCGGTCCAAACGGTAACCGGTAACGACTTATCAAATCCGTTAAAGGCTGTCACTTTGCCAAAAAGTGAAGAAGAGGGGTCTACTTCCTCACGAAGAAGACTACCGAAATATTTTCAAAAAGACTCTTTAAGAAAAAATGATGTTTTAAAAAAGAAAAAAATTGAAAAATTAGAAAAAATAATTCAAAAAACTTTAGAAAATTTTTTCCAAGACAAACATATTATCAAAGACAGTCCCAATCCAAATAATGGTTCAGAAGACAACATTAACAGTCCTTCTTTATCGGACGAAGAACTGATAAATAATATTCAAGATACTCAAGATCCTTATGAAGACGATGATTCAAGCATGGGTTTTGATACTATTGCTTTACACAACTTATATACTTAATTATATTACAGAAGACTTCATTACTTATTACAAAAAAAAAAAAAAAAAAAAAAAAAAAAAAAAAAAAAAAAGTGGAAAGAATAGAAGTTAGAAACTCTCTCCATACTTCCTCCATCCTACTTCCATATTCCTTTATGTATCAAAAATCCTCCTTTGTATATTAAAGTTTGTGAAATAAAAATAAGTGTGTTTGTGTGTTAAAGTTGCTAAAAGCTTTTCCAAGGTCCTTCGGGGGTTCCCGAAAGGGAAACCTCTCTCAGTTTATCATGTAAGTTTTACTATGTTTACTTCCCGAAAATTTCCCTCAAAAATATGTTATTTAATGTGTTAGTTTTAATGTAATTATTGTACATATGTTTAAAAATTACCCTTAGTATATGGTTAACTTCTTAACTTCTTAATAACGACTATGGATTAACCTGTAAATTCCTAGGACTCTTGGCTTTATAGTCCGATTGATGAAAGGACGAATTTGTTGCCAGTTTTAGATTCGAGGTGTGGTTAAAGACGAAGTTGTTAAGAACAAAGGTTAAGAAGAAGATATGAAATGGGTAAGACAAAATCCAAAAACAAATATAAAAATAAAAACAAAAATAAAAATTGAAAAACAAAATTAAAACATGGGGAAAATAGGGATTTAAGTCATAAAAATAGCTTGATTAAACTAAATGAGAGAGGGAGTACTGAGTAGGACGTACAAAATATTTGCAACAAAGCCTTGACACGGAACAAAGACTGGACACAGAACAACTTACCCGCACTACTAATTTATATTAATAATCTATTACTATATATATATCTACTACTATATATAATAATATATATAAGTACTACTATTATATATTATATACTATATATATATCTACTACTATCTAATATATTATATACTATATATATATATCTACTACTATACTATATATTATATACGTACTACTATATATATCTACTACTATATATAATATTATTATATATACTATACTAATATATATTATACTATTATATATATATATATATATATATATATATATATATATATTATATTTATTACTTTTACTGTATTTACTGTATTTACTGTTTTACTGTATTTTCTGTATTTGCTGTATTTTCTGTATTTACTGTGTTTACTATTTTTGTATTGCTTGTTGTATTTTCTATAGTTACTGTGTTTACTGTTTCTTACTTTTACAGTATTTACTGTATTCTCTGTGTTTTCTGTATTTTCTGTGTTTTCTGTATTTACAGTTTTTACTGTTTTACTTCCCTTATATTTATACTATACTGTACATATACTCCTCTACTATCTAAGTGTCCCTTATATTTGGTATATATATAAAATGTTGATAAAAAATTAATCACGAAGAACATGTTTGATGAGATAGATAAAGATTCTCGAATAAATTTTTAGTATCAATTAATTCTTTGAAAGTTTGGAATAATTTTATTTCAGAATTAATAATTAGTATTGAGATAAATTATTCTGGCCTATGGGTAGAATAATAATTAATTTTGTGATGACTTATTTCAGGATAAAATAGTTAAAATGAAAAAAATATACTCTCCAATCTTTTTTATGCATTATTTTTCACATCATTGACACATATGAATATGAAGGATATTTTTGTAAACAAACAACTTATTCTCAAAAATTATGCAATGCATTTTTATTACAACAAATCAAACATTTATTAAAAAAATAATACTAGAATAACTAATTTCAACTTTTCATATATCACGTTTAATATCACAAGATTAAATAGCATTTTAATATTTGACATATTTTTAGTTTATAATATCACAAAATTAAAAAAATTTCTTTACTTCCTCAAACTTTTATATCAAGCTAAAATAGAACAAATAAATTAAAACAGATGACCGAAGGAATACTATATACTCAATATTTAACTATATCAGCATCTAACTTTGATTTGTTTATTTGTTAAGTATTGATCACTTATAATTTTTTGTGCGTACAATTAAAGTCGAATATAAATATGAAATATCTAATAGTTTAGACAATACACGTGAGTTGAAAAGCTACCAACTTTAAGGTAGCATCAATGTATTTAAATATTAATCTAAGCCAATAAATAATAATGTCACTATGTTGAAAATGATTATCAATAATACTAAAAATTTCCCACTTCCAATTGCATAAGTTGTTAAAAATGAAAAAAAAAAACATACTAATTAGTAATTACAAGTTGCACATGTTACAAACACCCCCAATATTGACTAATAACAATATATGGACTTATTCTTACAAACTAATTAATCTTTACTTAAACACACCCCTCCCCTCCAAAGTAGTTAGTACTAATTAGTAGTAATTACTGATACTAAAAATTTCTTCATCTTAGATCCTGCTGATGATGATTATGCCCTTAATTTATAAACCAATCAATATTGCATGATGTCTGCGGTCATGATGGGGTGGTACATATAATTCCAAGATTCGTTCTGAATAAGCGCATCAGCCAAGGATGATTCATGAATTATCTGATCATTTGATATTCCATTGTTGTAACTCAAGACACTTGTGACTTTTGTCAGGGACTCGAACCTTTTCCCGAGTTCAGACACTTGTGCTCTCAGGATTGAGTTCTCAGCCTCAATATTCAGGTAATTTTGAGTCGTAACACTCATGCTTGTCAATATTTCGTTATTTTCTTTCATGAGATTGGACAATTGGGACATGAGATCATCCAAATGCTTTTGTTTCCTCATTCTCGATCTCCGAGCTGATTCGCGATTCGATATCATTCTCTTCCTCTTTCTCTCATCCATCAATTGTTGTAAATCTTCTTCTGAACCCGAGTTCAAAAGTGTATATGACCCTGACCCTGATGATGTTCCACTTGATGAAGCCATGACCAATTTTTTTAAAAAAGTAATAGTAATTAAAAATTAGCAGGACCCAAAATAGTGATTTTTTTGGTTGAAAATATAAGTGGTACTTATGTGTGTGAAATAATAATAATTTATGGAGGGATTTAATTAAATAACATAATTAATTTGATTATGAGATGCAATAAAACCAATAGAGAAAAACAACAGAAAAAGATTGCACCAAATGGGTCCTGCGCCTATATGTGGAATTTATCATAAAACCACAAAGAAAGAGTTCATTGAGAATTGCAGACATCAATTTCAAAGATGAAAAATAATAAGTTTAGCATCAATATATATTTACTCAAAAATAGACAAATATTACATTTAAGAAGAAAAATAGAGTAATGCTAGAAAGTGTATAATAATAGAGAGAAAAAAGAAGGTAAAAGAGAGAGGATTAGTTTGGTGTTTTAGCTTGGATTTTATAGTTGAAAAAAGTGGGTGACAGCATCTGAAATTTTGTTGAGGGTATTGGTAAAAAGAGAAAAAAAACTTAATGTGAGGAAAATTAATTAAGTGGAAATATATAAAAGTGAGTTTGGAATCTTTAGGGAAAAGGGGGAATATGATGGGACATGTGGGGTTAGAACAGAAAACTCCACAACTATATAGATCCAGCTGGGGAGCAACATCACCACAGCCAGTTAATGTTCCAAATTCTTTTCGGACGGAGCGGTAAATATTCTTTCATTTTTAATTAGAGGTTTCTGATTTAAGTTTTTTGGGTATGAAATCATTTTTGTTAAGATGAGCTTTATCATTAATATGAAATGTTCCAGCGTGAATATGAATTTAGTTGGGCTCTAAAGAAAAATATTTTATTTATAATCTCTTGTATCTTTTGTATATTTTTGTGTGTTTATATATTTTCTCTATATTGGAAATAACTAGTAATATTTCTATTTATAAACATATAAAATCAAATTAAATTAGGACTAACTAACAAATCATAATTAAACATAAATAACAAATCATCAATATAAGATTCCTACTCTAATTTTGAATTATTATTTCCAACGTGTGCAAATAAAATATCAAAATAAAAAATGTTTCAAATTCTTTTTACTTTACTTCTTTGTTTTTTATGTGAGTTAAAAATTTCTTTTTTACATGGTGTCATGGGCTTCTTGAAGGTGTTTGAAATTTGAATGGACTTATTTTGTGTAGTTTTAAATTTTTATTTGACTATTAGTTTTGAAAGTATTTTTAAATGGCAAAAATTATTTTTAAGCGCTTTTTTTAAGGTTAAAAGTCAAGTTGGTTAGCTCAACATATGACATTTAATTAGTTTTTAACTTATAAACTATTTTTTAAAAAAATCAATTCAAACACACCCTTAGTATACCTAGCAAGACTCGAATTGAGCCTTGGGTGTGACGTGTGTGCATGATGGAGGGCGTGCTAACGAGGTCAGATTATAAAAAAGAATTAACAAGTTTTTAAGCTAAGTAATTTTCGAAGAAGGATACATTATAATACTTTAATTGAATTTCATATTTCAGTGAAAGAGGAAAGGAAATATAATTTTATGAGACAGATTACAAGTTTACATGATATATATACACTTGATAATATAACATCATTCAAGAGACAATTCATGAAGTCTATCGAATCAAAACGAATAATACATATTATGAATTTGGACTGTCACACACTAGGAATAGAGAACTTCTAGGTAAGAAATTAGGAATGTTTTATAATCCATAAGAGACATATTTCCTAAATCTAAATTAATTGGGTCGATAAATTTAAGAGGAAGCTATATTCTCTTCAATCTGAAGTTTTCAAGTTACATTTAATATACTTAATTATATTGACCATGATTCTTAATTATTACTCCCTCAAATTCATTCACATGACATATCATTTTCATGGGTAGAACCAACTTATTATCCAACTTGCGACTTAATTAATTTGAATTTGCCTAAAAAATATTTAATTTAGTAGCACTCCGTTCAGACACAATTTTATTGTCATAACTCGGACACGATACATTGAATTGAAAATGAAAGAAATATTTATTGACACATCACAACCTTTGATTATATCAACAAGAACTGTGGTGAAGTGATAAGTACTCTTTCATCCTTAACCAGAGGTCTCGGGTTCAAGTTATTTCCTTGGATATGGAGTCTCCTTTATTAGAGAACGTTTTCACTCCACTATATGAGACTTTTCGATGCAAATTCAAATATTATCGGACATCAGGTGAAAAATAATATATTTATATATAGTACAAACACATCATGTGGGGAGGTAAAAGAAAAGAAAACAAGAATCTTTGATGAATCCCCAGGTGAAATTAAAGAGAATCCTTGTAGTACTCAGATGCACAACTCTTGGAAAAAGGTTTCTTCAACCCTTGTCACATTCCACTAATTAAACCAAACTGTAAGTGAAATTAAAGTTGTCCTCTTTGATCACCTTTTCAAACTTCTTTTTCTAATTACCATGACATTTTCTTTACAAGATTGTGTTATTAGTGTTCATCAAACTATACATATATTAATAATAATCAATTTTTTTAGCAATAAATAGAAGCATCTAGTCATCATAGTGCAATTCGTGTTAATTTTGTCATAAACACCCTTGCATTTAGTGCTTTATTAACGATAATTAAGTAATTAACCACATTTATACTTATTTTAGGTGAATGATGATCATATGCCCAATAGGAGATGCATGATATATGACAAAAATCAAGGTTGGACTTACCTATGGGTATCTATAACTATAAATTGAATTATTAATATTAATTTGAGATCGCTGTAAAAACTCATATATAGTATATTTTAGTGAGGTGGTAGCTTCGTACGCCATCATGTCACTTGAGCAGAAGACTCTAATAAAGTCAAACGACTTGGTTTTATAACAAAAGAGTCAATAAGAAGTCTCACATTGAGAAATAAAACACTTTCTAATAAAGATGAATTCATATTCAGAAGATTTTGATGAAAAAGTACTTACCAGTTACCATTCCAGCCGTTCGTGGTGGTATATATTGTAGTTTGTTTGTTACTTATATGGTGGAAAAGTGTGAGATTGTGTATGGAGTGTGAAGGGGTCATTCCATGTGCAGAGCATTAAGATTCCTTCTGACTTGTACATGAGGCATGCAGGTATTAATTCCCAGATCTAACTGTACTTTTCTTTGAATGGGTCCATAGTTTATGATTTGTAAGTCAAAAATTATAAAATTTATAATTTTTTGATTTCTTTGACTTTAAAACAAACGTTTAGTAAGCATTATTTTATATAAACATTATAAAAATGTTTAAAACTATTTTGATTTAAAGATATTTAAAATAAAGTAATCCAAATTAAACAGGCTCTTAATATTGGCTTAACTTCATCTTTTTGGTTTTTTTTTCTCTTCCATAAAAGCTTTAATCTTTATGTTTTCTTAATGACTCAAATTCACAATTTTAAGAATGAAAGATGAAAAGTACATATCAGCTGGGAACCCTTTTGTCAATATTGGGTTACTTTTTTATACCAACTTTAAATTGTAAAAAAGATGGCATTAACTTCTCTTTAAATAAAGGTGGATCACAGACTTAATGTTTCAAATTTATCTTACATTAGTTACATATGTGTAAAACATTAATGTCTTATAATTTGGTTGAGGATCAAGTTACTTTGAGATTAAATATTTTAAGATTGTTATTACATTCTTAACGCGAAGGAAAATAATATTAGGGAACAAATTATCTTGTAATTTTATTTTAATTAATTATGTGATAAATTCATTCTAAAATTAATTATTCAGTATACCTCATGCCAAACTAGCTCTAATATAAATAAAATAGTTATATAGTTTAGAATTTAGTGATACTAAACTCTCTCAATTAAAAGTTTATGTCTAAATTCTGAATTCATCACTACGAAAAAATCCAAAACCAAAAGCTTTTAAATATTTTCGTTAATCAAGTGACTAGGGGGGCATGCTTGCTTAACTAGGAGTCATGTTGTTTTAATTGCAAATAAATAATTAAAACTAATTAAGTGAAAATATTCTGATTAATCAATAATGTAGCTAGCCGTCTTGGTTGAAACAATTGTACTCTTTGCTTATGTATGTCTCTAATTCTGGTACAAGGTGCCTATCAATAATGTCTTATTCTTGTCAAGAATATTACATTACTTATTATAATATATAGTCTTCCAAAATTTTAAAAAAATGTTTAATTAGAGGGTGACTGAAAGGCTCTTTGACCACACATTCAAAAAGCTAGTTATAATTAAATTGATAATATAAAATAAATTATATGTTGTCAAATAAACTAAACTCTTTTAATAATATAAAAGGCTTTTTCAAATTATGTGCTTATTTAAAATAAAAAGATATGGATATTTGATGTAATCAAAAGAAATTTGTTAAATATTCAAAAATCAAAAATATGATTACACATTTGAAATAATATGTCTCATGAAAGATTAATTATATTAACAGTTGGAAAACAATATTAAAAAAAATTAATTATATAAAAGCTATTACGATTTTATAACTCAAAGAATTAGAAAAATAAATTTTATGTAACATATATTTTTTAAAAATAAATAAATTTAAGACCTTTATTTAATTTTGATTTTAGGTCACTGAGTCAGCTCTTGATATCTTCCCAGCTTAAAGCTGCAAATCATGAATCCCAATTTCTGGGAGTCCAGAGTAACCAAATTAAAGTTGTGTGTATCCCTTAGTTTTCTAATTAAGATTACACCTAGACATTTAAGATTTTCAAAACAATTTTTTTTTAACTTGTCAAATAATAATATCCTCTAATTTGTGATTATTATTTTTTAAAGTTTGCTTTTTATTACACAATGGTAGCTAAAGAGGAAATGAGGGAGAAGATTACAAGATACAAATCGAACTCTCACCAACAAAGGTGAATATTCAGATAGTGCCAAACAACTAAGATACCAAGGAGGCCTTCAATTTGACCATGAAATTTTTTCACTTTTTCTAGAGTTAACGTTCAGCCATAAAAATTCAGAATTTTCAAGAATTTGAAAAAGAACAAAAAGGTGATTTCACCTTTTTCACTTCAAATTACTCCACAAAAAGTCAAAAACAACTCCAAATCAGTTAATAATTGAAAGCTGCCTTGGGTAATAAATTGCTGCTCTACCAGTTAAAATAACGTAATAATCATTTTTTGATGTTTCTTAAAATCTACTTACTTTAAATGTTTGTTGCCTCGATTATCTTGCTCGAATTAATTTCTGCATTAAATCCACTGTTCTGCCACTTAATAAAGTACAACTTCCCGCATATTTTAATCTGCCATGTTGAGATTAATTACCAATTAAATCTGTCACTGTTTTAAATGTTTCTATCCTTACTTGGACCTATTTAAACTAACCTGTCTTAATTAACCTAACCAATAAATAGTTAAAATCTACACTGTAATAACTTCCTGCTACTCTTAATTAAGTAATCATGTTGTTGTAATGCCTGTATAATTGCTTAATGTATCTAAGGCTCTAAAAATAATTATTGCTATAATATTTGATTGTATGCTCACACACACTTAGCATGAGACCTTTCACTTTATGTGTGTCTGCTAGCATGCTAAATAACCTAAAATTTAGAGGCTAACATAAGACCTTATGTGCCAAGTGTTGTCCAATTTGTTTGCTTGGTGTCTAGGGGGCCTATATTTATTTTGCTGTAAATTCACCCTAATAATAGTCCAATGCCTCTTAGACCTTAAGCAGGGCATGCGGGAGGTGGGTAGGGGTAGTTTAGGCCCTATGGAGATGATGACATTGCCTCGAGCCGTAAACGACAAACATTTTTTTTGTCTGTCCCTATTGAAATAAAAGTCGACCGTTGATCTGTAAAGTCTTTCAGAGTCTCCCTTTTCTTTTGTCCCTTTATTTGTTTACGATTACAATTATTTGGGGTAGCTTAAATAAAATATAAAAATTGTTTGCTTATCTACTTGTACATTTTTTGTCTCCTCGCTTATCTCTTTATTAATTGTTGAATATTTATTTGTTATTATGTTATCACTTAGTCTTTCATACTTAGTTAATTAACTTAAATAACTAAAGTGCCCTTAATTGTTCAATATTATGTTATCACTTAGTAAGCATGTATAAATTAAATAACCAATGAATGAAGTAACCTTAATTGATACTTGTAACCCCTACACAAATTGCGTGAGATACGGACGAGACCCACAATTGTGGACCTCGAGGGATGCTTAACACCTTCCCCTCGAGGTAATTTAAACCCATAATTAGATTAGTTAGGTTAGATAAGTTCCCTAACGCACCTTAATTCGTTAGGTGACGACTCTTCAATCAACTCAAAGCCTAAAAGAGTTGTTAGGTCGTGCACCAAAAACTCGCTTTGCGAAAAAAAGGGACGCGACAGAATGGCGACTCTGTTGGGGATATTAGGTTCTAACCATTACATGTCTCATGCTTATATGGGGTTTACTTTATTTGGTTATTTCAGTGTTTGTTTGGTTATTAACATGTTAAGTCGTTATTAGTTTTCCTTGTTTATTTGTTTCCTCATTTATTGCGTATTTTTCATGTTCCACCCCTTTTCTTTTTTCTTATTTGTTTATTTCCATGTTTCACCCTTTCCCTTTCCCCTTATTTGCTTACTTGTATGCTTAATCCCATACTCATTTCCTTATTTTCTTGATTCTCTAATTTATTTATATGTTTACCTCTTTTATTTATGCATGAATTTATTTATTTATCGCTTTTCTTAAAACTGTTTATTTGTTACCATTTTTCATCTACATGCTAATTGTTACTACTTAAACTGTCATTCCGCTCATACTTCCCCCAATTGGGACCCTCTTCCTTTTTATTTTTTTCTAATCGTGATGTTGTGCTTTTGCACCTCTCACAACAACTCAAGTTCTCTTCAAACACCCAATTATAGAGAGTCGGCATATGCGTTGACGGAACGGATAATGTTACTACCGGGAAACCATGAGCCTTCTCGCATAGTATTCCTTTCAAGTCCATGTCAAACCAACTCTTAGAAATTTTACTTAGGCCATACATGATACATAAGCCCTAGGTGGTTTGACCCTTGGAGTCAATCCGCATGATTAGTAGCCATATTATTGTCTAAAGGGCCCCAATACCCTTTAGAAAAATTGCATAATTATGTGTCAATGTGGTCATAATAATTAAATTAAGTCAAATTTGCCAACATGGAGTTTAGAATTTGTTTGATGTGTGTTTGCAGAGTCATAGCCTATCCTCATTTCCCCAACACACAAGTGGTGGTCAAAGTGAATCCTACCTTGAAGGTCTGGTGGAGGGATATTAAAAGAATCGAGAGTTAGAGGCAAACGAACTACTAGGTGGCCTTACTGCTCTAATCTCCGTCGAGTCAGATCGTCACTTGATCAAAGTATTGTTGAAATTTTGGGACTCTGAGAGGTTAGTTTTCAAAATTAAGGACTTTAAATTAAACCCGACAATTGAAGAGCTTGGTGGGTTTCTTGGTCTCTCCTACAAAGAACACGAAATAATTGTGCCACACAAGCCAACGCCAAGTCCTTTTTAAAGCAAATGGGCATGCATCATAATTCGAGTTTACTTTGTCTGAAAGAAGGATGGATTTCTTTAGAGTTTCTATACTCACGTTTTGGAGACGAGGAAGACCATGAAAACTTTCACAGGGAATTTGCTTGTTCTCCGACAAAATGAAAAAGATCGTCTTAATGCATTCGCTGTCATACTCTTAAACTCATTAGTTTTCCCTATGGAAAGGAGAAAAATCCACACTAGCCTAAATTATGTGGTCCGTATGATGGCTCGAGGTGGAAAGACCATAGTTCTCATGATACTGATAGAAATTATAACAGCACTGACTAGGTGTATCAAAGGCAAAAAGTATTTTGAGGGGTGTAATTTTTTATTGCAACTCTGGGTTGTTGAGCATTTCTACCAAAGGGCTAATATGGTAGACATTATTAGAGGAAGTATAGGGAATAAAATCATCAATCATACCTCAAGAATGAAACATTTTAGTTCCCCCGCAGGAACGGAGGACTAGGTTATGTACTTGAGAGAGCGTTCAGCCACCAAAATTTAATGGAAATATTATTGGTTGAATCCTCGTCGTGTCATTATAAGAGGTGATGAGCTCTACTTTATCGATCTTATTGGTTTAAATGGCGTACAACCATACACACCACTCCGAGTCCTCCGACAGTTTGGACAAATACAAATGATACCTCTGTGATCCCATATAGGCCATTATGGGTATGACTTTGGGCCAGAAATACCATAAGTGGGCACCCGAAGGTGGGAAAGAGTAGTAACTATTGATGTTCAAGAGCATCGACCCTTCTGCACACCTGAGTATTACGTGTGGCTCTTAGAGGACGCGGAGCATAAAGATTTGAGCGAAGACGGCCTTCTAAGCTTTGGTGATGAAAGAGAAAGAAGATAGGCTCGCAACCTCCTCAACAACAATTATGATATCACTCAAGAAATGAGGCAGCAGATTGTGCCTAACATTAGAGACCAACATTAATTTATTTTTGTTTTTTTCCCCCATGTTATCCCTAGCCCATTCGTTTATTTCTAGTTTTGCTTTAGTCTGATGTAATAAATTGAAGCTATTCAATATATGAAAATCATTTTTATTTCTCTAACTCTAATTGGAAAATAAGGCTTGAATTAATCATTCGTCATCACTTATATGTCGTCTTAGGCCTACCTCTGGCTCAACGAGGTCCTTTGCATCTAAGGCGCTTGTTTCAAACAATGTGCGATTATTGTTCTTATTTGCTCTAATCTCCTAACATCGTTTCCTGTTGATTCTATTGTTTTTCCCCTTCCTAAGGTTGATCTGTCCTTTATTCTGGCACATACACGATTAAAAGGGACCCCTCCTTCTCCTCCTCTTCAAAGAACAGACTACAAAGACAAAGGTAAAATGGTTGACAACAACAGCAGCAACGAAAGGGCAGAAAATTCTGAGGGAGGGCAACTTCCAAATGACCTTTTCCTTAGACTTGAGCGCAATATTTCTGAGTTGGAAGAAGAAGTAGCGCATATGCGTGATTTGGCCAAGTTGTTTATTTCTCTCTGAACCTATTTTTGCGAGAATATAGACAATCCTCCTCACTCTAACCAAACAACCTTACCAAATAATCCTCTAATCAATATATCACGACCTGAACCCACTCATCCAAATATATTCCCACCACTTCACGCCCAAAATACCCAAATCCCTCTTTACCACTACCACTAACAAACTAAGCCAACCATTTCAGAACCAATTCCAAATGCAAACCCTTCATATACTCTTGGAAATAACAACCTCAATCCCATATATGTGGAAACTACTCCCGTGACCCATAACTACCATAAATCAGAGTCCTCCCAAAAGGACATAATGATAGACTGAGAGATTAGATAGTCAGGCAAACAGGGTGCAACATGTGGAAGGAAGCAAGAGGTTGGAAGGACTGAGCTACAAGGATTTGTGAATGCACCCCGACGTAGAACTGCCTGAAGGATACAAACTTCCAAAGTTTGAAATGTTTGATGGCATTGAAGATCCCAAAGCACACCTACGAATGTACTAGCTTGTAGGGGTGGGGAGAGATGAGAAGATATTCATGAAGTTGTTTATGAAGAGTCTCACTGGGGAGGCTTTATCATGGTATATTGAACAAAATCCTCGAAAATGGGTTGAGTGGGTGGACATGGCAACCGACTTGATGAACAGGTTTGGATTTAATGTAGAAAATGCACCTGACTGGTTCTACATCCAAAACTCAAAGAAAAAGCCTAGTGAATCCTTTAAGGATTACGCCATAAGATGGAGGTCTGAGGCGGCCAGGGCCATACCTCCCATGGAAGAATCTCAGATGAAAGAATATTTCATCTGTGCTAAAGAGCCGTAATATTATGATAGGATGATGCTAGTAGTTGAGAAGAGTTTCGTTGAAATTATCAAATTAGGCGAAAGAATTGAAGAAGGCATAAAAAATGAGACTATCATTAACCTAGAAGCCCTACAAGCCACTAGCAAAGCTCTGCAATCCGGTGGAATGGCAGAAAACTAAAAGAAAACAGGTTCGGTCATAATGGCTCTGGGAACCAAAACCCTTTATCAGTACTAAACAACAACCCCACCTCCATCTCCATATCCTTAAACTCTATATCCTTCAGCTCCACCACCTATATCTCCCTATCCCATGCCAGTATATTACCAAAATGCTCCTCCTCAATATCAACAAGCTTCATATCCCATTTATAATGCCCAGCCAACATACTTCCAAACTCCGCCACCCACTCAAACACCGAACTATCAAAACAGACCTCCATATGAAAGAAGACCTGCAAAAAACTATATCCCTCTGGCTGAACCCATGGCACAACTTTATGAGAGACTGAAAGAGGTTGGATATGTCACCCTAATTCTTGTATTACCAGTGGATGTCCACGCAAAATGGTATGACCCTAACAAGGTTTGTGCCTACCATTCTGGGATGAATGGTCACACTAACAAAGTTTGCAACACCTTGAAAGATAAGGTTTAAATGTTGATTTATACAAAGGCCATCCAGCTCAAGGATCCGACACCAAATGTTGCAAACAACCATCTGCCTAACCATCAGGTCAATATGGTAGAAGCTGATGATACCTTAGATTAGGAGAAATCCGTTTGGGTTCTCTAGCCAAAAGAAACAATGACTGATACCACTCAAATGCCTGTTGTAGAGCAAAGACGTATTCCTTTTGAAGTTGAAGTTGCCATGCCCAAACACCCATTCACCGTTTGTAGAGCACCTCCCTTTGTCCAATAAGATACCCATGCTGTCCCATAGGATTACATAAAGGGAAAAGCAGAAGTGGAAGAAGCAGACATTGCAATAGGAGTGACTAAATCCGAAAGAATTTACACTTTCAAAAATGTGGTTTAGGGTAGCTCCAGCAAATCCAAGACACCAATTGTAGAGCTGGAAGATCAAGGTATCTGGAAGAAGGTGCAACCTAAATAGTACTTTATTGTTGATCAATTGAGTAAAACCCCATCCAATATATCAATCATGTCATTGCTGCAATCTTCCGAAACTCATCGGAACGCTCTTTTGAAGGTCCTGGGTGAAGCCTATATCCCATCTAACATTACTCATGGAGAAGTAGCCCAAATGGTCAAGCAGGTTTTTGAGGCATATATAATATATTTTCACGAAGATGAGTTGCCAATTGAAGGAACAACCCACAATAAGGCGTTGTACATTTCAGTTCAATATCAGACAAGATTATTACCAAAGCTTTGGTTTATTCAGGTTCTAGTTGAATATTTGCCCTCTGAGCACGTTGACAAGATTGGGCGTGGATAGTGCAAAAATCCAGACCTGGAAGATAAATGTGAGAGCATTTGATGGCTCTCAGTGCGGTACCATTGGAGAAATAACCTTAGACATGCTCATTGGTCCTGCGACCTTCCCAATAGCCTTTCAGGTCTAGGACATTTCATCCTCATATAACCTATTGTTGGGTCGTCCTTGGATTCGTATGGCTGAAGCGGTTCCCTCTACTCTTCATCAATGTTTGAAGTTTGAATGAGATCATGAAGAGGTTGTAGTCCATGGGGAAAGGGGACATCCTATATATGCGATAGAAGAAAGGGGTCATCTAGACGGTGAAAGGTATCATACCGTTGAGCTTGTTGGCAACATTGAAGTGCAACCTTGGTTTAGCCAGAAGATCATAGATATGATGGTCTAGTTTGGTTTAGAGCTCGGGAAAGGTTTGGGAGCCAATCTACAAGGAATAGTTGAACCTATACAACCCATTTGTCATTCAACCACTTTCGGCTTGGGATACAAATATAATACACAAGAGTGGCTTGATTGGCAACCACCCAGAGATGGGTACTACAATCCATTGAAGAAATTGATACCAACATTGCACCAATCATTTCGATCGGTAGGTTTCATGGGTGGTATCTTTGATGAGCTTTTGGAAGACATGAAGGGTTTATCTCTGATTAAGGAGGAAGGAAAAGGCTGCAATGTCGTGATCAATGAGGAGGAGAAAGGAGACCCTAGAGGAAGCAATGAAGTGAAGATCAACATCAACATTTGGACCTCAACTCCAACCAAACCTCGTCGGGAATCTGGAGGCTTTGAAAGAATTTTTCTATCAAATTTTATAAGTTTTCAATAAACAATTTTAAATTCCAGTTCTCTGTTATTGTTTTCAAATGCTAGAGTTTTAATCAATAAAGTTCTTTTCCCATCCATTTAATATCTTATATTTATTTGTGCGTTATTCTTTCTTCTAGCAAAATTTGTTATAAAAATATTGAATCTGAGAGTATGACATATAATGAGACTGAACAATTTAACATTAATGACTCAGAAAAAGTTGAGGAAAATGAGGTCCCTAAAGAGTTAATCAAAAGGGTTGAGGATTTCGAGGAAAAGCCCAATCCAAACTTGGTGAAAACAACGGCGGTAAATCTGAAGGTAACACAAGAGACCCAAGTAAGCATCCATATGACGGAAGATGACAAGAAAGAGTAAATTGAGTGTGCATAGAGAATAAGGATGTTTTCGCCTGGTCCTATGCAAACATGACAGGGCTAAGCACCTCAATAGTAGCTCACCGGTTACCCACTGATCCAGCCTGCCCTCCAGTGAAGCAGAAGCTCCTAAAATAGAAGCCCGAGTTAAGTTTAAAAATCAAAGAAGAAATATCAAAGCAATTAGATGTTGGAATCCTTCAAGTAACGGAGTACCCAACCTGGCTTGCAAATGTCGTTCTAGTGCCCAAGAAAGACGGAAAGGTTAGAGTTTGTGTGGATTATTGAGATCTCAACAAAGCCAGTCCTAAGGATAATTTTCCATTGCCCAACATACACATGCTGATTGACAACTATGCTAAGCATGAAACACAATAATTCGTGGATTGCTTCACCGGTTATCATCAAATTGAAATGCACAAGAACGAAGTTGAGAAGACTGTTTTCATCACACTGTGGGGTGTCTACAACTACAAGGTAATGCCTTTCGGGTTAAAGAATGTTGGGGCTACATACATAATGGCAATGACCACCCTGTTTCACGACATGATCCACAAGAAAATTGAAGTTTATGAGGATGACGTCATCATCAAATCAATGAAGGGTTCAAATCATTTGGATGATCTGCGAAAGTTCTTTGCCAGACTACGCAAGTATAACTTGAAGTTGAATCCCGTAAAGTGTGTTTTTGGGATTCTTATTGGAAACCTTTTGGGTTTCATTGTCAGCCGCCGTGGTACAGAGTTGGATCCATTGAAAATCAAAGCCATTCATGATCTACCTCCGCCGAGGAGTAAGAAGGAGGTAATGAGTTTTTTGGGAAGACTCAATTACATCAGTCGTTTCATAGCCCAACCTACTGTTATTTGCGAGTCTATTTTCAAGTTGTTGAAAAAGGATGTTGCGGTAAAATAGGCAGGCGAATGCCAATAAGCATTTGACAAGATCAAAAATTACATATCTAATACTTCTGTGTTGGTTCCACCGGACTTGGTACTGTTGCTATACATATCAGTGTTGGATAATACTTTCAGCTGCATTTTGGGGCAGCATGATGAAAGGGGAAAGAAGGAGCAAGCAATATATTACATGAGAAATAAGTTTACATCGTATGAAGCTCGATACTCTCTATTGGAACGAGAACCTGTTGCGCTTTAACTTGGGTCGCCCAGAAGCTGCGACACTACCTTTCCTCAAACACTACTTATCTGATTTCAAGGATGGATGCTCTGAAGTATATATTTCAAAAGCCTATGCCTACAGGTAAACAAGCTAAATGGCAGATATTATTGAGCGAGTTTGACATAGTATATGTTACACAAAAAGCAGTGAAGGCCGAAGCATTAGCGGATCATATGGCGAAAAACCCCGTAGATGATGATTATAAACCACTGAAGACTTACTTCCAGGATGAAGAAATAGCTTTCATGGGAGAAGATATTTTTGAAGAATATGATGGTTGGAGGATGTTCTTTGATTCAACTAAGAATTTGAGAAGATCTGGCATCGGAGCTGTTCTGATTTCACCAACCGGATAACACTACTCAGTATCAGCAAAACTCAGGTTCCTTTTGTTCAAATAATATGGCTGAATATGAAGCTTGCATATTAATACTCCGACGTGCTACCGACTTGCATGTCCAAGAAATGCTGATAATAGGAGATTCAGACCTTTTGATTCATCAAGTTCGAGGCGAATGGGCTACCAACAATCGAAAGTTTTACCATATTTGGAGTGCATGCGTAGGTTGTGCAAAAGGTTTATCAAGGCAGAATTCAAACATGTGCCAAGGATCCAGAATGAATTCGCAGATACCTTTGCCACGTTGTCTTCCATGATTCAACATCCTGATCATAATTACATTGATTATATATGTATCCACATATATAAGCAACCAGCATATTGTTTTCATGTTGAGGAAGAGCCTGACAGAAACCCTGGTACAATGACATACGAGAATATTTGAAGAACGGTGAGTATACAGAAGATGCAACAAGTGTACAAAAGCGTACAATTCGGAGGTTAGCAAACTAATTCTTTCTAAGTGGAGAAATCTTTTATAGGAGGACTCCTGACTTGGGGTTGCTAAGGTGTGTCAAAGCTAGCAGATTAATTGAAGAGATTCATGCGGGAACATGTGGTCCTCACATAAACGATTTTACTCTGGCAAAAAACATTTTAAGGTCGGGGTATGTTTTGTTAGCTATGGAGACAGATTGTATTTGCTATGTTCAGAAATGTCACCAATGTTAGACTCATTTAGATATAGTCTGAGTTCCTTCCAATGAACTCCATGTTACTAGTTCACCTTGGCCCTTCGCAACTTGGGGCATGGACGTCGTTGGTCCAATCGAGCCAGCAGCATCCAATGGACATAGATTCATTTTGGTTGCAATCGACTATTTCATCAAATGGGTCGAAGCCACCTCTCATAAATCAGTGACAAAGAAGGTTGTAGATGACTTTGTCAAAAATAATATTATCTGTAGGTTCGGGATTCCTAAGTCAATCATCACTGATAACGGAACCAACCTAAATGGTGATTTGATGAGATCATTGTGTAAGAAGTTCAAGATCAACCATCGAAATTCTACAGCATATAGACCACAAATGAATGGAGTTGTCGAGGCTATAAATAAGAACATCAAGAGGATATTGCGCAAGATGATCGATAATCACAAACATTGGCATGAAAAGCTACCTTTTGCATTGCTGGGATATCGTACCACCATTAGAGCTTTTACTGAGGCTACACCTTATTTTCTAGTGTATGATAATGAAGATGTGATACCTGCTGAAGTATATATACCTTCTCTAAGGATTATGCAGGAAGCAGAGTTGAGTGATGCTAAATGGATACAAGCTCGGTCGGAGAATCTGGCATTAATAGATGGAAAAAGGATTAAAGCCGTTTGACATGGTCAATAAGATTGCGCAACGGACCGGACCGGAACGAACCGGTACCGGACCAGAACGGGACGGCTTGATCGATACCGGGATGAATCGGACCGGAATTATTGGGACGGATACTCGGTTCCATCCAGTCCCACTATATACCGGAATAGAACCGGAACGGACGGAATGGAACGGGATGGGATTAACGGGACGACACATCTACCTATTTCAAAAAATGATAAAAAAAATTTAGTTATTTTGACTTTTTGAATTACGAAAATATGATATTTTTTTTTTCTAAGTTTAAACTTTAAATTAATAGTTTTGAAATTTATAATGTAATTTTACTTGAGTTTATTTTAAAGTTTTTTTTTTTTTTAACTTTTACTTATTAAGTTTACAAGTTAAGTTTAATAAAGTTTTTTTAAAAAGTTCTTTAGCTTAGTTTTCAAATTTCAAGAGTTGAATCTTTTGAAGTTTATAAGTTATTACTTACTAATATGTTATAAGTTATAACTTATAAGTTATATTTATAACTTGTAATTTAAATAACTTAAGTTTGTAATTTTAAAAAAATAAATAAAAATAAGGATAAAACAGTGACACATGACAAATATAAGAAATATCAATCCAATTTATTTAAAATTTTAAATTTGTATTACAAATTACAATTATAATTTACAACTATTAGTAGAGTGCATACTTTACGTAGCCACCTTCTAGGAAGGGTTCTGTTTCAACTAAGCCTCAAATGTAATACTAATAGTTGTATAGTCCCGTAAAGCCTTTCTCTAACTCAGCTATAGATTGACCGTAATCAACTACTGGTCTTGGTAAAGCTCATTGACGATCTTGAAGTTCCATGCCATCGTCACTACCACATCCAATGGCCGAATCTATGAAAAGTTCATATTGACTATCTAACTTTGGAAGTCCTTGATTTCTAGGCTCAGCATTTATTCAATCTCTAAAAAGCATCGATATCTCCAAACTGTCTTCTGCTAACGAATATCTGTGGACTCTAATTTGAAATCTTACCGCGCTGAAAGCTGCCTCTGAAGCTACTGATGATCCTTGAATTGCAAGCACATCCTTCTCCATCCTACTAAGTTTTGGAAATTGAGTTCCACGAGCCCTCCACCAGTTCAGTAGTTGTGGTATACCTTCCTCGTTTGTAATATTATCTGAACCCTGTTCAAGATATTTAACAAATTCACATTTATTAGAAGAGTCAAGACCAAGTTTATGTTTCACTCTACCATGGGCACCTACTCGAGGCATAGACATTTGAGGATTTTCAATATTATCTAAGGAACAATATTTATCATACATTTCTTTAGCAAGTAATTTTATACTATTTTGGCATGTTACCAAATCAGGTTGTTCTTCTGGTTTAATATCTAAATTTTGATAAATGCATTCAACTAAAGCTTTTGCACCATATTCTTTATATTCAGGATTGAAAAGAATTGCAGTTAAATAAATTTGAGGGATAGGAAAAAAATATTTCTTAAATTTTGTAATCATAACTTCAATAGCACTAGTAAATAATTCATTTGTTTTATATTCAGAAAAGAGAGATAAAATCTCACATATATGTATTAAAATTTCGGAAATAGTAGGATAATACATTCCAGAAAAATTTTTAGTAGCATCATAAAATGATTTCAAAAATATTCTAAGTTCATTTACTTCATTCCAATCACTATCATTAAGTTTTAATTCAAGATAAGCATTATGACTATTAAATTGCATAGTAATAGGTTCTCTATATGTATAAGCAACTTCAAGCATATCATAAAAGGAATTCCATCTAGTTTTTACATGTTTTGGAACTTTTCTAAACGGAAATTTACATGCATTACAAGGCTCTTTAAATTGGTTAATTCTACTACTACTATTCATATGAAAAATATAAAAACAAGCATTATCAACTTTATCACAACTATTTTCAAATAATTTCACACCGTCACTAACAACCAAATTTAATACATGCGCAGCACATTTAACATGAAAAGCATATTTACTAGTAGGACAAATTCTAGGTTCTAGCATATTAATCGCATTTAAATTAGCAGAAGCATTATCTAAAGTAATACTAATGACTTTATCACAAAGACCAAAAAAATCAAAAATTTCCAACACAGTAGTAGAAGTATACATTCCAGTTTTTTTCTGTTGACAAATTTTATAACCGATAATTCTTTTTTGTAAATTCCAATTATAATCAATCCAATGCGCAGTAACAGTTAAATAATCAAAACCATTAGAACTACGACCCATATCAGTGGTAATAACAACTCTACAATCCATTGTTTCAAAATAGGCACGCAAAAATTGACAATGTTTTTCTTGAAATTCGAAAATATCGCTTTTTACCATGCTTCTTGATAAACCTTTAAAATTAGGATTATATGTTTCACGAATATATGCAGTAAAACCCGGATGTTCTCCAAAACTAAAAGGTAAACCACAAACAACAATCATTTTTGCAAAATTTTCACGATCACGATCCTAATTATAGGTTCGATGTGTAAGAGGACCAGTTAGGTTCGAAGTATTTAATTCACCTTGAACCATATTTGACCCTCTAGCCGATGCTTCAATGTTAGAACCTTCACAAACATTAAGAGAAGATAAATATGCAAACCACTCTTTACTATGTTTTTGCATCAAGTACTTTTTTAATCCCCCCCCCCCCCCCCGTTGAACCTCCACTCCCACCAGATGTATATTTAAAATGTTGTTTACAAAGATTACATATACTAAAAGTTTTTTCTTCATTCAAATAACAAAATTTCCACACATTTGATTTTAAAGTACGTTGTACCTTGGTCTTATCTCTAGTTGGAACAATAAGGGGACGACTACTTTCAACCGGAGGATTGTCCTCCTGAGGTGGAACTTCAGTACTATTGAGGTCGGATCTAGTCGGTGTATCATCTAAATCTTTTTCATTAATTTCTACTTCTTCATTTTCTTAATAATTACCATAATGTCTTTCATAAACCTCTTCGGGAATTATAGGAGTATCCGAATTAATTTCTATATGACCAGGACGAGAAAAACTAGTTTCATTCACTTGAGTAAATTCATCAGTATTCATTCTAACAAGAGGAAATTTCGATTTAGAAGAACTAAAACCGCTCTTATTTTTTATAAACATATTTTTTACTCCGTGTACAATACTTTTTTTACCTCCACTTTTTTTAGAAGACTCCATGATATAAAATTATAAAATATGAAATTTAACAAGAACAAATAAAATATAACAAAAACAACTTATAAATAATAAATACAAAAAATAAATATAAGATATTAAGATTAGAGAGTGGAACGAAGTTACCAAACGTTTGTATAAATAACAAATGATTATAACCGAAAATTTCAATTGATGTCGAAATTGAAATTTGAAACTTGAATATTGAAAGTCTGAAACTTTGAGAAAGATTGAGAATTGAGAGAAATTGATGATTGCTAATTGTTAAATATTATAAATATGTGAATTGTAATTGAAAATTTAAAGAGAGGGAGTATATATAGTTTTTAGAAATTATGAATTTGTGATTATGTGTTAGGATTTAGGAATTGGAAATTTAGAGCTGTTGAATTATTTCCGTTGGGGACTTGGGGTTTTGGGGCAGGGGGCGGCAGCACCTTTTCTGAAAAGCTGCTGCAGGGCTTGGGAGTTGGGAAAGGCTAGGGCAGTAGGGTTGTAGGGCACTACCGTTGCATTGTTTCAACAATTTCAAGTTTCAATTTTTATTGTAGACTTGTAGTCATTTTGAATTTTGAATATAGGAGATTTGAAAAACAAAGTAGATTATTTTTTTTTTATTTTTTTATATATAAATTATAATATAAATATAAATTATTTAATAAAAATTAATTAATCGAAACCGGATCAGATCGGACCGAAACCGGAATAAACCGGTACCGGGACACCGGTATCAAATCATGATACCGTTCCGTCCCGTGTACAGGTTCACAGTGTTCCGTTTCGTTCTGAAGACTATCGGACCAGACCGAATCGGAATGGTACCGAACCGAACCGAAATAGTACCGAACCGATACCGGTACCGGTCCAATCCGGTCCGGTTCCCAGCCTTAATGGTCAACTCTATCAAAATAGAATGGCCAGAGCTTTTAACAAGAAGGTTAGACCCAAACATTTCTCACCTAGGCAACTAGTTCTGAAGCGGATTTTCCCAAATCAAGATGAAGTAAAGGGTAAATTCTCACCAAACTGGCAAAGTCCATACATAGTCTCTCGGGTATTGACAGGCGGAGCCCTCACACTTGTAGAAATGAATGGAGAAGTTTGGCGCAAACCTATCAACTCAGATGCTGTGAAAAGATATTACATTTAAGTTTGTTTCATGTTGTTTTACTCTGTATTTGGAACTACGTCAGACCTGATTTCCGTTTAAGAAGGAATACATAGGCGCTCCTATGGAGTTCGATCTTATCATAATAAAAATTTCATTTTCCATTTGACTGTGACACTGGGCAGAATTTTTGAGAGAATCTTAAAAGTTCACAGCAATCAAGCTGCAATCTACGACGAAGATCAAAATGACAGAAGTGCTACTAGGGTTGACGTTTTTGAACATTGCTGAGTCAGATGTTGTAAAGTCTCAAATTATGTCATGATCAAAGATTCAACATTAATTTTACAAATTAATATTTTCAAAAGTTTTTTTAAAAAAAAAAACTCTCTTTTCTTTTATTTTTACAAAGCAAATAACCGAAAAGGTCTGGATGGCAAGCCAAAGGGAGCACACCGGTCGGAGCAGATCAACCGCCCCCATTTATAAACTCACAATTTTTATTTGAATACATAAACGACAGGTACATATACAAAAAACAATTTCAACACCGTTTGAAGGATCAATATACCACTATATTGAGCCCGATAAATCGCTAATCATTGGCATATCTTTCCAAACAGATGGAAGGATCGAGCACTCTATATCAATTTAGAATAATCACCACTCAACGACAACATCTCCTTACTAGAACGAAGGGTCAAACTATAATATTCCGAACTCAAAATTTGATAACAAATAACACTCAATCCTTCCAATAAGGCGAAGGCCTATGCCCTCAATCAACTATCGCGTGAGCCCGAGAACTTTATTGTGCTCGAAGATTACATGTGCCTGGATATTGAGAATTGCATATTGCATGTGCCCGTTATTACATGTGCCCGAAGATTGCATTGTGCTCGAGAATTGCATTATTGCATGTGTTCGAGATTGTATTGTGCCTGAAATTGCATCGTGCCCGAAGACTTGCATGTGCTCGAAGATTGCATTGTGCCCAAGGATTCCATGCGCCCGAGATTACATTATGCCCGAATTGTATGTGCCCGAAATTGCATTGTGCCCAAGAATTGCATTATTGCATGTGCCCGAGATTGCATTATGCTTGAAATTGCATTGTGCCCAAAGATTTGTATGTGCTCGAAGATTTCATTGTGCTCGAGGATTGCATGCGCCCGAGATTTCATTATGCCCGAATTGTATGTGCCCGAAATTGCATTGTGTTCGAGAATTGCATTATTGCAGGTACCCAAGATTGCATTGTGCTCGAAGATTTGCATGTCCTCGAAGATTGCATTGTGCCCGTGAATTGCATTATTGCATGTGCCCGAGACTACATTTGTGCCCAAAAATCGCATTGTGCCCGATATTGCATGTGTTCGAAGATTGCATTATGCCCAATATTCCATGTGCCCGAGAATTGCATTATTCCCAATATTGCATGTGCCCTAAAATTGCATTGTGCCCGATATTGCATATGCCCGAGAATTGCATTGTGTCCGATATTGCATGAGCTCGAAGATTGCATATGCCCGAACAGATTCAAATCAAGTCACAAGTATCAACAGATGCCCGGATTACCGATATGCTTTCTTTACTCATTACTTATATTTCTAAGGCGTCATGGTCTAAATGCATCATTTTCATGGCCTGCGGACACACATCATGGCCTAAGGATTTAATTTCTGCTTATCATGATCCAAATGTGTCATAGTCTAAAGACATCATTTTTCATGGGCCGCAGACAACATTTTCATGACCTGAGGATATAATTTTTGCGTATCGTGGCCCTAGACATCATAGCCTAAGACATCATTTTCATAGTCTTAAGGCAAACATCATGGTTGATATGGGAAATTGCATTATGTTTCCTCTTACCATTTGAAATATTTTCTATAATCATATTACAAGCTACAGATTTGCAGAGACTAACATTTTATAGATAAGACAATTTCACATATCGGCTACAATTATCGTACTTACATATATCGCAACAAAGGCCTTTTCAATTATTCTTATTCTATTACTGCTTTTCATCAGATTCTTCGCTCTTAAGCTGGAAATCTCGTTGTCATGCTCCTCTCGCTTCTCTAATGTTATCCATTCAAGCCGATGTCACTCCCGTTCGAATACCATGCCCTTTCTTTTTCATATTTTAGGAGCTTCGTTTGTTCTTAAATCTAGAAGTACACACGACCTAATTCTCGTATAACCAGAGATATATAAGTGGCTTAATACCAAAGTCTCGGTCGTACCCTTTTCCAACTTTTTATTATTTCAATTGATTCCACTGACATCTCTTGTCAGTCGAAAAAAATCGGCTACTAAGTCAATGTTGGTTGTCCGACAATTCATCCTTTATTCCCAAGCAACCAAGAGGCAACTGTTGACACCCAATTTTGACCGACCTTTAACTATTTCAGAAATGCTATCCGATTAAATACATATCTTTAAAATACATTCCAAATTTAGAATTGTAATCGATTTTGTATAAAATATTATAATTTTAGTCTGCATGCTTTATAAAAATTATTGTAAATGTTATTTTTTATTGACGTTTATACTCGAAATAATTATTGTACTCAAATGTTTTAAATTTAAGTGATTGTAATTATATAAAAAAAATTCAATTGAATAGCATTTCTTTAATTTTCCCCAAAATCGTTTAAATGTTAGCCTATTCTATTCTAATTTCTTTCAATTCTAGACATTTCAATTCCAATTGTATTTCAATTATAGCCTTTTGAAACCAAATCTAAGAACCTCATCTTTTAATCTAAACCATTGATCTCTTGTAGTCAATCCCAAGCATTCATCTCTTTTAAATCAATGGTCCAGATCTCATAAATTAACCTTTCCTATTTTAAAATTATCAAAAGGAAACCCCAACATTTTCTATCTTTTTCCTCCTCTATGAGGAAGAGCTGGCGCTCCTCCGCAATCTCTCCCTCTCATCTTTTTTTTCGACAAACGAGAATGGCGAGCCAGCGAGCCCTCGCATCTCCGCTCCGCTCCGCCCTTCTCTCCGGTCAACAGCGATGAGGACGAAGGCGAGCAGTATCAACAGCGTCTGGTAAAGCGTACGTAGCCCTAACAGCCAGGCGAGACCACTAGCGAGCAACAACTCCAGCCTGCGAGGACAGTCACCACATCGAGCAGCTTCGAAAAACGACAGCATCAGCCGGCGAGGAGAGCTAACAAGCTCAGACAAACGAAAGCAGCCACTCCGACAACAGCGCCAGCGCAAGCAAGAAACAACAGCAGCGTGAGGACCAACACTTACCGACGAGCCTTTTTCTCGTTTCCCCTCCTTTCTCCTGCGAAAAATCAGCCACCAGACATTGGCTTACACTCTAAAAAATATATTGCTTTCTACTCTTAAAAATATTTAAGTTTTCCGGTAAAAACATTAAAGCTTCTCCCTACTTGTTGTTTTGCTGTGTTCGGGTCGGTTATTGGATTAAGTGTGGATATTCATTGTTGATTTCTTTTACTGCATAACTGGTTAGTATCCTTTATAAATGTTTAATTTATTGTTCTGCCTCATCTTAGTTATTTCAAGTCCAAAATTGGATATTAATGGATAACAAGGAAGCATTCGGATCAATCTTTTATCCTTTGCTCTATGCTTGACGCTATACTTCCGTGACTAGCTGGAATGTGTTTGTGTGTCTGGTTTCTATCATATGTATGAAGTAATGAATGACATGTGTTTGGTTGATAACTAGTATTATTATCTTGCTGTCTTCCAATATTGTATTTGTTGGGTATCTCTCTTTTATTTTAGCAGGATTTTGAACTTAAAGGTTCAAGATGTTGAACAATCGCCATGGGAGGGAAACACTAGACGAGCTGAATTCATTTAATTGTGTTTTGTACATTATTTAATTTCTATTCTTGTTTTGTAATAATTTGTATAACTCTTAACTCTCTCTATATATATGAATATTTAGGGCATCATCTAAGGGGGAAGGGATATACGTGCTAACTGTTCTTATTTATTTAATTTTATTACGTGTGAATGTTGTAAGATTTGCATGTGTCGCTTAAATCACTTGAAGCATGAAGACTTTAACAATATGTTTAAAATCAACCAATTTTCTTGTAATTTTGTCTTGTGTTAAAATCAACCTATATGTGATAAATAACTCATTTCACAATATGATTATGTTTCTGCATTTAGAAATAATTTTATTCATTTCATCATGCTAACGAATTTTTAATGGAGTAAAGTCTAAACCTTTTAAATGTTGATCTTCCTTAATTGTTATCTATTAATATAAGCTTTACTAATAATTTCAGCACGTTTGCTTAGAAATCATGTCTATAGGATTTAACTAATAAAACTAATTTTAATCAGATCAAATAAATCTACTTGCTAAAATTGCAATCTAATAATTTTCAACATGTTAAATAATTGAATTATATGTTATGCATTTCTCTGCCACTATTTTCTGCTCTAAATCATACTTTCTGCCACCCTTAAAAATCAGTTAATAATTGAAAGCTACCTTTGGTAATAAATCGTTGCTCTACCACTTAAAATAACGTAATAATCATTTTTTGCATGTTTCTTAAAATCTGCTTACTTTAAATGTTTGTTGCCTCGATTATCTTGCTCGAATTAATTTCTGCATTAAATCCACTGTTCTGCCACTTAATAAAGTACAACTTCCCGCATATTTTAATCGGTCATGTTGAGATTAATTACCAATTAAATTTGTCAGTGTTTAAAATGTTTCTATCCTTACTTGGACCTATTTAAACTAACCTGTCTTAATTAACCTGACCAATAAATAGTTAAAATAGTTAGGTTAGATAGGTGCTCTAACGCGTCTTAATTCATTGTGGCGACTCTTCAATCAACCCAAAGCCCAAAAGAGTTGTTAGGTTGTGCACCCAAAACCCGTTTTGCGAAAAAAAAGGGGCGCGAAAACA
This sequence comes from Solanum bulbocastanum, assembly GCA_037074985.1. NCBI lineage: Eukaryota > Viridiplantae > Streptophyta > Magnoliopsida > Solanales > Solanaceae > Solanum > Solanum bulbocastanum. Next base: position 42,475,045 of record CM073606.1, on the reverse strand, counting down.
CATCTCTTTCAAATATCATTTTTTGCTTCAAAAACAAAAAATAATTTTTTTCAAATTTTACAATGAAACATGATCAAACTCTCACTAAGATTCCTCCTAATTTATTTCTTTATGTCCCTATATATATATTAGTATCCAAACCAAAAAAAGGTAGAGATCAAGTTGTAATACATATAATTCAACTGTTGAATCTATGGAGAATTATTCTTAAAAGCAGCAACTGAACCCCAACTTGTGGGAGGTCTAGATAAGCAAAAATGAAATTGTATGTCCCCTACTAAAATGATAAGTAATAATGATGAAACACAAGAAAATTAGAGCAGGGACAGTGGAATTCATAGCTCAAAAGTTATTATAAAGAAAGACAATAATAATAATAATAATAAAAAAAGTTAACGTACCATATCTTTGATTTATTGAATCTCAATTCCCAATTGTCCGTGAGCTTTTTCTCTTCAAGGTATACTTCCTAAGTTCCACTTACTTTTCCTTTTTTGTATTCAAAATCAAAGATAGGATTCACGTGTTTCGATTTAAGATTCATCTGAATTTAATAGTTTTATCACGGAGCATAATTTTTTATGTGATATGTTTAGGTAGGTTAATCATAACATGAAATTAAATGGATTTGACATTAAAACTTTTATGTAACTTTCAGATTTTATATGTATAAACGTTTTATTTATTTTGAACATATATGTAATTAACGGCGGAGTCAAATAGGAACGAAGGGATTCAAAGGGATCCCCTTTGATGGAAAATTCCTCTTTTATGTACATGTAATAGATGTTGAATTCCTTTAACTTTTTTGTGTGTTCTACTCAGATGTGGCGGATCCACCTTTTGCTAGGTTAAAGTTCTAGTTTATCAATGTACGCATGTTATATATTGACTCCCCTCATTTCTTACGCGTGTCTATTTTTTATATATATTTTTTTGACACTCAATAAAATTTCTAGATTTGTTACTAGTTTTACTTATTTAATAAATTTTTTGACTCCGCTACTATAACTTTGCACAAAAAGTGATTTCAAATTGTAGAATTCCAGTTACTTCTTTAGGATTATTGTTAGTGCTTTAAATGTATCAAAACTAAGACGACAATATCTTGACAGAGAGAAAAAAAGAAAAGAAAAAGAAGAGAGTATCTTGAGAGAATCACAATGATTCATTACATTGAAAAAACAAAAGTTATTTATAATTGCTTTCACATAACATGGGAGAGGCCTCGTATCCCATAACTAATGTCTTGAGGGCCCAACACTTGTTAACTCCCTTCAACTAGCTACTTCCTCCAACCCCCACCCATAGTTAGCTACGTTATGATATTCATTTTTGATCAGAGGTTTCAAATTTAAATTTTTTTAGATACGAAATTATCTTATTTTGGAGCACTTTACCCCTTAAGTTAATGGTACAATAAATCAACAATTATAGTAAATATTATTATTTGATAAAAAAAATTCCATGGGCAAGCTTTACACGTCAACTATGAGCTTTTTTTTTTTTTTGTAAAATCTAAATTTATGGGTGGATATTTTTTCAAATATAAACTTATGAGTTAAGTTTTAGATTTTAATTACTTTGAAATCACAGTTTGGATTTTCAATCTTACGTTTTGAACAATTTGGGATTAAAACTTATGATTTTGAAGTTGAAATTTCGTTCAAATTTCATAAACATATATTAATTTGAATCAGGCTCCCAAATTTTACAATGCGACGCTAAACGTCCTTGTTGAGAGAGATGCCTTCATTGTGAAGCAAAAATGAAAAAAGTCCCTAAAAAATATGAGCTGTTGGTTCATCCACGCTGCGTAATTCTCCATCATTCTTCTTTTTTATTTTATTTCATTTAGCACTTGATATGTTAATTAATATTAATAATTAATAATAATATAGATAAGCCAGCACAAAGGATCTCAATTACTAGAATTCATTTTTTTCCTTTTCATGCATTGATAACTCAAAAAACAGATAACTTGCATGAACAAATAAAGTTAGAATTTAGAAACCAAATTACTAATGATCGTGGTTATAATTATGATGATAAAGGTGGTTGGTGTTGTGGTGACTGTCATTATGGTGGCTTGGTAGTGATGTTAGTGATTGTAATGGTGAAGTTGTTTCATGTTACTAGTTGGTGGTAGCTAAAATGTGTGGTGGTTGATGATGTGTTGGTGGTAGTTGGCGGTGATATTCGTTATATGATGGAGGTGGTTGGCAGTAGAGATTGACCACAATAATGGTAGTGGTTGATTGTAATGGTGGAGGTGGCAGCGGTGGCGTGATTGAAGAGTGTGTGGTAGTAGTTGGAGGCGGAGCTGGTTGTAATGACGAAGTTTGTTAGTAGTAGGAATTGGATGTAGTGGTGGAAGTGGTTGATAGGGATGGTGGAGGTGGCGGCATCTACAGAGACGGGGTGGTGACGACAATGGATATGATTATAATGATGAAAGAAGTAAGTGTGGTTGCAGTTGACAATAGTGGTTAGCAACAATGTTGATTGTAATGGCAGAGGTGTTAAGTGTGGTGGCAAGTGATTGTGAGTAGAGTGATGGTCAATATTATCCACGCATGAATACCTTTTAATGCTATTAAGACTTTGCCCTACATCTAAAATGATTAAGACCTCGTCAACCCATTAAGTGTCTTAAATCTTAATGGAAACAAATGCACTTAATGATTTAATGTGTATGAAAATAATTGTATTTAATAGTCTAATGTTTGAATCATTCAGATTTAGACCTCTATTAAGTGCAAACAAATGAGGCCAAAATATTTATAATAAGATTTTTATAGACACTTTAAACTTGACCGACCTTTTAAGTAAAATGCCCTTTGAGTTATTTTACTAATCATGTTCCTTTACCAATATTTGCAAATCTTAATGAGGCAAACAATTGAAAGTTGAAACAATTTTGGCCTCTTTAAAATGCAAAATGAGTTCTTCACCCAAAGGTTTGGTCTAAAATATTTCTGGGCAAATTTCAAAAGTAGATTAGTTGAGGACCAAAGGATCATGTTTTAAGGCTGGTAATGGGCCCCAAAATCTGGTCAAAAGCCCAAGATATATTTGGAGACTAAATTGAGGCCCATGTCCTTTTCAAGTTATCAAAAGAGTTGAGTAAAAAAAAGGGAAATTTCATAAATAGCTTAGAGTTAGAAATATAATTAACCTCATCAGTTATAGTTTGCCTAATTACGTAGCGTAGCTATAGTTTCAATAGCTATTGTATATAGTTTTTTAAATTTATTTTTTTTTATACAAATTGGACTCTTAACTTAATTAATGAAGCAGAAATTTGGTTTATTAACAAGGTTTAACAATCTCACAAACCATGGTTATTATATATATTTGATTAGAATTTCTTACCAAATATGTATCTTCTTTGCATCTCATCTATCTTCTCTCAATTATATATATATAAACGTGAATGTATGCAAATACTAAAATTATATAAATAAATAGGTGGAACGTAAACTTGCTGATAATATACAAATACAAAAAAGTAATTGTGTATAATTGATGAAAAGATACAAATAAGGTCTAAAAAGTAAGAAAGCCACTACAAACATTATTATGCTAAATCCATATAATCGTATACAATAGAATATGACATTTATTGATAGAAATACAAATCACAAAAAATATACAAAATAAATTATACAAATACCTAAATAATGCTGAAATTATATAAGTAATAGTTGAAACGTATACTTGCCAATAATATACAAATACAAAAAAAAATTGTATATAATTGTTGAAAATATACAAATAAGGTCTAAAATATATAAAAATCTCAAAAAAACATTGATACGTTAAATTCATTGAATCGTATACAACATAATGTGAAATGTAGTGATAGAAATATAAATCACAAAAAATATACAAAATAAATTATATAAAATACCTCAATTTCTTCACCGTGATTTTGGTTCATTGACCTAGATTCATCATCTTCCGCCAACAATATCGATGTCCAGCAACTACATAATTGACTCTACTGAGATAGAGCAAACAACTACTTTGATTATGAAAGATTTCATGGAGTCAAGCAAGGATATGATTGCGTTCGAATCCAACGGTGGGCCATCACGTTGGTTTTTGCCCTTAGACTGCGCTGCTTCTATGAAAGACTCACATTGTATGCCATTGCAAAAGTAAAAGACATTTTGATTTTTGTCCATGACAGCTATTCCAGTACTAACACTTACACGACGGTCAGTACCTAGAATTGATTTTGCACGGTTAGAAGGATTGATTCAAATTTTTCAAAATTTGAACATTGATTAGGTTGAGTGATTTAGGGGGAATTGAGAGATTTAAGAAAGAAATTAAGTGCTTGTGGAATAGAGATAGTGTGTAGATTTGTATAAAAGGAGAAAAGTAATTCTACGCGTCCTGACGCAAAAAGGTGGGACTCAACTTAGCCATTTTCTTAAACAATAACCGTTTTCCATAATTAATTTAAATTGTAGTCATATAGCATAATTACTCAATGCCAACTTAATTATGTAATTTTTTTCTAAAAAGAAGTTATTATATTTAACTCTTTGAAATTATTCGTTTATTACGAAATTGCTTAATTATAAACTTAATTCATTAATTGAATTAAGAGAATGATTAAGTGCTAAATAAATCATTTTTTGAATAAGATCTTTTTAATTCATGTTTTTTTTTAACAAATGAATGACACTTTTTTAGCCGCAATTTTTTTTAAAAAATTATTAGACATCAGTAATTGTATCTGTAGATTTTTTTTGACATCTCTAACACCTTGCTCAGAAGATCATTTGAATCTTTACCATTTCTTTAGTTTTCAAACTGTTAAAAAGAAAAAAATAACAGAGAAATTAAAGCTTTGAGGCATGAAGGATCAATGTCTTTCAAGAGTTATAGCATGTATATTCTTTAAAGGATGACGACCAATTCTCTATCAGAATGCAATAAAGCCTGAAACATATATGCAATTGAATATGCTACTTCTCGAAATGTTCGTATTTATAGAACTTAAGAGATGACTTTTCTTAGCAGTCTTAACATATGACTTTTCATAATAGTCATGTTCTTTCATGAACAGATGATTTTTCATAAGGTGAAATGGTATGATGAACCCTTATACTTGTAGGCGTTTGTATTATGAACCCTCCTACTCAACACTTTGACAACTAAACCCTTAAACTCGTTAAAATACTATATTTTAAACATTTTTCTCATTAGATTACTGTGTGTAATCCAACCTCTTACAATGTATTTTCAATGACATGTAAGCAATTAAATATTAAGAAAATTAAAAAAAATAAAATATTAACTTTTGTAAATTTTGAATTTTTTAAAATAGTCATGTTCATCAATCCTCACATATGCTCACAATTTGAGCATCAAATTCATGACAAATAGATGAAATTCTTCTTTATTTGACTTGAAATTTCAATCTACAAGTTCACTAACATAAATCTAATGAGCCCCAATCACAAATTTAAATTAATTTCGCAAATTCATAAGAACCATTTGTTGTTCTTCAAGCTTTCTTATGTTTATCAATGGAGTTTTCAACTTTTTCAATATCCATCATCACCCTTTACGTTAATCCATATCATACCTCGTCTTTGAATCTAACTAACACAAACAATGTTTTAACTTTTAAAATAAAAAAAACACTAAGAATTTAAAAAAATAGGGATTGAAAAAAGAAATTAGGGGCAGGTTTTTGATTTGTTGCAAAGAGGAGAGTGGGTCGAAGAAGAAGAAGAGAGTGTATGACGGGTGATTTCGAAGGAAAAAAAGAGAATATGTGTGGTGGATGATTTTGTTGAAGAAGAAGAGAATAAAGTTTAGGGTTAGGGGTGGAAAGAGTGTCGGAGAAAAAGATAATTGGGGTGGGGTACAGTAGGGTAGGGTGGGAGAGGGTTAATGAAGAAATAAGTTTTGTTACTTAAAAAATAGTATTTTTTTAAATATAATATAGTGTATTTACGCGCTTGGAAACAAGTGTATTCACACATTTTTCCAACTTAGCAATATTTATGCCACATATGTTTGGTCAATGATCAGAAGGGTTTCAAATATTGTGTTTTTATAAGTTTAAGGGTCCAGTTGACAAAGTATAGAGCCAAATGATTTATTATACAAACTCATACAAGTACAATGGTCCATCAGACCATTTCGCCTTTTTATAATAGTCATGTTCTTTCATGAACAAATGATTTTTCATCAAAGAGTCACTCTTTTTCTGAACAGACACAACCTTTAGTTTCTCCCTTTTTGAACAGACAAAACTTTTGTTGCTCATTTTCTGAACAAACAAAACTTTTTGTTTGCTTCCTTTCTGAACAGACCAGACTATTTGTTTAATTTAGAATTTAAATATTAAATTCAAATTTCAATAAACAATTTGTTCAAAATAAATTATGAAAAATAATTCTTTAAATTTAATTAAATATTCGACCAGGGCACGCCACAAGTCCAAGTTCAAGTCATTTATATATATAACTAGTCTTCCTCAATTAAATAGACTAAATGTGTTAGCCCTTAAAAGGATCTAATAGATGGCTTCTCCTACCAATATGAGAACTTTCTCTTTATATTACAACTATCCTAACACAAGCAAATGTTTTAAATACCTTTCAAAAATAATTTTTTAATTTTAAAAAATAATTAGATGACAATTGATGACTTTATTTTTTTATAAATACTTAAACTATTGATATGTTTTTGATCGAGTTTAAAAATGAAAAGCAGCACACATAATGAGATATTCTGATATCATATTATTTTTCTCCAATTAAAGAATCAATTGAAATGCGCGCCAACCAAAGATAAAATGAAAGAAGTAAAACTCATAACTGTTTCGGCGGTTGATCATAACAAGTGGTATCAGAGCCAAAATAATTTGGGTTATGGGGTAATCCCAAAGCTAATTTATCCATGTATGATTTGCAAACATGATAAAAATTATTTACATATTACTTCTATATAATATTTTGGTTGGTAGGTTTTAAAATGTTGTATAAAAATTATTCATGTATTAATTATATATGGTGTTTTAGTGCGCTTTATAATCCTACATAATTAATACTCACATAACTTAAGAGGAAATTTATATATAATTTTGTCACGATCCGAGTCTACAACTCAGTCGAGACATAGTACTTGAAATCACAAGTAATTCCAAGCTAACCTTGGCATAACATATTTAAGTATATCATATGAAAATGAAAGCGAAAGCTATAAACTAAAAGCATAATTGAATAAAGTTTAAGAATAAGGCTATTGTTGCGCCGTAATTTTCCTATCTATAGAAAAAATTACCTTTTGAAATGTTCTAAGTATAAAACAAATCGAGAAAAATACTTAGAAAAGAGTCGCCACTTAATTTTTTAAAGAAATTAAGAAAACTTATAATTTTCAAAGATTTAAACAGAAAAAAATCATTTGAAAATACCAAAGAGGGTTCGGGGTTCAATTTACACTTCGAGAAGGGTTTAGGCATTCGAAGTGTCCGCTAACACGCGGTTGACCTGCGACTTGACTAAAAATATTTGACTAATTATAATCTAGAAAAAAGATATGATAATTTACAGTGTAATTAACTTTAGCAAATAATTAAATGAATGACATATTCTTATTTTTTATTTTTTATTTTTTTACTTTTTATTTTTATTTTTTAAGAAAGAGGAACCTAAATATAAAAACAATTGAATTAAGTTGCAAGTAATTAGAATGTTAATTAATTAAAATTCATGTAATTCATTTTGAAATAGTAAGTTAAATCAACTTAAAAAGTTAAGCATGAAAATCAACTTTAATTAATTAATTAGCTTTTTGCAAAAATGATCAAGTAGGAATATATATATATATATATATATATATATATATATATATATATATATATATATATATATATACACAATATATTATTATTATTTTTTTATCTTTATTAATTGAAAAGTGGTTTGACTAATATTTTTTAAAGTTTATTTGAGAAAAAATACATTTTTAACTTGAATAATTTTAAAGGAAATAAAAGTGATTAAGTGAGAAGCTTAGAGATATTATTTTTAAGAGCCAAAGGTTTAACTTAATTAAAGTGTATAATTTAACCTATATATTTGTTTGATAAAATAAGTAAATACTAAAAATATGAAATATGTTAAAACTAAACTAACACAAAAGAAATAACTCATCTTTAGGGGATCTAATTAAGTTAGTTAAGTTCTAAAGTTAGAGTTAAACTACACACCATAAATAATCCTAATTAAATAATTAAAGAATAGGAAAGAAATTGAATTTGGGCCTCATTTTGGGCCAAATTCGCTGGAAATTGGACATTAAACCCAATCCCGTTTTTGGTATACACTGGTTGTATATCAGTGTATACGAACATGTATATCAGCTCTTTTTACGTATCTTTTGCTCCCGAACACCTGTATTCCACCCCTATACTGTATTTTCATGTTTTGGACCTGTATATCAATGTATATTTGTGTATACTGCTGTATATGAGAAGCATACAGCCTGTTCTGGAACTTTCGAAGCCTGGAAATTCAAGTTTCCAGCCTTATTTGTCGCCTTCGACCTGTTCGTCTGCTTCTCTATTTGACAATGAGACTGACTCGAAAGAGAAACAAATGGATGCGGGCCTTTACGGCCCATCCGGAATATGGGAAAATGATAGGAATCCAAGAGGACCCGAATAGCATCACATGAAACAATATAAACACAAGGATTAGTACTCAAAAATAGTATCCCAAAACCGTAGCTCCAAACGATAACAAGATTTAATTTAGGGACACAATAATTTATCCAAGGGAAACCAACTAAACACCCTTATGCCTTTTTCTCCTTTTCAAAATGGACTACAAGAAGTGATCTTAAACAAAATAAATTTAAACTACTAACTAAACTTATGATAGTAGATCAAATAAATTAAAAGAAGCAAACATGCTACCTTTGAACTCTAAAAAGATCATTATGAGCAAATAAATATAATAACTACATGACAAACTATTTAACTCTCTTAATAAGTATCTCACGATATAATCCAAATAACGGCATTCTTGGACAGAAATCTGCTGCTGACTCTAACCCCTTCTTTTAAAGTAAAATGATCAAGATACATGCTCTCAAAAATACAGATAATGAATAGTAGAATCAACACATAAGCACGGCAGAAAATCCAAAATAGAGCAGCATGAACCTAAGGCACGCAGAACCAGCTCATAAGATGCGAGACGGAAAAGAAAACAGCGCGATATTAAGGAAATCTCAAGCTAAGCTAATGTCCTATTATGTAGGTGACAACCATACTACTTCAAATCGACAACATGGAACAAACTGAAACTAAGATGACAAGAACATAATCGGTAGTATAAAGCCATGTTCATGCTCACAAGAGAATTCTTTCACATTAAGGCCAAAAATCCATCAGCTAACCAGAACGAAGAGACAAATCCAAGCAACATGTAATTGTCAGGCACTAAACTGGTCTAATAATTTCATACTACAAAATGATCCCAAAACAAACGAGTCGTATTAAGGTGATCTGAAATTATTGCTAAAAAATATACAAGAGAAATAATGAAATGACTTCTTCAACACTTAAGAACATATAGCAAAAAACAATAAAATGAGAACATTATTTCATCAAAACAGAGACAGAACATAGTGAAGGTGGTTAACAAACGATCAAATCAAACATAAGGCGAGCATAACGGCCATGAAGTTGAAGAGAACCTAGAAAGCGATAGGAGCTTAAACGAGCATTAAACCACCAAGAAAACGAACACACACTAACATTTTAGACAAACAAGATGAAACAAATAACACAGATCGAACACATCATGTATAAGCTCACCTCAAAATCCTCTAAGAGCTACATATCAAACCAACACAATGAACTCAAAACGAAACAAAGAGATTACGAGTTGTTTACCTTATTGAGGGCAGCGATTGGGAACCAAACAAGCTGGGAAGTAATGAGCTCTCACCACTAAAGCACGACTCAAGGAATCGTGAATGAACAAAACAAACAATGGAAACAAAGAACTGATCGAAATTTCACTTTCGGTCTCTCTATCGTTTCAAGAACTTTTATGGTTTAAGTGCATTTCATTCTCTCAAATATCAGCTAAAAATTAAAATCCCCCCTCTTCACTTTTTTTTTTTCAACATTAAAGAAGACGAATTTATATAGAGGGACTTGGGGTCCATTTAGGGGGGAGAACGGACGGATTTTTGAATTCCAATTTGGAATCCCCTTGTCTCTTTAAAAATCCCTGAAAAAAGGGGAGGGGACGTGAGGTGATCGATTAGGTTGCAGGGTAGTTGGACGAGATTTCCGGGTGGATTTGGCGTGAAGAAGAAGAAGAACGTATGGGCAGGGTCACCATTTCCTGCTGCTCTGTGCTGAAGTTGTAATTGTCAACAATTGTAGGCGTTTGGTGGCTGCTGGTCACGTGCTCGATCCAGTCACACTGCTGGACTGTTCTAGGTTTCATCGCGCTGCGGAGAAGAAGAGCGCGTGGATGGGGTCGTTTGCTTGCTGCGTATTGGAACTAGAGGCGGTGGGCTGTCTGGAATTGCTGCTGCGTATTGGAACTAGAGGCGGTGGGCTGTCTGGAATTGCTGCTGCATGTATTTTGGGATTTGTTTGCTGTTTGTTGTATTAGTGAAGAGGAAAAGGGATTGGGCCGAGTATATGGTTTGCTGTGTATGTTGGAATTGGGGGTCATTTGGTGTTGTATGTATTGTATTGTGGGCTGGAATTTGGGAGTGGGTTTGGAATTGGTTTGTGGGCCATTTGGAAAAATGGCCCAAACAAGAAAGGAGGATTAAATCTTTTAAAATATCGGATTTAATTTGGATGAATTAACATTAATTAATTACCGAGCTTCTTAGTCTTGACAAAATATAATAATTATTTCCATAATAAAATAATTAATTTAGTTACGAACTAATTAACACGTCATTTAAATTATAACTTAAAGTAGTAAAACATTTAACTAGAATGTAAAATCTTTGTGATGATTTTCCAATATTCATAAAATAACGTGATACATATTTATTATTTAAAATTATTTAAATTATTAAAATGATAAAATTACTCTAAAAACGACTTGAAAGTATTTTGAATTTCATAAAATTCATTAATTCAAAATTACGACCCTTACTATTAATAAAGTATTTAAAAATATAAAATTCTTTCCGAGATAATTTTTTGAATACTCATAAAATGCATTAATTATGTACATAACTAAATAAAACATACATGTTATTAAAAGTGACAAAATTATTTAAAATAACTTGTAAACTATGTTTATTTTATTTTATTTTATTTTTTGGAAATTTTGTAAAATAATTATTTTAAATTGTTTGAAATTGAAGAACCTCGATAATTAATTTATATTGTGGAGGGTCAAAATTGGGTGTCAACAGCTATTACAACTGAATACTAATGTCTGAAAGTTTCTAAACTGAATAAAATGATTTGTCAGGACTCGACCTGGGAGTGTCTGAAAACTAACACAATAGAAGTAAATAAAATATAGTGACTCAAAACTGAAATACTCTGAATGTGAGGAAGACTCATCATAATGTTGAAAGTAGAGAAACTTTGTGAATCGTTTCCCACAAATCTAAATTGGGGTGGTAAAATCAACATCATGATAAAATGATATAGCGCAGAGTAACGTCAATTCATGAAATGTATTGATATGTAATATAGGACTAAGATCAACAATTATACAAGAAAATGAAAGAACTACAAATTTGAGCATGAGTTATATACAAACAGTAACTGAATAACTGTGAGTCAAAACTGTGACATATGACATAATAATACCATAACAAAAATATATATCTGAGACCATATTTCCTAAAATCAAAGGATACATATCCAAAATCATGCTATCTAAAAATCTTATAATGATAATATCAAGAAGACATAATATAAATGAAGTAAATCTTGCAGGTGGGAGTTTCTCTTAACCGACATACATCGTGTGAGCTCATTATGTACCAACATACAATCTCAGTTGGGGAGGACTTCCCTATACCTTCCCATGGTATAGAACCTGTCTGTGTAATGTGAATCCACTAATCTGAGCCTCTCAGGACTAAATGGTCAACCAACAAAGTAGTGAAACATAATATTATCGTGGCACATAGTTCTAGAACTTGGACGATCTAGTACCTACATTCACCCAGTGTTAAATATTACTCTCAAAATATACTATCTATATAACTCATAACATATCTATTAGGTTATATATAAGCTTATAATGAGTTCCACTCAATAAAATTTTTTCTAAAATATATCCTGTTAGTGAGACTGTGCTCAAATCTATGAGATGAAACTCAAATTCATTCTTTCTAAAATCATATGTTGAAATCTCTTTCTAAACATATTTTTCAAATCATGAGAGTTTTCTAGAACATGCATAACTTGTACAATCTCAAAATAGCTTTCATAATAACATAAGGACTCTGAAATCATGCTTCGAAATATAATGTTCATGAATCGTAATTAATATCGTGTCTTATAACTCATAAGAATGACCATGAAAATTTCTACTACATATAAAAAGGAAGTACAATAATCAAGAATTCATAATCATGAATAAATAATTGAAGAAATCATGCTATTTTGGTTATAGATGTGATGAATTTGAAAGTGAGTTGGATAACCCTAACTATAGAATTAAGTTCATGAAAATTGGGAAATCTTGGACATGAGGATGAAAGTATTCCTCATTGAAGTTCTACATACCTTAATCACTCCAATTACTGAAGAAAAATCGTGATCTTGGAAGAAGAAGAACCACAAAACCTTTCTTAAACCTTGGAGATGAATTCTTGAGGATCGAGTCTTCTTGAAATCTATGAATTTCATGAGTAAGAGATATTAATTTATGTCAAGATGAAGAAATTATGAAGATCTACGGTCAAATCTTACCTTAGATGATAGATGAACCTTGGAGGAAGTTAATTTCTTGAAAACTTCTCTTTCGAGGTTAAATTTATGAACTAGGGAGGTGAACTACTTCTTGGGGGCTATTAAAAGACCTTAAACGTGCGCGGAAAATGTCTTAGGTGCACAGCTATCCGTGCAGGAAGGAAGTAGTTGCTGCCTCGATGCACTATCATGCAGAAAATGCCTTGGTCGACCGGCACGTGGTAAAACAGTGTTCAGTAAAGTGGACATAACTTTTTACTCCGAACTCTAATTGATGCAAACTTGGTGGCATTGGAAAGAAGACTGGCAGACTTTCAATTTGATAGGTTATAAGCCAACTAATTCATTATATTCTGAAAGATTTTGAAGTTAACCCTTGCATGAATTAATGCAAAAAACTTAGCCGGTAAAAAATGCTTTGAACTTGGCTTGTTGTTAGAGCTTCCTTATGACCCTAAATAACTTCCGACACTTGATAGTTGATACACTTGGTAAAGGACCTTAAACCACATGAGAAAGTAGGACATCACCCAGTTCAAACTCATATACTTACGACGAACAATTCACATTTTAAGAGTAGAGTTATGAGGAGTTACAAATTTATGTGGGATAGAAGGTGTAATAAGTTATGTGGTATTAGTTATACATGTATTAAAATAGTAAATTACACATATACCCCTATCAATTTATTTTTAAATATATATTTATTTACAACAAATTAAATAGTATAATTAGTACATGTAAAAAACAACACCAATTTTTTTTCATTGGGCTTTTTCTTTTGTTAATTACATAGTTTCTTAAATATATTCAATACAAATTACTTAATTCTTTTAGGTATTTGTTATTTACTTTGTTGTTTTTAGCCAATGATATTTATTTAATTTTAATGTGTTATTCAGATACTATTCACGTTAAAGCAACAATTTTGATTGTTTATTCATGTTCAACCGTGTCTTTCAGCTTTGCTTTAATTAATCATGCTAGCTGGTTCACTATCAACAACGAGAGCTTATTATTATTATCTTATTAATATGTAAGTAATAATATTTTTCTTAATCTATAAGTATAAATAAATATTTAGTAGCAAATTAGGACGTTTATTTTTTTTTTTTTTGCATCATTTATTTCATTTTCATATATTAGTAATTTTCTAGTCAATATTGATTCGAACAGAAAAACTACAATAAGAATTGGTTACTCGTCATAATAGAGTGTTCTATCCATGCTGCTATTCGCTGTCCAAATGCTCAAATTCGTACTTAAATATCTAAATCAAATATTCAATAGAGCTACTAAAATTTTTCAAAATATTCTTCTATAGTTGATCAAACATTTAATAAAGAAAAAATATTCTTAATTTTTTTCTATTCTTCATACCAAACATACCAAGAGAATCAGAAATTTTGTCGTTGACAGCCTTTAATATTTTTTCCCTATAATATTTAGTTTATGAGAATCTATATTACTCTTATTAATTTCTCCTGTATCACCGCCGGTCAAGATCATGTTGATTCACTTTATTTTAATTATTAATATCACTAATATTGAAAACTTTATTTCATTGGATTTGGACCAAAAAGAAGAAGTAATTTATTTGTGTTCTATATACTGAAATTGAAAATTTACAATATTCTATATGAGTATTTTTTTTTTTTTTAACAATCCTATAATTTTGAGATTAGAAAATAATCTCTCCTTCATTTCTACTGACGATCGTTTTTACATTCTAAAAATAAATGTAATAATTCACCTTATTTCTAGTAATTGATTTAAGATTAAAGGAGTTTATTATCCCATTCGAAATGTGAGGGGATATTGTTCTTCAAACCCAAAATGTTAATGGGGTAATGTGAGTTTTTTTTAATGACAAATTTAACTGCGTTATTTAGAGAAATCTTAAGTTGAGTGAGTTTATTTAATCAAAACAAAGCTATATACTTTGTTACGTGATTTCTTATAATTGAGTGACCTTTTGAGATATTTACTCTTTCAATTAAGATAGAGTGATCGAAATTCCAACATCTAATAATCAGTTTTATTTGATACTATTTTATATATTTGTTAGTATTATAATAATATATATAAATTGTATATACGATTATATACTCTAATACAATATTTCAATGTTATATTAAAAAATGAATCTCTCGAACTATTGTTTTATTATTTGATTAGATTATCGAATCGAAAATGAAATGTCTAATGTTTTTTCATCCAAAAAAATTTATTCGATTGTTGCGAGTAGAACAAATGTAGCGTGCTTTGAAATAAGCGACTCCATAACAACAAAAATAGTTTTTCAATCTTTCATTTACTAGGAAATTTCACTTGGAGAGGGGGTAAATAAACTTTTTATCACTTAAAATTGAGAATTCTGTACAGTGATCTCAACAATACTGGTATCAACACTTGGACATAGTCGGCTCGTATTAGCCTAGTCATTCCCCCGTTTCTTTAGTAGTCTTCTCAAGGGTACTTTTTTCTTAAGTCGCGATCGCTAAGAAATTGCGTAAATTCTTCCTTTTTTGTCCCAAAGTTGCTTGAACAAAATGGAATATAATTGGGCAGGTAGAAGAATTAAATTGAAAATAAAATTTAATTAGGATAAAAATATATTTGCATAAATGTCACATAAAATTTATTTTGGACAGTAAGAGTGAGGACATGAAATTTAACATTATAAGAATAAATATGTGCCCAAAACTGATTAATAAGAATAAATTTATTAAATAAAATATGATACGGAATAAATATATTTTTTTTAATAATTACAAAAACAAATATGATCCTTTTTCGAAAGCAAAACTAGTAAAGTATATGGCTTCTAACTCTTTTTTGGAAAATTATATTGTTCCTCTCATTTTTTACTTTTTAGTTTATTTTTTGAAAATTCACTTTAAAGTATCAAAATTCAGCGAAAAAAATTTATGATTTGAAGCCCATTTGGATACTATTTAGGAAGAATTATATAAATACACAACTTATTTTTATCATATTTTTTAAAATTCCATATTATTTGTAAAAAATTACAAAAATCTCTACTCTCTCCTATTTTCGAATATATCATTTTATGTGTGATGTATTGGGATCAGGCACATCACTTTACGTGATATATTGATCGGATACATCACTTTACGCGATGCATCAGGATGTTGAGTGATGTATCTGAAATTGAGACTATCGGGACGTTGAACGATCTATTCGAAAGTGGGGTGCGATGTATTGAGACATTTTGGGATGTTTCCTATTCCACCAAATTTAAGGGATGTCTTTAATTTGTAAAATAATAGGAATATGATGTAATTACCTCTTGACACTATGAGATTTGTGTAAAATTTCTTAATATTTATGTGATAGTGTTTGGTGTTGCACTCGACGAAAAAGTATTTAAAATTGAGGATTAAACTTGAATTTTATTTTAAAAAAATAATTTTTTGAGTGAAAATGAATATTCACTTGGAATACTTTTAAATAAAAATTTAAACTCCATTTTCGTTCTGCAATTTAAATTAGAATGATAAAAAAATATAAAATATAGGAGTACTTCATTGTACCAACAAGAAGAAGGGGAAACGACAAATATACCCCCAAACAATTATAAATGGTACGTAGATACCTCCGTCATATTTTTGGGACATTAATATCTCTGCCGACCAAAAACAAGAGCATATATACCCTTTATACTAATGGACATACACGTGTCATATCTTATCCATCGATTCGATATTTATTAAATATCAGATAAATGAATAAGATTGCGTCACATGTCCCTATTTAGTCTTCTGTTAGAGTTAAGGGCATATATGTTCTAGTTTTGAGACGATAGGGGCACCAATGTTCTAAAAGTATGACAGAGGGTATTTGCATACTATTTACGATAGTTAGGAGGTATATTTGTCTTTTTTCCCAAAAAAAATTATTTACTTATGTATCTTACGCCACAAAGAAATACTCCGTTCCAATTGTGTCACTTTTTATTTTTTCGAGAATCAAACCGCTTAAGTTTGATTGGAAATTTGCGGATGAAATTTTCAAAAAAAAGCTAAATAAAATTTATTTATTTATAAACTACGTAAAAAGTACTATAAGTCACAAAATTGACAATTCAAAATATTTAAAAGATGCATGAAAAATTTACGGTCAAACATAAATTTATTTAAAGCTCAAAATCAAAAAAGTATCATATAAATTGAGACGGACAAAGTACCACTTTTACTATTACTTACGCGCTATTTTCTTTGTTCCTATTTATAGGATATATTTTTCTTTTTAATCAATTTAAAAAATAATAAACACTCAAAATACAATTAATATTTTAATTAATTTAATATTCAGTCAAACTAAGTCAAAAAAAAATATTACTCATATTTTGGTTGGAACTTTTATGATTCTATTGTCCCCTACAGTTGTCCATACTGACAATCCGCGTGGCTCAATTTATCTTTAATTATAAGTCCTAAAATACCCCTAATCTTTTCCATCAATTCCACTTCTCCGGTACAAATATTTTGATTCATTTATGGCCGTACGATCATTCTCAATACTTCCAAAATAGGTGGCTGCAGCTTTAATTCTTCTCAGTTTTCTTCTTCCACCTACTGAATATTCATCTTTTGCCAGAGTTTTTGAGTTTTACAGTGATTTTTCGATCTGCTGAGTTATCCATATATATATAAATATTATATATATATATATATATATATTTTTTTTTTTTTTTTGTGTTTACAGTGAATTTTGTGTTGTCGGATCTACTGACCATCAAGATTTTTGGGTTTGGGTAATCGCCGGTGGCTATGTCAGGTCCATTAGATCGATTTGCGATGCCCTGTGAGTTGACTTTCTTTGGGTTTTTATTAATTTCTCTACTGATTTTCAACTGCATTGCTGAATTTTAGTTACATTTTATTTTTTGAGATGAAATTATTTGGAGTAATTATGCATCAATGCCGAATTCGTATTTGGAGGTTTTCGTAATATATACACTGACAATGAACTTGGTGTTACTCTATTGCTTTTAGGGTTTGAGGGGATTTATTTGTTAGACTATGTTTTAGGTGATTGTAACCTTCTTGCTTTTAGGGTTTGAGGGTGGTTATGCATTTGAAGTTCACATTATATGGTTGACTGAAATCGAATTGTGGGAAGGTTTCTACGTTATTTTTGAGGAACTACAAATTGGGTGTTTTTTTTTTTTTTTTTAAATGTTTGTGGTGGGGTTGAGTTTGTGGAATTGCAAAATGAAGGATAGTGCTCCAGTGTTTATTCAGAGATTATTTTGGATGCGAAACTGAAATGAGATTAAATAAAAGGGACAACCCGCGTGCCTTCTTACAAGGGTGTGGTTTGATTGTGGTGTAAGGCAATCCTCAACTCTGGTCCAAAGACTTTGGCAATATGCCTTAGTTGGTGTTCTTCACTTTTTGCCGCTCAGTCATTTCTTTTTTTGTTGACTGTGGTGTTCGGGCCAGTTTTTACACCTAGACTAATTCCACGTGATACGTGCCACTTCCCACCAGCAACATGTGCCAGGTAACTCTATCCACCAAGGCAAGGAGAGATGGAAAGAATCACCTAGTATTTTTTTTGGTCTCCTTGAACCTGAGACCTCATGGTTCTCAACCACTTAATTGATCTCTAGGCCACACCCTTAGGTGCCTGCTCAGTCATTTTCAGATCCCATTTTGGAACGTGCTGGACTTCCCATGTGCACTTCATGCCAACGGGAATCTTCTAGCACTCTCTTTAGGTGCTTGCTTGATGGAACTTGATCGACATACAGTTTCATGCCATTCTGCTTTTCATATTTGTAAGCTATTACTGTAGGTTCTGGAAAAAGTGTGAAATTCGAACCAGAATAAGCTTAGGGTGAAGAAGACTTTTCAACCTCAATTCTTTAAAACCAGCCAACTATACCAAATTCTTAATTTAAGGAGAACATTTTTTATTAAAATCAAATGATTATAGGGGATTCATAGAGCTGACTGGAATAGGTTGGAATTTGATTGACCTTGTTCTTTTAATTCAAATGGAGTTACATAGGCAAAAAGTCTGTCAACCTTAATTGGCTACATGCTCAAGTTGAATCAATTCGTGCCATAAACAAATAGGGTCTAGTTCATATGTTTCAAATTTCATCCCACTCTGTGTTATGTGATTGATTTTCCTATTGTTTCCTTTTCACTGTTGACAGGCTTTGAGGGGTCGTCCACACACGATGAGAGAAGAGAAAGAAAATCTGATTTCGAGAACTCAGAGGATGAGAGGAGGACAAGAATTGGCACGCTGAAAAAGAAAGCATTAAATGCATCAACAAAATTTAAACATTCTCTTAAGAAGAAAGGCAGAAGAAAAAGTGATGGACGAGTGAGTTCAGTTTCAATTGAGGATATCCGTGATGCCGAGGAGCTGCAAGCTGTTGACCAATTTAGGCAAGCACTGATTTTGGATGATTTGTTACCTGGGAGACATGATGACTACTATATGATGCTAAGGTGACCACTGTTATCTTTTCTTCAAGTATTTATGCATTAACTGATTAAGATATATGGTGCTTACTGTTTTCTTGTGATAGTTTTTCTGTTAAGTATATTATGATTTGCTTGTATAGAGAGAGTTTCAATATCTTTAGCATGTTCAAAATGTAAATTGCAAGTTAAAATGCGTACATAAAGCTTGTTTGTAGAACTGTGAATCAGGGGTAAAAATGAGTACGGGCAGAAAAAACCAATTTATGAAATGGATTTTTGTTGACCATCACATAGTTAGAGCAGGTTCCTGTGCTTCCAATTCTTGATTAAAAGATAATCTTCTTTTTAGTGCTATTTTTCCTTTTGGTGGTTTGTTCTATTTTTTGATTTGTTAAAACAATTTATGGAGCCGGTCAGACATTTCATTTCTGCTTGCATTTCTGGAGCTGTCTATTACAAATGACACATGAAAGTAATATTTTGCTCTTTAGTTTGCTTTGGTCAAAGAGGTGTTCTGTGAAATTTACTCTGAATATCAAATGCCAACTTTCTCAAGGAACTTCTCCATCATGCCGTAAGGACTGAAACAAAATATCAGAGTGGTAGACATTGTGAGCTTACCGAACACAAAAAGGAAAAAAGTGGTAAAGACATTGCGAGCATAGGTTAATTCTCTCAGAATAGGCAAAATGGAAGAGGATATATTAGATTTAAGGATGCTTTTGATTAAGAACTAACTGGTAGTCTATTCTTGTTTTTTCCATTTAATTATCCCTACGAGTTTCTGGCAGATTTCTGAAGGCAAGGAAGTTTGATATTGATAAAGCAAAGCATATGTGGGCTGATATGCTTCAGTGGAGGAAGGAATTTGGTGCTGACACCATTATCCATGTAATCTTATTTCTCCAAGTGATGGATTGTCACAGTATTTCTTCATATATCAGATGCTAGTGACTTCATTTATTCTGAAATATTTCCCACACCAAATTTTCCATCAGGATTTTCAATTCCAAGAGCAGGATGAAGTTTCGAAATACTACCCCCAAGGTTATCATGGGATCGATAGGGAAGGAAGACCGGTATACATTGAAAGGTTAGGGAAAGTTGATCCCACCAAACTTATGCAAGTCACAACAATGGACCGTTACATCAGAAACCATGTAAGAGAGTTCGAGAAAACTTTTGCAATCAAGTTCCCAGCATGTACAGTTACTGCAAAAAGGCAGATTGATTCAAGCACTACTATTTTGGATGTCCAGGGAGTGGTATGTTACCTAGTATTTCTTTTCTTGTGCTAACGTGTCGTGATTCTGATTGCATTTTTTAGCACTCCAGGGTTTTCATCTTTTCATTTTCTTTTGTTGATTTCTCAGGGTTTGAAAAATTTTACCAAGAGTGCTAGGGAACTCATCATGCGACTTCAGAAGATTGATGGTGATAATTATCCCGAGGCATGATTATATTCCTATCTCAGTAAGCACTATAAGGTATTTCATTGTTTTGGGTTCATGAACACATTTTGCTACATTTTGGCTGGTGCAGACACTTCATCAAATGCTTATCATCAATGCTGGACCTGGCTTTAGGCTGCTGTGGAGTACTGTTAAGAGTTTTTTGGATCCCAAAACCACCTCGAAAATACATGTTTGTCTATGCTCTTCTCTTGCACCTTAAAGTGCTGTAATATCAGTTATTTGGCTATATTTACTTATTTGCTTGTGTTGTCAAATTTCTTTTAGGTTCTTGGGAACAAGTACCAAAACAAATTGCTTGAACTAGTTGATGTTAGGTAAAGGGATTAAGAATTCTTTTCCACTGTACAAGGAAAAAATTGCTTTAGGTCTTCCTTTGATGATACTTCAGAAAGTTCACTTCTTTAAAAATTGTATTATTGATTTTTGTTTTGTGCAGTGAGTTGCCAGATTTTTTGGGTGGAACCTGTACATGTGCAGATCAAGGAGGTTGCCTTCGCTCAGATAAAGGGCCATGGCAAAATCCGGAGATACTAAAGGTTTCATTCTAGGACCTTCACATCTGAGAGAAATTTATTTTGAAAGATGTTCTTTTACCCACCTTTTTAGGACAGAATGATCTTTTTTCTTTTCCTCGCATTTATTTTCTGCACTTCTCTTTGCTGGGAACAAGGGTGGCCTTCTTGTTCTTGATGTTTTAAATAATGAACAAGCATTGCTCCCTTGATGAAGAGTATGTCAACTTTAAATAACTGGGAATGGTGCTCCCTTCTTTGATGCCAGATGATTGGTGAAGCACGGCGTGCCAGGCAGGTTGTTAAAGTTGTAAACAGTGAAGGAAAGGTAGTTTATGCTAAGCCTCGCTTCCCCATGGTATGACTTCTACTCTCTTTCCTAAATTATGAGAATACTCTAGATTTTCAACCGTATTTGAAGATTGGTACATGTATGTTGAATTTTAGCAGTCAAAAGGTAGTGATACCTCCACCGCAGAATCGGGATCTGAAGCAGAAGATATTGGTTCCCCTAAAGCTGTAAGGAATTATTCGCATCTTCGGCTTACTCCTGTCCGTGAAGAGGTATATTTCTTCACTATTCAACTGATTTCATGAGTTGGCCCTTCTTTTATTGGAGAGAACCTAAAAAAAGTTCTCTTTCATTGAGGCCCAGAATAATACAGGATTGCATTCACATAGATTTCATGAAAATATCTCCTTCCACATTCCCCTCCTGAATAATTTCTTTATATGTTATTCTTACCATGATACTGTTCTTTTTTCGTCAAACAGGCTAAGGGTATTGGAATGTCTGGCTACACTGCAAACATATCAGGATATGATGAATATGTTCCCATGGTTGACAAGGCGGTTGATTCTGTGTTAAAGAAGCAAACATCCTTTCATAAAGCCTCCATTGCCAAAGGTTAGACTTATGCAAAGAACACACGTGCATTTGCACACACAAGGAAAAGGAAAAAGGGAGGAAGCATAAGAGTCTCTGAATCTTTTAGTTAGACCGTGGGGTCGTTTGGTTGGGAACAAGTTATCCAGGAATAAGTTATACCATATATATGGGATAACTTATCCTGGATAAATAATCCAAGGACTACTTAATAATCCTGCATTTTATCCCGGGACTATTATACCTTATATGCCGCACACCAACTGACTCCTTAGTATGCACCTAAAACAATGGGGTAAAAAGAGCTCACTGTAGTTCTCACCCAGTAGTTTGGATGCACTGTGCGCCTGCTTGTGATTCGATATAATGTGTATATATTTATGTATTTATTCACGTGTATTTTTGGTCTTAATTTGGG
This sequence comes from Solanum bulbocastanum, assembly GCA_037074985.1. Classification (NCBI taxonomy): domain Eukaryota; kingdom Viridiplantae; phylum Streptophyta; class Magnoliopsida; order Solanales; family Solanaceae; genus Solanum; species Solanum bulbocastanum. The sequence goes on along the minus strand of CM073606.1, from coordinate 42,452,326 downwards.
TTTTTAGTTGCATGCAGTACTCAGGCCCAGCACCTGCTTGTTACCACCTGCATCCAACACTAACATGATGTATATGGCTATTTACCTTTTATTCAGGGATACTTCCACCAGCAGATTCTAAAAAGCCTGCAGGTGGTCTTAGTGCTCAGATATTAGGACTTCTTATGGCTTTCTTCACGACTGTGGTGATGCTTTTCCGTTCAGTGCTATGCCACATAACTAAGAAACTTCCAGATCCATCAATTGGTCAAGCTCAAGCTGTTCAAGAATTCACCTTTGATGCCAACAGTAATGAGGAGTTTCGGCCACCTTCACCAACTCCAGCCTTTACTGAAGCTCAACTGCTTTCTGTTGTTCTGAAGAAATTGGGTGAACTTGAGGACAAAGTAAGTACGCTTCAAGAAAAGCCATCTGAGATGCCTTATGAGAAAGAGGAACTGCTAAATGCTGCTGTTTGCCGTGTGGATGCCTTGGAAGCTGAGTTAATTGCAACCAAGAAGGTACATGTTTAAAGATATTGAATGTGAATAAGAGTGAAGCCAGTTTTGCTTCACCAAAACTTGCAAGTTTCATGTTTACAAGCTCAGCTGGCATTTAACTTGTGTGATAAGGTTTAATAAATTTAGTCTAAAGTAGGTTATGGGTTGGTCTTATTGTACTCTTGATCCTTTGAAGGGTTTACCGAAGGCCAGAGACAATAGCAAATAGAAAGGAGGAGGGAATAGGTTGGAATTTGACAATTAGTGTGAACGCTAGCATGCCTGCAACTTGAAAGCAATATTACATGATTATGCTGATAAGGTGCTGCCAAACTTATGACTTGTTTCAGCCAGGGGCTGCTGAGGATAACAGCATCTACATATAATGTTGGGTTGCTGAGATAATTATCACATATCTGTTTCTCTTGGTTTTTGAGTTGATAATAATATTATTTCTTTTTCAAAAACAGGCTTTGCATGAGGCTTTGATGAGACAAGAGGAACTTCTTGCATACATTGATGGTCAAGAAGCTGCAAAATTTCAGGTGAGTTTCCAGATTTATTTGGTAATTAGACAGCACTAAATTATGAATGAGCCTAAGTAGGATGAGAAGTTGATATCATAGTGGAAACTACATCCGAGAATAATCTTGGTGCGTATGAACTAAAATAATAAAAAGGCTTTGAGCAGTACTTCATGTGCACCTTCTGTATTTGAGTGTGTTTTTGCTTAGAAACTTTACAATTCATTGTTGATTTGTATCTCTGTTGTCTTGTTCTGCAGAAAAAGAAGTTTTGCTTTTAAGGATCCCTTGGAAGGTGGTGGAGCTCCGACTTTCAACAAAAGTATCCGAATGTGATGAGAACATACATGTAATATGAACGAGCAGGCATGGATCCTAATCATTGTGCAGTGGATTTGATCATATAATGCACCTTTTTTATCTTCTGAAAATTTTGCTTTTGGCACTATGAATTTTACTATGTTTCGTGTTGGTTGAAATGGCCAGACCTACTAGGAGTTGTAACAACCTTTTGTCCCCAAAGTGGCAGAACATTTACTAATTGTGTTTAAGGGGGGACAATAAGGTGTTTTCACAAGTTGATGCATTAAATTAGAGTAACAAATGAGATGAATGTTCATGCAAAACTAATTAGGTTCCTTGTTCACTCCCTCCACTGCTGGGACTAAAATCTGATAATCATAACATGCCTTGCACCTTCAAAAATGGCATTGTCGAAATCACAAAGTTTAGACTTTAAAAGAGATGCATGAAACATCACAAAGTTTTAAATGTCTTTTTTGACATTTCAAACTCAAACTATTTAGATTATCAAACGATTAAATTCAAAAAAACATTGTCTTCACTTTGAATTCTTCTATAGCATAACAATACCTACGCTAGTGATGTTTTAGACCTATTTTGTTATTAAAAGTAACATGAGATATACAACTAAAAAATGATCCTATAATTGTTATACTCAATCATGTGAAGTTTTTATTTCTACTTTTAAATATTTTTACTATTTCTAGAATAATTTTGATAGTTTAATGTAACAATTGAGTCAACTCAAAAAGAATACCAAAACTAAATCAATAAGAATTGACTTAAGATCTAAACAATTTGTGATTTTGTGTGACATACAATAGTTTATATATGCCTATTCCGTCAACTAGAGAAAATAAGAAGAAAAAATGTACTTTTTCAAAAGTTATGAAAATAAATGACATATAAAATATTTATGTATATATAAAAGGGAAAATTACGTGGAAAGACCATCCTTAAGACTTAATTATACAAATAATAGTACTTTTTCAATATTACAAATATGAAGGTTTTTTTTTTTTTACATATATAGCAGTTTTAAAGAAATTGAAAAGATAATTATTATTAATATATAGATATATTAATTATCTTCTTACATTAATTCAGAAAGAGTTCTTCCATATCTAAACTACATGAAAGAAAAAACGAACAATCTTAAATCATTCTCTCTCTGTATTTACAAAATTCTAAACATTTTAAATACATTCAAGTCATTACTAATCTATATAATCTTCTCTAAGAATTCTTGTACGGTTGGTAACTACTGGATAGTTATCGAAAGTGTTCAGTCGTCTGCATCTCTTCAAATTTTAATCTCAATTTTTTATTTTTTCACATAGTTCAGGTATGAATATTATATAATATTGTTGAGTTTTATCAATTCTTTTTGTACATTGTTTCTCATAAACTTCATCTATATTATATAATTGGTATAAAGTATATTGCATTTCTAGAAATGTGAGTATCTTGTGGCTAAATCAATTACTACATGTTATGGACAAGAAAATGACCTGTCAGAAAAAGAGATTGGTAGACTGTCTTTGGTTGTTGTAGTATAAAATATACTTGCTCATTGTATAAACTTCTTGTGCTTCCTACTTCATTGGTGTAAGGCTTCTGCAATACTGGCTGTGATAGGTAATATGCTGCCCACTCGATAATTTCTCTACCACATATAGTGCTTAAATGAACAATTATACAGTAACTTTACCTTTCCATGTTCATTCTCAAAGTATAATACACAAATTAGTCACTAATTAATTATTTTTAGAGTTTAAGTTTTATTCACGGAGGATGAAAAGTACCTAATACAATCGGTATTGTACAGTCAATCTATATACTGATCATGCACAAAAAATCTTTGTATTTCTAATGTAAATAGATAAAATCCTATATTTTTGACAATATAGAGAAGCTGATATGCTGACACTATTTTTTTAACTAGGTCCATAGTCAGAAGTTAGATCTCAATGAAAACATTACTATATTTGATATCCAAATTAATAGGTGTGACATGTCGAGATGTATGTTCACTCTTAAGGTTTAATTTGATTCACAAATTCTTCAGATAGTATATTGCAGTAGCTCGCGTCATCCTGCATAGTATAAATTATTTAGTATAATAACAATAAAATTTATACAATGTATAAAAAAGATATATCACAAATAGACTACATACCATCATTCCCTGTGATTCCTTCATTTTCTCCCTCATTATGTGTTCATCTTTTGTGATGAGTGTTGTGTATGTTGCAATTGCTTCATTCCTGTTTGTATTGTTTCAGCGACCAATCATCTTCATCAAGTAATCCAATAAATAATATATAAGAAGATCTCTGGCCTCTTTATCAGCTGCATCACATATTCTGCAATATTTGAAGTCATCACCATGAATCTATTGACATTGGAGTGTGCAATCGACCATCTGTGATATCCAATTTCGAATAAGTATTCTTTCACCCTCTTGTCAATGCTATAGGTCTCAGCCATGTATTGATTGAATTCCTTTGTTGTGTACGTATGTGTTGGCCATTGCAAACAATATTTTTCTCAGGACCTTATAGTGCTTCCTGAAATTTTTCTTAATATTGCTCCAAAGGTGGTATAAGCATACACAATGAAGCACCCCTGGATACACAACAAAAATGGCGTTCAGAATGCTTTCATGCCTATCAGATTACGATACACATACCTTCTCTTGTTCCATAGGTATCTCGGATCCTTTGGAAAAACCATTTCCATGAATCGACTACATCAAAAGCTAATGAAAGTATTTTACTTGATTCATTGATAAAATACATATATAATGAATTAGGCTACAAAATCATGTTTAACTATTTGTAATAGTAGACTATATATAATGTGAATAAGTAGATAACATTCAGGAAAATATTATCCTAACTCGTTTAATAACCAATAGACATTCAATTTAAACTAACCTGCTGCATTCTGTGTGCAAGCCGTCAAAATAGTTCCCCGTAGGATGCTTTTAAGAAACTACCATCAACAACAACAACAACATGCATGCAATATTCCCATCCTTTAATTGAGGAATAAAGAGCTACATATGCATATAAAAAACGTCTTTTTCAATCTTGTAGCAGACCCAGGATTTGTATGCTTCACCATGTACAAGTAGCTATGCAACTTTGCATATGAATTTCTAGGTTTACCTCTTAATATCTCTAGTTCCTTTTCTTTTGCCCTTCATGTAGTTCAAATCAACACCGTATTGATTTCTAATGTCACGTTGTATATATATTGTCTTAGGATCGTCGACTTTGCTCGTTATCAAGCCTCCAACAAGCTTTGAAGTAGCATGACGTTGTGAAAAAAGTCTTGATTCATTTCCACATGTGTGAACATTGTAAAATTTTCTCACCTTGAATATATTTGAATTATAAGACTTAAAATACCATGAACACTGATCATCAACACACACGAGATAATACCTGCAAAATTGATTGACATCATATCGTGATTATAGAATAATATTCTAAGGATCATTAAGATCAAGAATTCTGAAGTTTAGTAGTTGTAAAAATATTTTATATCTGCTACATACTTGATATGACGCTTTTGAGATTTTACCGTCCTATTAATTACATGATTATTATACCAAGTGTTTTAGATTGAAATACACTCTTTAACAAGTAAAACATACCAGAATATAATTTATACCAAGTATTATATACTAAAACATACTATATACCAATTATCTAACATAGAAGTTTATGTTGGCATCAGCAAACACAACAAGTACTACCACAAATTTGATTAAAAACAATTGTTACTATTCGTTGAAGTTCATTTATTACCTCGTCGTACTCGAACGCTTAACTTTGAACTGAAAAATTCTCCTTGATGGCAATGTGATTCAAAACATCTTGGAGTTCGTCAATTTCCATTTCATCATGCGACTAATTTTTGTCTACTTGTTTGAGTGAGTTCTATCATGGGTAGAATTACATCTTGAATTGATAGGATTCAAATTTGACAAATCCCGTCAATGTCATGCACAAAGGAAAATCTGTGAAGGAACTTTTTCTTTTCAAATCCAAATACCATCTCAAACTCCTATCGTTGTATATCTTCATTGGAGTATAATTTTGCTTCACGAAATATTTAATTTCAATTGTATTAGTAGAAGCATAAACCCCAAGTATCTTCGTTATTTCATCAAGAATGATATCCAAATTCGAATCCACTTTTAGTGTCACGCCATCAACTATGAAATTATTGAAATTGTGTTCAATGTCGCATTTACCGTGGTGTTGAACCAAAATTGCAATTTCTTCTTCCATGTCAAAAATTTAGTTATGGGTAATATGAGTAATTTTCAGTTTAAGGAAAAGAACGTAATCTCCCAAATAACAGTCGTTTGTAGAAGGAAGATACGACTAGAAGGAAGTGCGACTGATTTAGTAGAATTCTTATGAATGACAGTTATTTTTATCTTAAAAAAAAGGAACTGAAGAGTTCATGGTGCCTTAAATCTCTAACATATTTTAACAAGATCTATTCAGGATGCAAAAAGGCTAAGGAAGTAAATATTAAATTGCCATAAATGTTATTCACTGAATACGGCCATATATATGTAAATAGAAAACTTGTCCGCGCTTCACGTGGTATAACTGTAATTTAAAATAATTTTTTTTATAAATTAAGTAGAAGTAAAAGGCAAATTCTATTTTGTTTAGAGCCAAAATTTGTTTAGTGAAGAAGTATAGATTTAGTTGGTTGTTGACCGACAAAAAGCATGGGATCTTACAACTTTCATCGCCCTTATATTTACCTCTCCAAAGAGCAAAAACCCAATTTATACGCCCCCTTTCTTTATTTAAGGAGATTCTATCCAATTATCAGCCCCCATGTGGTTCTTCATTCTTTAGATATCCGCGCGAGAGCTTTGAAATTTCATTCAGTTCACGTTCGTAGTTCCAGTCAAATCCGTCCCAACAATTGTTGCAGAGGATATAAATATGAATATGAAAAAAATCCATTTTTCTGTAGGCATCCATCGGGTCTGAGATTATATACTGCTGCAGAAACTGAATCGAGGAGGTTGGTTGTTTCCTCTTAAATAAAATAATTAAGAAAAAAAATTATATCTTCACATTAAGTTGATATCAGAGAAAACAATCAATTATTTTTTAAAAAAAAACAATTGACACAATAATGTTCTAACATTTTTAAAAATCGAATTACCAAATTAAGATTTTAATACAATATCATGTCCATTCCCAATTAACTTTAATTCAAACACAATATCATTCATACATGAAGTAATTAACTATTATTTAAAAATCAATTGAAAAATCAAATAGATAATATATAAGTATTCATGAATTTTAATCAATTTCACGCAGATAAGAAAATTATGAATATATTATTTATGATAGCTCTCACAATAATTTATTGAAAATTCTACTTCTAATAATTTTAAATTTTTTTTTTTATTTTTTTTTTTTAAACTAAAATTCTTAACCTAAAGTAATCTTAAGAAGAGAAAAAGATGGATCTTATTTTCCATTTCAATAAAAGAATTAACCTAATTGATTATTTTCTTTAAATTGGGCATAATTCAAAATTTTCTTTTATAGAAGTAAAAAAAAATAAATACTCAAAAACCTATATACCAGTAACTAATATTTTAAAATAAATGAATAAAAGAAAGTAAAAGAACAAAGACAGAAAAAAAGGAATTTAAGGAAATGATATAAATAATATTAATAATGAGATTAAGGGAAAAACTAATAGCATTAATGATGAAATAATTTAAAATTTGGAAAAATGCAAAATAGATAAACTTTCAAGACAAAATTTTGAGCAATTATTTTTTTTTAAAAAAAATATAAGAAAAAACGTCTCTTGCAGCCATTTCTAGACCAATAGCCAAAGCAGATGGGCAGGGAGGCCTGCAAAGGGGTAGGCAAACCATTCCTGGTAGAGAGCCAATCTACCAGTCACTAATGAAACTCCTTGGTAGGCCCCTAATAAGCTAGAGAAAGGGGGTCCTACTTGTTTTTCAAATAAATCAGCGTTTTTTATTTATTATAAAGTTAAACAAATATTTGAATTAAGAAGAGTGTCATCATTTTCTATTTTTAACTTTATTATTTGGTATGAGTATAATCGTATAGGTCTTTAGCAAAGAGATGATCTAATTTATTTATAAAAAATAAAATCAAATCACATTAATAAATATTAATATATTTGTTACAAAGATTATAATAACTAATTTCTTGTAATAAATAAATAAAAGAAAGTATTTTTTTTTTAAAAAAAAGAAGTGATTTAAGGAAATGATATAAATGACATTAATTATCAGATTAAGGTAAGGAAGTAAGAAAATTAATATGATTGTTGATGAATAAAATTAAATATGGTTACCTTTGATATTTTTGTAAAATTTTAAAGTGAGACTTTTAGTCTTTAAAATTAAAAAAATGTCAACAAAATTAATATATTATATTAATTATTTCTAACAATATAAAGTATAATTAAAGATAAATAAAAAAAATAAAACAAACATTAATTAAAGGTGGTACATAAGAAAAAACACAGAAAAAAAATTAAATAATAAAATTTACAAAAATCGAAATTAGAAGAATAAAAAATTGAAAGAAATAATGTAAGCACTAATTTAAGATCTTTTCAAATCACAATAAAAAAAAAAAACAAACACTAATTAAAGATACAAAAGGAAAAATGAAACAAAAAAATTTAAAAAAAGAACGGAAGAAGAATAATAATGGAAAGTAATTGAAAGAATTATAATTTACAAAATAGATTTCACTTATACTTTTCCTAATTTAATAATTAAATTGATTCTTGTCGTAAATAATTATTCTCATCACTCATCATTTTTTCTATAAGTTTTTCAATCAAAATGATTGAATTTTTTTCTCAATACAAATTTTCTTGTAGAAAACATTATACTGCAACATCCTTTTAAGAGAACATTTGCGACATGATTTTTCTTATATCAATATCTTGAAGAATCATGAGATACTCTCTCTTTCTCTTTTCATAAAGAAATCATATTCTATTATCCGAAGAAGAAGTGACAAGGTTAAGGTGTCCATTTTTGTTGATTTTAATACTTAATTTTCTTTTATTTTGTAGGCTAAATAAAAATAATTTTGAGAATTTCTTTCTATATGTATATATATTTGTAATCGTACAATGATTTTGAAATGTAAGGTTTTTAACATATTTTAGATTCTAATAACTTTAATAATATTCCTAATAATTTTATTGTTGTGCTTTTTTGGTTTTGATTATTAATTTTTTATTTTTATTTATCCTTAAACTTTAGACACATAATTATATGCTCAGTTATTAGTAATATATTTGATTATTTAAAAACAAAAAAAAAAAGAATATGGTGCAATTTATAGTTAGTATCATATATAATATCATACTAAATAGGATATTAGATTAACTCTTGCATATATTTAATTTCAATTTTCATATATCTAATACTTGCTGCATCAATGATCTAACTATTATTTTTCGCTAAAATCGACGAAATATTATCCATTCTGAGATCTGTTCTCTTCATCTCTAAGTGTCCTTCCGAGGAGCTTTGTTGTTTCTATTTTTCTTCTTCCGTTGCTTGTTATCCTTCTTCCCTACATGACTTCTCTTTTATTTATTTGGTACGTTGTTTAAGGTTTTTTCTCTTTGATGCGTGCATGTTCAATGAAACTTGTTTGATGTTCCTGAAAATTAAAAAGTAAAGAAAGGAAGAAAAACAATTAAAACATAGAAGATGTTTTGAAACACAATCATAAAAATGAATGAAATATTGAGAAATGAGCTTTAATCAAACCATGCATTTTTTTTACTACTCCGTCAATAATGAGCACATCAATATCAGTTGGTGAATATCTTTTACCATATTTTTGAAATAATTTGTGATTATCTACCCTATTTTAAATATTAGAAAAAACTCTTGACATTCTCTCATATAGGTTATCAACAATTATTTATTTATCTTTTAATTTCTAATATTTATGTGCTACAGTTATGGGTATTAAAAACGACATAACTGCCACTAATATATTTAACATATTTGTTTCTTTATCTTATTCAATAATTTTTTTAATAGTTAATAGAAGAAATAGGAAAAAAGTTAAACAAAAAATGAGAAAAAATATAAATAAGAATATTGGTCATAGAGAGGTGTCACATAGAATTGCTTCCATTCAGCTTTATATATATGTATAGATTATTTATATAAAAATGTTTACTTATGTTTTTTCCCATAAAAAGTATTAAATAAATTTAAGTTCTTTTTTTATTTTTATTTTTATTTTTTTGACTTTAAACCACCTATTTTATTCAATTATTATCCTTACACTTTTGGTGTTACCGCAAAGGATCTGACACTAAAATTAACATCTCTATTAACAAATAATATTCTGTCTTTAAGATCATACATAATATACCCATTTTTATACATAACTGTTTGCACTAAATAAGAATTTAAGAGATAATTGAGTTGAACCCCAATTTTTTGATGTATGATTCATTTGATTCAACAAAGTACTGCAACAACTGGTTAAATAATTCTGTACCATTATCAGATCTATTAGTTTTTACTATTCTATCAAACTGAGTCTTTACAAAGTTTAAAATATATTATAAAGCAACACACATCAAACTTTATTTTCAACAAGTAAACTATGTCATTCTTGTAAAATTATCATACTTGACGCAACTCTGTTGAGCTAGAAGTTGATCAATCTTAGATAAACTCACAGAGGGACTATACACTTTAAATCAAAAATAAATTTTATATATGATTAACAAATATATTTTCTAATTAAAGCTTTAGGTTTTGGAGATATTGAATATTTATTTAAAAATTGACTTTTGGGTCTTTAACACCAATTTAAACATGGAAAACTATACAAAATAGATCCAATTGTGAAATATTTATTCAAATTGGACCAAATCAAACTATTTATCCTTAATGGACTCATGATCCAAACTATTTACCTACTTACCACACTCACAGATGATATGTAAAGTGTCCAATTAAATGACGACATTTGCCATTTGTGCCAAAATCATCATTCTTAAATAATGAATTTTGAGAAAAACAAAAAGTAGTCAATAAATTGATGACATGTGGCATTTTTGCCCATATAATTACAAAAAAAATAATTAATGAAATTAATTTCATCGTCTTCTACGATCTAACCATTTGCAGAAACGCCACCCGCCCCTCACCACACACACCCCGCGTCCTTCTCAATCATACACCAAACACAGTTCATAAGGCATAAAGTTTTCAACTTGTCCATAAAAGTTCTGATATTTATAATATCCATAAAAATCTTAAATCGTTAAATTGAAATTCTTCCCAAAAGTATTCAATCTAGGTCAATTCAAATAGCTTAGAAGAAGTAGCCCACCAAATCACTCCTTAAAGAACAATAAATTTTATTATAGAAGAATAAAGCTAAGTCATGAATTCGGATTCTTCTTAATCAATAACAGAGCAGTAAACTTGAATTGAAATCATTAAAATTAACTAAAAAAATAAGAAAGCACTTAAAGTGAAGCAGAGTTTGAAAGCCTGTGATGGAACAGGCGTGAAAAATCATACCCACTACTTCCATATGACAATATTAAATTCCTCCAAAAAAATTCATGATTATTTCAATATTTAATTCTTAAAATAGGTCTTTTCTTAAATTTTAAAACATTTCGCCATAGATGGAGTTAAACTTGGAAAATGGAGGCTGAAAATGGGGAAGAAGAAGAAAAAAAAAATTGAAAATTGACTAAATAAACTTTCCACGTGCAATAATTGAGTGTATCACACTCACTATGACGTGTACGTGAAAAGTGTCAAAATGACATAACAAAACCTTACTTGAGGTGTCTAAAATGAATAAAATCTAGTTAAAATGTCTAAATGAAAATTGATGCCAACTTTAGGGGGCCACCGATGGATTAGGCCTTCTCCTTTCTTATTTCGCGCATGATGTCAACATGACATCAACATTACTACTATGAATTAATCCTCTGTGATACTTCGTCGGTATATTGATACCATATCGATTTCATATAGGTTTGAGCTTAATCCTCTGTGATACTCCGTCGGTATATTGATACCCTATTGATATCATATAAGATTGGACTCTTTTTTAAAGAAATAAATAAGAAATAATTAAAAGAAAATTATTAAAGTCACGATCTTATTTATTAAACTCTAAACTAGTAGAAAATATATTCTTTGTGATACTCCATCGGTATATTGATATCATATCGGTATCATCTAGGACTGAGCTTAATCCTCTATGATACTCCGTCAATATATTGATACCCAATTAGTATTATATAGGATTAAGGTTAATTCTCTATGATACTCCGTCAATATATTGATACCCTATCGGTATCATATTGGGTTGTACTCTTTTTTTAAGAAATAAATAAGAAACAAAAGAGAAAATTATTACCTTTCAATTGGAAAGAAAATATTAAGGAGAAGGGCAAATTGGTCAATTCATAATTAAAAGCAAATTCACAAAAAATGTGACATTACAGGCATAATAGATGTCTGGTCAATATCAAAGAATTAATTCAGAAAGCTTTTTGCCGTGATTTTTGTACAAGTTGTAATTCTTTGAGTCCTACTTCTAATGGAACAAGAATATCGTGATCTTTTTGCTCCTATTTCGAGTTATGAATTTTCTACTATAAATTTTGTGGATTCGGACGAACTCAGTAGCTTTTTCGTAGATACTATATTTTTACTAAAAAATTAAATAAATATATATATGTATATTAACTTGTGAATCCGGTTCAATGGTAAAAAAATGACCATGAAACGCTAGTATTGTGGATTCAAACCCCCTAAATCCAAACCACCCAAACTCTTAATTATGGCTTCACCTCTGAGTTTCTAACAGATAGAACACATCCCCAAAGCAACGAGATTCATAAAATGTTGGATGAAGTATTTTTATTGATACAAATTTTAACATGGAAATATTTATTCATCTATTAGTAATACATGATAAATAAACAACCCTTAATTAACTTATTCCATTTTTTTATTGAACGAAAAACCATCCCTAAACAAACAATTCTTCTTTTTCTTATTTTCATCAGTCTATATAATATGATCAATTATCACTGCAGAGATGACATCTTTCAAGTTATTTTTCGCAAAAGTATAAGCATCTTCGTCTTTATACATGAACTCAGCTACTCTTGTAAAATTAATTATAGGCATGAGCAAAACTCTTGGTATAATAGTCACATCCACTTTGAAGTATTCTTCATTCAAATCCTTCCAATAATTTTCTATTTTATTTCTTAATTTTATGTGTGCTTCTTCCTTTGTAACACCATATTCATTCATATAACATTCTATACTTGGAAGCTGCATCTTTATGCTTGGCACGGAACTCTTGTTTCGAGAAGCTGCATCTCCTCATTTTTGTTCTTCCTAACATGAATAAAACAAACAAAATTAATCAAATAAATGTGAGTTTAATTAAAGTAAATAACTTTAAATCTTATGGTCTTATATTAAAGATATGAGAATATACTAAAATATCCTTTGTTTTTGTGGATTTAAAGGCCAAACCCATCATTAGGCCCCAAAATTTGAAACCAAGTTTCACTTAGTCACTTCAATTAGACGATGTTTATTTTAGACACCTAATGTAGGATCTCATTAGGTCATTTTGATACTTTTGCTGACATGTCAAAGTCAGTGTGATACACTCAACAATAGCGCATGAAATACTTAATTTAGCCTATATTTATTTTATTTTTTTCTTTTTCTTCTTCTCCATTTTTCAAGCCACCACCTCCCATCATTTTTTTCAAACTTAAACTCCTCCATTGACAGGCACGGGGAAGGGTTGTGGAGAAGACGACCCGGAGGGGGGGTGTAGAAGATGATTGGCCAGTTTTTATTTTTATTCAAAATTAATTATTCAAAAATTACTTTTAACATCAATGACAAATGTCGTCATATAATTTGTCACTTTACATGTCATTCACGAGTGTAACACACACACCATATATTTTTGCTGATATTAAAAAAAGTGTCAAAATGACATTGAGGGACCCTACATGAGGTGTATAAAATGAATATCGCCCAGATGAGGTGTCTAAGTGAAACATCGTGCCAACTTTAGGAGGTCACCGATAAGTTAGACCGGATTTAAATATATCATTTGAAAAATTGAAATTAAAGAGTTGTAAAAAAAAGACATTCTTTTTAAACTAAATTTTGCATAAAGATGAGAAGAATTTTTTTTTTTTTTTTTGTAAGGTGAAAGAAATTAGAAAGGCAAATTGTCGAAAAAAGATTGTACCCCTATAAGATGATTTTTATGTCACACAAACATGTATGCATTTTTTACCACAAGTTTTAAATTATTTGTTTTAAAAAAGAACTCTTTGTCAAATTAAACAACATCATGTAAATTGAAACGGAAGGAGAATTTATTATACAATCTTGTAATGCAACAAGAAGCAACAAGTATTGGAGGTTCAGTTGCTATCCAATCAAATACATCTTTAGTTGTTATATTTCCCATGGCAAACCTAAAAGTAGTTGCTAGCAATAGGTAACCACTTGATGGAATTCCATTCTTCATATATTGCTCCATTCTTGGTACTTCCTTCTTATTGTAGTACCATTTTGCCTCTTGAAAGTAAGCCCTCAACACCTTTTTCATCCAAAAAACAATAGTGAAACATTAAAAATCAATGGATAGGTTATATTTCAGAAATATTAAAAAAGGTATAATAATTACTTAGAATTGAACCCAAGTAATATTTTTTTTTAACTTGGGGCAATTCTGACGCTCGACCACTCATGCTTTTTGATGAAACATTTCTATTTTTTATGCTCTTCAAAGAGTTGTTAATCAATTTAACCATATGTTTCCTATCTTCTTTATTTATTATTTATATTTATATAAGTACCTCTATTATTGAATAATCTACTAGAAATGACTTGTTTTCATTTGCCAACTCTTTCTCAATTTCTTTGTAAACATCTAGAAGATGACAGTAAAGAATCTTCATCTATGATGGTAATTGTTCTGAAGCATCAATATTCCACCTACATATATATATAAAACTAAGAGCAATTATAATTCAAAATGTTGTAAGCTATCAATATATACATGATATATAACATAACAAGAAGAATTATTACCTTTCAATTGCCCTTGTAAATTGAGTAAGTTCATCTAGTGTGCCATAGATATCATATGTGTCATCAATAATACAAGTGATACATGAATTTTTTGCTAATATTTCCTTGCAACGCTATACTGAGGCACAAAATAAACGCCCAAACTCCAGAAGTATGTCTCTACCAGTCTGTTCTAGATAAGGTAGAAAGATTATTTCTCATATATAGACCTCCGGTTCAATAAAAAATAGTCTAGAAAAATAATAATGAATAAGTACAGGAGACAATATATATATAGTAAAAAAGACAATATATAGCTAGTAACTAACAGAACTCTACTACAACAAAATAATACAACAAATTAAATGAAGTACACAAAATAATAGATAGTAACATAAATTAAAGAACAAGAAACTACCAGAGTAATCCTACAATTACTAGCTATAGTAAGGGCAACAAGACAAAATACTCCTAACAATTAGTATATGAATGCACTCCTACAGACTAACCTTCTATCCTAATTCTTATACTCCATATTTCCCTATATAAAATCATGTTCTCATGTAAGTTACAATTACGTCATATCCTGTCTAATCATTTCTCATCGATTATACTTAAAATTTGAAGTTGGAACATAATCTTTGCAAATATTGTGTTTGATCAAAATAAATTTTATGAAGATAATTGCGCGTGGCGAGTTACATACCTTGTGATATCAGATAGCTCCTTTTTTTGCAACCTTTGTAAGATGTTGAAGTCTAATTTGGCAAAGTTTAGTAGGACTTGATTGTGATTTTGATTTTGTTGGTAAAATGATATGTATTTCCTTGTTTCTATCTGATGTGAGGTCAAAAATATATATTTTTCATTATTTATTTCATATATATTATTTATATTTATTCTTTTTGAGCATGAATTTTATGAATTGTGCTAAATAGTGTATTTTATTTGTAGGAATAAATTGGTGTAAAGTTAAAAAAATTTGGAGCTAAAATAAATTAAACGTGGAGAGTTAAAAAAAAAAATTAAGCAGGCAACTTAATGGATTAAACTTTATAAAATAATATATAGGTTAAGTTGAAGAAGAATTGGAATTGGAAAATTCGACGCGACAGTCACTGAAGAGCCGCAACAGCATGTTGAAGGCGGTGGAGCACTGGTTCACGCCGAAAATAAAAAGGAATTCAACTCCTTTATGGTTTTGAATTTTAATTTGTTTTGGACTCAATTATTTTATTTAGGATTTTCTATATCTATAAATAGTCCATATATATAATTATTTGGGGAGATCAATATAGAGTAAGGAAGAGACACTTTTGAAGGGAAAGTCGTCAATACTTTTTATGGTTCTTTTCTTCTTCTTGTTTTCTTAGACATTAGTAGCTAAAGCTCTTGTTCTGGGGCTGTAGTTACGGATTTAATGTTGATTATTTAAGGTTTTTGAATTAATTCTTGATTGTCATTATACGTTACTTCTATATTCTTGTTTTAGTATTTTGTGCTTGGTCACCATGAGATAAATCTATTGTCTAATCTTAAAATCGGGAGAGGAGAAGTTAGATAGACCAGAGAATATAGAGAGCTCAGTCCACCCATTAAATTAAGGTGATTAGTGTTCAGGAGTGACGCCCAGACGAACACGTTGCTTGGATATGAAATAGGATGAAATATAAATGCTCGCCAGTTAGTCTATTTATCCCCGCTCAACGATGTAGTTAGATAGCTAACTGGGATAGGCGACGAGAGGCGTATAACCCGGATCATATCATCAACCCTATAAACCAGTAACTTGATAACTGAAATTAATTCTAAACCAATAATATGATACATGAAATCCAATACATGTTGCAGCCCTGTGATTTTCCAACTATTGTAAGTAATTTTATTATTTTGTTCTTGCATTCTTCTCTTTTGGCTCTCTTAAATAAATAATTAGATCGGCATAATTTAGTAAAAATAGTTAATTGACAAGTCCTTTGGGTTCAATAATCTTGTTCTTTTAAGAGCCACTATATTACTTGTTTGACCGCGTACACTTGCGTGTGCAATTGGGAGAAACAAGTTTTTGGCGCCGCTGCCGGGGACTTAAAAATTAACTATTTTTCTAAGTTATATTTTTTCTTTTTATTTATTTAAGTTTTGTTTTTATAAGTTTTTTTTTTTCTTAACAAATGTTTTTTTTTTTTTTTGAATAATTTGATACTCTTATTGATATGGATGATTGGGATAAATCGTGGTTGGTTGATGAATGTCCTTTATGTGATATATATGGTCATCAATATATTCATTGGAATGGTTGTTCTAAATCTTATTCCCTTCCCCCGAACCCCTATTATGATTCTTCTGTTATTTGTGATGTTGGTAGGGGCGATGAAGTGGAGAATGCAAAACAAGAGGTGCGTAATGTGAATTCACTTATGGAATGTACAAACATGCTGGACAAAGTTAATTCAAAAATCGCTGAAAAAATGTTTGAATGTGTGAAAGAGCAAAAAATAATCACGAAACTGCGAGATGCGCTTGACGCTATTCAATTAGAAATTACTGTCCTAGAGATTGCAGCCCAACAAAGAGAAAGCTATGAAGAAGTAGAGATAGTGAGCCAATCTTGGCTACAAGAACAAACTCAACTTCTAAAGTTTCATGAGTCTATCTGTGATGGTCTGACATACATGACAAGCCAACTGATTGAAGGAAGAGTTGAGCTCACACAAGAAATAAATCAATTTGGCTCAGATATACATGACTTGGAGACTCACTTGAACGAAAAGATTGAGGTGTCTGATGCCCAATTATCAATTGTCATGGATGATGATCAACAAGTGGAGCAAAAAGAGGAATTTCAACTATTCAACTATACTATATTCCTTAATATCGATGTTGAGAAAGAGTACAAAAGTGAGAATGTTGTAAATAATGTTGCTTTAGAGTTGAGGCATTTTCAATCTCATTCAAAACACTTTTCTATATCATCTGAACTAATGGATGAGTGTATAGATGAGATACAAGACCCCTATATCCTAAAGTTTTTAGTTCACGTAGACAAAATGACGTTCCTCACATAAGGGCCAAGAGGTGTAAGATGTGACATATATTGCTTGGTTCCTTTTTCTTTATACCACCGCCCCTGGAGAGGAGCAGAAAAGTTGATGCAAAGTTAGGGGTACAATTCATAAGTTCAAAGTGGAAATAAAAATAGTGAATTTACTTGTGTCGTGCCGTGACGCTAAATTAGGTGCTTATTGGGAGGCAACCCAAGTTATAGTGTAACTTCTTATTCTTTTTTATTTTTTATTTTTTTAGTGTCATGTTTTTGTGTTGTTTTTGCAGGTTTTGGAGAAGTCTGAGCATTCGAAATTCGAAGCTAAGGAGCACGTTTGCGCTTAAGTGTGGGGTGCATACGACCCTTAATGAATATTGAGAGAACATGCTAGTAGCTGGGCTTAAAGGCCTCAGGAAGTTTTTCTAACCCTTGTTTTTAAATTTTATTTGATGCTTTGGGGACATAACATTTTTTTAAGTGTAGGTGGAGGAATAAATTCCTAGTTTTTATTGTTTTATTGAGTTTTTTATTTTTTAGGATAGGTTCCTTGGCTTTTGTTTTCGGCTCTTTTCTTGAGGATATTCCCTTTGAACTGAGTGTCTTTTATTTTTTAGGAATAAGTTTCTTTTTATATTTTTGGAGAGAAAAGAAAAGACCTTTTTGAGTAGTGTGATACTTGCTATTTAGGTCTAATTTTTGAATAGTACTTTCTTGTGAATGCTTGATAAAAAAAAATGCAGACTCTTTGACATCTAAGCTTATGGTTGTGACTTTGTATATAACTTATTTTATTTTGTAGTTTGTTATGATCCTATCTCTCTTAGAAGTGGAATTGATCCATCTTGATTGATACTTGTGCCATGTGTGGTGAGAATTTGTTTATTCCATGTTTTGCATCCTAGTCTAGAACTTGTCTTCCATGTTATTGAAGCGAAATAAAAAGTGTTACTTTGTTTAGGAGATGATAATAGACTTTCTTTGATTTGTCTGGTAAATTTTAGCCTTTTCAGATATTATATCACTAGTTAGCCTTTTTGAGCATGTAGCCTTTTTATTGGTAGCCTTATTTTGCCCTTGACTATTTTGTTGTATTCCTAGTTTTTGCACCTTGCTTCCTTGAGCATTATAACATAGACTTATTCTAATTATCAATTATGAGAAAAAAGGATGGTTGAGTGAAAAAAGTAATCAATGATAACTACAAAGTGCTTAAAGAGTCCTCTTTGAAAGAATGTGACATAAAAAAAAAAGGGTCACATTGATGATGGCCCTGATCCGTCTAAAACTGACATGGCAAAAAAATTAAACAAAAATAAAAAAATAGGCGCGTCAATTTGAAATTAAAGTAAAAAAAAAAAAGTTAGAATCCTCTATTCCACCCCCACCCTCACACCTCTTCTTCTTCAAACCCCACCCATTGTCCTCTTTGTCTTCATTCTTTATTTTCATCACACTTCTTTATTTTTTATCACAATCTTAAAGCACAATTTTTTTTTGATTCACAATTAGGTTAATTCTCATAGATTTGTTAGTGAATAATTGTACTTTATCTAGAAAAAAATTGATTGATTGTTTCTATCTTTTTAATTTTTTTTACTTTGTTAAAGAATTTTTGGTTGTTAATCAATTTTTTGTTTTGGTGGTAATAACAACTTTATGGGTTTGGTGGTGATGGGTGGCGGGTGACAAACATTAAAAGAGGTAATTGAAGGTTGTGAAGAAGAAAAAATTGATATTGATAATGGTGGTGGTGATATTTGGTGTTGGGTGACAAAGAAGAAGAAGAATTGAAGGTGATATAGTGGTGGTGAAGAACATAATCAATAGTGAAGGTGGGGCCAGATATGATTTTCCGATGAAATGAGAATTGAAAATGGGTGGGATTTGTGATGATGAAGATATAATTATTAGAAAATTAAAACAATTAATTAGGGATTAGTTAGAGTAAAATATAGTTAACAAAAGAAAAGTTAATTAATAAAGAAAAGAAAAGAAAAAAGTATAATTTATGACATGACGTTGACGTAGCGCTGATGTGGCAGCAAATGTAATACACCACATAATGTGAGAGTGGTGTTACACGTCGCAAGATGATAGTAAATTCACTTTTGAGTAGTTAAGGTATGTAATAGGTTACTATGATAGTTTAAGTGTGTAACTGACTGTTTGGGACAAGTTCAGAAAGGAATCTATGCCTTTTCCCTTACAAATAAATAAACTATGGTTATGCATTTAATTTGAATTAATAATTTGCTATTTTATATAATTTTTCCTTTATAAGAGCAATTAGTTCATTTTATAATCCGTAAATAGATATTACGTTGAGGGCTTACTTGAGATAATCTCAAGATAGTTGGCCAACATATGCTCTATAATTGAGTTTTACGGCTTGTATGTGACCTATCAGAGTAAATTTTCTAATCCTTTTTGTTCAACTCCCTATTTTACACTCCTTTGCCCTTTTCTTCTTTTATCAGATAAATTTATCAAACTCATGAACTCGCATCTTAGTTCAAATAGTAATAAACTTTTTAAATTTTTTGTTTCAAAATATTATTACGATGTTCCATTTCAAAAGATGATTGCAATATAAATTTGTAGACTTGGGCAAAAATTGGGTAAGAAAAGTTTTTGAGAAAAAAATTCTAAAACCGAATCTATTTGTTTAAAATAGACCGTTCGTTTTTCCATAAAGAACTTTTTTTATTACATGAAGGATCCTCTAAACACTTCTTTTTCAAATTGTTTTCCCAAATATATATTAATTATGCAAAATTTTAATGAAAATTGAATTCAAATACCTCTTGCAAATGTAGTAAAAAGAAAAGAGGACCACAATGAAACAACAAAATTGGACTAACAAAACCTAAAAATTCTCCGACCATTAAGTTTACTATCAAAAATATAAAATTAGATTGATGTCATCCATGAAGTTGTAGCTTAAACAATCCATACAACTGAGCATATATCAGAGAAATTCTACCACACTCGCGCACAATTTTTTTTGGGAATTTTCGCAAATAGCCACTATAATAAACTTAATTATGATTTATAGTTATCGTTTGCATATTTACGGGTTGTAGATATAGTTTAAGCTGTCTCATTTGTATAATTCAAGGATTTATAAAATTTGCGGGTTTGTATAATTTGCAGGTACATTTGTATAATTCAGTTATTTTTGTATAAACTCAAAATAACGAATTTATACAATTACAAACATCAAAAGTGTAAACAGTTATACAAATTATATTATACAAATTCTGAATTATACAAAAGTTATACAAATTATATTTATACAAATTCTGAATTATACAAACGTTATACATATTATATTATATAAATTTTGAATTATACAAACGTGTGAATTATACAAAACTAAAAAGTTAAGCCGTGTAATTATAGCTAAAAGTAGGTCGTGAATTATATTTAAGACAAACTATAACTATGTTAACTAATTAACTAGTATATATTTATTTATACACATAATTTTTCCTTTTTTAAATTATAGAATTTTTAATTTACACGGCACCCACCACAACGTAACACATACCTAAACTCACTCTGCTTCGCACATGCCTAAACCTGTCCTGTCCCATCGTTTGTGTGTGTGTATATATGTAAGGTAACACTCCTTCAAGATTTTACAAAAAAATTCAGATCGGAAAAGACCCACATTCTTGAAACCATATCGTTTTAATAAGATTGGGGACCTAAAGTCAAATTTCATATAGATATTTTAATATTTTTTTCTAGTTGACATATATAAATTGAATAACAATAACACAAACAATGTAATCATATGATTGAGAACAAGAAATGATAAAATGTACGCAAACCTTATGAAATAAGATTATACACAATGCAGATTTTCAATGAGAAAATATAAATTCATGTTATAAAAAATTCATGAACCCACATTATTTCATAAGGTAAAAATTATTATATCTGCTATCCATAAATTGTTTCCAAATTTAAAAATACATGATTTTACCATATATTTAGTCCCAAATTTTCCTTAAAATATTTGGTAAAAATATGATTTATATTCATAAGTTCTAAAAACTATTATAAATGCCCATAAATTTATACTATCATTTATAATGAATATGTTCTGTTAAAAAATAACCTTATAATATAATTGATAACAATTAACAATAACAAATAACAATATAGGCAAGACAATGCATTAATCGCATACTCAAACTTGTCAATGATTCAGTTATAATTATAACCTATTAAACACAAACTGTTCATTTTTCTCAATTTTATCACTCAAATTAGAACTCAAATTTTTTCGGAGGAGATCGTAATAAATATTAGTTGTAATTGATAAATAATGGATATATTTTTTTTTATAAAATATAAGAATTTGGGATAATTTTTGAATTTTCCCAAATACTAGAACTTTGCCCAAAAACCTATTATTTAAAAAGTTGAAATACTTGATAAATATATTTGTCAATTTATACGACCAAACACTATTTTTCAATTTTTTCCCAAATTTTTTTCCAAATATTTTTGGGGCCAAACGATAGAAGATGGAGCTAGGAGAGAGAAAGAGACAAATAAGAGCGAAAAGAGAAATGTGTAGAGGAGATATGTGTTGAAAGTTATTACCTCTGTCAACTTTTATTATTGTTGCGTATTTCGAAAGTTAATTTAGTTAATTTTTAAAATTATATTAGATTATATTAATTTGATATTTTAAAAAAGAAATCAGATATTCAAAAAAACTATACAAGTAGTATTATAAATTGCAACTTTTTTTTATATCAATATAATGAAAAAATACATCGTAAAATAATAATCAAAATTTTTATAATTTAATTCTAAATATGAAAATTACGACAATTAAAATAGGACGAAAAGTGCAATTTCAAAATATACTAAATTGATAAGAAAGAGGAAGAAGGGGCCAAATTTGATAATGATCAAATGGTATTAAACAATAAATATCCGTAAAGAAAGGGATACAGACCGAATAAGATTTATTCGCATATAGTGTTTATAAATAAATTTTATTAACTTACAATAATTTAGGTTATAAATTAGAATAAAAGTATTTTATAAATTTAATTACGACTTAGTGATAAGAATATATATAAAGATATGTATCACGTATTTATTGATGCGTAATGTACAATTAATTTTTTTTACTAGAAACTTAGTGACGCAAGCAATGAAGTCTACAATCGGCACCAGAGGGGATAATTTGAAAATTGAAAAATAAAAATGCTCACAAAACAAGTGAAACGAGTTAAAATCTATATCCGAAATTGATCTTTCCTCCGATTTTTTTCCTGAGTTAATTATGTTACATATAACTTACTTAATATAATTTGCAAATTATTAGAGAATGAAAAATTTATTCGATGTGCACAAAGTGTTGAGCAAGCAAAACCATATCATTGAAAAAATGGGATGAAAATAATAATGCTTCGATTTCCAATACTCTTTAAAGTCCACTCAAACTCAAAGAAACCCAAGTTTGAACGTTGAAAAAGTCAACATTTGAAGCTGTAACAAAATAGAGTAATATTTAAGTTTTCATATTCACAAGATATTATAAAGTATTGCACTCAATATCCAATTTTGCACTCTATAAAACAGCTTCCACAAGCAAAACTACAACTACAAAATTTCAACAATGCTCTCTTTCTCTCAATTTCCTATCCCTCTCTTCCTTTTCCTCTCTATCCTCCTCACCCGCCAACACCATTGCCTCGCAAACTGCCACGTGGACGATGAGACCGGGTTGTTAGGTTTCAAATCGGGTATCAAATCTGACCCGTCAGGTCTTCTATCAAGCTGGAAAGCGGGTACCGATTGTTGTAAATGGTCAGGTATATCTTGTGGGGAAAACAATCGGGTCACAAGTCTATCAATTGGTGGACAACCGGATAAAAACCAAATCTTATCGGGTACCATCTCACCATCTCTCTCTAAACTAAAAATGCTAACTAGTATTTCTCTTACGGATCTCAAGAACTTAGCAGGTACACCGAATTTCCTCCTTTCTTTTCCTAATATTCAAATAGTTTACCTCGAAAACAACAAGTTAACAGGTCAAATACCCCCAAAAATTGGTAACTTGACCCAACTTTTGGCACTTAGTTTTTTGGGTAACAAGCTAACCGGCCCGATACCAAGTTCTATCGGGCAGTTAACTCAGTTGGGTCAGCTCAAACTCGGTGATAACCTGCTCACTGGCACAATTCCCAATACATTCAACAAACTCAAAAGCTTAACTTATTTGAGCTTAGAAAAAAATCAACTTAGTGGGTCGATTCCAAATTTTTTCAATTCCTTATCTGATCTCAGAATATTAACACTTTCTCACAACAAATTTACTGGCAATATTCCAACTAGTATAACTACTTTGGCACCAATATTAAGGTTCCTTGAGGTAGGGCACAATTATTTATCCGGGAAAATCCCGGATTTTCTCGGAAAATTTCGTGCCCTAGATACATTAGATCTTTCTTATAACAGATTCTCGGGAACAGTGCCAAAAACTTTTACGAATCTCACCAAAATCTTTAATCTCGATCTATCTCATAATCTTCTTGTGGATCCATTTCCAACATTGTTTGTAAAAGGCATTGAATCTCTAGATCTATCGTATAATAATTTCCATTTAAATACGATACCAAGTTGGGTGACTTCATCTCCGATTATATACTCATTGAAGCTAGCAAAATGCGGGATCAAGATTAAATTGGATGATTGGAACCCCAAAACAACGTATTTTTACGACTATATTGATCTATCGGATAATGAGATTACTGGAAGTCCGATTGGGCTGTTGAATAAGACAGATTTGTTAATAGGATTTTATGCTGCTGGGAATAAATTGAAGTTTGATTTGGAGAAAATGAAGATTGTTAAGACACTTAAGGAGTTGGATTTGTCAAGGAATATGGTTTATGGGAAAGTTCCAAAGGCAATTAGTGGACTAAACAAGTTGAATTTGAGTAGTAATCATTTGAGTGGTCAGCTTCCACCAACAAAGTTTAAGGCTAATTCATTTGCTGGAAATGCAGGACTTTGTGGTTCACCATTGCCCCCTTGCAAAAAGGCATAGTATAATCATTATATTGTTTTAATTAATTATTATTATGTACTACTAGAGCTATGCTATGCTAGTAATAATGATTTTCCTGTTTTACAACAACTTGCACTTTGTTTTTGTTAAATAAATATGTTTTGGTAAGTGGGATTTCCCAAATTTAATAATGAGATCTTTAGTTGGTATACTTAAATTATTTATCATTTTAGTTGGTACACTTTCACTATATATTCATAATATATACCTCTGTTGTCTAATTATACTTGTTAGTTATTGACTTTGCATATTTCTTAAGAAATTATAAATAAAAAAGTAATTTTATTATATTATTCTTTGAACAAAATAAATACAAAGTCTTGAAAAATGTAACAAGAAATTAACTATAATTAATTATAAGAATAAATTAGGAACTAAGTGTACAATTATAAATTGATTTAATTAAGTGGATAAGTATTGTTGGATATATTAAAATAGAATAATGAATTGTTTTCTTCATTTAAAACGAGATGATCTACTCTGTTTTTAGTCTATTTTAAAATGAACGAGCATTTTCTTTTTAAGGCAACACTTTTAATTCACTTTACACTTGGTGTGTTTAATGTCACAAAATTAAAAGACATTTTGATATATTTAATTTAAAATTACAAAATTATTTTTTTTAATTTTTTCTTAAACTCCATACTAAATTAAACTACATCACTCTTTTGAGATGAAGAAAGTATATATTATATTTTTATAAGTTATTTTTAATTTACTCTTGTATGGACAAGTATATAAATTAATTCTCTTAAATTAAATATTACTGCCGATAAAAAGGACAATGGAAAAAAATCTAGTGGTGTCATTTTCCAAGAGATCAATGCTGTGTAATGAGTCGTCACTTTCACTTCTAGAGAATTCACTTTCACATCAAAAAGACCTCTAGATTGCGAATTAGTTAGAGCCTGAATTGATTTATTTTACATTTTTTTAAGTTAAAATAATTTTAAAATATTTAAATAAATAAAAAATATTTTTAAATACTTGATTTTAAGTTAAAATAATAAAAACAAGTCAAAATCTTAAATAAAATTTTAACTTATAACTTTTGTCTTATTTTCAAATTTGGAGTTAGAAATTATTGAGGCTTAATTTTTATCCCCTCCGTCCTTAATGAAATGACTAGCTCGGATTTTGAAAATCAAACAAAAAATATATGTTCGTGATTTATTTAAATGCTTCTTAAATATTTTATTTTGCGAAATTTTATGATTTATAATATTTTTTATCTTATTTTTGATGAAACCTTTCAACAGACACCTAAAATTGTCACATCTTTGTACATAAACACTTAAAATTAAACTTTATATTTTAAATATTCGTAATAAGTTTTTGATGTGTCATTTAACACTTTATGTTAACATGATATAATTAATGTGATACACTTATTAACAACACGTGAGTACTTGTATATTTTAAATATCCGTAATAAATTTTTGATGTGTTATTTAACACTTTATGCAAACATGACATAATTAATATGATACACTCATTAACAACACGTGAGAGACTTATTTAGTTAATTTTTATTTTATTTTGAAGAAATAACAATAAATAAATATTCCTGTATAAATAAATTTAAAGAGTTAAAAGGAAAAAAACAAGGAAATTGAAATGAAGAAGAGGTAACTAGGTGAAGGATGATAATTGATTTCTATCTAGCCCGTTTAGAACTTATCATTCAACTTATCCTAAATATATTTGCTTACAACAAAATTTTAAATTGCAGTAATTTAATTGCAACAAAAAATAAAATGAAATTAATTTTATTAAAGAATCTTATCACATCTTCTCTCCTAAACTTCTCTGAATTTGAGCGCTATTAATAACATATTTTTGGAATTGCAAAACGTATTTGAGTCAATGGCGAACTGATTTAATTAGTAGAAGTTTGGATATATATAAAGATAATTTTAGAAATCTACAAATAAATTTCGATCTAAAACAAATTAATGTTTATCATAAACTAACTCAAACTCTATTTGGGTTGTCCAATGTTTCATCATCAGTGTCCTGTTTATAATACCCCAATTCCAAAGATGGCATATTTCACAACATATATAGAAGCAAAAATTATCACAATTACTACTAAAATGTGAATTGGGTAAGTTTTATTTTTAACTTTTGTTCAGTCCACAAAACAATAGTAATAAGATATTTCAAAAAAAAAAAAAATACAAAATACAATAATCAACAACTTAAAATATTTATTTATATAAAAAGTTGAGTTGAATCTCAAAATTGTATCAATGTCATTAAAATATAACGATGCTTGGCATATAGAACACCTTTTTTTTTTCTTACGTACATTTACTGACAAATTAAAAATATATCCCGACAAATACTTGTTGCGTAAATGTTATATACAATCACATGTCAAATGTAAAAATATATGTTAATCTTATAATTTTAAATTATCATGCATATATAGAGTTCGATTACTTGTTTTCTTTCTGAAGTTATTTTTAAAAAAAAAAGGATTGGAGTGTAACATCAAATTTTCCACTCTCATAATCACTAATAAATTAAGTATTTGACCGAAAAAATACTTGACCTGATTTTTACAACAGATTTGATCCGCTAGATATGATATCGATCGGTCTTTATCCTCTTATTAGATTTATGATTATATTTTGTATTAAAGATACTTATATATGTTTATACGTACAAGTTGTTCTTTTGTTTGTATTTTCTTCTCAAAAAAAGAGAGAATGAAAGTCAATTTTTAGATGCATGATCTGTCCTTTATTACAGTCTACAGAGAGTCTGGGGTCAAGAATTCAAAATTAGATCTTTATTGATAAAATTGTCTGAAATGGCAAATTATTAATTCAAATTAAATGCAATAGATATAGTTTATTTTAATTGTAGTTCGCAACAAACATTCCCTTTTTTTGCTATCTGATTTGATATACAATTAGCCATTTTATACATTTGGTATAAAATGTATGAAATGCGTTTTTGTTTGTATAAAACGAGAGAAAAATGTATATACATATACAAATACAAATACATATATTTTCGTCCTATACACTTATAATTATATAAATACAAATATTATTATACAAATTACAATATATAAATGAATTTATACAAAACTGAACAATTTGTATAAAATTGGATGTTTGAAGCGAATTATACAAATTAAAAGCTCCATGGCAAACATAAAATTTACTATGAAGAGCAATTATGCAAATTATAGTTATAACATACAAAAATAATTTTTATGTTTGTTATATGTGAAAGTTGTTCATCTTTATTTTGTTTTGTTTTCATGGGCCGGGTACTCTTGGGCCTATCCATAGACATTTTCCTTAATGTTCTTTATTTATTCATTTTATCTAAATAATAATAATAATAATTCAAACTCACAAAAACACAAATTTTAGCAGAGTCTTCTTCATCTAGTCAAACTAAAATATACATCAAATAGTACAATAATGATAAAAGCATTTTAGGACTTTTACTATAGAATGGAAATGATAAGCTTTGATAAAGTCTTATGAAACAAAAAAGATGAGTTTATGCATATAAAATAGAGATATACCAAAAGATATGTCTTCTAGTTTTAAATTAAGTATTCAGAGGTTAAGTAACTAGGGGAAAGATACAGACTTTAGAGCGTCAAGTCATACACAAACCAGAGTGACTTCACTACCTGAAGAAAGAAAGTTGCTTCAGTAGGGTCGAAGAAGACGTGTAAGACACTGATGGGTCGATGCTTCTTTATAGTAAGGTGTCTAGAAGCATAATTTTTTACTTTTTTGTCGTGTCTTATGGGCATGTTCACAAAGGAAAAGGCTCTCCATGGACAACGTCTGCTTCAGCGCAAAGGAGAAAAAAAATTAAGTTGGGGAATTGTATTTTAAATATGGAGAAGGCCTAAAATGCCCCCTCAACTATTTGAATTGGTATAGAACTACCCTTCGATATCTTTCGGCCGTCATATACCCTTAATGTCAACCTTTTGAGTAAAAAATACTCTTATGTCTAACGGTTCATGCTCATAAAGTGGATAAAGGGCAATATTTTACCAAATCTCATAGTTTAAGGGCATTTTAGGTCCTTTTTTGTTAAAATAATTTGAAGTTTCTTTATATATGGGTTTATATGATTGTCCCGTCTTTGGATTTCATAGTAAATTAAAAATTTTAAAAAATTAATCCTCTACTATCTACAAACCCCCCCCCCCCCCCCAAACCCTTCACTTCTTGCGTCTTCCACCTTTTTCCTTATTGGATCTTGTCCACTATTTCAAATTTTAATTTTTTTTCCAACTTAGGCCAAACCAAGGGAGAAAAAAGAGGAAAATAATGTTGACATACCTAGTTCAACAAAAGATGATCTAATTAAGAAACTATGTACATGTAACACATTTTTCTTTTGAGTATACCCAAAATTCAAAATAAAATAATAAATATAATCTTTTCTTCTATCCCATCTCAACCCCATCATGATAATAATACAAATTAAAAGAATATGAACGTGTAAGCTCAGTTCAAATTTAAGTCCCTGATATCCTAATTAAGAATAAGAGATTAAAAATAGAGGAAATGAACAAGACATTTGGATAATGATAGAAAATTTTATATTAATTAAAATAATTAAAAAAATTAGATGGACAATCAATCGAGACGAGTATAAATTTTAGTCTGATCCTCATTTATGAGTTAATTTATATTAATTTGGGAGTTGATTTTGTTAGCGGAAGTGTGAAAATAAAGAACAAGTAAGAACAGCAATATTTAATGTGGTTTGGATTAGAATGACCTACGTACCCAAGAGCACAACTACTTGAATATTTTAACAAAGAAAAAGGAGATGTCCCAAATACGTCTAAAAGAATTGCGCTGCTAACTCTCTACCCTTCTAATGTATTTTTCTATGAGTTCATAATGATTTCAACAATGAATAATGACCTTCCTTTAATCGGTGCCAAACTTGGGCTCCAAACACACAATTTTTTTTTATAAAATTTATCTTCCACAAATTTTAGTTTGCTCTCCAAGTTAAATTTCTAATCAAGTAAATTGGCACATGAAATTTTATCCATTGGATTTGATTGCAAAAGGACCAAACCAACTCTTTCAATATCCACATCTTAGAGTTGATTACAGCTGAACCAAACTCAGCCATAAAATCTATCAACCAGATAACTTTTTTCACTGCCTTTGTTGCTGCCATATATTTTGCCTCTATTGTAGACAAAGTGACAATCGACTGTAAAATTGATTTCCAACTAACGAAATTGCCGACGAAAGTAACGATGTATCCAATTGTGGACCTGCTTCTATCAAGATCCCATGCATAGTCAAAATCTACATAATCGAAAATTGAAATACCTTTACTTTTTCAAAAGGTTAGGCCAACATTAGAAGCTCCTTTGAGATAACTCAATATCCACTTGACAGCTTCCCAATGTCATTTTTTCCTGGATTTTCCATGTACCTACTTACCACACTTACAAATTGAGCAATATTTGAATGTGTACACACCATACATACATAATGCTACCAACTGCGTTAACATAAGGAACCTTTTACATATGCTCCACTCCGTCCACAAACTAAGACATTTGTAACACTAAAAGCTTGAGATGACAAGCTAACAGTATACTTACATACTTGATCATATGCATATTTAATCTCCCAAGAACCTTTTCAGTGTACCTCTTCTAAGAAAGATGTGCAACATCGTCTTCTCTTAAAATATTTCAAGGATTTTTTTTTTTTGCAACTTTCAAATCCTTCTTGTCAAATTCCTTGCTCAATAGTTTCTTCAAAATATTTGTTTTTATGATGTTGTTGGCAGTAATAAGCATATCATCAATATATAACAATAAATAAATCATAGAGTTAACAGACATCTTATTGTGATACACACAACTATCAAATGCACTCTTTCAGAATCCATATGTAATCATGAATGCATCAAACCTCTTGTACCACCGTACATGGAATTGTTTCAAACCATACAATGACTTCTTCAGTTGACATATATTATCTTCATTTACCTCAGCTAGGAAAACTTCAGGTTGATCCATACAGATTGTTTCTTCTAGATTACCATGTAAGAAAGAAATTTTAACATCAAGTTGTTGCGACTTCAAATCAAATTGTGCAATCAATGCTAGTAGCACTCGAATTATGCTATGTTTCACGACTAGAGAGAAGATCTCATTATAGCCAATTCCCTCTTTTTGACTGGAATCTTTTGCAATCAATATTATCTTAAACCTAGGATCTTCTACTGCTGGTATACCTTTTTTCTTTCTGTAGACCCATTTGCATTCGACTGTCCTCTTCCCCTTTGGCCTTTCAACTAAGACCCATGTCTATTTTTATCAAAAGAATCCATCTTTTCCATCATGCTTAACCATCATTATGAAACATCCTCGCAAGAAGTTGCTTGAACATACGAAGAGGGCTCAATATCCTTAATCTTTTCTTCTGCAGCTACGAACGCCTATGCAATCAGATTTTCTTGCTCTATAAGATGTTCCAATTTCTGTGTATATATGCCTTTTATCTATTCTCTTCGCAATTATGTTTGGTTTGTTGACAACAAGTTCATCGAAGGTAACATCTCTACTAAATACAACTTTGCTAAAGACAAACATCGAAGTTTATACCCTTTTAATCCATCTACATATCCTACGAATATGACCTTTTTTACCCTTGGTTCAATCTTTCCTTCATTAACATGTTAATAATTTGGACACCCAAATATTCAGAATTATGAATAGTTAAAAGGTTCGCCCGACCATACCTTATTTGGAGTCTCAAAGTCAATCCCTGATGTTGGAGATCAATTGACAATATGAGAAGTAATGTGAATTGTTACATCCCAAAACACTTTGGACATTTTGGCTTGTTAGAGCATACAATGAGTCTTCTCAAGAACAATATTGATTATCCTCTCAGCAACTCCATTTTATTGTGATATGCCTAATGTCTTATGATCCCATGAACCTTGCATAACTCATTGAACTCTTCACTACAAAACTCTAAGTCATTATGTACGAAGATGCTTGATTTTTCTCTCCATTTGATTTTCAACCAAAATCTTTCATTCTTTAAATGTTTCAAAAGCATAACCTTTTGCCTTCAAGAAATGCATCCAAACCTTTTGTGAAAAATCATCAATGAATGTAAGAAGATACCTCTTACCTTCTTCCGATAGAAGATTAAATGACCTCTTAAATCTGAATGGATATAGTCTAGCACCCCTCCCATTTTTTGCTTACCAGTGCTGAAAGCTAACCTTGCTTCCCTAAGACGCAGTGCCCATAAAATATAACTGTGCTAATCTTTTCACTATTCAAAAGGTTGGGGTAATTGATCAACATTTCCTATCCTCATGCACTTATATAACCTAGTTTCATGTGCCAAAATTTTTCCCTGTCATAATCAGATAACTACATGTAAATGTATTTATAGAGCTAACAATGGTGTTTCTTTGCTAGTATGTAGAGGCAATCTTACAGCTTGGCCTTCGGCATGACTAAAAGGTCGTGTAGAGGCAATCTTACAGCTTGGCCTTCAGCATGACTAAAAGGTCGTGTAGAGGTCATCCTATAGCTTTACCTTCGGCATAACTAAAGACCTTTTAGTCACTTCCATGGTTCCTCATTTGCTCATACACATGTAGCCTTGTTTATCCAAAGTGCCTAGGGAGATCAAATTCTTCTTTAGATCAGGAACATGACGGACTTTTGTAATAGTCCTCACGTTTCCATCATGGTGGAGAATTTGAATTGAATCAATGTCAACTATTTTTTCAATTTGCACTATTGCCTATTATTACGATTCCTCTACTTGTTACATAGTTGTTGAACCAATCTCTTTAGAATGTCATATACAAAGTACAACCAGAGTCTAACACCCATTTTTTGTCATAGACTCCATTATTGCATGATATTGTTGGTACATATTCATCATCAAAATCATGTATCTGCTCAACAATGGATGCATTCACCTTTTCTTTGGACTTTGACATAGGGCAATCTCATTCAAAGTATCCCTTTTTGTGATAGCCCCAACACTCCACATTGATTTTTTCTCATGAGACTTTGATTTGCTCTTTCCCCGTTGTCTAGTACGACCTCTCATAAAGAGCTCGCTAGCTTTGTCACCTTTGTTTTCTTCAAAATGCCTCTGCACATCACAAGAGTTGAGTGCTTGCTCACTTGCTCAAGAGTGATAGGCTCCTTGCTATACATAATTGAATTCTCATTATCACGATATTTTGAAGTCAATGATAATAGCTAAGCACATGCAAGTTTGTCCTCATTTTTTTAATTGCAGCAGTCTGTAAGTCCATCAGAAGTTTATTGAATGCATTTGGATGGTCTTGCAACAAAGTATCTGACTCCATCATAATTATATGAAGACATCGTTTTTACAACATCCTTGTTGTCACCAATGGTAAATCCCTTTCAGCCTTTTTGATAACTGTTTGGTCGTCTTCGTGGTACTTGTACTTACTTCACAAAGCATGTTAGGTGCAAGGGACAGTTGGATTACACTCAACACATCTCCTCCAATCTTCTTCTTGTTGGAATCCAATGTATAATCGGGGTACTTTTTGTCAATAGCATGTATTGAACCTTTTCCACAATAACACTATCATGTGAATCTTCCATGTAACGCCCACTAAAATTATCAAGTTCAAACTTCATGAAACTTAGTGTTACTTTTTTTTTTTCCCTCTTCTACTACGAAGTATTTTAAAATACAAAAAATTAAAGTAATTTTTTTTTTATGTGGAAGTTCAGACTATGCTGCCATAGAGCATACTCAGACATAAGCTTGGCTCTGATACCAATTGGTAGTAGAAATGTGAAAATAAAAAACAATAATATTTATTGTGGTTCGGATCAAAATGATCTTACGTTCACTAGAGAATAATTGCGTGTATATTGACAAAGAAAATAGAGAGATCTCAAATACATCTAAGAAAGTTGTTTTACTAACTCTCTACTCTTCTAATGCATTTTGTTATGAATTTAGGATGATTTCAACAATGAAGGATGGTCATTCTTTTATAGATGATCAAACTGGGCTCCAAACACATATAAAAGAAAGAAATACAAAATTTGTCTTCCACGTATTTTTATTCATTGGGCTTGACCATACAAGGACCAAACCAACTCTTTCAATCTCCAAAATATAGGCTAATAAGAAGATATCATGAAATTAATAGTTTTTAAAATATTATTTTCAAGTGCACCTGATCAAAATATAAATCATATGTGATTTGTATTATTTATGTGTGAAGGGTAAGGCTGGGCACGGGACCGGGTTGGACCGGTACTGGTCCGGTAGTCTTGGGACGGAACGGGACACCGTGAACCGGTACACGGGACGGAACGGTATCATGATTTGATACCGGTGTCCCGGTACCGGTTTATCCCGGTTTATTTCGATTTCGGTCCGGTTCCGATCCGATTCTGGTCTGATTCCGATTAATTAATTTATATTTTATATTATAATTTATATATTGAAGATAATATATATATATATATATATATATATATATATATATATATATATATATATATATATATATATATATATATATATATATTTATTTATTTATTTATTTATTTATATATAGGCGTGCAGTAGCTTTTCAGAAAAGCTGATGCCCCCTAGTCCCCTACCCCCCTGCCCGCTGCCCCCTACCCTTTGCCCCGACCAACCTGTCCCATCCCCAAGACCCCAACGGAAATAACAATCGGCTATATTTTTCAATTCCTAACATATAATCACAACTCACAAATTCACAAATCACAATTTCTAAAAACTATATATACTCCCTCTCTTTATATTTTTAATTACAATTTACATATTTACAATATTTAATAATTAACAATCATCAATTTCTCTCAATTCTCAATCTTTCTCAAAGTTTCAGACTTTCAATATTCAAATTTCAAATTTCAATCATATTATTTTGTAATTGTGAAGGTTTCAATAATCATTTGGTGAATTTTGGAGTAGGAATCTTCTTCAAACTTGAAGTTTCGACATCAATTTTATAATCATTTGTTATTTATACATACATTTGGTAACTTTGTTCCACTCTCTAATCTTATATTTATTTCTTGTATTTATTATTTGTAAGCTGTTCTTGTTATATTTTATTTGTTCTTGTTAAATTTCGTATTTTATAATTTATAATTTTATATCATGGAGTCTTCTAAAAAAAGTGGAGGTAAAACAAGTATTGTACACGGAGTAAAAAATATGTTTACAAAAAATAAGAATGGTTCTAGTTCTTCTAAATCTAAATTTCCTCTTGTTAGAATGAATACTGATGAATTTACTCATGTGAATGAAACTAGTTTTTCTCGTCCCGGTCCTATAGAAATTAATTCGGATACTCCTATAATTCCCCATGAGGTTTATGAAAGACATTATGGTAATTATCAAGAAAATGAAGAAGTAGAAATTGATGAAGAAAATTTAGATGATACACCGACTAGTCCCGACCTCAATAGTACTGAAGTTCCACCTCAGGAGAACAATCCTCCGGTTGAAACTAGTCGTCCCCCTATTGTTCCAACTAGAGGTAAAACCAAGGTACAACTTACTTTAAAATCAAATGTGTGGAAATTTTGTTAGTTGAATGAAGAAAAAACTTTTAGTATATGTAATCTTTGTAAACAACATTTTAAATATACATCTGGTGGGAGTGGAGGTTCAACGGGGGGATTAAAAAAGCATTTGATGCAAAAGCATAGTAAATAGTGGTTTGCATATTTATCTTCTATTAATGTTTGTGAAAATTCTAACATTGGAGCATTGGCTAGAGGGTCAAATATGGTTCAAGGTGAATTAAATACTTCGAACCCAAGTGGTCCTCTTACACATTGAACATATAATAAGGATCGTGATCGTGAAAATTTTGCAAAAATGGTTGTTGTTTGTGGTTTACCTTTTAGTTTTGGAGAACATTCGGGTTTTATTGCATATATTAGTGATACATATAATCCTAGTTTTGAAGGTTTATCAAGAAGCATGGTAAAAAGAGATATTTTTGAATTTCAAGAAAAACATTGTCAATTTTTGCGTGCCTATTTTGAAATAATGGATTGTAGAGTTGCTATTACCATTGATATGGGTCGTAGTCCTAATGATTTTGATTATTTAACTGTTACTACTCATTGGATTGATTATAATTGGAATTTACCAAAAAGAATTATCGTTTATAAAATTTGTCAACAGAAAAAAACTGGAATGTATATTGCTACTACTGTGTTGGAAATTTTAGATTTTTTCGATCTTTGTGATAAAGTCATTAGTATTACTTTAGATAATGCTTCTGCTAATTTAAATGCTATTAATATGCTAGAACCTATAATTTGTCCTATTAGTAAATATGTTTTTCATGTTAGATGTGCTGCACATATATTAAATTTGGTTGTTAGTGACGGTGTGAAATTATTTGAAAATAGTTGTGATAAAGTTGATAATGCTTGTTTTTATATTTTTCATTTGCATAGTAGTAGTAGAATTAACCAATTTAAAGAGTTTTGTAATGCATGTAAACTTCCGTTTAGAAAAGTTCCTAAACATGTAAAAACTAGATGGAATTCCTTTTATGATATGCTTGAAGTTGCTTATACATATATAGAATCTATTACTATGCAATTTAATAGTCATAATACTTATCCTGAATTAAAACTTAATGATAGTGATTGGGATGAAGTAAATGAACTTAGAATATTTTTGAAATCTTTTTATGATGCTACTAAAATTTTTTCTGGAATGTATCATCCTACTATTTCCGAAATTTTAATACATATATGTGAGATTTCATCTCTCTTTTCTGAATATAAAACAAATGAATTATTTGCTAATGCTATTGAAGTTATGATTACAAAATTTAAGAAATATTTTTTTCCTATTCCTCAAATTTATTTAACTGCAATTCTTTTCAACCCTGAATATAAAGAATATGGTGCAAAAGCTTTAGTTAAATGCATTTATCAAAATTTAGTTATTAAACCAAAAGAACAACCTGATTTGGTAACATGTCAAAATAGTATAAAATTACTTACTAAAGAAATGTATGATAAATATTGCTCCTTAGATAATGTTGAAAATCCTCAAATGTCTATGCCTCGAGTAGGTGCCCATGGTAGAGTGTAACATAAACTTGGTCTTGACTCTTCTAATAAATGTGAATTTGTTAAATATCTTGAACAGGGTTCAGATAATATTACAAACGAGGAAGGTATACCACAACTACTGAACTAGTGGAGGGCTCGTGGAACTCAATTTCCAAAACTTAGTAGGATGGTGAAGGATGTGCTTGCAATTCAAGGATCATCAGTAGCTTCAGAGGCAGCTTTCAGCGCGGCAAGATTTCAAATTGGAGACCATAGATATTCGTTAGCAGAAGACAGTTTGGAGATATCGGTGCTTTTTAGAGATTGGATAAATGCTGAGCGTAGAAATCAAGGACTTCCAAAGTTAGATAGTCAATATGAACTTTTCATAGATTCAGCCATTGGATGTGGTAGTGACGATGGCATGGAACTTCAAGATCGTCAACGAGCTTTACCAAGACCAGTAGTTGATTGCGGTCAATCTATAGCTGAGTTAGAGAAAGGCTTTACGGGACTATACAACTATTAGTATTATATTTGAGGCTTAGTTGAAACAGAACCCTTCCTAGAAGGTGGCTGCGTAAAGTATGCACTCTACTAATAGTTGTAAATTATAATTGTAATTTGTAATACAAATTTAAATAAATTGGATTGATATTTTTTAAATTTGCATTTGTGTCATTGTTTTATCCTTATTTTTATTTATTTTTTTTAAATTACAAACTTAAGTTATTTAAATTACAAGTTATAAATATAACTTATAAGTTATAACAGATTAATAAGTAATAACTTATAAACTTCAAAAGATTCAAATCTTGAAATTTGAAAACTAAGCTAAAAAACTTTTTTAAAAAACTTTATTAAAGTTTAAACTTAGAAAAATTAAAAAAAAAAATTCATATTTTCGTAATTCAAAAAATCAAAATAACTAAATTTTTTTATCATTTTTTGAAATAGCAAGATGTGTCGTTCCGTTTATCCCATCTCGTTCCATTCCGGTCCGTTCCGGTATATAGTGGGACGGGACGGAACCGAGTATTAGTCCCGGTAATTTCGGTCCGGTTCATTCCGGTACCGGTCAACAAACCGGTCAAACCGTTCCGGTCCGGTCCGGTACCGGTTAGTTCCGGTCCGGTGGTTCCGTTGCGCACTCTTAGTGAAGGGTAAAAATTTGGAATAATCACATTAGGGAACATAATAAATAAATAGTTAATTACTTTAGGGGTTACTGTTAAAAATAAAGGCAAATATGAGTAAAATGTTAATATCGAGGATATTTTTAAGCCAAAAGATTAATGTCAGGGATATTTGGGGACCGATAAGTGAATGAAGGATAATTTTATATAAATTCACATAGTTAAGGAGTACTTTAGACCCTTCTCCGTTTAAAATATATATACTTTTAATAAAAATTTAATAGAGTAAAAGGTGTGAGGAGATTATCCTCTAAATGGAAATACGTGGCTTTCACATTTAGTAGATGAAATGCTTATAGGTTGAATTTTGTGCTTTAGATAATTAATAAAGTCCAACTCTTCAACCTTTCTAACATAATCATAATATAATTATACTACTTTATGTATTTTTTTTTATATAGCTACAATATCTCGTTGTTAAAACTTATTAGGTAATCCATTTCATCCATGAAAATCATAAAGAACAAAACAAAATCTTTTAGTATATGATATTTAATCTTTTGCTTTCTTAGTTGGTTATGAAAATTCAAGTGAAATGCAACTATTTATAGTCTGAGATAAGTATATGCATAACGATATTTTAAGTTCTTTTTGTATGTGAGAAATAAGTATACTAACTATTGAAATTAGTATAAAAATAGGTGTTCATCGAATTTTATATCATGCTAACTATTTTAGTTTAGTAAATGAGTGTACAAATTTATATTTATAGATTGTGATATTCAAATTAGGGGACATACCGAACAAAATCGTTTTATAAAGTTATTTCTTATATGTCACGTGTATCAAAAGTGTGCAGTGAGCCAGTGATTGAGAAAATTGGTGCTCACCAATTTTTATGCATTTTTTTAATTATTTTAATGAATGTAATGGATAAACAATATAATATATATGGATATAATATTTAATTTAGGTGACGCCAATTTATATTTTTGAAAATAATGATCAGCAGATTTTTGAAAGATAAAAAAGTCAATTAGTCAAAGTTGGTTACTAACTTTTAAAATAAAATCATCGAACCTTTTAATTTTCTAAGTGACCATTCAAGTTAAATGACCTTTCAATTTTCAAGTGCACTGTTAGTTTTTTTTTTAGGAACTCCCAAACTTCTACAAACCTCCTTCAAAGTGAGAACAACCTAACAAAATGAACTTTCAAGTTATGCAAAATCAAATATGCAAAATAATTATCACTATAAGAAAAGTGTTCATTACCTGGGGATGTACCTGGAATAATATAGTAAAATCTCCATGTAATTTGATTACCTGTAAATTTCCTCGCAAAACGAAATTCAATGGAAAATCTTCGTAGGTAACTCTTACCTGCAAATTTTATACAAGCCCTAGGTAATTTACTTGGGGAATTAAAATCCATAGGTGTTTTACTTGTGGATTTATCTGCGATAACTATAAAAAAATTGCATTTCTTATAAAAATGAAATTTCTTGCAGATTTTTGTAGAAATATATCGTAAGCGATTCCCCATGAAGATCCCCAAGTAAATCCATAGGAGTTAGGAGATGAAATTTTGTGAAACAAAAGGAAATTTCTTGCAGATATATATGAAAATATTGCTCAAGATAATTTCTATGAAAAGAAACCCGCAATAACCAACAAAAAACACAATTCACGTTATATCACTTTCATTCAACAAAAAACAGATTTCATAATTCCTATGAAAAGAAACTCGCAAGATCAATAGTTTATGATTCTTAAACCGGCAAAAACAAAATACAACTCAAATTTGAATCCTAAATAGTACTATCAACTATCTCAATCCTCATTATAGTCGCTTTCATTAAAGTTGTCATGGGCAGAATCACTGTCATTCACACTATAACAGTCATCACCACTTTCATTCTCATAAGCTTGATTGTCTTCTTGAGATGATTGCTCATTTGTAGATGATGCGTTGTATACATGCTTCTTCAATAAGTCTAATTTTCCTTCCTCATCCTCTTATTTTTGTGACGCTCGTTCTGCAATTAAGCATATAAGTCAACATTAGAAGCATTTACTCGAGCTTTAATCATCTCATCAATTTCTCTCGATAAAGCTGATGTTGATTGTTTAGACGATGCCTTTACAGGTCGACCCAAGGTGCCAAGACCTTTACCTCTTCCTTTTTTCTTTCCACCAACAAATTCCACCCAAATATCCATTTCTGTTGATTGAGAAGGTTGACCAGCTAAATTAGTTTCTCCTTCGATATGTGATGCCCTTTGAGGAGCTAATAGTTCTTGTTTCTTTTTGTTGAAATTAACTTGTAATAACTTGTTTCAAGCTGCAATGGGTGCAGTAGCATTCTTCATCCATTCCATCTCAGATTGATTCAAGTAAGGAGTGAGAATTTCCGAGCATTTAGAGTGGTAGTCATTCAACCATTGAATCTCTTGGGGCACAGAAGGCTAACATCAATCAACTTCCTCTGATATGGTGCCTACACCCAATAACAATAAAACATAAAAGAGTAAATTATTACATCATGTAGAAACTTCAGCATGAAAGACGGACAACATGCGGAGAACAAAACACCAACTTCCTTCCTTCTTCGTGGACCATCAAAGTGCAAAATAGCTAGCTAGGTATATACACATGAAAAAATATTTACGCATGTGTTCCACTATGTGTGAGAAAATAGACATATACAACAATATAATGCTGAAAAACTTACCCAAGTTATATGCTCAAATGTCAAGTAACCCTTGTCGCCAAAGTTGAACTTAGTATTGCCCTCTTTGAAAATAAGCACATTCTCCAATCTTATACCAAACTTCCCATCCTCGTAGTAACCAGGTTCTGGAAAACACTATCCCACAGTTAAGATCTTCAAA
The DNA here is from genome assembly GCA_037074985.1 of Solanum bulbocastanum. Taxonomy (NCBI): domain Eukaryota; kingdom Viridiplantae; phylum Streptophyta; class Magnoliopsida; order Solanales; family Solanaceae; genus Solanum; species Solanum bulbocastanum. The sequence continues at coordinate 42,411,539 of CM073606.1, read as the reverse complement.
TGTTGAAGCAAGAAAATCATGACTAAGACTAAAATTAGGAGAAGAGAATTAAGTTATATATGAAGTTGGCAAAATAAAATATGTGCATGGATATAAAAAAAAATGTTTCAAGGACAAATTCACAAATGGTTGGCGCTAATTTCAACTCCCAACAAATAATAAGAAGCAATTTGTTAGATAACTAATACATGCAATTTTGCACAAACAAAAGCCTACACAACCTTGCTCAAATAGTAAGATATGCATGTTGACACTCAATTTTGGACCTCCACAATATAAATTAACCATCGAGCTTCTTCAATTTCAAATGATTTAACATAATTAGCTTTATAAAATTCAAATATTTTTCAAAAGTTGTTTTAGGTAATTTTAGTTGATTTTTATAGTTTTTTAAACAATTAGTATAGTTTATGAATATTTGAAAACCATCTCAAAAAAAATTTGTTTTAATTAAATATTTGGTTAATTAGTTTAATTATATAATAGTTTATATTTTGAATTATTTACCTTATAATTAAGTTAATTATTTTATTTTGTTGGCAATAAGAAACTCATTAATTAATTTATATTAATTCGTCTTATATAGGTTTTAGCAGAATAATCAATTAAACTCAATTTAGCTAACTTGTTAATTTTCATAGGCCATAATTGCAATTCATGTGGCTATTTCCTAATTTGCAAAACCTATCCACATGTTGACTCCATTTTCAGCCAAGAAACGAGCCTAAATTTCCATCTCCAGATCGGCCCACTTCAATTCCATCAGTCAACCCATCCTTTTTCCAATTTCCAGTCAACATCCTCAGTCCACTATTAATTTTCCTAAGACCCAATTCTTATCCAGCAACAATAACCCAGCCCATTCCAGCATACAACAACAGCGTACATCAATACAGTACACGACCCTGCATCGTCGTTTTCTTGATGCGTGAATCAGTACAATGCGAAACCCAACAAGAAAATCGCAAGGAGCAGCCCCGCGAACGCAGCGACCCGAGCCCAGTCAATCGCGAACAACGTGTGACCCTCTCCTTTCTCCATTTCGTCTCTGTACAACAATATTCTTGGTTAGTCCAGATGTTTCCATCTCAGCGCCTCCCTCTTTCTTGCTCATAATCGGATGGCTTTCATTGTTTTTCCGTTGAGGAATTGTACAAAGATCGTACAAATTCCAGCTCCTCAACCATATCCTAAAGGGAATTCAAATTTCAAAATTTGAAATTCATCCAATTTCTTCACACGATTTCCCCCTTTTTTTTTTCAGCCCTCACCCTCCTCTATAAAAGCTGGTCTTCTTCTTCATTTTTAGAGGTTGGGAGAAAATGGGAATCAACTAGCATTTGAGATGAAAACGCCCTAAATTATCAAGTATACAGTTACATACAAGTATTTAATATAGGTGTGAGGATAGAGATTAGGGGTTGGAATTTTGGCTTGATCCTTGCTCTCTCGTCAGCTCCTGCCGTGTTTGTCGTGATTCTCAGATAGAAAGAGACTCATCCTCTAAGACACAGGATATTTTCAGTTTTATTTTCGGATTGGAGACTCTTTTGCTTTCCGAAGCTCATTGAAATCGGCTCATTGTGGTGGAAGCGCTTTCAAGCTCGTTGTCCCACGTCGCTGCTCTGAAAGAAGTATATTTCCTCGTTTCGTTCTTGAATCGTATTATGTGCTTTGGTTTTAAGTCCATTATCTAGCTGCTGATTTGGCTCAATGCTTTGTTTCTGGTTTGCTTCTGTTGTAATTTTCTCTGTTGATTTCATTTTTTTATTGTTTAGTTGCTCAACTCTAAATTTAGTCCATTATGGATTTCATTGTGGGTTAGCTTCACATTTGTGCATCTGAAGTATCGAATTTGATCTCTAGCATCACTATTTCATCATATCTTAAATGCCTTTACCATGCCCCTTACTGTATCGTTGCCATTATGTACCTGCACTTGTGTTGATTTTGTTAAAATTTTGAAGTTTTGTCCAGATCAGTGAAGTTCTAAGTTGAAATGGATTTAATAAATTGGCTAATTTAAGTTTTGTTACTTCTCTTTTCTTTGTTTATTATTTTTCTTAAAATTAGTAAGAGACAATCATTGCTTAATAGGATACAAATATTGGTTTTAAGTTGGTGTTTTCTTTTGATCCCATATCATATTAAATAAATAATGCTTTAATATCTCATTTTTTTGCCTTAAGTTACAGAATGTTGGCTTTAAATAATTGATATAGTAGTTAGTCTCTATTTGTCTTAAGTTGAGAATGGCTTGATTCTAATTAGCTTTGTGTTTATTGTGATTTCTCTTCTTTAAACCTATGCTTTATGTAGTGGTCATTTCCTTGAACGTTAGTGTGTAAATGCTTGTAGCAGTTTGGTCCATTTCCTTTTAGATTAAATATATTCAATTTCCTCTTGTTATGATTCCAATCATGCTTAGCTATTTTATTAAAATTCTCATTATGATTAATTATTGATTATTCTCATCTTGTTCTTTGCATGAACTCCTTCAATGAGTCTTCTGGACTCCATTCTACCTACATATCCGAGTTGATTTCCTATTGAGTTAGCCTTGGTCATCGTTCAAGAAACGAAAGCTGAAATATAGCAATTGGAAACTAAAGTACAGGTGGAAGAAGACTGGATACATAATATACAGCGGTATACATTAGTTGTATACGCTGTATGTCGCATAAAAATGAGCTCAAAAGGCCTCAAAATTCGGTTTTGTATTTTGTTGTTGGGCCTAAGCCTTTTTATTTTAATTATTATTTGTTAGATTTTAGCACAGGTACAAATGGGCCAAAGGTCCAAAGTTGAAATTAAGCCCAAGTACTGGTCCAGGAGGACAGAAAACTAGACTTGAGCCCAAATTTCTCCCTCTTTATTATTTATGTTTTATATTTGTTTAATTGTTATTATTTGCTATCTATGGGTTAACTTTGAGATTTTCAAAATTCGATTCCCCAAAGGATATTTTGAGTTGACACTTTTTTTTTTCGAAAATTAAATAAGATTATCTATTTTCTACTTCACCATCTTTTAGAATATTTGCAAGTTATTTACTTAAATAATATTTTCCCTCCCCTTAAAAAAGTGATTTTAAGTTTTAAACGGTTCATTTCCACAACTTAGTCAGGCATGCTTATCTTTGCCTATTTTCTAAATATTAGCCAAATAGTTAATTATCAGATAACCGCGTGTTAGCGGGCATTTCGAGTTCCTTCAAACCCTTTCCGAAATGCTAATATGAACCCCGAACTCCCTTTATTATTTTCATTAGATTTCTATTCTAATCTTTTGAAAAATAGTTTTCTTGATTTTTTCTTTAAAAATTAAGTGGCGACTCTTAAAACCTGTATATTTTTAAATAAAGCAATGCTTACCGATGACATCCACCTTCTCCATTGTAGTAATTTTTCTAGTAAAAAAAGCAACTTGGGGATTGATTACGACGACAATAGGGACATCTATCAGCTATATCATTTCATTCTATAAAACTTCGAGAGCACCTTACTAAATATTGGAGTAAAGCTCCATTTATTTATGAGATGGATCAGAAAAATATAACGCAATCAGAAAATATATAAAGCAAACAGAAAAAATATAACGCAATCAGAAAAAGTTATAAAGCAAAACTTTAATTTCAGTTCGGTCAAAGACTAAATAAAATCAAACTGACCATGTGTGACTGTCATTGAAACTTGTAATGGCACATTCTACGCTGATGGTCTGAAATTAATTTGATGAGGTCCTGATAAGAAGTAGAAGGAAGTGAGTGAAACTTGTTACTTCACACTAGTACCTCCCTAGAAAATTTCAACAAGTTATTGTAACATATTGTCAACCTGCGAATGAGGAGTTTTATGTTGGACCTTCGGCTCACAAGAGTCTGAGTCTGAAGAGGCATACACATTAATTATATTCATGCATTTTATAAAGGGAAAAAGGACAAATATACCCTCAAACTATTATAAATGATATCTAAATACCCTTCGTTACACTTCTAGGACACTGATGCCCTTACCGTCTAATTTTTGGTATGTATGTATCCTTTTAATTAATTGAGGGACACGTGTCTCAATCATAAAAGCCTATCCAAAATCTATTTGTTTTTTACCCATAATTAAAAAAAATCCACCCAAATAACTAACACCCAACCCAAATTATAACCCGAAATCTTCATATGCCCATTTCAAAAATAAAAATAATTCCCATTCCTAAAAGAACTCAAATCTTGATACCACAGGCCACAACATACATCTCAAATGAAAAGCAACACACTGCAGCATATCAAAGAATCAAATCAGATACAAAATTAACATTAATAAACTTTCAAATTCCAAGGAAAGAATAATCAATCTTGGGGTAAGAACTCTCTCTACTTCAATCAATAAATTACAAGCCCTAATATGCTTAAAGAAGTAATGGAACACTTTGAAGACTAAATTGATGAAAATATCAAAATTTTATCAGAAAGGTCAAATCTAAAACTTATCACTACATTAGAAGACAAATTCCAAGATCGAAATGCTTCATAAAAAATTAAATTGAGCACTTTGAGGTCTAGATTGATGAGCAGATTCAAATTTTGTCGGAAATCTCAGTCAACTTGAAAGATTTAATCTTTGCCTAGGTCTATTTCCATGGCAATTGAAACAAGACACTTCACTCAACAACAACAACAAATCATATTAAATCAAGGAAATGGGTTTTCCTACAATACCCAGATGGGGTTCTTCTCTTTTACTGTTGCCGACACCGGAAATTTTTTTTGCCCTTTCTGTGCAATTTCGTTCAGATAAGATCTGATTTGGAAAATTGAATGGGTAACGGAAGTGAAGATTATTGGGGGTGTTTTTGGATTATAATTTGAGTGTGGATTTCAAGTTATTTGGGTGGGTTTTGAATTTGTTGGGTGGGTATTTTAATTATGGGTAAAAATCAAATAAAATTCAGGTAGGTCATTAAGATTGAGACGCATGTCCCTCCGTTAGTCAAAAGGATATATACATACCAAAAATTAGTTGGTAAGGGCATCAGTGTCCTAAAAGTATAACGGAAGGTATTTAGATACCATTTATGATAATTGGGGGTATATTTGTCCTTTTTCCCTTTTATAAATCCAATTTCTCACAAGAAACACATATTTACAGCAAAAAATAGCAGCAGATTGTTTTTAAGAAAATAGAGTTTTAATGGCGAAACAGAGAGTTTCGATTGATGTAGCTTAATTCTGAACATCTTTTCAGAGAATTTTTGAAAAAAAAACTTTCAACAACTATTTCGAAGATCGAGATAAACTCGATCTCATCGATTATATGCGTAAATTAAGATTCCAGGAAACATAAATGCCGTAGAAATTCAAGTGAAAAGAAATGGTTCTATGTATAGTTACTAAAGGCATCAGAAGTTTCGTATACGAAACAACATATAATAAAACAACAATAACAAAGTTGTTATACCAGTTGTTACCTGTAAGCTTTTACAGTCTTGTATTTCTATCTAGATATTGAGTTTTGAGATTCATCGAACATTACCTCCTGCAAAACTTTGGTGCTAATGTGGTTAGGGTTTTTAATTTGAAAGAAGCTGGAATAGATGAACAAATTTAGGCAATTCATGCTCATTCTGGTATTGCTTTTGTTGCTAGTTATTGTCATTCAATTTGAAAGCTATAAGAAGAGACACAAAAGGAAACAAACTTACCAGAGAAGGCTGCTCTTGTACGGATTGCATTTGGAATAGATCAAGGTAACAAACATGGTGAACAGTTTTAAAATGTGAAATCAATTCTACTCGAACAAGCTTGACAGAACTCGAAGCAATACAGTCCAAATTCAGTACAGAAGAATGGGGAGTGAATTTATTGGAAATGCAGCAAGACTAGCAAAACTGTTTGCTGCTGCTATGTCAGAATTGGATAAGGAGGACTCTGATGGAAATTGAAGTAAGTGTATGGATTGAAATTTGAAGGGGTTATATTTAACTAGTTTCAATTTAACAAATACACAACTTTACGAACCTAAATACTTGAAGATTTTACACACACTAATAAGGAATGTAATTGCACAAATAATATATGGATGAATATTGAGCATCTTCCTAACTTCATAGTCGAAAATGGGTGGAAGTAATAAACAATGAAGTAAAATAACTAAGTACTGAAAAAAGGATAGAAAATAACTAACTAGCTAAGAGAAAATCTTATGGTAGCAACTAACAAGCTTAGTATTTCTGACTTCACTTAATTATTTCATTTGGACTTTATCATCGTCTTGATCTTACTGATAATGTGAGCTAAGTCGGAGTTCATAATTATTCAGGGTACATTCCTATGTCAAGTGAAGCTAACCTTCTTAACTAATAACCAATTTTCTATGGTTATTAAGATAAGAAGGATGCAATGAGTTTAGCTCAATATTCCATGCCTCTAGTTTGAAGTAGAAGCGTATTCTACAATCTATTCATACCATATTCATCTATTTGATTAGTATGGATCTCAATCATACGGGAAAGATGATTTAGAGAGCAGGAAATAGTCATCCCATAGTCTAACCAAGTAGCAAACCAGCACCAACAAGACTCAAACTCAAAGCAAAAGCTACAGCAGACTTGTTTTATCTTGAATTTTCCCTTTCCTGTCTTCCTCTTAATAGACTTATAATAACTAACTACATAACATTTCCAAGAAAACTATCATAACACTAAAAATCTACTTAGAAAACTGTAAAACAACTTTTGGAAAATGACTAAATATGTCACAATTAGATAAAAAGAGAGAAATAGTTATAACCAAATTTCAGTTTCTTTCAAACTGACCATTTTTCCATTAAAAAAGTACAAGATCTAAAGCACAACAACTCACATGCACACATTAAAACAGAAACTCACATCAACTAAGAAAAAAATTAAAGATGAGAACAAATCGAAGAGTGTAGAACAAACACCATTTGCAGGATATTAAACTTCAACAAGCTACAGAGAAGAAACATAATAAGGACATACACTCATCTTCTCCAATATTTGTGGCAAGTTTACCCACCAACCACCATCTATATGTATAGGCATGGGCTGTAGCAATCTGTTTGACGATTATCCGAGGTGCGCACAGTAGATCAAAACACCGCCATCATAAATAAAAAAGAACTAACAACATGACAAGCACCTAAGAAGAAATATAGCTAATGAAAAAGAAAAAATGAGCTAAATTTAAGACCGCAACAATTATTGACCTCATAGAGCTTGAAATTTGCAAAAACAAATCACTCAATGTTCATTCAAAGTGATTCAGTAAACGAAAATTTAACCTCACAGAGCTTGAAGTTTGCATATTAACCTCGATTTTTGAGTAGTTTGGCAAGCAAATCTTCTCGATCTGTAGTCCTTTACTTCGAAAAAATCCTCTCGGAGAGAGGCATGAGGTCCACTTGGAGAGCGTTGATCTTGGAGTTTTGGATGAGTCATGGATGAGCTTAATCTATACGGGATTTTTCAATTGTTTTCATCTCTGCTTCTGCATGTGACTTTAGGAGAGAAGCTTAATGGGTTTGGGTAAGAGCTTTAGTGGGTTTGGCTTAGAGAGAAGGAAAACGTAAAAGAATTGGTATGAGCTGGAAGAAAAATTACTTTCCTAAAGTTTTTGATGTGTTTTTATAAATTATTATCCAAAAAAATATAAGTGTAAAAGAATTCAACCATCTAAAAGATAATAAAATGCCTAGATAAATTCCAATTATTTTCTAAGGTAATAAAATACATTGGTAAATCACTAAAAATAATTTTCAAACAATCTGGAATTTTCCTATAGATTAAAAAGGAATTTTTAAATTTTTTTTGGTCCATATACCTAGGGATTTACCTAGACATATTGTTCCTGCGGATATATTTTCCAAAAATAATTTCGTAGGAACTAATTTAGTACAAAATGACACTAACTTTAGCTGCGAAATTTGTTGGGAATATACGTTCCACAGGTAATATATTCTAATATCGAAGAATTTAAGATTTTTCCAAGAAAATTCGCAAATATTACCTGCGATAATATTTCCCAGAAATATCCCCATGTAATTCGCACTTTTCTTGTAGTGTATTTCAAATTCATATTTTCATTATATACTTGTACACATTAATATGAAGTACATGTGCAATGCTTACTCCCAAAAACTAATATAATAATAAGTTTAGACAAAAAAAAATATAATCTATTTTTAAATATTTCATAAAATTAAAAAATAACTTGCTTGCTTTAATTATTATTTTTAAAGTCAAAATTAGTATCAAAACTTTGAATAGCTTTGATATCATTTATTATTTATAAATAAAATTAAGTACAAGACATTAAATTATATACAATTAAAGATGAATGAATGAAAATACTTAAATTACATTGTTTCATCGAGATTAAAAGTGAACTGGAGCTCTCTTGACCTCAATTTTATCGTCGAACTTAAACTATTTCAGCCTTGATCATGCACCAAAATTCAGGGACAGTGAAAACAATAAAACGTCAGATATTTTCGAGCATAATAGAATTGTTTTTGGGCAGCTTTGGTTGTATCTTTTGTGACAAAAAAATCATCCAAAAACTGACCCCTTTGTCAATATCAAGGGTTGATATTTATATAAATAAACTAGGTTTCAATAGATTTCTTTTTTGCAGGATTTTTTTAATTTGAGAATTTCAAATTGAGTTAAAAAGAAATGTTCGGTGTTTGAACGTTGTGATTTTGACAGATTTGATCCTCCACTTGATTTGACATGGATAGAACATGAAAATGGAAGAAGAAAGCTCTGTCCATGACTGACGAGCCTCGTAATTTTTCTGAAAAAGGAAGAGAAGGAGAAAATATGGCTGGTTGTTCTCTTTTTGAGAAAGAGTAAAAGAATTATTTCCAAAGATGGAAGAAGGAGAAAAACGTTAGGAGGTTTAAGAGGTATTTAGGCCATTTTGGGTAGATTAAATGAGGGTAGAGTAGGTAGTTCAAGTAATTTGGGGTCTTATGATTTTAATTTTGAATTGACCAATAAATAGGAGAGAGACACTTGGCAGGGCATGTGTTGGTCATGGAAGACATAGGTAGACGTGTGGCAAGCGTGGGTTTGATGTATGTTTTGGAACATTAGCGCCTTATGTGGCATCAACGTGGTTGCTTGTGTGACTCTTATGTGGTGGAAGGGTGTAAGAGTGAGCTATCGAAATAGACTTCTTTTTTTTTTTCCTTTTTAGTAACAAATGTAAATATTACCATCAACAATCAAATCAATACACCTAAAGAGCATTTAACTTTACAGCTTTCTTCGAAGAAAGGTTATTTGAGTTAAACCTCCAACATATCTGTAATTACATAATAAAATGCTGAAATAACAAACCACATTTTTGGCCTTTCCTAGTGTTTCTAACTATATCTAATCTAACACTGAAACTTAGCTTTATCTGTGTGATTGTAGTTTCCATAGTGACAGTAGTTCCCCTATACAGTTTCCAATTCCTTATCTGCCACACATGATATACTATTGAACCCCAAAGTGCTGCAATTATTTCCTTGTTAAGTTGCTTCCAATGCATGCTCCTGATTCGATTCAACACCTGTCTGACATTCGTCGATGGAAATTTCACTCCAGCCTACTGAGCCATTGCTGTAATGAGTCATTTAGTCTATTTACATTCAGAGAAAAGGTGATGTTATGTTTCTATAGCCTGGTCATCACACAAATTGCATGTTATGTTATCTACTGGTATATTCATCCTTTGTAGTCTATCTTTTGTCAACAATCTACCCTGTACAGCTAACTATACTATAAATATGTGTCTTGGTTGAGAGATCTTGTTCCATATTAGTTCTGTTATCCTCATCTTTCTCTGCACTCCTATCAATATTGTATAACTGGCTCTTGCTGAGTACTGCCCATTTCCTGTTAGGACATAAGCTCCTTGAGAGTACCACTCCAATATATCAGACTTCAGTGCATTCAACTTTCTCCAATACCAACTGCTATCTTGTGGTGGTGTATGCTCCCAGATATCTTGGTTATCCTTCATATACACCCCAAGTACCCATTTAAACCACGATACATCCTTTTTGACTATTAACTGTCATAAAAGTTTTTCCACAAATGCCACATTCCACAACTTGCTCCCGTTAATATTTAGTCCACCAAACTTCTTAGACACACACACTTTGTCCGAAGATACTAATGATGTCTTTCTCTTATCCTCCGTGCTGCCTTATAGGTACTTCCTGCATTTCTTGTCAACTTCTTTTAATACACTTTATGGTAGAATAAACACAGAACCTCAAAAGTTGTGAATAGGAAACAATATTGAGATAGTCACCTGTAGTCTTCCTTCATAGGATAACTGTTTTGAATAGACCTTTGTTATTCTACTCGTGATCTTTTCTATTAGTTAATGACACTCTATTTTACTCCATTTCTTAGAATATAATGGCAACCCAAGGTATCTAATAGGAAAGAGCCCTGTGAAAATCCCGTTCTTAGCAACAATTGTCTTTTGGTGATATTTGTTTACATCCCTACTCTATTCAAATAGGGCGAAACGTCGCGGTGACTCGAAAAATGAACAATTAAGTCAAATTTTAAAATAATTTTAAGAATAAACAAATTTTAAAGGAGTCGCCACCTAATTTTAGGAAAAACTAGGAAACCAATTAAATTTTCTACGAAACCAAGACTCTAGGTAAGGGTTTCAAGTGATTTCGAAGGGAAGGTATTAGGCATCCTTCGAAATCCAAAAATGTGGTTCCCAACTGAATTTATTTTTTTCAAATTGAAGAGGAGATAAAGTAGTATACAAATATAACAAACATGCAATATACACAAGTAATAAAGTAAACCAGTAATATGAGAAACGACCTAATATTTGTTTATCGTCAACAATATACATAATAATAAATATAGTATTCGAACTTTATTCGAATGGCTTCGATGAGAAGCGATTTCAGGGTACCTGTAAAGACACTTAGTAAAAGTGTTAGTACTAAATATATATGAATAAACATAAATGAATCAAATAATAACTTAAAAATAAAAACCCGTCTTATTAACATAGGAGGCCTTGGAAATCGACGGTAATTTCTTTATCAGTCATTTTGAACAAACAAAATATATGAACTTAAACTAAATTTCTGTCTTTTACAATGTAAAGGCCTCCAAAACCGACGGAGAGATTTTCTCATTGGTCAATTTTAACTAATTGCTCAAATCAATGTAATAACATAAATATGCGAGCAAATAAAAATAAAATATCAAAGCAATATGACCTGACCATAAAACTAGGTAAATAAAAGTTAATCAAATCATTCAACATAATAGGAACGAACAAAGAGAAAACGATAAGTAATAAAACATGAACTCAATAATTAGAACTACAAGTTAAAACAACAATAATAATAAAGTAATGAACACACAGTAGTCAAGCTTATAACAAACCTAAAAAAATTACAAAAAAAAAAAAGAAACACATAAACACATTCAGTAAATAATTACAATAATCATAAAAAATTGACCAAATAATAAGACAACAAACCAATCATTAGTAAAAAAAAAAAAAACCAAAAACAAATAGTTGCAAAACTAATAAACAATTAAGAATTAACACTTTTGTATTGCCTTAAATTCCAACTTCCAACACTATTATCGAAAAGAGACAAATAGTCAAATTTTAAATAAATAAGTAAATAAATAATATAAAATCTAAGAAAGTGAGCACTAAAATATAAAATAATAATAAAAAATGACAGCAATTGAAAATTAAAACATCACTAGAATCATTTAAAAAGTGTAAAATAACAATAACAATAAAAAATATAATAACAAAGCAACAATTAATTAAACTAGTACAAAGAAATGGTAAAAACATCACAAAAATAAATAAAACAAACCAGATCTATACTACCAAATTTTGACTCCACCAAATCACAAAATACTAGTGACAAAAGAAGACAAACAACACTGAAAGATTGAGAGAAGAACTGTATAGTAGTGTTTTGCTGTTTGATTGGAGTTCAGTGGAGCTTTGCCGGAGATGGAGAGTGGTTGATTGTTGTTGCCGGAGTCCATGGGTGCTAGTTAGAGCTAGGTTCACCAAAGGGGACTGGTTCGCGTCTTCTTTGCTCCGGCTCGTCGGAGTTGATTTTTTTTAGCGAGTTAACTGTAAAGGAGAAAGACGAAGGAGACGAAGGGGTCCGGGTTCTGTAAATGGCTTTGGGGGTCTTGTTTGGGGGTCTTCTCCGGTGACTATTTCACTGGAAAAAGAAAAAAACTGAAGAGGGTTTTGGATCTGTTTTTTCTAGTGGTTTCGGAGTTGGTTCACGAGCTCGGAGCTTAGAGCTCCGATTCACTAGAAACGGAAAGGGGTTTAGGTGGTGGTTTGGGTGATGGAATTTGGTGGTGTTTTTAGTGGGTGGAGCAATGGTGTTAGTTCTCCGGTTGGGTTTTGCCGGAGAAGAAGAGTGAATGGGCTTTGGGTTATGGCGGCTAAGGGAGGAAAAAATTAGGATTTTTCTATATGGAAATTGTTTCTTCCAATGCCAAAAAATAGTATCCACCCCCTCTTCATTTTTTGACCTAATAAAGCTTAAATAGGGAATTGTTATACAATGGGCTCAAGTCATGGGCTCGAAATTGTGGCCCAAAATCGTTGATTAATTTGTGTATATAAATTTATTTATATTTAAATAAATTTTTAGACTGTGCAAAATATCAAATAAATATTAACAAATGTAACAGCTAAGATGAATATTAAAAAAAATGGTAATCAACGTAACCAATAAATGTAAAAAATGTAATTTAACAAAAAATAATTATTCAATTAAAATGAACAAATATTTAAACGTATTCAATAGATTATGATAAAAAAATAACGTAACCAAAATTAACTGATAAAAAAATCCCGAAATTTTGAAAAAATAAGCGTACATATTGATAAACTTATTTAAAATTATATAAAAAAATGTATTTTAAACTATTGAATTAATAAAACTTAAAAGTTATGAAATTTTGAAAATGTTAGGCCAAAATTTGGGGTCAACAATATCATCCACCCCTATTATGAATATGTTTAACTTCTCCATATTTGCAACTAAATCAGTGACACTACTGCAATATTGCAAGGCCTATATTATTCTACATACTGATTAAACATTCCATTTGCAAATGATCATCAATTCATCTGCGAATATTAAATGTGTCAACTTGACTTTCTTACACATTGGATGAAAATGGAAATTAGGCAGCTTACTCATACATTTTAAAGTCCTGGACAAATACTCCATAAAAATAGACTTCTTGTCACGCCCCGAGCCTACACCCCAGACGTGACCGGCACTTGAAGACCATCGCTGGCCCTCAAGCGAACCCTTGGCCTGGCTTTCTTAACTCAGCGGAAACTTAATTCAACAGGATAACTCAATGCAATGAAAGGTTATAAAACAACTCAACTGAAAGTAATTTGCCAACAAGGCATCTCGAGTCTCAAAATAGGATATTTAAATATAAACATGCATGAGAAACTCCAAACTAACTGACTGACTGTCTATGAAGCCTCTAAATACTGAGATGGATGTTGGGACAGACCCTGCAACATCCTAATAAAACAAAAACTAAGAACACAAAATAATTGAGTCCTCCGGAATGCAAGGAGGCTCACCACTGACTCTGGAGTGCTCAGCTGGATCAACGACGTGCAGGATGCTGATCCAGGGTACCTGTATCTGCATCATAAGACGATACAGGCCAATTGGCATCAGTACATGGAAGGTACTAGTATACGAGCTGGAAAACTAAGCAACATAGGCTAGAAGGAAATTTGGAAGAAACTGAAAAGTTTACCTTGTTCAACTCAACTCAACCTGACTGACTTCTTTCAATATAAGGCAATTTAAAACAAGTGTGATATAAAGAAAGACTGTTTAAAACATGCTATAAACTCTGTGTGTATACAAGGATACAATAAGCCTGAGATGTATATAGAAATACAATTGAACTGATGTATATAAAATACAATAATTTTCGTGTATAAAAAATACAATAACTGCGGTGGGAGTTTCTCTAACCGACAACCATCACATAAGAGCTAAAGTGATGATACAGCGATCAACCTCACGCTGCCAGAGCATCCTAAACCCGGCCAAAGGTATAAGACCTGAACTGCCTAATGGATCCACTAGTCTAATATGAAAATGATTCATCTAAAGAGTATGATCCCTTTTTTTTTTTACCCATGGTGGCTAACATGGTTCTATGGGGACTGTGGGTTCTTTGAACGCTCCCTCAATTCGGTGCTCGATACTACTCCCAAAAAAATGTACTGGCTCTTATGTTTTTAAAACACATTTCTTCCTGCTGACATGAGATAATTACTCAAAAAAAAAAAACTATCCCGAAGGCTCTTTGGAAATTTCAGTTTCCAACCTTGTTTAAATGTAAAGACAATTCTTTAAAACTTCTTTGGGAATACATAGTTCCCTAATAACTTTGAGAAAATGAACTCAACTTGAAACTTGAGACTCTTTACTTAGTTTGAAACTCTAAGCTCTTTGCTTGACTTGACACTTGAGTCAAAAAAATAAAGTTAAAACGTTCAATAAAGACTCTTAAACAACTTTACAACTAGCTTGACTTGCTTAACTTCTAAGCTTAACTCTTAATTTCTAACTTCACTTGACTTCTACCTAACTCTCCTTAAATTGGAATTTTTGGATTCAAGGTGTTTGCTCACATGTTACGGATGAGTTCTTGACTTTTAGAAGTACCTTGGAGTGTTGGAAACAACTAGAAAACATAGGTATAATACCTAGGAACAAAAAAAAAAAAAAAAAAATGGAAAATTAAGGTAACGGGAAGGATTGGCGTCCTTGGCGCTCTAAGAGGCGCGGGGCGCCAGCCCTCAACTTCAAATGGGACTGCTGGCCACTCTGCCAGGCACCAACCCTCAGCTGCAAAGGGGACTGCTGGACACTCTGCATTCTGCCAGGTGCCAGCCCTTTTCCTAGAAAAAAAAAATAACTTTTCTCCCTCTTTTCTTCAACTCTAAACCACCCTTACTTCAATGGATTTAACCCCAAACACTAGAGATCATCAATCTCTCAACATACAATAAATTACAACTCAAATACACAACCCAATCATGTCCCACAACCAACAATAACTTCAACAACACAACTAATAACATCAACAACAACTAAAAACTTCAACAACTTCAACACCAATCCAATCTTTTCTCAAATCATAAAAAAAAAATAAGCTTGGTGTGTGGGGAAAGGATCAAACCACACAAGGAACTCACATACCTTGATAGGGATCACCCCCGACGAAAATCCACGACGGAAACTTGTTGATCTCCTTTCTCCTCTTCTTCTCCTTTTCTTCTTCTCTTCTTCACTCTCAAGAACCCTAACTCTTTCTCTTTTAAAAATAGGATAAAATGATCCAGAATCAGCCTAACACACAATATAACCTCAAAAGAAATGGCTAGGGAAAAGACCAAAATGCCCTTAAAATTTCCGGACGGATTCCCTTCCAACTGCCCAACTTTCAATGGCCTTAACTCGCTCATACGAACTCGAAATCGAGCAATCTCAGTGGCGTTGGAAAGATCATTCCACAAGCTTCGCAACCATGACTAGAACTACTCCTAACTTATCCTGATCTAGGAGTTACGACTGCTCAAAGTTGGCAAAAAATCACTGATTTTCACACTTAGCCAAATTTTCCAGATTCTGTATTTTTTTTTTCTTCCAAAATTGGCTACTTCCAATTTCAAGCTTCTTCATAGCTATTTCAAATTGTCGGACGTTACACTTCTTCTTGGGCCATTTAATTGAGTGAATTTTGGTTGGGCTAACTATTTTTTTTTAAAAAAATTAGGGTTTCTAATTTAATGACTAATGCAATATCTTATAAGATAATAATTTACAAAATGAAAATATCAATATTACGATTTTATATTAATATAATAAAATATAAATACAAAAATATATATATTTATAATTAATTAAATAAGTACAACTTTTAAATTAAGTATGATAAATTCATTATTTAAGAAAAAAATATATAAAAACTAAAACATAAAATTTGAAAAAATCAATTTATTATGCTATTAATTTAGAAATTCAAAAATAATGAATTAAAAAAAGGGATCAAAATTAGATGTCAGCATCACTTACATACAACAATTTTTAATATCTTGAAATACTTATATATTTTAATTATATTTTTTAAGTCAACATTGGTATCAGAGCTTAGAATTGCTAAAGCTCTGATACCACTTTTATATACAAATAAAATTAAGTATATCATTTTGAATTTTTATATATAATAAAATTAGATATAGACAAGGTAATGTGATACTTCTCTTTGATTATCATTCATATTTAAATTTTTTCTCTTTTTTGAATATTCTCTTTTATTTTTTTCATTACTCAATTTATTTAATGATTTAAAAAATTAAATGATTTTCATTACATTTAATTATATTTTATGAGTTACAAATAACTTCTCTCTATTTGTACTCTCAACTAAGACTGGACATCATACAGGCTTGTATCGATAACGTTTCGGTATCATTCCGATCCGTTTCGATCCGATAGTCTACTGAACGGAATGAGACACTGTGAATCAATACTTAAGACGAAATGAAAGCATAATTTGATATCGATGTACTGGTATCGATTGATCCTGGTATATTCCTGTTCGATTTCGATTAATTATTTTATATTAATTAATTTATGTTGACATCCAATTTCGGCATAACATTTACAAAATTCGTAACTTTTAAGTTTTATTTTTTTAATCGTACAGAATAATTTTTATTATAATTTTAAATAAATTTATCGTTAACTATCCTTATTTATCAAAATTTAGATTTTTTTATCAGTTAATTTTAAAATTGCATTTCTACATGTCATTAGTTACGTTCATTATATTTTTTTTATATTCATTTTGTTTGTTACATTTGTTAATATTTATTTTGATATTTTGCATAGTCTAAAAATTCATTCAAATACAGATTAAATTAGCATACACAGATTCATCGATGATTTTGGATCGCAATCTCAAGTCCACAATTTGAGCCAATTGCATAATTATTTTCCTATTTATGTTTTGATTAGGTCAAAAAATATGTGGGGGAAAAAGTAGGAAAAAGTGAAAAAAAAAAATAGGGAGGAAAGTAGGAAAAGGTGAGAAGAAAAAGTTGGGAAAAAGTTAAAAAAAAAAAAAAGGTGGTTAAATTGTTTTAAAGAGAATAATTTTTAGATTTTAAAGGAAGGGGGGGTCTCTTTTGAAATTGCTTGAAGTGTTCATAATTTTTCAGTGACAAGCTCACCGGAGTTCCGTTGGAATCCAGCGATCCACCACCCCTTGGTCGGAAAAATCTCTAAAATTTACCATATTTTTCTTTCGCCCTTATCTACACAAATCCGCAAATCATTCATCCTTATCCATTGCCAAACTCCATAAATCTAAGAAAAATCAAACATAAATCTTTACTTTTTTCTTTAGATTTACAAAGTTTCGGTCATCTATATCTTAAATCCTTTACATAAATGTGCAGAGCTCTTCAAGGGCTATCCTTTGATATAAATTTTATACCTAAAATCCGTCAAAAACATTGTCCTGTGAAGTTTTTCGGCGAGCACCCATGAGTTGGTTGTGTGATCCAACAACCAGAAACACCAAAAACCACTAGAAAATCCAACAACAAAGTGTTTAAGAGCAAAATGATGATTGCTCACTTATGTCAAAATGATCAAGCATTTTGTACACATTCTCTTTTGAATCTTGCCTTAAAGTTTTTTGATCATATTGCTACCTAAAGCAAGATTGTGTCTACTAACCATTCCTTTTCGAATACAGGGACATATGAAATCATCAAGATGATGACATTTTCAAGACACACGAGTCATCCACCTCGTTATAGTTGGACAATCATCGAGCCATCTACCTCGTTACAGTGGACAGTCATCAAATTATCTATCATTTGCATTTTTCATTGCATTTTCATTCACCGAGAAGGCCATTGCATTTAAGTCACATCTATTCGGAGGTGAAGGATGTACACCATATCTATGCCACGTTCAAGTTGAAGGAAACTTGCGTTGAAAGATATTTGCATTTAAGTCGCATTTATTCGGGGTGAAGAATGTGCACCTTATCTATCAATGTTCAAGTCGAAGGAAACTTGCGATGAAAGATATTTGCATTTTAAGTCGCATCTATGCGGAGGTAAAGGATGTGCACCTTGTCTATCAACATTCAAGTCGAAGGAAACTTGCGTTAAAAGATATTTGCATTTAAGTCACATATATTCGGAGGTAAAGGATGTACACCCTATTTATCCAACGTTTAAGTAAAAGGAAACTTGCATTGAAAGATATTTGCATTTAAGTCGCATCTATTCGGAGGTGAAGGATGCGCAACATATCTATTCAACATTCAAGTTGAAGGAAACTTGCGTTGAAAGATATTTGTATTTAAGTCGCATCTATTCGGGGGTGGAGGATGTGCACCTTATCTATCAATGTTCAAGTCGAAGGAAGCTTGCGTTGAAAGATATTTGCATTTAAGTCGCATTTATTCAGAGGTGAAGATGTGCACCCTATCTATCCCACGTTTAAGTTGGAGGAGACTTGCGTTGAAAAAGTTTTATATTCGTCCTACCGATGGACATACATTCAAATTCCTACCTATGGATCATCTTTTTTTCATCCCTCCTATCGATGGACATACATTCAAAATCCTACCGATGGATCATCATCTTCATTCATCCTATCGATGGATATGCATTTTTATCATACCAATGGATCATCTTCATTTGTCGTATCGTAAGAGATGCTACTTATTTCCATGTAATTTTGTCTCTACTAATGAGTTTCATCTTTGTTTTTTCGAAATATCGAAAAGGATGCATTCAGTTGAGTCAAGGTGCGGACTACTTCAACAAAGATGCAACACAACATGGAACCTTTTGGAGGCAAGTCCGACATCAATTTCCACCACATTCCATCCATACTTATATATAATGGTCATATGTTTGGCCAAAATTGGGTTTGTGAATTTTTGTTGTCCACGATTTCTTTCATCCATCATATCCAACGAAAAGGATAGTTGTTAACACTCAATTTTGACCTAACATTTTCAAAATTCGTAACTTTTAAGTTATATTTATTTAATAGTTCAATTTTTTTTTATAATTTTAAATAAGTTTATCGATAACTATCCTTATTTATCAAAATTTAGAATTTTTTATCAATTAATTTTAAAATTACATTTTTACATGTCATTAGTGATGTTCATTATATATATATTTTTATTTTTTTATGTTCATTTTATTTGTTACATTAGTTAATATTCATTTTGATATTTTGTACAATCTAGAAATTCATTCAAATATGGATAAAATTTGCATACATAGATTGACCGATGATTTTGGGCCGCAATCCCAAGCCCACAATTTGAGCCAATTGCATAATTATTTTCCTATTTATGTTTTGATTAGGTCAAAAAATAGGTTGGGGAAAAGTGGGAAAAAGTGGAAAGAAAAGTGGGGGAAAAAGTAGGGAAAAGTGGAAAGAAAAAGGGGAAAAAAGAGGGAAAAGGTGGAAAGAAAAAGTTTGGAAAAGTTGGGGAAAAAATAATAAAAAAAGTTGGTGAATTTGTTTTAAAGAGAATAATTTTCAGATTTTTAAGGGGAAGGAGGGGGGAGGGGGGGGAGGGGGCCTCTTTTGAAAGTGCTCGGAGTGTTCATAATTTTCCAGTGACAAGTTCATCGGAGTTTCGTCAGAATTTGATGAGTCTGCCAGCACTTTGCCGAAAAAATCTCCAAAATTTACCATTTTTTTCTTTCACTCTCCTCTACACAAATCTACAAACTATTCATTCTTATCCATAGCCAAACTCCGTAGATCTAAGAAAAATCAAACATAAGTCTTCACTTTTTTCTTTAGATTTACATCCCTAAGGTTGGGCACCGGACCGGGTTGGACCGGTACCATTCCAGTTTGTTTCAATTCGATGGTCTTCGGGACGGAATGGGACACCGTGAATCGGTACACAGGACGGAACGATATCACTATTTGATATCGGTGTCCCGGTACCTGTTTATCCCGATTTATTCTGGTTCTGTTCCGATCCGATCCGATCCGGTTCCGGTTAATTAATTTTTATTAATTAATTTATATTTTATATTATAATTTATATATAAAAAAAAGTATGTGTTAGCTTAGTTTTCCCAACTCCCAAGCATCAGGTTTTCAGAAAAGTTGCTGCCCCCTGCCCCCTGTCGCTGCCCCAGCTCCAACGAAAATATTTTCAACGACTATATTTTTCAATTCCAACAGATAATAACAATTTCTAAAAACTATATATACTTCCTTTCTTTATATTTTTAATTACACTTTACATATTTACAATATTTAACAATTAGCAATCATCAATTTCTCTCAATTCTCAATCTTTCTCAAAGTTTCAGACTTTCAATATTCAAGTTCCAAATTTCAATCATATTATTTTGTAATTGTGAAGATTTCAATAATCATTTGGTGAATTTTGGAGTAGGAATCTTCTTCAAACTTCAAGTTTCGACATCAATTTTTCAATTAGATGTGTTGCACATGTATTAAATTTGGTGGTTAGTGACGGTGTGAAATTATTTGAAAATAGTTGTGATAAAAAGTTGATAATGCTTCTTTTTATATTTTTCATATGCATTGTAGTAGTAGAATTAATCAATTTAAAGAGCTTTGTAATGCATGTAAACTTCCGTTTAGAAAAGTTCCGAAACATGTAAAAACTAGATGGAATTCCTTTTATGATAAGCTTGAAGTTGCTTATATATATAGAGAGAACATATTACTATGCAATTTAATAGTCATAATGCTTACCCTGAATTAAAACTTAATGATAGTGATTGGGATGAAGTGAATGAACTTAGAATATTTTTGAAATCATTTTATGATGCTGCTAAAATTTTTTCTGAAATGTATTATCCTACTATTTTCGAAATTTTAATACATATATGTGAGATTTCATCTCTCTTTTCTAAATATAAAACAAATGAATTGTTTACTAGTGCTATTGAAGCTGTGATTATAAAATTTATGAAATATTTTTTTCCTATCCTTTAAATTTATTTAACTGCAATTCTTTTAAACCATGAATATAAAGAATATGGTGCAAAAACTTTGGTTGAATGCATTTATCAAAATTTAGATATTAAAATAGAAGAACAACCTGATTTGATAACATGTCAAAATAGTATAAAATTACTTGCTAAAGAAATGTATGATAAATATTGTTCCTTAGATAATGTTGAAAATCCTCAAATGTCTATGCCTTGAGTAGGTGCCCATGGTAGAGTGAAACATAAACTTGGTCTTGACTCTTCTAATAAATGTGAATTTGTTAAATATCTTGAACAGGGTTCAGATAATATTACAAACGAGGAAGGTATACCACAACTACTGAAATGGTGGAGGGCTCGTGGAACTCAATTTCCAAAACTTAGTAGGATGGTGAAGGATGTACTTGCAATTCAATGATCATCAGTAGCTTCAGAGGTAGCTTGCAGCGCATCAAGATTTCAAATTGAAGACCACAGATATTCAATAACAGAAGACAGTTTGGAGATATCGATGCTTTTTAGAGATTAAATAAATGCTGAGCGTAGAAATCAAAGACTTCCAAAGTTAGATAGTCAATATGAACTTTTCATATATTCAACCATTGAATGTGGTAGTGATGATGGCATGGAACTTCAAGATCGTCAACAAGCTTTACTAAGACCAGTAGTTGATTACGGTCAATCTATAGCTGAGTTAGAGAAAGGCATTACAGGACTATACAACTATTAGTATTACATTTGAGGATTAGTTGAAACAGAACCCTTCCTAGAAGGTGGCTGCGTAAAGTATATACTCTACTAATAGTTGTAAATTGTAATTGTAATTTGTAATACAAATTTAAATAAATTGGATTGATATTTTTTAAATTTGTCATTTGTGTCATTGTTTTATCCTTATTTTTATTTATTTTTTTAAAATTACAAACTTAAGTTATTTAAATTAAAAGTTATAAATATAACTTATAAGTTTTAACATATTAATAAGTAACAACTTATAAACTTCAAAAGATTCAAATCTTGAAATTTGAAAACTCAGCTAAAAAACTTTTTAAACTTAACTTGTAAACTTAATAGGTAAAAAATTTTTTAAAAAAAATCTTTAAAATAAACTTAAGTAAAATTACATTATAAATTTCAAAACTATTAATTTAAAGTTTAAACTTAAAAAAATAAATTTTTTTTTGATATTTTCGTAATTCCATAAAATCAAAATAACCAATTTTTTTTTTAACATTTTTTGAAATAGCTAGATGTGTCGTCCCGTTTATTCCATCCTGTTCTATTCAGGTCCGTTCCGATCCGTTTCGGTTCCATCTCGGTATATAGTGGGATGGGACGTAACCGAGTATTAGTCCCGGTAATTTCGGTCCGGTTCATCCCGGTAACGGTCAAACCGTCCCATTCTGATCATGTAACGGTTCATTCCAGTCCGATGGTTCCGTTCCGGTCCGTTGCGCACTCTTAGTCATCCCTATCCTAAACCCTTTACATAAATGTGCAGAGCTCTTCAAGGGCTATCATTTGATATTGTCCCGACCCAAGGGTACCCCTTAGACGTAACACAGCTACTCGACCCCGAAGGGGTCCAATACAAGCCCTTAGCGTCATCATAGCATACGATTATGGAAAAGTAGGGGAAATTTAAAACTTTCTTTAAAACATTCAATCGAAAATATTTTAGAAAAAACAGAAGTCTTTACTAACATCTTTGTCTCAAACCATCTACGAATAACACGAACAAAAGTCTTGGGACGCAACCCATAATAAGTCTAAAGCATAGAAAATGACATAAAAGGAACATAGTGGGTTTGTCCTCGAAGCTATGAGGACTCACCAATTCTTCAAGTCTTCAAATGCTTTAGAAACCTAGCCTCCAAAGCAACTCAATCACCAACACCCTACATTTGGTTAGAATGTAGGCAATATGCGTTAGTACAAAATGTAACAAGTATGAAAGCTAACATACCAACATAAAACATCTCAAGATGGTTAGTCAACATTAGACATAATCATAAGAGACAATAGCATATTCATAACACAAGCATCATATTATCACAAGTCAACATAAGATGAACATAACTTCATACTTCAACCATTAGTCTTTCATATTCAAGAGAACTACTCTACAAGCCACCTCCAAGCATACTTGTGCAAGGCAAAGATAACATCCCATAATACTATCAAAGCTAAGTACCTCTCTTTGGTCATTCTTGGTCATAGTCCACCTTCATAGTCAAGACCTAGGTTTTCATGTCATAAAAGCACTACACTCTTAAGTAACCTCAAGACACACTTGTGCAATGCATGTAGGGTATCCCATAATACCACACATACTAAGCATATCTTGAAGTCACTCTATTCATATTTATCATTCCTAGGTGTCACTATTGACCAACTACATAGTAACAAGGAACTATCAACTTAAGTCAATCATATCGTGGAAAGTAACTATAGCAACAATCCAAGCTAGGCATACATTACATAAAAGGACACTTCATAAGTAGCTTCAAGTCATACTTGTGTCATGTATGAGTGGCATCCCATACTACCACTCATACTAAGTACTCCTTTAGCCTTGCTTATTCAATGCTTACTATTCATCATTCTAAACTATCAAAGAATAACATACTACCATGCTAGACCTATCTACCATGGAAAACACCTTACCATGCAATCCAAGCTATCCTAGGAAGGATACAAGTATACCAACCTAGCTACCATGCAATCATTCAATAGGATGCAAGCTATCCTTAGGGGAGTATGAATCTTTAACCCTAAGCTATCCTTAGGAGAGTGTGGTGTCTCAATCTTAAGCTACCGTGAAATGGTCTTGGCCTAACCAAGTCAAGCTTCCATGAAGGCATTCTAACAATGCTAGTTCAAGCTATCCATAGGAAAGTATAAATCCTCAATCCTAGGCTACCATGCCTATACTAATGCAAGCTACCAAGAAAAGCATCCTACCAATGCTAATTCAATCTAACCTTAGGAGAGATTAATTCCTCAATCCCAAACTACCATGAGATCTACCATCCCAAGTTACCAAATCTTGGGTTACTATCTCAAGTATCCCTAGCTTATATTGGGGTTCTTCTTCACAAATCTTAGGAATTTCTAGGGGAATCTATGGTTGGAAGAACCCATTGATGAAAATCTAAACATACCTTAGTCAAAGCCTAGCACAAGCCTCCAACAATGGTGTCTTTGTTCTTGACCTTAGCTTCAACCCTAGCTTTTTCTTCAATGGAGGTTCTTCTTAGAGAGAGAAATATTTGAGAGAGGAAGGATTTGGGTTTTCTTAAATTTGTAGGGAGATTGACTTAATTCAAGTGAACTTAGGTCTAATAAGCTTATATAGTTGCTACGAAAGCAATATAATAATGTAGGGTCAACTTTGGTAAAGAACTAAGGACCCTAAATGTGTTAACTTAAAAATTATTAACCTTCCCGTCCTTGCTCTCCCTTTGCACCCTCATGGCTCGCCAAGGGCACTAGGCGACTCGCCAAGTGGACCCTTGGCATGCCCATTTTTCCAACAAGGTCGATAATGGGGTAGTTTCACTCGGCGATCTATGGGTCTTTTTGGCGATTCGCCAAGTAGGTTGGCGAGCTATGACTTAGCTTTCCCTTTGTTCTAGAATCAAGGACAAATGGGACAACCCACTAGGCGACCTTAGGAGCCTTTTGGTGCATCGCCAAGTGCCTTGGGCGATCAAGCTGCCCAATCGCCAACTAGGCATCTAGGAGAACAAGCCCTCTTTCACTCTACCTAGATAGCGTAAGCCCTTGCAACCCTATACCATTCCCTAGATAGTCTCTTAAAATACGGGGTCTAACATGTATCTTGACGTTCAACTATTAAGTCCCTGATTCAAAGTACGGAGAGTCTTATCTACGACTCTAACCACATACATCATAACTTAGAGCCCTAGCTTGTGGCTCTAGTTTAGTCTACTAGTTTTCAAGGTGTTACAATATCTTCCAATTGGGAACATTCGTCCTAGAATGACCTTTCTCAACACTTCCCAAAAGGCGCAACTCTAGACTATTAGCCCAATAAGCATGCACTACATCTAAATGCACACAACCAAGGAGGAAAACTTCAACTCCAAGCTAAGCATAATCAATGTAACACAAGGGAGTAGGAACTACATCTACCAACCCAACATGCATGAAATTCTTTATCTATCCATTTTCAAGGAGGAACTATCATCTCCTAGCTACAACATGCTCAACACACACTACATGGAGTCTAAAATGCACATGACTCAAAGATGCTACAACATGTGGCAAAACAATGCATGTAAGTCATATCTAACAAGACCTAGGCCTTTCTATGAACATGCATATGACGAAATCATAGCAACACATAATCACTTAATAA
Organism: Solanum bulbocastanum; assembly: GCA_037074985.1. Classification (NCBI taxonomy): domain Eukaryota; kingdom Viridiplantae; phylum Streptophyta; class Magnoliopsida; order Solanales; family Solanaceae; genus Solanum; species Solanum bulbocastanum. Next base: position 42,386,025 of record CM073606.1, on the reverse strand, counting down.
CTTTATTAGGTAGGCACACTATCTTCCCCTTGGGAGTAAACCTACACATGCTTTCTAAACATCAATCATGATAAGGATTACTTCAAGTCCAACATAACAAGTCATAAAAAACAAGAAATCTGGAAATTTCTAAAACATAAAAGAAAGCACATACCGGAAGGGACATGAGAAGATCACTCTTGATCTTTCCTAGATTGGAGAGCATAAGACCTATTCTTCTTTTGAGGCTCCACATCCTCACTACTAGAGGCAACTTGCTTACCCTCACTTCTCTTAGACTTAAGAATCGAGCAATCTCTCATACCTACTACATCTCTCAAAGTGGAAGTTTCTAAAAATCCCTAATTCATAAACATCGATCAAGGATACTCAACAACCTTGCTACCTAAGCACATCACCTCCCCCCCTCCCCCCCGATAGCAAGCCTATTCAAACTCTTTTAGGCATCACTTAACTTTCACCTCATCACACAAAATGATTCTATACCAAGGTGAATTACACTTCTACCCTTCTTAAAGGATTCTATTTACTCAACTCGCCTAGGCATTTCTCAAAACACCATATTCAACCAATCCATCAACATACTTTAAAAAAATCCATCATGATTAAGTAGAATTCTACCAACAACCAAGCAAAACCTCATAATCACCTTGCTAGGTAGGTACACTATCTCCCCCTTGGAAGTAAGCCTACACAAACTCTTCTAAACATCTTTCATAACATAAAGACAACAATAAAGCATCATCCATACTAAAGACAACATCAAAGTCTAACATCTTAAATCTTACCAAGTCACATAGCCATAATTGGCATCTCAACCAACCTTTCTCCCTCACTCCTTGTACCATAAACCCTTCTAATAGTCACATCCTAAAGACCATCGGATAAGGATTAAGAGAGAGATCGAGTTTATAGATCTATGACACGACTTAGAGAATGAAAAAGTGAGATTTTTCCTAAGCATCCAATAGCCTCCTATTCATAAATGTGTCGCGACTCATACCCATGAATAAGACTCTACTTAGACGTGGTTTGAGACATCCTAAAATTTATCCCAAAACCTTATGCTCTGATACCAAGTTTGTCACAATTCAGAGGTACCCCCTAGACGTAACACGGCGTACTCGACCCCTAAGAGGTCTAATACAAGCCCTTAGCGTCATCATAATACATGATCATGGAAAAGTAGGGGAAATTTAAAACTTTCTTTAAAACATTCAATCGAAAATATTTTAGAAAAAATAAAAGTCTTTACTAACCTTTTTGTCTCAAACCATCTACGAATAAAAGTCTTGGGACGCAACCCATAATAAGTCTAAAACATAGGAAATGACAGAAAACGAACATAATGGATTTGTCCTTGAAGCTATGAGGACTCACCAATTCTTCAAGTCTTCAAACGCTTTAGAAACCTAGCCTCCAAAGCAACTCAATCACCAACACCCTGAATTTGGTTAGAATGTAGGCACTATGCTTTAGTACAAAATGTACCAAGTATGAAAGCTAACATACCAACATAAAACATCTCAAGATGGTTCGTCAACATAAGACATAATCATAACAGACAATAACATATTTATAACACAAACTCCAACATAAGCATCATATCATCACAAGTCAATATAAGACGAACATAACTTCATACTTCAATTATTAGTCTTTCATATTCAAGAAAACTACTCACAAGCCACCTCCAAGAATACTTGTGCAAGGCAAAGATAGCATCCCATAATACTATTAAAGCTAAGTACCTCTCTTTGGTCATTCTTGGTCATAGTCCACCTTCATAGTAAAGACCTAGGTTTTCATATCATAAAAGCACTACACTACTAAGTAACCTCAAGGCACACTTTGCAATGCATGTGGGGTATCCCATAATACCACACATACTAAGCATATCTTGAAGTCACTCTATTCATACTTATCATTCGTAGGTGTCACTATTGACCTATTACATATTGATAAGGAACTATCAACTTAAGTCAATCATATCATGGAAGGCAACTATATCAACAATCCAAGCTAGGCATACATCACATAAGAGGACACTTCATAAGTAGCTTCAAGTCATACTTGTGCCATGTATGAGTAACATCTCATACTACCACTCATATTAAGTACTCCTTTAGGCTAGCTTATTTAATGCTTACTATTCACCATTCTAAACTATCAAAAAATAACATACTACCATGCTAGACCTATCTACTATGGAAAACACCTTACCATGCAATCCAAAGCTATCCTAGGAAGGATACAAGTATACCAACCTAGCTACCATGCAATCATTCAATAGGATGCAAGCTATCCTTAGGGGAGTATGAATCCTCAACCCTAAGCTATCCTTAGGAGAGTATGGTGTCTCAATCCTAAGCTACCATGAAATGGTCTTGGCCTAACCAAGTCAAGCTACCATGAAGAGATTCTTACAATGCTAGTTCAAGCTATCCATAGAAGAGTATAGATCCTCAATCCTAGGCTACCATGCCTATACTAATGCAAGCTACCAATAAAAACATCCTATCAATGCTAATTCAAGATAACCTTAGGAGAGCTTAATTCCTCAATGCCAAGCTACCATGAGATCTACCATCCCAAGCTACATAATTCAACTATACATGAAGGAATCATAAGGCTCAACTTCAAGCTATTATCTTCTAAGAAGCATGATTCATTTTTAGGTAATTGGCCTTTCAATCTAGAATCATTCTTTGTGAGAATACCTTTCACATTCTACATACATGCAAACTATATCCTTATATTAGTCTTACTCTATAAGCCCTCATGATCAACGTTATGACTTTAAGCCCTACATTCAATCTTTACTCCACCATCAACATACTAGTCTAGATCACAATACACATCATTCATAAGCCTTAATCCTAGACAATTCTAAGCATAATTCATCATAGAGTCCTAGTTCTAATCATTCAATTCAAATTCTATCATACATGCATAAGTCTAGTTCAATTCATGACTTCATATTCTTATTCTTAGATAAGTTCTATTCATGGTGATAACTCTAGAAAATCTATCAAGAACCATCAATTTCTCATCAAAAGACATAAATCCACATACTTAGAAAATTAGGGTTAGACAAGGAATTCACATAAATTCTTCATAATATCATGAATCAATACTAAATTAATTATATATGAGTAGTATGCAACACTTTGAAATCATACCCACCTAAAACTCATACATTGTAATTAACCCTAGCTTAGATTGGGGTTATTCTTCACAAATCTTGGGGATTTCTAGGGGAATCTATGGGTGGAAGAACCCATTGATAAAAAGCTAAACATACCTTAGCCAAAGCCCTAGCATAAGCCTCCAACAATGGAGCCTTTGTTCTTGACCTTAGCTTCAACCCTAGCTTTTTCTTCAATGGAGGTTCTTCTTAGAGAGAGAAATATTTGAGAGAGGAGGAATTTGTGTTTTCTTAAATTTCTAGGGAGAATTACTTAAGTCAAGTGAACTTAGGTCTAATAAGCTTATATGGTTGCTACGAAAGCAATATAATAATGTAGGGTCAACTTTGGTAAAGAACTAAGGACCCTAAACGTTTTAACTTAAAAATTATTAACCTTTCCATCCTTGCTCGCTCTTTGCACCCTCATGGCTCGCCAAAGGCACTAGGCAACTCGCCAAGTGGACCCTTGGCATGCCCATTTTTCCAGCAAGGTCAATAATGGGGCAGTTTCACTAGGCGATCTATGGGTCTTTTGGGCGATTAGCCAAGTAGATTGGCGAGCTATGACTTAGCTCGCCCTTTGTTCCAGAATCAAGGACAAAGGGGACAACCCACTAGGCGACCTTAGGTGCCCTTTGGCGCATCGCCAAGTGCCTTGGGCAATCAAGCTGCCCAATCGCCAACTAGGCACCTAGGAGAACAAGTTCTCTTTCACTCTACTTAGATAGCTTAGGCCCTTGCAACCCTATACCATTCCCTAGATAGTCTCCTAAACTACGGGGTCTAACACGTATGTTGACGTTCAACTACTAAGCCCTTCATTCAAAGTACGGAGAGTCTTGTCTACTACTCTAACCACATACATCATACCTTAGAACCCTAGCTTGTGGCTCTAGTTTGGTCTATTAGTTTTCGAGGTGTTACAGATATAAATTTTATGTCCAAAATCCATCAAAAACATTTTCTTGCGAAGTTTTCCAGCGAGCACCCATTGAACAACAACCAGAAAGCCCAAAAAACCACCAGAAAATCCAACAACAACCAGTCCCTTCCCCTCCTCCTTTTATGATTTTTTTTTGTTTTGTTCTGCAGGTGTTCCCGTCAATACCCGATGAATGACGACGAATCAGACCAACCACCGCACGCCTACTGCTGCCACGGTCACTGATTAAGTCCAGATCTGGCCGGATTCGCGAATTTCTGGTGAACACGCTCCTTCTCTTTGTTTATTTTTGTTTTGTATTTTATTTTTATTACTATGTTTCTATCATATAGCATTCTTTGGGACTGTTAGTATTTTCCGGTGAGCACCACTCGAAACCATCTCCGATAAATCACTGTTTGTGTTGTCTTCTTTGTTTTTGGCTATTTTTTTTTTTTTTTACTACTGTTTTGATTATTTTCTATTATTTTTGTTTGTTTGTGAATCACGTTTATTAGCAGCTAGTTTGTCTTCTTTTATTTATTGTAAAGTGATATACATATAATAATTAAATTATTAATTAGTGGATGTTTGGTGTTGCATCTTCAATTACGTATTGTTGGGATTTAATTTTGGTCACTGTTGTTGCTTCTAAATTTCTTTTTATTTTATTATTTGTTACAAAATATAGATAAATGTTGTGGGTTAGATATTTTTTCCACAAATCTTAATATGGTATTTGATTTTGTTGTCATATTAGCTTTATTGTTTAAGGTCATTTGTTTCTAAGTTATATTGTTATGGTGTATGTAGTCATGGGCTATGAGTTTGGTTTTTTTTTTTTTTTTTTTTTTTATGTCGATATTTTCATATTTTTAATAGTGTAATTGTCAAATATAAGCTATTTGGAAAACATAAAATTGATCAATGAATAAATTACCGTCGATTTTCAAGGTCTTCCATATTAATAAGACGGGTTTTATTTTTAAGCTATTATTTGAGTTATTCATTTTATTCACATTTATTTAGTACTAACACTTTTACTAAGTGTTTTTACAGGTACACGAAGCTACTTTCCATTGAAACTATTCGAACGGAGTTCAAATTATAATTTTTATTTATTATTGTATCTTATTATTGTTTTATTTTAATTATTTGTTTGTATTACTTGTTTATTATACTTGTATATTTGTTTTTATCTCCTCTTCAATTTGAAAAATAAAATAAAATGAATTCAGTCGGGACCATAGTTGTGGATTTTGAAGAATGCTTAATACTTTCCTTAGGAATAACTTGAACCCCTTACCTAGAATCTAATGGTTTCGTACAGTGTCGGCTCAATGCTTAAAAAAATTAGGCATATGCCTTAGGCCCCCAATTTTAAGGGGCCTCAAATTTTTACCAACAATAAATTATGTGTTAATTTTTTTTATAGAAAAAATTAATTATTTAAGATAAATGTACTTTTCATTATATATATATATATATATATATATATATATATATTATTTTATTCTCCTTAATCTCAATCAAATAGAAGAAATCAAGAAAAATGTTGTTTTGTCTTCTTACACTCTCTTCACTGACTCTCGCGTTGTAATTTTCTAGACTCCTTTTATACTCTATGTAAGTTAGAGCTCTATCAAAAATATGAATCAATAGTAAAAATAATGTGTTGGATAAAGAGAATTACAAGTCTGTTTAGATTGACTTATTTTATGTGTTTTTAAATAAAAAAAGAAGTTTATAAGCAGTTTTGTCAACTTATTACTTATAGAATAATATTAACAATTTATATAATAATTGTCTCAGCTAAAAAATTTTAAGCCTTTAATTTAAATTTCGCTTTAGGCCTCCAAATACATTGAGCCGCCCTTGGTTTCGTAGACATATTTAATTGGTTTTCCTACTTTTTCTTAAAAATTAGGTGGCGACTCTTTTAAAATTCGTTTATTCTTGAAATTATTTTAAAATTGACTTAATTGATTATTTTTGAGTCAACAGACACAAGGTGGGCTTCTAACGGGCCCAACATGCCCTGCGTGTTGGATCGACTTAGTTCAAAATGACTAAATATAGCTCGTATAAAGTAATATATATTGGGTGTATATACAATATTTCTGCTGCAGGCTCTTATTAGAAAATAAGGCAGGTTTGGGCCAAAGCCCAAATTAATCCATAGAAGCTGTTAGGTCAAAATCAGCCCAGGCGGACAAACTTCTGATTTTGGGTCCAATAGGCCCATTTTTGGGTATTTTTGACAATCTGCAAATTTTACTATTATTGAATATTTGACATATTTTTTGTCTACTAATTCTAACCCTTTTATTTGATTTGGTTTACCTTAATTGAATCCCCCAAAAGACGAATCATATTCCTTATGTTAGTTTATTTTAACAAAATTCATTTTATCAACTCTTATACTTTTATTGAATAACTTTAGTCAAAAATTTTTATTTATTTTTCATTTAATTTAAAATAGTTTTCATACTTTTAATTAATCAAATTGGTGTAAATTATTATTAAAATGATTCAAATAAATCCAATTTTGTTAAAATTTTAATCACTTGTAATTAATTTCAAATATTCTAATTAGGGTCCCCCTTTTCTTAAAAATTAAAAATTGTTTTTTTAACTATTTTCTCAAAGTTAATCAAATATTGTAAATTATTATTTTTTATGTTAAATCATTTTTTTCTAAAAAAAATAGTCAAAATATATATTAACCAAGTTGTAGGATAACCGTGTGTTAGCGAACACTTCAAATGCCTTAAAAAACTTCTTGAAGCGTAAATAAGAACCTCTTATCTATTTTCTCTAAATTTTTAAAAACTAAATCTGTTAGAGTCTTTTTAAATTAAGTTTTCTTAATTTCTTTAAAAACTTAAGTGGCGACTCTTTTCTAAGTATTTTTCTCAAATTATATTATACTTAGAATATTTCAAAATGTGATTTTTCTAAAGGTTAGTAAAATAACGGTATAACAATTTATATTTTATAATTTATATATAGGCTGCTAGGCATATTTAAAAAAAAATAGGCTTGCTCACCTGGCAGCAACCTGCCTTTTCAGAAAAGCTGAAAAGCCTGCGCCCTACGCCCCTGCCCCCTGCCCCATCGTTTTGTCTCAATCAATCAAGAATGCCTCAACTGGATAAATTCACTCATTTCACACAATTCTTCTGGTCATGCCTTTTCCTCTTTACTTGAAACTGCCTCAGAAGCAAAGAGAGGCAAAATCCCACTTTTGACTTTAATTACTTTAACAACGATACTTTCAATTTTCATCTTCGCCAAATTCCAATCTCCAAGACTCCAACAACAATATTTTCATATTCCCCTTTTATTTCTAAAAACTATATATACTCCCTCTCTTTATATTTTTAATTACAGATTTACAGTAACAATTAACAAATATTAATCTCTCTCAATTCTCAATCTTTCTTAAAGTTTCAAGTTTCAAATTTCAATCATATTATTTTATAATTGTGAAGATTTGAATAATCATTTAGTGAATTTTGGAGGAGGATTCTTCTTCAAACTTCAAGTTTCGACATCAATTTTTCAATTTTCGGTTAAAATCGTTTGTTCTTTACACAATTGTTTGGTAACTTCGTTCCACTCTCTAATCTTATATTTATTATTTGTATTTGTTATTTGTAAGTTGTTCTTATTATATTTTATTTGTTCTTATTAAATTTCGTATTTTATAATTTATAATTTTATATCATAGAGTCTTCTAAAATGGTGGTAAAAGTAAAATAGGTGTTGTAGAAGGAGTAAAATATATGTTTACAAAAAATAATAAAGGTTCTAGTTCTTCTAAATCTAAATTTCCTCTTGTTAGAATAAATACGGATGAATTTACGCATGTGAATGAAACTAGTTTTTCTCGTCCCGCTCTTATTAAAATTAATTCGGGTACTCCTATAATTCCCCATGAGGTTTGTGAAAGACATTATGGTAATTATCAAAAATATGAAAAAGTAGAAATTGATGAAGAAGTAGATTTAGATGATACACCGACTAGTCCCGACCTCAATAGTATTGAAATTCCACCTCAGGAGGACAATCCTCCGGTTGGAACTAGTCGTCCTCCTATTATTCCAACTAGGGGTAAGACCAAGGTACAACGTACTAAAAAATCAAATATGTGAAAATTTTGTTATTTGAATGATGAAAAAACTTCTAGTATATATGTAATATTTGTAAAAAAACATTTTAAATATACATCTGGTGAGAGTAGAGGTTCAACGGGGGGATTAAAAAAACATTTGATTCAAAAACATAGTAAAGAGTGGTTTGCATGTTTATCTTCTCTTGGTGTTAATGAAGATTCTAGCGTTGGAACATCGGTTAGAGGGTCAAATATGGTTCAAGGTGAATTAAATACTTCGAACCCAAGTGGTTCTCTTACACATCGAACCTATAAAAAGGATCGTGATCGTGAAAATTTTGCTAAAATGGTTGTTGTTTGTGGTTTATCTTTTTAGTTTTAGAGAATATTCGGATTTTATTGCATATATTCGTGATACATATAATCTTAGTTTTGATGGTTTATCAAGAGACATGGTAAAAAGAGATATTTTTGAATTTCAAGAAAAACATTGTCAATATTTGCGTGCCTATTTTGAAATAATGGAGTGTAGAGTTGTTGTTACCACTTATATGGGTTATAGTCCTAATGGTTATGATTATTTAACTGCTATTGTGCATGGATTGATTATAATTGAACTTTACAAAAAAGAATTATCGATTATAAAATATGGGTCGTAGTTCTACTGGTTATGATTATTGCTACTACTGTGTTGGATATTTTAGATTTTTTCGATCTTTGTGATAAAGTCTTTATTACTTTAGAGAATGCTTCTACTAATTTAAATGCTATTAATATGCTAGAACCTAGACTTTGTCCTATTAGTAAATATGTTTTTCATGTTAGATGTGTAATGCATATATTAAAAATTTGGTTGTTAGTGATGGTGTGAAATTATTTGAAAATAGTTGTGAAAATATTGATAATGCTTGTTTTTTTATTTTTAATATGCATAGTAATAGTAGAATTAATCAATTTAAAGAGCTTTGTAATGCATGTAAACTTCCATTTAGAAAAGTTCCAAAGCATGTAAAAACTAGATGGAATTCCTTTTATGATATGCTTGAAGTTGCTTATGCATTATAGAGAACATATTACTATGCAATTTAATTCTCATAATGCTTATCCAGATTTAAAACTTAATGATAGTGATTGGGAAGAAGTAAATGAACTTAGAATATTTTTGAAATCATTTTATGATGCTACTAATTTTTTTTGCTGGAATGTATTATCCTATTATCTTTAAAATAAACTTTAGTAAAATTACATTATAAGTTTCAAAACTATTAAAATTTAAACTTAGAAAATAAAAACACACTCATATTTTCGTGATTCAAAATAACTAAAAAAATTTATTATTTTTTGAAATATGTGTTGTCCCGTCCCGTTCCGTTCGGTATCATCCTGGTAAATAGTGGGACGGGACAGAACCGAATATTCACCCCGGTAATTTCGGACCAGTTCATCCCGGTACCGGTCAACAAACCGATCAACCCGTCCCGTTCCGGTCCGGTTTCTATTTGTTCCGGTCCGATCCGATGCCCAGTCTTACTCTCAACTAAAATAACATGTCTCCTCAATTCTCTTTTACTTATTTTTTCTTATGACTTAACCAATCTATAAATAACAATTATCTCTGAGGTTGTTGGATGATCATTTCAATTTTCTCCTTTCTTCTTTTTTTATTAGTAATTATATATGTTTTTCTTTATTTGGTTTTATTCCTTTTGTTTTATCGATCATATTTTAAAGAGAAAATATATAAAACTCCCCTAAATTTGACATTGCAACTTACTTTAGCATTAAACTACAAAGGCGTTTAAATACCCCCATTGAAATGGTTTTTTTCCACCCTGAGATTTTAATACCACTCTCACCTGGCATATCATAGCCACGTAAGCACCACATTATAATCATGTAGACATAACGTCATTAATTTTTATTTCTTTTTTACTTATTCACCATTTTTCTTAAACATTTTTAAAATTAATTACATCAATTAATTAATTTATAGATACCCCCCCCCCCCCCTTTCTTCTTCCTTATTGTTCACCATTTCAACCTTCACCATTTAAAGAAGAAAATTCACTATAATGTTCACATTATCCACTTCGAACCCTCCAAATGAATTTACCCTCTTGGAGAATGATTTTTTTGGTCATTTTTTTCTTGACAATTCAAATAAGAAACAAAGATTGCATAAGAAAGTTGATCCAAAAATTTTTATAAATTCTATGAGAAATGTTTGAATGTATCTAGAATTGTTTAAATGGATCTAGAAATCAAAATGGGTCAATCAAAATTTAAGAAAATTTACATTTGCGAAATCGACATCAATAATATAGAGTGAAATCGGCATCAATAAATTGATATTGATATTGAATTTTATGGATTATTAAAGGACTAGTGAAATGAAAATAATGGATAGAGGTGGCAATGAAGATGGAGGAGGTGTTACAAAGGAGAAAGAGGTGTATTGAGGAAGACAACAAAATTAAAATAATTTTTTTAAAAGATATTAAAAAGGGGACCCACAAATTTCATTTACCTCCAAATAAGAAAATTTACATATCTCTTAAAGAGTTAATATATCAAGAAAATCTATTTTAAATATTAGTTATATATTGGCCAATAAAATAAGGTCATGTGTAGGAGTTTACAAAATTCAGTTTTTTTTTTTCCTTTTTCACGTGCATTTAGGAGAGTTCACTCACTTTCTCTGTCACGTCAGCCGTTAGAGGGGTGTTTAAATGCCCGTGTAATTTAAATGCTAAAGTAAGTTGTGCTATCAAGTTTAGTTTTTTTTATGTGTTTTATCTATTTTTAATAATAATAAAAGATGATACATCTTCTTACTTTTATGAAGATCATAGATATATTTTTATGAATTTCTTCCTTCTCAGAATAGTCAAACACAAGTTCATGAAGAACAAGGAGGAAGTTTGATGGGTGATGTGCTTCTTTCGGACTGACATGAATTCAGCTACTCTCTGTAATTCAATGTTCGAACTTAGATTCTTTTTATTTGGGTTGAATCCTTGTATTCTAGACATATTAGATGTTTTGGCACACTATTTTCATATTCGAGGATTATTATTTCCGCAAGTTTTTCTGTTAATGATTTTATTTATGAATCTTGGCTTTAATCAATGTAATTATTTTTAGCTCTTTAGTTGGTTAAGTGTTGGCTTGGGTAATTGATTCTCCAATCAAATTTATTTTGTGGATACCTCTCACAGAGGTTCAGGTCGTTACAAGTATACCACTAGTCAATCAACTGTTTTAATCCTTTGGGACTCAATTAGTAGATCCATATTAGATAGACATGTTATATACCTTGACAAGTTATGGAGTATCCCTCACCATACTTTAGAGTTCATAAGCTCAAATATTGTTTGTCAGTTGTAAGAAACTCTCCGGTAAAGCTGCAATTAACTATGTATTTGTATCATCATCATAATTTCGTGGATATGAAAGCTTAGTTTTGTTCTCAGTTTAGGACTACGTGAATAAATTTACTTTTATATTTTTGAAAGTAGTTTAACATTGACATTCATACACGGGTTTTGAGTTATAGTTCATTTATTTCATTTACTTTTTGATTATGTTTAGTATCATCATACATACTCAATACATTTCATGTACCGACTGCATATTTTTTACTACAACACATCCTTCTATAATGTAGATTCAGGTGTTCGCTCTCAAACTCGTGGCTAGACAAGTTACAATTTTCCAATGAATAGTTAGTGAGTCCTACTTATTCAGGAACTTCATGGAGTGACTAGTAGCTAAAATTTTCATCTAGGATAATTATTTGTTTTAAGGTAGTTGGGGATCATATTCCGACAAACTTATTTCTTTCGGTTCATATAATATAAGCTTTACCCATATATTAATTGTTGAATTTCATGAACCTCTTGATCACTTTCTTCAAACATATAAGTTTCATCTTTCATTCACTTTTCTTAAAGTGTCATATCAACTCTTTAGTAATACGCCAGTATTAAGGGTCCACTTGGGATCATTCATCTATACTTTGTATGTCTTGCTTCTATCCTGTTCAAGACAAGAACTGAACAAAAATCATTCTAGAAAAGATATTAATGACATCGACTGGGATATTGAAGATGAACCAAAGAAGATGGTATTTTCCTCATCCATGACAGAATTATTAATTATCTGTGTTGCTGGTGGGAGATGGTAAATATACTTTACTTGAATCAACTTTCTCCAAATCCTTTGTGCTTTGTTTAAGTATCTAAATAAGAATTTTTATAATTAGACCCTGTTAAGGAGCTTTGACTTTATTAGTCTATCCTCTTCAGACCTCACTAATGGAATCACACTGTGTATGTAGTTAGTGTATTCTACCTCGTTATTTATTTCGGACTTGATCAGTTGGATCTTTTCCTTTTCTTTTCTTTTTTTTTTTAATTAAATATATGCCTAGGGCTAGTTTTATTAATAAAGAGAAAAGTACAAGCAAGGGAGTTATACCTTACCTTACTAATCTTAATGAGGTAATGAATCTCTACTAATTAACAAGTATGTAGAAAATAAGAACTAGAGAAACTTAGATATTTTATGATCATTATAGAATTTATAATACACTCTATGATGATACTACAAATGAGAATGCTTAAGTAATGTAAAAATATAAAATATTTTCCTCATTGTTACCTTCCCACAAAAAAAAGTTCTTCTAATCAGATCCAACTTCATGATCACTTTCCTAGGCGTCACCTTATATTGTTAAATATTGTCTTTTTCAATTACCCCCGCCAAATCATTTGCGACTTGCAACTACTAACCAGAAGGTTCCCAAATATTTGATCGTAAGAGTACTAACTTTTTTTTAAAGCAATTTACTAGGCAAGGTATGTTTAGGATTAACTTTTATTAGTAAGGAGAAAATAATCTCAAAGAGAAAAGTACAAGTAAGAGTACTAACTTGATATCCCAAAATTTGCTACTAACTCCTGTAGATTCTGTACAGTCACGAGATAAATGCAACTATTTATCAAGTTAATACCTAGTCCTGATACCATCTTAAAAATTACTACTAGTAGTTTTTAGCCAAAAGGTTGACGTCAAGGATTTTTGGAGACCGAAAAATGGATGAAGGATAGTTTTATACCAATTCAAATAGGCAAGGGACATTTTACGTGCCCTTCTCCGTACTTAAAATTGGCATTGTATAAAAATTATGTTTTAAAATAGTCAAAATAATTTCATCATCTCCCATATAAATTTTTGCTCCAGTATATACAATTAAGAGTACTTAATTATCCTAAACTTTAAACATGAGCAAAATTGACCCCACTTCCCTTCTTTTGAAGAAATTATTAGTAGTAAGAATGATATTTTTGAGCTATTTGACTAATTTAACGGATTTTTTCAAATAAAAAACATGACAGAAGGTAAATTTACCTATTTTAAGGATATATTTGGACCTTTTCTCCCACTTCCTCCCCCTCTTTTATTTTTACAAAATCAAAAACTAACCTAAAATATTAATTTAGTTTTAAAGAATTAGTAATTTTTTGCATATATGAAAATATTTATTAACAGGGAGTGTCACTTAATATTTCTTCTAAGATAAAAATAGAGAAGTACACCACACGACACACACCATCAACTATTTAACGAGATGTGTTTTAATACTTAAATAATAACAATTCAAATAGCTAAAATGAAAAACTAATAATTTGAATGTGAAATTCACGAAAAAAAATAATTCAAATATGTAAAGATCATTAATATATACCATAATATGTATGAAATCATATATCTTATGAAATATCTTTTTCTTAAATATCAAACACAGTCAAAATTATAGTATATAAATTGAAACACAGAACGAAGAACCAAAAAAGCTATATTGTTTCAGTAGAAACAACAGCCGAAAACTCTTCTTCCCTCAAAAACCTCTGTTGTTTAGCAATAAACGCCTCAACAATGCATCTAAACTCTTCACCAGTCATCTCCTTCGTCGATTTTTCATCATATCTCCCGCATGGTATCGTTGCGGACCGCCTCAATACCTTATCATCATTCTTAGGCTTGTTCATCAACTTCTCGGATTGACTTCTATACATTTTCCTTTTTACTTGTCCACTTGATGGAATAACACGCGCGTTATAATCAAGAAATGTTGAATCATCTTTACTCGATGACTGACAAGATTTTAATAAGAACAAGATGACGACAATTCCATTTCCAAGAAGGAAGACGAAGAGGGGATTAATGAACGTTGTGTGTAATCGTCCGTTGAAATAATATCGTGCTGATGGAAGTAATGTAGAGATTATGAAAAAGAAAGTACATACTTCAATGAAATGGAAGAGGGATGTAATTCTTTTTTTGTACCTAAGAATAACATTATTCTTCTTTACTTTAATTTTGAAGGAGTCCATTAGGAATTTTGTTGGTTTTTCATATGTGCTTTTTTTTGGGGTATATATAGGCGATTGATATAGATAATCTTTTGGATAATGGACTTGGTTAATAATTAGTTGCAACACTACCTTTTTTAAAAAATTGATTGACCACTTGCTAGTATTCCCTTGACCCACACACCTTTCTTTCAAGTTAATTTTTTTTTTAAGAAAGATTGTATTTTTACATTTAGTAATAATTTAATTTTAAAATATCAATTTCATTCTTTATAAATGATTTATAATTATATAATATTTTTAATTTATTTTAAATAATAATTTTCAAAAATCTTTTTTAATTTCTTAAATTTTATATCAAGTCAAATTATACAAACGAAGGAAGTAGAAAAAAGGGTTGTTATCTAATTTATTTTTTATATTATTCAATGCTTTAGACTTATTAATTCGACTGACTAAAATTCACGTCTTTTTTTTTAGTAAATTACTTTATTATCAAAGAGACATTTCAAAGCAGTACACAAAACTGACTAATAAAGCCACTACTCTCATGGCACCTTTCCTACACATACATCTACCATGTCAACATTTTAAGCCTTTTAAGGATAGAAATTCAATTTAGTCATTTTTGTAGTCAAATTAGTCAATTTTAGGGGTGTATATGATTGGGTTGGTTTGGGTTTTTCAAATATCAAACCAAATTAATTGTGTAAAATTTTTAAATTTATAAACCAAATCAAACTAATAAAATTTGGATTTTTTCGGGTTTTTCAACCTCGGATTGGTTCGGATTTTTCAAATACCAAATCAAACCATTATGTCAAATTTTTTAATTTATAAATCAAACAAAACTAATAAATCTTGGATTTTTTCGATAAAGTTTGCATACAAACATATAATTAACTTGTGCTCCAAATATTTTTTTAGTCCAATCAAAATACAATTATCTAAGGTGTTTCTTAAAAAAATAACACAAAATATGAGATGGGTACTGATGACACAAAAATATTCAATAAAAAAAATAATGAAATCATCATATAAAATAAATATTACAAAGTCATAATGAAAATGATCATTATTTAAAAGTACTAAATCATGCTAAAATAAGTTTAATAAGTATTATTTACATTACTAAATATTTAAGGAAAATTAAAATTATATTATGTATTTTAATTGTCTAAATCAATATAAAACTAAAGAACAAATATTCAATTATTGTCATTCTTAGTGTTGAATTGATTTTCTTTTTGCATTAGTATTAATTTGATTTTGATTTAAGTTTTATTATAATTATCAACATCTATGAACTATATATTTTATTGAACTATTTCGAATTCTAAGTTTTAAACTTGAAATATTCATATAAATATATAAAAGAGAACCTTAGGCCTGCCTACGTGGCGTCACCACAAACCAGGATTAACTTTTAATTTATTTATTTCCAATACTTGCCTTCCCATTTCATGAAAAGTTGTGACATTTACGAAAGTTATGACTTTTATGAAGAGATGCGACTTTAATGAAGAATTGCTACTTTTATGAAAATTTGTGACTTTTATGAAAGGTTGTACGTAACTTTTTCAAATAGTTGTAACCTTTCCAATAAGACACATAAATATTTGTTCACACTATCATCTGTTTTCTATAAATAGTGAGATTTCCTCTCATTTTAAAACAAGGAAAATTTTGAACCTCCTCCTCCTCCTCTTCTTCTTCGTAGTTAAATATTTGTGTACGTTACTCATGTTGAGTGGCTCAGTGACACCATTGCTTATGTTTGGTATGTATTTTTACAATCATTAATTTATACTTATGTTATTAAGGATAAATGATAAGATGTAATAATTTTCATTTTTCTTTACATTATTAATCTTTTATGTAAGATAATATAGTGTTTTAGTTTTAGTGACTGATAGATTTTAAGTATTATTTTATATATTTCGTGATATTAAATTTTCACTCGAAGCGCGAATAATTTTACTAGTATATTAAAAGATAAAAACTATGAAATAGTATAACAAATATTTTAAAATTATATTAAAGTAAATATTTCTATGTATAAAATAAAATTTTTAAATTACATATATAATGTCAGGTTGGTTTGGTCTCGGGTTGATTTTTTTTAGTTAAAACCAAACCAACCCAAATATAGTCGGGTTTTTTTTTCAATACCAAACCAAATCAAACTAAACCACTAATCGGGTTTTTTTTTCGATTTGACTCGATTTGCAGTTTGATTTGGTTTTTTATTCGATTTTGTACACCCCTATTAGTCATCATAGAGCCTCACATGTGCATGTTTTGAATGACCATCTTCGTAATTATTCTTTCAGTCATTTTATTTTGATTAAAGATCATCTGATTCCTCTTTTTCCAAATATAATATAATAAACTACTTGCTAACGTCATTTTGTATACCATATCAATTGTACTATGTCAATTATTGATTTCTTAATAGGTGTACCAATTCAAAAGTGGACTAGTAATTAGGGACTGAAGGAGTATTTTTTTTTTGGTTTTCCATTCAGTATCTGATATCTACATTAGAGCCCGACTAACAAATTCAGGAACTCCCATATGAGGCTGGATTCATATCAGAATTAGGAGTAAAATACTCTCTAACAAAGACGACTCCCTATTCAGGTTGACTCAAACCCTAGAAGGTTAAAAATAAAAAATACTTGCCGGGAAACTATTAAGATTTAACTAATTATATTGTAACTAGTATCATTGGTTAGTTCATTAGTTAGTTAACTGCAGCAGTTAGTTGACTGCATAGCTACAGTAGTAAGTCGGTTAGAATGTCAAGAAGTTAGTTAAAATATTTTTTACTATTTTGCTTAGCTGGATACAACTGTCAACATTTTGTTCAGGTGTATAAGTACTTGTATCAGTCAATGGACAAGCTGCGATTTCTCATTTTCTCAAAACCAAGATCTCGTGAATTGCTCTTTCTCAATTACCAAATATGGTTTCTCTGTTTTAGGGCATTCACCTTTGATGTGAAGTTTTGTTATGGTATCAGAGCAAGGTCAGTTTCCATCCTTCTCGAGTTAGAATTTTGCCCATTTTTATTAGCTAAGTTTCTTCCATGGAAGGTACTGAAAACACTACTGGAAGTAGTTCCTCTAGAGGTAATAATGTTGGGAATGATGCAAGCAATGCTCTCTATGTACATCCCTTTGATAACATTGGGATGACACTTGTTTCAGTCCAATTTAATGGCACAAGATATTGGTCTTTATCAGTGAAGAACAAGCTCGGTTTCATTGATGACAGTTGTGAGAAGCACTTGCAGATTTACCCATTTCGCGACAATGGAAGCGATGCGACGATACGATAACATCTTGAATTTCGAATTCCCTCACTAAAGAGATCTCGAATATCGTAGAGTATGTCAATGATTCATTAGAACTTTGGAAAGAACTTGAGGACATAGACGATCAAACCAATGGAGCAAAGTTATACTAGATTCAAAAGAAGATCAACAACCTCACACAGGGTACTCTAGATATTACTGTTTACTAAACTCGAATGAAGAAATTATGAAAATAATTGAACATTTTGAATGTGAGAAAACATTGAACTTGCATTTGTAATTGTGGAGCTAGGGATGGAATGCACAAGGCAAAATAAGACAGACGTTTAATACAATTTCTGATGGGGATGAATGAAGTGTATACTGTGGTTAAGGGAAATATTCTTATGATAAATCCCCTTTCTTCGTTGGCACAAGCTTTTTCGTTACTAATCCAGGAAGAAAAATAGAGAGAATTTCGCCCTAGTAGTCGAATGCCTATGGAATCCACTTCTTTGAATGTGAATACTTACAACAACAATAGCAAGGGTCCAATGGGAAAGAACTATAGGGCATCCTTTTCAAATGATACCTATGCTGGAAACAATAATGTCTCAGGAAACAACAATTATGGAGAAGGCAATTACTACTCAGGTAGTAGTAGTGACAGAAATGCCAAGTTTTGTGACTGTTGTAAGAAATCAGGTCACATTAAGGAGAAATGCTACAAGTTGCATGGATACCCACAAGGACACAACAATCAGAATCACA
Source organism: Solanum bulbocastanum (assembly GCA_037074985.1). Lineage (NCBI taxonomy): Eukaryota > Viridiplantae > Streptophyta > Magnoliopsida > Solanales > Solanaceae > Solanum > Solanum bulbocastanum. The sequence goes on along the minus strand of CM073606.1, from coordinate 42,367,350 downwards.
GGAACAATGGATATCCACCAAGGCAAAACAATAATCAAAATCACATAGGAAAAAGGGTTGTAGCTAATGTACATGGTGATGGCATGATGCCTACTCAGGGGGAAGATTTTTCATAAGGTAGTCACAATCAAAATGCCAGACTCACTAAGGACCAATGCATTCACATCATGAACCTTCTGCAATAATTTCAGAATGAACATACAGGAGAGGATCCAACTACTTCAAACAACAATGCTGTGAATTTTGCAGGTATTGTGGTTTGTTCCTCCTCTATTGATTTTGACAATCCTTCATGTAAGTGTTTTAAATAAAGTGCTGACTTATGGATCATTGACTTGGGGGCATCTAACCATATAACTTTCAACAAATCTTTCTTAACTAACATTCAGACCCTACCTTATCCTATACTTATCTCACTTCCCAATGGATATAGAGTTAGGGTGACAAAACTTGGTGATGTAATGATCACATCTAAGATTGTTTTGCACAAAGTATTAGATGTGCCTTCTTTTAAATATAATATGATTTCAATGCATTTATTGACTCTTTTCATGAATTGCATAATTTTGTTCACTAGTGCATTTTGTCTGTTACAAGCCCCTTCAGTGAAGAGGCCTCACGCAATTGATAATAGCAAGGATGGGCTCTATTTTCTCTGCTCAAAATACTTGAAAAGCACCACTAAAAACTCCACATGTTGTTGCTTGTCTCATAACAGCATTTTCATTCCTATTTCTAGTAATAAGATTTCTAATGTTGAAAATTTTTCTGTCAAATGTACTTCTGTTGAGGATTCTGCAAATTTATTCACAACTGATATAGCCGAATCTCATTCTGTCAATGTTCCTAAAACTATAATATGCTCATCTATTTCTGATAATGATCAAAATATGTTGACTAATAATGATTCATATACATCTGCTAAACATAGTGTGGACTTGTTGTGGCACAATAGACTTGGCCATGTGCCTTTTGTAAAAATGAGGAACATTTCTATAGTTCCAGCCAATTTCTCTCCCAAACAACCTTTCAACTGTACCATTTGCCCTATGGCAAGACAACAAAGATTGCCATTTAATCAAAGCACTACACATTCCAATGTTATTTTTAACCTTCTCCATGTTGACCTCTGGGGACCTTACCATGTATCCACACATGACTTCGAATACTTTCTCACCATAGTAGATGACTAGGCCCTAGACTCACCTTTTAAGCACCAAAAGCAATACCTTGCAAGTTCTAAAAAGCTTTGTAGTTATTGTAGAGAATCAGTTTCAAAACACAGTAAAAGGTGTCAAGTCAAATAATGGACTAGAGTTCAATAATGCTGAAACCAGCAAATTTTTTCAAACCAAGGGAATAATACATCAGAAAAGATGTCCTTACACACCCCATAAAACCGTATAATAGAAAGGAAGCACAAGTATTTGCTAGAAACAGCAAGTGCCCTCCTCTTTCAATCAAATCTTCCTGTAAAATACTGGGGTGAATGCATTCTTACAGCCACACACATCATAAACAAACTTCTCTCAAATTATCGCAAAAACAAATGCCCTTATGAGATTCTTTATAAAACCAAACCAAACTACAATCAACTTGGATCTTTTGGATGTCTGTATTATCCCACAGTACTTAAAGTACACAGAGACAAGCTTGAACCTAGAACTACACCTCATATTTTTGTAGGTTATCCCTTTGGAACAAAAGAATATAGGATAATGAGTCTTGCCACAAAGAGAATCCATGTGTCTAGGGATGTAATTTTTCATAAAAACATTTTTCCTTTTACTTTATCTTCAGAAAAGTGTACTTTTCCTTCTGTTCCTAAAACAACTCTTTCTACTGATTTTACTGATTATGTTGAGTCAAGGCCTAATAATGATTTGTTGAATCAATACTTAGATGTGGTTCCTGATAACACTAATTTGTCATCTCATCCTCCATCTCCACAAACATCTCATGCTCCATTATCAGTTTCATCACCTGACCTTACTACATTGCCTTCTCCTTCTACAGTAATGCAGAGGAGATTCCATAGAGTGAATAAAATCCCTTCACACCTAAATGATTACATTGTCTCCATCCCTGCCTTGAAACCCCATACTGCCACTCCACAGGATAGTTCAAACACCTTTTCCCTCAATGCCCTGTTTGCCAAACACCATCACATATCCCCTAATGTCCTTGTATCCACTAGTCAAGTAGTTGTTGAAAACATATGCCATGATGGTGAACCATCATTATATGAAGAGGCAGCCTTGAGCCCTGCTTGGCAGAAGGCTATGTTGTTGGAATTTGATGCACTTTATGCAAACAATACTTGGGATCTTGTAAAACTGCCTACGGGAAAACAATCCATTGGATGTCGATGGGTATATAAAGTTAAGCATAAATCAGATGGAAGCATAGAGAGATTTAAGGCCAAATTGGTCATAAAAGGGTATACTCAACAAGCCAGGATGGACTATATAGAGACTTATTCACCAGTGGTCAAAATGACAATTATAAGGACCTTAATTGCATGTGGTGTTAAGAAGGGTTGGGATATGTTCCAACTTGATGTGAACAATGATTTTCTTCATGGTGATCTTCATGAAAAGGTGTATATGAAGGTACCACAAGGACTTGACGTAAATGACACAGGTTTGGTGTGTAAACTTAATAAATCCCTATATGGTCTCAAGCAAGAAAGTCGACAGTGGTATGCTAAGTTGATTGAGGCCTTATCACTCAGAGGTTATGCTCATTCTCATCACGATTACTCCCTTTTCTACAAGAAATCTGGTCCTTTAGTAGTTATTGTAGCAGTATACGTTGATAATGTTATTCCCATTAGTACAGACACAAAGGAAATCACTCAGCTGAAGACCTACCTCGATGACTCATTTAAGATCAAAGATCTTGGTCAATTACATTACTTCCTGGGTTTGGAGATACTTGATACGCCAGGAGGGGTTTCTAGAAAATCAGTTAGTGGATACTTAGTTCTACTTGGAAATAGCCCTATTAATTGGAAATCAAAGAAACAGGAAACCATTTCTTTATCATCCGCAGAGGCAGAGTACAGGTCTTTAAGAAAAGTAGTAGGTGAGCTAGTTTGGTTGCAAAGACTACTCACTGAGTTGACTATATCTGACCCTTCACCCATTGACGTCTACTGTGATAGTCAGTTTGCTATTCATATAGCCCATAGTCCTGTCTTCCATGAGAGGACTAAGCATATTGAAGTCGATTGTTATTTTGTACGTAATAAACTTCAAGAGGGGCTTATTTCTCTTCACCACATCTCCACAACAGAGCAGCTTGCAGATGTCCTTACCAAGGCTCTTACTGGAGTTAAACACTCAACAGTTTTGGGCAAGCTGGCTGTGAGGTCCTCACTGCCACCTTGAGGAGGGGTATTAAGATTTAACTAATTATATTGTAACTAGTATCATTGGTTAGTTCATCAGTTAGTTAACTGCAGCAGTTAGTTGACTACATAGCTACAGTAGTAAGTCGGTTAGAATGTCAAGAAGTTAGTTAGGATATTTTTTACTATTTGCTTAGCTGGATACAATTGTCAACATTTTGTTCATGCGTCTAAGTACTTGTATCAATCAATAGAGAAGGTGCAATTTCTCATTTTATCAAAACCCAAATCTCGTGAATTACTCTTTCTCAATTACCAATTATGGTTTCTCTGTTTTAGGGCATTCACCTATGTTGTGAAGTTTTGTTAGAAACTTTGTGTTATGTGTAGAATAATGCTACTATGCTGCTTTCTATTATGAGTACCTTATCCAATGTCTTCCCTTTCATTGGACATAACTATAGTCAAAAGCAAAGTTAGATTCCATAACTATTACTACAAATTAAAGTAGCTAATAAAAATTTGAACTTTGAAAAGTATCTCCAACTCGATTATTTGGATAAGAAATCATCCTAATTGGCACTAATAACAGATTAATAGTACACATCATTACTTATGGACCCAAATTGTTTCGTTGAAACTAAGCAACAAAGAAAATAAACATATAAAATTAGAAAAGAGTGGATAATCCTTCCAACTAGCACTACGTGGGAACTTTTTCACATCACCTTTATAACGAGTAATCAGTTCTAAATCATAAAATTGAGAATTATCAAATCCTTTTAACTAATAAAACAATATAAGTGAAAGTAAAAGTTTATTTCTTTTAAAATTAATTCTAAAAAATTAGAGAGAGAATATTTTATGGCCCCAACTTTTGGCAATCACATCTATTCTTTTATGGAAAAGGTGTAAAGAGTCCTTTCATCATTGAAATATGTGAATTAGTTCAAATTTTGCTTTACATTTCGTTTTAATTAATTTATTTTCCTTTTCTTTTTAGTCTATTATTAAATAGTAATTTTTTCAACAATTTTTTTAATATTATTTTATCTTTAAACACAATATTCAAATCCGAAAATACATCAACAACCCAAATATATCACTACAAAAATAGAAATCAATGAGAGGATAAGAAATTTTCATAAACTTGAAAAGAAACACTAATTCCCAAGGTTTTAATTACTGGCCAAAGATGAAAATAATGTCTTCCAAGTCTTACTTTTAAGTCAAAATATGACAAAATAAACCCTAAATTTGTAGATTTATACATTTTTTGTCATTTTCTTCAATTTGGCCTCTTTGACTTGATTCCTTTCCAATCACTTCTCAACCACATAAACCCATATAATCAAAGTAAACCATAGTAAATGCACCTTTTTTTTCTCAATTAAACATAACAATAATCTAAGTGTAAAGAACAGATAAAGAGTTTGTAACTTGTCCACTATATAATTAGGCTGATGAGGACATTGACCACCTTTTTTTTTGGCCTGTTCTTATGCATATGATATTTCGGAGATAATATCACATATGTCCAATCAATTATGAATTTTTTTTTCATAATTTAATTATGAGATCTTTTCTCAGAAATTAAGTCAGTATTTTTTTTTTAGAAATCTCACTCAACTTTGATTTTAATTCAAAAATTACTTTACTATGAATGTTTTACTCACAAAATCACTCAATTATAAGTATGAGGTTTTTATTAAGGCAAGAAATATGTAAACTTTGTATGAATTGGCAAAACAAGAAATAAACTTCTAATGCTCAAGTATTCAAAATGACTTTAGCAGGAAATAAATATAATTAAGGTTGTTTCAAGGGAAAAAAAAAGCATATTTATAGTAAGTTGAGGAGCAAAATATGTATCCCTGGTTTGTAGCTAAATAATCTTACAAAGGGATTTAGAGTGTAGTAGAGTTGAGTTATTGTTAATTAATAAAAATCTTTACTTTATAAAAAAAAAAAAAAGACGCCTACTGATATTTGGGAACAAATATATAGAAATAATGAAATATTTTAATAATAATTATTAAGATTTTGTTTTTATATAATTAAATTTTAATTATTAATTTAAACTATGATATATGTTTCAATTTAAGTAGAAATTTGAGAAATATGAAAAATAAAGAGGAGCCAGATATGTTTAGGGTGTTATAAAAAAATATGCATTATCGGTGAAGTTTATTATTATTTTTATTTGTGAACATGTTAAATTGATAATTAAATTAATAAGATATTTATTACTTTCTCCATTCTATATTAAGTTAATTTTTATTGAGGTATTTTCTATTTTTCAAATTAACTTAATTGTTCAATTTTCAAGACTACTTTTAGAGTGTTCTTTCAATTTTACCCTTCATTATAAGTTAGTATTGAAATTGGTGATTAATTAATATTTAATTATTTTAATCATAAATTTGACAATAATTAATAAGGATAAAAATAGAAAACTAGGTTTAATTTATGTCTTAATCTACTTTTCTTAAATGGTGCGAAACACATCAAAAATTAACTTAATATGGAATGGAGAGAGTATTGATTTTCGTTTGATCGAGTTTTGGTCCTTAATTAACGATTTTTGATTTAACCGATAAGAAATCCTCATATAATCATACATACACGATATTCATAAAATAGAAATAGAAGCAAGAAAACAAGTACGATACAAGTTTCTATATTGATCACTTTTGTTTGAAATAGAATTGTTTGAATTCCTTCTAAAAACTCATGTAATAAATTGCAAAAAAATATTAACTTTTTTTTTTCACAATCAAATCTAAAATTGAGAAAAGAGAATGTAATATTAGCTTGTGTCGAGAAGAGAGAATGTGTCATAATAAAGAGGCACAGAGACTAGGTTGTGTTCTCGACGGCCAAAAGTAATACTAAAGTTTAAAAAATATGGATGATAAAATGTTGAAGTCACTGTTATATACTCTCTCCGTTTTATAAAGAGTAATTTAATTTGACTTGGCACAAAGTTTTAGAAAATAAAGAAGATTTTTGAATCTTGTGGTCCAAAATTAAAGTTATTTCAAATGTACTAAATTGCCCTTCAATCTTGTGGCTTTAAACATGTCATGTGGAAAGCTGAAATTAGACATGTTTAAAGCTGAAATTAAAATTAATGTTATCAAAAAAGAAAAGAGGTCATTCTTTTTGAAATAGACTAAAAAGGAAAGGAGGTCATTCTTTTTGAAACGGAGGGAGTAATAATTATTAGTCAAATGATAATTTTAATATAATCTTAAAATCATAAAATCGAATATTGAATCGACAATTCAATATTTTTTTTTATAAAATCGTTAACCTATTAATTCAATATAGTAAATCAATAATATTCTTTTCGATGCAATTTATTAATCAAAATAATTCTCCTAAATACAAACCAAACGACACCCTTAATCCATTTGTAGGAATAACTACTTGATAAAGCATATAATGAGCACCTTGCTTTTTCATTTTTGTTCATCTTAAACATTTCTGCTTTCATTATTAATTCCTTGTTTTTATGAACTGACTCAACATTTTCACTTTCTAATTATGATATCTTTTCTATGTTTAAATTTCCACGTGGCAAACTTCCATGCAATTTTAGTCATTTCATAATTCCTTCGTAGCTAAGAAATGCTATAACCATATGTTCTTTCCAAGTTCCAACCCCTTTATTTGGGTGTTGTTTGTCTAAAAATTAGTCTCTCTGCTGAATGATAATTATTCACTACTGATCATTGAATTATTTCATTATTGACTTGATACATGAATTAAGAAGTAATAAATAATAGAACAATTTTATTAAATCATTCTTATTAAATATTTTTTATGTCTCTAATTATTTATCCACTTTTCTTTTTTAATTGTCTCTAATTATTTATCCATTTTGATAAATCAAGAAAGAACGTTTTTTTATCTATTATATCATCAATTAATTACTTTGAGAAAGGTAAAACTTTTTGAAAATGTTAAGTTTTTTATTCATCCACTTCAAAATTAATAGGGGTAAAATGGTAAACTCATTATGTCATTAATTATTTTCTTAATAGGTGTATCAATTCAAAAGTGAATAAGTAATTACGGATAAAGGGAGTATAAGTCATCTAAATATGAAAAAATGAATAGTATTTAATAACAAAGGTAAAATAGATCCTCAATAATTTTATAAACTTGATAAATATTATTGGACATCCCAAATAGTATAATTAACAAGTAAAAAAGAATGAAATATTAAATATATTACAAGAGGGAGTTTCTTGATGCCAAAGCAGGCAACACGTCAACATGAGTACTGCTTTGACATTTAAGGGTGATTTGATGATTTTTTTTTTTTTTTTTTTTTTTTGTAATTTTTCTATTTTAATTTGTTTGTATTTTTTTAAAAAAAAAAAAATTACATATATGAAAATTACGTAAAAACAACACTACTTAGTATTAAGACCTTAATTTATTTAAGAAAAGTCAAATAATTCTGATATGCTTGAGATACCAGTATCTTCATGAACAGTATTTATATAATACTTTTTGTGAAAGTAGTATTCATCTATTAAGCATTTGAATCATTGTTGACGAATCTAAAGCTATTATGATAGGAGGATTCATAAATGAAGGAGGAGAATTTATAGAAGAATATATGTCATATATATATATATATATAAACAAACTTGTAACTAGACATATTTATTCTCAAAATATTGCAGAGGTCTATAATTGAGTTGTGAAAGCTTCTAAATAGGTTACCATGATCCTGACCTAATCTTAATTGGAATTGGAAATCTCAAATTTATCGATGATGAAATGGTAATTTGTGAAAATTATTAACGTAACAATTACACATAATGTGCAACTTCAAAATGATAGTGCTAAATACATGATTAAGCAAGGCAACTATTAAATACTATTAAAAAATCATTAATGAGAAACTAATTTTCATGCAGGGAAATAGTTTGTGAACAAACGCAACACAAATTGAAGAGTTGATAAAAAATTAAATAAAATTTTGTTATTCAACGACTCATATGGAATAACATTAGATAACTTAAAAGTAATTATATTTGTTTGTATAAATGATGCTAAATGGAATAACCTTTTTAAATGATTTTCTATTTATTGTTAGCTAGATATTAGTATTAAGAAGTTGAGATTAATGATTATCTATGACACGAAGTAAATCTTGTTAGCAAAATTACTTAAAGTCAAGATAAAAAATAAAAATTATATATCAAACATAATTTTTAAAAATAAGAATAGTGACATATAATACCAGAGGTTCTACATTTCATGCAAGTACACTGTACACCAACATATAGAAAAATAATGTCACATAAATAATTGCACTGATTAAATTCAATCTGATTTTTCTATAGCATATAAAGTAAAAGATTAGGAACTCACAAAAACTTTTTATGCACACAACTGGCCATAATTAATAACTTTTTTTAAAAAAAAGAAATATTCAAATATCATGTGGTTTAACTCAATATTATTCTTGTATTTTATGTTTGAAAACTACTTCTAATGCCATCACTATGACTTGTGCAGAACAAAATTGCCAACATTTTGAAAATGAAAAGTCACTGTAGTTATTGAAAAATAACATACTATGAAGCACAAGATAGATTAATTGAACGATATGTCTCGTCGTTATGGGAAAACTTTTGGTGAATGAAAATGAGTGAGAAAACTTTTATCAAAGTGAGTTAAAATTTTCAGACTAAGCTAGACTCGAATGAAATCTGAGCAAGATGAGGTCTAGGGAAATTGGGGAAAGGATTGAGGGATTGAGGGAAACATCTAAGCAAAATTTAGTTTCCTTGTTGCTAAGATGTTAAGGAGTCCCTAGGACTTTTTGGAAGTGAATTCGGGTGAATAGAACTCTCGATATCGAATTTGGCATGAAGGAGTTCGTTTGGACCATCAGGATTTGAAGGTGTATTGCAAAATAGGTTAATTTTCGAAGATTTCGGAGTCTCTTTCTCGTGCAAGCCGCAATAGTTGGTGACACGCTACTATAGCGGTGGATTTAATTTTTGCTATAGCAGGAGATCCCGCTACAACGTCACTACTAAAGCGGGGTTTGTCGCAATTAATGCAGAAAATCTCTCTATACTGCTTATTATTTGGCAATTACGTTTTGGGGAAGATAAGTGGCGATCTAGGGCAAATTTCATCTGTTTTCAGTCGTAATCATCCATAAAGGTAAGTAAATTACTCCCCTAACTTAGTAATTCGATTCTAGAGCCTTACAATATACGGTAGTGACCTTATGAGAGGGTTTCATTTAAATTAATAGCGGAAAACCCCTTGTTTGGGTGGCATAATCATGCTAATGGCTTGGGGTTTGGATTTAAATTTTAATCCAGTTGTTTTTAGGCCATTTAGGTCTGCATATGTGTCATATTGATTGGTTTTAGACCAAGAACAACCTAGGTATAATAACAAGGGAAAACTCAGGTTCAACAGAGCATTCGGGGATTGATCTAAGATAGGTGATAATTGTTTGTTTTCCATTTATGTTATATGTGTTTTCTAATTGTTTCGTTTGTATTATCCGTATAATGTATGACTAGAGAATAGTAGGAGTATAAACTGAAATGTAAGCTTATGTCAATTTCATACAATGAATGTGTTTACTTGGGTGTATACATGTGATTTTTTATTCATGGTGATTGTGACGTGTGATTGGAGGTTGCCTCTGGTACCACACTTGATACATACTAACGGTTGACTTGAGTACCACGCCTAGTACATGATATCTCTTGTTTGGCTTGGATACCACGCCAGATACATTCTAACAGTTGGCTAAGTACTACACCTGATACTAAATATCTATATGATGATTGATTCGAGTACCACTCCGGTACAAATTACTAAAGGTTGGCTGGGGTACCAAGTAAAAATTTGAGTTGTGTATGAACATATAAATTTAGTCAATATTAATAGGATTACGATAATATCTATGTAGAAGACTCAAAAATAGTTATGAATTTTCATAAAATTGAGTCCACAACCAAGGGCCTAATAATAGTCACTTTAACACTGATAAAGTGTGTAAAACTTTATTAACTTTCTTAAACATAGAAGTGCTAGGTGAAATTTGTGAATGAAGAAGGAAAACATACATTATATATTGTTAATGTAGGATCAACAATAGTTGCATCCTTTGTAGAAGTTTCACCTATAACCACATTTATAGTTCATAGTATAGGGTAATCATGTATATATCATGAGTCATAAGAAAAAAAAAGACATAGACCCCAACAAGAAATTCATGCTTCCTTGAAATTGGATCACAGAAAGCAAAGTTAAAAAAACATGTAACTAGACTCATAAAAATTTAGTCTCAAAATATTGCGGACATCTATGATTGAGTTGCAAAAACTTTTAAATAGATTAAATGCAACGTATAGCATTATGAAACTCAATAAAAGCAATGTAATGTAAGTTCAGGTGATGAAAGGACTAGAACTTTAAAAAAGTAATGTAACGTAGGTCCTGCTTCTATATTACTTCTTCCTCTTTAGATTATAAACCAAAGAAGCAATATTTCTTATTTGTAAAGAGAAACCTAACAAAATTCCTGCACACGTAAGAGTTGAGGGAAATCCTTCAATTGCTTTGATAAAAAAAGAAGTATGATAAATAGAGGTCAAACTAATCAATTTATTCATAGATTTCAAAAAAATCAAACCTCACATTTATTCAAGGACATGTGTGTCATGACCCAAAGTATACCCTAGGTGTGACATGATGTATAAGACCACGGGAGCCCCTACACAAACCATTTGACATACATAATGCATAAGGAATTACAACAAAAGATAGAGAGAATAGGTAAAAATCGTCTCATATTATAAAAGAAAGTTTCGAACATAAAGGCAGAATCATAACTATGTCTTCACAAGCCATTCTAAACCAACATAAGACTCGTTGGGACGTAACCCATACACCACATACAAAGTCTCAAAGAAAAACGACAAAAGTAATAAAAATCTTCATGACCTTGCCCTCGAATGTATGAGGACTCACCAACCCAATAGTAAAGTAGCAACCCAAGCTAGCAACGAACGGAAGGAGAAGCATCGGATCCTATATTATAAAACAATATTGATACAAGTATGTATTAGTACATGAAATACACTAAGTATGAGGAAATACATAAAAGACATAAACATGATCATATGAGGATTTAAGCATGATATGCATGACCAAGCTAAAACTTGAGTACAAACTTTTAAAGAATTGTAAGTCATAAACGAGGTCATTGAATTCTTAAAACATAATGAAAACTTTCGTAAAACCTTTGAAGGTAACATACTTCATTTTGTGGGATAATTACCGTTAACCGACACTAAGACCATGCGAGCTATAACATGGAATCCGATGCAACCCTAACATTGAAAAAGAGATTCTACTTGTCAAGGTAGTCTCCGTAACATTCATTCATATTCTATTTGTGGATCCACTAGCTAGGTCATTTAAGACAATTCTAAGGGGGCACATAGTTTGACACAAAAAGATTGCTTCTAGAGATCCAATTTCTACTAATGGGAGAGCCTCAATCTCAAAGTCCTCTCGATGCTAAGTAAATTCCCAATGGAATTAATCACAATCATTTTCATATTATCATACTTGAAAAGACAGAATTAAACTACCAATCTAATCATTAGTCATCACAAAGTAGCTCCTAATAATTATGATTCATACATGTGTGATAAAATCTTTCACAACTATGATTTCATAATATGTTAGAAAACCTTTCACGGTTTCATTTTATACTTATCTCAAAAGCATCCTTAGTTCATAAATATCATTTTCATAAAACATGCATATCTTTCCTAAATCATAATTCATAAGTTCATAAGCTTTCTTCATAAATTCGCCATCATAATCAAGTAAGAAGCATGGGTATATATGAAATCAACTGGAAATCATGTAGCTTAATTAAATCATGCCTAATAAGATTGAAATTGAACAATTGAATCATAATCAAATAAGACCCATGGAGATGGCATGAAACCCTAATCAAATTATGCGAAACTGACTTTGGAGATTGAGATTCTTTTGGGATCCAATGGATGAATGAAATCCATTGGTGAATTTACACATACCTTGATACTCAAAGTCCTAAATGCAAATAGATTGAAGAATTGGAGCTTGAAACCCTAGCTTTTCTTCCTTGAGCTTGAGAGAGAGAGTTGGAGAGGATGAACTTGGATGGGAATTAGGCATTTGACAGAATGAGAGGATTTGGGTAGTTTTAGGAGTTGAAAGGTAGTTATAGGACTTAGAAGTAGGGTCAAAACGACATAGTATGAGTATTAAAAGCATAAGAAAAGACCCAAATACACTTATGAAATAATAACTGGAGTGACCTATGGGTTGGACCTACGATCCATAGGAGTTTCTACGGTCTGTACTGGTCAACCGTAGAGTCACTTATTGGGGCCTAAAATCTATCCAACTTCTAAAAGACCTTCCTACGACTCTTCAACCTTTCTACGGCTCGTAGAGCCCAAGTTCAAGCCCAAAATTTCACTAAGTCTGGAATATTTCTATGAAATCCATCTACAACTCGTAATCCAAACAACGGTCTGTCATGTTCACTAGTAGGTCAATTTACTGGGACTTGAAAATTTCAAAACTCAACCATGATCCTACGACTTCCTTTCTATAGTCCATAAATTGAACTCGTGGTTCACTGCTTTAGTGTCAAAACTGAACTTTTCCCTTTTAATTTCCTAGTTGTTACATTGCACAATAAAAAAATGCTCATTCGTTTCAGATGCCACTATTGACATGTCCTACTTCGAAGGTGCTAAACTTGAAACATAGTTATACTCTATCAAAGTATTAAAAATAAGTTATAGTGTGCCATGTATAATCTCGAGATACTTATTTTAGAAAAATTATAGACTCAAACAAAAAATTAATCCAAATTAGTTGTATGGGTTTTCAATCTCATGAACATTCAAACAAACACTTCTTCACTCCCCTTGTTTTCTATTTCTCTAAACTATTTTTTTATGAGCCGAGGGTCTATCAAAACAATTTCTCTAATTTCAAAGTAGGGTTACTTGTATGATTATCAAAAACATGTTGTTGATCTATAATTGTATTTGAACTAGCTCAACATAACATCAACTTTATAGCCCTAACATGTATATTCAATACAATACAACACAACAAAAACAAAATAATCCTAAAACTTTGTTGTGAACAGAAAGCTTACCAGACTGAGATGCTTCTTTGGATTTATCATCTTTTGGCAACGGCGCTTCTGAGTCGATCCCAACATCTAAATGTGCACCAGATGTTATTTGAAGCAATGGGGTAGTTGTTTCCAGATCAGTCCTTTCATTTTGTTTTCGTTTGCCAATGTTACTACCAAAATTGATCTTTTCACAACCACTTGTTCCGAACATTTGAACAATGAAGTGGCGATCATCCGGAACATAATGGAAAAACAAAAATTCACCCACTTTTAGATCATGATCAGCTGAAAATTTGTCCCATCCCTGTCGGATAGCAAGTGAACCATTATAGTTGCACACTGTTGCCATCCATCGTCGTCCACATGAGTCCTCCAAATAAATCTCCTGACCAGTTAGGTGTGGAACTGAACAAGCAAACTTTGGAGGAAAAAACTGAAAAGAAATTAATGAAATTAAAACTAAGAATAATCTTGAACCTAGTGGGTATGCTCAAATGTTCACACTAATAAGCAGACAATTAATAACTATAATAATAGCTAATTACGCATATGGTTATCAAAACCAACTATACATTTAAACAGGTACTTTAAACTAAGTAGAAAAAACAAAGTGTACACAAAGAATCACATTTTACCAGAACTTCTAGAAAAGTTTCTGCAATCATTACTTTAAAGAAAGAAATAACTCTCTTTCCATTAATCAACAAGTAGTGCTTCTTGCACTCATCATTGTATGCTTTCATCTTCTCTCTATGCGGAGTTTGTTTCCCCTACAACTTCTAAATCCTACAAAGAATATGAAAGTATTAATTATAAATTTAAATTAACAAAAATTATACTAATAAAAACAGCAAATTAAATAGTTGACCAAAGCATATTAAGATGTCAAAAATAAATAATATAACGCTATCTAGTCAACTTATTAAAGTTCAACTTGACCATCTCTCTTTTGCAAATATTTTGACTACCTTTATATTTTTAAGTACAAATGGACGTAGTCTAGATCGAACCTTATACTATACACACAATAAATGTAATCAATCGAATCGATGTGTTGATGCAACAATGATCCATTCATGTTTCATCACTCAAATCCGTTATTACCATTAATTTTTTTTTTTTACATAATCCTATTTTTTCAAATCATGGCTATTAACAGTTGAGAGCTAGAATAAACACAAAGATTGATACCATCTGAAAACTGAAAAAATAACAAGCAAAACACAAAGATTTCCAATATATACACATATTAGGAGGATTGAAAATTAAAAATAAAACAAAGAAGAAGAAAAAATTAGTACCGTCTGAAAATAAAGGAAAGAGTAGAGTGAGAGCAAGCAAAACTCTTTGTTGAGTCAAAATCTGTTTGCTAATTTGGTTTAAATAGCAAAGTTTTCTCCGTTGCACTGTCCAAAAAAAAACAAAAAAATTGTTCTTTTTATTTGTCCATATACAAATGTATAGTGTTTATCATGAGTTAATATCAATAGTTTAAAATAATCTCTACTTGTGATACACGTGCACCAATTCTATCAACAAGTGTGTTGTGTAAAAAATGTGAAATTTGACAACACGAGAAAATGATAGTAAAAATTAGAGTTGTAAATGAAAATAATATAAATTGAGTTGATATTAATATGATCACGATTTTCTCTATGTGCCACACCCAATTCACGTGCACAACTTTTATTAATGGTGTTTGTACATAAATATTATGAAATTCTTAAAAAGAAAATATAATAGTATTTGTTTTTTAGTTGAAAATAATATTTGAAAATTAGAGTTGTTTATGAACATTATATATATTGAGTCAATATTAGTAGGATTATGATAATCTCTATCTGACACACCAAATACACGTGCACAATTTTTACTAGTTGCATTTGGACATAATAATTGTGAAATTTAATAATAAATATATATATATATATATATATATATATATTTTCAAGTAAAAAATGATATTCTAAATTACAGTTGTGTTTTAACCTAACATAAATTGAGTCAATATTAGTAGAATTATAATATTGTCTATGTGGCACATTTAGTGTTTTGAAGTATCATTTGTGTAATGCATGTTAGAGGAATACATAGGGAGACATATGTGACATCATGTTGATAATCTCATGCAATGGACCTGTTATTGTGACTTGTGGTTTTTCAAGTGGTATTGTTCATCGTGTATGATTGTTTGTGATTGTTGGTTGGCTTGAATACCACGTCTGATATGATACCAACTCTGGTTAGCTTGAGTAACACGCAGGTACACTAACTATGGATGACTCAGGTACCACACCGATACACTAATAGATTGGGTATGGATTTCATGAGAGGACCACATATGTGGTTTCATGAGAGGACCACATATGTGGTTTCATGAGAAGACCAGACATTTGCATTTGTGATCACGTGGGACATGCATCAATATCTCGGTATTTGTTGTTTCATGATATGTGACTAGGAGTCTATATGAATTTATGATTTTTGATATATGTATTATTTTTTGTTATTGTATTGTGGTAAATTGCTTACATTCATGTCTTGGACCGGTCGTGTGATCCTACCAGTACACTGTGGGTTGTGTACTAATACTGCACCAATTCTTTTCTTGTTGTGTAGATGACATTTCCCAACGGCTGATCCGAGACCTCAATTAAGGGACTCTTAACTTCGAATCCATTGGTGAGCTACTCTTTCGGACTACTATGTTTTCTTCTACATTCTCTTGTCCATCTTTTCGGGACACAAACATGAAACTATTAGATTATGTTTTCTAAGCTTTCGAGGTTGCGTCCCCTTTATTTTAAACATTAGACTTTTGGTACTACGATTTTCTGTTGTTAGGAGTGTTTATTTTCACATAAATGTTTTGGCTAGCTATTGATTGTTGACACCCAATTTTGGCCCTCCACAATATAAATTAATCATCAAGCTTCTTCAATTTCTAACGATTCAAAATAATAAATTTTATAAAAGAAATAAAAAAATAAAATAAAATAAACATAGTTTGCAAGTTATTTAAATAGTTGTCATTTTTAATAATATATATGTTTTATTTAGTTATGTACATAATTAGTGCATTTTATGAGTATTAAAAAATTATCTCGAAAAGATTTTATATTTTTAAATACTTTCTTAGTAGTAAGGGTCGTAATTTTGAATTAATGAATTTTATGAAATTCAAAATACTTTCAAGTCGTTTTGGAGTAATTTTATCATTTTAATAATTTAAATAATTTTAAATAATAAATATGTATATTTTTACAATCACATTATTTTATAAATATTGGAAAATCATCACAAAGATTTCACATTCTAGTTAAATGTTTTACTACTTTAAGTTATAATTTAAATGTCGTGTTAATTAGTTTGTAACTAAATTAATTATTTTATAATGGAAATAATTACTATATTTTGTTAAGATTAAGAAGCTCGGTAATTAATTAATGTTAATTCATCCAAATTAAATCCAATATTTTAAAAGATTTAACCCCCCCCCCCCCCCCCCTTTCTTATTTGGGCCATTTTTCCGAATGGCCCACAAACCAATTCCCTTAATTCCCAGGCCCAATTCCAGCCCTTCCAACAATGACAACAACAATAATTCCCAGCCCATAATAACAACTCCAACAGCCGCCCCAACCCATTCCCTCAAACAACCCATTTAACAATTCCCTTAATTCCCAATACCCACAATTCCAGACAGCAGATAAGAAACGACCCGCCCCACCTCATCTCCTTCTTCTTCACCAACATTGAAATCTGCCGACCCAGAAAATCCCACCAAAACACGTCAAAAACAGCAGCCAAATCGCAGCAGTACCAAACCCCGACCCCACTGCCCATATGTTCCTCTTCTTTCCATCGAATCAACCCGAAAATCGCGTCAACCACCCTGCAGAACCCATACCGCCTCAACGTCAAACCTTATCTCTTAAGAAATTCAAATTTCGAATTTTGAATGGACCCCAAGTCCCTCTATATAAAGATCCTTCTTATTTAGTGTTGGGGACGGACAGAGGCAGATGGGAGGGATTTATTTTTGAGAAAAATAGCTAACAATACCTACGAAATACATTCCGAGAAAAGAGAACTAGTTTCGGTATTTTGGGTTCGACACTCTATCCGGCTTCTTAAATTGTTGCTCGTGGTCAAGTTTGCGTAGTGGTAAAGTTGTCCCCTTGTTCATCTTTCCCTGCTTCACTGCCCAAAAGAAGGTAATAACCTCATCCTCATCTCGGTTTGTCGCTTTTCTTCTTCATGACTTCAAACGTTGTTATAATCTTGTTTGTGTGGTCGTTTCCTTCCAAAAGTGTTATTGCGGTCGAGTGTGAGTTGATTGATGGTGTTATCTTCTCCAAACGCTAGATTAATATGTTGTTGCCTATGTTAAGTGCTTTGAAGGCCTTATATACTCTTGGCTCTGGAGTTGTCTTTTGTTTCGGGCTGTTTGCTTTGTTTTCTGGTGGTGTCATTTTATTTTTAGAAAAGACTAGTACTCCAAGGTTTTCTTGATGTTTGGAATTGATCGTTCGATTTAAGCATCAGGCTGTTGAAATTTGTTTTTGATGAACACATCTTTTATTTTCTTAGAAGATTTAAAACCTGCGTTCTGCCATTTGAGATCATTTCATGATATAAATCGTTAGACTCATTTAATACTTGACGATTACATGTTGTTAGGACTCATTCATTCATTCTTGTTTAATTAACCAACCTCATTAAGATAAGAGTTAGTATGAGTACATTTTCTTTTGTTAAAAAGTGTCATATAGCAGCGCTTTCTTTTACATAAAAGTGTGTCTACCTTGGGTTAACACGTGGCTGTCAACTTATTATTATTTCCCTCAACTTTAAATGTATGCCTTAGTGAATAATTGTGCTAAAGTTCATTGAAATCTCTTGTTGCCCTTGTCGCCTTCTCGTTATTAATTATTAGGAATAAAATTGTTTTGGCCCTTTATGTTGATTAGTTGAGAATTGCCTTCTCTTATTCCGTCACTCTTAAATGAAGGTATATGAATCGTACTTCCTTTAATGTATTGTTGGGTTTGTTTGGTAAGATGCAATAGGCATCATTTGTGCTCTATGAAGAGTGTATGAAAGAGCTTCTGAGTGTTATGCATTGCTAAGTTTGGTCAGTGTTCTTTACTTTTCTAGATGCATACTTTAGAACATAGTCCCCTTCAATCCTTGATGCATATATGCGAGTAGTTATTTCTGCTTGTTTGAGTTTTGTTGCTGAAATCAGATTGAAAGTTATATCAAATCAATATCTCTTTAGGCACTTACTATTTACTCTCTCTTTGTTTTCTTGCATGAACTCCCTCGGTTTGAGTCCATTTGACTCCCTCTTATTCCTTTCCTTGCATCTCGAGTTGGTTCAAAATCCAATTCTCATCTTGAGTCCGTCCGTTCATAGAGAAGCAGACGAACAGGTCGAATGTGACAAATAAGGCTGGAAACTTAAAGTTACAGATTTCGGAGGGCTGAAAATAAGCTGAAATACAGCTTATACACTGATATACATAGTAAAAATCAAAGCAGTGTATAGGTTGAAGGAAAAACAAGGCTAGAAACTAGAAGAACAGGTCCCAAGAAAGCTGAAACAGGTCTCGAAAAGCAGAAAAACGGGTTGTATACATTCGATATACACTGATATACAGCCAAAATATACAAAAAGGGGATTGGGTAAAATCCCCCAAAATTTCCAGCGAATTGGCCCAAAAAGGGGGCCCAAATTCATTTTTCCGTTATCTCTAAATTATTTAATTTTCTCTATTTATTGTTTGTTTTTCTTATCACTAACTCTAACTTTATAATTATTAATCAACTTAAAGAAGTTCCCCAAAAGATGAGTTATTTCTTTTGTGTTGGTTTAATTTTAATATTTCATGTTTTAATGTTCACTCACTTTATCAATCAAATATGTCGGTCAAATTATACATTTTCATTAAGATAAACCTTTTGTTCTAAAAAAATATATAATAATATTTTTAAGCTTCTCACTTGATTAAATTTTATTCATTTCAAAATTGTCTTGAGTTAAAGTATTTTTCTCAAATAAACTTTAAAAATGTTAACCAAAATCTTTCAATTAATTAAAGAATATATATACCTACTTGGTCATTTTTGCAAAAAGATTAGTTAATTAATTAAAATTGATTTACATGTTTAATTTATTGGCCTAACGTATTATTTCAAAATGAGTTATATGAATGCTATTTAATCTAGTTTTATTATAATCACTAGCAATTTAATTGAAACGTTTTATTTTTAGGTTCCTTTCCCTAAAAAATAAAAATGGAATAAAATGTGTCATTTTCTTAAAGTTAATCCAATATTGTGATTTATTAGTTTTTTTTTTATGTTAAATCATTTTCTAAAAAATTAGTCAAAAATCATTTAGTCAAATCGCAGGTCAACTGCGTGTTAGCAGACACTTCGAATGCCTAAACCCTTCTTGAAGTGTAAATTGAACCCCGAACCCTCTTTGGTATTTTCAAATGATTTTTTCTGTTTGAATCTTTGAAAATTATAAGTTTTTCTTGATTTCTTTAAAAAATTAAGTGGCGACTCTTTTCTAAGTATTTTTCATAAATTGTTTTATACTTAGAACATTTCAAAAAGTAATTTTTTCTACAGATAGGAAAATTATGGCGCAACATTGATGATTGAGTTTGTGGGAATTCAATCCTTAGTTGTTTAGAAACTGTTTTACTACTTTATATGATGAACTTGTTTAAATAAATGGAGTGTTGGGTTTAGTTTGGGCTAGTTGTTGGTTCTCCTGGTGAACTAATATGGGTGCCACTCACAACAATTTTAATTATGACAAAGTTATATCAGAGCTCTAAATTCGTCGATCTCATCGTACTAGAACGAGTCTAGTAGTGGTGAGTCACCAAATCTATGCATCTTCCCTTTTTTCAACAAAGAAAGTGATTTCTCTAATTCTCTTAATCAGACACATATAAGAAAAACCATTTAGATCGTGGGATATTAACTTTGTTTCCTAGACAATCAAAATTCGACATGGGACAATGATTCTATATGTGGTTAAACTGTATTGATAATGTAGGAAATATTTACACATATGCAATTTATATAGCCCAGGGCCAAACTTCTCTAGAGTCTAGACCCCTATTAGTCCATTCCATTCAAACCATGTACAATTTGTGATCAATGACATGGTTTTTTACAGCAATGCTCCACCAAAATATTGTGAATCCAAATGATCGATCCATCATTCATTTTGTCCTTTAGCTTCTTGTTTTTCAGATAATCACAGGAGCAGAGAAGACTACTAGTTTTCTTGATTTGCATCTTCTTGATCTCTAGATGATTCACCGATCGAGACGAACCTTGTCTCACAATCCATTAAAAAATATTATTTTGGAGCCGATGTTAAGTTTTGATGATTTAACAAACTTAGAGATTTAACAAGGAACCAAATCCTTGTCATTGGGACTGATGACAGTGAAATGAATGAATAAACTCAGTGTAAGGAATATTTGTGTGTCATCATCAAAAAGGGGGAAAATGTTATATTTTAGGTGTTTTGATGTTCCTCACAAATGTAGGGACCTGGTCCCTGGCAGAATACTCTCGTCTAGATTCAAATGGGGTACAGTTGTAAAGCTGTCATGATAGGTGATAGGTGAAAAGTGCAGTGTACTGCACCAAGAGGAAGAGCAGGCGAGACTGTCTGTTTCTATTTCTGTGGCTCACAAATGTAGGGACCCGGTCCCTGGCAAAGTTCTCTCGTCCAAATTTATAATGGTGCACAGCTGTAAAGTTGTCCTATCAGAGGTTGGTGAGGCATCAACATACTACACCAATCATAATGGACGAGGTTGTTTGTCCAACGGTCAATAACTCTTTATGGTTGATTTAATCAACATGGCAAACAACAAATTAAATCATTCATTCAAAAGGAGAGAGAGTCAGCAAAAGTCTTCTCAAGAACTCACTAAGAAAAGTTCTCAAGGGACTTGGTCCCTGTAAGACTGCGTATGTGAAACGACGACAAGAAAGCTGTCAGAAAAGTTGCTACCTCTGATGTGGTAAGTGCACGTCTTTCCAGAGAAGCAGGCTCTCAGTCAATGGACAGTCCCAAGGAGTTTGTGTCTTTTTGATATAGTCTCTTCTCCAACACACAAACTTAAGGTTTGGCAAACAAAAAGTTAGATTTTCTCTAAAAATTCATAAGCTTGAAAAGAGAAGGCCATCTTCGAGGAAGAACACTCCTCAACTCAACAACGGGACCTGATAGAGTGAAGAAGAGTCTTTGTTGTATTTTGAGCTTTGTGTCTTATGTGCTTACATTGTAAATCTACTTCTAAGTTATAAAGGATAGTAGATCATTTGCTTGTCTAAATATTTAGTTTGAGTCATATTAACTAGAGTTAGTTAGTCGAATTTTCTTAGTTTTGGTCAAGCCTTTTACACCATTGTTTTGGTGTTCTCTTGGGTAGAGTTGCCTAGGAGTGTCAACTAGAGTTAGTTGATGTGTGGTGCAGCAGAGTTGTTGCTCATTTAAGCTCTTGTCTTGGAGATCAGAGTTGGTGGCTAGAGTTAGCCTTGGGGGTTCTTAAAGTCTAGATCAACTAGAGTTAGTTGGTTTAGTGGGCAATAGGATTATTGCTTTGGCTCGTTTAAGTAATAGGAGTATTACCTAGTGTGGGATTAGGGTGTTAATCTCACGGTTGTGGTTGTAAACTGTGTTTCACTTTTGCTTGAGAAGATTAGTGAAAACGGTTTGAAAATCCTGTGTGATAATGTAAGAAATATTTACTTCCTTGAGCAAGGAGGTTTCCACGTAAACTGTATTGATAAGTAGGAAATATTTACACATATGCAACTTTAACCCTTCAATTTATATAGCCCAGGGCCAAACTTTTCTAGCGTGTAGACCCCTATTAGCCCATTCCATTCAAACCATGTACAATTTGTGATCAATGACATTTTTTTACAGCAATGCTCGACCAAAATATTGTGAATCCAAACGATCGATCCCTCGTTCATTTTGTCCTGTAGATTCTAGTTTTTCAAATAATCACAGGAGCAGAGAATACTTCTAGTTTTCCTGATTTGCATCTTCTTGATCTCTAGATGATTCACCGATCGAGACAAACCTATTTTTAATCTTTGGATGTCTCACATTCCATTAAAAATTGACTCAAAATATCCCTAAGAACTTCTTCTTCCTCCTCTTCTTCTCGATGTATGCTAGAAATTCCGCTTGACGTGCCAGAGCTAGCTCAAGAGACTGCAAGTAAAACAATAAAATGCAGATTATATTATACCGTATACCTGAAATCTCTAATATATATTGTCTAGCTTCGAAAGGATACTAACTAATACCTTATGTGTAGCTGAAAGCTCTTGCTCCAAAGTATCGATGCGTTTCATGGCGTTGTTAAGTAATTCCTCTTTCTCAGGAGGTAAGGAAGCAGGTTTGTTGGTAAGAGTAATGACTTTGTCCTCAAGTTCTTCCATGCGTTTAATCATGCTGAAGTATTCACTTGAAGATATGGTAGGTTCACTTAATTGATAGCCATGAGCCTGCAGGGTGGCATCAGCTAGTTTCCTTGGCATGTTTCGAGTCATCTTGACTAATGTCACAATGCCCATAACAAGGGTCATAACTCCGGTAAATAGATGGTTGCTAAATCCTTCGGGTGACTTAGAAGCATTGTGGATTGGGAAGAAATCTCTACCTGCAAGGAAAGATGCGATAGAAGTTACTAAAACAAGAAACCAGTAGGATGAAAGCATTAGATAAATTGGTCATTTTGAGTCAGCAGAACACACTACAAAAAAAGAGACATTTAGTGGCAATTGATTTTCCTTTTAGCGGTTATGAATATCCTTATTTATTATTGCCGCTAAATAATTGCCACAAAATCCTTTATTTGTTATAGTGACGTCTGCTGCATAATTGGAGAAGAACTGGTACCGTTAGCTTTACTCCAAGTTACATCAACTGCCTTGTCCACTATAGGCATATAGTCTTCAGGATCATATGCTCTATGGTAGTTTTTGTTCATGTCAACCTACAAGTTAATAAATAATAAAAGAACGAAAATATGACAAGTACAAATATGGTTAACGGGTAAGCCATTGTACAATCCATTTCAAGGTATGAAGATTAAGTATCAGAATTTAGCAAAGAAAGTTCGAATTACTTTATTTTGGTCATAATTTGTAACCACGAGAAGGATGAGATATAGGGGAAAAACATATATTTGTTCTAATTTTTCTCAAACATCATCTTTTATGCAGATGTTATTGAACCTTAACCTCATTCATGGAATATATAGAGTTAAGAAAATTGGACATATGCTTATATGTGATGGATGACGAAGTAACTTACTTCCTCGTGGAGGGGGGAGAGTTGAGTATGAGCCACATAAACATTTGCATCCTCTGAGATTGTTTTCTCATCAATTGTTGAGATGAAATTTCTATTTGAACATTTATGTTCACCGTTTTGAACCATCTGGTATAAAATTAATCACACATTTTAGGCATGTAAAACCGGAAGTGTACATTCAGAATATATGCCTTAATGTTAAATTTCTGAGGTTGAAATTTACCTTCATTATTTCAAGATCATTCCACGGGCCTTTGTCAGATAGCATGCATCCTCCCTTGTCCGCACAAGTGCATGTACCACCTAAGAATTCTGGTAGCTCGCTGGTATAAGGCGATGAATATAAACTGCATTAGGCTCTATGCAAGAAAGCTACTTTGTTATGCACAATTCATTCTAAATAAATATAACTACTCAAGAACGGTTCTTGTATCAGTTGCCTAATTAGTCAATAAACATGCACGTCCTAGAAGCATATAACTTTGAGTTATGCTAGAAGCTAAAGAAACTAGAGAAAATATTTTAACTCTACGTATATTTACCTGGCATCGATTACTTCAAGCAACTTGCTCTGGTATTTGTTACCAAGAACCTAAAAGAAAGAGCCATGAATTGGTTATTCTTATGAGAGTGAGAGAATCAATGCATATAGAAGGAAAGATGTTATGTGCGTGTACATGAATCTTTGCCGTAGTCTTGGGGTCTAGGAATGACTTGACAGAGTTCCATAAGAGCCTGAATCCAGAACCAGCATTGATGATATACATGCGGCACAAGCTCTAAACAATGATAAAAGAAAATAATCAAGTAAGCAAAGAAACTCAACAACTGATCATTAAGATAAAAACATCAAGCAAGAAGAGATATATATAGCGCTATGGCTTAAGCTAGTCGCAAAAAGAATCAAGTACCTCAGGATAATTGTTACCATCAATAGCTTGGAGGCATTGAATGAGCTCCCTTGCTGATTTATTGAAGTTCTTCAGTCCCTGCACCATATATCATATAGTTTACGTTACTGATTAATATAAGCTCGCAAAAGAGTAAATATAAATTCCTTCCTTCTAAGGTTTTCACTTGATTTGATAATTTTAGAATACCAACATACCACGCCTTGGACATCTAAAATAGTTGTGCTTGTATCAATGTGCCTTTTGGATGCAATGGAGCAGGCAGGCATCTTTTCATTGAGGGTCCTCTCGAACTCCTGCACGTGGTACTTGAGATAGCGATCTATTGTTGTAACTTGTAAAAGCTTGACAGAATCTACTTGACCAATTCTTTCAATATAAACCGGTCTTCCCTCCTTGTCAACTCCGTGATGCCCTTGTGGATAATACTTAAGGACTTCTTCCTTTTCCTTAAACTCGAAGTCCTAACAGAAATGTACAACAACACATTCCCTCAAATTTCTTGGATTATGATTTCTACATTAACATTTTAAAAAAGTTTACCTCCACGATAGTGTCTGCACCAAATTCGCTCCTCCACTTGATCATATCACCCCACATCTGCTTTGATTTATCAATATCAAATTTTCTAGCCTTCAAGAATCTGTTTCATCATTAAGACTAAATGTTAGACAAGATCCAAATCTTTTGATAAGATATAGTTATCATCAAAAACACATAATGAGTATAATCACCTTAACAATTTATGATAGTCATCATGTTTTCCGGGAAGTAATTCGTCTAAGATAAGCGCTTGTCGGAATGCATCAACTGCCTTTATTTCCTCTGCATCATGCTCATCCTCAGCAATAACAGACATAACTCTGCTGTTCCTTCTGCCCTTTTTTGTAAAAGAATGTCTAAATTTGGTAGAGGCATTAACTGCCTTCTTCTTGAGAGACCCAAGCCTTGTTTTCCTCTCATGCTCATGGTTTTCCATGTCAATCTTTTCTAGACCTATAAAACGAGAACAATTCAATTGTTGTATGGTTGCAAACTTTAAAGATACGACACATGAACCTAAAACAACTCCCAAAGCTAGCTAATGAGGGTAGGATTCCCAAGTCAATATAAACAAACTGTCAATCCATTCCCCAACCAGAACCAATGTGGAACTTGAACGCACTCTAACACCCCTTCATATAACACATGGGTCTAACTCAATCCGAAAAACTAGTTCATGAGGGGAGGATCGTCCAACTTCATATAAGCAAACCATCAGTCCATTTCCCCACCAATGTGGGACTTTATTCCACTTTAACACCCCTTCACACCCAGGCCTAACTAAAGCATGAAACCGCGAGTCCAAACGAGGATGAACCTGACCCTGATATCATGTAATGAAATGACACCTGGACTAACTCAATTCTAAAAGCAAGTTCATGATGAGAAGATTGATAGAGTCCATGTAAGCAAACCGTCAATACATTCGCCAAATTAACCTTTCTAACACAAACTAATAGTCTAATAACCTAACTTGCTTTGGAAATAATGCAAATTGAAATATCTTGTCAACAACAACAAAAGAGGAAATATTGTAAATGAGGATTGAAGACATACTTGGTCTGAATGGTTGGTCAAGAGGTCCTGACATATTGCCACTCATGATTGTAGCTGTGATAATAAATATAGATACCGCAAAAATATATACAATTTGGTATACTACTCTCTTGTATGCCTACATTTTAAAAACAAAATTGAAATCAGATCAGTAGAACCATTATAAAAGACATAACAGTATATATGTAAACATTTGAGGGCATAGGCCACCAACAACAATGAAATTTTAGGTGATAGAAATCCCAAATTTTGCCAAGTTCAAATAAAAAGAATAAATATTCATACCCCTAAAAAGAAACACATAAGAAAGGAGGGTATTTATTTAAAGATAAATGAAAATATAACATGAAGGGGTCGTTTGGTTTAAAGACATGGTGGATTAGTTATGTTTGGATTATATAATCAGATTAGTTATCTTAGGATACCTTTTTTATTTGATTGTTTGATTTAATGTATAAAAACTACATGCACAGAATAATTTTTAAGAAGCTCATTGTTTATAAAAATATCATTCACCTTATTTAGCAGAAAAAGGATGCGAGGGAGCGGAGGGATCCTACATTATTATTTTTTGTCATTTTTATTGTTTTTTCCCGAGATGACTGATCTCCATATTATTATTGTACAAATCATAAATCTAGATTTAAAACTTATCACATGACTAATAACGAAACTAAAATTTTATCCCAAAACTATCTATTAACCAACCACCAAAATCACTTGTTACAAATAAGATCATGTTACTGCATGGAAAGAGATAAATGTTGACTAATTTGGCTAATGTTGATGTCCAGCATACCAAACGATCCCTAAATTCTTGGGCACGAAAATATTGATAATTAAAATAAAACAAAAGAAGGGTAATTACATGAATGAAAATGGATTTTTAGAGAAATGGAAAAGGAGAAGACTAAAGAGAGATTTATTACCAGTGGCAAAAAAATAGATAGGACATTGAGAAAGAAAGAAAGGGGTCTCTTAAATCATCAAATATTTCCTAATGAATTGGGATACCAATACTTCAATGAATGGGGAAGCGATTATTATTCTCTAATATACATTTAGAATACATAAAATTCAACTATAACCCTACATTCATATTTCTGCTTAGAGATAGAGATTAATTGTTGTGAAAGGCACTCCCTCCATATATTCTAATGACAATATTTATTTATTTTTGAAACAATTCTTTAATTCCAATTTTTGGCGTGACTTGTTTAAGATTACAAGATTCAAAAATCTATCTTATTTACTTTTTAAACTCAATGCTAAAACAAAGAAAGTATTAGTTCTCTAATTACATCATTGTTAAATTTTGAAATAAGTACAAAAGTAAATAGCAGCAACAAGAACAACCACCCAATACTGGAATCCCATTAAGTAGGGTTTGGGAAGGGTAGAATGTATGCAGATCTGATCACTACCTCGTGAACGTAGAGAGGTTGTTTCAGAAAAACTATCGACTCAAGTGCGTCAAATTCAAGTAAAAGAAGAAGAAAACAACGAAGAAAGTGTATCAGTAAATAAGAAAAGCATTGTAAAGTATACTTGAACGAAACAATAACACCATATGAAAAACTACAATGGTATGACTAGTTCTACAACAAACACTAACTAGACTAACCTTTCGCAAAGGCAAGGAAACACTCTACCCCTACTAACTTTCTACATAATATGCAATCTTCACTTCTTCCTATCTAGAGTTATTTCCTCGGTGATATGAAGTTTCTTCATGTCTTGTCTAATAACCTCTCCTTGATACTTTTTGGCCTACCTCTACCCCTCTGTGTACCCCTTACAATCAACCATTGACACCTCCTTACTAGGGCATCAACGCCCCTTCTTTTCACATGTCCAAATAATCTCTATCTTGCTTCCTTCATCTTGTCCGCCATAGAATTTCATTCCCACTTTATCCAGAATAACCTCATTCCTAATCTTGTCACTCCTAGTATGCTCATACATCCATCTCAACATCCTCGTCTCCAAACATAAATCTTCTGAACATGGGAGTTTTTGACTGGCCAACACTCTACTCTATATAACAAGGACGGTTTAACCACCGCTCTGTAGAACTTACATTTAAGCTTGGGTGGTACCTTCTTATCACACAAGACTCCAAACAAGCCTTCATTTCATCTAAGCCGCCCTAATGTGATTTGTGGCATCATCATTGATATCCTTACTATCTTGAATTACGAATCCAAGATACTTAAAACTTTCTCTCTTGGCGATAGTTGTGTGGCATGTCTTACTTCCACGCCCGCTTCATCCAACGCAACAATAAATTTAATATTTTTTGTCCTGCTCAACCTAAACCCTTTGGACTCTAGAGTTTATCTTCAAACTTCCAACCTAGCATTAGCTTTGTCTCGTTTCTCCTCAATCAGTTTTATGTCATCCACAAATAATTTACACCATGGAACCTCCTCCTGAATAGACCGTGTCAATTCATCCATCCTCAAGGCAAATAGAAAAGGTATAAGAACCAATCCCTAATGTAGCCTCATCTCAACTGGAAAGTGCTCAAAGTGTCCTCTCACTGTCCTAATCAGAATCTTGACTCCATCATACATGTCTTTTGTCGCCCAAATATAAACCATCGGGACAGCTTTAGCCTCCAAACACCTCTAGAGGACAATCCTCAAGACTTTTTCATACGTCTTTTCAAGATTAATGAACATCATATGTAGGCCCATCTTTCTTCCATATATTTCTCCATCAGTCTCCAGATAAAATGGATGACTTCAATAGTCGATTTTCCTGGCATGAATCCAAATGAATTCTCATAAATGGACACATCTTTCCTCATCATCATATCCACCACTCTCTCCCAAATCTTTATAGTATGTATGGCTCAGCAATTTGATATTCTTGTAATCGTTACAATTTTGATATCACCCTTGTTCTTGTACAATGGGGCACCTCTATTCATCAGATATTTTTCTCTTCTTAAAATATCATTAAACAACTCAGTCAATTACTCTATACCTACCTTGTCTGTGCTCTTCCAAAATTCCACCAGAATCTCATCGGGTCCAATCACTCTTCCCTGCTCATCCTACTAATAACATGTCTAACCTCCTCAATCCTAAAACACCTATAGTACCCAAAGTTCTGAAGTCTTTCAGAGTGCCACAATTCTCCCAACACAATCTTTATGTCCTCTTCAATTCTTCGCTTAAGAGTTTGTGGAAATACACTTGTCAGCTTTAATTTACTTAATGGCAGTCTTTTCCACCATGCACTTTACTTTTGTTTATCCTTGATGCACTTTATTTGATTCAAATCGTAAGTCTTTCTCTACCTCGCTTCCACGAGCCTATCTAAGCATTTAAGGGGTAAGTCAAATAAAGAGTTGGTCATGATATGATAATTTTTTTGTAGAATCCACATGGTCTTGATATATATATAGCATCAAAGGCTGCTACATAGGACATTTATTGCCAATTATGTGTGAAATGAAAGTTGGAGGTGGAACCACGTATAGTAAGAAAGAATAAACTACAGATGCATATTACCTTTTTATCTATAATCCAAAAAGGATGGATATACACACAATGTAACATTTGGTACAAGATACTCACATCTTGATAGTAGTAAATAAGTTTTTTAGTGATACTACACTATAAATAATAAGTATGAAAAAAAAAATATAGACATGTTATTAAAAATTGGCTTTATATCACAAAAGGCTTCCCTTTGACGAGTTCATAGGTTGAATAAAAGAAGCCTCCATTTACGTGCAACCACACACATTCCTAAACCAAACCACAAGTAAATAAGCATTTCCCCTTGTTCTTTGCTGCTTCTTAGTCCCTAAGCATCTTGTTACTAACACGCTTTGATGAGAACTTGAGTTAAATATTTTCCTTATACCTTACTAATAAATCATAACGATTAACAACGTAACAACAATAACAAAAGTTGTGTTTTTTTGAATATCCAAACAACGATAATGATGATTCAACCATTATTCGCGCTTGTATTTCTTGAAGTGGTCGTGATATTGACCCTCATATTCCGAACCCCTTTAAGGAAACCGGTTTTGATGGCATTGGATAAATCAAAGCAAGGGAGGGGACCTGTCATAGTAAAGAGTGCTGGAGGAACGTTATTCGTTGTTTTAGTCTCCATCTTATTCAACGTCACTCTAATGCAGAACCGCGCAACTGATTCTGGCACCGTTAATCCAACTGATCAAGTTTTGTTGGCTAATCATCTCCTAGAAGCCTCACTCTTGGGTGAATATAATCTTGACTAATTTAGATCGTGATGATTCATATAACGGACTATTTTTGGTATATGATGTAAAACAATGTCTTTTTTTTTTTCTTGTGTACAAATGCAGGGTTCACATTGTTTCTTGCTTTGGTCATAGATAGACTTCATTACTACATAAAAGAGCTTCGTCTGCTAAGGAAGACTTTGGAGGGAGAAAAGAAAACGAACCAGAGTGTCGATCAGGTGGAAACTGCAGCATCAAAAAGTCCGAGCATAAGTACATAAGAATATTATGGAGGCTATATATTTAATTTCTCTGTTTGTTTGATCTTTTAGGTTTCCTTTCCTAGTGTATGGTGATGAACTGATGTTGTATGTTTTTCTTCAATTATTTCCTAAATGTCTGATTGTAGTTTGTATGATTTATTTATTTCAAGATTATACCGTTGTGTAACTTCTACTTTTGTTGTAGAATTGTCAAGAAATAGAAACAAACCATATATTTCAGAAAAAAGAAGATCAAATGAAGATGCGATTGTTTTCACCTTTGAAATTAAGAGACGTAGATCTTGGGATATAGACTATTAACCATGTGGTTGTTATCTATAATTCATATAAACAGTATGTTTCTGAAATGTTTCCGCATATGGTATTTTCCAACTATAGAAAATTGAAAGTAAAATGAGAGCAATTTGATTAAGTTGTAAGAACTTATAACAGAGTAAAGGGCCGACAAAAGCTACGCAAATATGATGATATAGCAAACACTGCATCTGATTCGTTCACTCAATCGAAGGTGTAATCGATGACGATGGCTGAAGTGATTTAAGACAGGCTCAGGAGGAAGAAGATGATCTGATACATTAGCAAAAACAACTCCTATTAATCTGCAATCTGTAATCAGTGGGGTACACAGAAATTTTTATCAGTGGGTCCGCCCCTGTCTGCATTCCTCTCCAAACATGGGGCGTAGTTTCATTGTCAACCAATTCATTCATTTTCTGCTATGTTTTTTTCTTGTAAGTTTTCATAAGTATACATTTGTGTATATATACACTCACACATACAGTAGTCTTTCATTTTGTTTTGGGAAGATCAATAGTCCTGATCCATGAATTTGTTGACAAGTTCCTTGTGAAATCATGACTAAATGCATTTACCTTGTACATATACAAATGTGTTTTGATCTATCCATCTACTCTATTTATCCCTAATTATTTGTCCACTTTTGAATTGACATACTTATTAATTTATCATTTTAACTCTATTAATTATGAGGTAGATAAATTAAAATTTTAAGATTTTCAAAAAATTTATCTTTTTCAAAGTAATTAATTGAGGGTATAATAAGTAAAAAAAAATCTTTTCTTAATTTGTCAAAATGAACAAGTAAAAAAGGAAAATTGGACAAGTAATTAAGGAGAGAGAGAGTATTAATTTTCGTTTAACTAATACTTCCTTAGACTATCTTTATGTGTTCATATTTGACTTGGCACACTCCTTAATTAAGAAATGATAAATAGGGGGACATTTTCACTATATCACCCCTATTAATTATTTTTTTTTGTTAGACTTGATAAACTACCTTTTTATCGAATGTTTATAATTTTATGACATTATATTTATAATATTAATCTTTTTGTCAAATATGCACTTCATGATGTTAATAGAAATTTTGTACTTTTAGATTTTATGATTAGTTTAATTAAAATATACTAATTTGAAAAATATAAATCAATTATTCTTTATGCTATTAGTTAATAAGAATATATTTTTAAAAGACAATATATATCTTAAATATTCAATTTAATATCATCTATAGGCCCTTATTTATATAATATAAATTCTTAATTTTAGATAATTAATTTTATTTTTTAAAATTCAATATAGCCTCATGATTACACTTGTGCAATCAAGTACATTACTTAGACTGTGACAAACAAACAGGTTAGCGTAGTTACTAGATTGTGTAATTACTAGACTAATAATTATATTACTATCCTAATAATTACACCAATTCCAATTACCTAATAGACACAAAATGATAAATTATTTATTGATTTTATAAACTAGAAAAGTATTATTAAAATTATCATATAAACAAGAGGTGAAGACTTTTATACAAAAAAAAAAAATACTTCTTTAGAAATCATGATATTATCCTCTTTTTTCTTAATTCATGTGACAATTTTTTCATAAAAGCATAAACATTCTCCTTTTTGGGAAAAAACTAAGAAATACTAATAAAGTATATGAGCTAATGTTATCTATAATGAAGTAAATTAGCATAATAAGAAAATTAAATTTTAATAATAATAATCAAAACTTTAATTTTAATTTATACAAGTAAAAATAGCAGAGAGTAATAACAATCCAAATATATTTTGATGTAGGTAATATAAAATAATTAATTTAATTAAGGTCAAATTTTTAAAAATGGTATTATTTATATTTTAAATTATTTTAAACTATAATTTATGTAATATTCTGTCAATGTCAATCAAAACTTGTTTATTTATATAGTCAATAGAGAACACTTCCGCCGTTTATATTACTTAATCCTCACTCTAAAAATAGTTGTTTTAATTTACTTGTACGAAAATCAAAAGAATTTTTTTATATTTTTTAAATTTCTATTCTTAGTATTAAATTACTGCATAAAATAGTATTAATCAAATTTAAAGTTTCAAAGGATTATAAATAATGTTAGCTCCAATTAATTTTATTAGGTGGTATCATATCAAGAAGGGCCAAGTAATATGAAACGTGTGGAGTAAGAGAGTGGAGAAAGACAAAAATATACACATGCATACATATTCACATGCTTAATGCATATTATATTGAAATAACAGTCATAAAAATAATATTAAATCTTATGAAAAATTTATAAAAAAATATAATTCTACTTATAATGTTAATGAACTTAAATAAAAAGTTATAAATATCTAAGTTAAAAAATAAATTATATACAATATAATATATATATATATATATATATATATATATATATATATTCTTTATATATGTGATATAACAAAGATAAAATGGACAATGCATAAAATAAAGAGGGCAGTTCGATTATTATTCAAAGTTGAGTGGAAAGTTTGATTTTTAAAACAAAGTTGCCAAAAATATAAAGTAGGAAGCAACCCAAATATTCCACAAATTGGTATTTTTAAGCTTTTAGCACAACACACCTTCCATTTCTCCTTTTCCAATTACAAGGATTTTTATCTGAATAATAATAATAGTAAGGTTTTTTCTTAAAAGGAAACTGCAATTGTTTGATTAAAAAAATTAAAAATAAAAACCTCTTCTGATTTCAGAAATTATCGTATGATTCTTTGTTTCAAATTATAATCTATGAAATCAACCATTTCTAATATAAAAAAAAAGGGAAAAGGGTCAAAAATATCCTTAAACTATTCGAAATAACTCATATATACCCTTAAATTATATTTCGGCTCAAAACTACCCTTTCCGTCAAACTATTGGGTCAAAAGTGTCCTTCTTATTAACGGTAGTTGTTAAATGCCATGTAGATGCCACTTTGCACATCAATAGGGTCCCACTGCCACATAGACTAAAGGAAAAGGGTCAAAAATACCCTTAAACTATCCGAAATAGCTCATATATACCCTTAAACTATATTTGGGCTCAAAACTACCCTTCCCGACAAACTATTGGGTCAAAAGTACCCTTCTTATTAACGAAAGTTGTTAAATGCCATGTGGATGCCACATTGCATGCCAATAGGATTCCACTGCCACATAGATTAAATCCCTAAATCCTAATTAATCTCCCCCCCCCCCCCCCCAACCCCCACTCATTTCATTATTTTCCAGAAACGATTTTACCCATTCTCCCTCATTTCGGAGCTAGGGTTTCACAGTTTTCTTCGTGGTTAGGTTTCAAAGTGGATATTCGTGGTTGTAGGTTAGTAAATCTTTTTTTTTAGGGACAAGGGACGGATTTACCCCCGAACTTTAATAAATGGTACGTATATGCCCTCCGTTATACTTTCCGTCCGTATAAGCTCCTGCCGTCCAATTATAGGTACACATATACCCCTCTCACTAACGGACCCCTAATTTTTTACACGTGTCTTAATCCTATTGAACGGGTAAGACACGTGTAAAAAATTAGGGGTCCGTTAGTGAGATATGTGTACCTATAATTGGACGGTAGGGGTTATGCAGACGGAAAGTATAACGGAGGGAATATACGTACCATTTATTAAAGTTTGGGGGTAAATCCGTCCTTTTTCCCTTTTTTTTTATTATGTTTACGATTTTAAAGCATGATAGTTAGGATTTCACAATTTTCCCCTCATTTTGTGGCTAGAGTTTCATAGCTTTCTTTGGGGCTAGGTTTCAAAGTAGATATCCGTGATTGTAGGTTAGTAAATCTTTTTTCTTATTTTATTGTGTTTACGATTTCAAAGCATGATAGTTAGGATTTCACAACTTTCCCCTCATTTCGCTGCTAGGGTTTCATAGCTTTCTTCGGGGTTGAGTTTCAAAGTAGATATTTGTGGTTGTAAACATAATAAAATAAGAAAAAAAATTTACTAACCTACAACCACGAATATCAACTTTGAAACCCAACGACAAAGAAAACTGTGAAACCCTAGCCACGAAATGAGGGAGAAGAGGTGAAATCGTTTCTGAAAAATAATGAAATGAGGGGGAAAAAGAGTAATTAAGATTTAGGGATTTAGTCTATGTGGCAGTGGAACCCTATTGGCGTGCAATGTGGCATCCACATGGCATTTAACAACTTTCGTAAATAAGAAGGGCTCTTTTGACCCAATAGTTTGACAGAAAGGGTAGTTTTGAGCCGAACTATAGTTTAAGGATAAATATGAGCTATTTCAAATAGTTTAAGGGTATTTTTGACCCTTTTCCTTTTAGTCTATGTGGCAGTGAAACCCTATTGGTGTACAATGTGGCATCCAGGTGGCATTTAACAACTTCCATTAATAAGAAGGACATTTTTGACCCAACAGTTTGACGGGAAGGGTAGTTTTGAGCCGAAATATAGTTTAAGATTAAATATGAGCTATTTCGAATAGTTTAAGGGTATTTTTGACCCTTTTCCGTAAAATAAATAATCAATTTTTCTCCTTGTCAGTGTCTAATTAGCTGAAAGAATAATACTAATAATTCAATAAAATCCAAATCAACTCATACCTCAGCTTCCTTAATCATGTACCATCTCCATCCACTTTTAATTGTCATGATTTTCTTTATTAGAGTCAAACGATAAGTACTTTGACTAATATTATACAATATATTTTTTCATCATATTGATATGCAAAAAGTTGCAACTTATAGGACTTTTCATATAGTTTTTGAATGTCTAATTTTTTTTTTTGTTTAAAATATCGAATTAATGTAATCTAATTTCACTTTGAAAATTAGTCAAATTGACTTTTGAAAAACTCAACATGACAACTAGAAGTGGACAGAGGCAGTATTAACTTCTTGTATCTCAATTTCTACGAAGGAGTTTCGATGCTACGGTCAAAATACTTAGTTTCGCATTTCGATTGTAAGTTTGAGTATTGATGTTTTAAAATAAAATCATATATTGGAAAACTAGACAAAAAATAATACAAGTCTAAACAACTAACGACTCAAAATATTCATCACTTAGCATATTTGAGTTTTTATTATTTTTAAAAATAAAATTTACATATTTGTGAATTACTACAAATCAACACATATAGTTCATCAATGAATCACTTGACGACAAATAGGGCAAATCACGCAATCATCATTCGTACGTTCTTCATGGATGACTGATGACTAACAGGTACCATCCCATTCAACCGTCGTGATTCTTCTCGTAACAAAATCTCTCAAGAAACTTTGTCAATGTCTAATGTTACATCAACGACAATCTCAAACTCTCTAAGCTCTTTCTTGGATGTGTTTGCAATAACTATGCGTATTTTACGTATTATATCTTGAATGACTCTGTCACGACGATTATAATCAAAGTATTCCTCGTCTATGTTATCGAGATTTCTTTGCATGACATTATAGAACATGTCATGTGACATATCTTCAGAAGGGTTGAGTTTGAGACAAAGTGATTTGGTATTATTTCGATTATAAAACCAATGTTGTTCATGAGTATGAATGTTAAATTGAATGCTTAAAGGAGAAAAAGGAGAAGTGATGATATATTTTGTATCAATTTTTGTGTGAATATTAGAGGACGTAATATTGGGGTATTCTAAAGAATTTTCCATGCTGAAAGTGGGAATTAAACAAAAAAAAAAAAAATGGTTTCAATATACTAGTATATATATATATATATATATATATATATATAGACCTAGTTTGTATTTGATAATGATAGGGAAAGGGTAAATTGAAATTTCCTTTTACCCTATTAATTTGTATTGAAATGGGAGTTGTTTTTGTCCACGGAAATAGAGATAATTTCATATCATTAATTAGGTAACTTATTTTAAGGTAACTTACTTGTAATGATAAGTAATTGATTTATATATATTATTGTAATATATATGTGGAAATTAAAATTCTAACTTTAAAGTTGAACAAGTATTGGTGTTGAACCTATGGAAAAACTATTTGCAACTAATAATGATTCTTTTCTTCAAATTCGACCATTCTAACTTGACTTGATATCATGCACACCTCAACTTACAAAATGACCATCTAGACCATTATTTGTCCGCAATTGTGGTTGGTAAGCCAATATTTTTCAAAGGGAAGAAGCTTTCACTATAACTAAAAATGCTATTAACCTATTCTTTTGCTTTAAAATATCTCCAACTCTTATTCTTCACATGATAATAAAAATAAGCCAAAACATCATCACTTGTTTCTATCCAAGTTGCAAATACAATTTCTTCATCACCATACTTGCAAATACCAAAGCGATGCAAGTATATATCATCCTCATATTTCCATTCTAAAGGAAATTCAAATATTTGATGTTCCCATTCTTCTTTTAAAATACATATATGGATGTCTTTAGTAAGAAAGAAGCTTGGAATATACATAATTCCTAACTTTCCATTCACATCTATTAGCACATAGTCTTTATGTCCGTATTTGTCAATAACATTCATATCTATACTGTTATGAAATTCAATCGACATTGTGATAGTTGTAAAAATTTCAGATTTAATTTCAAACGTAACTATACAAAATTCAGGAGAATAGCTAAATCGATAGATGATCCCATTACTTATGCAATGTCCATATCTGAGACCAGAAATAATATAATTATGTCCGCCATATGTAATTATCTCCCTCCATGAATTATCTATACCTAAAGTAAAAACCAATGCTCTAGATAATTCAAGATGATTTCGTTTATAAATAGTTAAAAAAACTTTATACTTGTTTTCTTCATGCTCAAAACCTATTGAAAATATAAAAGACGAAACATCATCAAAACATTTCAAGTAGGGAAGATATCTTACTTCTCCTATAGCGGGATTGAAAATTGCAATATATTTCTCTTATCGTAACCAAAATAATTAGAAATATGGTCAATGTGAGGACACAACTTATCAAAATTATCAAGTTGATAAGACTTGGTGGCGTTTCCATCTTCTTCTATAGAGTAAAAACGATCGTCAAAAACATGGTCAAAATCACCGTCTAGGCATCCAATCACGCTATTAATCTTAAAATAATTGGATGAACGGATATCCGCAAAATATGGTTCTAACACAATTGTATTATAAAATATTGAAACACACTTAAAATACATTAAAGACTTAAATAGGAAGGCACGAGAAAATTTGGATGGTAATATCTTGAGGAATTGACATATTTTTGGATTAGTTGTTTTATATTCTATGGGTTACAATCTTCGACTTTTTAAGTATTCCCTCTTTCCCAATTTATGTGACACTTTTCGGTTTTTGAGAGTCAAACTGTTTAAGTTTGATTGGGAATTTGCGCATGTAATCTTCATTTTTTTAAAAATGAAATTTATATATTTGTAAACTACGTAAAAAGTACTACAAGTCACAATAATTGAAAATTTAAAATGTTTAAAAAATTTATGAAAATTTACGGTCAAAGATAAACTTGTTTGAATCTCGAAATCCAAAAAATGCCACATAAATGAGACGGAGGGAGTAGGTTTTTTCTTTGTTTAGTTTTAGGTTTAGGACTCTTTTAGAATACAAAGAATAAAACTTTTTTAGGTTTAGTACTCTTTAATTAGTATATAAAAATAGCTAAAAAAAAGTCCAAAAATTATTTTTTTGTATTTTTTTTTTCTAACACAGTAATAATTATATAGATGAAAATATGTAAACCGTGATATTTTTTTATCATTTGAGGGAAGTTGATTCCTAAAGTACTTGCACGTGCCTATTTTGTAAAAAATAAAGTAGAAATTAAAAAATAAGAATAACAGTAGGTAACTTCCCAAATTTACCATAAAAAAACAGAAAAGGCTCAAAAATACCCTTGAACTATCGAAAATAGCTCATATATACCCTTAAACTATGTTATGGCACAAAAGTACCCTTCCGTTAAAATATTGGGTCACATTTACCCTTACTATTAACAGAGGTGTGTTAAGTGCCATGTGGACGCCACATGAACGCCATGTGGACGCCACATGAACGCCATGTGGACGCCACATAAGCACCAAACAACTCTCACCTCCACATAGACTCATAAGACCTAATTACTAATTTTGCCCTCATTTTTCTTAAAAGATACAATTTCACCCATTCTCATTTCTCTAATACATCAGACAATTTCCCCTTTCTCTAATACTATTTCCCCCTAGGGTTATACATATTTCCTCTCATGGACGCCATTGGAGTTCAAAGTTGATTTCGCGGTGGGGTTTCAAAGTGGATTTTCACGGCTGTAGGTTAGTAAATCTTTGTTCTTATTTTATTATGTTTTGCGATTTCAAAGTTGTGGATAGTTAGGGTTTCCGATTTTGTTTATAATATTTTGGTATGTTAGATTTAGGGAAAAATTATTTGTTTATTTGAGTTAAGCAAATAATTTTTTGTTTATTCCTCTCTAGGGTTCACAGATTTCCCTCATTTTGCGGTTGGATTTCAAAGTTGATTTCGCGCCTGGTTTTCAAAGTGATCTTCGCAGCTGTTAAGGTTAGATTTAGGGAATGTTGTCTCATATGTTGTGGTCCTATTCTGTTAAGGTTAGATTTAGGGAATACTTGAGTTAAAGTAGTAGTATCTAATGGACTTGTCTATGAATATATATTATTTAGTCCTAGTCTGAATTTGATGTGTGTGGTCCCAAATGCCTTTTTTCATTGTTTATTATGGCTTTTTTGTAATCTTTTGAGAATGTTGTCTTATATGTTGTGATCCTATTGTTTATTATATGTTGTGGTCCTATTGTTTATCCTAAATGCCCTTTGTTTATTATGGACTGTTTTTTATGAAATAGTTGAATATACTAATATTTGCAGCTTACAAAAACTAAAGATAAGAAAAAACAAATGCCCTTTTTCATTGTTTATTATGGCCTTTTTGTAATCTTTTGAGAATGTTGTCTTATATGTTGTGATCCTATTGTTTATTATATGTTGTGGTCCTATTGTTTATCCGAAATGCCCTCTGTTTATTATGGACTGTTTTTTATGAAATAGTTGATACACTAATATTTGCAGCTTACAAAAACTAAAGATAAGAAAAACCAAATGCCCTTTTTCATTGTTTATTATGGCCTTTTTGTAATCTTTTGAGAATGTTGTCTTATATGTTGTGATCCTATTGTTTATTATATGTTGTGGTCCTATTGTTTATCCTAAATGCCCTCTGTTTATTATGGACTGTTTTTTATGAAATAGTTGAATATACTAATATTTGCAGCTTACAAAAACTAAAGATAAGAAAAATCAAATGGAAACAAAAAGGAATAGTTTTTTCATATGAGGCATCACTTCATTGAACAAGAAACACAACAGAACATAAATAGTAACCTAAAAGGAGTCATTTGCTTGTCTAGTTGTCCTACTATGTACAATAGCAAAAGAATATATTAAAAAGGAATAACAAAATCAAACTAAACTACTTGCTAAACAAACTCATTGAATCAATAAGGAGATTTAGTAGAGAAGACAAAGGAATAACAAAATCCTAACTACTAGCTCAAGAAGTGGTCAAATCAATTATTTGAGCATAGTAATCAGTAGTTAACTTGTGTAGATAGACTTGACAACTTTACATGAACATTGTAGATGAGCATAGTAAGCAATTTGATGCTTTTTTAGTTAACCAGTAGTTAACTTGTGCAGCCTTTTTTGAAGAACTCTTTGATGCTAATATACAATTATTTGAGCATAGTAAGCAATTATTCTAGTTGTCCTACTATGTACATGAACATTGTAGCAGATAGACTTGACAACTTTCAAAACACTTGCAAAAGTTAACAATAATACATACTACTACTAAACCTCACTAAGTTACCATTGCCCATGTGTGTTTGTGTTTCTTAATGATTTATGTTGTAATAACCATCTAGCTCCGGTATGTTTTATAAAGTGTAATGACTTATTTATTGTGTATCTTATTCATATATGTTTGTTGAGTTATTTTCACTCCATTCATTATGTTGTAATAAATCTGTGGCCACTGCTTGTTTTTTCTCTTTTAGTATAAATTTCTAAAGTGTAATGACTTATTTATTTAGCTCTTGTGTGTTTGTGTTTCTTATTCATTTATGTTTGCTTTTGTCTGCTTTTCTTTCTCAGTTCAATATGAAAGATCTTTTGGTTGACCTTATGTTGCATTATGGGGGTAAATGGGATTACAAAACCACTACTAGTATATGACAAGAAGTATGTTGCTACTAGGAGAGACACTAGTGCAGATCTCTTAGACTATGATAAGATAGTGGAAGAGTACACAAAAAACTTAGGATTTGTGCTTGTGAAACAAATACTAGTGAAAGGGCCTTTTGGGAAATTTTACTTGCTTGAGGGATCTGAAGGAATTAAGACACTCCAATGCCTATTAAATGAACAATTTAAGGTGGTTCATTTCTTTGCTATGGATGATTTTGAAGAAACTGTTTATGCACCAAATATTATTCACCATAGTGAAGCATACTTGCTAGAGTGTGAATATGGAACTGATGCTGAAACAGAAAGTGATGATGACCAGCCTAGTGATGATGAATATAACTTTGATGAGTTAGAACTTATTAAGATGCTGAAATGTAAAGAAGTAAATGCTGATCTCAGTCACTACAAAGAACTTCATCCCTCCATGACTTTCAAGGACTTGAATGAGGCAAGAAAAATTGTGAATTTGTATTCTCTTGCAAATTCCAAGCCTATAGTAGTGGAAAAAAGTGACAGAACTAGACTAAGGTATAAATGCATGATTGGTTGTCCATTTGTCCTACATATTTCACAAGATGGTAAAGGTCCAGGTTTTAAGGTTAAAACACTGAAAATAAATCACAATTGTGACGATGCATTTAAAAATCCTAGAGCTTGCACAAGTACTTTAGCACAATATTTCAAGAGTAAATTGCAGAACAATCCTCAGTACAAGCTAAAGGATATGAGAAAAGACTTGAAGGATCAGTTCAACTTGAATGTTAGTACCTCTAAGTTGAAAAGAGCCAAGAGGATGGCCCTTCAAAAATTGCAAGGAAGTTTCTTAGATGATTTCAACAGAATTGAGGCTTATGCAAATGAGCTTAGGCTAAGCAATCTTGGTAGTGATATTGTGATCAATTTATCAAAGGATGCATTGGAACAAGGTAAAAGAAAGTTCCTTAGGATGTACATCTGCTTTAATGCTCTGAAGTTGGGATGGAAAGAAGGTTTGAGACCTTTTATTGGACTAGATGGAACCTTCTTGAAGGGTCAATGCAAGGGACAACTTTTGGTGGCTATGGCACAAGATGCTCAGAATTGCTTTTATCCATTGGCATGGGCTGTTGTTGATAAAGAGACAACTAGGACATGGATATGGTTTTTACAACTTCTGAACAATTCATTAAATTTGAAAAATGTTGAAACTGTCACCTTTATGTCTGATATGCAGAAGGTAAATATTTTTTTCTGTTTATTTGAATAATTTTGTCTTCTTTATATAATAGTTTGTAACTATATATTTACTTATTTGACATGTACAAGGACTGATAGAAGCAGTCAAAAATGTCCTTCCTTTGTCTAACCACAGGTACTTTAAGTTGCTTTAATTATTTTGTTCTCTTGAATATATTAACTAATTGTTCATTTTTATTGATTATAGGTATTGTGTTAGGCATATTGAGGCCAACTGGATGAAGAGATTTAGGTCAGGAGAGATGAAGAAACTGCTTTGGTGGGCTGCTTGGAGTACTTATGAGGAAGATTTCAAGGATCAGTTGAGTGCACTTGGTGCATTGTCAAAAAGTGCTGCCAAGGATTTGCTTAGGTATCCACCACAGACATGGTGCAGGGCATATTTGGATACTATATGCAAAAATCAAATGGTGGATAATAATTTCACAGAGTCCTTCAACTCTTGGATCCTGGAAGCAAGAGGTAAGCCAATCCTGAAAATGCTTGAAGATATAAGAATTAAGATAATGAACAGGCTAAGAGAGAAGGAAGAGGATGCAAGCAAATGGACTACTGATTACAGTCCTAATTGCATGAAACTATTCACTGCATACATGAGAATAACTCAATTATGTAGTGTTGATTTCAATGTTGATCTTGGATATGAAGTGTCTGAGGGTGAAAATAGGCACACAGTGAACTTAGTGGAGAAAAAATGCACATGTAGGTCATGGCAGTTGACTGGCATTCCATGCCCTCATGCCATCAAAGCTATGTTGTACCAGAAGATAGAACCAAAGAATGAAATTAATTGGTGGTACAGTAAGGGAGCTTACTTAATGACATATAGGGCAAAATTAATGCCTGTAAAAGGTGAACAATTCTGGAATGTATTGCCAGAGCATGCAATGGATCCACCTGACCTTGTGAAAACAGTGGGAAGACCAAAAACCAAAAGAACTAAGGAAAAGGATGCATCAATTAAAAGAGCTGGAGAGTGGGCTCACTCAAGAAAAGAAACTAAAA
Organism: Solanum bulbocastanum; assembly: GCA_037074985.1. NCBI lineage: Eukaryota > Viridiplantae > Streptophyta > Magnoliopsida > Solanales > Solanaceae > Solanum > Solanum bulbocastanum. The sequence goes on along the minus strand of CM073606.1, from coordinate 42,323,599 downwards.
TGACTTGTAGTAAGTGTGGTGAAACAACTCACAATGCAAGAACATGCAATGTAAGAACATTACTCATTTACATATCTCAATGTTATTAGTACTATGTAGTTAACTGTACATAAACATTATATTTTCAGTTTGTTGAAGGAGAACAAGGGGCAACATTAAAGAGAAAAAGGGGCAGAACTGAGGAAGAGACTGAAGAAGAACCTGAAGGAGTTGAAGAAGCCCATATAGAAGATTTTGATGTTAATAACTCAGCCCCTAGACCAACACAAGATGAAGAATACAATTTCATGTCCACACCTGGACTGTCACAACAACAATATGAACCATTTGGACTTGCTAGAGGGCCTGAAAGTGATCCAGATATAAAGCCTCAAGTCATATCTGAAAATTGCACAAAACTGAAGATGAGGATGAATCAACAAAGAGCAACTGGAAATAGAGTTATATCTTTTAGAGGTGATCATGCTGGAATTAATGAGCCTAAAAATTTGCCTTACTCACCTACTAAGCTCACTTGGAAAGGAAAAGAAGTTGTCACTGGCAAGCAGCTGGAAAGAGAGATACAAAAGAAGGTGGGCAAGTTGAAGACAAAAAAAAAACTAATGAAAAATTCCAGATTTGATGAGTTCTGGAAACAATGCATGTGTTTTGTTTATTTTGGGTTGAAGTTGGTAGATGCAAAACAATTAATGTGTTATTTATTTTGGGTTGAAGTTGGTAGATGCAAAATAATGAATGCTTATGTTTATTTTGGGTTGAATTTGGTAGATACAAAACAATGAATGCTTATGTTTATTTTGTTTATTTTTGTTTTTGCCTTGAAGTTGGTATTAAGTTATGAAGTTTGGTGAAGCATTAATGTTTCGTTTTTGTCCAGATTTTTGTGATGTTTATTTCTAGTCTTTACTTAATGTTTGGTAATGCATTTCTTGTTATTTTGGGTTGAGTTTGGTGAAGATTTTTATTACTGCTTGCTGTCAAAATCACTACTTGCTGTCCAAATTTTGGTAAGGACAGTAAGTTTGTTTGCTTATTATTTCCAGTAAGATTTTTACTACTGCTTATTATTATGTTGGTAATGCATTATGGTTCCAGTCTTTTCATTGATTACAGAAAGTGATTGTAACCCTCAGCAAGACTCGAGACATTGATACAAAAATCATCAAGCTTGTGATTACATAGAGTCGCAAAATAGGAAGTCCAGGATTGCTGCCAACCATAATGTACTCAAACAGAATGTTCCCTGCAGCAATGAAAGCGACGAAATCGCCAAGTTCCACTCTCAGATAAGAAAATGATCCACCAGCAACAGGGAGTTCAACTGAGAATTCTGTATAGCACAACACTGAAAGCAAAACAGAGATGCCTAATATAGCATAAGACAGTAAAACAGCAGGGCCAGCTAAGCTTTTAGTAGCTTCACCAGTTAGTACAAAAATACCAGCACCCATAACTGCATTCACAACCCCTCTCCAAATGCATAATACATAATTCAAACTCCATAAGTACTACAACTTCATTACAAAATACAAATTCCATAATACATAAACTTGTAATTCAAACTCCATAAGTACTACAACTTCATTACAAAATACAAATTCCATAATACATAAACTTGTAATTCAAACTCCATAAGTACTAAAACAACAGACATTCAATTCATACATTGATTCCTAAAGTGTTTGATCCTTACATACATTCACTTCATGATACTTACGACAAACACAACGAACAAAGTACATGAAATGAAAATGATAGTTTTTGACTTTTTGATTTTCTTCTCCAAAAGCATAACTTTTCTAGCTTCTTGGGCTGAAATAAATTTCATTTCTTCAAACAAAATTTCCAGATTGCCCCTTTTAGCCTTTTCCATTCCATCGACAATCCGTTTCAATTTGTTTCTTTCAACCTTCATAGCATCCAATTTACCCTTTAAATCCATTATAATAGTTACTGCTCTTGGTGGGAGTAGTTGTTTGTCTTGCCATTCCCAATATCCACATTAAGTGACCTACATGTAGTGTACAAATTCAACCATCAAGGTTACATAATAATTTAGAGAAATATTTAACGTTAATTTAACCAATAAGAGTTTGTATATAAACATCCAAACATCAAATAAATTTACAACTTACTTTGGGTCTTGGACATTTGTAGAACCTTCTCCCTGCATTCAAATCAGTCCAAACCGTCCAATTTAAAGCATTGAGACCACAATAACATCTTCTTACATACAATTTTTCAAGTGAATTGATAGAGGATTCAGACATTGTTTCAAAATTTTTGTCTACTTCGAAATTCTAGCAGTGAAATGAAGAAAGGGGTGAAATCAACTTTGAAATGGAATGGCGTCCATGAGAGGAAATTTGAAACCCTAGGGGAAATCATATTAGAGAGAAAGAGGGGAAATGTATTTTAGAGAAATGAGGGCAAAATTAGTAATTAGGATGTTTGAGTCTATGTGGAGGTGAGAGTTATTTGGTGCTTATGTGGCGTCCATGTGGCGTCCACGTGGCACTTAACACACCTCTGTTAATAGTAAGGGTAAATGTGACCCAATACTTTAACGGAAGGGTATTTTTGAGCCAGAATAGAGTTTAAGGGTATATATGAGCTATTTTCGATAGTTCAGGGGTAATTTTGAGCCTTTTCCGTAAGAAAAATATAGATATTTGATTTTTAAAAAATTCAAATTAAATATTAAGTATTATCTAAGTAATTCTTGTCATAAACTGCCACCTGTCTTCTCTTGGACTGCCATTGTCTTTATTAGGATATACTTTATTCCTTTTAATTATACTAGTATTTGTATCCGACTTAATAATACATAATTTTATTTGTTATAATATTATAATAATATTATTCAAATAATATCAGACTTAAAAAATAGTAATGTGCCCAATACTATATTTGATTTGTTAATTTTTCTATATAAATAATGGAAGAAATAAGTCTCTCTATATATAAAGAAACTATAAAATTAAGTTGCAATCACCATCATAAATTTATGAAATATCAATTTAATTTTATCTCTCATCAATTTGCCAACAATTTATTCTTTAAAGAGCCAATAAAATACGCTTAGAAAATTATTTGAAGTGACGAACGTATTAACACCCTAAGGCAATATCGAAACAGATGTTCCTCACTCCCACGAAAGTTTTTGTGCCATATTTTTTGAAACTTTAATTTATAGGTTCTTCTTTTTATCATTCTGCTTCTTCTTGATTTGTAAGAGCAATAGATGAAAGATATATTTCTCAACAACTAAAACTTGAAAACTCCTACAATTATGACAATTTGATAAAGTGAAAGAAGTTGTAACCATCTCTGAAACTATAAGTATTAATTTAAATTGATTTTTTTTTTAAAAAAATGATAAAAAGTAAATCTGTTATATAATCATAATTTTTTGTTTTGTGATTTTTGAAATTTTTTTGTTTAAGATAATTACTGATAAAATAAAAGGTTTTCAACATAGTTTTTCATTGATGGATAATGGGGACTTATGAAACTGTTTTATCTAAAAACTCCCACGAAAGTTTTTGTGCCATTTTTTTAAAAAAAACTTCAATTTATGTGTTCTTCTTTTTATCATTCTGCTTCTTCTTGATTTTAAGAGCAATAGGTGAAACGTATATTTGAAACTTGAAAACGCCTACAATTATGACAATTTGATAAAGTGAAAAAGTTGTAACCATCTCCAGAACTAGAACTGTAGTATTAATTTAATTTTTTTTTTAAATGATAAAAATTAAATCTGTTATATATAATCGTAATTTTTTGTTTTGTGATTTTTTAAAATTTTTATTTAAGATGTTTACTGATAAAATAAAAGGTTTTCAACATATTAAAATTTAAAATTATTACTAAATTGAAAAACCCACTATTAAGTCTAAAATAATTTTAAAATTGTATATAACTAAAAGAAAATGTGATCACATGCCTCTCGAAAAATAACTTACATGCATTCAATATTTACATCAAATCAATAAATTTTGTTATAGCTAAGTAGTAAATGAGATGAAAGATTACAATAGTTAACTAAGGACCAAATATTTGCTTAAATGTGTTTAAGATTCAGGGCAGAGAGTTTAAATCGGCAGGAATTGATTGAACAACTTCCCAAAACAATCTGCAAAAGCATCAGGCACCATTTGTTTTTACCAATGGTGGAGGAAGTTTATCTTTTCAAAGCTGTCACAAGGGAAATTCTATTACTTTTGCTAAGACGGTTTTCATGAAAGGGTGTCGATGGTTTTATTAAGGAAAAACAAGTAAAGGCCAATAGGGTTTGATCACACAACCTTAAGGAACTTTTGCAACCCCATAAGCACTAGATTAAACTTTTCACTTGTATTAAAAGGTGTCAATACTTTTATATATATTTATCAAACCAAAATTTGACATCTATATACTATGTAATTTTTTGTCCACCCCTATGTGACAGTGTGGTCTAATTGCTGAATCTGCAGGTTGCAGATATGAAGGCTGAGTACATACTTCCAAGAGAGGATATAATGATGCAGAACGAATCGCCAAGCAAGCTATATATAATAGTGTCAAGGGAGGTGGAAATGATTGAGTCTGAAATGAAGAATGAACAAACTGTTTGGACTTCCAAATCTGGAGATATGATAGGAGAAGTAAGAGCATTTTGTTATAGGCAACACGTATCGAACCAATAGACTTTCATAGCTCTTGAAGATCAGAACGAGTAATTTGATTGAAGCAATGAAAATCATACAAGAGATCAAGAACTTCCTTCAGTTGGTGCAAAATACAATTTAGAGCTGAATCTATATAGTATGCCGATGTTTTGGAAATTGCTGCATCATAAGAAGCTCAAGGGCTTAAGGCTTGGAGATGTACTTCATGGAGGTTGGGAGGATTATGGTGATCCGAACATGTATGTTTTTGAAGTGTTGGTGGCAACGGAGAGAAGAAAGAGATGACGTGACAAGGGAGGGAGATGAGAAAAAAGTTACATCGAGGAAAGGGTATTTGCTTGAGCTTTAATTCTTTGTGTACAAAGATATATAACGGTTTTAGTACAACTTTTGAAGTGCAAGATTGTTTCTTCCAAGTTTTCTCCTTTGCCCTAACACACATCTCATCCTTCTTAAATTGGAGTAGCTAACATACGTCTCATACTTCTTAAATTGGCTAAAGAGGAATTATTATTTTTTAAATTCAATATATTATTATAATAAATAATAAATTTGAGTTATTTAATTATTTTTTTTAAAAAAAGAAGAAATTTCTTGTCACTGGCTATGCAACACTTCAATCCTCAACGGGCTATGCAATCCTTCAATTTGAAAAAAAAAATCACTCTATTTTAAGTCATTTCGTCATAGTGCAAAATAAAGATAATCATTAATAAATATGAAATAAATTAAGAAATAGAACTTACTGAACATTTTCGGCAAAATTATGTGAATCATCTTCTTCAGTTATCAAGTCCAAGATGATTGCATATATGTTAGCACATACTATGTCTTCAGTGCAATATTTTTTTAATAGTTCGTCAATTTATTTTTGTATCCAACATATATTTTCCCAAATAATAGCACAAAACAACATTCTCTATAATGCAACTAACATCTTCAAACTAAAATGTAAAAGATAAGGCAAAAACTAATAGAAATTGATAGAAAATTAGGAAAGCAAAATAAGTGAAAAATATAGTAGCACAATCTCTTTAAACGTAAATTTGAAAGTAATATGAAGTGAACATCAAATCTGTCTACTCTTAGCAAGAATGTTGATGACTTCTTCCTTCAATTTTACCATTGCAAATACAACTCATTGTACCTCGTGGCAATTTTATTGATATATTCATATTTATATTTTAAATGATAATATGTTGCTTAAAATTGTTTTGATTCTTTTAATTTTATTTTATGTACCGTGAATTCAATTGCACAATCTTATCATCAGAATGACTTTTTTTCATAAATTCTGAAACTTTTTCTTCTTTGATTAAAATAAGTCTAAAAAATTAGTACTTGCAAATTTAACAAATGACATAGTAAATATATATATATATATATATATATATATATATATATATATATATATATATATATATATATATATAGACCAAGTTAAAATACACTTAAATAACGAGGTTAACACTTAGATAAAGAGGTTATTTCGATAAAATACTAATTTAGAGGTAAATAATAAATAGCTTTTGTGTTTAGATATGATGTAAATCCTACTCAGTACTCCCTCTCTCTTTTAGAGTTATCATGTTTAATTATGATGTAATACCCTAATTTCCCCCCCCCCCCCTTTTTTTTTTACCCCGTTCATCTCTTCCTCTTAACCTTTATTCTTAAAAACTTCATCTTTAGCTACACCCGGGATATTTATCTGGCAACAACTTCGTCCTTTTATCAAGCGGACTATCAAGGCCAAGAATCCTAGGAATTTACAAGCTAATCCATAGTCGTTATTTAAGAAATTAAGAGGTTAATCATATACTAAGGGTAATCATTTAGCACATATACATTAATTTACATTATTCTAACCATAACAAATATAACGAGTTAAAAAAAATTACAATAAAGAAATCTTTTAAAAGTAACATATTTTTTGGGGAAATTTAGGGACATAAGCATCATAAAACTTACATGATTAACTGAGAGAGGTTTCCCTTTCGGGAACCCCCGAGAGCTTTTTAAGAACTTTTGAAAAACTTAGAACTTAAACACACTTTTATTACACAAACTTTATACAATAAAAGGTTATAAGAACAAGGTAATAAAAATAAAGGTTGGAAGGAAGTAGGAGGATTTTTTGGTAGTTTTGTAGTTTCTTAATTTTTTCCGCTCTACTTTCTTCTCACATCTACTAGACTCTTATATAGGCAAAGAAAAATTAAAAGAAACCCCCTAAACCCGCTACATGGTCTGAGTTATTAATGGCAGACAACTTGATAAGATTTTCTTTAATAATGCAAGTCGGATACTCATTGGGCCCCATCGTCACATGCATCATTAAGTTCATCTTTTTGGACTAATATTACAGACTGTCACAATTATTGGAGGGACGCGTGCTATGTTAACAGTTTTTCCCTCTTATGGAGGGTAGTGATAAAGTGACAACACATTCATTTTTACAGGACACTTAGTGGGCATCCCCACCTAACATTTTGACTCTTTCCTTACTAATTAATATTTCTTTCATCTTTATCTTTTTATCCTTTTCTTGACACCATGTCATTCTTGACTTTTTGCATTCTTGTCTTCTTGCATTCTTGTCTTTTTTCAATTATGTCTATTGTATCTCCGCCTTGTGATAGGAAATGAAGTTTTTGAAAAATGGTTAAATGTCTAAGTTGTGTAATGCAATGGTATCAAAACTCATGCCTGAATCATTATCCTTATAGGGGTCTTGAGAGTCTTGAATATTATTTATCTGTTCTTCGTCTGATAATGAAGGACTGTGACTATTGTCTTTTGAACCATTACTTGGACTAAGAAGGTCTTTGATAATATGTTTGTCTTGGCTTTTGTCTTGAAATTTTTTTTCTAAAGTTTGTTTGATTATTTTTTCTAAATTTTCATTCTTTTTCTTTTTTAATGCTTCATTTTTTCTTAATGAGTCTTTCTGGAAATATTTAGGTAATCTTCTTCGTGAGGAAGAAGACTCCTCTTTTTCACTTTTTGGCAAAGTGACAGCCTTTAACAGATTTGATAAGTCTTTACCGGTCACCGTTTGAACCGGACTAGCTGTATCATACTCCGATACAGTAGAGTTCTTAGCATTCAGAGAGGAATGCACACACATCTCATCCATTTTTAAAAGAGATGGAGAACTCATATCTTTGGTACTGTCTGTTCTTGGAACGTATTTATTCTGAAAGGTCTCGAGCTGTTTCATAAGTCTCATATTTTCTTGAATAAGGATTTCATTTTTTGTATTAAGTCTTTTGAAACCCTCAATCATGGATGAACAATGGTCACAGAAGATTATTTTATCTGAGTCTTTTTGGATATTATATTGTGGTATTTGATTTGGACTTTGTCTGAGAGCTGGTGAAATATAATAATTAGGCCTAAGTATTCCTCTTGCATAGTCTACAGCTTCTGTAAAATTATTAAATCCTTTAAAAAGTGGTGTTTTCACCCCATTTATAGAATCAACTACTTCTATCCAAGTTTGAAAAATACCTTTAGTTTTGCCATGTATAACTACATAATATTTAAATTTATTGTCTCTATTTTTATTTGAGAAATATTGACATAAAGCATTAGAAGCTGCTATAAAATACTTAGTGTCTTGTTTGTTGTATGCCATCCATAAGTTATCCACTAAACATTGTTGAGTCCTATCTATATTACAGTCTGGATTTACTCTAAATGATAAATTACACTTAGGGTATAAAATTAAATTGTACTTACCGAAATGGATTCGCTCCATTAAATTGTTTGTTGTATTTAATGGTTTGAAATTTTGTTTTCCTAATAAAGTCTGAGCATAAGTATATGACTGGGCAATGTCCTTACCTCTACCTGCTGGTTGTTGGCTAGTTGATCGCATGCTTGGTTTCATACTGAAATATAAGTCAGTTAGTCTTTAATTATAATCTACTTAAGATCATGACATGTGTCCCTTCGTTTATTTTAATGGTATATACGTTCCAAAACATTGACGGTAAGGGTATATACAATCCGAAAATATAATGAAGGGTATAGACGCACCATTTATGATAATTCGGGGGTATATTTATCCTTTTCCCTTTATGATTTAGATATTTTAAATGTTATTTTAACTTTGTTGTTTTATGTTTTGTTTATATTGTTTATAATTGTGTGTGTTTGATTGGGCTGAATAGTGTAGAATTGAATTGAATTGCATTTGCAGGTGTGCAGCAGAAACTGTCAGTTTGAGTTGTCAAAAATATTGCAGGAAAAGCGATGGACAGCGTCGTTTTTTCTGGGTTTTATTTTTTTTTAAATCCTAGAAAAGCGACGAACACATGGTTTTGTCCGTCGCTTTTCTAGGATTTCCTAAAATAAAATTTTCAGAAAAGTGATGGACTGCGTTGCCTTTTAAAAATAAAATAAAAATAAAAATTAAAATAAAGTGACGGACTCCGTCGCTTTTTTAAAAAAAAAATAGTCAAAAAGCGACATTGTCCGTCGCTTTTCAAAGAGATGCATTCCGTCACTTTTGAAAAACAACGCATTCCGTCGCTTTTTGAAAAGCATCGGGCTAAAAAGCGACGGAGGTGACTGCGTCGCTTTTCCGTCAATTTTGACCAAAAAAGCAAACCAGTCCATCGCTTTTGGCCGTCGTTTTTTGATAATTTTTTAGTAGTGTAGACATTTGAATAAGAAGAAAAGTCTTCTCTTTTATCTGCTTATCTTGTCTTCTTCGCTTAATATTATATTGTTCGGAGCTTGATTTTATAACACGTTATCAGCACGGATATGCTCTAAAAATTGTAGTACTTCGTAAAAGAATTGTAGCTGAAACACTTGTGAGCAGGATCAGGTTCTATTTATTTTTTCTTGTTACACATTTATATTTTCAAAAGTTCCTCTTATACTATAATTTATTTTAGTATATATGTGTTATATGAAGAGGTAGAACATATTGGTTTGTTTTACTTTAACAATTTTATACATCGATTTATGATTATACTAACAATTCTTCTTTTCAGAAAAGAATTGAAGAATAAATAAAATTTTCATGTTGATTTTCTAAGTATTAATTATGAGGAACTTAATTATAATATTTATAATTACTAGAGGTGAGAAAACTCTCATAATCTTATTTTGACTAAATTTGCTTCTATAATTCTTGATTTTTTTTTTTTTTTTTATGAATCATGGCTAAGTTCTATTGGTTTTGACTTATATGACATTGATTGAAGGGTAAGACGATGGATTCAAGTCCCATCGCACCAAAAGGGTAAGACATCAGGTTAAAGTCTGGATACACATAATGAAAAATGTTTGAGGATAAGACGATAGATTCAAGTTCTATTGCACCAAGAGGGTAAGACATCAATCTGAATTTTGATGCACCATGATGATAAGGTATTGAGTTCAATCTCATAGATTTATGACCTAACACGACTTTATATGGATGAGATGTCGGATTTAAGTTCTAATGCACCATAATGATGATTTAATGATAACTATGACAACTAATTGTATTTTTTTTTATGAGAAGTCATGAATTTCGTTCAATTGGTTTGCTCCACTATCTTATGTGAATGTGGTAGCAGTACATGATAAGTCTGAAAGATGACAATAATTATTGTGGTTGTACAAATGAATATGGGCATGAAAAAATAAAGAAAATTATAATAGTCATCACTGTGGTTAAATTACAAACACTATGAGTTCTCCAAATATTCCTTCAAAATGTGAAGATAATGTTTATCATCAAAAGGTATAAAAAGTAATTGGACACGAGATTGTTGTGCGATCTAATAATATGATAAATTTGTAAATCCTCCATCAAAAGAAAGGAAGATAAAGTGGTGGTACACTTGACCTTTCAAAGTGATGTTGAGGCATGTCATGCAAAAAATAATAAAATTTAAGGGCATGACAATGAGCTTACAATGCAAATTTATGAAGCACATACAAATGATTAGTTCATTCCTTAAAGAGATTGTGACTTGTAATAAGCATTGTGAATGTTTGTCAATTCATGAAAGTGAATGAGTCAAAATATGAAGAAAAAAATATGAATAAGAACATATTCATGTATGGTTGAAAATATGCCACAACTCACCTCTACGGGAGGTTTACAGAAATAAATAAATTTTATTTGACAGGAATAGTCAATGGTCGTGGACGTTTATACGTCATAAATATTATGATATGTTTATTGTGAACTATCAAAAGAGCAAAAGAAAGATATAACTCTTACCTATAAAGATTGTGGTCATGATCTGGCGATTGGAGGAAAAAGAAGAATTGGGAGTGTTTGGAAAGGATCTTTGTGGGTTCTCTCATGATCTGGCGATTGGCATAGATGTTTGGGTTATGAAAGATTATGGAATTACAGAATCTTGGACAAAGATGTGCACCATCACGTATCCAAAACTCGAGAGATATCTATTTTTTCCATCCGCTTTCTCGTCAAATAATGGTGATGTTTTGGTTGGGTATGGATCAGCGTTCATCATATACAATCCAAAGGATGACTCCTTCAAATATCCAAAGGTTATTAACTATAGTGAGTGGCAAATAGGGGAAATCTACATTGAAAGCCTAATTTCTCCTCTTTCTACAGAAGGGCTTAGGTCGAAATAGAAACAATGTGTGAAAAAGCTCAAATCAAGGCAGTCTAGTAACAAATAACTGGTAAGGTTACTTTTTTTGCTGTTAAATTCTGTTTGTTATTTCAGATATAGAAGTAGACAATGCATATGTAAAAGACATCTTCAAACCAGATTCCGTGGGTTCTTGTTAGTCATTTTTCCTTTATGCACTACTCTCATGAAACAATAGTTTTGTCTCTAATTTCAAACGAAATGGCGCTGGACATTTCCGCTCTTGTTGAGCAGTGTTTTAAGGGAACGTTACACCTCTAGACATAGTAAATAAAGAACACCAGGAACTTGTGGCAGGTGAATGCGCCGATAACACCGAGGTCCTTCACTGGGCTGTTGTTTGATCTCGGGGGCTTCTTTGATTACTTTCTCAGGCTTCCGGTCCAAAATATAAGTCCACTTAGCCTTTTTATCTTGGTTCGAAATAAGTGTTCACTTACATAATCAAGAAGGACTTAATTATTTTCTTTAAGGTAGGTACAAGTTCAAACTATTGCCATCTTTGGTCTGTCGAACAAAACTTAGTCCTTCTATAGCAAAATTCTTTTACAGTATCTTGTTTCTAATTAGTGGCAATTTGTACTCCCTCAGTTCTATTCTACTTGTAATGACTATTAGAGTGAAGTGAGACTATAGATAATGGGGAAATCGAGGAGAGAAATAGATTCTGATTTTGAGAGGTTCCTAATCTGAGTTACTTTCCAAGTTCTTTTTGTTGTATCCTGAATAGAGCTGCAAACAGTGTCTATAACTTTTTTAGCAGAACAGATGTTATCATAACTGATGGACATTCTAATCGTGTGTCTTTTAAACTATGTACAAAACGTAGGGCTTCTTGAGATTTTCATGGTTTGTCAAATAACATTTGGTTGTGTACCGTACTGTTTCTTTTGAGAATCTGAAAAGTTTCCAGATCAAGCAACTGAAGGAAATACAGAGGGGGGGATAGTAATAACGCCTGTAAGAATAAATCTTGACCTCTTCATACTCTTGAGGCTATGGTTCTTTCTGTTTAGTTTGTATTAAGATTTCAAGTATGTCTTGCCTGAGAATTGAGAAAATGCGAGTATAAGGGCTTGGATGGATATTGAAGCAACTAAATCAATCTATTTTTCAGATAATGTAATTATCATATAGTTGACTTGTGAAAAGAAGCTTATTCTTTTGCTACAACAAGTAACTTTTGTTTTTTGTGACGTTTGGTGCATGCTAGAAAATGCACAACGTTTGGTACATGTTAAAACTATGAATCATGACCGATTAGTAAGGTATTTGACTTGTGAAAAGAAGCTTGTTCTTTTGCTACAACAAGTTACTTTCGTTTGAAGTGACGTTTTCTTTTGGTAACTAAGTTGATTTCATTACCAAAGTAAACATTTGTATCAGTACACATAGAGAGCATTGTTGGATGTCATGCCCCAACAACCTCCTAGCACCAAGACATTAAAACCTCCTGATATCAAGTCATAGTAACAGATTCTGCCACACCTGGTCTGAGACTGTACAAGCAAAAAAAAGATGAGAAATGCTTTCATTTTCCACTTCACACAAAGGACAAATCTGAGTTGTTTGTATCCCCCAGCTAAACAACCTATCCCTAGTACTTAGTCTGCCTAGAGCAACCAATCGTAGAATGAAAATCCATCTAGGTATGCCAATGTTGTTGCACACCAATTTCCTCCAACTGACCTTCTCAAATTGCCCCCTCAATTTCAAGTACAATTGCTTGGTTGAAAATTTTGACATTTGTGGGAAATCACTTAATTCATGTCCAGCAACCACAAAATATTTTCCCGCTTTCAATATTTTTTGAATGACCCATGAATTTAAGTGACGTTTGGTGCATGTTAAAACTATGAATCATGACAGATCAGTAAAGTATTATTCCAATTTATTTTTATTGTTAAACTTTCAGGAAGTGGCAGCTGTTATGGAGAAGTAATCCATCTACTGCTCATCTTGATGATGAAGCATGATGTTGCCTCGTTGATGTTCATGTGAAATATGTTAATTTTCTTTGTATGTGTACAAAGAAAGGACCTATGCTTGCTACTATTCTGTAGGTGCCATTTCTGGTCTTTTTTGCAACTTAAAGTTACGGTTGAATAGACTTAGCACTTGTTTGGCCAAGCTTCTTTAAAGCTGGAACTGCTTAGAGTTGAGGTGTTTGATCAACTTCTAGGAAGAAGTGCTTTTGAGTAGGAAAATTTTATTTATTTAAAAAGTTGTAACGACTACTAGTCGTTGGGAGCAGTAGGGGGGGTGGGGGCACCAACTGCTGGAAACAACCTCCCCTCCTCAAAACACCCCCCACCTACCCCCTATAAATATTAATCATTTTCTTCTATTTTTCATAAATTCACAAACAATTTAATTACCCTCTTACATATTCACTCAAATCTCAATCTCTCTTCTCAATTATAAATTTTATTTTTGTGTTATTGGCTAATTAGAATTGGGAGATTTTTTTAAAAGTAATTTGCAAGTTTCAATTGTCATCTTTAAATTTTGACTTTTGATTACATAGCGTTTGTTTTTACGTGGATGTTTGGTAATTGAAAGGAAACTTTACAAATTCATTCAACCAAATAGTGAAAAATTGGAGGTTAAGAGACCAAAAAAATAAACAACTACCTGAGAATTGCAGCTCCAAAGTTTGGAGATTTGGCGGATGAATGGATTTTGATGAAAGGGATGAATCGGCAGAAAAGTAGAGTATAAATTTGTTTTCCATTCTATGTTTGCAATTTTATTTTTATTTTCAATTTTTTAATATTATACTAAAAAAAGATTTGTGAGAATTTTTTTTTTGCCGTAATTAAGTTTTAAATAATTTTTTTTTAAAAAAATTTTTCCAGTTACATGGGACTAATTTTTAAAATGATTTATATTTAATTATCCTAATTTTATTTTAATTATTTAAAAATATGAAAAAAAAAATTGTGCTGACACGTATGCACTTTTTCCTCCCAAAAAATAAAAGTTAATTGATTCTTGGGGGCAACATAGTGGCCTCCTTGAGCTCATTGGAATGTGGAGCCAATCTTCTTCATTATATTCGGCCGGTGTATAAACCCTCTTTTCAAGATTTTTCAAGAAAAGTAATTTTAAATGATATTTTTAAAAATATCAAGTTAAACATTGACATTATCTTCATTGCTTATTTGTATATTTTGATGGTAGAATATCTAATAATTCTGATATTAATTTTAATTTTAATGGTAGTGATTATTTTATTTTTACCGTCCACTGAATTAATCTATGCAAAATATATAAATATAATACAATATAAATATGTTAGCTTACCTATACATTAGCTATACACTGACTAGACATTATGATACATTCAAATAACTTAATATAAATTAACTATATATGAATACACACAGACTATACATGAACTATATAATAATCATTCAATTTCAATCATCTCAAAATCACTCTAAACAGTTTCAAAATTTAGATATAAAATCCTCTCGATATTTCAAATATTTTGATATATAATTTGCTTGAACCATTCAGATTTTCGATACGTTGAACCATTTTTTTAAAAAAAGAATGGACAAAGAAGATCGATGATGCAGAAGAAGAAGAAGACGGACGAAGAAGACGAAGAAGAATGACGAAGCAAAAGAAGATGAAGAAGAAGAATGACGAAAAACACAAAGAAGAAAAAGCAGCAGTAACAATCATTAATGGCAAAATTGAAAGAAAGAAGAAGAAGCAGCCATTGATAGCCGAATTGAAAGGAAGAAGAACATATTTGGCCAATTTTGATAATTTTGAAAATTGAGCTACAATAAAAACTCACTAAATTGATATTCGGTTAATTAATACTTGGGTCCCGACTTGAAGTAATGGAAAAAATCACTTATTTCGATAAAAAAATAAGATAATATATATATTTTATTTTATTTTTTTATGGTTTCCTATCCGGTGTTCGATACCCACATTGAAATCCGACTAAATCCGGATTCGCATTGAGAAGTCCCACATTGGGGGTAAAACGCTCCCTAACAAAGATGACTTCATACCCAAGGGGGCTCAAACCTGAGACCTCTTGGTTAAGGATGAATGACTACTTACTACTCTATCACAAACCATGTTGGTAAGATAATATTTTTTTAGAAGATTCCTAAATAAATATATGGTCCCATTAATATATAAATTAATTTTTTTTAAATGTATAAATATATCTACGACAATTTAGTAAAATATGATTTCATTGTGTTTTGTTTTTATGTTAAAATTTAAATTTGATTGAAGTTCATTTCTAAATTTTCTTAGTGCCCGTTTGGATGGGCTTTTACGTTGGTCAAACTGACTTAAAAGTTAGATTTTGACTTTTGGGAGTGTTTAACAATTATAAAAACAACTTAAAATAACTCAAAAGTTAAAAGTAGGGTGATCCTTATTTTTTTTTTTTAACTTAAAAGTCATTCTACTTGAACAAATATATTGTTTTTTTACCCTTAATTCTTTTAAACAATTCCCAAATTATTTCATGTGATCTATTCAAATTATATATTTTTGAAATTTAAAATAAGTTGCACATTTGAAATTAACTTAAATATTAAGTTATTGAAATTGAATTAAAATGTAAATTAATTTTGTATTAATTTTTCTTAGAAATAAAAACCTTAGATTAATCAACTTTTTATTATGTTAACAGTTTTAAGGGTATTTCAGACATTTTGATAAATAAAAAAGTGTTTAACAACATTTATTTGCCAAACACATCAACAACTTTTTTTCAACTGAACACTTTTATCCAAACACATAACTACTTATTTTTAAAATAACTTTTAGCACTTTAAAAAATTGCTTTTTAAAACTAACTTTTTTTTAAGCCAATCCAAACGGGCTCTTAGTGCATCCAAAAGTTCTAGTGTTGTCTTTCGAATCGCACCATAAAATTGTGAAGAGTTCTAGATGCGATAAATGCTTTCTTACACGTAATTGATTTCAAATATATTGTATCATCTTCAATTTATAATCAACATTTATTTTTTCTGATGATATCCACAATTTCTTCTAACCTCTAGACTTCACCTCTGAACATGTATCATTTTCACATGGGTAATCCAACATGTTATAAATGTCTATTTTATTGTGGTAACCAAGATTATTAATTATGACCTCAAATTTATGAATGACGTTTTTTCAAGTGAGTTCATTTAAATTCTCTGAGATTTCATTTCCTTAATAAATTTTACAGTGTTGAAACACTCTTTAAATTAATAAAAATTAATTTACGATTAAATAATATCTCTATAAAATAATAATATTTTATGATCCCTATATTAATTTAATGATGTTTTATTGCAATTTGATGGTAAACTAAAAAGTTGAGTTACCACTTTGCATAAGTAAGCCACATTTTACTCAATTTGACCAATTAAAAATCACCTCAAAGCATTTGCGTGAGTAACCACATAAACATGTAGATTGAGCTACAACGGCCCATTAGGAAGCCCACTTATCTAACATTCCGCATCTTGAGCCAAATAAAAGCCCTAGTACAATTCCTCATTAGGTTTTCCATATCGCCATCACATTTTTGCCTCTAACTCCGCCGCTCTCCTCCGGTCATCGTTCTCCGATCAATGGTAAGCCGAGTAATCATCTTCAATATTGGTAATTATACGAAACTTTGTTTTTTCAATTTCTGAATTTTGGTGTTCTTTGTAGGCTCCAAAGAAGGCACAAGCTCCACCTCCATCTTCCAAGCCAGCGAAGTCCGGCGGTGGAAAGCAGAAGAAGAAGGTCATCACTTTCTACTGATTCTCTTACTAATACAATTTTGGTTGTTGGATGAGAATTATAAAGGTACTTAGGTAGATTTATTATTCATGACTGCAGAAGTGGAGCAAGGGAAAGCAAAAGGAAAAGGTGAACAACATGGTGTTGTTCGACAAGTCTACATACGATAAGCTACTCTCTGAAGCTCCCAAGTATAAGCTTATCACTCCTTCTGTCCTCTCCGATCGTCTCAGGGTATTGTTTTTCTCTCTAATTTCAATTTTTAATTTTCCGGTGATTGATTTGATGCTTCTTTTTTTTCTATGGAACATTGTCTATTCCACAGATCTGTATATATATATATATATGGTAAAGTTGATATCTTCTCTAGTAAAGTAGATTTTAGGTTTTTGATCATGAGCCTGTGAATACTTTGTGGTCATGATGCAAACTTAGTCCATGTATACTTTATATTTCTTAATTATTCCTCTATGCGTATACCTAAACAGTAGCCTACTGCCGAGGTGCTACATCTATCCCCTGAGCATTATTGGGAACTTAATATATTAGTGTGGCCTGTGGAATTATTCTCTTGAAAAATGTATAGAGAGTTTATTGCTTTAATTATGATTCTATTATATTTGAGTAGCTTAAAAGGTGCTATGTTATAGAAGTGTTAAGTATTGTGAGTTTTTAGGTAGTAGAGTGGATTAGATAAGTATCATTACCATGTGGACATCTTGTATTAAGCCGCCCTTGGATCACCAGAGAGAGTCTTCGAAATTGTTAACTCAAATGTTATTTTTGATGCTCCTCCAGCGAATACTCCATCTGTTCCATTTTAGGTGAATGTCTTTCTGTTTCAGGAGTCAACAAGTTTTAATTGACTAATAGTTTTCTCATTTCTCAAGTATTTGAATCATTAGCTATTTTGACTTGTACTATCCGTTAGTCTTCAAATATGTAAATTTCTAAAAAATATTTGAAGTATCTATACCCGAATTCATAGTCCAAATTAAATGTCTTGACCTTCGTACTCCTCACTCCTTTGCAAATCATGAAGGGTTCCACCAGTATCACATGTGCATCTAATGAAGGTGGTTTCCAAGTATGTAGTGTTGATGCCTTATGAATGTCATGGATGGCGTTGTGTGTGACTGGATGCCATTTTCTGTGTCTGCTTGGCTTGTATGATATTTTCATGTTTTAGAACATGTGTCAAAAATAGGATAACCATCAAAGCCTTCGACATATAGAATGATGAACAAATATTTAATGATCTGTTCTTGTAGTCGAATGTAGTTTGTTGCATTATGCTTGTGCTCGTATGCATATCATGATTCTAAATTTTGATTATAAAATTGTTTGTTATTTATAGTGTTCAGAGTATTTGTTTGGCATTGGCAGCAATATTTGAGTCACATCACATTTGTTTGTATGCTAATATGCCATTGTAATTTTGCTAATTTGTTATGTCATTGTAATTTTGCTAATTTGTTGATTTGATTGAATGTCCAGATTAGTGGATCACTTGCTAGGAAGGCAATTAGAGATTTGATGGCTAGAGGTTCAATCAGGATGGTGTCTGCTCATGCTAGCCAGCAGATCTACACCAGGGCTACCAACACTTAATATGCGTTATTTCATTTGCTTACATAGCTCTTGCAGGGGCTACTTGTTTTAGAAATTTCTAAGCTTATTTTGGAAAATATCAGGACATATGAATTACACAGCTATTTTGAGCAATAGTTTTGAGCGCAGTTACTATTTTACCTATGCTGGCTATTTAATTGAGTTATTTATCTCTATTTGTCTTTTTTTGATGTAGATACTCTTCCCTTAGCTGTCTAGAGAATTCCAAATGAGTTCACTACCCACTTTCCTGAAAGTTTGTGACCAAGTGATGAAATGGTCTAGTGTATTCTTTTCATTGAAATGGCTGCTGTTGAGTCGATTTCAGTGTTGAGCCTTGGAAAGTTTGAAGGCCGGGGTACAGAGCTTGAGATTGCTTCTCTACTAGCGGAGGGTAAAATAGGCATTGCATATGAGATGGACTATATCAGGACTAGAGACATGTTCCAGTTACGTTCTTAGTAAAACACTTATTTGAAACTCGGGGTGTTCAAGAACCAGACTGACTAGAGGAAAGTCCGCATGCAGATGACACCAAAACATCAACAACAAACCCAGTGACATTCCACAAGGTTGGGTCTTGAGAAAAGGTTGGGTCGAGGTAGAGAATGTTTCTAGGAGACCCCAGCTCAAGCAAATCAAAGAAGTACTCGAAAGAAAAATATAATAGTTAATAGCAAAGTTGTGAAGTGCATATATGCAAGAAACTAGAACATCAACAAGAAGGTACAATCACCTAAACATAAACATCAACAAGAAGGTACAGTCACCTAAACATAAACATCAACAACAAGGTACAGTCACCTAAACATAGTAAATCACAAATTATAATCATAAACTCGAAACCAACTGACTAAAAGCTTCACCCAGGCAAACGCCGGAATAGACTAGGAATAAAACTGATTTTGATCACGATTGGTTAATTTTGAATCTAGGACAACCTTTCTACAGGCTGAAGAGAGGAGCACGAAGTCACTAAGTAAAGCTGGCATGGTTCAACAGTCCAATGAACTGAATCTCAGCCACTACGACGAACATTGTACAGTGATCTCACCGCCTACTAGGCAAATAGCAAATACCAAACTGCTTTAGAACGTACTGCAGCAGCATCTAGATCCCTTGCACGCACTGATGAAAGCAGCCAGATAATTGGCCTGTTCAGGAATCAAGGTGTCTGGCGTTCTCATCATAGTCCCATCTAAGCAAACACAAGAAGCCAAATCTAAAACAAGCTATGTACTTACTAGCACCATCAAAATCGACACTACGCTCCAAAATGCAATTGATTGCATGATCACTTATTAAGCCAGAGCACTCTTCTCGTCGTCATGCATTCACTGACCAACAATCTAATCAGCAATGTCTGGAGGACTAACCTGAAGCAAAGTAACTGTTGCTGCTACGTATTTCAGAAACTATGGTGTTCCAAACTAGACAGGGGCCTATTATTTGGAATTCACATGATTGACAACCGTTTATTGCCTTTCCCATGAGCGCCATGGCAGCAATGCTTGGCGCCTGCTTCTTTTGGAAATCACTAAGTGACAACTTTGAGTCATAAGGCTCACAAACCACCACTGTCTTAGGCCTCTTTTGTGCAGTGGCTGATCTATTATGAAGCCATCTTTGAACCCAAGACAGTGAAGTCAACAACTCGTGTTGTTTCTTCATAACGTACATAGGAGAAGAGTCCGAGTTCCTTGCTAAGGCTAGAGTTCTATCACGAGCCATCAATTCTTCACAATGAAGTTTACCAGCTGTGAGTACTGAGCCTGTTATGGTAACTCTAGAAATTTTGCGATGGGACTTGTTTGCTTTCACATTAGATGACTTCCCTGAAAGATAAGAGCTCTTTGTTCCAACAGAAAAGGACCTAGAAGCACTCAAATTCAGGCGCTTGACCCATCTGCTACCAGGCTTGTCTTTGAGAAGCGTCGCAAGGCAAAATTTAGCTTTCAATGGACTTGGGTGCTCGTTATGACCAAGGAACAATCTCAAATCCAAACTTTGAGTTGTGGAAGAAGTTGGTTCCAACTTATCCGTCAAAGATGGAAGCTCCAAGTTTAAGTCAGGCAATTTGGTACAAAGGCTTTTATGTCCAACTTCTTTCCCCGGAGAGTCAAGTGCTTGAAGAGCAGGTAAATTTAGGTCCATTCCACTCACCTGCAAGATACCAGAAATACCAAATGGTAAAAATTGAGATACACTTACTATTGCTTGAGATTAAATTGGAAGGGTCAAACGGGCAAGTAATGGTACCATTTCCAAGAGTACTACTTTGCAGAGACTACGGAATTACACAAATAAGATCACAGATAATATGCCCCTTTTTTCACATTGCACAAGGAGTAAACACCAGCGAGAGCACCACATTTTGCTAAATATTATAAAGTTAGTCCTACCACAATTTCAGCTCAACTTTTTAACTTCATTTCCCTGTATACTTGGTATTTTAGCGGTTAAATTAGACAATATAGAAGCTTCTACGGATAAGAAACTGAAGATAGGTGATATCATAAATTGACTACTTTGACACTAGCGGCCAACCTACCATAATCTTCCTCCTTTATCAGTACATGGGACTGAATATGCTCCTAAACCCAGCCAAAATAATAAGAAAGTAGGAAGAAATCAAGAGACCGTAAGAATAGCTTCTTTAATGGGGAAGAATATATACCTGCAAACGGCAGTAGAAAAGACACATTCTTTATACAAGTAAAAAGTCTCTGTAGCTACTATATCTTCCAGACTAAAGCCTAGTAAGATAAAGTTGGCCTATACATAGCTTAAACTTATCAAGACCATGACCGTAACAAATCTTAAAGATGATTTTTGCACCACCTTATATTAGTTAAGTGTTTTAGTCGAGACCTCTTTAGACATTGTTCAGAACAGTACATATCACAAAGCTGGTTCTTTTCCTGAAACACATCAATTTACAAGTATCATGACGTGGGAGCCGGGAGGAGACAATGGGTTTGGAATGCCATTTATGGAACTGTTTTCCCTAGTTAGTCATATTTCTAATTTTTAAGGAACTTGTTTTCCTACAATTTGGCCAACCAAACATGAGAAAATTCAAAATAAACACTCTCGTAATGAGATCTTTCAGAATTTAGAAATGCGAGGATAATGTCCAGTCAATTTTGCTACAGGGTCCAAAGAAGGTGTCTATCCTCATTGTCTCTACATTATGGATTCAATATGGTAGTTTTTGTGGATGGTAGTACCAAAAAATTAAGTCTTTTGATTGGTTACCTGTGGAGGACTACATTCACTGGCGAACAATCCAATACCACAATTGAGTCATCAATCTCTCAGGTTTGCGGCAGCTAACCAAATGTGTTGAACGGCTGTGATAATTATGATGTTCAGTCTGTAACATGTCATGTTTGGAGAATCATCTTTTGAAGCTAGAGAATATCTATTTATGAAACAGTCTTCAATCATATGCCAGCCAGGGTCTTGATTTGACACTGTATGAGATGCTGAGCCTCAAGGATTGTACAGCAAGAGCACTGATGCACTCGTACAGCCTCTTCTAACAAAATCCTGAGTTCTTGCCAATTCAGAGGATTCTGAAATGTAGCTTCAAGCTTGAATAACTATCTGCGGATGAAATTTCACTGGCAAATTGAGCTACTGGAAATGGTGAGCAACTTCTCTTCGTCGAAAATGTAACCATAGCAAAGCCAAAGTTGGGGTAGAGTTGAGGCCTTAATGGTAGAATGCCACAAGTTTCCTGTCCCTTTTTGAGAGATGAACTACTTGCGCCATTTCTAAGAGGGGTGCGTAAATATGGGAGGGACTGGCAAGCTAATGTTTCATTTGCAGTGTTTCCCGAACTTGTTCTCAGACTTCAATAGCTTGAGTTTCAGGTTCTCTAAATCTTTTAGTAGACTTGGAAAGGTTCGAAGAGTCTTCAGTTAAGCTTTACGGCAGCTTAGTATCTCGTTCATGTTTAACGTTCCCAAGAGGGTTAGGCGTAGGATTTTGTGATTGTGTTTTCTCATTAACATGATTGAGACTTGGATTGCGAAGAGATATAGACATTTCCCATGCTGTGATTATCTGTGGTCTATTCCCCGATTAGGATAGGGGAACACGAGAGGAGTAGAAGTAGAAGTTTTCCCTACAAATATAGACTTTCATATCCTTCCATGTAGCACACAAGAACTTCCTCTATCACTTACGAATCAACACCACAACCCAACGTGCTACAATCCATCTTCCTCCTTAGGCAACAGAGCAAATATCTAATTGCATGAACATTATTAATTGCCTTTTTCAAAATAACCTCAACTGGCAGGTGGATTCGAGCTTTAGTTAAATTAATTCCATAAAGATTGATTAAATTGTCCCAATGCTGCTAACATCAACAACAAAACACACTGCATATAACTAGATAAGAAGAAAAGGACCGCCAAAGAACTAACTAGTTTCGTGGAGAGAAGATAATGAACTTGCACTGTCACCTACGTAACTTGTTTTTCCTACTTTGATGAAGCAAGTCATTTTTAAGAAACTTATATTTTCGAAAAAAATTATCCAACCAAACATGAAAAACAATTTCTACTCTATAACAAGTGTAGTTCTTTATATTTTGACCCATTTAAGTAAAAATCTAGGCTCCGCTACTATCGGTAATCAGCACCAAAGTGGGAAGAAAATCATGATTTGACTGCGACAATCTTAAATAGAGCGAAGATTCCAAACAGATTAAACTTATAAAGAATTATTTCTACTACTTCTGTAAATACCAAATCAAACATTGAATTTGTAAGTGAACGCGAACTCACCTCTGTTCTTGGCAAGTAATAAGGTCGCGACTTCAAAGAAATTGAACTATAAAGTGGCCATTTATGTACAGGAGAGAGAAAAAAAATTGTTGAGCATTAAAGTGTTAGTCAGAAGATAGACAAACGGAAAGTATACATATAGCCATCCAATTAGCATTCCCTAATCATTTTTTTTTTTTGTTCTTTTTTTCCAGTGTTTCGTATTCGCGCAGCGGTGTTGGTATCCTATCCATATCTTTTTATATTTTTTTTTAATTAAATAAAAAAAAGGGTTGTTATTTTATAAAAGAAATAACTATAATTTGGTACTAGCAAAAGTATCTTATGTTATAAAATATTATAGTGTGGATGTCCACTACACCAAAAAGTTAATCTCACCCATTATCTCCATTACTTTCCTCCATTATGAAGATAATCATAATCTCCATAATCTCCATAACCTCCAACTTTATAACCATTATTCTTGTAACCTTTCACTTCCATAATCCCTCTATTATATTCATGTTAATGTCATGTTTATGACTAACCTTTTGTATGCCTTTATGTTACACTATAAATAGAGGTATAAGGGTTCATATTGTATACACTTGAAGAATTGGAATAATAAGAAGAACTCTCATCTCTTGTCTCCCTATTTCTATTGCTTTCATCTTCTATATTTCTTGTCTTATTTTGCTTTAGTTTTACAACACGTTATCAGCACAAGTTGCTCAGTCTCCGTCAAGAATCAATGGTAGGTACTTCTTGATTTTTATGAATTAATCTAGTAATTCTTCAATTGCAAGGCATACTTCATATCCTATATATTATTTATACTAACAAAACTTGTTTTGTGGTTATTTTAAAATGGTTAGTAAATTATGATAATCTTCATAACAATATTGAGAGGGACTATTAAAATATTTTAATTTATTTTAACGTGGGACTTTTATATGGTTCCAACATGTTGTTCTAACTAATTAGTTTTGTTCATTTTTATTCAATTTTAAATTAAATTCAAATTATATCTATAGTGTTCAATATTTATTTTTTGGTAATGCATTTGGTTTATTAAGACATTGATTGAGGGTAAGACAGTGAGTTCAAGTTTCACCGCACCAAGTGGGTAAGACATCGAGTAAAGTCTCAGTGCACCATGATAATATGAAGTTGGGTTCAAGTGCCATTTATTTATGACCAAAGGCGTCGTTATATGGGTAAGACATTGGGTTTAAGTCCTAATGCATTATAGTGATGATATGATGACGACTAACATAAAGTTGTATACTTTTGACTGAAAGTCATGAAATTTGCCCAATTAATTTCCTCCATTCTCTGATGTGAATGTGGTAGTAGTGCATAATATGTCTGAAAAATTACAAGTGGTTGAATGTATGAATATGGGAGTGGTAAAATGTTAATGGTCGTCATTGTGCTAATTAAAAGGAAGAACATTATGGGTTCTTAAGATGATCCTTCAAATGTGAAGCTAATTTTATCCATTAAAGTGGTATGAAAGGTTATTGGAAACACTGTTTCTTTAGATGATCCTTCAAATGTGAAGGTAATTTGTGAAGGTAATTTTTATCCATTAAAGTGGTATGAAAAGTTATTGGCCACATTGTTGTTAGTGCAACCCAATTTGAAAAGTTTTGTAAATCCTCCATCAAAATGAAGGAATACAAAGTGGTAGTACATTTGACCTCTTAAAGTGATGTTGAGGTGACTCACATAAATTTGATAATGTTAAAGCATGACAATGAGTTTCTAATAAAAACTTATGGAGCATGTACAAAATGGTTATGGTCTATTTCTTGAAGAAAATGTGACTTGTGTTTGTATGGATAAGAACATGCTCATGTATTGTTGGATAAATATCACGTCTTACCTCGACGGGAGGTTTGAGAGATTGAAAAAAAAATTGTGACATAAATGGTCATTTTGGTCATATACTTTGAGTACTACACAACATTGTGGAATGTTTTATTATGAACTATTGGAGGACAAAAGAAAGAAATAATTCTTTTCTATAAAGGTTGTGGTCATGACCAAAATAAATATTGTTATGTGACAACACAAATTTGTCATTAGTTGTCAAGAAATAAGTCTTGTTTGTGATAATTTTAACCATGACAATAATAATAATTTTTTCCGTGAAGGAGATGGTCACCATAAGAATGGTACACAAAATTAATTGAGAGTTCCGAAAAGGCTAATTTGTTGCTATCCAGAGGAATGAAATTGTTCATAATATTAGGGTTGTTGTAAGTCTCAAAAGAAACTTTTTAAGTTTCGGAAGAATTGAAAAGAAAAATATTATATTAAGACTATAAATCATGGGAAGATTTAATAGCTTCAAATTACTACAACCAAAGTGGGTTATAAATATTTACGTATAAGATTATCCATTTTTGTCCGTTGTTTGTTGTATACAAATATGGACATGATGATGGAATCATGCAAAAGTAAACTAGAAGTTTACTAGAATAAATATCAATTGGCATAATCGGTTGGCCATTCCGATTCAAATGTGATGCAAAAGAAATTGAGAACTCATGTGGCTATATGCTGAAGAATAAAAAATTCTTCAAGAATTCTCTTTGTAGCTTGTTCTTGTGATAAAATGATCATTGTACCAGCTAAGGTTGGGATTGTATCCCCTGAAATTATCTGAAATATATAAAAAGGTGAATATGAGCCCGTTCACCTGCCATGTGGACCGTTTACTATTATGATTTAATAGATGCGTCTATGGTATGGTCACATGTGCATTTGTATCAACTTACAAATTGGCTTTTGTAAGGTTGTTTGCTCGAATTATTAGATTAAGAGCATAGTTCCAAACTATAAAATCATGTTGATAATGCTGGTTGGTTTAGCAGAAATTGTATGCCTCCAATTATAGCTAGACCGTTGATTATGAGAACAAATCTCTCAAATAAAATTTGGTATGAGATGAGTTTATTTTACATGTATGCATCAAGACAACAAGGTTCTCTCATCACAATTGGCTCAGGTTCAGGAACCAAATAATTTGCATCTAAATATTTGATGTGTGCACATATGATTTTATTGTTCCACAACGCACAAAGATGGATCCCCAAATGAGGTTGGGGGTAAACGTTAGATTCCCTAACATTAGGGGGAGATATGTTTAGCAGCTGAAAATTATGAGTAGGGTGAATTATCTAGATCCTTGTTAAAAAAAAATGTGAACTTGAAGTTCAAGAGATAATTCATTTGTAAAATGTTGCAAATAATATACCAATTGTATTTGCTGACCCAATATTTTAATGAAGTTGCAAATGCTCCAATAAATAGACCTTGAAGGACAGAGTCTATGGTACGCCAGAAGTGTGATAGACCAATCGATTTCAAATGTAAAACTCCTTGAGGAAGGAAAGGAACAAATTATCATAATGGTCATGATAATGAGGTAAATGCTTTGAAAGAGCACTATGACATAACACTTCATAAAACCTTGGCAAATGTTTAGGTACCTGAAAATGATAAAATGAAGAGATCTCGATAAGTTATGTCGTATTGGAATTGAATGTATCTTTGATATGAAGTAGCACTCAATGCTATAAATGATTACGAGAATCTTAAATTCAAATTTGTCATATAGTGTGGACACATAAATGATTGGTCAAATAAAATGCACTATTCAAGTATATTTTGTTTCACTTAGAAAAGTGATGTTTTTGAACTTATAGTTCATTGATCAAAATATATGTCAGTGGGGTACAAATGAATCATTGTGTGAAAGTATAATCATAAGATATAAAGTACGGTTTGTGCATCAGGGCATAAAGGGTGTTTGCAAAAATCCTGACTTTATTAAATGGAGATATATTCTCTAGAGGTGGATACAATGAGACTTGTTTCAGTCTGGCAATAAATGAAATACTTGAATATGTATGATGAATGATTATTATGTCTAACTAGACGATGAAGGTTATATGAAAATCCTTGAAGGATTTAAAAGGTCTTAAAGCAATTCCATTGAGTACCCAATGATTTTGAGACTGCTTAACACAAAGAAAAACAAATCTTTTTGATCTCATGAAAATGATTTAAAATGTCATGTATTAGTGGTGCAATTGGTGCACTTACAGATTGCTGGTTATGCAAATGCTAGAAGATTATTTGATATACATAAAGAAAGTTATGTGAAAGGATTGCTATATTACCATTCAAGTTATGACAAGAAACTAACAAAGCAAGTTACTCAACACATAGAAAATGTGTGATTTTCTTTCAGAAGAAAAGAAGAGCTTCAATAAAATTGCAATGATCAATTTAAGTCAGAAATGATTTGATTATGTAGATGCAAAATATTTATTTGATCTGCAAAAAGCTCGATCACAAATGAACTATTTATTTACATATGGAGACACAACAATATCTTGGAAATTCAAAGAATCACATTAGTAACCACTTATTCAAATCATGCAGAAATAATATTGATCTATGAATTAAGTCGAAAGTGTGTTTGGTCGGAATCATAATCTATCATATTCAGAAAATATGTGATTTTCTTTTGAAAAGGATAGTCCAGCCACCATATACGAAAATAATATATAACTCAATTAAAGGGAGAATACAATCAAATGAGATCAAACAAAACATATTTCACCAAAAGTCTTTTTCACACATGATCTTCAACAATATGATGAGATAGACGTTCAAAAGACCCATTCAAGTGATAATCTTGTAAACTTATTCACTAAGGATTGTCAACATCAATATTTGAGAAGTTGTGATATAAGATTGGAATGCATCGTCTCTAAGATATCAAGTAAATTTTTATTAGGGAGAGAAAAATATGTGTTGTACTCTTTTCCTTAACCATGGTTTTATCCCAATTGGGTTTTCCTGGTAAGGTTAACGAGGCAACATTCGAAGCGTATTAAAAGATATGTGTACTCTAAATCCTTCACTAGGATTTTTTCCCATGAGGTTTTTTTACCTAGTAAGGTTTTAACGAGGCATATTATCTATGGACATCCAAGGGGGAGTGTCATAAAATATTATAGTGTGGATGTCCACTACATCAAGAAGTTACTCTCACCCATTATCTCCATTACTTTCTCCATTATGAAGATAATCATAAACTCCATAACCTCCAACTTTATAACCATTATTCTTGTAACCTTTCACTTCCATAATCCCTTCCATTATATTCATGTTAATGTCATGTTTATGACTAACCTTTTGTATGCCTCTATGTTACACTATAAATAGAGGTATAAGGGTTCATATTGTATACACTTGAAGACTTGAAATAATAAGAAAAACTCTTTCTCTTGTCTCTCTATTTCTATTGCTTTCATCTTCTATATTTCTTGTCTTATTTTGCTTTAGTTTTACAACATCTTACCTTTTCTTAGTTTTTTCAAAAATATCTTGTATATATGGGCAGACAGACAATTGGCACACAAATATCTATAAATTCCATGCGTCTTCGGGTTTGGTAGCAAAATAATAAGTCTATTCTTTCTATTTTATTTAATTTGATACATGTTGATTTGATTTGATATAGGCATGTTTTTAGTATCAAATATATAAATTTGATTTGAATTTGGTACGAAATTACCTAATTTGTAATATAATATGTAATTATTTGAAATTATAAATTGAATTAATATATATGATGGAACTATTTGTGTAATTAGATAGTCTGTAAACCAAAAAATATAATGAAAAATTAAAAGGAGTTTTTCAATTTAAAAATGGCTAAGTGGACTACTTATGAAAATTTGTGAAACTTGTAACGTGAAAAAAATATGCAGATAAGTTCAGAACAATTACAAAAAAAAATCCATACATATAATTCGGATTTATTTCACAACATAAAACATTATTTAATAATACATAAAAATATAATTATTAACATGGAATACACGTGTAACCATAAACTAGTGAATGCACACACTATGGACTTTTATTTGAAGCAACATCAACATAGATGATGGTAGGACCTCGAAAGGGATACTTTTTGGATGCTACATATCAAGAGGGACTCTCCCTAAAAACATAGATCAAAACTTACCATTCTCCCATTTGTGGGTTAACTGTGATAAATAAAGTTAATTTTCGTAAATTATCCCAAAACTCAAAAAACATCACAAAATTTTTAAAGGTGTTGAGGTAAATTATCTCTAAAATTTTTGTGATGTTTTTTGAATTTTGAGGTGAGCTAACAAAAGTTAACTTTATTTTATCACAGATTGCCCCCAAATGGGTGAAATACTTGTTTTAATCTGCATTTTTAGAAAGGATTTTAATGAGTAGCATTCAAAAAGTGTTCATTTTACGGCTCGACTCAGTTCTTGTGACCTTTATTGATTAACATAGTTTCTCTTGAAATTTGTGTTCTTTTCGTTACACATTCTTTCAATTCTTTGTGTACATAATTAGATAAGTAACACTTCTATTTATATATTTGAAAGATTTAGATTAAATTAATTTTAAGAATATAAATTTTATAAAATTTAATAAAGGAATCAGCTGACTTGGCATGATAAAATGGACAAAGTAACATGGAAAAATGGACAAAGTAACATGGAAAAGCTCTAAAATGAGTCAAAAAGTGTGTAGGTGTTATATTGTTCCCTTGGCAAGTTTGAAGGCCACGAACCTCCTCCTCATACCACTTACTAAATTCTATGGTCCATCTTTCTCCACACCTACCTTTTCTTTCTTCATCCCTAGAGCCATTAAAATGGGTTTAGTCCACCCTAGCCCAGGCCTTTTTAGGATTGAACTGGATTGAATATTTTAAATTCCTTTCAAATAAAGGGTTGACTCATCCTAGCCCATTAAATTTCTTGGCCCATTAAGTTTGGGCCCGATGGGACTGGACCGATTCTTTTTTAACAACTTATTCATCCCTAACTCAATAATTATTTGTTATTCGATTCATGATAATCGATTTTTTTATTATTTTTCAATTATAAAATTTAAATATAATATATATTTATGAATTTGATTGTTATTAATTTGATTTGATTTAAAAAAGTTTAATGGTATTTCTCTCTTTCTTTTCTACAATTGAAAATGATATTTCATTTTATGCTAACTTATAATTCTTTACTATCGTTTTTTCTAAATGGGATTATGATTATCTTGAATTATAAGTTTTAATCAGGTGAATAAAGTTTATAAAAAATATTTTAAAAAATAAAGCAAAGTTCATAGTTGTTTAGTTATTTTAATTTTACTTTATTTTATTATTGAGTATATAATTTGTTGATTTGATTTGATTTGACTTATTTTTATCAAATCAAATGACTCCCTCCCCGGCAAACCTTCCAAGATGGAATATATTTGATACCCTCTTTAGATTTGACACATCGGTTTAAGTTTATATACTTCTATTTAGTAAGAGGTAACCCAACAAATTGATATATAATAAAAAGCTAGATAAAAGAAAGGTGAGCACCTTTCTTTGGCAAATAATTTTATTTTTTTTCTTTTATTCTTTTGATATTGTTTTCTATTTTTTTTTATTGTACAAAAATGAATGTGTCAATTACTACTTCATTTATTCAAATTCTTTAATATTAAAACTTAATTACCTTTTCTCTCTACATCCCTAACTCAATCATTAGTTGTTATTCTATTCCTGATTTGATTTGAATCAATTCTTTATTATTTATTTAATTATAAATTTAAATATAATATATATATATATATATATATATTTAATTGTTATTAATTTGATTTGATTTTAAAAAGTTTAATGCTATTTCTCTTTTTTTTCCTTCTACAGTTGAAAAGGATATTTCATTTTATGCTAATTTATAATTCTTTACTATCGTTTTTTCTAAATGGGGTTATGATTATCTTGAATTATTGAGAATTGTAAGTTTTAATCAGGTGAATAAAGTTTATAAAAAATATTTTAAAAAATCAAGCAAAGTTCATAGTTGTTTATTTATTTTAATTTTAATTTACTTTATTATTGAGTATATAATTTGTCGATTTGATTTGATTTATTTTTATCAAATCAAACGAAATAAAATATTATTAATTTTAAATTTTAAAATCAAAGTAAATCCAATAGAGTATCAATTTTATTTTATCCAAAATATCCTACTTACCACTTCACCTCCCCCAAGATGGAATATACCAAATAGTATAGCTAAATTGATACCCTCTTTAGATGTGACGCATTGGTTTAAGTTCATATACTTCTATTTAGTAAGAAGTAACACAACAAATCTATATATGATATAAAGCTAGATAAAAAAAAAAGGTTATGTGACATCTCTCCTTGACCAATGATTCTATTTATCTTTTATCTTTTTTTTTTTCTCTATTTTTTTCTATTATTGTACAAAAATCAATTTATCAAATACTACTTCATTTATTCAAATTCTTTAATATTAAAACTTAATTACCTTTATTTCCATTACTCCCATAACTTATCATTACTCCTAATTTAGATTAATAGTCAAGTTCATGATGTCTTTTGGTATTCCATGTTATGTTCTATAAATAGAGGCATTAGAAAATTATGTTACAAAAGAAATGATCAAATTTATATGTATAGTAGAGCTAGGATTAACTAGGTGAAGCCATCTCATCTTTTTGGCCAACAATCTCAATCTTTTTTTACAATTGTATAAAATAGTATTTTATATCTTATTTATTGCTATTTTTTTTACTTATATGACATTTGATTATTTTATTGCAGATGTTTTTTTTTGTTGAATGGAAAAAGGTCATCTTTCCCATGACATTCGATAAACGAGTCAAATTTTATTTACATGTAAGTCGTACTTTTTGTTAGTTGAATTTTATTGTAAAAACTTGACAAGAAATTCAAGTAATGCAAAATTTATATCAAAAGCTTAGTGTGAAATTGCTAAAACGTCACTTTTAAATTTTCTTTAATGTAAACTTAATGGTCTTTCTTTTCATTACTCTTATGAATTTTCATTATATAACCTCTAAATAATTAATAGTCATATTCATGATATATATGTAATGACTCAGTTGGTCATTTTTGGTAATCCTTGTAAAATTACTGTTTTTCCCTCTCAATATTGACCCCGAGTCTCTTATGTTTGAGTTTTAAAAGTTGGTTTCCAAGATTTTAGTAAAGAATTGAGAATTTGGTAAGTTTTGGTTTTGAAAGGCTAAATTTGCTTAAAAGTGATTTTCGGAGTCTTTTGGAGTTTCGAGTATTGGAATGAAATTCCATCGATTTCATCGGTCCCTGATTGTAGAATATGGTCTAGTAAAGTTATTAGTTTCAGACTCGGATTCACTTTGAGGATTTGAGGTCCTAAGTTGAAAATTATTGAGATTTTAACCTTTAGGTTGACTTTGGTCAACATTCGGGGTTCAGATGTTTGGATCGGAAGTCCGAGAGTTTCATTAGATTTGGGGGATGATTTTAGGCCTAGGTGAGATCTTAATTGATTTTTGAGAGGTTCCGAGCTTGTTTTAGCCTTTTAGGCGTTATGTTAGTTTCTTGTGGTTTTCACAGATATTGGGTCAAGGAGATCTCAGATTTGTGTTTCCATGATACCATTGAGTCCGAAACATCAAGTATAATGAATTTTCATATGTGGTTTGTGTTTACGGGATTCCGAACGAATCCCAGAGTCTTTTCAATAATTTTTTGTTGGCTGGTGTTGCTAGTGCTGCAGTCCTCGCTTAAGTGGAACCTGGTTCGCAAAAGCCACCTAGACTGGCCTTGTGGGTAAGGTTTTCTTTAGTGATGGTCTCTTAAATGGAACCTGATTCGAAAAAGTAAGGCTGGCCTTTTGGTCGAGGTTCGTGAAAGCAAGACCTCCAGCTTTTGCAGGGTTCGTTTAAGCGGAACCTAGTTCGCAAAAGCGACATCAAAAGGGGTTTTGACTTGAAAATTTTGGGGTTTGAGCCATATTTTTAATTTTTGAGCTTGGGAAATCCTTGGATGCGATCTTTGAAATGATTTCTTGTTCTAAATCATTGGGGCAAGCTTTTATGATCCTAAAATTTCATTTCCCTTTGATTATTTATGGATTTTAACATCAAAATATGAAATTTTGATTGGTAAATGATAAGGTTTTTCAAGAACTCAAGTTCTAAACTAAAATGAAGATTATAAACTGATTTTGGTCACTTTTTCAAAATGGTTTTCACCAATGAGTTTCTAAAGCCTTGAACATCATTTTCAAGTATTAAATTTTGGATTCAAACCTTCTTTTTGAAATCGGATTATGAGTTGATTGGCCCATTTTTTAAGGAAATTGATGTGGGTATTGTTGTTTCCTGAAATTTATTGTGAATACTTGCTTGTATATAGGTTGTGTGATTTCAGAAGTGATTCGGAAGGGGAAGACTCAACTCTTGGAGTGATTAATTAATTGGTTTAAGGCAAGTGATCTCTTAATCTTTGCAATATAATAGAATTGTCTACTTCTTTTCATTGTATGCGTGTTGAGAAGTAATTGGGAATGAGGTGAAGGATCTTATTGCTCCACTTGATAAATGTTGATAAACAAAGAAGGGGTAAATGAAAAGGCTTCGTGATGATTACGGTAATTTGTGAATTGCCTTGTTGTGACCCTATTTGATTGATTTGATGAAATGCCTTTGATGACTTGAATGCGGAGTTGAATTACACGACTTGTTGACTCTTCGTGTGGTGTGATATTGCTTGTGTGCATTGATTGCTGAACATCATGATGAGACATGTGGTGATTATTGATGCCGAGTTCTTTTCCAATAAGTGCTTGTGATGTCGAGGTCATTTTTGGCAAGTGCAATGGATATATGCCGATGGAAAATGGTTCCAACTAGTGAGTTGATATAAGCCATCGGAAAATGGTTCCAACTAGTGAATTGATATAAGTTGATGGGAAATGGTTCCGACTAGTAATTTGATATAAAGCCGATGAGAAATGGTTAGTGATTTGATTTAAAGACAATGAGATATGATTCCTGCGAGAGTTGGTTCCAATAGCGTGAGATTGTGACCAAAGTGAAGGCATTTACGTAATCAACAAATCATGTTTAACACCAACATATGTGATGCATCAAATGGTATATTGGGTTCGAGTCCTCAACAATCTTCACAAAGACTGGCCTCACAACTCCGAGTTGAGCGCCCATTACTTGTATACTACTTTACTCTATCGTTTGCCAACACACTAATCATAAATTTTGGAAAAACCATAATCATATAAATCAATAATATTGGATATGCTATTGTTGTAACAAATAGATAAACAAATTATGCATGATAAAAGTTAAATAAATAGAAAAACTGAAGTTACAATGATTTTTACTAAGCTAAGTTTTGTATTACACTAATTATTGATGTAGCATGTTCAGTCTGTTGATAAAACATTTTTACAACAAGGTAAAGGTATGTATGATGAAAAAAATTAAGTCAAAAGATTAGCGAAAAACTTCATAACTGATTTCTATTTTTTGGTAGCGAAGGCCAATATCATAAATAACAATATCTGAACTATCAAATAAATTCGTCGTCGAGAAGGAATAATATAACATAGGAAGTTATTTTATCCATACCTAACACAACAAACATTATTAAAAAAGAAATAAAGTATATTTATTTGAATTTTCAAACAAGGAGAAGAAATATATAAACAATACTACTAATAATACTATCAACGTATCTAAAATAAATTCTACATTTTATTTCTCTATTTCTTTGTTTCAAACATAAGAAGATTAAACACTATCAATATTTTTCTCAAGAATCTCATTCTCAGCCTTTTGTTTCGAAAACATTTCTTTCGAGCGAGTATCTGTCACTAGAAAACAATCTTTTATCCTCAAAAACTATGAGAATAAAGTCTGCATAAATCATACCCCCTCCCCTACCGAAACCCCCCACTTATGAAAATACGCTGGATGTTGACGCTATAATAATCTGATCAGCCTTATCTTCTATCAAAGACATAAAATAAGGAATAGGAGGTTCACTAGAACTAAGTCCAAATGGAGTATTTTTTGTTAAGTACCTGAATAGATCATCCACAAAATCACAAAGTGCACCAATAATATGCTTATGAATGTTTTTCTCATTAATCTCCAAATACCAAGCACATGTCTCTTCAAGAGACTCCTCCCATGATTTCATCGCTTAATTTGCTTCAACCATTCTTTCCATAGATTTCTTGATATTCCCGTAAGGATCCCCCGAACTCGATAGCCTTATAACACGAGTCGTTAAATGATAGATAGTACTTTAGCCCGTTACTACTACTACTATTACCCTTTGACCACTATTTTTTTTCCCCATAAGCATCCATATTCGAGTCCATTTGCGTCATAACACATGAGTCATTCGATGGCAGATACTCGAGACCGTTACTACTAGTACTATTATTAGTATTCTCTGGCAATGTTGATGATGGCACTTTAGGAATTGAACTAGTTTCTTCCTCATGAGGATCCATCGAATCCATAGGCATTATAACACATGAGTCATTAAATGGTACTCTTTGACAATTTTGATGACGACACATCAAGAATTGAACTGATTTTTTCACCTACCTCAAATTTTTGGGAGTTGAAAATGCTGTCATTATTTTCAACTCTAAAAGAGAGTTCTAGGGTTTCCACAATGTAGCAATCGACAAAGCAAATGAGAAAATGAGGATTTTTTTTTTGGCTTTTGAAGAGAGAAGAGAGCTTCATGTTTTTTTTTAAAAAAGAAAAAAATAAGGGAAGGTATTGAAATGTGAATGGTGAAAAAAATAATGTGACCTTTTCTCTTTATCTAGTTGTTGGAGTTTGATGGTTGGGTTGTGAATAATTAATGTAATTTTCCTCATTTTTTATTGGTGTGGAGAGCAATAAATGTCATGATAGAGTTTGTTGTTTGAAATTTATGATTTAAGGAAGGCTTGTTGTAAAATAAATATATATGTAATATTATATCACATGTTAAATATTAATTTTATTTAATTGATGTTTGACTAAACAAAATATTTTAAAAAGAAAGACACATTTTTACCGTTAGCATAAGTTTTACTACTTTGATGACATATGCTACATTTATAAGTTAAATTAAATTGTGAATTGACTTAAAATGAACCTTCTTTCAAATCAAAATAAAACTTTGAATTTTTCTTGGACTCCAAATCAATTAAAGCTTCTCAATCTACATTGTTGTTTGGTTGTGATGGAATTAAATACTCCAAAGATTTTATAAATCAAAATTGAATTTCAAATTTGAATAGTAATTTAGTGGTTGTTTGGCCGTAAAAATTAAAAAAAAAAGAAGAA
Organism: Solanum bulbocastanum; assembly: GCA_037074985.1. Lineage (NCBI taxonomy): Eukaryota > Viridiplantae > Streptophyta > Magnoliopsida > Solanales > Solanaceae > Solanum > Solanum bulbocastanum. The sequence continues at coordinate 42,286,876 of CM073606.1, read as the reverse complement.
GTTATTTTTGAAATTTTTGAAATTGAAGTTTTGTTTGACCAGACTTTATGCTAAAGAATATTTAAAATTTTAAATATACTTTTTAAAAATATGATTTATACCTCTCAATTTCTTAAAACTAGCAAAATCACCCATTAAAACTAGCAAAATCACCCAATTCAACTTATTTACCTCAAAGCTTGACATACAATCAAATTTTGATAGTTACAGGATATCATAGATAAGATCGATACACGAGTTACTATATATTTTTATAAATATTTTTTCACTTTATTTGAAACATTAAAAGTTGAAATTGAAGATGGAGTTGTTTTTGGTTATTATTTTTATAGATAATAGTTGATTATATAAATGTGCTTTTCATTAAAAATAAACATGAACTATGATTTAAACATGAAACATAATTGGGGAAACTGTGTGGATAAGCAAACATATACCAATTAATTAGTTAATATAACTATAGTTTAAATTAATTTCCCTTCGCCACTAATTTCTAGGTAAAATTACGCAGCCGAATTTCAATTGTTTAAATGTGTAGTTTTTAAACTTTGTATAATATAATTTGTATAACTTTTGTATAATGTAATTTGTATAATATAATTTTTGTAACTGTTTAAAGTTAAGATATTTAGTGTTTAAATAGATTAGTTATTTCGAGTTTATACAAAAATAAACACAAATCAATTGATACTAACCAATTTATACAAATACGGACGAAAACAACTCAATTATACAAATACACATGAATTATACTAATAGAATTGCCCATGACAACTAAAACTATAGCTACATCCCATAAATATGCAAATTATAGCTAAGGAGCCTAATTAAGTTAATTATATTGACTATTTGCGAAATTTCCTCAACATAATTCAATGAAATTATTTTTATAAAAATAAAAAGTTTAGGATAGATTTGTTGAGAAATAATATATTGTTATATATTCACTTTCCAATTTAGTGTAAATTAGATCCCACATAATATGGATTACAGATTTTGTAACATCCCGCCTTAGAAAGAGCTAATTTTAGAAAGCGCTAAATTAAAATTTTTTACAAGTTATGCTTAAGTTGTGAGTCTTGAGTAAACTTCATACGACCATAACTTTCCGTACATGATGAGTAAGGTGGCCCATAAGATGTCAAATGAAAGGCCTTTGAATCCTCTTTCCAAAGCCACCACGTTTTCTACGTTTTGAGTTTGCATGAGGGAGATATGCCCGTTTGAAGTTGGCGTGTTAAGTTAAAGAAGGTCACCTGAATTAATGAGGGGTATTTTGGTTTTTTCCTTACGCAATCAGCTTTAAACGAATTTAGTAATATTTTTGGGGTCAAATCTGCATTGGGTCAGTTTTCACAATCCTAATTTACGCTTAGGATTTTTAGAGGAGTTCAAGAAGAGGAAAGAGGAGAAAAGAAAGAACGATCAAGATTTCTTACGAATTGACGATTTATTTCCCCAAATCGAGGTATGTAAGTTCTCATAGTATTGGGTTCATTCATTCATAGGCAAATCATGTGATTTTTATCCATAATTTCATTCTTGAAGTTCAATGATTTGAGTTCTTGAAGAGATCTTGAGGTTTTAGCTTCATTCTTTGTTAATGAAGTTTTATTGAGTTCCTGAGGCGAGGGTTTTCGAATAAGATGAGTTAATTGATAGTTCCTAGTGTGGTTTCGTTAATATTGTTTTGAGTAATTAAAATTCGTGAATTTTGACCTTATAAATAAAGTGGGAAGGAGTGGAAATTGAGTTTGGAAGAGGAAGAAAAGTCGGGCAGAATTCGGCACCCAGGTCTGCATCACCGAGAGGATGCGGACTCTACTGTCCCAAAATTTATTTCACGACCAAATATTGTAATTCTTCTCCGCGTCACGCTCTTGCTCCCAGTTAGTTATTTTGCTCATTTCTTATTATCAACTATCTAAACCCCACTTAATCATCACAAGATCCTTCATATCATAAATCATAACTCTTGAATTCGTAATTCAAATTCAAGGTAGAGTTAAGAGTAAAGTATTGAGAGTTCTTTCGAGTCATTTTGATAAGTCTTTTGCAATCTTTTAAAACTTGTTTTAAGACTTGATTACTTGAGTATGAGGATAAGTAAAGTTGAGTTTCAGTTTTTCAAAATGAATATATGGGAACTAAGTATTCCTAAGAGTAAATGTTTTTACATTTAAAATGAGGGGAAACACTAATTTCCAAAGGAGTTCATGAGGAATTTTGAGTACTATCTCTTTTAAGAGAAAACTTTTGAGTAATAATCTCAAAGTTTGAGGATGAGGAAATGTTTTTAAACATATGAGCTAAGTTATATTTTGGGAATAGTAATGAGCACCGATATATGAACGAGATCTATAACTCAAAGTCCTCATAAACCATATAGCCAACGTGGGTAGAAAGGGTCATACTTTTTAGATGATTCCTTATCTATTTTAAGCATAACTTAGTGGATTGATGTTTGACGTAATCAAAGACTCGGCTTCCAATTCAGGTGTCAATGATTGCGTGCAGTAATATAACCCCACCTAATGGGTTGGGGTCGAGTCTGAAGGGAGTGGTTGCAAAAATTAATAGGAAAGTAAAATCAAGTTCTAATCAATCATAGCTATAAACATTAATGAGTAAAAACATAATAAGTTAAGGGGTGACACGAATGTCAATTATCAATGAAGGGTTTTGTATTCAACTAGTGAACAAAAACAGCAAAAATAAAGATACGAGATAGGGAGATGGGATTCTTGGGATGTGATAGGAATATGAGATAAAATATACTATTGGGTAAATGCTATTGATAGTAAATCGCTAAATATTTGTAACTAGGCTAGACTTTAGTGGGGGTAAATTCTCTCTCGAGCAACTTACCCCGAATCAACTCGGTTTCTCTTGAACACCGAGTTATCGCAATTAAGCACAACCTTCGCCTTAGCCCATTCATTCTCTCGAGCTGAATATGTGGGAAAAGGCCTAGGATTCACTCTCTCGAGCTGAACCCACGACGATCCAATAACCACTGGCTATCGATTTAGTAGTCTTAGTTTTAAATCCTCTCTCTCGAGCAAGCCAAAAACACTAAGATGAAATCGTATTTGCAACTACAATCTCATTAAGTTCAAACACAACTACTAAACGAAATCACATTTAAACAGCAAACAGACTAACAATAAGCAATACCCAACAAAAAATTTAACCCATATTCACAAAATCACACCCTAAGAATTGGGGTTTTAGCTAGACATAAAAAAAGGGAAGAAAATGATACGAAATCGAATTAACATCAACTGGGTATGATCTCTAACGAGTCTAGAATGAAGAATCTCCAACATCCACTTCTAATTTCTTGGAGTTGGAAGTCTTCAAATCATTAAGCTCAAGAACAATGTCTCCCAAAAACTCTAAGAACTTAAAACTGGAAATATTCTAAGTCTCAGTAATAATTCTCTAAAACTTGATACTAATCTACATAATTAAATGAGTATTTATAGTTTTCAAAAATTTGTGCTGCGAAGGATCACTTAGCGCAGTTAGTCAGGATCGCCGATGCACACAGCAATCCGCCCTTTGGTCTGCTTCATCGCCTTTCAGCTTTTGCCTTCAGTATCTTCGCATTTTGAATTATTGGGCGATATAGTACTACTTCAGAGAACTGTTCGGTGATGCGCTGACTACTCATTTTCATCTCCAACTTGATCTTTTACTTCAAGGCTGAGCACTCTGGAACTTTTGGCGAGGTTAAGGCTAGTCGGCGACTCGCTTAATGCTTTAGGCGATCCTCAGGCCTTCTTTTCTTCGTCTTTTCAGCCGCCTTGTTCCTTTTTGCCAAGCAGTGTCCATGCTTTGCCTCAAACTCCAAACACCTAAAACTTAAGGATTTACACCAGCTATTGAGACAATATATGCATTTGAGAACACTAAATCTATCAAAATGGAGCCCTAAATGAGTCCAAATTGTGGACTCATCAACACCTCCAACTTAAACTTTTTCTTGTCCTCAAGTAAAACTCAAGTTCAGCAGTTTAAAAAGGATGTCTTAAACAGTGCTACACAAGATTTAATCATGAATGCACACACAAGACTCAACTTACTCATGCAAGGATCAATTGTGTACTCAAAGACTCAAGTTGTGACACACCATTATCAAAGATTCTCAAGTTCACAATAGTTGCTTCAAATGCAAGTTCAAGCTCAACTAAGGTATTCAAATGCCCTCACACCAAGAATGATTCCATGTTCACACACAATGGTTCAATCATTTAAAGCTCTGGAATCAAATGCAATGCTCACACTCATAAAGAAGAACACAATGCATGCTTTCACCCATAGGTTTGACCATATTTACTAATTGACAATTGTTTCAGCTCACTCAAGATCAAAAAGGTCTTTTGAAGGCTTGTAATAGGGCTGAGTGCAAAGGTATGATCATTTAGGTTCAGTGAATTTTATCCTCATGAAATGTGGTGCTCACAACACTTCCTTTCCTCTTATTTCATCATTTTCTTTAGTGCACTTAAGTCATCCCATTATTCACTTTTCATGGATTGTTCGAAAACCCCATTTCTTTTGTACTTTATTCCACGACTTTTTCTTTTACATTCTTTTCTTCTCTTTTTCTCTTTTTTTTTTTTGAATGGGTGGGTTCCATTTTCCTCAATACCATGGGTTAAAGGAGACTTATCCTTGCACTTCTTGACTTGCCATTTTCTTTTCACCACACCCCCCAACATAGGCTTTTGGCCTAAGTTGGCTATTCAATCAACCAAAAATCAAGAGGATTATAGGTAGTGGATTAAGAGAGTTCATGTTTTCATCAAGTTTCTTCCAAAGAAAGGTAGGGCTCAAGGGGTGTTCAAAAGTGGTTCACACACACTCACAAGGTAGGCAACAAAAGAGGTATATGTCAAATTGGCTCACACTCTTTGAAGTTGCCTAAGATCATATCAAAACATAGCCTTACTTAGTCAACCGGACCAACGGGGAAAATTCTAGGTGTCATCATGCATGGTTCACGGTAAGATCATCACAAGGCATTGACACCAAAGTCAAACAAGACTTCACACTTTCTCTAGTGTGCAATGTTCATCATAAGAGACTCAATTCGTTAATTGGCTAGTCACAATGAGATGCAAAGAGTTCACATATTGTCTATGCAACTTCAATTTACCTCATTGTAGCTACGCATTCATGTTTGTTCGATTATGAGCACTATTTGAGTCATCAATATTGCTCAAAATCGAGACTCAAATTTGCAAGAGAACAACCAGATTCAACACATACAAGAGGTGGCAAATTTTTTTTGGAATGGTAAAAAATCATTCACAATTAAAGCACACGGAGCCACAAGCTCAAACATCTGCTTAAAGCAGTGCAAAGAACAATTGTAAGCATAATAACCCAAATATATAAGCAAAACATTGAACATCAATATTCACAAAAAAGGTGAGCCTCACCCTACCACAAATAAAACAATCATTTGTCCTCAAATGCAAATAAAAATTATCCAACAGTGAAATAAAGGAAAACAGAGAGGAAGGTAAATAGGGGATCCTGTCTAAGCAGTCGCTCCATTTATCTGGGCATCAGTGCTCGGAGTAGTGCTCCATATCTGGGCATCAGTATTCGGAACTATCTCAAAAGCATCAACAGTGCCATGCCCAATAGGAGTGTCCACCTGCGAATCTGCCCAAAAGGCTTGCACAACTGCATAGAACCCCCAGCCCCATGAAGGAACATTAGGGTTTTGTGGAATAGTTGAAATGGGCTTCCGACAAGAAGATGCATAGACTTTCCAACTTCTTTTCCCTTTCCTTTATCCTCCTTGCCACTAGATGTGGGAGGTTTGGTAGCTTTGCCTTTGGATGCAACTGCCTCTACATTGGTGACAATCCTCTTTCCCTTCGTTCAGGGTGGCCTGTTTCCACCTGCAACCTTAGGTTTGGCCATGTCTGCAACTTTGAGACATAGTTAGAAAAACATTATATAGATTCACAGAAAGTCAGTTGCAGGCAAACTCATCGACTAGGTCGGTGAATTGCCAACATCATTTGGTGATCAAGGGTTAGTTCGCTGAAAGCTATAGTGCAAAGGGATACAAGGGGGCAGACAAGAGCAAGTAAAAAGACTTTCAGTGAGTCACTGAGTTCCTTCGGCGACCTCAAGCTTCTCGCTGAAAGTTATAGACTCTAACAACACATTTAACATGAAATTAGAGGCGATATGGGGATATTAGGGGAACCGCCGAGTGGTTTGGAGAGCTTGACCCAGCTCGCCAAACGGCCCAACGTGCTTATTTTCAATGCAACTTCTCGAATTCAACCCCGCAATCCCCAAAAATAACATCAAAGCATTTAGTAGTTAAATGTAGCTCAGACCCATAACACCGAAGCATGATACCCACAAAATTTACTTTATTTTAAGCATAAACTTATGGGATTTCAACAATCAAAACATTACGGGCAAGAATATCAAATTAAATCACGTATTCAAACATGCTACTTCTATCAGAGAGGCTCAGCACACGACTACACAATAATATCATTGCACTTGAGTACGAAATCAATAAAAATAGCCCAGGGTTTGGAAACCAACCTTTAATGCTGATTAAAATAATATTTAAAATGCTAGGCGGCAATGTAATCCAACTCTGAGCACAAATCTACACTAATAATACTCTAAAAATGCAAAAATATAGAAACTAGAGTGCGGGTGTGCGTTTGGGCAAATAAGAAGCGAGGGAAAGTGAAAGAATTTAAAGTTTTAAACCTTTGGCCTATTTAAAACCCTCCAGTTATCGCCCGTTAGGCGATATTAGTTGTGTTTGCCGAGCTACTCGGTGACACGTCGAGTGGTCATTTACCCCGCCGTCTTTTACAGGACCTTCAATTATTTAGGGGTTCAAACGGCGGACAACATTAAGATCGCTAACCTAGTCGGAGACACGTTGACTGGAACATTCGCTCACCAAACTGCACTTTTTGAACACTTTTTGCACTCAAACGTGCACAATCAACATATCATTATTTCTAACATAACAATTTAAAGTGGTAAAACCTTAGGTTGCCTCCTAAGAATCGCCTTAGTTAAGTCGTGGCACGATTTCCCCACTTAGTCTTGATTCGTGGGGCAGAGATGAGACAACACATGACCCATTTGGGTCTCCAGCAGTTGAACAGATATGAAATGGAAAGCAGTTATCTCATTCAGCATTGATACATTCTCTTTTATCTTATTTAACACCTTGTTGTGACCTTCGAATTTGTGGAGAATGAGTGAGAGTGTTTTCGTTATTCGCCCACCCTCGTTCACATTAGGCTTCAGACGCTCATATGGGGGAATGTACCAGTCTTCATTTTTATCTGGCGCTTCCAATTCCATGATCTTCTTGGTCACTAGATCTAGCTGGGTCAACAATATGGCCAAAATATGGTTCTTCTCAGTTTCTTTGTTGGTCATGGACAAGTTATCAAGGAGCTAGGCGCTATTGCATAGGGTAGTTGTTAGAGACCCCCTAAAAATATTTGGTCAGCCATTCTTCTATTTTTCGGGCCAAGACTTTTGTAGAAGCAGTTCAATAACACGTTTTCTGAGATTCCATGAGTTGGGTGCTGGACGAAGATTGACTTAAATTTCAGCCACAACTCATGGATTGACTCCCTCTCCAATTGTCTGAAACTTAGGATGTTGTCTTTAAGAGACATCATTCTTAGATGAGATGAATTCGTTTGGTCACCATTGCTATCAGACATGCTCTATGTCCTACTCAAAACAAACAAGCAAAACAAAACTGAAGATTAAGTAAGTATCACTATAATTAACAAGAACGAAAATTCTACTTAACTAAATATTCTCAACTAACACCACTCTCCGGCAGCGGTGCCATTTTGATGTTTGATGTAATCAAAGACATGACTTCCAATTCAGGTGTCAACGATTGCGTGCAGTAATATAACCCAACCGAATAGGTTGGGGTCAAGTCCCAAGGGAGTGGTTGCAAGAATTACTGGAAAAGTAAAATCAAGTTCTAATCAATCATAGCTATAAGCATTAGCGAGTAAAAACATAATAAGTTAAGGGGTGACACGAATATCAATTATCAATGAAGGGTTATGTATTCAACTTGTGAACAAAAACTGCAACAATAAAGATACGAGATATGGAGACGGGATTCTTGGGATGTGATAGGTATATGGGATAAAATATACTATTGGGTAAATGCTATTGATAGTAAATTGTTGAATATTTGTAACTAGTATAGACTTTAGTGGGGGTAAATTTTCTCTTGAGCAACTTACCCCGAATCAACTCGGTTTCTCTCGAACACCGAGTTGCCGCAATTAAGCACAATCTTCACCTTAGCCCATTCATTCTCTCGAGCTGAATGTGTGGGAAAAAACCTAGGATTCACTCTCTCGAGCTGAACCCACGACGACCCAATAATCACCGCCTATCATTTTAGTAGTCTTAGTTTTGAAACCTCTCTCTCGAGCAAGCCAAAAACATTAAGATGAAATCGTATTTGCATCTACAATCCCATTAATTTCAAATACAACTACTGAACGAGATCATATTTAAACAGCAAATAGACTAACAATAAGCAATACCCAACATGAAATTTAACCCATATTCACAAAATCACACCCCAAGAGGTTTTATCTAGACATAGAAAAAGGGAAGAAAATGATACGAAATCGAATTAGCATCATCTGGGTATGATTTATATTCACTTCAAACGAGTCTAGAATGAAGAATCTTTAACACCCACTTCCAATTTCCTAGAGTTGGAACTCTTCAAATCTTCAAGCTCAAGAACATTGTCTCCCAAAAACTCTAAAAACTGAAAACTGGAAATATTCTAAGTCTCAATAATAATTCTCTAAAACTTGATACTAAGCTACATAATTAAATGAGTATTTATAATTTTCAAAAATTTGTGCTGCGATGGATCACTCGGCGCAGTTCGTCAAGATCGCTGATGCACTCGGCGATCCACCCTTTGGTCTACTTCATCGCCTTTCAGCTTTTGCCTTCAGCATCTTCGCATTTTGGATCATTGGGCGATATAGTACTGCTTTGCAAAACTGTTCGGCGACGCACCGACTGCTCTTTTTTATCGCCAACTTGATCTTTTCCTTTAAGGTTGAGCACACTGGAACTTTGGGCGATGTTAAGACGATTCGGTGACTTGCCTAATGCTTTAGGCGATCCTTAGGCCTTCTTTTCTTCGTCTTTTCAGCCGCCTTGTTCCTTTTTGCCAAGTAGTGTCCATGCTTTACCTCAAACTCCAAATACCTAAAACTTAAGGATTTACATCAGTTTTTGAGACAAAATATGCATTTGAGGACACTAAATCTATGAAAATGGAGATCTAAATAAGTCCAAATTATGGACTTGTCATGGATCCACTTAGTTGAGGAGTTCTATACTCCAACAAGGTATAAGACAGTTCTGGTAGCATGAGCGAGACGTTGTATCATCACATACCTCATAGTGATGGTTGTCAGTTAGAGAATCTCCCAAATTGAGTTATTTTTGTATCTTTACCGACAAACTGAGTTATTATTGTATTTTTAAATACATTGAGTTGTTACAGATTGTTTTAAATGCTTTATATAAATTGCATCTTTATTTTCCTTTTTATACTACATTGAGTTGAATATCCATGAGTTGAGTAGAGTTGAGGTTTGTAACATCCGACAATTTGAAATAGCTATGAAGAAGCTTGAAATTGGAAGTAGCCATTTTTGGAAAAAATTACAGAATCTGGAAAATTTGGCAAAGTGTGGAAATCAGTGATTTTTGGCCAACTTTGAGCAGTCGTAACTCCTAGATCAGGATGAGTTAGGAGTATTTCCAGTTATGGTTGCGAAGCTTGTGGTATGATCTTTCCAACGCCACTGAGATTGCTCAATTTCGAGTTCGTATGAGCGAGTTATGGCCATTGAAAGTTGGGCAGTTGGTAGGGAATCCGTCCGGAAATTTTAAGGGCATTTTGGTCTTTTCCCTAGCCATTTCTTTTGAGGTTATATTGTGTGTTAGGTTGATTTTGGATCATTTTATCCTATTTTAAAAGAGAAAGAGTTAGGGTTCTTGAGAGTCAAGAAGAGAAGAAAAGGAGAAGAAGAGGAGAAAGGAGATCAACAAGTTTCCGTCGTGGATTTTCGTCGGGGGTGATCCCTATCAAGGTATGTGAGTTCTTTGTGTGGTTTGATCCTTTCCCCCACACACCAAGCTTTTTTTTTTATGATTTTGAGAAAAGATTGGATTGGTGTTGAAGTTGTTTAAGTTTTTAGTTGTTGTTGTTGAAGTTATTGTTGGTTGTGGGACATGATTGGGTTGTGTATTTGAGTTGTAATTTATTGTATGTTGAGAGATTGATGATCCCTAGTCTTTGGGGTTAAATCCATTGAAGTAAGGGTGGTTTAGAGTTGAAGAAAAGAGGGAGAAAAGTCGGGTTTTTTTTTGGGGAAAAGGACTGGTGCCTGGCAGAAGTGGCCAGCAGTCCCCTTTGAAGCTGAGGGCTGGTGCCTGGCAGAGTGGCCAGCAGTCCCGTTTGAAGTTGAGGGCTGGCGCACCGCGCCTCTTAGAGCGCCAAGGACGCCAATCCTTCCCGTTACCTTAATTCCCCATTTTATTTTATTTTTGTTCCTAGGTATTATACCTATGTTTCCTAGTTGTTTCCAACACTCCAAGGTACTTCTAAAAGTCAAGAACTCATCCATAGCATGTGAGCAAACACCTTGAATCCAAAAATTTCAATTCAAGGAGAGTTAGTTAGAAGTCAATTGAAGTTAGAAATTAAGAGTTAAGCTTAGAAGTTAAGCAAGTCAAGCTAGTTGTAAAGTTGTTCAAGAGTCTTTATTGAACGTTTTAACTTTATTTTTAGACTCAAGTGTCAAGTCAAGCAAAGAGCTTAGAGTTTCAAGCTAAGTAAAGAGTCTCAAGTTTCAAGTTGAGTTCATTTTCTCAAAGTTATTAGGGAACTATGTATTCCCAAAGAAGTTTTAAAGAAATGTCTTTACATTTAAACAAGGTTGGAAACTGAAATTTCCAAAGAGCCTTCGGGATAGTTTTTTTTTGAGTAATTATCTCATGTCAGCAGGAAGAAATGTGTTTTAAAAACATAAGAGCCAGTACATTTTTTTTGGGAGTAGTATCGAGCACCGAATTGTGGGAGCGTTCAAAGAACCCACAGCCCCCATAGAACCATGTTAGCCACCATGGGTTGAAAAGGATCATACTCTTTAGATGAATCCTTTTCATATTAGACTAGTGGATCCATTAGGCAGTTCAGGTCTTATACCTTTGGCCGGGTATAGGATGCTCTGGCAGCGTGAGGTTGATCGCTGTATCATCACTTTAGCTCTTATGTGATGGTTGTCGGTTAGAGAAACTCCCACAGCAGTTATTGTATTTTTATACACGGAAATTATTGTATTTTATATACATCAGTTCGATTGTATTTCTATATACATCTCAGGCTTATTGTATCCTTGTATACACACAGAGTTTATAGCATGTTTTAAACAGTCTTTCTTTATATCACACTTGTTTTAAATTGCCTTATATTGAAAGAAGTCAGTCAGGTTGAGTTGAGTTGAACAAGGTAAACTTTTCAGTTTCTTCCAAAATTCCTTCTAGCCTTTGTTGCTTAGTTTTCCAGCTCGCATACTTGTACCTTCCATGTACTGAGGCCAGTTGGCCTGCATCGTCTTATGATGCAGATACAGGTACCCCGGATCAGCATCCTGCACATCGTTAATCCAACTGAGCACTCCAGAGTCAGTGGTGAGCCTCTTTGCATTCCGAAGGACTCAATTATTTTGTGTTCTTAGTTTTTGTTTTATTAGGATGTTGCGGGGTCTGTCCCAACATCCATCTCAGTACTTAGAGGCTTCATAGACAGTCAGACAGTCAGTCAGTTAATTTGGAGTCTCTCATGCATGTATATATTTAAATATCCTATTTTGAGACTCGAGATGCCTTGTTGGCAAATTACTTTCAGTTGAGTTGTTTTATAACCTTTCATTGTATTGAGTTATCCTGTTGAGTTAAGTTTCTGCTGAGTTAAGAAAGCCAGGCCAAGGGTTCGCTTGGGGGCCAGCGATGGTCTTCAAGTGCCGGTCACATCCGGGGTGTAGGCTCGGGGCGTGACAAGGTTAGTACGTTTCCTTCTTTCCAAGTTCAAGCTTTTATATTATGTTAAGTGTTACCCTTACATGCCCGTACATTCAATGTACTGATGCTGTTTGGCCTGCGTCATTTCATGATGCAGATATAGGATGCTTCATTGATACCGCTTGCAGTTCCAGAGTTTTTTGGTGAGCCTCCTTGCTTTCGGAGGATCCCTTATTTATTTTTGTTATTTCAGTTTTGTTAGAATGATTGAGGGTCTTATCCCGACATCCCTTATAGTATTAGAGGCTTCATAGATAGACAACTGTATTTGAAGAGTCTTTCGTTCATTTCTCTTGTTAATGTTTTAAACAATGTGAGTTGAACACTTATGTTCATTTGAGTATTTTGAGTTAGCTAATTTATTTTGTGTGATTCGATTTCACTTGAGTAAGTCTTCCCCTGAGAGTTGATCCAGGCCAAGGGTTCACTTGGGGTCAGTAATAGTTTTTAAGTGCCAAACACGTCTAGGGTGTAGGCTCAGGGCGTGACAGTATCCCTCACACGGTTGCCTAAAAGACCTGTGGTGAGGTTGACGGATTGTCCAAGGGGTTATCAAGTGGCCTACGAAGAAGGAGTTTCTTCCCTAGTCACTTGTTAATGACCAAAGACATGTAAACGACCTGTGAAGCTTCACACGGATAGTGAAGTCGTCGTGAATGGAGTTTATCAGATTTATAATTTAGGGTCAACTTCAAACGATCACATCTTCTATCACAGAATGAATTAGGAGGCCCATGACATATAAAATTAAATTTCTCTGAGTCCTCTTTGCAACGCCACCAAATTTGCCTAATTCCAAGCTTGGAGTAAAACGTTATGCCTGAAATAGTGAAGCCCTGTCAGGAAGAGCATCTTCACGACCCACTTGACGGGCCGTGGTGCTCTAGACGGCCCATGAAGGCCTTTTAGAGAGTCAATTTAGTAGTTTTACGTCAGGGTCGTTCCGGACTTTTCCCAATCATCCAATTCAATTCATTCTCTCAAATATCCAAACAACAAACTCTATAAATGTATAATAAAATTCAAAGTTTATTTTGATTTGAAAGAGGGTTCATTTTTAAGTCAATTTACAATTTAATTTAACTTTTAAATTTAGCATATGTCATAAATGTAGTAAAACTTATGCTAACGGTAAAAGTATGTCTTTCTTTTTTAAATATTTTGTTTAGTCAAACATCCATTAAATAAAATGAATATTTGACATGTGATATCATATTACATTGATATTTATTTTACACCAAGCCTTCCTTAAATGATAAATTTCAAACAACAAACTCTATCATGACATTTATTGCTCTCCACACCAATTAAAAAGCAGGAAAATAACATTAATTATTCACAACCCAACCATCAAACTCCAACAACTATATAAAGAGAAAAGGTCACACTATTTTTTTCACATTTCAATACTTCCCCCTTTTATTTTTTCTTTTTTTTAAAAAAATGAAGCTCTCTTCTCTCTTCAAAAGAAAAAAAAAATCCTCCTTTTCTCCTTTGCTATGTCCATTGCCACATTGTGGAACCCTAGAACTCTCAAAGATTTAACAAGACGGTTGATGATGACATGGTAGATTGGTAGATACTCTAGCCCGTTACTACCATTTCTATTATTAGTACTCTTTGACAATTTTGATGATGCCACTTCAAGAATTGAGCTAGTTTCTTCCTTATAAGGATCCATCAAATCCATAGGTGTTATAACACATGAGTCATTAAATGGCTGAGACTAGACCCCATTACTTCTAGTACTATTATTACTCTTTGACAAAGTTGATGTTGACCCTTCAAGAATTGAACTAGTTTTTTTCCCATAAGCATCCATCTAGTTTCTAGGCCTTCAATCACTTTATGAATGACTCATGTGTTTTAACGCCTACGAATTCGATGGATCCTTATGGGAAAAAAACTAATTCAATTCTTGAAGTGTCATCATCAACATTGTCAAAGAGTAATAATAGTACAAGAAGTAACGGGGTCGAGTCTCTACCATTTAATGACTCGTGTTTTATAACACCTATGGATTCGAGGGATCCTTATGAGGAGGAAACTAGTTCAATTCTTGAAGTGGCATCATCAAAATTGTCAAACAATACTAATAATAGTAATAGTTGTAACGGGCTCGAGTATCTACCAATCTACATGTCATCATCAACATTCTTGTTAAATCTATGAGAGTTCTAGGGTTTCCACAACGTGGCAATCGACATAGCAAAGCAGAAAAAGAGAAATTTTTTTTGGCTTTTAAAGAGGAAGAGAGCTTCATTTTTTAAAAAAAGAAAAAATAGAGAGGGGGGGGGGGGGGGGGGAATATTCAAGTGTGAAAAAAAATAGTGTGACCTTTTCTCTTTATATCGTTTTGGAGTTTGATGGTTGGATTGTGAATAATTAATGTAATTTTCCTAATTTTTTATTGGTGTGGAGAATAATAAATGTCATGATAGAGTTTGTTGTTTGAAATTTATGATTTAAGGAAGGTTTGCTGTAAAATAAATATATATGTAATATGATATCACATGTTAAATATTAATTTTATTTAATTGATGTTTGAATAAACAAAATATATAAAAAAGAAAGATATATTTTTACCATTAGCAAAAGTTTTACTACATTTATGAAATATGCTACATTTATAAGTGAAATTAAATTGTGAATTGACTTAAAATGAACCCTCTTTCAAATCAAAATAAAAGTTCGAATTTTTCTTGGACTCCAAATTAATTAAAGCCTCTCAATCTACATTGTTGTTGGGTTGTGTGAAAATAGAATTCTAAGGTTTTTATTACAGTAATTTTATTAAAATAGACCTACTCAACTAGTTAGCCCTTTTAATTAGGAATTGAATTCTATTTGAATTTTGAATAAATAGTCTTTTATAGACTTTAAGAGTTTGGTATTTTCAACAGATCTTTTTGTTTAATTTTAGGTTTAGAAGTTGTACTTTAATTATAAATTGTATTCTTAGACTGCAGTGAAAATATATCAATCTTTCAACGTTAATTGATAAGCTTTCTTTCTTGTTTTATGTTCTTAGCTTTTCACGAATGTCTCCATCTATTTTTAATGGTGAAAAATATCAATTATGGATTGTTTGAATGGAAACTTACTTGAAGGCTCTTAATCTTTGGAGAGCTGTGGAAGTGGATTATGAAATTAATCCGCTGCCAAAACATTCCACCATAGCTAAAATCAAGAGTCATAAGAAATTTTTTTATGATTATTATCAATAAAAAGCCACTAGACCACTGTCTAGTGGTATAAATTATCTTTAAAAAAAAGTCACAAGTGAAAGAAAATCACGATGTCTAAGGCCAAGGCAACTCTGTTTGCTATTGTTTCAACAATTATTTTCAAAAGAATTATGTCACTCACATTAAAAAAAAAAATTTGGGGTTATATAAAGAAAGAATATTCTAGAGATTTAAGAATTCGATGAATGCAAATAATTGAATTTAATAAGAGAGTTTTAGAGACAATCAAAGAATACTCAGACATGTTGCTTGGCATTATGAACAAGAGAAAATTATTAGGCATTGAGTTTAAAGATTCAAGAATTTTTGAAATATATCGTGTTCCGACGCCCAAAAGATCTGAAGCATGTATAACTACCTTAGAAAATACACAACATCTAACCAAGATAACCTTGTCATAGTTGTTAAATTCTTTAATGGCACATGAGCAAAGAAGATTTATGAGGCAAGATGTTATCATTGAAGGAGCTTTCACAGCTAGCTATAAAACTCATAGTAGGGGTAAGAATTTGAAAAAACAACCACCTTATGAGCACAATCGAAAAATGGGTCATCGTCGTCGTTGTCGTTGTCGTCGGAGGAGGAGGAAGAGGAGAAATGACGGCAAGATTTATGTTGAAGGTAAATGAACTGTTGTCATCAAAACAGGTTCAAATAATAAGGCAGTTTCAAATGTTCTTTATCTACCTGATAGTGATTAAAAAATGTTGAGGATTTATCAGTTGGTAAAAAAAAGATACAAAGTATTTTTGGAGGATAAGTATTGCTTTATCAATGATGGTGCTGGAAAGGAAGTTTTAAATATTAAGATGAGAGGTAAACATTTTTTATTTGATCTAATGGAAGATGTTTCTGTAAAACATGAAAAAGATCACAGGCTGAAAAAATTAGAAGATGATCCTAGAATTGTAAAAGCACAAGAGAAATATGAACCTGTTAGGTTTAAAGGACCTTTTAACATTCCTAAAGGAATTAAAGCAAGGGAAGAGTAACCTATGATTCAAGAAAATAAAATGGATAAGTTTAAATTCAAGATGCAAATGAAGTAGGAAGACATGCTAAAAAGATTTAGTACTCAATGGTTGCATTCAAAATGAGAAGTGAATTTAGTTCACTACAAGCCCAAATATGAATATGTCGATTTATTCACAAGATCACTTTCAGATATCAAGTGTTGAGATTCCAAGATAGAAAACCAAAATTTTGCAATTCCTAAAGTAGTGTTGAAAATTTTCTTCAGAATCGTAAAGTTTTTACTGCAGTATTTTTATTCAAATAGACCTACACAACTAGTTAGCCTTTTTAATTCTATTTGAATTTTAAATAAATAGTATTTTATATAGTTTTGGAGTTTGGTACTTTCATAATATCTTTTTTCTTAATTTTAAGCTTAGAAGTTGTAGTTTCATTATAAATTATATTTTTAGACGGTAGTGAATATATATCAATCTTCCAATGTTAATTCATAAACTTTCTTTCTTGTTTTTATCTTTTCCTGCAATTTCTTCTCTTCTAAAATCAGTAGGACGGATTTCATAAATATCTTAAAATTTTAATACTATAACTTTTATCCAAGATTTAGAAAATACAACATATAGGATAAAAAATTTCCCCTCTTTTCATCCCCAAATGTTCACATACTAATACTAAAAAGGTGAATTATGGAATAGGAGTAGATCGCTAAAGGGAAGAGTAGTACAAATTTTTAACCGTTAATCGCAAAAAATGGAAGCAATTTTAATGAATTTACAACATGTTTATTGTTAAAATTCACAAGGGTTCATTTCATGAGAAAAAAAGAAGCAACTTACAATTAGAATTAATTAACTGAGAGAGATGGGCAAAAGTTGAGTTTTGACGCCGGAGAGAGAGTTTGATGATGGTGGGCAAAAGTTGAGTTTTGATGCCGGAGAGCGAGTTCGATAATGGTGGGCAAAATATCAACTGGGATTTAGGTTTCATCAATTTGTGGTCTTAAAGTTGAAAATATAAACAAAAATTGAGATTTATCATTTACTACCAAAAAAGTATTGTGATGTATTAATATAATTAAGACATAGGTAAAATTACATGAATACAATCATTTGTTATAATGCCATGATTTTGTCCATAATCAATTTTTCATGTTTTATTTTATTCTCTATAACAACATTCTAGCTATAACAACAATATTATTCACTATAGCAGTACACTTTTTGTAAAATTATCTCTCTATTACAGTCATACTCAAATATTATGTAATAATATAATAGGGGTTAGTGGGTTGAAGTAAAACAAAGATGAGATAATATGCCTAAATGAGAATTAGGGCAAGTTAGAGGAATTGTGTATTTATTTGGCCTAATTAAGATTATCTAGGGCACTAAGAATCATTCTTGTAATTTATTTTATGGTTTTTATGATGATAATAATATTTGATTTGTTCCTAAAAGATGCATGTATAGAAAAATTCTTGCATGATATGCTAGTTGTATGGTATATTTATTCGGTATGTATATTGTCACACCCGAAGCTACCCCCAGGACACAGACACGGGACCTAGGATCACGAGTGATCCCAAGCTAACCCTGTTGGCATATCATAAGCATACTAAATATACTGAAGTAAAGAAATACTGTGCGAAAGCTAAATTATCATGTAAACTGAAATGATGGGGAAATACCCATAAACTATCTAAATAAAATAATCTAAGAAGAGTTCAATGAAAACTTAAGATAAACTCAAAACTAAAGCCAAATCTAACTAGGTCTGAAATAAAGCCTCTACTGACTATAAATACTGGGACATGCCCTAGCTAGATCTAGCAAAACTGAAACTAAAGACTGAAAGTAGAAAATAGATATGTCAATAGTCCTTGAAGAATGAGGACTCACCACTAATGCTGCTAAACTGAAGATCGGGAACCAATCTATGCGTGATTTGGAATCTGAGAACCTGAACCTACATTACGAGAAGATGTAGCGCAGAGTCTGCATCAGTACTTCAAAGGTACTGAGCATGTAGGATAAGATAAAGCTAAACAATAACATAACTGAACAAAGCAATAAAGAAATGATTTAATCTGAACATGGTAAGGATACTGAATATACTGAACATGAACTAACTGAATGCAATGACCAAGTTTATAACATGCTGAGACTTAATACTGAACTGATAACATGGTTGATGCAATAGAACCTAACTGAACTGTGGGAGCTACTAATAACCAACATAAAACCATATGAGCTAAATGTGGAGTCCGATGTATACGCCCCATCGAGAAGAGTCAATGAACCCTATCAAAGGTATAAAGTCATGACGGGATTGATCACTAAAATATTGCCCACATAGGGGACTTACAACCTACGAGGCACGTAGTTCTGGGACTTGCGGGTGACTGACCTAAGTCCACTCGGTATTAAGCCTACTCCCAACTGATTATGTAATTTAGCAATTTATAACTGAATTGCTGTGAATTCTAGATAGCTCAAATAGTGACATGCTATCTGAAAATGCAACATTAATGTACTGATAGTGAAGCATTTATAAATGGAGCATGTATAACTGAATAGTCTGACCTAGCATGTGAAATTCATGAACTAAAGGAACTACATAGATAGGGTTCTAAGTTTCTTTGATGAATGATCTGACTTGGGTAAGGTCTAATTATGTTTCTACGCTAAAACTGACTAAAACTAGTAGCTTAGGGGTTAAACGACATAGTTTAGGAGTGCAACTCATAGGAAAAAGACCAAACGACCCTTGACTTAACTATTGTTGGGGTCACCGATGGACTGTGGATTGACCGACGGTCCGTGCTGATCGGCCGTCGGTCGCGACTGAGGTTGGAATTTGAGGCATCGATCCAAGGACCAAGACCACGGACCATAGGTCACCCTACAGTCCGTGGGTGGCAACCGTGGGTTGCACATATAACTTTTGAAAATCTGTATTCTGGTAGTTCTAGCATATGGTGTGTTACATTATCTCTCCCTTGGGAACATTCGTCCTCGAATGAAGACTAAACTAGCTGAAAATGAAGGGAAAGAGCTGTAAACCCTACCAATAAACACTAGAAACTGATTTCTGACTGAACTAAGTTCCAAGAACATGTAAATATGCTGAAAATGCAAGTACAAACTGAAGGAACAAGATACTAAGACATAATATACACATGAATTACTGAAAAACTGAAGAGGAACTATTACCTTAAGCTGGAGTGGAATCGGAAGGAAAGAGGTAAGGATACTTGGCCTTCATGGCTGCTTCTGCTTCCCTAGTAGCTCCCTTTACGGACTGACTCCTCCACAAAACCTTAATTGAAGCGACCTCTTTGTTTCTTAACTTTCTAACCCGACGATCAAGAATCTTAACTAGTACATCCTCATAAGTGAGACTATCTTTTACAGCCATACTTTCTAAAGGTACAATAGATGCTGGACCACCCTTACACTTTTTCAATAGTGAAATGTGGAAGACTGGATGAACTGCTGCTAAATCTGTTGGCAACTCTAATACATAAGTCACTTTACCAATCCTTTTCAAAATCTTGTAAGGGCCTACATATCTAGGACTGAGCTTCTCTTTCTTGCCAAATCTCATTACTCCCTTCATAGGAGATATTTTCAGGGAAACCCAATCATCAACTTGGAACTCTAATTCCCTTCTCCTTACAGTTGCATAAGACTTCTAGCGACTTTGGGCTATCTTAAGTCTATCTCTAATGAGTTACACTTTCTCCACAGCATCATGAACTGAATTTGGCCCTATCAAGGATGCTTCACCTTCTTCAAACCAACCAACTGGAGATCTACATCTATGCCCATATAATGCCTCATAAGGGTCCATCTAAATGCTGGAATGGTAGTTATTATTATGGGAGAACTCTATAAGAGGAAGGTGATCATCCCAACTACCTTTGAAATCGATCCCACAAGCTCGCAACATATCTTCTATAGTTTGAATGGTATGCTCTACTTGGCCATTTGTCTGTGGATTAAATGTTGTGCTAGGATTAACCTGAGTACCAAGACCTTTCTGAAATGACTTCCAAAAATGAGAGGTAAACTAAGGACCTCTATATGAAATAATAGACAAAGGAACTCCATGCAACCTGACTATCTCATTAATGTAAAGTCTGGTATAGTCCTCCGTCGAATCTATAGTCTTATTAGTCAAATAGCACACAGACTTAGTAACTCTGTCAACTATCACCCAAATGGAGTCATGCTGTCTGCGAGTACGAGGTAAACATGTAATGAAGTCCATGTTGATCACTTCCCACTTCCAAGTAGGAATGTTGATCTCTTGAGTCATACCTCCTTGTTTCTGATGTTCTAGCTCGACTTGCTGACAATTTGGGCACTTAGCCACAAAATCTACTATATCTCTCTTTATTCCATTCCACTAAAAGACTTCCCATAGGTCACGGTACATCTTAGTGGCGCCTGGATGAATAGAATACCTGGAGTTATGGGCTTCTGCAAGAATATTCTCTCTCAACTCACCCACATTAGGAACACAAAATCGACCCTGATAGCGAAGCACACCATCTCCCCATTGGGATAAAATCTCAACTCTCTGTTGGTTAATTACACCTTTTAGTTAAAACAATATCAAATCATTGTCTTGCTTTTCCTTAACCTCCGCTACCAATGAAGATGCTGATCCATTCTGAACTGTTACCCCACTATCTGATATGCTCATAAGACGAACTCCTAAGCAAGAAAGTCTGTGAACATCCTTTGCTAGTTCTTTTCTTTCTTTCTCAACATGTGCTACCTACCCATAGATAGTTTGCTAAGGGCATCTACTACTACATTGGCCTTACCAGGATGGTAATGCACACTCATATCATAGTCCTTGAGGAACTCAAGCCATCTCCTTTGGCGAAGATTCAACTCTTTCTTGGTGAACACATACTGAAGGCTTTTATGGTCTGTGAACACCATACAAGTAATGTCTCCAACTATTAAGTGCAAACACCACTGCTGCAAGCTCAAGGTCATGAGTCAGATAGTTCTTCTCATGCACCTTAAGTTGTCTAGAAACATACACTCTAACCTTACCTCGTTGCATCAACACACAACCTAAGTCGACCCTGGATGCATCACAGTAGATCACATAACCATCTAAACCCTCTAGTAGGGTCAAAACAAGAGTTGTAGTCAACCTAGTTTTCAGTTCTGTAAAGCTTTTCTCACAATCATCTAACCACTGAAATTTGACCTTTTTCTGAGTCAACTTAGTCAATAGAAAGGCTATGGATGAAAATCCTTCCACGAACCTTCTGTAATAACCTGCTAGACCCAAGAAACTTCTGATATCTATAAAAGATGTAGGTTTAGGCCATTGTTTCACTGCTTTTATTTTTTGAGATTCTACTCGGATCCATTCGCTAGATACAATATGCCCAAAGAAAGCAACATATTGCAACCAAAACTCGCACTTGTTAAATTTAGCGAATAATTGGTGATCTTTGAGATTTTGCAGAACAACCCTCAAATGATTCGCATGTTCTTCCTCATTCCTAGAGTAAATAAGGATATCATCAATAAAGATAATAACAGACAAATCCAAATACTTCTTGAACACTATGTTCAACAAATCCATGAAAGCTGCAGGAGCATTGGTTAGACCAAATTACATAACTAAAAATTCTTAATGACCATACCGAGTTCTAAATGCTGTCTTCAGAATGTCACTATCTCTGACTTTGAGTTGATGATAATCGAATCTGAGATCTATCTTTGAGAAATGACTAGCACCCTGAAGTTGGTCAAACAAGTCATCAATCCTGGGGATGGGATACTTATTCTTGATTGTGACCTTGTTCAACTGCCTATAGTCAATGCACATTATGAGGGAACCATCTTTCTTCTTCACAAACAAGACTGTACACCCCATAGTGAAATACTAGGTCTTATGAAGCCCTTATCTAGAAGGTCTTTCAATTCCTTATGCTCAGTTGAAGCCATTATGTAAGGAGGAATAGAAATAGGCTGGGTATCTGGAAGGAGATCACTTCTAAAGTCGATTTCCCTTTTGGGAGGAACTCCGGGAAGATCTTGTGGAAACACTTCTGGGAACTCATTCACTACAGGAACTGACTCAAGAGTTAGAGTTTCAGAGCTTGAATCCTTAACCCAAACTAGATGATAGATACAACCCTTAGAGATCATTTTTCTGGCCTTAAGGTAAGTAATGAATCGACCCATAGGCGCTAAGCAACTATGCTTCTATTCTAAGATTGGTTCGTCTGGAAACTGAAAACGAACAATCCTAGTTCTACAATCGACTGAGGCATAACAAAAGTGTAATTAATCCATGCCTGAAATGACATCAAAGTCTACCATTTCTAACCCTAAAAGATCTGTTGAGGTAACTTTATGAAAGACTGTGAAAGGGAAATTTATGTATACCCGTTTAGCTATAACTCGGTCACCAACTGGGGTAGAGACTGAGAAAGGTTCTGAGAGAGTTTCTAGACTAACATTAAACTTGATTGCTATATAAGGAGTTAAAAAGGAAAGAGTAGCCCCTGGATCTAACAAAGCATAAGCATTGAGGTTAAAGACTCATAACGCACCAATGACTACATCAGGAGAATCTTTCTAATCCTGGCGAGCTTGAAGAGCATAGAGCTTGTTTTGGCGCTGACCGCCACCTGTACCAGATGAGTTACCTTGCTGAGTTGGGCAGCTTGCTGGCGCTGCTGAAGTTGTAGACTGAGCTCTACTAGTATTCCCTCATTGACCCTATTTAGAAGGACAATCCCTTAACCTGTGACCAAACTGACCACACCCAAAACATCCTTTCTTTCCTGCAAGACACTCACCCGGATGGTTCTAACCACAATTAGGACAAGTTAGGTAGGTTCTGGTGCCTAAAACATTTCCCTGTGACTTAGAGCCTGATGCCCTACCTTTCTGATCATGTCTGAACTTGGAGGATGGAACACTAGCTGATGAAGGTGTTGGGGCAGAAGATTTCTGCTGAATCTGCGAGCGATTTCCACCACCCGATTTTTGTTGGGAATGCTCACAGTTCCCAGTCCTAGCCTTTTTGTTCTCTTTGGCCTATTCCCTAAGCTTATCTCCCTCAACCTGCTGGGCATGAGTCATGAGCCTAGAGATGTTAATATTTTTCGGCAGCATAACATTCCTACACTCTTTTTTCACTAAGTCTGACACTCCATATAGAAACTTGTTCATTTAGGCCCTGAAATCGGCAACCATGTGAGGAGCATACCTGGAGAGTTGGGTGAACTTGAGTCCGTACTCTTGGACTAACATTATAACTTGCCTCAAATTCATGAATTCTTGAGCCTTAGCCTCCCTCAACTCTCTCGGAAAGAATCTGTTCAGAAAGGTTTAACTAAAGCAATCCTAAGTGATAGGAGTTGCATCTGTACCCCTGTTCTCTTTCCACTGAGTATACTAGATATGAGCCACATCCTTAAGCTAGTAAGATGCCAACTCAACTCGATCATTCACAGTTACCTGCATCCCTTCAAAGATCTTCTTGACCTCATCTATGAAGTTTTGGGGATCCTCACCAATCTACGATCCTAAGAACTCAGGTGGATTCATCCTAACAAAATCCCGCACTCTAGCTGCAGCTGACCACACGTTAGTATTGTCGAAAATGGAACCTATTGATTGTTCTGGTTGGTGTCACTTTGAGCCAACAACTGGATAACATTCCAAAATTCAACATTCAAAACTTCCTGATCTGGAACTGGGGGAGCTGCGTTTGCATAAGCTCTACGATAAGGCATGATTTGAAACGCATAACAAAAGATTAGAATGAGAAGTTGGATCATGACTCATGCACAATAAGAGTAGCAAGAAAATGAACTTTCCCTAAAACACCTTGTAGCCTCCCTCTCATTAGATATGATGCACTTCACACCCATGAAAAGGACTCTACTTAGTGTGGCTTTTCAAACATCCTAGGACACTTAAACCTAAGGCTCTGATACTAAGTTTGTCACGCCTAAAACTACCCATAAAACGTGGACACGAAACCTAGAATCACGAGTGACCCCAAGCTAACCCTGCTGGCATATCATAAGCATACTAAATATACTAAAGTAAAAAAATACTGTGCGGAAGCTAAATTATCATGTAAACTAAAATGATGGGGAAATACCTATAAACTATCTGAATAAAATAATATGAGAAAAGTTCAATGACAACTAAAGATGAAACCGTGTTGCGTTCTTGAACTAGGGTTCTTGAGCTCTTTCTCCTCTTACGTTCTAATTTCTAAGTTTCTTTGATGAATGAACTGACTTGGGTAAGGTCTAATTATGTTTCTAGGCTAAAACTGACCAAAACTACGCAGTTTAGGGGCTAAACGACGTAGTTTAGGGGTCCAATGCATAGGGAAAAGGCCAAACGACCCCTAACTTAATTGTTGTCGGGGTTATCAACGGATCGTGGATTGAGTGATGGTCTGTACTGGTTAGACGTCGATCGCGACTGAGGCTGGAATTTGGGGCATCGATCCACGGACTAGGACTACGATTCGTGGCCTAGCCTACGGTCCATAGGTCCAGCCGTGGATCGACACTTAGAGGAATTTTTAGGGGCTTTCTGGGGAGGGCTGCAGGTGGCCATCCACGGACCGCCAGTACGGACCATGGGTCACCCTACAGTCCGTGGGTTGCACTTGTAGCTTTTGAAAATCTGCATTCTGATAGTTCTAGCATACGGGGTGTTACATATATGTCATGATCTGAGTCTACACCCTAGACATGATCTGCGCTCATAACCATCATTGGTTCTAATAGAATCCTTGATCTGACCTGCTAATAACTGAATACTATGACATTATGAGGAAGTTTTTAAAAGATGAGCAGGGAATAAATTTAAAAACCTAACTCAACAACTCTATTTAAAAATCTGAAATTTGTATAATATGCATATGCTTGTAAAATAGTGGTGAAAGTTATGACTTAATTGACTCTTCTATGAAGATTCCAACATACTGGAGATAGGTTATCAAGACAAGACCTAGTAGCTACCTGAATACTTTGCTAATATAATATACTAACTACTCAAAGTCAAGATAAACTGGAGACCTCCAAAAGTAAAGAGGTCTCACCGAAGCTATATAAAGGTGATCCTAATGATATGGTTGTTATCGATCTTGAATATCTAAATTTGCATCATTAAAAAATGAAACATCAAATGACATCAGTACATGAAATGTATGGTACGTAAAATATTTGAATGAAACAACTAGATAAAATGGAACATACTCAACTGAATGAGTAACTCTGAGGTTAGACTGAAACAAAGTCATCTGAGTTGTAAAATTTGCATGTGTTCTTTATCACTAAAAAATTTAAACTGGTTATATGCCATAATAGCAATTACTAAAAATAATATAGCTTTACTTTTCTTGGGAAGTTTCTTATAATCGACATAAACCATGTGAGCTCATGATGTATAACTTACAAACTTAGTTGGGAGGGCTGCCTTATACTGTGCCGGGATATAGAACTTGTCTGTTTGATGTGGGTCCACTATCGAGTCTCTTGGACTAAAGTAGATGACCATCTAGTTGTGTGCTAAAAAATCCTATGGTTGCACGTAATTATGAAACTTGAATTTTCTAAACTCGCATCCTCTTGCTACTATATAATCCTCCAAAAATTATTTGTATATACTAATACACTCATAAATAGATAAACTATTTGTCTTTCTAAATCAAGGCGTTACTCTAAATATTTCTTTAGAACTGAACTGAACTTGCTATAAAATCTTGGGATAAGGAACAAGTACCCTCCTAGACTATGACTGAAATCTCATAAACATACCTTAACTAAACTAAGGTCCTTATTACTCACCCCCCTCCTCTCGAACTCTTTTTTTTTGTGATTTTGTACACCTTTTGGGTTATGTGGCACACTTCATAACTCCACATAGTTGAAGCACGTGGGAGATTTTTGGATGTCCGTTTCTCTCGCCCTACTTCTAAAGATAGATAGAAAGGTTTGGAGAGAATTTTAAAAAGTCATTCTCTCCTTTCTAAAGCTGCGCAAGCCACCCCCCCCCCCCCACCAAGAACACAGCCCACCCCTCTTTTTCCCCCTTTAATGAAGGACCCTCACCTCGCTTCCTATTCATTTGTGGGTCTGGATCTAATTTTTTTTTTCAATTTTGAGAATCAACCAGCAGAAAATCTGTAGCACAAGTGACTCACAGCCTCCCTCTTGCCCAAATAAATGAAATGGGATGAATCGAATCAATAAGATTTTTGATTGATTCAGGGTGCAGTGAAACCAAATTCAATCAAGGAAATGGGACTTACTTTTCCTAAGGCTGATTCATCCTATTCAGATTTAGGTATGCTAATGGAAGAGGAAAAGTTTTCTGATTAAGCCAAAAAGGTGTACAAAATTATAAAAAAAAAAAAGGTTGGCGGGGGGATAGGGGGGAGTAATAGGACTTTAGTTTAATTAAGGTCTGTCTCTGGAATTTCAATCATATACTAGTGAGGCACTTGTGCCTTATCCCTAAAATCACTATGCTTTCTCAAAGCTGAAATCTACTTTAATTTCTTTAAAAACTGACTATGAATTAAGGTGTGTATGTGTAATTTTGGTCATAGACTAGTGGGATACTTGTGCCTTATTCCTAAAATCATTATGCTTTCTCAAAGCTAAAATCTACTTTGTTTAAAAACTGACTATGATTTCTTTATGAAAATATGGCTTTCATTTCTTTCTGAAATAATACACTTGAAGATAAATATACTTTCTTGAATTAGTGCACTTGAATCTAAATATATTTTCTTAAACTCTTTCTTTAAATAATGCACTTGAATCTAAATATACTTTCTTGAAATACTTCTTTAAAACTTGTAATATATATATTACCAATGAATAAATGCATATGAAATACTACAACAATATCTACAAATAACTTTAGCTAAAAAGGGCACATGTTGTAGAATAAATATAAACCATAATTCAAGAATCATCAATTAATATGTGTAAAAACTCTAACTTTGGCCTTACTAAATGAAATTGTAGATGTAGGACGTGAGAAAGAACTAAGTCCCTTACTGTGATAACCTTACATACATTGAATCTCTCCAATTGAAACTCTAAGATTAAAGAAGAATTTCAAAAGCCTGTTCTTGAACCTTGAGATGAGTTATCTTGAAACGCCTAGGTTTTGATGGTAGATTCTTGCTTAGGATACACAATCATATGTTAGAATTACTAGAAAATTGTGAGAGTATGCTAACTTTGATTTGGAAGGAATAAATCTTGATGGACTTTCCCCAAAATCAAATGTCGAACTCGAGAATCGAGTTCTTGATTTCACAACTAGAGCTAGGAAGAGGATTTGATGTTAGAATTTTGTAGAAATTCTAAAATTTTTGTTATGAGATTATGGATAATACTTACCAAGACTTGGTAGAGTTTAAGAGAGATCTCGAGGGATGTAGGGTTGACCGAGGAGTCAAAAGAAACTCAACATTAAGCTTTTATAAAATCTAGAAAAAATTATATACAACTAATATAAAGTGATATACAGGTCGTATACAGTGATATATGGATCATACATTTATACTACGAGTCGTGGTCTGACTTGTGGTTGCTTGGGTGGATTTTAAAACTATCTAATGTTTCCCATGGGTCATAGTACGAGTCGTACTACTAAAAGTTTCAGACTAGAGCATCTCTGGTAAAACGATCGTAACATTTTAATCCAGACTCAAATTTACAAATGATTAGTGGAGTTATAAATAAGACACAAATATCTTTAATTTGATGGGTAATAGGACACATAACTTTTCATATTCCAAGAGATATGCTCGTTTGAAGCTGACCCTTGCATGATCTTATACAAAAACTTAATCGGTAGTTATCGTCGTCATCATCATCCTTTTCATCGCCCGAACCTGCTGCAGCCCAGCTGCTACCCACCTTGCTTGGTTTTAAGATTTTTTTAGTGCTCTTGCAACTGAAATAATTGCAAGTGGCAGTGTAACACCCCTAAATTCTTACAAGAGTCTCATGGTGATTTACCGTTGCTTAAATTCTACAATATGTTTTATTCACATTTTGGGGATCTTGAAATTTGGTGATAGTTGCAAACTTGCTTAGCATAAATTGTTATCGTAAGTTAAGGGATTGTATTGGGGTATCTAGAAAATATTCTATTCTAATTATGTATAACTAATTGGAGATGAGGCATATATATATTAATATGTAAATATGCATTTTTGGGCAGCACACAAGGTGTTGGGCAGCACCTTTACCTGCCAGCTGTCCAAGTGATAAACATCATTTGAATGGATGTGTTTATATATATATATATATTGACCCTTTTCAAGTGAATTTAAGTCCCTTTAAAGCCACAAAACTTTAGAACTTAAATTAACCTTTTCTTCATCAGAATCACAAGAAAAACCTTGGTCTTTTGGCTGAAATTCAAGATACAAATCGCCTTGTTTGG
Source organism: Solanum bulbocastanum (assembly GCA_037074985.1). Classification (NCBI taxonomy): domain Eukaryota; kingdom Viridiplantae; phylum Streptophyta; class Magnoliopsida; order Solanales; family Solanaceae; genus Solanum; species Solanum bulbocastanum. The sequence goes on along the minus strand of CM073606.1, from coordinate 42,257,994 downwards.
TAAGTGCTGAAAATCTGTTTCTGAACTAGGCAGTGTTTGGTAAATTGTGTATATCTTGTGATATGGAAATCCGTTTTGGGTGAATAAATATGTTTTGGAAAGCTTATTCATATATCTACAACTCTTATGTTTATTTGAAAGTCTGATTTAGCTGTTATGGATGTGAAAGCTGGGACGCAACACAGGACAAGTTCTGTCCAGATTTCTCTGTTGTTGTAGCTGAGCAGGTTGTGTTACGTTTAGAATATCTCAGTATCTAGAACTCCGTTTTGGGTGCATAAATATGATTTGGAAATCTGGTTCATATATCTACAACTCTTATGTTTATGTGACAGTCTAATTTAGCTGTTATAGATGTGAAAAATGGGACGCAACACAGGACAAGTTCTGTCCAGATTTCTCTGTTGTTGTAGCTGAGCAGGTTGTGTTACGTTTAGAATATCTCAGTATCTAGAACTCCGTTTTGGGTGCATAAATATGATTTGGAAAGCTGGTTCATATATCTACAACTCTTATGTTTATGTGACAGTCTAATTTAGCTGTTATATATGTGAAAAATGGGACGCAACACAGGACAAGTATTGTCCAGATTTCGGGTTTAGAATTCCGGTAGGAACAACTGTTAGTGTATTGATGATATCTTTTTGTAAAAAATGTATTTTTCAGTGATTCTTGTTGCGTTGGAATCTTAAGAGATGTATCTACAACTTTAATGAAGGTAACAAAATCTATTTTTGCTGGTTTCCTATTCAAATTTAAGCTGCAACATGGGGTACTAAACTGACCAGAATCACTGTTTTGAGAACAGAATTGTGTCTGTGTGGGCTGAGCTTACTTATGATGATAATCCTATTTTATTTTGATATTATTGAGATATTAGGAATTAAAGAAGTTATTTAATTGCATTTTTAAGGTTGTATAGACTTGTGAACAAGTTGAGGAACCTGATACGTTGGTTGGTTTCCGGTTTGACCTTGCGGAGTTTATTGGACTAGTGCTACGCTAAAGTATTGAGGTTTGTGTATAAACTTGTACTTGAACTCTTGTGATGGCTGGTTTAAATGAAATTTGATCTTGATACCTCAGCTACCTCTTGTTACTTTGCATTGTCATGTTGGTATGATGCTTGTGTAACTCGCCCACTTGTACGGATTGTTTGATCACTTGGCACTCTTGTTGGGACTATGTCCTTCTTGTGGCTGCGGCTTTGTCACTATTGGCAGGCCTCTTGATTCAGATCATTTTCCATCTTGACTCTGGATTTGTAGTTCGTCTTAGGAATGGAAGTTATCCATTTTAAGTACGAATTAGAAAGCCATTTTTAATATGGTTCTTGGTCTTCTTCATACAGGGCTTCGGTCCTTCTTGATACAGGGCTTCGGTCCTTCTTGATACAGGGCAGCGACCCTTCTTGATACTTGCTTGTGCCGGGTGTGACGACATGAAGTATATATGGGGCGAGCCTTGCTATTGAATTCTTGGAAAAGGGTGCTATGAGCTTCTTGATATTTGTATCTTTGAATATCGAATTTGATACTTGTTATCTATTGTTACTTGATTTATTTATTATATTTCAAGTATGATGCTCATTGACTTGGAAAAGGTGGCTTGATGAATTTTGAGGTTTTCGACCCTATAGTTTTTACACCACTAAGCTTTATGCTTAGCGATAGTTGTTTCTATCGTAGGGGCTGATCGAGTGGAGTGATGAAGATGGCCATGGGAGATAGAAATTTTGAGAACTTAAAAGAAGATCACATTTGCATATAGGCATATATATTTTGTATAAATTTTGGTACTTATATCGATCTATATGATGTATATATTTGCATTCGATTTTGAAGCCTTACCGTATCATGTTCATGGGTTGTAATTTATGTGCATACGGAAAATGGAAAGGGGTCGCGACAGGCAGCCCCTTGCATTCTTTGGAAACCTCTTTTGCTATGTCAAGTAGAGATGGATCATCAACAAAATTACCGACTTTCTGCCTGAAAAGGATCCATGTTTTCTCTTCAGATAACATTACAACTTCCAATGTCTTCTGAGCTCCCATTGCTGCCAGTGGCGGATCTATGAAGGAGTCAGGGGGTGCCACGCCACCCCCCAACTTAGATGGAAACTCTATATATACATAGGTGTATATATATATATATATATATATATATATATAATATTTATATAAATATAAAGCGTGGCACCCAATGAACAAAATTGGCTTGTGGTGCCACGGTTGGAGGGCAACTTTAGATGGCTAATGTTGCAGGTTCGAATCCCATTTATACCTTTTTTTTTTTGAGAAATTTGCTGCGGACAGTTTTTAAGGAAAAAAAAGGCTCCAAGCACGTTTTTTAAGGAAAAAAGTTGGCACATTAATCGATAAATCTATTTGGCACCCACGGACTCTAAATCCTAGATCCGCCACTGATTGCTGCATAAACAGATCAGAAACGTGTTGTGAATGTCACTTTGCACTGGTGTTTGCGGTTGCTTCCACTTGAAATTCCAAGTCTCTTTTAGATCAAGAGCCTTCGGAACATCATGCAAGATTATAAGGATGAGGCTGTTCTGATCCGTTAACCTTGTACGCAGCTGATCTTCACGACTCCATAACTTATTCCCTGCTAATGTCAGCCCGATTTCTCTTGCAATCTCACCCTGAATTATTTTTGAGTATGGTTGTTGACTGACAATTACCATGAACACATCATCAAACAACCTTTCTTGTTTCGCCTTTTATCTGATTTTCTTAGCTAGTGTTGTCTTACCAACCCCGCCCAGACCAAATATCCCAATCATAGTGACCCCGTCATCTTTCAAAGTTGCCATGACCTCATCATCTTTCACTATATAGTCTCACTTTGGACCGGATGATCAAGGAGATTACATCAGACTTGTTGCTTCCATTTTGAAGTTCAATCACCTTTAGCGTAATTTTGTCCATTTTGAAGTTCAATCACCTTTAGTGTAATTTTCTTAGCTCTCCTGCTCAGCGAGTAACGTGACTTGAAGTTTGGACACCAACCGTATCTTTCAACCTCAATTCTACCTCGTTGCATTACAGCTGCCACATCTGCAGTAGTGGTATCAACACTAGTTAACCAAGCCTTGCCATTTGGAAAATGTCTTTTAAGTTTCTCCACGCATTTTTCGCTCTTCGCTGCACATCACTTCTGATACTCTTTAGGTTCTCAGATTCTTTATCCATGCATCTTATGTTGCTCTTGTAGTAAAATATATACCCAAATCCTTGCGTAACTGGCTGCATCAAGCAATCTGTGACTTTTTCCACAAATATAGATAAAGAACTACATAGCTAGAATAGTTTAGTAATAAGACTTTTATCAACTCTGAAGTCTGAACTCTGCTATTGTTTTTTTTTTTATGCTTTCTAATTCTCTCTTTTTGACTGGTTTTCTTAGTTATCGGGAAGTAAAGGTGTGAAACTGGTGGAAATGGAGAATTTGGTATGAAAATGAAATATGAGAAAGCGGAAATGGAGAATTTGGTATGAAGATAAAAAAATAGCAATGTGCGAGAATTTGGGATGAAAACGAAAGATCATAGAGCGGATTGGAAATGAAGAATTTGGTATGAAAATCAAAGAGTAGCAATGTTGGAGAATTTGGTATGAAAATGAAAGCTTAAGAGAGGTAGTGGAGAGTTTGATTGTGTTATTCCAAGCAACAAATTCACAGAAATTTATAAGTTGTGCATTCAAGGTTGAGAATAAGAATAATGGGGTCAAAATAATATCGTTAAAGTGAGATTATTCATTAGCTAACATTTTAAAGTAGTGAACATCTGATTCCATATCTTCCTTCACTCAAACTCGTGTTAGGACTTCCCAAAATATATGCTTTCTTGTAATGGCAGACACTATAAAGAAGAAAAAAAGGAAAGTAATTGTTGTTTTTTGGAATTTTTCATTTGCTTGTCAAGTACTCAAAGATCACACTTTGTCCATACATTCTCTCCAACATTTGACAAAGTATTTCCTTTCCAGTTTCATTCAATTTGCCTAAGCTTTGGTGACAGAACTACCTGGTAGAACTTTATTTTAAATGCTATGCTTATTATAAAATAGGCATTTGATTTTTTTATTACAAGGAAACTTGCAGTCGCTACCCTTATAATAGCCTTCACATATAGGAGATATTAAACTACACTATTCAAGTCTCATGTAATCCAATGAAAGATATGTTTTAAGATACGATGACATTTGTGCATAACTCAATCCCAAAAATCAGTTTATGAGGACTCCTTGAGTCCATATAAACAAATCATGGGTCTATTCCCAACCAATATTCTATAACACATTTGTTAGTTTTCGATGATAATCTATCTATATATAAAAGGAGAAGAAAATATGACACATGGCAACACCACAAATTTTCAGTATTTTAAATAATTAATAATCAATAATTAAATAAATAAATATAGACACATGTCAACAACAACAACAACAACAATAATAATAATAATATATACTTATATCAAAATCTTATCATTTGAATGTTTGTTTAGCCACGGCAATTACTCCTTTAATGTGAAGAAATAATTAAACTTATATCATTGACGGAATATTTGCATAAACCCTACATATACATGCACAACTCGATCTATGATCATTATTTCAATTATAAGAAATTCAATCAGATTGGCGTGGGACTGACTAACAACGAAACATCTGTTGCAAAGAATCTCAATTTGGATCGAAAAATTCACAAATGCGAAATCAGAATATGCTCCTTCCATGTAATTTGAAAACAACTACTGAAAAAAATTATGGAAGCACCGTGTCAAAAAAGAAGAAGATCACATTATTGACAATATTTATTAACCAACTACAACAATAAACAAAAGCCTCACCAAAGTATTTACATTGAAAGAAGGTGGATCTATGAACAAAAATCGAACTGAAGGAAAAAATAGAGCAGAGTAAAATAGATTATGTTTGATGAAATCAATTAAAAAATAGTGTAAATAGCCGGTTAAAATAGTTTGGTTCTCATCTCAGCGTGCATACAACGTGGGTATAGTAGAATTCTGACAACCAGTTAATCAGTCTTTTTAAAAAACGAAAAAAAGAAAAATTTTACTAACTGTGGTAACTTTTTCAATTTTAAAAATAATACGTTTAAAAAATATATAGCCTTTCTAACATTTTTAAGTTTAAATTAAAATTAAAAATTACTAACTAATACAAATTAAAGTTATCTTGAAACTGTTTTCGAATTTTGAATTGTAATTGTTTTTTTGAATTTTAAAACTAATAACTATCCTCTCCACAATTAAAAATTTCAGATTTAATGTTTAAATTTGAAATTATTATGGGGCACTAAAACCACCCCTTAAAATTCTCCACTAACTAATCTATCATCATATATCTTTTTTAAATTATTTTTAAAATTATTTTTAAATTTTTTAATTGTTGATTTTTTGTGGTGCTGACACGTGTCACTTTTTCCTCTCCTATTATGTATATATAAACTATAAAATTAAGTTGCAATCACCATCATAAATTTATGAAATATTAATTTAATTTTATCTCTCATCAATTCGCCAACAATTTAGTCACTTCCACGAAAGTTTTTGTGCCATCTTTTTTGAAACTGCAATTTATGTGTTTTTCTTTTTATCATTCTGCTTCTTCTTGATTTGTAAGAGCAATAGATGAAACATATATTTATCAACAACTGAAACTTGAAAACTCTTACAATTATGACAGTTTGATAAAGTGAAGAAGTTGTAACCATCTCCAAAATTATAAGTATTAATTTAAACTAATTTTTATAAAAAGTAAATCTGTTATATAATCGTAATTTTTTGTTTTATGATTTTTAAAATTTTTTGTTTAAAATGATTACTGATAAAATAAAAGGTTTTCAACATAGTTTTTCATTGATTATAGGACTATGTAGTACTAGATGGATAATGGGGACTTATGAAACTATTTTATCTAAAATTGTTTTCTTTATTTACGTCTCTTTTATATATTAATAATAATTAAAATTAGACTAAAAATTTATAATCATGCATAAACAAATCTATCTAAACTGATTTTGTTTTACGCATAATTTTTTATAAATCAGATTTTTAATATTTAATAAGTTCCTTTTTTTAAATATCTGATGTTTGAAAATGTATGCTATTAGTTAACTTAGTTGATTACACGTGTCTTTCTTTAATAACATAATACAATTTATACTATTATTATTTTATTCAAAATAGGCATTAAAAATTTAAAATTTAAAATTATTACTAACTTGAAAAACCCACTATTAAGTCTAAAATAATTTTAAAATTGTTATAACTAAAAGAAAATGTGACATTTAAAAATAATAAAAGATATCATTTTATTTTATTCTTTTTAATTTTATTTTATGTACCGTGAATTCAATTGCACAATCTTATCATTAGAATGAATTTTTTCCCATAAATTCTAAAACTTTTTCTTCTTTAATTAAAATAAGTCTAAAAATTAGTACTTGTAAATTTAACAAATGACATCGTAGATTTCCTCACAAAAGCAATACACATTATATATATATATATATATAAACACTAAAAAGCAAATATGTATAGATATAAAATAAACACCACTTTCAACTTAATATTTTCATGTTGCGGGGATCACATCAACTCAAATCTGGAAGATATAAAATAATGTTAGTGCATGTTATTTTTTTATATTAGAAACTCGCATGATAAATAATCAACGACTATCCATACTCCTTTAAACAACAATTTTTCCTTCAAACTATTATTTTATTAGAAGAAGAACAATAGACTGTAAATAATCAATCAAATGTAACAACTATCAACCATATTGATAGTCAATTGAAGTCCACATTTGGTATGTAATTTAAAAAAATCTTGGATAGTTTTTCATACCTGATTTTAAATTAATGCATATGATAATTCACTGCTTGAAGCAATACATCTGTGCATTGAAGATGAATTTCTCACTCTGAAAAATGATTGTTCTAAAGGATAATACTAACAAAATGAATAAAAATTTTCTGAAAAAAAGAAGACATTTATTTATAGAATGAATGAAGCAAATGGATAAATGGGTAGGTGGTTGCCTTTATTAGAGGAATTCAAAAATAAAAGGTGGTTACATATTTGAAACAAACCGTATTTTCAGATATGTTTTTTTTTTTCAGATTTAAATTAAACCGTATTTGATTATCCTTTAAGCAAATTTTCAGATTTAAATGGGAAGTTAGATAAACATGGAATTTATTAGATTTTATCTTTTTATTTTTTTTGGTCTTTTTTTTATATAATTTTTTTTTTAAAAAAATAAAATCGTGAGTTGGTTATATTTTTAAAAAATTCACATTTAGTTAGTGGCCATTTTACTTTTTATAATTATTATTATTATTACTATTATTATTATTATTATTATTATTATTAATTATTGACATGTGTCTATATTTATTTATTTAATTATTGATTATTAATTATTTAAAATACTGAAAATCTGTGGTGAAGTTAGATAAACATGGAATTTATTAGATTTTATCTTTTTCTTTTTTTTTTTTTGGTCTTTTTTTTATATAATTTTTTTTAAAAAAAAATCGTGAGTTGGTTATTTTTTAAAAAAATTCACATTTAATTAGTGGCCATTTTACTTTTTATTTGTTTGTTTATTCTGAAAAATTTTATTATTATATCATCTAATTTTGGATATTGTGGCTTCTAAAGTTTGCTTCTTTGTCAGTATATTAAGATGTTCTTTAGAGGTTTTCTGAGTGATCTAAATTTTATATTAGGAGTCTTAATTATATTTCAATTGTGAAACTTTTTTTGTAAAACTTTGTATTGATTTTGAGTTTTTGTTATAGTTAACTATGTACTGGCTTCCGCTTGCCTCTTTTTTTTTTTTTTTTGGTTGTTTGAAAATATCTTAAATTTGATGATAATGGGATATATTATTGAAATATATTTGATTTTTCAATTTTGGTAAATATTATAATTAGATTACTTTAACTATTATAAAACTAGACAATAAAAAATAAAATAAACTATTTTTAGCAAAATAAATATCATTTTAACATAATTTCTTAAATTTAAATATCATATTTATAACTTGGTGTTTAATTTATCCAAATATTTGTGATGTGCATATAGTTCTATTATATTTATTTATATATCTCTAAAATTGTTAATGAATTTCTATTGTAAAAAATTTCATTAACTGCGTGCAATACTAATATTTTGGTTATTACTTTAAAATTTAATAATTAAACTTTATATTAGAAACATAAACACATTTTTATAGTTACATCAGTAAAATCCGCTAACTTCAAGTTAAATTAATTTTATTATTTTAGAGAAAAAAACGGAATATTTATTTAAGGATAAGTGCTCAAGATAATTGTGCCAACATTTAGTTATTAACAATTTATAAAAATTAAAAACACATGTTCACAAATTAGTTTGAAGACCTATATTTGTGAATCAATTTCACGAAATACTCCTAGAAGATAGTTGTGTGTTTAAATAATGCTATTAAAATTTGTGGATTATGAGGTTACATATATTTAAAGCACATGTGGTTGAACACAAATTAGTTACAAACACTATTTTTTTAAAAAAAAAAATCATATTTCTACAAAATACTCCTAAGAGATAGTTGCAAAAAATTCAAATTGCAGAACTAATAAACTTTTATGAGATAATTTTTATTACATTTATTAAAAGAAAAAAAAAATATTTTCTTAAAATTTTAGGTTTTAATAAATAAAAAAGTGGTTTATAAATATTTTTAGTATCACTTTTTATTTTGTAAAGAAAAACAAAAAGGAAAAGGATAAAATCAGAAGAATAAAATGACAAAGATATATCTCAAATAGTTCTTTTGTTAACAGTAGTTGTTTACATAACAACTTTTTCTGTGATTTTGTCACTTTGTTGAAGTAGTAGGAGTTTTTAAATTTAAATATACATTTTTAAGAAGAGTTATTATTGTAAACAAACATCAACATAAAGATTTAAAATTTCAATTCAATACTTACAATTTTGAAGATTATTATAACTTCTCCACAATTATATATTAAAATAAAACACCTCAAACATTAAAAATCTAAACCAATTCGAAAATTCTCTCCCACACCCACGTATTCTTAATCTCTTCTTCCCATTTTTAACGTGTCTTATCACACACAGTAAATTTCATAAAAATCATATTTAATATGTGATGCATCATATTCAAAAGAATTATTTAGCATGCGGTAAAATATTGATTTGTTCACTAATAATAACAAACAACAAATTTTATAACCACGTTAGTCAAAAGATTTTTCTATTTAAAAATTTGGACTTATTCAAAATTTATAGTTTAAATTTAAGATTGATATTATTTAGGTTATTGGTACATGTGATATTAAATGAAGAGGTTTAACTAAGATAAGAACGGTTAACATAATTACTTTAATTGAAGAATAAGAGACAAGAGTTATATTACAATATAATGGAATTAGTTTTAACACAAAAAAGAATAGGACGACTATATATAAGAATCCATTAACTAAACCTAACCTAATAGGAATCCATTAACTAAACCTAACCTAATAGGAATCCATTAACAAAAGCCCATACATAATAACATATGGACTAACATCCCCCCTCAAACTCACAATGCAACGGCAATAAGCATTGAGAGTTTGTCACACAAAAACCAAAATCGAGACGCCGACTGCGCCTTCGTAAAAAGATCAGCAATCTGCAAAGTCGACGGAACAAAAGGAAGCGATATGGTCCCGAACTGTAAATGATGACGGGTGAAGTGACAATCAATCTCAATGTGCTTCGTCCGCTCAAGCTCATTGGCTTCAACCCGAATTGATCTACTGCTTTATCATCAATCTCGAACACGAACATGTTCTCCTTGTACTTTACAGCATGGCCAGAAGTTTCCCAGAGCTGCATCTTGTATATATCTGGGCTCCAAATCTCCTCGTAGCCTCTTTTCCAGTACACATTCTTCAAGAACTCGAGCAATTTGTTGCAAATTCGAGCACCATGTGGAAGAAAGAAGCAACTTCTAGGGCTCATTGGATCAAAATAAAAAAGCTCCTGCTTCTTGTTTAGCTCTCTCTGATCATATTTGTTTGCTTCCTCCAGTGTCTGTACGTTTTCCTGACCCATAATTTTGCAATTTGCAAACAAGAAAAACTGGAATCATATATGAATCTTCAATTTCAGCAGTTACTAAACAAATCAAAAACCGAACCCTAGTTTGAACAAATCAAAAAACGAACCCAAGTTCGAACAAATCAAAAAATGAACCCTTGTTCGAACAAATCAAAAAATGAACCCAAGTTCGAACAAATCAAAAATCGAATTGAACAAATAAAAAAAAAATGAACTGAACAAATCAAAAACCAAACCAAACAAATCAAAAAAACGAACCCTAGAGGAGCATGGACCAACAAATCAAAAACCAAACCCAAAAAAAACTGCGCAACAGGTGACCGCTACCAGATCTTCAACCAACAAATCAAGGAGTATGGATCGATTTATGGTGACCCAACTTTTGCAAACATAATCATTGGCCAGACGGGCATCATATATGGGTGCCACCCACCGACAACGAAAGCTCTTTGATTGTTTACCAAGATCGTAGAGGCTCTGATACCATGTTAACATAACTACTTTAATTGAAGAACAAGAGACAAGAGTTATATTACAATATAATAGTATTCGTCTCAATACAAAAAAGAATAGGACGACTATATATAATCATCCCATTAACTAAACCTAACATAATAGGAATCCATTAACTAAACCTAACCTAATAGGAATCCATTAACAAAAGCCCTAACATAGTAACATATGGACTAACAAGAACAATAATAGATATAATGTGAGATTATTTATTCATTAAATTAATTCGACCAATGAGATAAATAATGAAGAGTACAATATAAAAAAAGTCAATATATTAGATAATGTAACAATGATATGCAAAGAATGAAAAGAGAAAAATAATTTAAAATATTTTATATTAAATTTGAGAATGTATTGAAACAATTAAAAATTAAAATTATAATATAAATTTTATGTAAGACAAATGAAGTTAAAATTCAAAAAGTAAGGTTGTAAAAAAAAAAAAATAGGAAATTTTTAATTGTACTTTATAATTTTTTAAATAATAATAACATAGTCATTATGATCTGAGATGGGATTTGAGTAAGGTAATATATACTAAGATCTCTTCAGAATAAAGTTTTTCTTTTTTGTTGAGTTGATGCTTTCAAGTGCTAATTTCTATTGCGATTTAAATTATTATATTTAAAATAATGCTCAAACTGTTATGATTTGTTGGTATTTAATCTACTTTCAATTATTCTCGAATTATATTGATGATTTTCTTAGTTAAGATGAGTTTTTTTGTAGTTATTAATTATATCTGATGTCCTTACTACTTCATTGTTTAAGATTATAGTGTGCAAAATGCCGTTAATATATATATATATATATATATATATATATATATATATAGATAGATAGACGAGAAAATGTTAATAATGATCTATATTTGTTTTAATATTGTATAGTCGTACACATACATCAACTGAAAATTTCATAATAAGAAACATTTCAAAGTTTAAACTATCAAATCTACTTTTTTTCTGGATGAAGAATTTTTTTTAATTTAAAAAGAGCAATTATAGAAAATAAAAACGGTAAATTCTTACGCGTCACTATTTGATTACAAAATAAATTAAAGAATGTCATGATAAAAAATAAATAAAAATAAAACAATTAACGAAAAAAGAAGAAAAAGAAAACATTAATAAAGGAATAGTTGAACAATAAAATTTAAATTTGTGGTGTAGTTTTTATTTCTTTAGCGACCAAACATATTGAGAAAATTTTCATAAAATGAATAATGACTTGCAAAGTGATATCTCATATTTTCATTTTCAAAAACTTTATTTTATCATTGATATTATTGCATTGTCATATGAAAGAAAGAGACTTACAGTAAATCAAAGGAATAGAAGATGATTCCTTTTTTTCATCCTTCAATTCTTATTTTGCTCTGCAAATAGTTTATTTTTATGTGGTATATAATTTGATAATTTATTTTTATATCTTTTTTTTAATTGATCATTGAAATTCATTATTTTGTACATCTTAATTTTATGAAATTATATTTGAGTAAATGAAAAACACGTCTTAATTTAATTTGCAGGGTAAAACGAGAGAAGAGTTTGCTAAAGAGGTTGCAACATGCTTTGTAAATTATATTTAGATTTTAGCTAAAAGTAGAGTTAATATTTTTAATACTAGGTTTTAGATTGATCTATGAACTTAAACTTTAACTAATTATTTCAAATATATCAATTCAACACACGCCACATGTTGCGCCGTAATTTTCCTATATGTAGAAAAAATTACTTTTTGAAATGTTCTAAGTATAAAACAATTTAAGAAAAATACTTAGAAAAGAGTCGCCACTTAATTTTTTAAAGAAATTAAGAAAACTTATAATTTTCAAAGATTCAAATAGAAAAATCATTTGAAAATACCAAAAAAGGGTTCGGGGTTCAATTTACACTTCGAGAAGGTTTTAGGCATTCGAAGTGTCCGCTAACACGCGGTTGACCTGCGACTTGACTAAAATTTTTTTTGACTAATTTTGATTTATATAAAAAAATAATAATAATAATAATTTACAATATGATTAACTTTGAGAAAATAATTAAACAAAGAGCAATTTTATTTTATTTATTTATTTTTTTGAGAAAGGAACCTAAAATATGAGACATTTAAATTAAGTTGCAAGGGAATAGGTACTTGACAAAACAAATGTATCCATTAACATCTATTTGAAACTTTTTGAAATAATAAATTGAGCCAATTTAGTCCATTAAAACATAAAATCATTTTAATCTAGTTAAAGATGAGCGGAAGTTTTTAAAAAAAATTTGAATAAGTAAATCAAGAATAAAGAGTGATGAAATAAAATTATTAAAGTAAACCAACACAAAGGAAATAGTTCATTTTTGGGGAATTTAACTAGGTTGATTAACAATTATAAAGTTAGTGTTAACGATAAGAAAAACAAACAATAAATAAAGATAATTAAATAATTTAAGAGGTGAGGGGAAATCAAATTTGGGCCTCCTTTTTTTGGGCCAATTTGCTGCAATTTTGGACCTGTAAACCAATTCCCGTTTTTGGTATACACAGGATGTATATCAGTGTATACGAGCATGTATATCAGCTCTTTTTACGCATTTCTTGCTCCCGAACACCTGTATTTCGCCCCTGCACTGTAGTTTCACGTTTTTGGCCACATATTTGCAGCTCCAGACCTGTATATCGGCGTAAATGCCATATATAGTGTGTATACAGCCCCTGTTTGGGCCTTTGAATTAATTTCCAGCAATATGGGTGATCTCTAAGACCTATAACAACTTCCGAATATGTAGGGGGGCTGACTTGATGGAGGAAAAGCAAAGATCGAGCCTCTATGGCTCAACTCCGGAATGCAAGGAATGAGAACTCGGGGGAGATCCACATTCATGCGAAGGGAAAGGAAAGAAATAAAGATTAGCATTTTAAAAAATAGAAACAAATGAACATAATTGAATTCAAATAAAGGTGACTTAAGTGTTTTAAGATTAAAAGTAAATGTAACCAAAAGCAATTGTAGGCCCATATGACAAGATTTTAAGAACGTGCAAATGCACTAATTATATCTCAATAAACGAATAATTAAAACTTTTAGCAATACCAAGAGAACTTGACAAAATGAGAAATCTAAAACATGGATGAAAAATTAAATATGAGCCTAATATGAAATATCAAAATCTAGGCATGACGACTTTTCTCGACACATACATATATATAAAAAAAATTTAAGGGAGTATATAGGGATGCAATAAGAGCAATCAATTTATAACTTGAGACATCAAAAGCATCACTAATGCTCACCGGGTAATTCATATACCCCTTCCAATAATTCTATCTTGACAAATAAATGCACATCTCACGCTTAATCAATTAGAGAATTGAAACGGAAGTACATTATTCGCGAACTTAGATAAAACATCCTTTAAATAACATGACAAGTTACTATATTTCCTGATTTCGAAAGTTATTAAAATCATAAGTATGAACAGATGTTGAAGGACTTAATATTCAAAGCAAAACATCTACCAGCACTCATTAAGATGAGAACAAATCTAAAGGATTAAGGCACTAGCGATTAATTCGAGTATTGGAAAATAGTGATCACAAACAGATGCGGCAAATTTGAATGGAGAAAAGAAAACAGAAACGGAGTAAATGCCATATGAGAAGACGGAAGCAAAGCCTAACACTCCGAAGTAGACTCAACAAGGTAACCCAATAAAAGGAATAAAGAACGAGCTGTAACAAACACAATACAAGAACCCAAAAAAAAATAGCAAATGCGGCACATGAAGTTGAAATGTTTATATGTTAATTTTTTTTTTTATTCAACTCGAGATGAAAGAGTAAAGGGTAAGACGCCAAATATTAAGCAATAACACAGATTCATGTTGAACATGAACAAGCTAGGACCAAGAGCTCCTATTATCCAACATCAACAAGAAGAACAACATATGAGACAAACAAAGGGCAGGTGCCTAGAAGGGATAAGATCGATAGAAAAATTCATAAGAGGAGGCCGAAAATTTCATTCTATTCGTAGACACAACACTAACTAACAACATCAACTAATAAGCATAAAACATCAGCACTAACTAACAACATTAACAAGCATAAACACAACACTAACTAACAGTATTAGCTAATAAGCATAACACAACATCAACTAATAAGCATAAAACAACAGCACTAACTAACAACATTAACAAGCATAAACACAACACTAACTAACAGTATTAGCTAATAAGCATAACACAACATCAACTAACAAAAATTAAAATCTGGAGGACATTTACCTTTTTTGGAGCAGCAAACTGGACGCCAATGAGTTGGAGACGAGCTATTCCACCACTAGTGCAGAGCTCGCTGGAATGAGAAAGATTTGAGACAGCCAAGAAGGAAGAATTTCTCTCCAAAGTTAAAAGACAATGTTCTCTATTTCAGAACTCAGAACCTTTCCGATTTAGAACTTTGTAATCTTAGAAAAAGAAATCGTGATGGTGGTCGTATCTTTCTTCAATTTTTTAAATCCAACCCCCCTAAATCAAGAACAAGAAGAGGGTATTTATAAAAGGGAATTGGGGTTCGGATTTGGGAAAAGGGGTAGAATAGGAATTTAATTCCTTCCTTAAATTTGAAAATCTTACCTTCCAAGGATGGGAAATCTGTCAATGGTGTGAGATTTCAACAAAAATCCCATGAAATCCGGCCGAAAATATTGAAGAGGGCGGTTGCAGCAGGTGGGTCTGGCAGGTGAAAGACTGACGTAGTTGGTGCGGCTTTCACGAGCTCTCCTTCGCGTGAAGGAGAAGAAATCATGTATGGGTAGTGGGGTCGCTTGCTTGCTGCTTGATTTTGGGTTTCTTCACGATTTTGGACTGCTTGGAGGTTCTGGGATTTGCTTCTTTGCTGGAGGAAGAAGAGAGAAACGTACAGGGGTCATTTGGAAATGCATGTATTGTGGAGCAATGGGTCATGTGGGATTGGGTTTGGGAATAAAAAATAAAAATAAATAAATAAAATGGGCTGGTGGGTTGAATGGGAGTTTGGGCTGAAAATATCGGCCCAATTTTGGCCTTAAAATGATCCAATAAATGGAGAAAATATTGGTTGTAATTCAATTTTGGAAAATAACCATGTAGATTACAAATTCGGTCGAGTGAAATTAAGGACATTGCCGATTGGATTAATTGAGGAATTTGACCAAGGTCAAACAAGACAAATTATTATGAATTAATTAATGAGCATTCTTAATCTTAACCAAATAAAATAATCAATTTCAAATATTACCTATCAATTGACTAATTGTCGAAATTTAAAACAAAACTAAAACCCTTTGAGACGATTTTCAAATGAAAGTATACTAATTATATACATAACTATAAAACATATCTATTATTATTTTTTAAAAATTGCGAAATTAAAAAAAAACTTAGATAAAAATAGCTCAAAAAAATGTTTCGAATTTCATAAAAGTTAATTAATTCAAAATTATAGCCATCACTTTAAAAATACTAAAATATAAAATTCTTTTTGAAATGATTTTCGAGTATTTATAGGAAATACTTATTTCATACATAATTATATAAAACATATATATTATTTAAAATTATAAAAAGTGATAGGCTATTTACAACTTGCAAAATGAATTTATTATTATTTTTTTCAAAAATTTATGAAACTAATTATTTTAAATCGTTTAAAATTGAAGAAACTCGACGATTAATTTATATTGTGGAGGGTCAAAATTGGGTGTCAACACCACATATGCTATTAATCTTCATCATAGTAGAAGAAGGAGAAGTTGTTAGAATAACGTCTAGAGCCTTTGATGAACATACCCTTATTACACATAAATTAGGGTAAAATTTTGTTAGCATTATTTGTATATGTAAAATTAAAACATTATATATGATTATACATGCACTTTTGTTACTCAATAATAATTCGTATTTAGTTATTCATAAATTTAAAAATTATTATATTTTAAAATATCCGCGCGTTGCGCGGATACGTATACTAGTATTATTTATAATAGTTCAAATAGATTATCCTTAATAATTGAAATATAGAAATAGTTTCAGAATTTTCTTCTCCAATATTGGTGACAAAGCCATTTATCTTGTCTTTGTATCAAGATAGTCACTCAACTTAAACCTCGTCTTATACAAAGTACACTCCAATCGAAAAACAATCTTCTTGCACTGAAAATCTGACATGGAATGGGTCCATGAATCAACCTGAGAGGCCAACAACAATAACTACACATCATAACGAGTGAATCCCATAAGCAGGGTCGGGGAAGGTGGGTATGTAGCTTACCCCTATCTTTCAAAGGTAGAAAGTTATTTATGATAGACCCTCAACTCAAGTAAACCGTATCAAATCAGGTATCAACCGGAATGGCCATTTGAAAAAGTTACAGGTATCAAATCAGGTATCAACTCTCCAAAACACTTGTTCAAATAACATTAATATTTGATAAGAGGTACTTCTCAAAATAAGTTGATATTATCACCTTATCCATGGACACTATTAGATTTGCCACCAGCAGTTAATGTTATTAATTTTGCACTTCCTTTGAGTCCATAATGCATAGCTTTAAATGTGATGTTGAGTACTATTTAAAAGTCCAAACAAATCATCATATTAATTATTAGGGGAGGATCTATAACATTAGATCTATTCCTATGAATCCAGTAACTTTTAGGTAGAATTCTGTATTTATATTAACAAACTTATTAAGGAGGGTATGCATATTTAATTGTCAATCCAACAATTAAAACGAGTTATGGATTCAATAGTAGATTCAGAACTCATACATTTCGAATCTTGATTCAGCTTCTTATCATCATCTCAATATTCACTCAAGGAGAGAAGTACTTCCATATCTATTATTGTTGTTTTTGTGAGTTTTATATCTAAATTACCGGTGTTCCACCCCCCTCCCCCACAACAATAGATACCTATATGTCAACAAAATGGTTGATTATGTGGCGAAACATTTGGGATAACTCACGAAAAAGAACGGGAGATTAAGGGTGTGTTTGGTATGGAGAAAATATTTTCCAATTTTTCCATGTTTGCTTAGCTTAAATGTTTGTAAAATATTTTCTAAATCAACTTATTTTCCTCAAATTTAAGGAAAATGACTTTCCTTCCAAATTAAGGAAAACATTTTTCAAAACTCTACTTCATCCTTTAATTGTTTTTCCTTACCCTATGCATACCCCGTACCTGACCATTCCCATTCAAAAATAAAATAATTTTTTAAAATTTTCTTATTTTTTAAATTTCAAATATATTTTTATCCCTACCACCAAACCAGCCCCCCCCCCCCCCCCCAATTAAAAAAAAATCATTTTTACGCCACCCCACCCCACCCCTACCCCCACACCACCCAACCCAGGCCACCCACGTCAATTTTTTTTTTTTAAAGTTTTTGAAAAATATTTCAAATTTGAAAAGTTTTCATTTTTTATACCCCTCCCCCTAACCCTGTCAGATTTTTTTTTTAAAAAAAATTCCTGAGTCTAGTTCTAGGTTAAATCTCAGGGTTGGATTTTGGAACGGTAATGGAGTTCTTGTCCTAGTTTGGGTGTTGGGGTCGAGTCCTAGATCAATTATCGGTATTGATTTTCGGATCAAAGATTATTTTTCCTAAAGAGTATTTTTTTGTCTCAAATAAAAATAAAAGATATTTTCTAAAAAATATTTTCATTCACCAACCAAACATTAAAAATATTTTCTACTCACCAACTAAACATGAGAAAATAAGTTAGAAATCCATTTGTTTCCCATGGAAAACATTTTCTTTCGTACCAAACACACCCTGAAAAGGGCATTAATGGTTCCACTTGGCCGTGTCTAAGTATTTATTAAGCTTACCATTTTAAAAAAATTCTAACATGAATGTAGTTAAAATTCATATGATATACAATCAATATTACAATTCTTTTTCGTCGAATTTACTAATTCACACTGATTAAGAATTAGAATCCAGGAAAATATATTTGACTCTTATAAGCTTCAACCTACTGAACCTATCGTACCCGGTTCTCCTTCTGCGAATAAATTATATATATGTTTGTTTTAAATTGAATGAGCCATTTGAAAAGTGTAGAATTATATATAATAATGTTAATATTTATTAATTAGGCTTAATACCTAAACAGCCCCTTAAACTTGATAAGTTTTGTAAGGTAGACACTCAAACTTAATTAGTGACCAGATAGACACTTGAACTCGACAAAAGTGTACCCGAACTTGGCAGAAGTGTACCCATTTTATCCACCGGGTAATGGAATGTGTAAGAAGTGTTAGGTACTCTCTTTTGCTAAATGTATAACCATTTGTTTCTTCCAATATCTTAAGTCTGAACTCTGCTATTTATTTTTTTTAATTTTGCTTTCTAATTCTCTCTTTCTAACTGGTTTATTAGTTACTGGGAAGTAAAAGTGTGAAATTGAAAGCTAAAAGAGCAGCAATGTAGAATTCCATATGAAAATAAAATCAAAGAGTAGCAATGTTGGAGAATTTGGTGTGAAAATGAAAGTTTATGAGAGGCAATCGAGAGTTTGATTATTTTATTTCAAGGAAAAGATTCACAGAGATTTATAAATTGTTCATTTAGGGTTGAGAATAAGAAGAGTGGGGTCAAAATTATATATATCTTTAAAGTGAGAGTTTTGATTAGCTAACATTTTAAAATAGTGAGCATCTGATTCCATACTTCCTTCACTCAAACTCATGTTAGAATTTTCCCAAAATATATGCTTTCTTGCAATGAGAGACATTATAAAAGAAAAAAAAAAAGGAAAAGTAATTGTTGCTTTTCGAAATTTTCCAGTTGCTTAAGTGTCTACTTATGCATACCCAAAGTTGGAGGGCATTGATGCCAACTGAATCCAAATTAAATGACATATATTTTTCTATGGCAAGAAAACCTACCGCCACTACACTAGTCACTACCGTGGGGTGCGCACAGGGATAAACTGGGCTCCATTGTAATAGCCTTTCACATATAGGAGACGTAAAATTGCACTAGAAAAGTCCCATATACATGACGTAAATAAAATTTCTACCACATAACATAAGTACGTACCCCATTGTCACTATCCAGGATAAAGGAATTCCAAATTCACAGAAAACAAGAACATCACCACCATGTCAGCGGAATTTTCATGTCCAAAATGAATTATATATCATTATCTATATTACTAACTCATTTTTTGTATCGTACCCGTGCTTGCATGGACTTGTGATCCTCTAGTTTTGTTTTAAATTAGCATATTATATGGTGTGTTTGGTATGAAGGAAAATGTTTTCTATAGAAAATGTTTTCATGGAAAATAAGTTGATTTTTGACTTAATTTTTCATGTTTGGTTGGTTAGTAGAAAATGTTTTTCAAAACATATTTTTTTAGTATTTGGATTGTGAATATAAAACATTTAAAAAGAAAACATCTTTTATTTGTAACTACAAAATAGAAAATAATTTTTAGGAAAACAATTTCTGACCCAGAAACTAACCTTGATAATCGATCTAGGACATGACACCAACATGCGAACTAGGACACAACCCCGACGACCGATTCGAAATCTGACCCTGAGATTTGACCCATGACCTGACCCCGACTTTCGATCCGAGACTAGTCATTTGAATTGAGATCGGATATCCGACCCAGGACCTGACTTCGACATCCGAACTTGAACATGATCGATCAATTCGATTTTCGACTTTTATACGTGAATCGAGAACCAACTTCCAAATCAGGACTAGACCCCAACAACCAACAATCGATGCGAGACCCAAGATTTGATTTTCAAATTGAAATTTCGATCCCAACTTTCGAACCGGAATCTAACAACAACCAACTCGGGACCTAACTTTCAAACTGGATTTAATTTTTTTTTGGTTGGGCTGGGAGGGGGGAGGGGTGTTCAGCAAGGTCAGAGTAGGGTGGGGTAAAAAAATAATTTAATTTTAAATTCAAAAATATTTTTCAAAACAAACTTTTTAACCTTTTTTTTTTTTTGGGGGGGGGGTGGGTGGGTGGGTGGGGGCGCTGGTAATCTGGTAGGCGGAGTGGGGTAAAAAATATAAAATTTTTGAATTGAAAATATTTTTTTAAAACAAACTTTAAAATAAAATGGGGTGGGGCTGGTTGGGGGTTGGGGTAGGTGTGGGTTAAAGAAACTTTTATTTTACATAGTATTTTAGTTTTTGTTAATTTCATGTTAATTTGTGCTTTTAAGTTAAAATTGGCCAGCAAAAAAATCTCTTCATTGGTTTTCAAGGCCTTCCTAGTTTGAAAGACAAAAATTTTAGTTTAAGTTTACATATGTTTTACATTAAAATTGGCCAATGATAAAATTTCTCTGTCGGTTTTCGAGGCCTCCCCATTTTAAAAGACGGAAATTTCAGTTTAAGTTTATATATGTTTTACATTAAAATTGGCCAATGAAAAAAAATCTCTCTGTCAGTTTTCGAGGCCTCTCATTTTAAAAGACGAAAATTTCAGTTCAAGTTTATATATGTTTTACAGTAAAATTGGCCAATGAAGAAAAATCTTTCATCGATTTTCGAGGCATCCCAATTTTAAAAGACTGAAATTTTAGTTTAAGTTCATATATATTTTACGTTAAAATTAGCCAATGAAAAAATCTCTCCGTCGGTTTTAGAGGCCTCCCCATTTTAAAAGACGGAAATTTAGTTTAAGTTTATATATTTTGTATGTTAAAATTGGCCGATGAAGAAATTACCGTCGATTTTCAAGGTCTCCCATGTTTATAAGACGGATTTATTATTTTTAAGTTATTATTTGATTTATTTATTTTATTCATATTTATTTATTACTAACACTTTTACTAAGTGCCTTTACAGGTACCTGGAGTTGCTTCCCATTGAAACAATTCGAATGAAGTTTGAATTATATTTTTTATTCATTATTGTGTATATTATTGACATTAGGCAAACACTAGGTCATTTCTCATATTATTGTATTATTTTATTATTTGTGTATATTGCATGCTTATTATACTTGTACATTATTATTATCTCCTCCTCAATTTGAAAAAATGAATTCAGTCGGGACCCACAATTGTGGATTTCGAAGGATGCCTAACACCTTTCATTTAGAATTACTTGAACCCTTACCTAGAATCTATTGGCTTCATAGACATATTGTTTTTTTGTAATTAGTTAATTAATTGGTTTCCTAGTTTATCCTAAAATTAGGTGGCGAATCCCTTTTAAATTCTTTTACTCCCTTAAATTCTTTTGTTCTTTAAAATTTAATTTAATTGAATTAGTTGATTATTTTTTGAGTTACCACGATGTTTCACCTTATTTGAATAAAGTAGGGATGTAAACACCCATTACTTGTATACTGGTTTACTCTATAATTTACCAACACACTCTTTTCATAAACTTTGAAAAGACCACAATAATATAAATCAATAACATTGGATATGTTATTGTTGTAACGAAATAAACAAATTATGCATGGTAAAAGTTAAATAAATCAAAAAAACTTAAGTAACAATGATTTTTACGCTAGGTTAAATGATTAATAGAAGTTAATTAAACATAAACTAAGTTTTGTATTAAACTAATTATTGATATATCATGTTAGGTCTGTTGATAAAAAAAATTTCCGACAAGGTTATGTATTACACTAATCAAGCCAAAGATTAGCGACAAGCTTCATAACTGATTTCTACTCTTTTGATAGCGGAGGCCATGAATAACACAACAAGCATTATCAAAAAAGAAAGAAAGTATATATATATATATAACATATCTAAAATAAATTCTGCATTTTATTTCTCTATTTTTTTTCCAGACATAAGAAGATTAAACACGATCAATATTTTTCTCATGAATCTCATTCTCAGCCTTTCACTTCGAAAACATTCGAGCGATAATCTATCACTAGGAACAATCTTTTAACCTAAAAAACTATAAGAATAAAGTCTGCATAAATCATACCCCCTCCCCTACCGAAACCCCTACTTATGGAATTACACTGGATGTTGACGTTGCAATAATCTGATCAGTCTTATCTTCTATCAAAGACATAAAATATGGACTAGGAGGTTCAGTAGAACTAAATCCGAATGGAGTATTTTTTGTTGAAGTACCTGAATAGATCATCCACAAATCACAAAATGCACCAATAATATGATTATGGATGTTTTTCTCATTAATCTCCAAATACCAAGAACATATCTCTTCAAGAGACTCCTCCCAAGATTTAATCCCTTCATTTGCTTCAACCATTCTTTCCATAGAATTCTTGATATTCCCATAAGGATCCTCCAAACTCGATAGACTTATAACACATGAATCGTTAAATGGTAGATAGTACTTGAGCCCGTTACTACTACTACTACTCTTTGACCCTTCAAGAATTGAACTAGTTTTTTTTCCATAAGCATTCATATTCGAGTCCATCTACGTTATAACACATGAGCCATTCGATGGTAGATACTCGAGACCGTTACTACTAGTACTATTATTAGCATTCTTTGGCAATGTTACTTCAAGAATTGAAGTAGTTTCTTCCTCATGAGGATCCATCGAATCCATAGGCATTATAAAACATGAGTCATTAAATGGTAGAGTCTCGACCCCTTTATTACTAGTGCTATTATTACTCTTTGACAATTTTGATGACGACACATCCATAATTGAACTAGTTTTTTCACCTGTCTCAAATTTTTTCAACTCTAAAAGAAAGAGTTCTAGGGTTTCCACAATGTAGCAATTGACATAGAAAATCAAAAAACAATGATTTTTTTGGCTTTCCAAGAGAGAAGAGAGCTTCATTTTCTTAAAAAAGAAAAAGAAAAAATAAGGGAAAGGTATTGAAATGTGAATGGTGAAAAAATATAATGAAACCTTTTGTCTTTATATAGTTGTTGGAGTTTGATAGTTGGGTTTTGAATAATTAATGTAATTTTCTAGATTTTTTGTTGGTGTGGAGAGCAATAAATGTCATGATAGAGTATATTGTTTGAAATTTATGATTTAAGAAAGACTTGTTGTAAAATAAATATATATGTAATATGATATGACATGTTAAATATTCATTTTATTTAATGGATATTTGACACAACAAAATATTTTAAAAAGAAAGAGATATTTTTACTGTTAGCATAAGTTTTACTACATTTATGACATATGCTACATTTATAAGTTAAATTAAAGGGATAAGGCACAAGTATCCCTTAGACTATGACTGAAATTCCAGAGACACACTTTAACTAAACTAAGGTCCTATTACCCCCTTGAGCTTATTTTTGTTGTAATTTTGTACACCTTTTGTCTTACGTGGCACACTACGTGACTCCACGCAATTGAGAAGCGTGAGAGATATTTTGATGTCACGTAAGCCAAAAAGGTGCACAAAATTACAAAAAAAAAAGGGTTTTGGGGGGGGGGGGTAATAGGACCTTAGTTTAGTTAATGTGTGTCTCTGGGATATCGGTCATAGTCTAGGGGGCTACTTGTACCTTTTCCCTTAAATTAAATTGTGAATTGACTTAAAATGAACCCTCTTTCAAATCAAAATAAATCTTTGAATTTTTCTTGGACTCCAAATCAATTAAAGCTTCTCAATCTACATTGTTGTTTGGTTGTGATGGAATTAAATACTCCAAAAATTTTATAAATCAAAATTGAATTTCAAATTTGAATAGTAAGTTAATGGTCGTTTGACCGTAAAAATTCAAAAAAGAAAGAAGTTATTTTTGAAATTTTCAAAATTGAAGTTTTGTTTGACCATATTTTATGCTAAAGAGTATTTAAAATTTTAAATATGCTTTGTAAAAATATGATTTATACCTTGCAATTTCTTAAAACTAGCAAAATCACCCAATTCCACTTATTTACCTCAAAGCTTGACATACAATCAAATTTGCTCTAAAAAAGTAATATCTCAAAATAGATAGTCACACGATATCATAGATAAGATCCCATACACGAGTTACTATATGTTATTATAAATATTTTTTCACTTTATTTGAACATTTGAAGTTGACATTAAAGATGGAGTTGTTTTGGTTATTGATTTTATAAATAATAGTTGATTGTATAAATATACTTTTCATAAAAGAACATGAAATATTATTTAAACATGAAACATAATTGGGGAAATTATGTAGATAAGCAAACATATACCAATTAATTAGTTAACATAACTATAGTTTGAATTAATTACCCTTCGCCACTAATTTCTAGGCAAAATTACGCAACTGAATTTCAATTGTATAAATGTGTATTAGTTTTCAAACTTTGTATAATTTAATTTGTATAACTTTTGTATAATGTAATTTGTATAATATAATTTTTATCACTGTTTAAAGTTAAGATATTTGTGTTTGTATAAATTTGTTATTTGAGTTTATACAAAATAAATACAAATCAATTGATACTAATCAATTTATACAAATACGAGCGAAAGTAACACAATTATACAAATACGAATGAAAATAACACAATTATTCAAATACACATGAATTATACAAATAAGGTCGCCCATAACATCTTAAACTATAGCTACATCCCATAAATATGCAAATTATAGCTAAGGAGCCTAATTAAGTTAATTATAGTGACTATTTGTGAAATTTCCTCTACATATTTAATGAAATTATTTTTATAAAAATAAAAAGTTTAGGATATATTTATTAAGAAATAATATATTGTTATATATTCACTTTCCTATTTAGTGAAAATTAGATCCACATAATATGGATTACAGATTTGGTGCCTTAGAAATAGGCCTTAATTGATTTGTAACTTATGTATTCTGTAAATGATAAACACAACTTCAACCTTTCTGAGTCAGGTAACAAACGTCTCATTTCTTTCTCAAGCAACAAGATCATTGATTCGATTGCAACAAATCACATGACAAGTAATCCCAAAATTTTCTTAAAATGTTGATCACATGAAGCACTATCCCTTGTTGCCATAGATGATGGGTCTTATTATACCTTTAATTTGATTTCTGTAAGTAAACTTATCAAAGAACTAAAATGTTTATCTCATTATTTCCCAATTATTTTACTTTGTAGGATCTTATGACGTAGTAAATTATTGGTAAAGGACATGTATCTGACGGTCTCTACATTCTTGATGCATGGGTGCCTACATCAATTGTTTACTCAAATATCGTTCTCATCATTTGAAGCACTTTGTCAATTGGGGCATCTACCAATTTTGAAAAAAATATGTCCTCAGTTTCATAATGTACCTTCAATCAACTTTGAGTCTTGTCATTTGCACTCATTAAGTCTAGAATAATAATGGGACTGATTTTGCTTTAGAATTCGTTCATTAAGATTATTAGGGACCATTTTCCATTGTGTCTAAGGTTGGGTTCAAATATTTTGTTACTTTTGTGGATGATTTTTCCTAAATGATATGGATTTCCTTTATGAAAAATGATTCTGAAGCGTTCTCCCATTTCTCTAATTTTTGTGATGAGAGACACATTTTAATGCTTGTATACAGTGATTGAGGAGTGACAATGCTAAAGAATTCATGTCAACATCGCTTAAGAAATACATGAATCAATATGGTATTATTCATCAATCTTCGTGTATGGATACACCCTCTCAAAATGGAGAGGCCGATAGAAAAATGGAGTGGTTGTAAAAAAAACTAGACATTTGCTTGAGACTGCTCATGCTTTGTTATTCCAAATGAAGTTACCTAAGCAATTTTGGGCGGATGTGGTATCCACAACTAACTTTTTAATTGATCGCATTCCATCTAGAATGCTTAATGGTGATATTCCCTATGGTTTTCACTTTTCTAATAAGCCACTATTTTTGTTAGAGTCAAGGGTGTTTGATAATTATTATCTTATGAACCCTAAAATGATGAACTATGATTTTCTCTAAATGTAAATCTTATGATGCTACTACAAAGGTTGTCCCAAAGCAACCTGCGTGGATTATTAGGAAAATCCTCAAAGCAAAAGAGATAGTAGCACAAGTTGGGTACAACCATGAAGAATTTTTCCAAAGCAGAAGCTTCCAGATCAAAACCATGTATAATTCTTTGAGAGGAAACTTACCAAAAGTTAGCTGGGAGAGACTAGAGTGCAACAATTTTTATTTGTCCCAAATGGATATTTCACTTAACAATGGTGGTTCATGGTAGGTTATACACAAGGGATAGACTAGCAAAGTGGAAAGTCTCTACCAGTACTACTTGTCCACTGTGTGAAGATTACGAGGAATCCATAGAACATCTACTCTTCCAATGCACATATTCAGCAAACCTATGGAGAAGAAAACTGAAGAATACTATGGAACCAGATTCAAAAATCACCTATCGCCTGGTCACAAGAGGTAAAGTTGGCTACAAACAATGTATTGGGAAGAGACTATGTAGGGCTTAAGTATACAGACCTGTGTTATCATGTAGCACA
This sequence comes from Solanum bulbocastanum, assembly GCA_037074985.1. Taxonomy (NCBI): domain Eukaryota; kingdom Viridiplantae; phylum Streptophyta; class Magnoliopsida; order Solanales; family Solanaceae; genus Solanum; species Solanum bulbocastanum. Next base: position 42,230,884 of record CM073606.1, on the reverse strand, counting down.
TACTACTTATGACAAAAAAGGAATTACAGAGTGTTTTGAAATAAGCAAAAGGGGATTGATAAGCTACACAAAACCATCGTGAGAGAAACACACTGCAGAGGTAGTGTATATACAAAGGCGGCTAAAAGGTTGCAAGAACTCAGCTACTACCCATGACAAAGAAGAAATTAATGTACATGTATGTTGTGGATGCAAGCACACATAGGACAACATAGGAGGCAGTTCAGGGAATAGAAATTAGATAGTTGATTTTTTGTATAAAATAAATTTTCTCACATGATAAGGTTCCTGCTTTGTATTGAACATTTTCTCCTTGGTAATAATGTATCTACTTATCTAATGTTACAAAATGTACATAGACATCATTTTAGTAGTATACATAGGTATATTTTTAGCTAGTAGATCTGTAGGAATCCCTCATAATTAGCTAGCAGATTTTTAGGAATCACTCTTTATTTTCTTTCCTAAATTAGCACCTATTATATTGCATTTATATCTTACTTATCTATTGGAATAAGTCATCAACTTCTATTCGATTACATGGTATCAGAGCCAATAGGCTCGTTGATTCTATTGTCTCTCTGTTTCGAAAGGCAGCTCGATCTCTCTTTGTTGTCCTATAGAAACAAGCTCAAACTTCAAATTGATCACTTTCAAAGTGGCCAATTTGTGTCACTACCACAGGAAGAGGAGGAAAATCATCCTTTCTAGCGTACCTCGAGTTTTGTTTGGTGTTGAAACACTATTTGGAGAACACTTTTTCCCCTTTAGGTTCATATTTTTTTTGAAAGTTACTTCCAGGTTCATATTTCCCTGTAGCTTCTGCGATTCATATCTAGTCTTCTGCTTGGTGTTGTTGCGATTGTTGAATACTGTTAAACATTGATGAATGAATAGTGTTTTTTGGATGCTTGTTCTTAATTTCTGGTTCATTTGTTCTCTCTCATCTTGCTTTGTTCTTGAAGTTTGAGCCTTAACTATAATTATTTTGTTGGTATTGAATTGTATTTGCTGTTTGTGTTTCCTATGAAAGAATAGCAAGAAAGGAATTTTTCTATCTCAGAGAAAGTATATTCTTGACCTACTTGCAAAAACTAGAAAATTGGTAGTCAAACCTTGTAGTACTCCAATTGTTCCCCATATGCATCTCATGAAAGATGGCGACCCTTTTGATAATCCAGAGAGGTATAGGAGGATAGTTGGGAAGTTAAACTACCTCACAGTGACTCATCCTGATATTGCCTTCGCAGTAAGTGTTATAAGTCAGTTCATGTCTTCACCTACGGTCGAACATTAGGCATCCTTGGAACAAATTCTATGTTACTTGAAAGAAGCTCCTGGACTTGGGGCATATTGTATAGCAACACAACCATACTCATATTGAGTGTTTTGCAGATGCTAATTGGGTTGGTTCCTAGATTAATAAAAGATCCACTATATGTTATTGTATATTTGTTGGAGGAAACTTGGTAGCATGGAGGAGTAAGAAGCAAAGTGTTGTATCTTGATCCAGTGCAGAATCTGAGTACAGAGCTATGTCATAGTCTACATGTGAAATTATGTGGATACATTATATTTTAATTGAAATAGGGTTGAAGCATCATATACCAGCAAAACTCTGTGTGATAATCAACTTGCTCTTCATATTGCCTCAAACCCAGTGTATCGTGAAAGAACTAAACTTACTGAAGTTGACTATTACTGCATTCGTGAGAAGATTCAAGAAAACTTGATCTCTACTAGCTACGTGAAGGCAAGAGAGCAACAAGCTGATTTGCTTACAAAGGCGGTAAATGGAACTCGAGTCGATTACCTTTGTGACAAGTTGGGCATGGTTAATATCCATGCTCCAAGTTGAGGGGGAGTGTAACAAAATGTATATAGACATCATTTTAGTAGTATATATAGGGATAGTTTTAGATAGTAGATCTGTAGGAATCCCTCATAATTAGCTAGCAGATTTGTAAGAATCGCTCTTTATTTTCTTTCCTAATTTAGCACCTAGTATATTGCATTTATATCTTGCTTATCTATTGGAATAAGACATCAACTTCTATTTGATTACCTAAAAAAAATTGGATGATGCTATCATATGTTTCCTTGACAACATTATTATGATGTGATATATGTCTCTCATGAATGCAAATCTATGATACATGAACAATAACTTCATGACGTGGCGATATGAATGAAGTTTGTGAACTATGGTCCTTGAATTTAATAAGTATAAGACTTTGGGCCAACCCATGATCACATGAGCTTAATGGAGCTAAATAGTTAATCAAGAAGGTCTAAGTCTAATAGACGAACATCTGAAACTACGTTTACCGATGTTGGTCAAGGATCGTACCATAGGTTCGAGCAACTCCTTTTATACCCCTAATAAGGTCTATGTTGAAAAATGATTCAAAATGAAACTTGACCAAGTCTTCAAGAGTTTGATGAAGATTGGAGTGATAACAAGCCCAAGGTAATCCACTAACTTGTCTTTGGTTGTATAGCTTATGTCTTGATAAATTCACAAGCTCAATATAGCTTGATGACAAATGTATTTTTGTTGGATATAGCACACAATCCAAGGCTTATAAGCTATATAATCAAGTGAGTGGTAAAATTACGGTCAATAGAAATGTTGTGTTTAATGAAGATGCAAGTTGGAACTTTAATTCCACAAATAAAAGTTTAAACATTTAATTGTTGCCTTCAAACGATACTATTGATCAAGAGTACGTAGAAGATCCCTTTTTGGTAGGTCCATCGACTACCTCATTAATTGCACCATAAACTTCTGCAATATGGGAAAATCCTTCAATTAAGCCAACTCCATTAAGAAGATTAACAAGAGATAGGAAACAAAATCCTAGATATGCCAATAGTACATCTTTTACTTTTTCTTTACTTGTTTCAGATCCTACTTTCTTTGAAGATGCTGAAAAAGAGAATAAATGGTGCAAGGCTATGGAAGAGGAGCTAATGGATATTTAAACGAATAAGACATGGGACTTGGTAAATTTACCAGAAGGAAATAAAGCCATTGGGCTCAAATGGGTATTTAGAACCAAGTATCATGTTGAGAATATAATCAAATAATAAAAGTGTGCTCTCTCTAACAGCTTAAACTTTTAGATAAGATGGTCACACACTTCAACATGGTATCAGAGCAGGCAAAGGTCCTGAGATCGAATCTCACCGCCACCAAAATCAAAAAGAATTTTCCACTTGCTTGGCCCATGAAAAGAAATCAGGCCCGTACATGAGGGGCCGTGTTGAGAATATAATCAAATAATAAAAGTGTGCTCTCTCTAACAACTTAAACTTTTAGATGAGATGGTCACACACTTCAACAAGAAGGCAGCATTCAAAAGCACAAGGCAAGGCACGTCGCAAAGGGTTATTCCCAACAATAAGGTATTGATTTCGACGAAACTTTTTCTCCTATTGCCCGCTTTGAAATCGTGAGAACTTTCATAGCCTTGGCTGCTAAATTAAATTGGCCAGTGTACCAATTTGATGTTAAATTTGCCTTTTTAAATGGTGATTTGGAAGAGAAGTGTATGTCTCACAACCTAAAGGTTTCATAGTTAATGGAAAAGAAGATAAGGTTTACAAGTTAAAAAAGTCACTTTATGGCTTAAAACAAGCGACACAGGAATGGTACTTCAAAATTGATTCTTATTTCCAGGAGAGTGCTTTCAAAGGAGCAATACTGAGCCTACTCTTTCTATAAAAAGAGGAGGCAAGAATGATTTTCTAGTTGTATGTCTTTATGTTGATGATATGATATATATGGGTTCGAGTGAGTCTATCGTCACTGAATTTAAAGACTGCATGATGAAGAATTTTGAGATGTCTAATTTAGGTCAGCTACATTATTTTCTTGGTCTTGAGGTGAAACAGGGAGTTGATGGCATTTTTCTTTCATAAATAAAATATGAAATGGATCTTTTGAAAAAGTTTAATATGGTAAATTGTAATGCTGCTGCTACGCCAATGAATATTGATGAGAAGTTGTGTCGTGATGATGGTTCTAAAATGAAAAATGTGACTTATTTTAGAAGTCTGGTCGGTTGTTTGAACTACTTGTCTCATATAAGACCAACCATTTCTTTCTATATTGGGGTCATATCAAGATTTATGCACAATCCAAGTAAGCTTCACCTTAGAGCTGCGAATAGAGTATTAAGATCATGGAATTTGGTATTCTAAGGTAACAAATTTCACATTAACTAGCTTTACTGATAGTGACTACGCATGAAGCATTGATGATATATAGAGCACATCTGGTTTCTTGTTTAATCTTGGATTGGGAGTAGTTTCATGGAGTCCAAAGAAGCAGGAAGTGGTGGCCTTATCAACTTTAGAGGCCGAATATATTGCAACAATTTTTGCAGCTTGTCAAGAAGTTTGGTTAAGGAGATTTGTTGCTGGTTTTAATTAGAAACCAGCTAGTGCAACTGAGATATTTTGTTACAATAGATCTGCTATTGCGATGCCAAAGAAGCCAACATTCCATAATAGAACAAAGCACATAGATATTCGCTATCACTTTATATGAAGTCTTGTTTCTACTGGAGAAATTACTTTGAAGTCTTGTGATACAAAAGAGAAAGAAACATACATCTTCATGAAGTCACTTCCGCAAGCAAAGCACGAGTTCTTCATAGGTCAAATTGGAGTTTGCAGTTTTCAATCAAGGGAGAGTGTTGAAAAATGATTCAAAAAGAAACTTGACCAAGTCTTCAGGAGTTTGTTAGTTTTCTTTATCTTAGCAAGTTTAAATATTGTGGCAAATTAGTAGCTAATTAGTTATTAGTGGGTTAGTGGACCTAGAGTTTTGTTTTTCAGTTTTTGGTAAGCCTATTTATAGGCAGGTCTTGTTGCTATTATTAATTAATCAGAATTGAAGAAGTTTGCAGTAACTTTTTATCTCTTTTGCTCTTTTTTTTTGTTTATTTTCCTTTTGATTATCTTTTTCTTTCCAACAGGCTAGTTATCGATCCACATGATACATACACATATGTCTCATATCTGACAAGGTATGAGATAACTTAGCTAATTGGGCCGACTCCATGCGTTCACATGGTTTTTATGTGGGTTACTTTTTTAGACTTCTACAATGAACTAAAATATGATGAAAGAAATATTCTTAAGGGAGATTGAATGACCTCATCTCTTAACCTTCATATGTTACAATTATGACTATTTTAACTATCATAACAATGAGTTTCGTCTTTATAGAAATGCCAATGGGGAAAATTGGGGCGAAAAAACTTTTTTGTAGTATTGGTATTTTCTCAACCTTGTCCATATTTGGACGAAATCAGAGTCCTTGAGGTGTGGAGAAATCTGGTAACAATCGTTTTTGATTTTGATTGCATGAGTAGTTAGGTAACTTGTTAATGAATCCATATGACTTTACGGAATTGAATTTGAAAGAGAAGATCTCCGGGAATTGATCTTAGCATGAAAGGTATTTAATGAGCGTCGTGGATTAGAGGTGTGTTGTGGAATGGAGTTTTGGAATTCTTTTTACAAGCTTTTTGTCTCGAAATTGTTGCTTTGGCAGGCATCTCTGCCGCTGTGGCGGGATGGTGGCAGCTGTTGCGGGCGAGATGAGACTTAAAATCGAAGATGAAGGTTGAAAAGGTCACTGGTTCAAAAGTGCTGCTCTGGTGGGACATTATGTCGCTCTGGCGCTACCGCTATAGTGGGATGAGGGCTGCTGTGGAGGGCCAGACGCGACATAGTGTCGTTAATAAACCTTTAAACGACCTTATTTGGCACTTGTCATCTTTTAGTTCTAAGGAACGACCCCCATGCGATTTCTACTCATTTTTCACCATTCTTGAGGCTAAAGGTAAGTTTTTCACTCACTGAATCCATTTCTCGATCCGTAGAATGTATTAGAATGGGTATATATTGATGGAGGAAGGTTTTTGTATATATTCTATGGTGGAAAGAACCCTAGTTTGGATGATTGGGATCATGGGTTTGATCTAGGGCTCATAGAATTGTTAGTAATTCAAGTAATTAGAGATTTCTTATTGATTCTCATGTTATTGTGATTGTTTGTAGACCACGAACAAGTGGAACGAATCCAAAAAGGGAAGGATCAAGTTTCTTAGATTTTCAAGCTTGTTTAGAGGTAGGTGATGATTGTGATTCTATGATTGTGTGATGTATGCTTGTTCTTGCTTGATTACGATACTTGTATATGTATGAATGTTGCAATGTTGATCACACTTGTTATAAGTGAGATAGATGAATTATCGATGCCATGAAATCATGACTAAATTGTATGGTCTTGATAATATACTTGTGATTGTGATTGTGGTGTGTAAATGGGATCGATTTTCACGTTTCGGTATAACTAACTATTAGATTTTTTGCCACGTTCCAACATAACAATTGGATCGGATTGCCACGTTCCGGTATAACTATTGGATTGGATTGCCACGTTCCAACATAATTATTGGATTGGTTGCCACGTTTCGGCATAAATATGGGATCGGATTGCCACGTTCCAGCAAGCTAACTATTTGAGTTTGGGTTCCGTGAGAGAACCAATGATGTGCTATAAAATGTAAAGTTGTTGGTTATTCATAAATGTTGACGATGTTGTATATGTTGATATGTATGCATGTGATTATAATGTTGTTTTACTTGTTTATGTTGCACTAGTGTGATAGCCGCGTGATCCAACCAGTGCACTGTGGTTGTGTACTGATATTGCACTTGATCTTATTTTAGTTGAGTACAGGGCATCTTGACATGACTATTGACAGACCTCTCTTAGAAGATCAATGATCGCCGCTTCGAATTCAAGGGTGTGGCGATTTGTCTGGGCTGCCATGGAATTCTCTTTCATCTATGTCCATCATTTCCGGACTTAGATATTTGTTCTAGTCAGTTAATTAGTTCATTAGTTGGGGATGTATCCCTTCTTGTTTAGACTTGGATCATTTGTTTAGATGTTTTGGTACATTGACTTTCAGGTTCTAGGTATTAAATTTCCGTATTTATTTAGTTAATTAAATTGCTTCCGTAACTTAAATGCCTTAGTATTGTTTTAGTTGGTTAGTTTGGTTGTAGTAGTGGTTCCCCCACTGGATGGTTATTGTGGGTGCCAATCACGACGGTCTGGGTCTTGAAAAAGTTGGTATCATAGCCTAGGTTCGTTGATCTCGATGTACCGAAACTAGTCTAATAGAGTCTCACGGAACGGTATGGGGTCACTTTTTATAGCACTTTAGGAAATCTCTATTTTTCTCTTGTCTTCTTTCATGCTATGACTTGATTTCAATTGGTATCTAGCAATTCAAATTGGTATCTAACCTCCTTCACTCTAGGTATATAATGGTGTTAGGCCCGTAGCTCCTATCAATGCTCCAGCTGAGGAATTTGCAGCGAGAGGTCACGGTCGAGGTCGAGGCAAAGGTAAAGGAAGAGCTAGGGGTAGAGGCCATGGAAGAGTAGAGCATGCTAAAAATGAGGTACGTGTTGAGAATGTACATATGAATGAGAACCCTCTTGCACATAATGAGGAGATAGAGGAGAATGTGGATGTTGAAGATGTTAAGAAAAATGGACAAAAGGAAGAGGAGCAGGCAGGAGATGCAGGTTTTCCTCTTTTGGATCCGGTGTTACCTCAACAGATCATGTCCTTTTTGAAGGGATTGGCCGGTCCTGGAGTGTTTCCCCCTGCCCAAGCAACTCAGGTTCCCGCTATTCCCCTTATTGATAGCATTGAGCCCAAGACAGGTGGAATGGAAGGTAATGATGCTTTCTTCTATCCTTTATTGGGTTCTGTGATGACTGGGAATAAGCATGATATGTTGACTAAGTTTCTAAAGCTTAAGCCTCCAGTATTTCTTGGTTCTGAGACTGAAGGTGCTTATGAGTTTATCTTGGACTGTTATGAGAGGTTGCATAAATTGGGCATTGTTCACCAACATGGGATTGAGTTTGTTTCTTTCCAACTTCAAGGTGAGGCCAAGCAGTGGTGGAGAGCTTATATGGAGTGCAGATCTTCTACTTTACCTCTACTCACTTGGACCTAATTTCATGTTTTGTTTCTAGAAAAGTATTTGCCCAGAACTTTGAGGGATAACAAGAAGGATGAATTTATGGCTTTAGAGCAAAGTGGTATGTCTGTGGCTGCTTATGAGGCCAAGTTCCATGCTTTATCCAGATATGCTATGCAGTTGGTTACTACTGAAGAGGAGAGGATCCAGTTGTTTATTAGAGGGTTGAACTCTAAGTTGCAAGTATTATCTTTTCATATTACTTTTGCAGAAAGGAGCTTTAATAAGGTGACATACTATGTTAAGAAAGTGAAGAGGGTGAGGCGAGACGGTCAAGTTAAGGCTTGGGCAAAAAGGGCAAAGAATTTCGAGAACTTTCAAGGCTCTTAATCTACGGGGTCTGGAAGGCAAACACTTGCAGCCAAGCCAATTTAGTCTGCTATGCCCGCCTCTAAAGGTAACTATTCGGGAACTCCATATCATAATTTTCAGGATAGTCAGAGTGTCGTGCCGACTGTGGTTGAACTTGGGCACATGATGAGAGATTTCCCCCATCCGTGTATGTTAGATTCCGTGTAGCCGCAATATTCTAGAGCAGTGGTACTCGTGGGGAATGGTAATAATGGTAGAGGACGTCCACAAGGTGGGCGAGGAGGTAATTAGCGAGGCCGTGGAGGTAGAGGAAATGGAAATGGTAATGAAGGTAGGGATAACGCGCAACCAGGCAAGGAAGTGGCTCGTCAAGATGATAGAGCTCAATGTTATGCTTTTCCAGGCAAAAATGAGGCGGAGGCGTCCGACGCGGTGATCACATGTACTATTTTTGTTTGTGATTGTATGACTAATGTGTTGTTTGATTCGGGTTCTACTTATTCATATGTATCTGTGAGATTTGCCTTTGATTTTTAGATGATTTATGATATACCTGATGCTCCCATTCATGTTTCTACCCCTTTTGGAGAGTCAGCCATAGTCACCCATGTTTATCGTGCCTGTCCTATTGTGTTATGGAATTTTAGACTTGGGCTGATTCGGTGATTTTGGATATGATTAACTTTGACATAATCTTAGGCATAATTTGGTTGTCCCCCTATTATGCTGTGCTTAATTGTAATACTAAGTCTGTGACTCTAGAACTTTCGAGAAGGAAAGGATTAGAGTGGGAAGGGGCGTACAAGCCTAAGCAAGCTAAGATTATATCCTCCATCCGGGCTAGTAAATTAGTAGAGCAGGGTTGTTTGGCTTATTTGGCTCATGTTAGGGATGTTGAGATTGAGGCTCTATCCATTGGGTCTATTCCGGTGGTGTCTAAATTTAGTAAAGTGTTTCCTAATGACTTGCCTAGTATGCCTACGAATAGAGATATGGATTTTTACATTAATTTGGAACCTGGTACTCATCCCATTTCTATCCCTCTATATCACATGGCTCTGACAGAATTAATAGAGCTTAAGGCTCAAATCCAAGAGCTCCTTGATAAGGGATTTATTCGCCCTAGTGCTTCCCCATGAGATGCTCCAATTTTGTTTGTTAAGAAAAAAAAATGGTAGTATGAGAATGTGTATAGATTAACGGCAATTGAATAGGGTTACTATTTGAAATAGGTACCCCTTGCCTAGAATAAATGATCTCTTTGACCAATTGCAAGGTGCAACCATTTTCTCAAAGATTGATCTAAGATACGGTTACCATCAATTAAAAATTAGATTGGAAGATGTACGTAAGACGGCGTTTAGAACTCGTTATAGGCACTATGAGTTTTTGGTTATGTCTTTTGGTTTGACCAATTCACTTGCAACTTTCATGAGTTTGATGAATGGGGTGTTCAAGCCATTCCTTGATTCCTTTGTGATAGTCTTTATTGATGATATTTTGATTTATTTGAAAAATGAAGAAGAGCATGCCAACCATCTTCATACTATTTTGGGTGTTCTTGGGAAGCAAAGGTTATATGCTAAAATTTTGAAATGTGAATTTTGGTTGAAATCGGTTGCATTTTTGGGACATGTAGTTTCAAAAGAAGGTGTAATGGTAGTTCCTCAAAATATTGAAGTGGTTAGGAATTAGGTTAGGCCTAGCTCTGTGATGGAAGTTAGGAGTTTTGTGGGACTCGCTAGCTATAATCATCGATTTGTTAAAAATTTTGGTTCAATTGGTACTCACTTGACCAATTTGACCAAAAAGAGATACCATTTGAATGGACTGAAAAATGTGAGGAGAGCTTTCAAAAGCTCAAGACTCTTTTGACCATCGCACCTATCCTGGCATTACCGGTGGAAAGTAAGGATTTTAGTGTTTATTGTGATGCTTCTCATTCTGAATTAGGTGCTGTGTTAATGCAGGATAAGAATGTTATAGCCTATACGTCGTGCCAATTGATGATGCATGAGAGAAATTATCCAACCCATGATTTGAAGTTGGCAACAGTAGTATTTACTCTGAAGATCTGGCAGCATTATCTTTATGGTGGTAAGTGTGAAGTGTTTACTGATCATCGTAGTTTGCAGCATGTGTTCACTCAAAAGGATTTGAATTTGAGATAGTGAAGATGGATGGAGTTACTTAAGGATTATGATGTGACAATTCAATACCATTCGGGTAAGGCTAATGTCGTGGCAGACGCTTTGAGTTGAAAGGCGGTAAGTATGGGTAGCTTAGGTTACTTGAGTGTAACCAAGAGACCTTTGGCCAAAGAAATTCAGACCTTAGAATCTAAGTTCATACAATTGGGCATCTCTAAAAGTGGCGGGGTGTTAGCTAGCATTGAAGTTAAGGCCACATTCATTATGGAGATCAAGGCCAAACAATTTGAGGATGAAAATTTGAACGAACTCAAGGAAAAGATGGCAAATGGTAAGGCACAAAAGACCACTCTTGATGTGGATGGTGTACTCAATGTTAAGGGGAGAATTTGTGTTCTTTTACTTGATGACTTGATTCAAAAATTATTGGCAGAATCTCATGGTTCGCGATATTCTATTCATTCAGGTGTGACCAAGATGTATAGAGATCTGAAACGAATTTATTGGTGGTCGGGCATGAAGAAAGACATAGCGGAGTTTGTGGCTAAGTGTCAAAATTGTCAACAAGTGAAATATGAACATCAAAGGCCTATAGGCCAGTTTACTTCAAAGAATGCCTATTCTGGAATGGAAGGGGGAAAGAATAGCTATGGAATTTATGGTTGGTCTTCCTAAGACTTTGGGGTAGTTTGATTCTATTTGGGTAGTGGTTGATAGATTGACTAAATTAGCCCATTTTTATTTCGGTAAGAACATATTATAATGCTGAACAATTAGCTAAGGTGTATGTGAAAGAGTTAGTGAGGTTGCTTGGGGTGCCCCTTTCTATCATCTCAGATCGTGGTACCTAATTAACTTTCAAGTTTTGGAGGAAATTTCATGATTAATTGGGCACACAACTCACTTTTAATACATCCTTTAGTCCACAGACAGATGGACAATCTGAGAGGACTATTCAAGTGTTGGAGGACATGTTGAGAACATGTGTAATTGATTTTGGAGGGCATTGGGATAAATTCATACCTTTGTGTGAGTTCTCCTATAATAATAGTTATCACTCCAGCATTGATATGGAAATATTTAAGGCAATATATGGGAGGGGTTGTAGATAATCCATAGGTTGGTTCGAGGCTAGAGATGTGAAACCTTTGGGGGTTGACTTAGTGAAGGATGCTCAAGATAAGGTAAGGAGTATTCAAGCTAAACTTCTAGCAGCCCAAAGTAGACAAAAGAAGTATGTGGATCATAAGGTAAGAGACATGGAATTTCAGACTGGTGAGAACGTTCTTCTTATGGTATTACCCATGAAAGAGGTGATGAGATTTGGTAAGAAAGGTAAGTTAATTCCGCAATATATTGGCCCCTTTGAGGTTCTTGAATGTGTAGGGCCGGTGACGTATAAATTGGCTCTACCCCCTAATCTATCCGGCGTTCATCCGATATTTCATGTGTCTATGTTAAAGAGATATCATAGTGACAAAGATTATGTCATTAAGTGGGACTCAATTGTGCTAGACAAGGACCTCCAATATGAGGTGGAACCGATTTTTATTCTTGATCGTAATCTGCGTAAGTTGAGGACCAAGGAGATTAAGCACGTGAAAGTTCAATGGAAGCATCTTCCAGTTGACACAACCACTTAGGAAATCAAAAGGGACATGCGAGGCAAGTATCCCCAATTGTTCGTCGAATTAGGTACTACTTCATTCTTTCCTTAGCCTACTTTTCCTAAGTTTTATCACTCGAGGACGAGTGATGGGTAAATTGGTATCTATTGTAACGACTGGGTTTTTTCATTATAGAAATGCCAACGGGGAAAGATTGGGGCCGAAATTTTTTTTGCGTAGTATTGGTATTTTCTCAACCTTGTCCAGATTTGGATGAAATCGGAGTCCTTGAGGTGTGGGGAAATCTGGTAACAATCGGGTGACTTGTTTTTTAGCTTGATTGCATGATTAGTTAGATAACTCGTTAACAAATCCATATGACTTTACAGAATTGAATTTGAATGATTAGATCTCCGAGAATTGATCTTAGCGTGAAAGGTATTTTCTTAGTATCGTGGATTAGAGGTGTGTTGTGGAATGGAGTTTTGAAATTCTTTTAAAAAGCTTTCTTTCTTGAAATTGCCGCTTTGTCGGGCGTCTCTGCCGTTGTGGCGGGCGAGACAGGGCTTAAAATTAAAGATGAAAGTTAAAGAGGTCACTGGTTCAAAAGTACTGCTCTGGTGGGACTTTATGTCACTCTAGCGCCGCCGCTACAGTGGGATGAGGGCCACTGTGGTGGGCAAGATGCGACATAATATTGTTAATAAACCCCTAAATGACTTTATTTGGCACTTTTCGACTTTTAAAGCTAAGGAACGACCTCCAGGCGAGTTCTATTCATTTTTCACCATTCTTGAGGCTAAAGGTAAGATTTTCACTCCCTGAATCCGTTTTTCGATATGTAGAACGTATTAGAATGGGTATATATTGATGGGGAAAGTTTTTGATATAGATTCTATGGTTGAAACAACCCTAGTTTGGATGATTGAGATTATGGGTTTGATCTAGGGTTCATAGATTTGCTAGTAATTTGGATAATTAACGATTGTTTGTTGATTCCCGTGTTATTGTGATTGTTTGTAGACCACGAACAAGCGGAACGAATCCAAAAAGAGAAGGATCAAGTTTCTTAGGGTTTCAAGCTTGTTTTGTGGTAGGTGATGGTTGTGATTCTATGATTGTGTGATGTATGCTTGTTCTTACTTCATTATGATACTTGTATATGTATGAATGTTACAATGTTGATCACACTTGTTGCAAATGTGATAGATGAATTATTGATGCCATGAAATCATGACTGAATTGTGTGATCTTGATTATGTACTTGCGATTGTGATTGTGGTGTGTGAATGGGATCGGTTGCCACGTTCCGGCATAACTAACTATTGGAGTGGTTGCCACGTTTCGGCATAACTATTGGATCGGATTTCCATATTCTGGCATAATTATGGGATCGATTACCACGTTCCGATAAGCTAACTATTTGAGTTTGGGTTTCATGAGAGGATCAATGATCTGCTATAAAATGTGAAGTTGTTGGTTGCTCATAAATGTCGATGATGTTGTATATGTTGATATGTATGCATGCGATTATAATGTTGTTTGACTTGTTTATGTTGCACTAGTGGGATAGTCGTGTGATCCTACCAGTACACTATGGTTGTGTACTGATATTGCACTTGCTCTTATTTTTGTTTAGTACAGGGCATCTTGACGTGACTATTGAGAGACCTCACTTAGAAGATCAGTGATCGCCACTTCGAATTCAAAGGTGAGGCAATTTGTCCGGGCTGCCATGGAATTCTCTTTTGTCTATTTCCATCATTTTCGGACTTAGATATTTGTTCTAGTTAGTTAGTTAGTTCATTAGTTGGGGATGTATCCTTTCTTGTTTTGACTTGGATCATTTGTTTAGATATTTTGGTACATTGACTTTCAGGTTCTAGGTATTAAATTTCCGCATTTGTTTAGTTAATTAACTTTCTTTCGTAACTTAATTGCCTTAGTATTGTTTTAGTTGCTTAGTTTGGTTGTAGTAGTGGTTCTCCCACTGGATGGTTAGTGTGGGTGTCAAACACGACGATCTGGGTCATGATATATTTCTACTGATCCTGATATGTACCTTTACGTTTCATTATGTCAATTTACACACAATACAATTCCATATGTACTTATGTCCCTTCTGCCGGGAAGGCTGTATCTTTTTACTGATGCATACTTAGATATACAAAAGTGTGATCAGGCCACTCTCTACATTCCATGTCTTTTTCTATTTGTGATCCCCTCTCTGTTAGCTGGGACTTAGTGTATATATCTTATGAAGTTAGATTTTCTTTGAAGGTATACTGGGGCCTTGCCTTGGTTGACACTATTTTGTTATGTTTGGAGGCTTCATAGATTGATGAATAGTTATGTTACATTTGGACCTTCGTGTCCTTTGACAATGGTTTTAAATTTCTATGACTTACATTAAAAAATCTATTTTATTATGAAACTTGTCTCTGCAAATGCTTTCAAATGCATTCTTCAACTCATGTTTATATGTATTCTCATGTTCAATGCCATGTTAAAGGTATGCTAAGGCCAACATTGGCATCGAGTGTCGGTCACATCCAGGGTGTAGGCTTGGGGCGTGACACCATGTTACTAAACTAGATCCAAAGGCTTTGAAGTGTGTCCTTTTGAGATATTCTTGCCTACAAAAAAATTATTAATGCTACTCTCCAAGCCTTTAAAGATATATGGTGTCTATAGATGTGGTGTTCTCTTGAATATATGATTTTTCCTCTCTCGACACCTCTCCCACTTAGGGGGAGGAAGAATAATAACTAATCTATAAGACCACTCCTTCGAGCTCAGAACACCATAAGGAAATTCTAACTTGTGTTAAGTAGTCCATTGAAAATGTATCTTATGATGTTCTTCCAGTTGAAATAAAGATGACAATATTTTAAGTTTATTCCATGTGACAAGAGGCCAATGATACATGTCATGCACCAACTCTTTTAGGATTTGATCCTCCTCCGGTCAATCCATCTCTAACAGAAAATCTTGGCATTCCTAAGTCTCGTCGCAAAGGTAAGAATTAGTGTAAATTATAAATATACTAATTTTGACTGGCGATAGAAGGAACATGCTTATAAGAGAGGGAAATTTGTGATAGGGGGAAAATAAAATAAATGGGACATGTTGAGTTCGCGTACATGATCAACTATTGTTTGTTATCATTAAAAGGGGGGGGGGGGATGCAAATCCATTGTTTCGATGATCCTAAAAAATAATGAGACTTGGTCCCATGAGTCACGCATGTTCCCTGGTCAGATGGGGAACAACTGTAAAGCTGCCAACACTACCACAGTTGGTGAGCACAGGAAAAAAAGGACAGAGCTCTCAGCCAATGAGAGGATACTAGGTAGTTTTGTTCAAAGGATAATATACCTTTGTTGACATGAAAATCCCTTGTTCTCACATTGAAGGAATGGGCAAAAAGTTCCTTTTTGTCTCTCTTAAGAAGATCACAAGCTTTCAAGACTTGCAAGGGACCTGATGGAGTTATCAAGTGTGCCTTTAGTTGTTGATCAAGAGTTTGTGTCTTGTGTGTTTCAAATTGTAAGATTCATTCCTAATCTATAAAGGATATAGCACATTTTTTAAAATTATTTTAGCCAACAATGAGCATAGTTAGAGTTAATTGCGTAGTATGTGATTGAAGTCTATCTTTGCATCCGATGGTTTACATGAAAGACTTGGGACAACTGAAATACTTGGGAATAGAAGCAAGTAGAAGATGAAGGAAATATTTCCATCCAAAAGGAAGTATATCCTTGACCTTCTTAAAGAAACTGAAAAGTCAACAACCTAGCCTTGTATTACTCCAATTGGTCCCAATATACAACCAACTAACAAAAGATGGTGATCCCTTCAATAATCCAGAGAGATACAAGAGATTAGTTGGGAAATACAAGAGATTAATTTTGAAATTAAACTATCTCACTGTAACTCGTCTGGATATTGATTTTGTAGTAAGTGGTGTTAGTCAATTTTTTTAGAAGAAAACTCAGCGAAAGACTGATTTTGCTAGAGTGCAACTGTTTAAAATCTAAAACATCAGGAGATTGAAATCCATAGTTCAATTAATTGGAAGTGTTGAATATTTTCTTTAGAATTGTAAAGTTTTTATCGCAATAGTTTAATTAAAATAGACCTTGTCAACTATTTAGCCCTTTTAATTAGGAGTTGAATTCTATTTGAATTTTGAATAAATAGAATTTTATAGACTTTAAGAGTTTGGTGTTTTCAACAAATCTTTTTGTTTAATTTTAAGTTTAGAAGTTGTACTTTTATCATAAATTGTATACTTAGACTGCAATGAAAATATATCAATTCAATGTTAATTTATAAGCTTTCTTTCTTGTTTTTTGTTCTTAGTTTTTCAGGAATGACTCCATCTATTTTTTATGGTGAAAATTATCAATTATGGGCTATGAGAATGGAAACTTAATCTTTGGGAAACTGTGGAAGTGGATTATGGAATTATTTCGCTTCCAAATAATTCCACCATAGCTCAAATCAAGAGTCACAAGAGAAAAGAAAATCACAAAGTCTAAGGCGAAGGCAACTCTGTTTGTTGCTATTTCAACAATTATTTTCACAAGAATTATGTCACTCACATCATTAAAAAAATTGGGATTATATGAAGAAAGAACATGGTGGATATGAAAGAAGATGAATGCAAATATTGAATTTAATAAGAGAGTTTGAGAGACAATCAAAGAATACTCGGACATATTGCTTAGCATTGTGAACAAGGTAAAATTACAAGGCACTGAATTTAAAGATTCAAGAATTGTTGAAATATATCTTGTTACATTGCTCGAAAGATATGAAGCGTGTATAACTACCTTAGAAAATACACAAGATCTGATCAAGATTACCTTGGCAGAGTCGTTAAATTCTTTGCAGGCACATAAAAAAAGAAGACTTATGAGGCAATATATTATCATTGAAGGAGCCTTAACAACTAGCTATAAAACTCATAACAGGGGTTAAAATTTGAAAAACTATCCACCTTATGAGCACTGTGGAAAAAATGAGTCATCCACCATACAAATATTGGAAAAGTCCAAATGCGAAGTGTAGCAAGTGCAATCAGCTTGGCCATGAAGTAGTAATTTGATAAAATAAAATTGAGAACCACAAAGTAGATGTACATGTGGTCAATCAAGAAGGAAAAGACCATCTTTTTGTTGCAACATGTGTCTTAAGTAAGGTTTCAAAAAAATTTTGGCTGATTGATAGTGGCTGCACTAACCACATAACTTATGACAAGAATTTGTTTAATGAATTAAAACCTACTAAAATATTCATAATTAGGATAGGAAATGGTGACAAGTTTCTTGTTGAAGGAAAAGGAACTGTTGTCATCAAAACAGGTTAAGGTAATGAGGTAGTTTCAGATGTTCTTTATGTACCTGATATTGATCAAAACATGTTGAGTATTTATCAGTTGGTAGAAAAAGGATACAAACTATCTTTTGAGTATAAGTATTGCTTTATCAATGATGGTGCTTGAAAGGAAGTTTTAAAGATTAAGATGAGAGGTTAACATTTTTTTGATCTAATGGAAGATGTTTCTGTAGAACATAAAAAAGATCACATGCTGAAAAAATTAGAAGATGATCCTTGAATTGTAAAAGCACAAGCGAAATGTGAACCTTCTATGTTTAAAGGAACTTTCAATATTCCTAAAGGAATTAAAGCAATGGAAGAGCTACCTATGTTTCAGGAAAATAAAATGGGCAAGTTTAATTCAAGATGCAAATGAAGCAGGAAGACATGCCAAAAAGATTTAGTACTCAATGGTTACATTCAAAACGAGAAGTGATTTTGTTTACTACAAGCCCAAAGATGAATGCGTATATATATTCACAAGATCACTTTCAGATATCTAGTGTGGAGATCCCAAGATAGAAGGCCAAAATTTTGCAATTCCTAATGTAGTGTTGAAAGTTTGCTTTAGAATTGTAAAGTTTTTACTGTTGTACTTTTATTAAAATAGACCTACTCAACTAGTTAGCCTTTTTAAGTACGAGTTGAATTCTATTTGAATTTTAAATAAATAGTATTTTATAGACTTTAGGAGTTTGGTACTTTCAGAATATCTTTTTTCTTAATTTTAGGTTTAGAAGTTGTAGTTTTATTATAAATTATATTTTTAGACTGCAGTGAAAATATATCAATCTTTCAATGTTAATTTATACACTTTCTTTCTTGTTTTAATTCCTTTCCTGCAATTTCTTCTCTTCTAAAACCAATGGGAAGGATATCGTAAATGTCTTAAATTTTAATACTATAACTTTTATCCAAGATTTAGAAAATCACAACACATAGGATAAAAAGTTTCCCCTCTTTTCACCCCCAAATGTTCCCATACTAATACCAAAGAGGTGATTTATACAATAGGAGTAAATTGCTAAACTGAAGATCAATACAAATTTGAAACCGTCAATCGCAAATAAATAAAGCAATTTTAGTGAATTTACAACTGATGTCTATTGTTAAAATTGACAAGGGAAAGGGTTTAGGGTATTCATTTCATGAGAAAAACAGAAGCAACTTACAATTAGATTTAATTCACCGGAGAGAGAGAGAGAGAGAGATGGGCAAAAGTTGAGTTTTGACGCGGAGAGCAAGTTCGATGATGGTGGGCAAAATATCAATCGGGTTTTAGGTTTTGTTTATGTTACTTTAGTGAATTTGCGGTCTTAAAGTTGAAAATGTAAACAAAAAATTTAGATATATCATTTATTACCAAAAAAGTTTTGCGATGTATTAATATAAGTAATTCATAGGTAAAAATACATGAATACAATCGTTTGTTATAATGCCTTAATTTTGTCCATAATCAATTTTTCATGTTTTATTTTATTCTCTATAACAACATTCTATCTATAACAACAATATTATTCATTATAGTAGTACACTCTTTGTAAAATTACCTCTCTATTACAGTCATACACAAATATTATGTAACCATATAGTAGGGGTTAGTGGGTTGAAGTAGAACAAAGTTGAGATGATATGCCTAAATGAAAATTAGGGCAAGTTGGAGGAATTATGTATTTATTTGGCCTAATTAAGATTATCTAGGACACTAAGATTCATTCTTATGATTTATTTGATGGCTTTTATGATGACAATAATATGTGATTTGTTCGTAAAAGATGCATGCATAGAAAAATGCTTACATGATATATGCTAGTTATACGGTCTATTTATTCGGTATGTATATGTCATGAATTGAATTTACACCCTAGACATGACCAGTAGTCATAACCATTGTTGGTTCCAAGAGAAATCTTGATCTGGACTGCTAGTAGCTAAATATTATAATTGTAACACCTTGGACTAGAGAAAGGCTAGAAAGGAGTCAAACGGGCTTGTCAATAACCCAAAAATGGTCAATGGAACCTTCTACGAAGCCGTAGATGTCCCATGATGAGGTTGATGGACCGTCCAATGGGTTGTCATATGGCTTACTCAAAAGGTGTTTCTCCCCTAGTCACTGGTTAAGAACCACAGATGTCTAAACGGCCTGTGAAGCTTCACACAGACCATGAATACGTCCATGAAGGGGGTTTATTGGACTTAGAGTTTAGGGTCAACTTCAAATGATCATATCTTTTAGCACAAATTGAATTGCGTGGACCATGACCTATCAAACTAAAGATCTCTGAGTCCTCTTTACAATACCATAGACTTTGACTAATTCCATACTTGGAGTAAAAGGTTATGCCCAAAATAGTGAATCCCTATTGGGCAGCGCATCTTCACTACCTACTTGATGGGGCGTGGTGCTATAGACGGCCTGTGAAGGAGTTCTAGAGAGTTAATCGGCAGTTTTAAGTCAGGGTCATTCTAGTCTTTTCCTTATTTTTTTCACTCAATATTACGTCATTTTACCTTCTACACAAAGCCCTATATAATGATTTTTACCCCCAAAATCATCCAATTGATCAATTCATTCTCTCAAATTCCCAAAAGAAGATCAAGTCATCCTCTCAAATATTTCTCTGTCTAAGGAAGAAGAAGAAGTCAAGTTAGGGTTTCAAGATCAAGTCTCCAAATTCACCAATTTTCTTGAGGGATCCAAGGTATGATAATGTACTCCTATGGAGCTCTTTCCTCCATAGGGCTCCTAAATTCTCCAATTTACTAGTTAGAAGTCTCCAATTGAAGTTAGGGTTTCTTTCATATCATAGGTTCCTTTCAATATTGATTCAATTATGAACTATTATGCATGAATTGAGATAATTTCGTGTTTTTAAGATGAATCTCCATGAACCATTCATAACCCATGTTTTCTAAGCTATGATGATATAGTGTGGGTTTTGAACTATGAAAGATGAGTTTATGAAGATATGCATGTTCTTTATGAAGTTGATAAAAATGATTTAAGTTGCTTTGAGAGTAAAACATAAATGTTGTTGTTGTGAAAGGATTTCTCACATACTACTTAATATATGAATGTGAAAGGGTTTTCTCACATAAGGATTCTTAGAGTTGAATGGTTTTCTCAACTAAACTTTGAATCAAGTTTTAAGAGCTATAATAATGAAACCTAGCTTAGATTGACTACCTGATGTGCCTTCCATGAATGATAAGACAAGTTAAGATTTATGACTTTTCTGTAAGAATTATGCTTAGCACAGAGAGATATTAAGATGGAAGCTCTCCTAGAGGCTGTGTTTCTAGTAGCGATCTCCTTATCCCATACCTATGTACCACCATATGATGATTGTCTTAGATAGACAATGATTGTCATAGATAGCCAATGATTGTCTTAGATAGACATTAGCTAGTGGATTCAAGTATGCTAGAAGTAAAGATTCTTACCTTGGCAAGGAAGGACACCCCATTTCGGTGTGGGGAAGACACCGGATTCCATGTTATAGCTCAAATGGTCTCTATTTCGGTTAAAGCTACTTCCCATAACAATGATAAACTAAGGTTACTTAAAGAAGTATCTCACAAGTGTTTAAAGATTATTTTTACTTGCATTGAGCAAGATTACAATTATGTTTTCTAACCTCTTATCTTATGATTTTAACTTGGTCTTTGCATGTCACGAAAGGTCTTTTTTAGCATGATTTTATTACTCTATGCATTACTATCATACTTGGTATATTTTTGTACTAAGTCATACTCTTTCCTACATTGTTTCATAAATATATGTTCTGACGCTTCAATTCCGCATCCTCGTGGCTAATAATCACCTCTAGTAGTTTCTAGAAGTGGTGAGTCCTCATGTTACGAGGATCGAACCTTTTATTGCTTATTGTCTTTACTATTCAGATGTTGTATTTGATTATGAGTTATGTCTCGAACACTCTTGATGTAATAGATGAATTTTTAGACTATGTAGACTTCCACGTCATTTTTTAGACAAACTCTTTATGCTATAAATTGTTTTTTTAACTCTTAAAATCTATTATCGTGTATGATGTATGCTAAGTGTCTTGTGTAGGGCCTTTTAGGGTCATATGCGCCATGTCACGTCTAGGGTCTGCTTTGGGTCATGACAAACTTGGTATTCAAAGTAGAAGGTTTAGAAAGGTCCTAGGATGTTTAATAATCCACGTCGAGTAGAGTCTTGTTCATGAGTGTGAAGTGAGCCACATTTATGAATAAAAAGCTATAAGATGATTAGGAAACTCCACTTCTTTCATTACTCTAAGTCGTGCAATAAAGTGTAACTCTATATGTCCTTTCTCCTAATCAATATCCAATAATTTTAAGGAAATAGCCCATTGAAGAGCATATGTTAGGAGGAATGCTAATGAGAATGTGGAATAAAAAGCTTCTTCTGGAGCTCCTCAAGTTTCGGTCGATCCTTTTGCCGAGCAAATGAAAAATGCGGAGTTTAGGGATGCTTTCCAAGTATTGGCTCAAGCCATGACGAGTCAATCTAATAGGGAGATTATGGTCCCCATGAACCCAAATGTGGGTATGACAGTATCTAGAGTAAGGGACTTCAATATAATGAATCCCCCGTAGTTTCATGGATCCAAGGTTGAGGAAGATCCTCAAGAGTTAATTGATGAAATGTATCCATTGATGATCATGGGAGTGATGTCGGTGGAAAAGCCAGAATTGGCTGCTTACTAACTTAAGGGTGTTTCTCAAGTTTGGTTCAACCAATAGAAGGAAGGGAGGGTAGATGATGCGAGTCCTCTTGATTGGGAAAAAATTAAGGTTGCTTTCATTGATAGGTTCTTTCCCCTTGAGATGAGGGAGGCAAAAGTACTTGAATTCATCAACCTTCATAAGGAAACATGAGTGTGAAGGAATATGCTTTGAAGTTCACACATTTTTCTAAATATGCTCCTACTATAGTTACCGACCCTAGGGCAAAGATGAGTAAGTTTGTATCGGAGTGTCCGAGATGGTAGTAAAAGATTGTCGTTCTGCCATTCTTATCAATGATATGGATATTTCTCATCTAATGGCACATGCTCAACTAATATAAGAAGAGAAACGTAAGGGAAGATCTAAAGAGATGAAGAAGGCAAGGACCAGTGATGGTGACTTTTCACATTTAAGGTCCGATGGACGTGGTCGTTTTAGGGAAGATCTAGAGAGATGAAGAAGGCAAGGGTAAATACTTAGCCAATATGAATGATTGCTATGGTTGTGGTAATAGTGGCCATAAGATAAGGGATTATCCAACACTTACACCTAAGAGAAGAGAAGGTAGCAAGCTTTGCCTAGTGGTTCAGGTTCAAGTGCTCCAAAGCAAAACAAATTTTATGCACTCCAGACTCGCCAAGAGCAAGAGGGTTCTGCCGATGTGGTTACCAGTATGTTGAAAGTCTTTCATCTATATGTTTATGATTTTCTTGATCCCGGTGCTTCCTTGTCTTTTGTGACACCATCTAAGGCTACAAGGTTTGATATTCTTCCGGATGCGTTGTTAGACCCGTTTCCTATCTCTACTCCTATCGGTGAATCTATTGTGGCTAAAAGACTCTATAGAAATAGTCCCGTTTCCTTAGTCCATAGAGTCATTCATGTTGATCTTGTAAAGCTTGATATGGTAGATTTTTATGTCATTCTTGGTATGGAATGGTTGTATTCTTGTTATGATTTTATTGATTGTAGAACCCGAGTGGTCAAGTTTTAGTTTCCAAATAAGCATATCCTAGAGTGGGAAGGAGGAAATTCTATATGGAAAGGTAAGTTTGTTTCTTGTCTTAAAGCTAGAAAGATGATTCCTAAGGGTTATATATACCATTTAGTTCGGGTGAGGGGTATGGATTCTTAAACCCCTACTCTTGATTCGATCCCTATTGTAAATGACTTTAACGAGATGAATAGATCAATAATTGAGGAACCAAAAAGAAAATTTCATTTCAATTTTTTTTTTTTCATTTCATTTTTTAAAATCAGACACCCTCCTATTCATAATACTTTCAGTTCTCAGAATATCAACTTCTCCCTTTTTGAACATCATCTTTTCCACTTCTTCCTTTTGCTTGGTGGACCTGGTCCCTCTTCACACTTACATACATCTTCATCAGAAAATTCTCCAATAAGAACAAAGGGTTTAACAAATTGAGAGAGGGGAAAAATGCGTTTCAAAAAACTCTGATATTTGGAAGGGAAATTGAATTTTCTGGGGAGATGGAAAGAAATATGGAATATAAAGGAAGTGAAAAGGGTGTATCATGTGAAAGGAAGTGTCATTTTAGTATTCAATAGATGGGACAATGGTCAGATACCTGAATGACAGACATGTGGTAATGCAACAATTCTTATGCATAATTCAAAATGCAATGTTAAGAGTGCTAACCTTCGAGAATGGACCGGGCCCCTCTCTGTAGTTTGAATGTGGTTTCCTTGATCTGTCCTGACCTCCCTTTTCCTTCAAAGCTTTTTCCATGTGTGTATACCTACAACAGATATGAGACTGAACTTGCTAAAACATACATAACTGAAAAACAAGGATACCTGCTCTCTTTGCATAGTCATGAGAGAGTTGATTGCTTCAAGCAGGATCCATTCAAAAATTTTTCAGCATTCCAAACTTCTGTTTGATTAGCTTGGCCAGGTCTTTTAAGAGCTACAAGTTTCTGCTTGATCCACAAGATTAAGCCCGTCAAGCTGCACCTTCTACATACTCTAACTCGGTTGTTGAAAGAGTAACTGAATCTTGTCTTTTAGTTCCCCATGAATGAGACATCAGCCTAGAAAATAATCCATTTCTAAGGTACCCTTTCTATCAACTTCATACCCAGCATAATCAGCATCATCAAATTCGTCCAGATCAAAAACTCTCATGATGGACAAAATAGATCCATGTCCCTATCTTCTTTAAATGTCTTAGGATTCTCTAAGCAGCCTTCACCTAAGATTTCATTGGACAATCTTGGAATCTTTCATAAATCTTAACACTTTGCATCATTTATATCTGGACTAGATCTATTAGCATCTAACATTGATTTGGTGCCCATGAAAGTATGAATTGTCTAGGCATCCATAATATAAAACCTTTTTAGCAACTTCTCTGAGCTGGTACCAAGTCCCTGTATTTGCAAAACTTCATGATGACATTACCCCTTTTTAACATTATCCTGATATCAAGTACTTTAAACCTTTTGAGCAGGTCATTGATGTATTTTGTGGACTACCGAGGGTACCTTTAGAGTTTTGCTGAACCTGTAGCTCTAAGAAGAAATCTCCCATTTTGTTCATTATGAACTCACTACCCATGAATTCCGCAAAATCTTCACACAACAACTCAAAAGGTTGCTTCAAAGATGGCATCATCGATATACACTTGAATGATCAGCAAATTATTTCCTTGTGATTTCAAAAAGAGGGTTTTGTAAACTTTGCCTCTTTTAAAGCCATTGTTGAAGAGGAACTTGGACAACCTATCAGCTTGTTGGGAAACCATGTGTCATGCTTTGCTTTTTTCAAACTGAACTTGATCAGCTTCTTCATTCTCCCTATAGAATTCACATAATCAGTTTGAACTGCATCATCATTGTTCAGCACTGTCTGCTGGACCAGGTCCCTCATCAGGTTCATCATCTACATCAGTTTCTTTGGAGTTGCTGGATTCATGAAGAGGATGTTCTTCAGCAAGCTCACTGTTTGGACCATCTCTCTGAATCTGAAGCAGCTCTTCCATCTCAGAATCTTCTTTTTTCTGCAACTTCTCAATTCTTCTAAACTCATCAAAAATCACATGAACATATTTTTCAATGCACACATTTTTATACATCGGATAAGCCTTGCTGGAGGAGCAATATTCCACAAATACTCTTTCAAAATCATTGAGATTAAGCTTCTCAATATCATCATTTTGGTTAAAGAACATGTAACATTCACCACTTCAGTCCGAAGATTCTTTGAAAGATTGAAAGCCTGCATATTCCATCTGAAAAATGGTCTGATATGCTTCTCTCGAATACAATCGTCACAACCTTTGTCATCTGCAAATTTCATTTTGTGCAGATAGAGGACCAGGTCCCTTGACACAAGTTTGTGCAACAGAGAAGCACTCACATGAGCATGTCTCTTGTGTCATACCTCAACATTCTCACCTTGGGCACTAAGGCAAATGAGATTGTCACTACGAGTAGTATTTAGATCAGCAATTTACATCTTCTCACATCTCTTTTCTATCAAGATCATCACTCGAGAGAGAAAGTTTGTGACAACACATTTTCTGATAGGACTACACCTTCATTTCATTCATCATATATCTGTGAAACACTTAAAATATTGTACTTCAACCATTGACATAGTACACAATTTTAAAAGAGTGTTTCACAAACTTTCAAGTCCTACCTACACCAAGAATGTACCATTTCTTGCCATTTCTAGAAGAGACACATTCACATTGAAGAAACTTGAGAGAGAGAGAGAAAGTTTTCAATTTTCCAGTCACGTGCTTTAAGCATTCGCAATTCATGAACCACTACTGATTGTTAATACTTCCTCTCACTTGCATAGCAAATCATGGGCTAGCCTTGGGAACCCATCCCAGTAAGCAGATAACGGACTGATAAGAAAATCTTTTATCTAATGAGGCAAACTGGCTTTCTTCAACTTAGGACCATAAGCAGGACCAGGTCCTTTCATCAGTCTATTCCTCTATTTGAAATAGTTTGACAAACTTCCTCCATATTTTTTCAAGCCAGGACAATATTTCTTAAGATGTCCATCTCGACCACAATGCACACATAGTAGATTATCAACATCAGAAACAAATTTTCTGTAAGGTATGGGGGATCTATCTTTTTACGGCCTCCTCTTCTACTGTTATTTCCTTGACCAATTAGATTTGTAAGGATCTTAGAGGAATTGGTCCATTTGAGGGATTTTTCAAGTTCCTTTTTTACACGGACCAGGTCCCTCTCCATCTCAAGCCACGACCTGTCCTCACAGGCTTTTCAACCCAAACTCCATTTAACTCAAATGGAGAAACGATTCAGATTAAAACGCTTGCAACCTAGGAATTTACCTCTAAATCCCTTCCCTCTCAATGTAGCAACTCTTACTACAAAGAGAGCAACTAAGCAATAACATTATTGCCCACTAAGCTACTAGATAACTTAGAATTTGACTAAGCAGCAAGCACGTCCCCCACTAAACTATCCCACCTAGATGACTTAGAATTTTGACTAAGCAAAAACCACGTTGCCCACTAAACCACCTACCACTAGATGACTTAGAGTTTGACTAAGCAGCAACAATGTTGCCCACTAAATTAGTTGACCTTAACTGACTTAGACTTTTAGACGAACTGAACAACGATCTAATTCCTTTATAGATTAGGAATAGATTTACAATGTAAGCACGGAAGATATAATCCTAAGACAGCTAGATAACTTGCAGCTCTATCAGGTCCCTGTTGCTCTTGAGGATAATACTTCTTTGAAGATGGCCTTTTCTTTTGAGCTTAGGAATTTTCAAAAATTCACAACTTTGTTTGCCAAATCTTGAGTTTGTGTTTTGTTGGAAGAGACTATATTAAAATGAACACAAACTCTATGGGACCGCCTATTGACTGAGAGCCTACCTTTCTAGGAGGACGTACACCTACCACATCAGATGTGGCAGCCTTTCTGACAGCTGTCGTGTCGTCCTTTCACATATGCAGTCTTGAAGGGACCAGGTCCCTTGCAAACTTTTCTTAGTGAGTTCTTGAGAAGACATGTTGGCTCTCTCCCTCCTTTTGAATGAATGAATTAATTTGTTGTTTGTCATGTTGACTAAGTCAACCAAAAAGAGTTATTGACCATTGGACAAACAACCTCGTCCATTCTGATTGGTGTAGTACGCTAACGCCTCACCAACATCTGACGGGACAGGTTTCCAGCTGTACACCATTATAAATCTAGATGAGAGTACTCTGCCAGAGATCAGGTCCCTGCATTTGTGAGTCACTGAAACAGACAGTCTCACCCGCTCTTCCTGTTGGTGTAGTACACTGCACTTTTCACCTAACATTTTAAATTAGTGAACATCTGATTCCATATCTTCCTTCACTCAAACTCATGTTATGACTTTCCCAAAATATATGCTTTCTTGCAATGGCATACACTATAGAGAAGAAAAAAGGAAAAGTAATTGCTGCTTTTTGGAATTTTTCATTTGCTTGTCAAGTACTCAAAGATCACACTTTGTCCATACATTCTCTCCAATATTTGACAAAGTATACCCTTTCCAGTTTCATTCAATTTTCCTAAGCTTTAGTGGATAGAGTTACCTGATACGCAGAACTTTATTTTTAATGTGATGCTTATTATAAAATAGGCACTCGATGTTTTTTATGACAAGGACACTTGCAGTCGCTACCCTTGTAATAGCCTTCACATATAGGAGACATAAACTACACTAGGCAAGCCTCATGTAACCCGATGAAAGATATGTTTTAAGATACGACGATATTTGTGCGTAACTCAATCCCAAAAATCAGTTCATGAGAAGGACTCTTTGAGTCCATATAAACAAATCACAGGTCTATTCCCAACCAATCTATAACACATTTGTTAGTTTTCAATGATAATATTATTTATAATAGTTCAAATAGATTATCCTTAATAATTAAAATATAGAAATAGTTTTAGAATTTTCTTCTCCGATATTGGTGACAAAGCCATTTATCTTGTCTTTGTATCAATATAGTCACTCAACTTAAACCTAGTCTTATACAAAGTACACTCCAATCGAAAAGCCATCTTCTTGCACAGAAAATCTGACATGGAAGGGGGGCCATGAATCAACCTGAGAGGCCAACAACAATAACTACACATTATACCGAGTGAAACCCCATAAGTAGGGTCTGGGGAAGGTGGGTATGTAGCTTACCCCTACCTTTCAAAGGTAGAGAGTCTATTTATGATAGACCCTCAACTCAAATAAACTGTATCAAATCAGGTATCAACTGGAATGGCCATTTGAGAAAGTTGCAAGTATCAAATCAGGTATCAACTCTCCAAAACACGTTTCCAAATAACATTAATTTTTTTATAAGAGGTACTTCTCAAACTAAGTTGATATTATCACCTTGTCCATGCACACTATTAGATTTGTCACCAGCAGTTAACATGTAATTAATTTTGCACGCACTTTGATGTCCAGAATGCATAGCTTTAAATGTGATATTGAGTAATACTATGTAAAAGTCCAAACAAATCACTATATTAGGGAGGATCTATAACATTAAATCTATTTGTATGAATCCAGTAACTTTTAGGTAGAATTCTGTATTCATATTAACAAGTTTATTAACGAGGGTATGCATATTAATTGTCATTCCAACAACTAAAACGGGCATAAATGGTTCCACTTGGCCGTGTCTAAGGATTTATTAAGCTTACTATTTTTAACAAAATTCTAACATGAATGTAGTTAAAATTCGGCATAATACATAAATTAGACCCTAAACTTGACTTCAAATTTTAAGTATGACCTCTAACTTTCATAGTGCACAAGTAGACACTTTAACTATCCAATTCTTAAACAAAAAAACACGCGAATCCAACCTGGCATAACGCGTGATTGAGACGCAATTCAGGCGCGTCAGGGGTATTTTTCGAGGCCCACAACAGTAAAAAAAAAAACGGAAATGACAATTTTACCCTTAATGAATCCCTTTTAAATATATTTTTATTTTTTTCAAATCAAAATTCCATTTTTCTTCTTCTTCTTCCAAATTCTAGTACTCAAGCTTTTTTCCTCTTTTTGTGCACAATTTCTGGTCGTTTTTATGTAATGGCTTCTAATTTTTTTTGTCAAAATCGAGCAAATTGGGAAAAGAAAATACGACCCTACCCTTTTGTATTTTAATTTTTTTTTAATTATAAAATACGTGTAATTTTTTTAATTACGTGGCAGCCACTGAGTGGCTCAATAAGCCACGTAGGCGCGTTTGTATATCACACAATTTGGCTGTTGGATTCGCGTGTTTTTTTGTTTAAGAATTGGATAGTTAAAGTGTCTACTTGTGCACTATGAAAGTTAGAGGTCATACTTAAAATTTGAAGTCAAGTTTAGGGTCCAATTTATGTATTATGCCTTAAAATTCATATGATATACAATCAATACTACAATTCTTTTTCATCGAATTCACTAATTTACACTGATTAAGAATTAGAATCCACGAAAATTTATTTGACTCTTATGAGCTTCAACCTACTGAACATATCGTACCCAGTTCTCCTTTTGCGAATAATTTATATATATGTTTGTTTTAAATTGAATGAGCCATTTGAAAAGTGTAGAATTATATGTAATTTTTTTAATATTTATTAATTAGGCTTAATACCTAGACAACCCCTTAAACTTGATAAGTTTTGCGACACTCAAACTTAATTAGTGACCAGATATACACAAGTGTACCCGAACTTGGCAGAAGTGTAACCATTTTATCCACCGGGTAATGGAATGTGTAAGAAGTGTTAGGTACTCTCTTTTGCTAAATGGATAACCATTTATTTCTTCCAATGGCGTAAGTCTGAACTCTATTATTTTTTTTATTTATTATTTTACTTTCTAATTCTCTCTTTTTGATTGGTTTCTTAGTTACTAGGAAGTAAAAGTGTGAAAATGAAAGCTAAAAGGGAAGCAATGTAGAATTTCATATGAAAATGTAATATCGAAAAGTAGCAATGGGATATTTGATGTGAAAATGAAAGCTTAAAGAGCAGCAATATAGAATTTGGTATGAAAATGAAATATTAGAGCGTGCGGAATTGGAGAGTTTGATTGTTTTATTCCAAGCAAAAAATTCACAGAGATTTATTAACCGTGCATTCAGGATTGAGAATAAGAAGAGTATGGTCAAAATAATATATATCTTTAAAGTGAGAGTTTTGATTAGCTAACGTTTTAAAATAGTGAACATCTGATTCCATACATCTCTTCCTGATTAATTGCTTCGTGATGATTCAATGAAAACTTGTCTTATTTGTAATTTTAGAGTAACTGGTGCTCAATTAGTTTGAATTTATTTGTTTTACTTCTACTTTTAGTTTATTTAAATATGAATGTCACTTTCTTTATATCCAATATTTTACCTAACATATTTAATACCATAAGATTCGAAGAGCATTTTGATATGTTACACGCATCTTCAGTTTAAGACCATAAAAAAAAAAAAAAACCGAGCTAAGTAGCATGAGCTTGCGACCAAAGTGGAGGCATTAAAGTGATGGAAAAATCATGTCTAACACCAATAGATGTGATGCATCGAATATACATCGGGTTTGAGTCCTCAACAATCTTCACAAAGAGCGGGCCCACAACTCCAAGTTGAGCGTCCATTACTTGTATACTGCTTTACTCTATCATTTGCCAACACACTTATCATAAATTTTGGAAAACCCATAATCATATATTGTTATAACGAATAAAAAAACAAATTATGCATGGTAAAAGTTAAATAAATAGAAAAAACTTAAGTTACAATGATTTTTACTCTAGGTTAATAGAAGTTAGACATAAGCTAAGCTTTGTATTACACTAATTATTGATGTAAGGTTTTTCAAGAATTCAAGTTCTAAACTAAAATGAAGATTATAAACTGATTTTGGTCCATTTTTCGAAATGGTTTTCACCAATGAGTTCCTAAAGCCTTGAATATCATTTTCAAGTATTAAAATTTCAGATTCAAATCTTCTTTTTGAAATCAAATTTTGAGTTGATTGACCCATTTTTAAGGAAATTGATGTGTGTATTGTTGTTTCCCAAAATTTATTATGAATACTTGCTTGTATATAGATTGTGTGGCTTCGAAAGTGATTCGGAGGGGGAAGACTCAACTCTTAGAGTGATTAATTGATTGGCTTAAGGCAAGTGATCTCATAAGCTTTGCAATATAATAGAATTGTCTACTTCTCATTGTATGCATGTTGA
The DNA here is from genome assembly GCA_037074985.1 of Solanum bulbocastanum. Classification (NCBI taxonomy): domain Eukaryota; kingdom Viridiplantae; phylum Streptophyta; class Magnoliopsida; order Solanales; family Solanaceae; genus Solanum; species Solanum bulbocastanum. The sequence goes on along the minus strand of CM073606.1, from coordinate 42,199,360 downwards.
GAAGTTATTGGGAATGAGGTGAAAGGTCTTATTGCTCCACTTGATTAATGTTAATAAGCAAAGAAGGGGTAAATGAAAAGGCTTCGTGATGATAACGATAATTTGTGAATTGCCTTGTTGTGACCCTATTTGATTGATTATAAATGCCTTCAATGACTTGAATGTGAAGTTGAATTATATGACTTGTTGTCTCTTCGTGTGGTGTGATATTGCTTGTGTGCATTGATTGTTGAACACCATGATGAGACATGTGGTGATTATTGATGCCAAGGCTCTTTCCAATAAGTGCTTGTGATGCCGAAGTCATTTTTGGCAAGTGCAATTGATATAAGCCAATGGGAAATGGTTCCAACTAGTGAATCGATATAAGCCGATGGGAAATGGTTCCAACTAGTGAATTGATATAAGCCGATGCGAACAAGGCCGACTCAACAAGATTGGGGGTCTAAAGCCAAACCTTAAAGAGAGGTCCAAATATTTTGAGAAGTATTTTATTTCTTTAATCTCTTTAATAATTTTATCATTGACTTCACTTGCCAATAAGTTTAATAATTCACTTTGTATGTTATGTCTGAGGTAATGACTATGAATTTCGTCATGCTTATTCTTCAAATATGTTCTTGCATAGCTGGATCAAATTTATTAATCATTTCAATTAGGCTTTAAAAATTACCCTTACTTTCTTGATAGATATTTTCCCCTAAATGCTAAATTATTTTTCAAAAGAGTTTTGATCACGTCAAGAATTCTTGACAATACATTTTTTCATTGCACTTTATCTTTATCAATTTGTTCATGCACAACTTTATCAATTGTTTTTTAGTGCAATCTAATATCTAAATCAATACATGATAATATGTTCATTCTTTACTTCATGGACTTTGAGCTTAACACTAAGATTTCTCCACTCATTACTATTTTTACTAGCTAGTTTACTATTACAAATAATAGATGTTGGGCTATATAATTTACAACAAAAACAAAAAAGAATTATTCAAATCTTTAGAGTAGATTAATTATTTTCTTTCATGCTTTTCTCCGTTTACCAATTTTTGAATATAGTGTGTTGTAGAAAAATGCCGTACGTATTTATCTTGTGGAAATTTTATATTAGTCATTCTAAATGGTCCATTTTCTACTAATAGTTCTCTCAATTTCGTATCTACATTATTCCATTGACTTGGATCATATATATTTTTAGGGATGCAACTATTTAAATTATTTAGGAGTTCTTGATATTGGGAACAATGTCACATTTTCACCAACTTCTTCTAGATTTTATTCTTGGATATTATTATTATCTAACTCAATTCTATTGGTGACTTGTTCATTTGAAGAACATCCTCCAATATTTTTTTCATTTGAAATATTTATTATTTGTTAAAAATCTATCAAGGGCTATTTTTTAAGATTTATTTAATTCTTCAAGTTTTCTCTCTTTTTGCAAAATCAGAATCATGTTTTCTAGTTGACATATTAAAATTGAATAAATTTTAATAATAATTAAAATAATTTACATATACTTAAGAATATTAACAATAACAGCTTTTCAAGAAAAACTATACACCCTCTTACACATTTTTTTTTCTCAAAAAATTAATATATTTTCTTAATAATATGTATAAGTACTTTTTTTTTTTAAAATGGGGGCCCCAAAAAAATATGGGGGCCCAAGCGATGACATTAGTGGCCTAGTGGTTAAGACGGCCCTGGATGCTAAATGAGTCCAACTATTAATTATCTATAAAGACGATGAGAAATAGTTTCGACTAGTGATTTGATATAAAGACGATGAGAAATGGTTCCTGCGAGAGTTGGTTCCAATAGCATGAGCTTGTGACCAAAGTGGAGGAATTAAAGTGATTGACAAATCATATTTAATACCAACATATGTGATGAATTGAATGGTACATTGGGTTCGAGTCCTCAACAATCTTCACAAAGACTGGCCTCACAACTCCGAGTTGAGCACCCATTACTGGTATACTGCTTTACTCTATCATTTGCCAACACACTTATCATAAATTTTGGAAAAATCATAATCATATAAATCAATAATATTGGATATGTTATTGTTGTAATGAATAGATAAACAAATTATGCATGATAAAAGTTAAATAAATAAATAAAAAACTTAAGTTACAATGATTTTTACTCTAGGTTAATAGAAGTTAGACATAAGCTAAGCTTTGTATTACACTAATTATTGATGTAGCATGTTACGTCTGTTGATAAAATATTTTTCCAACAAGGTCAAGGTATGTATGATGATAAAAATTAAGTCAAAAGATTAGTGACAAACTTTATAACTAATTTCTATTTTTTTGTAGCGGAAGCCAATATCATGAATAACAATATCTAAACTATCAAATAAATTTGTCGTCGAGAATTGAATAATATAACATAGGAAGTTCTTTTATTCATACCTAACACAACAAACAATAGTAAAAAAGAAATAAAGTATATTTATTTGAATTTTCAAACAAGGAGAAGAAATATATAAACAATACTACTAATGATACTATTAGCATATCTAAAATAAATTCTGCATTTTATTTCTCTATTTCTTTTCTTTCAAACATAAGAAGATTAAACACTATCAATATTTTTTCTCAAGAATTTCATTCTCAGCCTTTCGCTTCGAAAACATTTCTTTCGAAAACATTTCTTTCGAGCAAGAATCTATCACTAGAAACAATCTTTTAACCTAAAAAACTATAAGAATAAAGTCTGCATAAATCATAGCCCCTCCCCTACCAAAACCCCCCACTTATGGAATTACACTGGATGTTGACGGTGCAATAATATGATCAGCCTTATCTTCTATCAAAGACATAAAATAAGGACTAGGAGGTTCACTAGAACTAAATCCGAATGAAGTATTTTTGGTTGAAGTACCTGAATAGATCATCCACAAGTCACAAAATGCACCAATAATATGCTTATGAATGTTTTTCTCATTAATTTCCAAATACCTAGCACATATCTCTTCAAGAGACTCCTCCCAAGATTTAATCCCTTGATTTGTTTCAACCATTCTTTCCATAGATTTCTTGATATTCCCATAAGGATCCCCCAAACTCGATTGACTTATAACACATGAGTCGTTAAATGGTAGATAGTACTTGAGCCCGTTACTACTACTATCATTACTCTTTGACCCTTCAAGAATTGAACTAGGTTTTTTCCCATAAGCATCCATATTCGAGTCCATCTGTGTTATAACACATGAGTCATTCGACGGTAGATACTCAAGACCGTTGCTACTAGTACTATTCTTTGGCAATGTTGATGATGACACTTCAAGAATTGAAGTAGTTTCTTCCTCATGAGGATCCATCAAATCCATAGCCGTTATAGCAAATGAGTCATTAAATGGTAGAGACTCGACCCCTTTATTACTAGTACTATTATTACTCTTTGACAATTTTGGTGATGACACATCAAGAATTGAACTAGTTTTTTCACTTGCCTCAAATTTTTGAGAGTTGAAAATGTTGTCATTATTTTCAACTCTAAAAGAGAGAGTTCTAGGGTTTCCACAATGTAGCAATCGACATAGCAAATGAGAAAAGGAGGATTTTTTTTGGCTTTTGAATAGAGAAGAGAGTTTCATTTTTTAAAAAAGAAAAAAGAAAAAATGAGGAGCTATTGAAATGTGAATAGTGAAAAAAATAATGTGACCTTTTCTCTTTATATGGTTATTGGAGTTTGATGGTTGGGTTGTGAGTAATTAATGTAATTTTCCTGATTTTTATTGGTGTGGAGAGCAATAAATGTCATGATAGAGTTTGTTGTTTGAAATTTATGATTTAAGGAAAGCTTGTTGTAAAATCAATATATATGTAATATGATATCACATGTTAAATATTCATTTTATTTAATGGATGTTTGACTAAACAAAATATTTAAAAAAGAAAGACATGTTTTTACCGTTAGCATAAGTTTTACTACATTTATGACATATGCTACATTTATAAGTTAAATTAAATTGTGAATTGACTTAAAATGAACCCTCTTTTCAAATCAAAATAAATCTTTGAATTTTTCTTGGACTCCAAATCAATTAAAACTTCTCAATCTACATTGATGTTTGGTTGTGATGGAATTAAATACTCCAAAGATTTTATAAATCAAAATTGAATTTCAAATTTGAATAGTAATTTAGTGGTCATTTGACCATAAAAATTCAAAAAGAAGAAATTATTTTTGAAATTTTCAAAATTGAAGATTTGTTTGACCAGATTTTATGCTAAAGAATATTTAAAATTTTAAATATACTTTGTAAATAAATGATTTATACGTCTCAATTTCTTAAAACTAGCAAAATCACTTAATTCAACTTATTTACCTCAAAGCTTCACATACAATCAAATTTTCACTAAAAAAGTAATATCTCAAAATATATAGTCACATGATATCATAGATAAGATCCCATATACGAGTTACTATACATTATTATAAGTATTTTTTTTCACTTTATTTGAAACATAAAGTTGAAATTGAAGATGGAGTTGTTTTTTAGAAATAATAGTTGATTGTATGAATATACTTTTCATAAAAAAAAAAAAAAAAAAAAAAAGAAGAAGAAGTATGATATTTAACATGAAAGATAATTGGGAAACTACGCAGATAAGCAAACATATACCAATTAATTAGTTAACATAACTACAATTTGAATAAATGACATTTCACCACTCATTTCTAGGTAAAATTTCGTAGCCGAATTTCAAATGTATAAACGTGTAGTTTTCAAACTTTGTGTAATATAATTTGTATAACTTTTGTAAAATGTAATTTGTATAATATAATTTTTCTCACTGGTTAAAGTTAGATATTTGTGTTTGTACGAATTCGTTATATTGAGTTTGTACAAAATAAATACAAATCAATTGATACTAACAAATTTATACAAATACAGACGAAAATAACTTAATTATACAAATACACGCGAATTATACAAATAGGGTCGCCCATAACAACTTAAACTATAGCTACAACCCGTAAATATGTAAATCACAGTATAGCTAAGGAGCCTAATTAAGTTTATGATAATCACTATTTGCGAAATTTCCTCAACAGAATTTAATGGAATTATTTTTATATATAAAAAAAGTTTAGGATAGATTTATTAAGAAATAATATATTGTTATATATTCACTTTCCTATTTAGTGTAAATTAGATCCCACATAATATGGATTACAGATTTGATGCCTTAGAACTAGGCCTTAATTGATTTGTAACTTATGTATATATGTATTTGTATTCTGTAAATGATAGACACAACTTCCACCATTTCTCTTCTCATCCAGAATCTCATTGCTCTTTCTTAATGTTCAAGATTCTCCATTTTCTAAGTTGGTATCAGAGGAGCCTTTAATATTTCCAATAAAATGCCAAACAACGAAGACGATACATCAACGCAAAATTCCAACACTTTAAATATCAGTCAACAAAGTATCGGTATGATCCATCTAACCCATACTTTGTTCATCATTCAAATCATTTACTCGTTATAACAAAACTGAATAACACCAACTATCTGTCATGGAGTAAATCCATGATACATGTCCTCACGGCCAAAAAAAAAATTGTTTTATCAATGGATCTATCAAACCACCTTCGGAAGCCGAAAAAACAATTGAATATTATCAATGGAATTGATGTAACAATATGATTTTTTTCATGGCTTACACACTCGATGGAATCAGATTTAGACAAAGAGGTTGTTCATGCTAAGATCGCTCATCAAGTGTGGGAAGATCTTCGGGATCAATTCTCACAAAAGAACGCACCACCAATTTATCAGATCCATATATCAATGGCATCTCTTTCACAAGGTATACGGACAGTTTTTACCTACTTTACAAAATTCAAAAGTCTTTGGGACGAGTTAGATATGCAGAGATATACACCCACTTGCAATCCGATGAAATCACATGCTGAACAAATGGAAGAAGATCGAGTAATGCCATTTCTCATGGGACTCAACCACACCTACGATGTTGTCCATGCAAATGTCCTCATGATGTCACCACTACCCAATGTTCGTAAAGCCTAATCGCTTGTTATTCAAGGAGAAACACAGCGAGGTATGACAACGGAACAAGTGGAAAATTTCTCTATTGATGCTGCTATCCAAAGTCGTCAAAATAATTCTTTAAACAAACTAAAAAACAAGCATTCTGAACATTGCAACAGAGAGGGGCATACAGTTGATAATTTCATTGCAGTTATTGTGAAAAAAGACAAACGAGGCCATACCGAAGATAGGTGTAAATTCAAAAATGAAACGTGG